>JAILYB010000044.1:2400000-4800000 GCA_021437785.1 Rhodomyrtus psidioides | reverse complement strand
GAAAGTTCATCATTCCATCCCCCTAATGAACGTCTAGACAAAATGAATTTAACATAATAACTTTGATAGAAGACTTTAACTTTGATAGAAGACTTTGAATAAATATGCTTCGTCTTCTATACCGGCCCTACAGAAGTTGCATTGCGTATCAAGGGAAGTCATCCATCGTAAATTTAGCGTAAATTTGATTATGCGTAAATTTAGCACTGAAATTTATATGTTACGGACAGTTAAAGAAATTACAAACGGAGGAGACAATTAGTGCGCATGATAAATGCTTATGCAAGTAGATTTCTACTCCAGAAGTGCTTCTGGAGCATCCGTTTAGGCTGCGCATGAAAACACTTCTTCTTTTTTCATTTCCCTGCCAAAAGTCAATCTGGTAGGAAAAAACGTTTGGTAAAATCCTATCCGAAGTAGAAATGCATTTGGTAAAAAAAATTGACTTTTGATAGGATTTTCTACTTCTTACAAGATTTTTTGTCAACTTGGAGAAGTAAAAAAATTTTACTTCTTCGGTCCAGAAGTAATTCTCGCGGAGGCCGACCACCGCCGCCTGCCCTGCCGGTCGCCGCCGCCGCTGCCATCGAACATTTTTTTAATAATGTTTCGAACATTATTTTTTTTAATCGTTATCAAACGCGTTTCTCTATCAGAAATCAGCTTCTGAAGCAGAAACTGAAAATTCAACTTCTGCTAAAAAATAAAAGCTGAAAAAATAACTTCCCTACTAGGAGTCATTTTCCACCTAGAAGTGTTTTCATGCGCAGCCTTAGTAGTGTAACTTCTGAAGCAGAAATCCGTTTTGTAAAAAAAATTACTTTTGAAAGAAATTTCTACTTCCGAAGTTATTTTCCCCCCAGTTCGAAAAGTTAAAAGAATAGCTTCTCCAACTCAAGAAGTACTTCTTGCATCACCCTATTTTCATTACACCGTTATCCTCTTTTCAATCATACTCACAGCCGCTGCCGTAGCCCATCACCGGCCACCATCGACCGCTGCCCATGACCACTATCGACCATCGCTTGCCCTCGGCTACCGCAAACCTCCACTAGCCACCATCCACCACCTCCACCCACCAATCGCCCCCGGTAGCCAAACTCTATTGGCCACCGCCCATCGCCACCCTCGACTGCCGCCAATCGACGACCACCGCTACCGCGGACCACCACCAACCTCCACTAGCTGTCGTCAACTGCTGTTGCCGCCACCGACCACAGTCGACCTTCGCTAATCGGGATTGCCGCAACTGCTGCCCTTGCCACCAACCATCAACTACCGCGCTGGCCGCCGCTGCCGATTCGCCATCTCTGGCTGTCGGAGTAAGAAATAAATAATAAATTTGTATTTTTAAAGAAATATAAAAAAATGAAAAATGAAGTAGAAATTTTTCGACCGCCGTTAATAATTTTTCTTATAAGATTTTATGTTAATAATGTTTCAGAAATAGAAATTTTCAATCGTTACCCAACGAATTTCTCCGATCAAAAATAACTTCTGGAGCAGAAATAGAAAAATCAACTTCTGCTTCTGAGGAAAAGCAGAAAAATCAACTTCTGGCCAAAAGTTGATCTCTGAAACAAAAGTGTTACCATGCGTGCTTTTACATAGGCAAGTCTTTGTATTTTATCACAAAAGCTCCAAACTGATATATATGTGATAAAATACATAAGATTTTTCTCATTCTTTAATCCATAGAAGGACTACATTAAAAATTTAGTCTTTAGATTACATGAAAATACATAAGATTTTTCTCATTCTTTAATCCATAGAAGGACTACATTAAAAATTTTCATATAATTCAAGAATTATATTAAACCTGTAACAAAGCCCATCAATTACATCGTACAAATTAAAAGTTTAGTGACCACATTGAACAAATTAAAAGTTTAAGAATCATATTGTATATTAGGCTAAAGTTTAGGGACTAAATTGAATAGATTAAAAGTTTATGGACCACATTGTACACTATATCAAAATTCAAAGACTATTTGTATCATTATCCCTAATTACTAATAGTCTGCATCCTATTTTTGAATTAACAAAGCAGTCGACTAGCCTTTATGCATGCGCGATTACTTTTACTCTTTAATTAGATAAGCACTTGACTATTTGATTATGCGTAAATTTAGCACTGAAATTTATATGTTAGGGAAAATTAAAAGCATTACAAACGGAGGAGACAATTAGTGCGCGTGATAATACTTATGGAAGTAGATTTCTGCTCCAGAAGTGCTTTTGGAGCATCCGTTTAGTAATGTAATTTCTGAAGCAAAAATCCGTTTTGTAAAAAAATTTACTTTTGAAAGAAATTTTCACTTCCGAAGTGAATTTCCATTCCGAAGTTATTTTTCCCCCAATTTGAGAAATTAAAAAAATAGCTTCTCGCACTCAAGAAGTACTTCTCGCATCACCATGTTTTCATTACACCATTACACTCTTTTCAATCATACTCACCGCCGCAGCCGCAGCCCATCATCGGCCGCCATCGATCGTTGCCCACGACCACCGCCAACCATCGCTTGCCCCCGGCCACCGCAGACCTCCACTAGCCACCGTCCACCGCCGCCACCCACCAATCGCCCCCGGTAGCCAAACTCCATCGGCCGCCGCCCATCACCCCCCGCGATTGCCGCCAATCATGGACCGCCACTGCCGCCGCCGACCACAGTCGACCTTCACTAATCAGGATCGCCGCAACCACTGCCCCTGCCACCAACCATCGACCACTGCGTTGGCCGTCGCTGCCGAGTTGCCATCTTCGGTTGCTGGAGTAAAAAGTAAATAATAAATTTGTATTTTTAAAGAAATATAAAAAATAAAAAATGAAGTAGAAATTTTTGGATTGCCGTTAATAATTTTTTTTATAAGATTTTATGTTAATAATGTTTTAGAAATATAATTTTTCAACCGTTACCAAACGAATTTATCCGATCAAAAAATAACTTATAGAGTAGAAGTAGAAAAATCAACTTCTGGCCAGAAGTTGATTTATAAAACAAAAGTGTTGCCATGCGTGCCTTTACATAGGCCGTGTAAAAAGGGTAGTATTCAGATCAGACATTGGGATCATTGGATTTTACAATTCACTTCACTCATCATTAATCTGCCTTTAAAATAACGCAGCAGAACCCAAAAATCATGCATTCATGGAGCACATCGAAAGGCGAAAAACACACACACACACAAACAAAAATGTCGTAAAATAAACGCATGTAAATATATCTTGCGACGCGAAAAAAATGTTCAACTTTTGATTATTATCGCTAAGTGATAGGCTTAGTAGATGATTATAATAGAGTTTGGTGAAACCGAAATCATCAATGAACAGAACAATTGCCAACTTGTTGGGTGTCGACAACACGAGACATTACATTTAGCACGTAACTGTTAAGCAGTGGAAATTTTTAACCCTGTAAATTATTCCAAATAATCATTGGTGGATAAAATTGGATAGGGTGGATATAATGTAACTTTTTTATAACCGCAGCTAGCACTAGTAAGTTACTTTTGTTGATTCAAAATCAATAACCGCTAGTAAATAACGGTCCAACCTGGCCCAAAAATACATATGTTGTGTTCTTTTTAAGTTTCTCGGACAATCAATCATTGTTCCTCGCTTTCGTACTCTAAAATCCTTCTTATTTACTTTCCCATCTAAAATCAAGAGAAGACCATCCACGGATTTTATCGATTCATATCGATTTATCCATTTTTTTTTAAGTATTTCATCATTTCGGCGAAACGACATTAGTTGATAAGTAATATTATAAATTCATTTGCCTTGTGCATAGATTCAAAATAATTCAAAATG
This sequence comes from Rhodomyrtus psidioides, assembly GCA_021437785.1. Taxonomy (NCBI): domain Eukaryota; kingdom Viridiplantae; phylum Streptophyta; class Magnoliopsida; order Myrtales; family Myrtaceae; genus Rhodomyrtus; species Rhodomyrtus psidioides. The sequence continues at coordinate 4,796,186 of JAILYB010000044.1, read as the reverse complement.
AAGAATGTTTATTTTATTCGACTCAATTTTTTGTCATTGTGTTGAATAATAATTATTTCATTAAGTAACATCTAATTGTATTTCACTATATGTATTATGTAGAGTATTGGATAGAACTGGAGCAACCCAACGACCTGCGGCGTAGTGTATATCACAGATGACAAAGTCAATTTTCCTCTCTATGTTATTCCATTGAGACATTAGTTTTTTTTTTTAAATACTGCATTACAATCATACTATAGGGTAGTTTCGGATAAATATTTTTTACATGAACAGTACCTTGGGCTTTCCGAGAATGCTGAAATGCCAAGGCAGCCTTGAAGCTGCGTTGGGCTTTCAGCCTTGTGAAGGTTCACTTTGAGCAAAAGATGTTTTCAAAAAATTTGTCAAATGCTTTATCCATGGCCCAAAGGGCTTTGGGTGTCCAAAGCCGCTTGGGAAAATAGTTCCCAAATGTACCCTACCTACTACTTTAAAGGGGTTTTTTTTTCCGACAAATTTACTATACTCTAATTTTTTTCATCACAAAAGCCTCAAACTGATAAATATGTGATAAATTTAATCTAAATTAATTTTTTGACCTCCCAAAATTCTAAATTAGTATGCCTATGATAAAATTATACCGTTTTCATTAATTTAGATTAATACCAATGAATAATTTCAAACTGGTACACCAATGGCAAACGGAGGGTAAAAACTCCAAACTAGTATGCCCGTCGACTCTCACGTGTCATCCAACTCCGTAAATTAATGGTAAAATTTAACGAAAATTAACGGAGAGTAAATTAGTCATACATGAACCATTTTAGGATTTTTGGTGATAAAAAAATTAATTTGGGACAGATTGATCATATGTGTATAAGTTTGGAATTTTTCGTGTTATTAACTTTACTTTAAATAACATAAATAGATGTAACATCCATAGACATGTATTACTTTAAATATTATGGACAAACCTATAACTATTGTTAATCGTTAAAAGAAATTTCTCGATTTTTTTTTTTTGCAAATTGCATCTCATTTTCGTATGTGCGTTTGTTTCATGAAAAATAAATGATTTAATAATATTTTTTAAAACGATTGCTTGTATCGCTAACAAAAGTAAATGAACGAAAAATATTTTTATTGTTCATGAAATTGTTTCAACATAAATTATTGTTGATAATGGATTTTGGGCAATATAAGCGATTATTTTCACAAGGGTTAATATCACAAAAAATTTCAAATTGATATTTTTACAATAGATTTGCCCCCACACTAACTTTTTGGCCACAAAGAACCCTAAGCCGATACACTTTTGATAAATTTATCCCAAACTAATTTTTTTCACCACAAAAAAATATCAAACTGATGCACATGTGATAAATTTATCATCTAAATCCAAATCGATAATTTGTAACAAGCAAAGAGTAAAAATCGAAAATAGTACATCCGTCAATTGCCACGTATTATTTAACTCAGCAATTTGACAGAAAAATTCAAACGAAAATTAATGGAGAATAAATTTATCACATGTATACCAAATTAATTTGGAGTTTCTAATAGTAAAAAATTAGTGTGTGACAAAATTTTCATAAATGTACTAATTTTGAGTTTTTAGTAGTATTATCCCTTTTCAAAAAAAATATTTTCGAAAATCATTTATTTTTTACGCAACCAATTGCGTCTTAATTAAAAAAGTTCCCTAAATATTCACTTTTTTTTCCGGATGACTCTTAACAATTTTCTTTGGAAAAGAGAAAAACTCGTTCCATTAAATTTGAATGCATATGGTTGCCGCTTGGCTTGTAGTAATTTCACTATTCTACCTTTTCGTGACAGGCCTAAACAAAAAAAAATCATTTTTTATTTGGCATTCCTTTTCTTTTTAGCGAACAACTAATAATTTTTTTCCTTTTTCGTAAATACAAAGAAAAGACTGAAAAAAATTATTTTTATTTTTATTTTTACTTTTTAATTTTTTTAAAAATTTTGCCCGTCGCCGAAATTTGGGACTGCCGCTATTTAGCCGAACGAAATGAAGTAATCCCGCCATCTTCCCCTCCACTCTCCTCTCTTTGAATCTCTCTCTCTCTCTCTCTCTCTCTCTCTCTCTCTCTCTGTGCAGAAATTCGAGAGCAACCGGTCGAATCGCTCGCCTCTTGAAGATTCTTGAGCAGCATGGGAGCCCATTGAAGCATGGAACCGTCTCTTCTCTTACCTCGTCTCGGTATCAATCCCTCTCTCTGTCATTTCCGAGTGTGCGTGAACTGTGAACTTCGATCAAGAACCTGGGGAACATTCGATTCGCGGTTCAAATCCGTGTCTCGTTTTGCGATTTCCCCGGCGGATTTGTTGTTATTAGCTAGTTAGGGATTCTGCTCTCGAATGAGTCACGACGGTTTTTGGTTTTGGGTACAGCTTCGCTTCGCAGTGCGTTCTGGGAGTAGGGGAGTAATGCGGATTTGTTGGCCGATGCGATGCAAACGCGGTAAGAGTTACTTCGCTTCAACTGATGTTTCTGTCTGTTTTTACTGTTTCCTGGGTTTTCTTTTTTCATTGCGTTTTAGTGCTTGGATTTCTCTTATCTTCAGTCGAAGTGACCTGGGTGACGATGATCTTCCAAAAGTAAATTGGTCGCAGCATGCGAATGCACACGAGAATTTTTCCAACCAATATAAGTTTCTGAGCTCGAATTTCCTCTACTCATTACCAAACCAGAAGCCTCCCGTTGAGGAATCAATGGGCTCGAGGTACTTACTTATCACAGCTCAGTTTACTGTGGCACAGTAATGACGAGTCAACTGAAACATTTGCATAGCTATCATTGAAGAGATTCTCCTGATGTTAACATATCCTTGTTTGCTAGTAGACACAAACTTAGTCCTCTTGTGGTTGTAATAACTTGGTGAAAAAGAAGCTTTTTGCTGCTGATGTCACATCTATTCAAAGTTAAGTTGTCCTACTTCACACATATCCAAAGTCAACAAGTTACTATTCTTTTCGACAATATACGGAGATAAAGTACAATAATTCTTTTCCCATTAAGAATGGAATATTGACAGTCAGGTTGCAGATTCTCCCTAGTGTAGTTGTTTTGCTGGTCCAAGTGACAGAATTTATACACTTGGAGGTCTTTTGATGGCTATGGTATCTGGAGCTAGAAAAGTTATAGGACAGAATCCCAGCTGCTTAGAAATGTTTGCAAGGCATTACTTTTCTGTGCTCCGCACAAACTTTTTTGCAGACAGTTTCTATAATTTATCGGTGTCGACTTCATTCTCTAGCGTAGTGTTACTTTATTGAAAGATAATTACTGGAATCCACATCTCAGGTTGTCACCGACATTGTTGTTTGGCTGATTTGTACGATAACCCTGTACAGTTGCCTTAGCCTTAGTAAGGGCCCTGTGCCTTTGCTGGATGCTTATGCACTTTGTTTGAGCTATATTGATCTCCTAATGACTGTACACACTCTTCATTAGGTCTATGGTCTTCTCCATGGTTAATCCCCAACGATTACCCAGTAACCAAGTTGAGAAGGTAACCTTGTTGAGCAGATTTATCTGCGTAATGTAATGTGAGATGCCAATCAAACTTCCAGTATTTGTAATTGTTTTTTATTTCACTTTTCCCCTTATTATTAAAATTGTTTGACGGCTATAGAATTTGTGCATGAGGATAGTTTTATGCGTTTGTAAATGGCTATGCTGTATGTTTTAAACTGTAAATCTAACTTTAGCTCCATAAGGAAGCAATTATCTGTGATATTTTGAAGTTTTGATTGGCATGGCAACCGTGGCATGTTAATTTGCAGGCTTGGCATGCTATTTCCACTCTTCAGATATCTTCTAGGACATACATAGCACCTGGGAAGACTTTACCGGTCAAGGATGATAATGCTGACCATTCCGATAAAGTTAGCAGAACTGTCTTAAAGAATTCAACCAGTAGCAATGAACCTTGTCATTCTTGGAAAAGCAATAAGAAGTTAAATGGATTGACAGCCAGGATTGATTCGTCAAATAGTTATGTGTCAAATCCAGTTGTTCTGGCCCATTATGAGGCTGCAGAAGGGGGACGTTCAGCTAGGCAAAGTGGAAATGGCATTTTAGGGGTAAATAAAGCACGTTATGAAGTTTTTGCAGCGGCAATAAACAGAGACAGTATGCCGAATGCGCAAATGAAATCATCAGGGGGAGCTTTGGCTGATGAGCTAGATGACGATGACATTCTAGAGGTAATTCTTTCCTTGAATGGTTAGAAACTGAAACTTTGTGAAAAGGACTAGTTTTTTCTTCTAATAAGAATTACTTTTCAGTTTGGTTACTTGAATTGATTAAAGGCTGTAGATCGGTCTAATTTTGACTCTAAGTAGGTTTAAATCTCATTCATTAGTGTGTTGGACAAAAGAATAAAAGTTCAGCTATATGATCTTTAAGGAGTGCTGGATTAATATTTCATGATTGGATCACTGATATTATTAGAAATCTGAAAGCTTTCTTTTTTGTTCAGTCAGTTGATAAACCATCTTCTTGCCATAGTACAATTGCCATCAAACACTTCATGCCTTAGTTTTATTTATTTGGTATCTCTACGATTGACCTTTATCTTAGTACCTTCGTCATGTATCTTCATCAATTTGAGGTGGTTTTCAGAGTATTGATGTCGACCAGATTGTAATGGAGCATTATCAATCTACAACACCTCAATCATCAATCCATAAGCTTCCACCCATAACTCCAAATGAGGAAAAGGATAGTTTACAACAAGATGAGAGTTGTTTGCCTGAGGAACTGCGTTTGAATTGCAGTCATGGGTTAAAGGTGTGTTGGCCGGTTTCATTTGTCCCATTAAGATGCTATATATTGTTATCTTCTGCGATTGATATGCTCATATTGTAATGAATGCAGCTAGGCCTTTGCCCAGACGCTGCAAATCATTTGCAGGAAATGAAGGACAATTTAATTGCAATATCCAACGAGCTCCTTGACAATGTGACTGAACTAACTCCAGAAGTGGTGGAGAAGCTTCGTCATGATAGGTTTGCTCCTACCCAGCTTGTCTCTTTGTAAATTCCTTTTTGCCTGGAATCTAATGCATGCAAAATGGGGAAATGGGAATCTGTTAGTTATAATTTCCAGTTTCTGTTATGGAAAAAAGGCTTTAACAGAGGATGCAATAACTTTTAAATGCTGTATGTATGCACGCTTTTGTTAGGTCACACCTCAATAGGCAAATTCAGCAGCTTGAGAATTATCTTCGCTCTCTCACGGTTGATGAGGAAAGAAGAAAGTCTCATTTTTCTGCATCCGCAGCGCCTCCGAGGTCTTCGCTACATGAAACACCTCTATCATTTGGATCTAGGGTAGAACCTTTTAGACTAGAAGCCCATGTTCAACCACCCAATGAGCCTGGCAGTTATGACAGATGGAACTCGCCATCAGTTTCTTTCACTTCAGATAAGTTTCCTGCTTCATCAGGTCCTGTGGATAGAGACTCATACATTCAAAAGCCTGTGGAAGTTATTTATATTGAAGGTTCAATTGACAAGAAGTGGAGCAGTAGGAGCTTCTCATGGACAAAAAGCTTGGAGGTGTTGGCCGCATAATACTTAGCTTTTATTTGCAGATCTTGTACTTCTAGTTGCTTACTAATTTTTACTGCCAGGATCATAACAAAAAAGTATTTGGGAACCATTCTTTCCGCCCAAACCAACGAGAAATCATAAATGCCACCATGAGTAGATGTGATGTTTTTGTTTTAATGCCCACTGGAGGTGGAAAAAGCTTGACATACCAGGTAAATTAAGTATTAGGATTGGTATTTGTTTGAGTTCTTAAAGTGCTCTTGCTTCATTTGCCCTTGAGTTCCATAGAAAAATGGAGCTACTTGACATTCTCTCAAAAAGCTGTTTTAGTCCCATTATCCTTGTAACTTTGGTACACAACCTTCCTGTTTTGATGTGCATGGGTTGGAATGTGTGATGGCTAGTGACTCCATTACGTCAAGATTTTCAAAGCTTGTACATTACAACTCTGTTTTTTGTCCCCTAACAGCTTCCAGCTCTAATATGTCCAGGGGTGACATTAGTTATCTCACCCCTCGTTTCACTTATTCAAGATCAAATAATGCATTTGTTGCAGGTAACTTGTTGGATTACCATGTTTTTATCTACATTATATAGCTTCATTTATCCTGTTTTTTTGGGAATGTTTCTCTGATGCTCTTATGTACTCTTTTCTTGTAGGCTAATATACCTGCTACTTACTTAAGTGCTAACATGGACTGGAGTGAACAGCAGGAGATCCTTCGAGAACTCAACTCTGATTATTGCAAATTCAAGCTCCTATATGTCACGCCTGAGAAGGTTGCAAAGTGAGTGTCATTCCACTCACAAATGATGCAAGCAAACTTGGTTTTCAAACTCCTGTAGCATGGCTAAGAGGCAGCTTCTGGCATATCTAGATTTAAAAATCTTGAAAGTTACTGGATAACTCACGACAAATAGAAAAGTCATAAAATCGTATCACTCAATAGATGGACTAGATCCGTTAATGGTGCTGCCGCGATTTTTTATGATAAGGCTCATAATTCAACATAGCTGATGGATGCTGAATGAATATCTATAAATAGATAAATCACATTGTAGCAAAATATTTAAGATGAGTTGGAAATGCTCTCAGAATTTGTACATGGCACTAGAGCGAATCCAGAGTTCGAAAATCTCTAGCCCTTGTTTTACCTCCCCAGTCATAATCAACTTCCACCCTAAATCTTAGGAGAAGTCCAGCCTAGGGGAGTGTTAATGCATTTAATTCTGTAGGACATCTCATCTAATAGCTTGACCATCTAGAATATAGTTTGACGCTTGTTGTCTGACGCGAGTCTCTCTTGATATATCTAAATAAAGCATCTAATACTTGAATATCTACTATTTTTAATTTTCAAAAGTATATTTAGCATTTATCCTCCAAGTAGTTAATAACACATTCGGTTACATTCTTCCAAATATTTCAGCAAGCTCTTTTTGCCTCTTTTTTGAATGCAGAAGTGACGTCTTGTTGCGGCAGTTGGAAAGCTTACATGCTCGTGAACTTCTTGCTAGGATTGTCATTGACGAAGCTCATTGTGTGAGCCAATGGGGTCATGATTTTAGACCCGACTATCAGGTATGGAGGTAAAAGTTTTTTTTGATTTTTATGCTACTGATACTGCTCCATCTTTCATGAAAATCATCTTGTATGTTATGCAGGGTCTTGGTATTCTGAAGCAGAAGTTCCCCAGCACTCCAGTGTTAGCTTTGACTGCTACTGCAACAGCCAGTGTCAAAGAAGATGTTGTCCGAGCTCTTTCTCTTGTCAACTGCATTATTTTCCGGCAGAGTTTTAATCGTCCAAACTTATGGTTAGCATCTAAGTGAGACATTTATCTTTTTGCCATGGAAATTTTAGCTAATTGGGGAAGTTTTCAGGTATGTTGTCATTCCAAAGACAAAAAAGTGTCTGGAGGACATTGACAAATTCATAAAAGAAAACCATTTTGATGAATGCGGGATAATTTATTGTCTTTCAAGAATGGATTGCGAGAAAGTTGCCGAAAAGTTACAGGTTGGTCCTGTTTGATGACGTTTGCAACCATATTTAAGTTGTTTGGTCGTATATGATGATATTCATGCGGAGACTGCTTTGATTTTTTTTTTTGAAAGATTTGGTGGGACCACTACTAACTGCTCTAAAAGCTAAGCTGATAGAAGAAGGCACGGTTTAATATTTATATATTCCAACACTCCTCACGTTTGTTCTGGTTTTTTGCCTAGTACTAAGCGTGGACATATTCATTGGGGAGGCAAATAGGGGCCTGAAAAGATTTGAACTCAGGACCTTTTGCTCTAATACCATGAAAGATTTGTTGGGATCACTACCAACTGTTCTAAAAGCTTAAGTTGATAGAAGAAGGCATGGTTTAATATTTATATATTCCAACATTTTCAAATATCAAGTCACTAAATTTGTAGTTCAGCTGGTTAGGGTGTACTTGGGATTGTGTGGTTAGGCGCACTGGTCCCAGGTTCGATTCTCCAGCTGAGCACTTGTGATTTAAGTAGGGGGCTATGGCGGTGGGTTGCTGTGCTAGATTCCCCCGAGGAATAGTCGAGGTGTGCACAAGCTGACTCGGACACCTCGGTTATCAAAAAAAAAAAATTGTTGAACTAAAGACTTGCTGAGGCTAGAACATAACCTCCAACTGGTTAGAATTATTTGGCATCAGAGTTCAGTACTACACCTTAGAAGAAACTACCGAATTACCACTGAAACCTTTGACAGCATTATGTTTAGCATGGTAACAACACAATTTTTCACATCCTTTTGAATAAAATATTAGACATGAGGGTTTAAACTTCCTTGCTTGATATTGATATGAATTGATGTTGTTATTATGAACTTTGATATTAACTTAAATTGATGTAATTCGGACTCGTCTAGATGGTTGTTCCCTTGATTGAAATTTGGCCTAATTTCATCTAGTTAACTTTGTGAAAGTTATTTCTTGCCTAAAAAAGATGACACCTTGGATCTAATCACAAGTTTTGGTTGTTCAGTAGTGCTTACAAGATTGATTATGTAGTACATATCATTTAGCTTCCCATATTTTAACTTTTTATTTCATAAAGAGGACTATTTATTCTCTACGGATGGAAGGCAAATAGAGAGGACTATTTATTTTCGAAGGATGAAAAACAATCCGGAGCTTTCCTAATGTCACTCACTGAGTCTGTTTAAATATGATTATTTCCGAATTGTTAAAGAAATTGTATTCTTCTCCTTTCTTGAAACCCTCCTCTCACTTCCCCTTTTTATCCAAAAAATGTTCACTTTCCATGCAAGTCTGATTTGACTATCTTTTTCTGCTCAACCAAGCCCATGGAGATTTTCTCTCTTTTGGCGAGTGTAGGACTCTTGAAGCTCTGTATGCACTGCGGGGGCATTGCATACATTGCATGTAGATTTTCTCCCCTTATCTCTGTGTATCTTCACCACATGCATTGGATTCATGTTCAGTTGTTTACTTGTGTGTATGTGCCTGCGTGCTTATGTACATGCATACTGTTGAAAAGTTGTAAAGTTGTTTGAAACTAGGTGAGTCAATACCTAACTTAGGTAAGTCTATACCTAACTTAGGTGAGTCTATACCTAACTTAGGTGAGTCAATACCTAACTTAGGTAAGTCTATACCTAACTTAGGTGAGTCAATACCTAAATTAGGTTTCTTGCCTAACTAGGGTCTCCTTTCTCTTGTATATATATTGACCTTGTAATTACTCAAGAAAATGTAAGGAAATACAGATTTTTCCTTCATGGTATCAGAGCTGAGTTTTTGAATCCAGCTCCCACTATAGTGAAAACGGCGATGACCGGTGCTCGTAAGGACACCAATTTAGGTGTCGAGCTAGAGAAAATTTCAACTGATTTCTCTGGCCAATCGGGCAATGGTGGAGAGCAATTCTCCCACAATTCCAGCATGCTATTAACAGTTCACCGATTGAACGGTCGAAATTATTTGGAGTGGGCTCAATCGGTGAAGCTAGCAATCGATGGAAGAGGCAAGCTCGGCCACTTGACAGGCGAGGAAAAAGAACCAGAAAAAAGCGATCCGAGATGGAAGGCTTGGAGATCGGAGAACTCCTTAGTGATTGCCTGGCTGATCAACTCTATGGAGCCAGCAATTGGAAAGCCGCATCTATTCCTTCCGACCGCTAAAGATGTGTGGGACGTTGTGAGAGAAACATATTCTGATTTGGAGAACTCTTCCCAGATCTTTGAATTGAAGACAAAGCTATGGCAATCAAGGCAAGGAGACCGTGAGGTAACTATTTACTTCAATGAAATGGTTACTTTATGGCAGGAATTAGACCAATGCTATGATGATACATGGGAGAGTCCGGCTGATTGCAAGAGACAAATGAAGAGAGAAGAGAATGATAGAGTGTATATGTTTCTAGCGGGCCTTAATCGAAACTTGGATGAGGTGAGAGGTAGAATTCTCGGTCAGAAACCTCTACCATCCATCCGTGAGGCGTTCTCAGAAGTTAGAAGGGAGGAATCTCGGAGGCGAATCATGCTACGTGATTCAGAAACAAATGAGAACCCTCTATCCGAGAAATCTGCACTTGTAGCTCAGGGGTTTGATTCTGAAGAAGAGAGGAGGAAGAAACCATGGTGTGAACATTGCAAGAAACCATGGCATACCAAAGAAACTTGCTGGAAAATTCATGGGAAACCGCAGAATTGGAAAAAAGAAGGCTGGAAAAAAAGGAGCAGTAATGGTCGTGCGTTCCAGGCGACAAATGAGGAAGAGCAAATAAAATCAGATTTGGTTCCATTCACAAAGGAACAATTAAAGCATATGTACAAACTCCTTCAACCTCCACAACCTTCTTTAAATCCCTCTTGTTCTGTAGCCCATCAAGGTAATCATTTTTCTACTGCTTTCCTCATAGAAAATCCACATAATAAAACTCCATGGATTCTTGATTCTGGAGCAACCGATCACATGACAGGTTGTTCAAAGCTTTTTTCCACCTATAATCCATGTGCAGGGAATAAAAAAAATAACTATTGCAGATGGTTCCCTTTCGGCTATAGCTGGATTAGGATCCATCAAGCTGTCCTCTGCCCTCACGCTTCATAATGTCCTTCATGTTCCAAAGCTATCTTGTAACTTGCTGTCCATCAGTAAAATAACTTCTGATCAAAAGTGTCGAGCTAATTTTTTCTCATCTCATTGTGAGTTTTAGGACGTGACCTCGGGGAGGACGATTGGCAGTGCTAGAGAGAGTGGAGGACTCTATTTCTTTGAAGATGGAACAAGCTCGGCTAGACAAGTTCAGGGTAGTTGTTTCGAATCTATTACTGTTTATAAGGATGATGATATCATGTTATGGCATTATAGGCTTGGTCATCCGAATTTTCAATATTTGAAATTCTTGTTCCCAAGGTTGTTTTTGAATAAAAGTCCATCTTCATTTCAGTGTGAATTCTGTGAATTAGCCAAACATCATCGAACAAATTTTCCCTCTCAAATCTACAAGTCGTCTAAACCATTCTCTTTAATTCATAGTGATGTTTGGGGACCATCTCGGATTCCTACACCCTCAGGAAAGAAATGGTTCGTCACATTTATTGATGATCATACGAGAGCAAGTTGGGTGTACTTGTTAAAAGAGAAATCTGATGTAGAATCTGTTTTTAAAAACTTTTACACCATGATACAAACACAATTTCAAGTGCAAATCCAGATTTTCAGGAGTGACAATGGGAGAGAATACTTCAATAAAATTCTGGGACATTTTTTCTTGGAAAAAGGAATTATGCATCAAAGTTCTTGTCCTGACACGCCTCAGCAAAATGGGGTGGCAGAGAGGAAGAATAAACACCTTTTAGAAGTAACTAGAGCTCTACTCTTCACCACTAAAGTTCCCACATACCTATGGGGTGAAGCTCTTCTTACATCTACATACCTTATCAATAGAATGCCCTCTAGAGTGCTAAAGTTCCAAACACCCCTGAAAGTCCTTCAAAGGACCTATCCAACCTCTAGACTTACTGCAGCCTTGCCTTTAAAACTATTTGGTTGTACCTCTTTTGTACACATCCATGATAGAAATCGGGGCAAACTTGATCCTAGAGCAAAAAAATGTGTGTTTGTTGGTTATGCACCAAACCAAAAAGGGTATAAATGCTTTGATCCAATTTCCAAAAAAATGTTTGTCACCATGGATGTCACCTTTTTCGAATTAACACCTTTTTTTGGAGCTCATCTTCAGGGGGGGAAAGAAAGTGTAGATTCGCACAATTCGCACAACTCCATTATTGAGTCTTTTCGTCTTGCAGAATCTGAAAATCCTCTTCCAGCAACTCTTATACCTAATTTTGAACCAAATAATGGAAGTTCGGGTCTACCTATTTTGGCATCTCATCCTACTTGTGAGAGTAATAGGTGCGAAACTAGTACCAAGAATGCTGAACTTCCATCTTATGCTCAAGTCTACACGAGAAGAAACAAAACTCAAAGAAATGAGTCTTCTGCTCCTTTAGGGTGCCATGAGTCCGAACCAGGACATGACCAAAACTCCATACAATCATCAGGTAATGCTCCAACTCAATCTGTTCAACCTGATAGTCAACAAAATGATGAGCCTACTGATGAACTTGACATACCTATTGCTATTCGGAAAGAAGTTAGGTCTTGTACCAAACATCCTATGTCTCATTATGTGTCTTACGAAAACCTCTCACCCAATTTTCGTGCTTTTACCTCAACCTTGTCTTGTGTGGAGATTCCCAAAACTGTGCAGGATGCTTTACAAGTTTCTGAGTGGAAGGAAGCAATTCTTGAAGAGATGAAAGCTCTTGAAAAAAATGGAACATGGGATATGGTGGATCTACCCAAAGGAAAGTCCACGGTTAGATGCAAATGGGTATTCACAACCAAGCATAGGGCTGATGGGTCTCTTGAAAGGTATAAAGCTCGTCTGGTTGCCAAAGGATTCACGCAGACTTATGGCATCGATTACTTTGAGACTTTCGCTCCAGTTGCTAAGCTAAACACTATCAGAGTGCTCCTATCACTTGCAGCCAATCTTGATTGGCCTCTGCAACAACTAGATGTGAAGAATGCATTTTTGAACGGAGATTTGGAGGAAGAAGTATACATGGACTTCCCCCCAGGCTTTGACAAAAAGTTTGGGTCAAAGGTTTGTAAATTGAAGAAGTCACTATATGGACTGAAACAGTCACCAAGGGCCTGGTTTGAGAAGTTCACTCAGTCTGTAAAGAAACAAGGGTATGATCAAGGACATGCTGATCATACCATGTTTGTGAAGCATTCTCGTGATGGAAAGGTTGCAATTCTGATAGTATATGTTGATGACATTATTCTCACTGGGAATGATATTGCCGAGATGAACAGGTTGAAAAAATGTCTTGCTTCTGAATTTGAGATCAAGGACCTGGGAACTCTAAGGTATTTCCTTGGAATGGAGGTGGCTCGATCAAAGAAGGGAATTGTAGTTTCACAAAGGAAATATGTCCTGGATCTTCTACAGGAGACTGGAATGAGTGGTTGTAGACCAGCAGATACTCCAATAGATCCAAATCAGAAATTTGGAGACGACAAAGATGAGGTTCCTGTTGATACATTGAGATACCAGAAACTTGTAGGAAAACTAATCTATTTGTCGCATACTCGGCCAGATATTGCCTTTGCTGTGAGTATGGTAAGCCAATTTATGCATTCTCCCTATGAAAGACATCTTGAGGCTGTGTATAGGATCTTGAGATACTTAAAGAGCACACCTGGAAAAGGCCTGCTATTCAAAAAGTCTACTCAAGAAGAAATTGAAGCATACACAGATGCAGACTGGGCAGGGTCAATTACTGACAGAAGGTCGACTTCAGGATATTGTACTTATGTCTGGGGGAACTTAGTTACTTGGCGAAGTAAAAAGCAGAATGTGGTAGCCCGAAGTAGTGCAGAAGCTGAGTATCGAGCAATGGCCCATGGAGTTTGTGAGATGTTGTGGCTAACACGAGTGCTAGAAGAACTTCGAGTACCAGTGAAACTGCCTATGAAGCTGTACTGTGACAACAAGGCTGCAATCAATATTGCACATAATCCAGTACAACATGACAGAACTAAGCATGTTGAGATCGATAGACACTTTATCAAAGAGAAGATTGATGCAGGAGCTATTTGTATGCCATTTGTGCCAACAACGCAACAAACAGCCGACATTCTTACAAAGGGACTGTTCAGACCTAACTTCGAGCATCTCATCGGCAAGTTGGGCATGATAGATATTTACGCACCAACTTGAGGGGGGGTGTTGAAAAGTTGTAAAGTTGTTTGAAACTAGGTGAGTCAATACCTAACTTAGGTAAGTCTATACCTAACTTAGGTGAGTCTATACCTAACTTAGGTGAGTCAATACCTAACTTAGGTAAGTCTATACCTAACTTAGGTGAGTCAATACCTAAATTAGGTTTCTTGCCTAACTAGGGTCTCCTTTCTCTTGTATATATATTGACCTTGTAATTACTCAAGAAAATGTAAGGAAATACAGATTTTTCCTTCACATACATGTGTTGGTGTTTATTTTCTCGAGGATATCTGAATATGCTTTGTCTGTGTACATAAGATAGCTCCATGCTGCAGCTGAACGTATGCTAATTTTATTCAATCGTTGATGCTTGGTTTGTGAGATTTGCGAGGACACTGCCAATTGTTTTAAAAGCTTAAACTGTTAGATGAAGGCATGATTTAATATTTAAATACTCTATCCCTCTCTCTCACACTTAGTTTGGTCTTTTTGTCTAATACTAATCGTGGACATATTTAATTGGGGAGGCAAATGAGGTTTGGAAAGATTTGAACTTAAACTTCTTCTTTGATACCATATGAGATTTGTGGACCACTATCAATTGTTATAAAAAAACTTAAGCTGTTAGATGAAGGCGTGGTTTAATATTTAATGCTCTATCAGTTTTCATATCTTTTATGAGTTTTTCTTATTTGTTCCATGAATTCCTGGAAGATTACATCTTGCTTTTTCGGATATTACACATGCTATGCAGCAATTATTTATTATATCATTCCTCTCTAGATGTTGTGGTTCCCTTACCCTTCCACTAAATGCTTCCAGCTCCATAATTTATTCTCTCTGTTTTTCAATTACACAAATGACATTTCAAATTCTTCAACAAATGTTTCTTAATTTCCTATAGTTACAGGTTGCAATAGCAAAGCAGATTTCTTATACATTCCTTTCTTTTGTTAGATAAATTGCTCGAATAAAAGCTAACACTCGAGAGATCCTTTAGTTGTTCACAAGTTTTTAAAAGAATGCATATGTTTGCCAGGAATATGGACATAAAGCAGCATTTTACCATGGGAGCATGGATTCTGCTCAACGAGCATTTGTCCAAAAGCAGTGGAGCAAAGACGAATTAAATATAATCTGTGCCACAGTAGCATTTGGAATGGGTATCTCTTTTCTAACCAGTTGTGATTGTGGTAATCAAATGCGATAGCATTTTGACTATGGACAATGTGCCTTGTAGGTATCAACAAGCCAGATGTTCGCTTTGTAATTCATCATTCTCTCCCTAAATCAATTGAAGGTTATCACCAGGTACATTATGAGACATAATGATGCTTTTCTCAAGCATTTGTGGTGGAAGTTTCAATTGCTGAACATTAATAAAATAAGTCATGTGATTATATGGTTTGGGTGTAACTTGTGACATGGTGGTATTTCTGAATTTTGGCTATATCACAGGAATGTGGTCGTGCTGGACGAGATGGTCAGCGTTCGTCTTGCGTGTTGTACTACAGTTACAGTGATTATGTAAGTACGCTGATACAGCGATACTTCTTCGAATTTATGCCCTTCAATTCCTTTTCCTTCTCCTACATCTTTTAGGATGTTTCTGAACTTTAGAACTCTCAAGACTTTATCATACGTACTTTTCTTGTTCATGCTCTTTTTTGCAATTTAGAAGGTTGGTTAATGTTGTGAAGTTTTTTATTTTATTTTATTTTTTTACAGTACATAAAACTTCAAATTGCTTCGACTTTTTCTTTTTGCATGACCTCTTTGGTAAATTAGGGCACGTCAGGGAATAATAGCAGAACTTTTATGTGTTCTATATTTTGCTTTGACAGATACGTGTAAAGCATATGATTAGCCAAGGAGTAGCAGAGCAAAATCCATTCTCAAATGGTTATAACCGTATCAATACGGCTAATTCAGGAAGGATACTTGAAACGAATACTGACAATCTGCTGCGCATGGTATTGTACTGATTCAAATCATGCTTTCTGAAAAAAATGATGCTTTCTAAAGTTTCAATTTCTAAAGATGTTCTGAATGTCATGCAACTGTTTCAGGTCAGTTACTGTGAAAATGATGTCGACTGTCGACGTCTCCTGCAGCTTGTTCATTTTGGAGAAAAATTTGATTCCAATAATTGCAGAAATACGTGCGACAATTGCCTCAAGATCAAAAGTTTTGTTGATAAGGATGTGACTGAGATTGCAAAGCAATTGGTTTGAATGCTTACTATTTGTCTTTTTCAGTTACTGTTGCTCTAATCTCTTACGAGCTAAGATTTTTGTATTGCTCATATTCGAATGTGGAATTACTGTTGCGTAGGTTGAGTTGGTGAAGTTAACAGGGCAGCAGTTTTCTTCAGCTCATCTATTAGAAGTTTACAGGGGTTCTTTGAGTCAATATGTATGTTGAGAAAGTAACTTAGATGTTTTCCTTTGATCGTCCTGTTCTTTGTCCACTTGATTCTTAAATTAGAGTGTTGAATCAGGTCAAAAAGCATCGGCATGAAAAGTTGAATTTGCATGGAGCTGGAAAGCATCTATCAAAGGGAGAAGCTTCCCGTGTGCTACGGCATCTTGTTACTGAAGATTTACTGGTTGAAGATGTTAGGAAAAGTGACCTTTATGGATCTTTGTCATCGATACTGAAGGTAAATATCGCTCCTATGACTCTGTGAGGCCACTAAATTCATAATTAATCATTGAGTTGAGAAGAAAATTTTCCTCCCTCCTTTTGGATGCTTGCTTTTCTCTTTGAGACAAGAAACTATGTTCCTTTGTTTGTTTGTTTGTTTGTTTTTTTTTTTTTTTTTTTTTAACTTTGTTGATTTCTGTTCAGGTGAATGAATCCAAGGCTTACAATCTTTGCTCTGGGAGACAATCTATCATACTGAGGTTTGTCATTTATTTACTGTTTTTTAGTTGGTGAATGAATCCAAGGCTTACAATCGTTGCTGTGGGAGAAAATCTATCCTTCATTGGACCAAGAAATTTTCTGTTTTCAATGTCGAAAATTTATCATCAGCTTCTCATGGTGCTTATTAACCATGTGCCCCCTTATGTATCTGCTATTTACTCTGACAGGGTGTTGAATTGATTTTTTAGTAACTTTTTTGTTCCATAATTTTAGCTTGAATAGCACTCATGTCTTAGAGACACATAGGAAACACTACATCTGAATCTTCTCATCTCTATTGAAATTAACACGACATTCACATATGTTTTACTCAACTTTTGTGGAGTTTTAGCCTTGCCCCCCCTTTTTTTTTTCCAATTAACAAAAAGATATCTCAAAATAACCTTTTCTAGCCTTCGATGACTATCAACATTTGCAAGCATCCATACTTACCTTACAAAAAAAAAACATTTGCAAGCATCTTGTGGGTCTACTATGGACTTAATTATCGAAGCAACAATTTATTATAGGTATTTGGTGTGGTCATGGACTTTGAAGGGTGTTTTGTAAGGAAAAAAAAAAAAACAAAATGAAAAGCACTTCCGAGGGTGTTATTTGCTGTTATCTATTGTAATGACCCCGCTATTCTAACCACTAGTGGCCAACAGGATTTGCTGTAAATTTTTATGGTAGATTCTGATTATTGTCTCATCCAACCTTTAGTGTTTCGCTTTTGCATCTAGTCCAAGGTCTTTCCTTTCCCCGAATGCCCCTCACATTAGTGCTCTCTCTCTCTCTCTCTCTCTCTAAGTAACTGGTTGCAATAAGTTTTGTTAGAAAATCCAACCTAAAAGCTTAAGCTCATAGGTGGAGGGAGACCACATGAATATAAAGAGTATCTAGAACACTTTGTCAAGCAATGTGGGACATATTTCAACAAGTTTAGTTCCTTAATTTCATATCCATCATACCTGTCTTGTCAAGTGGCATTTGTTAGAGGATGCAATCTCTATTCCAGCAAAGTAATTGTTGCAACATATTTATGACTAAAATGTACTCTATGCTGACTCATATGGGAAAAATAATGCATATGCATTCAAGCGTAGGAGCTTTCGGGATAGCTGGGAATTTGAAGTAAGACTGGGAGAATTGAAATATCCATGAGAATTTTGGAGTTCACTTCCATTATAATTTAGATCAGAAATACCTATTTAAAGCGGTTTGTTCCAAGTTCAAAATGTGATCTTATGCTTATGAAAGGTCTAAAAAATCTCGAGTTTATAATCTTAGAGACAAAATGGTGCTTAATAGAGCGGCAGCATGGAGTATCGATGTGATCGATTCCCCTTCTTGAGAAAACAGTTTGTTGTGGTTGGCCTACAGCCATTTTTGCTGCTCTTTTATACTGACTGACAGCTTTCATGCTATTAGATTGTAAGTTCTACATGATTCTTGCAGATGGTAACTGGTTTCTGAGGTCAAATTAGCAGTAGTTGACACCTTTTTCATTGACACATGGTTGAATTATATATTCAACCTGTTTGGTCAATCAGTAGATGCAAACGGATGATATGGTTTATTGCGTGACAGAACTTAGAGCTTTAGGATCAGAAAGATTTGGACTACAATTTTTGCAATTGCAGGAGTAAATTTGCTGCCCTCAAGCGTGGTAGCTTTGCGTGTTGAAAGAAACTGATGATTCCTCTTCTAAGCATTTGGCTTGATAGGAAAGAGAAACAAAAGGGCATTTCAGAAGAGTTGAATCCTCTTGGGATTCTTTAAAGGATAATCAGTTGTACACTCTTCACTTTTGGTATAGCAGGAAAATTCAGTTTCATATATCAAATTCATTTTTTTTTTTGTCAAAAACATCAAATTTGTTGAAAATGTTAAAATTGCGCATAATTTTGAATATGGGTGGCTTCTATTGGATGCCGTTCTGTATCAGGCAGTACCCTTTGGTACCTTTTCAAGAAAAGAACTTGAAGCTTTAGGATCACTCAGGCAAGGTTGGATCCCTCTGTGTTGTCAAACGTATTGTTGCTCCTATTGCTCATACTTGTCCCATAACAAACCTATGAAATGACTGCTGGGGGGTTTGCACTCAAGCCTTTTGAGTAACTATATATCTTAGGAGATTTAGCCACATCCATAATATTTGTTTCATCTTTTTTGAGAGGTTGATATCTGTCTTTTAATGTGTTACATACGAGGAAAATATGGCAAAGCAACTTTTGCTTGACTGTAGTGCCACTATATTTTGCAGATTTCCTTCCTTGGCAAAGATGTCTAAGTCCAGCAAATCTGACGTGACTCCTGCCAAAGCATTGTTGCAATCTGGGAAATTGAGTCCTCAAATGGACAGTCCTGCTCAACCTCAAGCTCAAGGAGATCTGGTATGGGAATATATGCATAGGCATACGTCTCTAGGTTGTCCATTCTCCTAAGAACAAGATGAGGTTGCTTATCTCTCTCGACCGCTTGTGGAACTTCTTGTATTTCAGATCCTGTCAGCCAAATTATACACTTCATTGCGTATGCTTCGGACTATTCTTGTTAAGGAAGCTGGGGATGGGGTCATGGCATATCACATATTTGGGTGAGCTCCTCTTATTCACGAGTTAAGTCTGAAATTGTTTGTTTTGTGGTTCTATTTAGTGAATATTCATTGAGCCCTTGCTTTTTTCTTTTTGGGTCCTGTGCAGCAATGCTACCCTTCAGCATATCAGCAAAAGAATTCCCAGAACAAGGGAAGAACTGCTTGAAATCAATGGCATTGGCAAGTAAGTTATGAGGAGACTTTATCTCACATGCTCCACCAATAGCAGATAATTAACCCTTATGTTTCTGTGTAGGGCAAAGGTAAGCAAGTATGGAGATCGGTTGCTGGAAACCATAGAAGCCACCGTTAAGGAATACCAGGGAACAGATAATAGAAACAGCAGCGGTAGCAATGATAGTATGGATTCGATGAAACGGAGAAGAGAGGCAATTGGAGGCACGAAACCCAATTGCGAAGAGGATGATGACTTCACAAGAAGCACTGGTCGCTCTAAGAAAAGAGCCACGATAATGGAGGCCCAAAATTACAATAATCAAGATGTCAAGGAGCCAGGCGATGACATTGCATATATTGATGATTTGGATTTTGATGATTCTGACTTTAATGTCGATGTTGATGTGTCAAACGTTAACAGTGCTGGAAGAATGCTGCCTTCATGGTCAAAGTCCTGAGTTTCGACACTGATAAAAGCTCTCAAGATTATGAGTTGAAAGAGGAAAATTCAGATATTTAGTGCAGCTTTGAGACATGGGCTGTTCCGATCAATAGTTTCTGTTGTAATATAAGGGCAATAGTAATATGATTCGCTAGTGGAAGCAAGTTTTGGTGCCTTATCTTGGCTATTCTACTTCAATCTAAGTTTGCGGCAATCGCAGAGAAACCTCATGATGGTTATACTCATTTGGAGAAAATGAATTTGCTCTTTAGATAGGTCAAATACTGAACGATACCCACAAAGAGGTGCAATTTTTAAATGTGTGCATTTATTAACTTTTGTTACAGTGCATCAGCAGGTCAGGTTGAGGTCAATGGTGGTGGAGACGACTGGGCCTTTCTGTGTGCTAACTTGACAGATTTCCTCCGGCCGTTTTAAGATGGAGAATGTGCAGCATGGGAGTTCAGACAGGTTTAAACAATTCTTCTCTTTGTATTGACTGTCTCACAGAGCGTATTGAACTTTCTTTAGATAATAATATGTATATATCTGATTGGTTTTTGCAATACAATGGATGGTGAACTCATATGTAGAGTCAAATTTGAACATGCTTGGTGATTTTGAGCATGGTTGTAAATGCCTGGAACACGAAATAGTTAAAACTCGGCTTATCGCTGTCATGGGAATCATCGTTCCACCTATTTAATTCACGGCGTCCCGTGGACCACTCGTGTCATAAACTAACTTAACTACTGCCGACTTAGCTGGTCTAAGGTCTATTCAAGTAAGTTGCTTTCATTGGCGAGCTCACTAAAGACGAGTTGATTGGACTTCTAAGAGTTACTTTGTACAATCTCCACTACTTTTTAATGTTGAACCGGTTTATTTAACTCTTGTTAGATGTTAGCAGGGGGGAAATGGAACTTGCTAATTCGAAAAATGATAGGATTGCATCTAGGCTAGGATTGCATATGCCGAAACAAGCAAATGTGACGATTGAGCGTGAAGCAACAAGAGTTACAACGACAACTCCCTCTCTCCCCCACTCTGCATTCTTTTTTCTTTTTTTTTACAAGCTACCAGCTGTCAATAAAGACTAGGTTGACCGAGCGTTCAAAATTAGAGGAAACCTAAGGCTATGACAACTGGAAAGGACATTGGTAGGAGAATGAACCAGAACCACCCTGTTGTCTCAACAGATTTAGCAATCTGATGATATTCCTACCCACCAGAGAACTATAGGGATCACTTTAACGTACAAGGTTGGTGATTGACAAGCCAGCGAAGATGTTGGCCGTTAAAAGCAAAACTATGGTCAAACCACAAAACAGTCCCTGAAAAGGGGCAAAAAAAAAAAAGAATATCTAAATTAGTGAAAATAATGGAAAAAACACACATCTTAATCAAAAGAAGAATATAAAAAAAAGATGTTTTTTCTGAGCAAACAAGGAGAATCATTATCGCCCACCTCGTGTAAAAGGTGAGAGGAATCTGTCCTCCTGATGGGATAATTCTACTTTGCAGTAAAGCAAATGCGAAGCAGATCAGATATTCTCCTCTTTGTTTCTTTACTTGGAAGAGTCACCCTTGCTTCTCTTCAAAGCCAGGAATTTGCAGAGATTTTTCCACATTGAAACATCTTTTTTCCCTTGTGTAGCGTCGAATACTGCGGATTCTAGTTGCAGTATCTATAAAGCGAGGGGACAAGGGAAAAAAGAAATTGCTTGTGTAAAAATTTTAAGGCAATACATTTAAACTCTTGTGGTCATCTTGGAATTGACGATTGTGGTTGTTTCCGAAGAGTCTTGACATTTGCTCGAGAAACATACATAAAACTGCACGAGAAGTTGTGTTCTCTAGGAAGCCAAGTGCAGGTCTCATGGAACTTTAAAATGGGCAAAATGGCATTAGGGGTGTCAATATTTGTGTATGAAGCCCACTTTAGTGCCAATATCTTTTTTTGGATCACTTAAGAGCCAAATCTAAGAAAAAACGATCATTTAAGGGGCCATCGCTGGACGAGGTTGGCCTTGCCCAGCCCCGACAAGGCTGGACTTGCAATGTTGAGGCCTCGCCATCCCTAGCGAGCCCTTGCCTATGGATGGCGGGGGTACTTGGCGACCCTTGATATTAATTGAGTTTATATTGTTGACATGGACACTTGCCATCTCAGGTAGCCTTGTCGGCGTTGACGTTGATATTTTTAAAAATCCTTTCGTTTTTTTTTTTTTTGCGTTGTGGGTTGGCAAAGGCTTAGGCTGACCCTTGCCGGGTTTGGGTGAGTGCTGCAACTCGCTGGCTACTAAGGCGAGGGCTTATGCGACCCGCACTTGAGCCCTCTCCAAATCTTGGCTAGGTGAAGGCATTGTGGCTCTCATCGGCCTGCGGCTAGGACATCACAGCTCTTGCCTGATTTGGGTGAGTCTGATGCCAGATCGAGTGAGGGTGTCCCAGCCCTCAACTATAGATGGCCAGCGAGGCTAGGCCGGGGGCCTAAAGCCAGAGAAAAAAAAAATAAGAAAATAAAAGAATAAAACATAAACTTATTAAAAACATTAAAAATGTACTCCATTCATACAAATGCAAAAATGGTTTAGAATCAAATTGATAATTTAAGACGGAATTGACACTCAATACAATATGATTAGGACTTTTTTAGTACTTTTCCCGACACTCTTC
The DNA here is from genome assembly GCA_021437785.1 of Rhodomyrtus psidioides. Classification (NCBI taxonomy): domain Eukaryota; kingdom Viridiplantae; phylum Streptophyta; class Magnoliopsida; order Myrtales; family Myrtaceae; genus Rhodomyrtus; species Rhodomyrtus psidioides. The sequence continues at coordinate 4,773,522 of JAILYB010000044.1, read as the reverse complement.
AGCCACGTCCTAAACTTAAAAATTCTGTCGATACTTGAAAAGCAACCTATATATACTTGTTCGAATGGAATTGCAATGAAATCAGAAAGGCAAAGGGAAACCTACATAGTATCAACCAAAAAGAAAAGCAAATTAAACGAGAGAGAGAGAGAGAGAGAGAGTATCAGCGAATAATTTTTCTTTCGTGATTTTCACTTATGTTTACTTGAATTATGCTCATGAGATAAGAAATCCTAGTGATGTACTCATGAAAATTGAGTCGTGAAATTTTTGCATTTTTCTCAATCGTTGTCGATCACACCTAACGATGAGTATGTCTTCTCTACGTGGGTCACTCTACACAATCATAGTTTGCATGTGATAAATTAAATAAACAATTAGCATGCAGCAAAACGAATTCAAAATAACCAAATTTGATTCACCTGCATCATTTACAAGGCAAATGTGAGAAAGAGAAATGCTTTCTTGATAAGGGAACTCCGGCAGGAAATCCTCTAGTCATTTCTCTTGATTTGCCTGCCAACTCTAGAAACTGGAAGAGTCGGGGACAATATAATCTCAACCGTGGATTAATACAACATCACCGTCTGTTTTGCATAAAACACTCATAATTGAGGAGATCGTGTGGTCAGAAATAACTGATAGTGCTTTCAGACTGTGAGGCTAGCCGTTCCTTTTCAGAAATAAGAATAATAACAAAAAAGAAAAAACTCCATAAAAGGAAAAAAAAAAAAGGGAACCAAACTAATTTGACAAACTTTCATCCTACCCTCTTTTATCTTTTTTTTCTTTTTCTTGGGTGGGGAATCTAATGATCTTCTTGCACCTTTTCCTCTATATCAATCAATTGATTGCCTCACATGTTTGAAATTTTGAAGGCAGTGTCTCTCTCTCTCTCTTCTCTCTCTATCTACGGCTGCACAAGTCCAAAAGATTCTTCCTTGCCTCAACTATTTCATCAAACAAATCATCAAGTTGTACCATCACACTCTCCACCCCACTTCTCAAACCCCCAATCAAGCCCTTCATATTCTCAACCTTGTCTTGCACATGTTCCTGCCCCACTTGATGATGATGATGATGATGATAATTCTCAGCCTCTTCTCCCCCCCTCTCCAACTGCCCCCTCAGCTCCTCCATGCCCTGCCTCGCTCTCCTGAACTCGTAGAGGAGGATCGGCGGCGCCGGCTGCGACCGTGAGCTCATCCGGTCGATCTCACTGGCCATCCTACGCTGGATCCTTGACGACGAGATCATGAAATCCGAACCGAACACGGGGTGGTCCTCGTACCTGCCGTGGTGGAAGACCGAGTCCGGCCAAGTGTAGACGAGGCCGGAGAGGAGGATCGCCAAGAGCAATGAGCTCACATTCCTCATGGCATAGAGAGCACCCCTGAAGCCACTGAAGCCATTGAAGTTGGACTCCAACGGAATGTTCTCATTGAAGCATAGAGAGAGTGGTTGAACTCTTGCTTCCATTAAGTGCCTGTTCTCCACCTCCAGCACCAACACCTCTCTTCTGCATTCATCGATAGCCCGAAGCACCTTTTCAATAATCAGAACAAACAAAATGTTAAGGATACTTAGATATGTTCTAAATATATGCATAATTCAGAGTAATATATAGAATAAGAAGAAATACCCTAAATATCTCTAGAATATATCTAAATACCCTCAACATAGAAAGAACGAACATTAGAAAAAGAAAATAGAAGATTAATGGGGTTGTCATGGTGTGGTACAAATTATCTTAAACTCATGAAAAATACAAAATTTTGAAGAACACCTTGTGAATAATGAAAAAAGAGAAAGATGGTCGATTTTCTTCAACAAGCTTATAATATATATAGAGAGAAGTTACCTGGAGATGATCCAAGTGATGAACATGTAAGCCGAGGGCATTCGAAGCGGTCGCGCAGTACCTCTCCATTCGAGAGAGGCCGAACTTGATGACGCTACAAGCTTCCCAGATCCTGGCGCTCTCATCCATGTACTCGTTGAGCCACTTCTCGCCCACGGGGAGGCGGAGCTCTTGGACGAGCGAGGTCAACCGGGAGTGGACTGACCGGAGCGAGCGGAGGACTTGCTGCAGATGCTGGACCGACATGAAGTTGTTGCCATAGGTTGATGACGACGAGGACGACGATGAGGATAGGAAAGCAGAATCCAAGTCGTCGAGTGCTTGTGTGAGGAAGTTGTAGAAGCCACTGACCGATGAAGGGGTGGTCCTCTTCCATGATGATGATAGTGAGTGTGGATTCATCCTTGAGGTTGTAGAGAGAGAGCGAGAGAACGATGGTGAAAAGATATTAAAAAAGTTGATGGAGATGGATGTTGGAAAAATATTGAAAGAAATGGAGTTACAATACTGTCGAACTTTGAAGTGTGTGATCATTTTTTTTTAGGATTAATTTGCCTCACGAAATTGTTATAAGTTTCTGACGAATTCCTTAAAGATACAATAAAGTCATGGTGAGAATACTGAATAGCCATTCCAGTAAATCTCCCGAAACTCTCGGCAAAATAAAGAAAAAAAGATTGTCTTTCTTTTGAAGGAAAAGAAAAAAAATGAAAAGTAACTATCGAAAATGAACAAAATTGTCCATGATATAATGCTAATAGAATACACCTCTTAGCATATGAACTGCCCATATACGAATGCACCTATTCATGCTAAAAAATCACACCTATTCATGTCCCAAAATTGCAATTCGGACATGACCGTTTGTGTGTGATAATCGCCATTCGGACACAATTGTTTGTGTTTGATAATCTCCATTCGGACGTAATTGTTCGTGTTCGAACAGTCACAATATAAAAAATAATAAAGTATAATTATAAAATAATTAATTTCGAAATAAAAAATAATTGTTGATTAAGGCTTATTTCTGTCCGTAGCGCGCAAAGTGTGTCTAATGATCATGCACCCGCACGTGGGTATAGTGAAGTCTAGCCTAGTTGCACATCTCTTTATTCTGAAAGACTATAATAGTTTTCTAACTAATAAAGAGACTTGCACTTTTCTTTCCATCCCATGTAAGATTGGAAAAGACAACTTTTTTTGTTTGTTTTACAAACAAATTCAACAACCCACTTTGTTTGTAAAATTAATATTTTCTATTTTTTTTAAACAAGATACTACCAAAATTCCATGAGGTCAGTATACATACACGAAGGTCTCTTTCGAGTTAAACTTTCATTTAGTGCAAGTATCTTAAAGTTCTATCAAAGTCACAAGTAGCTGCTGGCTTTAAATTTGTTACTTTTAGTAATAATTTTCAACAAGAAGTTTATAATATACTTAGCACTGTGATATCCTTATGCTTATCCCTTTTCTTGAGCTCTTTAGAAAGCAACCATAACTTTCATAAAAAGCGACACCACTTTTAGGCTCATGTATGTGAAGTATGTATAACGTGTTTCTGTTACTAATAAAAACGATACATTAATATATTATGCTTCATTAAGAATATAATTCAGTCTCTAAAACATAATAGACAATACTGATTTATCATATCGGGCTAATATTAGTGTTATATAACCACTTTCAATAACTTGTTGGTATTATACAATCACTTTTAGTAACTTGTTCTTACCCGTCAAACCATATAACTAGTGATGTGCTAGTATTTGGTCGGGTTACCATTACTGATGATTTTAATTAAATGGTTTTAGCGTCATTTCTGTTGAACTCATTATTACTACATCTATTGGTAGTACCTTTGTGAGACCTTACATAGACAATTATTACGATACCATCCTTAATCAGTTGTCTTATGTACTCATGTTTTAGGCTAATATGCCTAGAATTACCATTATAGGTGCTACCATAAGTTCTTGCCAAAGTATCATGACTATCATAATGGATATAAAAGGAAGCATAGGACTATGCTACAATTTGATGTTCAACAACAAATTCCTAATCCATTCGGCCTCTTTTTTGTTTGCTAAAGCAATAAATTCTGATTCCATCGTTAAGTGAGATATGCAAGTTTGTTTCTTGCTCACCTAAGATACAACATATCCTCCTAATATAAAAATCCATCTAGAAGTGGAATGTTTATCTCCTATGCTTGTAATCCAACTAGCATTGATATATCTTTCTAGTACAGCCGGATAATTATTATAGAACAATCCTAAATGTTTGTTTCTCTTAATACAGTAAAAAATTATGGTCACAATATTTTAATGTTCTATACTTGGATTACTAGTGTATTTACTCAACCTATACACGAAAAATGCAATATCAAGTCTTGTATAATTCATTGCATATATTAAAGACCCTTTAGCACTTGCATATTCAAGTTGCGTTACTACCCTACTAGAATTATAATTTAACTTCACATTCGGATCAAATGGAGCACTCAATACTTTGAAACCAAGATGCTGGAATTTATTTAACCTTTTTTCAATGTAATCTCCTTGCTTAAATCTTTTGGCCACTAACCTAGTCTTAAAAGCTTGGATAGTACCATTAAAATTATACTTTCTTCTGAAAATCCATTTACACCCAATAGGAGTAGATCCTTTTGGTAAATCAACTAATACCCAAATATTATTAGACATAATTGAATCCACTTCGTCATTTATAGTTTTTTTTTTCAAACAGAAGCATCTCTAGAAGACATTGCTTCATCAAAACTTTTAGGATCGTCTTTTAATTTTAATAATAATAAGAGGTAGTTATTTATCACATTATTATCTCCTTCAACAAGGAGAACATGAGTAACAAAGTAGGACCTAAATCTTTCAGTTTTCTCACTCTAGTGTTTCTCCTTGGTTTAGTCATATTTTTCGAATCCATTGTTTCATTCTCATGAGAATCTACTTGTATTTCTGTGGATCTTGAATTATTTTTTTCAATAATTTCAAAGTCCGTAGAACACTTATTCTCAAAGAATTCAACATCTCTTGATTCCACTATGATGTTTGATTCTAAATCAAGAAGCCTATAAGCTTTACTATTTTCAGCGTATCCAAGGAAAACACTTTTAATAGCTCTAGGGCCAAGCTTTGTTGTCTTAGGGTCCGGTACTCTATAATAAGCCAAACACCCCCACACTTTAAGATATGACAAGTTTGGCTTTCTACCTTTCCACAATTCATTTGGACTTACATTATTCCTTTTGGATGGTATTCTGTTATAAATATGACATGCAGTAAGTAATGATTTACCCTATAAACTAATTGGTAACTTTAAATTAGAAAGCATACAATTAACCATTTCTCCAAGAGATCTATTTTTCCTTTATGCCAAACCATTATGCTGTGGAGTGTATGGTGATGAAGCTTGATAAATAATACTATGTTCTTCACAAAATGATGAAAATTCATTTAAGAAATATTCACCACCTCTATCTGAAAGTAGAACTTTAATTTTCCTTTTCAATTGATTTTCTACTTTAGCCTTATATTTCTTAAATATGGTAAACGCTTCATCTTTCAATATTAGGAGATAAATATACAAATACGTACTGCAATCATCCACAAAGGTAATAAAATACTTTTTACCACCACGAGTTAATATTTCATTGAATTCGCATATATTGTTGTGCACCAACCTCTTCATCAATTTAGACTTAGCACAAATTTCACATTTATCTAATTCACTATTAAAATTGACTAAGTTTAATTTTTTCATGTTCTTTAGATAGCGAAAATTTAAATGCGCTAATCTCCTATGCCACAAAAATGAAGATTCAACAGTATAAACAGAAGATTCAATCTTATTATTGCTACTTAGTTGATACATGCAGTCATTGGCATAACTCTTTCTCACAAATATTCCATTCTTCGACAGGATAACCTTATTGGATTCAAACGGTGCCCGAAAACCATTTTTACAAAACGAGTCAACAAAAATTAAATTCTTCATAAGCTCGGGTACATACAAAACATTTAGAAGGGTAATTTTCTTTCCCGAAGTGAAGTCTAGCTCCACGGAGCCTTGGTCTTCGATTTTTGCAATACTGTTGTTTGCCATTTGGACCTCTCGAAAGTTAATATCAACAACCTCTTAGAAGTTCTTGATCATGGACTTATCCTTGCACACATGGATTATCGTTCTGAAATCCAACCACCATCCCGATTAGACAGAAGTACCGTTGATTTCAGTAATCGTGGCAACAATATCATTAATTTTCTCAGAAATTTCAAAGTTTGAAAATTTATGTGTAAAAAGCAAGACTGAATGACACAATCTACTGCCGAAGCTGAATATGTTGCAGCTGCCACCACTACCGGTCAAGCAATATGGCTTCGGAGAATTATAAAAGACATTGGTGAATCATATATAGAACCAACTCCGATTTTTTGTGATAATAAGTCTGTTATCGCTGTATCGAAAAATCGAGTCTTTCATGGAAGAAAAAAATATATCGACATTAAATATCACTTTATACGTGAAGTACAAAGTAATGAAGAGATTGAGCTAAAGTATTGCAAGACTGAGGATCAAACTACAGACATATTTACTAAAGCACTACCAACAGCAAAATTTGAGACTGAGCATGCTCAGAGTAATACAAAAATGGATCAAGGAGGAGTGTTGAAATACGATCCATTTTTGGAAAGTCATAGAATACTACATGCTTAGGAATGAAGTATGCGTAATGAAGAAGGAAAGAGCTGGCGACACTTTGTCCAGGTCGGCAACAGAGAAATGTAACAAGCAGGAGCAATTATGCAATGAAGAAAAGATAAGTTTTCATGAGCTGGAAGTTTTATACTGTTTGGTTCAGTATTTGAAATGAGCATTGAGGCTTTAAAGTCTCTTGGATAAACACAAATATTGTTTGGCTACTTTTTCGACTTACTTTGGGGAGATACAATTGCATCTCAAATGCTCTTCAAAAATTTTCAGCCCAAAGTACCTCTAGAGGTATTTTGGGAAGTTGCATTTACCAAAAGCAACTAATTTTTTTCATTTAACTTTGTACTGCCGCCATCGGTCGCCGCCGTGACCACGGCTGACGACTTTTGCCGCCGTTGACAACCATAGACGGTTGCCATCGCTGACCATAGCCAACCGCTACCGGCCGCCTGTTGACCGCCATCGTCTACAACAGTCGACGGCCGCCACCGCCGCTTGCTGTAACCATCCTCTGCTGTCGCTCGCCGACCGTCGCCACCGCCGACCTTCGCCTACCTCCGTACGCCGACCGTTGCCGCCCGCCACCTCTCCCAACCAATGTTACCGCTGCTAATCATCGCCCGTCAACAGCCATCCACCTACCGCCGCCCATCGATCGCCGCCGTTCGCCATAACCTGCCACCCGCCGCTGACCGCCTGCCGATTGTTGCCGCCTCTCCCAACCACTACCGTCGCCACTGACCACCGCCCACCCTCGACTGCCACACTTTTTTTTTTTTTCAAAAAGTGAAAATACTTTGCAAAGTGTGTTTTTCACCAAACGACATTTATGTCAAAATTTCTTTTCAATGTGTTTCTAAATTTCACTTTACCAAAAACTACTTGCATTTTAGAAAAGGCCTTTAGTCCAAAGATATTTACATTTTGTCAAAATCCCTTAGTCAAATGCTGAACCAAACAGGTCCTCAGTCAGCATTTTTAAGTCAAACTCTTAATCCATAAAGATCATAGATAGATATCTATGAATTGCCTTCACAATTGGCATTGGTGTACTCTTCTCCTTGGAAGTGCCGTTCTTGCACTACCTACAGTCCCTTGCAAAATGCCCCACTTTGTCGCAAACATTACAGCCTCCTTTATTTTTCTTTTTCTTTTTCTTTTGTGTCTTTTTAAAGTTCTGCTCTCTCTTGCCCTTCAAGTTTGGGTGATTTTTGGATTGAAATCCATTACCCCTAAGGACATTCATTTTAGTCTCATATAATCCAGAATTTTGACGCAAGAGCGTCTCTTCCTCAATACAAAGATGTTTATAGAGTTAAACCAAAGTTATGTCCTCTGCCTTGTGCATAAACCTTTTCCCATAGTCCTTCCAACTTGAAGGCAATTTAGCAATAATTGCTCCAACTTGAAATGCTTCTGGTATGTCAATTTTGAGAGCACAGATTTTGATCACTAGAACATATAGTTCATGGATTTACTCCGAAGGGGTTTAGTTTCAATGAATTTGAAATCGAAGTACTTAGCAATCAGCTATTCGTTAGTACCTTGTTCCTCTGTTATGTACTTGAATTCGAGTGCATTCTAGATTTCTCTAGCAGACTTCATTTTTGTGAACAACTCATATAGCCGATCAGATAGCGTATTCATATTGTGCCCACGATAGAGTAGTTAGTTTTCTTCACGTTTCTTCTTTGCTTTGTTCACCCTCTCAATTTCTTCGGCGTTTGATTCTTCTTCTTTAGTGGTAGAAATAGGATCCTCAATAGGTGCCAAATTCGGGTCCATCATATATGATATCTTCAAAGCCGTAAGCAAAAACATCACTTTGTCCTTCCAACGAGTGAAGTTATTGTAGTCGAATCGATCCAACTTGATCATATTCTGATTTATCACTTTGATGGTTTCCGGCTCCATTGTTGCACGAAATTTATCCTAGAAATTATCAAAAAAATATTGAAAGAAATGGAGCAACAATGTAGTTGGGTTTTGATGCGTGTAATCACTCTATTTTAAGATCAATTAGCCCTACGAAGTTGCTATAGGTTTCTGAAAAATTTTCTTTAAGATACAACAAAGTCATGATGAGAATACTGAATAGCAATTCTAGTAAATCTCCTGAAACTCTCTGCGAAACAATGGAAAGATGGATGTCTCTCTTTTGAAGAAAAACGAAAAAAATAAAAAGAAATTACTGAAAATGAACAGAACTGTCCATTATATAATACTAATAGAACACACATAAAAAAATATTATTGATTAATGCTTAATTCCATCAGTGGCGCACAAGCGTGCAAAGTGCGTCTAATAATCGCGCATTCCCATGCGGAATAGTGAGGTCTAGCTCAATTATCTTTTTCTTTATTTTGAATAACTATAGTAATCTTCTAACTAATAAAGATATATGTACTTTTCTTTTCATCCTACGTGGATTGGAAAAGGTAACTTTTTTGTTTGTTTACCAACAAACTTCAACAATGGGCAGGCGTGTTCATAAGGAAAATAATGTGTACGGATACATTGTGAATCTAATGTGCATCGTGAGCTGATAGGATTACGCATAAATAAAGACGTATCAAGATTACAATATTATATTATTCATGCATCTGAATCGATATGTCTTGTCGAACTGGTAAAATTACGCGACATAAATGATAAGTTAAGACTACAGCATTAAGTTGTCTAGTGGGTTATTAGAGAGAGAGAGAGAGAGAGAGAGAGAGAGAGAGAGAACATGAAGTGTGATAGCTTTGAAAGAAAAGAGATTTATTCACATGTTTCTATGTTGAAAGGGGGTTAAATCGTTGGGTGCAATAATGGGTGTTTCCCATGGAGTGGAGGGAATGATAATTTGGGAATCTCTTGAGACCATTCCTTTAGTGAGTAGTGATTGAATGGGTACGAGAGCGAAATCATTCCACTTTATGCTTCTTGGGTTGAGGACATTTCAAATAGAGTAATGTGTCCAGACATGTAAAAAAAAAAAAAATTACTAAATTTCGTCTAGTAAATAATGTGACCAGTGAATAAAATTATTTTATTAATCTAAACATATCATTTGTGATATACACAACATCATTTAATAGAAGATCCTTTTAACAATAACTAGTACCCTTAATCTGTCTTTGAAGAACGATAACGAATCTTAACTCGTCAAATTCCTTAATTTGGTGATAAGATAAACCAAGTTTATCACCGAATTAAGGAATTATTTCTTCATCACCTTTGATGATATGATTTTTGGAGAATAAACGAGTGTTCATCAACACAATGAAACTTCTTTCATTTATCGGTTAATTTCATCTTCTCTGACATGCTTTGAAAAAAGCATAATTTACACCAAAGTAATAAGGTCTAATCGAATCCCGCAACTAAGTTTGAGGTTTTCTTCTAGTGAAATAATTCTCTTTGGTTTCTTTTCTAACATTTACATGAACACGCTTGCGAGGGTTAACTGCAATTCTAGCTACTGTAGTAATTCGAGCTACAATTCTTCCAAAAACTACACGTCTCATCAAAAGAAATTTTTATTATTTGGGATAAAATATAAAAAAAAAATTATACAATCAACCTTAAACCTATTATATGGATATCAATTTAGCAGTCTTAATTTTTTTTTGCATAAAATCCCAATATAGTCATTTCGATTAATTTATGTCGGAAATCATCGACGTAACGGTGTGCCCACATAGGACGGCCAGTGATGGCTGAACCACTATGTCAACAGATTTTCGGCAAAAATTCATCAGAAATAATTATATTGAAATTTCGCATAAAAATATAAAATTAAGTTGATAATTTTTAAAAATTTTAGAACTAAATTAATATCTATACAAGAGGATAAGGATTGATGAGGGTAATTTTCAGGTCGGAATCATGACACTGCAACCTAGTAAATTGTAAAGCGCATATGCTTAGAAGTTGGAGAAAGGCAAAATGAACACTCTGGTATTCTCTCATGATGAGAGTGAGAAAGAGAGAGATCATCAAATTCCTATGTACCAATGATGGGACTCTGTGCATCGAAGATTGGTTGATTTCTCAATGTGGAATCATCTTCTTTTTGTACCCAACATTCCAGTCGAGGCAACTTTAACTAGCTAAAATTAAATTGAAAAAAATATTAATTCAAAGAGCATACTGTGCTTCCAGGACAATTTACATCTCTCTAGAAATCGGATACGTCTAGCATAAAAAAGTAAAATTTTGAGCCCACATTCCGAAAATTGGAATCAGAACTATCGATTATCTTAATTAAGTAAAAATTTCAAATAATGGCTTGAATTTTTCTCATTTTCTCAAATAAGAGCTTCAAATGAACCATATTTCAAATAATGGCGTGAAGTGGCATAATATATTTCAGATAAGGGCCTAAAGTGGCCTTAGTGTTTCAAAAAAGAGTCTGATCCAAAGAGTATTTTGGTCATTTTATATTTTGATTTTATATTAATTTTTCTCTATTTTTTTCATTTTTTCTATTTTTTTAAAAGTTGAAAAAAGCCAACAACCGCTACCGTTGGTGGGGGTCGGTGGGGGCGACGAAGGTCGGCGGGATTGCCAGCACCTTAGTGAGGATTGGCGAGCCCGCTGATTAGAGGTGAGGGCCTCTGGTCCTCGCCAATACCAGGAGAGGGTCAGGCCTTCTCCCCGATCTGGGTGGAAGTTGCTAGCCCCCGCCCTGACCAGAGGAGGGCTGGTGACCCTTGCCCCGCCCAGACTTGGTTTTCGCAAGGGCCTTCGCCAGCAACCCTGCTGGCCTTCGCCACCCTCCCAAATGTGTATGTTGTGTTTTTCCTTTTTATTTTTTTTTGTTAATTTTTTAGAAAACAGATAAAAGAAAATCTAATGAAAAAGTAAAAATAAATAAATAAAAAGATGAGAATGCCTTGAAATTAGGCCCTTTTTTGAAATTTTATAGTCACTTCAGGCCCTTTTTTTAATCATATCATTGTTTGAGAAAATGAGGGTATTTCGAGCCCTTATTTGAAACGTCATTTACTTGGGGCCCTTATTTGAGAAAATGAGAAGATTTCGAGCCCTTTTTTGGAATTTTCCCTTTAATTAATTATGTGATTAGGGAAAAGGGATTTATGACTCCACGATGATCAAAGCCTTATCAAAATTCAAAGAGGGATCTTGGATTCGATTCGTATCTCCCCTTTCAATAAGACTATTCGGATTAGTAAGTACACGTAAGAATTTTGACACATACTTAAACTGCCTATCTTCGACGATCAGCAGAACTTAACATAAAAAGTACCTGCGAACGACAGGAATACAATCGCGCAAAGATTGTCCGAAAACGTAAGAACAATAAAAATCATAGCCAGCTCTCGGTCAACTTAAGAACTTACTTGGTTAAATTAAACTACAAAATTTCATTGGTGATCGATTTCCGAAGTCACAGGCCAATGCCAAACCCCAATAAAACAGCAGCAAAAATATCCCAAACCAATTTCGTTTCATCGGAACGAAATTCTTTGAATGTTCATTAAAAGTCCTGCTCCCATTGGATCATTTGTGTCCGAAGACATTAGGATCCCGATTCAAAAAATAAAAAACACTTGGTTGGAATACAAAGTCATCCGATGATGAATGAAACTTTGAGAATTTTAGGGATACCTTTTTTTTTTTTTTTTTTGGTCAGTGAGAATTTTAGGGTTTGGACGGCGGAAAAAGTTGCTCAGTTGGTTGAAATGAAGTCCCTAGGAGGACAACTTTTCCAAAAAGGGATCCATTGTTCATGAAGCAGAAAGAGGCTTTGGTTGGAATTCAACATTACTAGTGCTTTGAGATTTCCCGATGGAAATTGCGGGCATCATAGGCAAGGCAATTGAATCCACAAAGAAGGGTCCTCGTAGCAGATACGAACCGTACCCGCAAAGATATCCCACTGCGCCCATTCAGCTTTTTTTTCCTTTTTTTATTAAAAGCAATATGTTGTCAGGGCGGCCGCAACCAACGTTCGATACTCTCGATGGGGAGATCTCCATAAGGAAGTCCAAATCCAAGCTCGTAGATATATCCAGTTGTATATACATTCTTTCAAAAGCTTAAGCCAATAAATTATGAATTGACTAGAATATACTCACTAATCCACATCATACCGTATTTTCGATGTGGGTCTTCTTTCCGATGTTAACCGATCTCCTCCCAACGTGTGAACCGTTCTATGTTAGGACTGTTCCGCGCCAATGTTATTTTAACTTGAATCTCCATCTTGGCTCAGCCATGTCGGGCAGGAACACAACATCTGCCTCGACTCCTCTTCAGTCGCCTTGGCACGGCCAAAGCTTAGCAAGATCACACTGTTCGCAACCTAAATCGGGAGTCACATTCGACATTCATTTCCTTGCGGCTGCTGGAGGCTCAACCGGCAACATGAGAGATCATCAAGGGAGAGCCCAAATCGGAGCCCATTAACATATCTAGTTGAATTTACATTCTTTTAAAAGCTTAAGTCAACAAGTCATAGGTCAACTATGACATACTAACTGCTCTATTTCACACCACGACCTAGTGTTACATTTTGTTTGGTAACAAGAGCTTATCGAAGGAAAATACCAACCAAGAAAGGAGGAGGTGTCAAAGCGAAACATAGAGGCCCAAGGCACGCTAATTTAAAAGGGATTAAGACCTATTAGGCTTATATGTCAATTAACCCTATCACTTTTCCGCGTAATCCGGCCTTAATTCCCAGGAAAAGATGGAAAGTATGTACCTTATAAAGAAGTTTGAAGTGGGTTTGTTTAGGGGAAACATAAAGTATGTCTAGATTAATTTCTAATTTCTTAGTGTATGTAAATCTTGTGAAACATGTGCCTTGACTTCTGTTTTCAATTCGAAACAACCGAAACTTTTGCTGCACGTATGAATATTAATGCATAGGTACGTAGACAATTTTCTTTGTAATATGTATGCATACCAATTAAATTTCTTACGATACAGTAATTTTTTTTTTGGGGGGGGGGGGGGGGGTGGTGTGGGGTGTGTTGGTTTGGGTTGAGCCCAAATAAACAAGCTCTCATTCTATTAAGGTCGAGCAACCGGACCGGTTCTATCTTGAAATCAGACCGGACTGCCCCGACAATTGGTCTAGTCCTAGATTCCAGTTGGAAATTATTCGGTTTTCGGTTCCCGAGTGAAGAACTACCCTGGAACCGAAACGAATATGGAACCGATTTCATAAAGCCTAAAATTCTTAGTCCTTCTCTTGGCATCTTTCTCTCTTTTTTCTCTGCTTTCTCCAACGTCGCTCAAACACTTCACAACTCTCTCTCGTTCTCGACTCACCCTCCTCCTTGCTTGCTCGTGGCTCGACCTCATTCGTTTAAGCCTCGAAACCCTCGCTCGTTCTTGGTTTGCCTTTGCTCACTTGCTCTCATTCATTTTTTTAAACTTTGAGCCGTTTTGTTGGTCATGTTATTTTTGCTATAAAAATGAAATAAAAAATACGAAAGAAAAATAGATTCTCGGTAGTGTTAAGATTCGGCGCACAATCAAATCAAAGGAAAATGTAAAGCGAGAAAGAGAAATTGAGACATGATATTTTATTCTGATTTATCCTTAAACTAGAGATACGTAAAGCAAATTATTTCACTATAATTAACACATCTCACATATCATTACATTCCTAAATTCAAGCGAAAAAGAGTATATATAGCAGTAGCTATTCATGAACTCAAGCCCAAACTACTAATTAAAAATTATAGGCTTAAATCATAAAAACCCTCTAGTATCGAGAGGGCGCTGCCCCCTTCAAACCCCCGCCAGGGCTGCTCCTCCGGACCCCTACTCGCTCGGCATGGAGTCGAATTACGTGATTTTCTATCGCAATGGAGTATGAATCACACCTCAACAGGTAGACCCTGAAATCGAGATTAAAAATAAAAAAGGATAGGACAGTTTCGACGGTTGACAAGGTAGATTCCATTCCATGTTCCGAAAACACTAAAATTGATTCTACCCGGAATCTATTCACCCTGAAACAAATCACTCTCGTTCTACAATGCAAAATTGGGTCTTTTATTTATTTATTTTGTTCTTTTTCAACCGACTCTTTTTGATAGCAAAAGAAGGCAAAAGAGTGCCAACCGTGGGAGAACCCCACTAAGTCGCCCTCAATCAGATCAACCCGTCAAGTGTTTTTTGAGTGTGAAATCTGAGCGAGAGAGAACAGGAAATTCCATTTGCACATTCTCATGGGAGTGGGACATGGTGGCAATGATTTCATAGTATCCCCAATCCCACAACGCTGTTCATTTTTCCCTCTCGGTGGTGAATCCTACAGAGGTGGTAATGGGACTTTGCGCAGTGCCCCGTCCTTTGGGACCATCAATCAACTCACTCACTCACATGTCCCTTTGCCTTCCACATCAAATGCCGCACATGATGTAACCCATGATGTGAACTTATATTTCATTCTTCTTCATTATTCGGATTGCACTTTATACATGGAATGACAATTTTCGACCACGCTTTAAGATTGTAAAACTTGAGTATCATTAATTTATAGACATGTTCACTTGCTTGGAAATTCAACTCAACGTTAATTCAGTATAAAACCATTCGACACGGTTATGGCTCGAAGCGATTTGTGAATTTTAGCCAAATGTGCAATGACCTCCCTAAACTTTTGGTTCGTTCAATACGGTCGCTAAACACGTAATATGTGCGTAATCTAGTCTCTAGGTTAATACGAAAATGTTCAGTATTGTCCCTAAATATGAGTTAATGGAAAGATACCACTGTACATTTTATGCGGTTTAGGGACATCATTGCACATTAGACTAAGATTCAGAGATCATGTTGAATCAATTAAAATTTCAGAGACGACGTTGCGCGTATGGCCAAAATTCAGGATCCATTTGTGCAATTATCTTAATATCGAAAAAATAAAAAATAATAACTTCTCGGAAACGGTTTTCCTTTAAACAAATAATCCCTAAATTAGGTTTCGATCGAAACCCCTAGCTCCCATCATTATTTCCCATCAACTCAACCCCGACTAACCAACTCCTACATAGACAAAATTCTGGCCATTGATCGATCGCTTCAAGAGGAAATGAAGACCATGGAATTATACAAGTTTTGCTACCATAACCTTTTTTTTTTAAAAAAAAAGATTGATAGTATATCGTGAACCACAAATTCTTTAAAAAAAATCAATCACATAATATTTTAATTTTTTATTTAATTTTTTTTATAGCTCAAAATAGATTGTTAGTATCATAGTCATCCAAAAACTATTACATAATCAATTCTCTTTCGCTTTCAATCTCTGGCCAAGTGGCCATAGATTGAGAAAGAATGGGACATAGCGAGAGAGAGAGAGAGAGAATACAACTACTACTTACCCTCCACCCTCCATTAATTCTTCTTCTGATGGGTTGTCGTTTTGGGTTAGTTTAGTAAGCCGTTTTGTCATGTTTTGCATTCACGTTTGGCATGTCGGACTTGAATGTTTTTCGGAAAAAATTATAGTAGGGTAAGTTCATTATTATCAGGTTAATGTCACGTAAGAAATATGTCGCGGGGGCCACTCACGAGAACGTCTCAAGCTCAATGCCTCTACAGAGCTCGAGATCCGGATCCGGTTCAACTCTTCATCTAGGGAATAATTGCCCAAAAAGTCATGAACGTATTGTACGGTGATCAGGTCAGTCCTAATCCTTTCAATTGTGCCAATTTAGTCATAAACGTTTTGACAATTTGTCAATTTAGTCCTAAAATATTTCAAATGTACCGATTTAGTCCTAAATCTTTTGAGAATTTTCCATTTTAATCATAAACCTGCTTTTGGGATAATTGGCCGTAGGGACTATGTTGACAAATCGTCAAAAGATTTAGAACTAAATTGGCTGATCGTTCGAAAGGTTTAGAACTACATTGGCGTAATTCAAAGATTTTATAATTAAAATTAGGAAATCGTCAAAAAGGTTTAGGACTAAATTAACATAATTAAAATATTTGGAGCTAAATCGACCAATGCGTAAGAGATTTACGATTTTTCGAACAATTTTCCCGTTCGCCAAGGGTTGGATAGACAAAGATTAGGGAGGTGCTGAAGCGGAGAGACCCGGCTTGGAAGCTCGTTCGCTTTGTCAATGCGAGCATGACCACACATTCCTTTTGGGTCACTCCATGCACTATTCCAAATTTCAACGGTTGTGGAAGGGTTTGCTCGCAAAATGGATAACTCATTCTAGCAAACACGTTGATTGAACCATTGCATACGCGACAAATTTAATATTTCTTGATTCTCTAATTGATTACAAATTTTAGTAACTTTTTCATTCGTTGCGAATGGCGAGGGCCTCCTTACCCAGAGCGAGCAGGGTCGCCAAGGCCCAGGCGGAGGCTATCACGGGCCTTGGGCGAGGGCTTACCAGCCCTCGCGTAAGTCCATCGTGGCCCCGTTGGATACGGGCAAGGCGGCCTTCGTTGGCCGTCACATGCCGAAATGAAGAAAAAGAGAAAAAATAAATAAATTAAAGATTCAATTTGCTTTAAAAAAAATTATCAAAAAATATCAACGTCAACACCGGCCAGATAACACAGGACAGGTGGCGTCCACGTCATCTTTTTTCGGCTCATATTGATCAGCCGCATTCAACTGGCGCAAATGCAAAATGTTTGTGACTAAATTGATCCAATTAAAATGTTTATGAGAATTAACATCAATAAAATAGGTTTATTACCAATTTTTTTTTGTGCTTTTCCCCAAAAGAAAGGAGTTTGCACCGGCGTTTGGGAGAGCCATCTCCATTGAAAAGTGTCAATCATGGTGTGTACATAGTGAGGAGAGGTAGGTTTGTAAGATTGATGACTTCTATTGATGATTTCATCTTATTACATACAAGTTTGGAAAAATGGTTTTCTGCACACGTTATCAGACTGTTCATATGGGTATAGCCAATTTTTTTTTTTTTTTAAGAATCTGATTGTTTGATAGAAATCATCTTCGCAAATTGTTTTCGGACTTTTTCAGATATGGACGACGGAAAACTAATCGAAATCATTTTCTCCGATCTCTAACTGGCCGTCCAAGTGAGGAAAATATGTCCTTTTATAACTATTTCCTATCTTTCATGGTTTCTTTTCCTATAATTCTCACCTATTTTTTTTCTTTTTCAATCGGTCTTTAATATTATATCTCGAATATACTTAATTAATGATTATGTTTTACTACATCCCCACATCTTACTATTATAACAAGTGAAATATTTTCCTAACAATACTTTCGGTAACGGTACCATCTCAATCGTAGATTCACACGCCATCATAGCGTGTTTTGCATAAAGCGCTTGTTAATTGAGAGATCGTGCTGTCAGAAGTACCTAACAATACTATCGGACTGTCAGGCTAGCAACTTCCATATAACAATTACAATTTCTTTGTAGCTTTTGTTTTTTTGTTTTTTTTTTTTGTTTTTTTTTTTTGAGTTTCAATTTGTTAGTCATTACATATCATTTCAACGATGCAAGCTACCTCTATGGATTCACTTACAATCAAGTACCATAAAACCAATTTTTTCAACTGATTTTTTTCTCGTAATTGAATTTCCCGAAAATATTTTCTAGTGACAAGAATTTTGCAGTACAACAAACACACCCTTAATTATAGAGCATAGTGTAAATTTGACATAAGAAGATTTTTTGTGACTTTGCTAGCGTAATATTTTTTTCAGAATAACAGCATGTGGGCCACAAATTCTCGAAGAAGTGGACGTGATAATAATTTTTAATTATTTATTATTTGTAGTTCACAAAACGCTATCTAAATTTCTCAGTAGATAAAAAAAATATATCATTTAAGCATATTTCATTTTTTAAACAGATGGACAATTTGTGAAAATCTTTTATTCTTTATTTAGGATAGTAGGCCTTTGCCAACTCTTCTGATTTTTCATTGCATGTCTATCCATTTTGTTTTTCGGTATGCGTTCGACATGTCCCTTCTAGTGAGAAGAAAAGGAACGTATACGTATAAAAATAGGAAGCTGCTCGCCTGACAGTCTGGCAGTATTATAGTTATTTCTGACTATACGATTTCCCATTCAATGAATACTTCATGCAAAACACGCGGTGATGATGTGTGGATTTATAGTTGAAATCGTATCACCCCTGACAGTATTGTCAGGAAATCATTTTCCGTAAAATTTTACGCACACTCTTGGAAGTTCAAGACTCAGATCCCTCGCCACAATATGATGAGCCAGAAGAAAAACCTCTTCTGGGGGAGAGGATTGATGGGAATTGCCTGTATGATATACTTAGAACATCCTATTAAACACGAAGAGCAAACCAAAGCATGTAATGACACTAACAATTTGGATCTTCGACCACGAAGAGCTTGTCGTTGTCTCGAATCACTTCGATGCAGTCGATCTCTGCGCCTTCTTCATCCATTATAATGGCGTTCGTCGCATCGAAACCAAACTTCTTACCTGCGAAAACAACAGAGTTCTTGATGTTACTCTTAGCAGATTAATGGAGACTGAGACTTTTTTCTCATCATTCCTGATTTGTAATTCGCCAGCAGACTTAGACATTTTCTTTGAAAGGAACGAATGATAATGCACCTGCAATGCTCTTGAGATCCTCAATGGAAGCCGGCAATCTTATGAGCCTTCCTGCCTTGGCGCAACGGTTCTCTCTTCTTGCCGCTGGATGGCCTCTGTAAATGCTCACCCTCGCACAAATTGCCACGTCTGAGGTCTCCCGAGTCGGTTCTCGCTCTACTCCGTGCATTCTCGTTGGCATTTCCGACAATGTGGCACTGTCGGGCACAGCAATACAGTGCCCGGTCTCTCTCCTTGTCAGCATTTGGTCCAGTGCTTCCGGAGGAAAATCGGGCAAGTTCGAGTCGGCGACGTTCGCGCCGTTCATCACGAGTAGATTCACCATGTCTTTATGGTTCTCGGCCATGGCGATCTGGAGAGCTGTGAAGCCTTGGTGATTCTTGGAGTCGATGTTCAATCCGTGGTTCAAGAGCTCCTTCATCACCTCCAGGTCATTCCTCTTTGCTGCAGTGCATAGGAGGTCGCCGGCTGTGCAAGGGTCAGAAGAGGCGGCACAGTTGTACAGAACTTGGAAGATCGAGTGTTGCTTCGACGATACCGCGTGCCACAGCGCATTGTTGCCATTCCGGTCTGTCGTGCAGGACATCATGCGATCATTTCATGAATTGAGTGTGCGATGAAATTTTCAGGACATTCAAGGATTTAAGGAGCACATATATCTAAAACAGTCGGCGAGGTTGCGAGGTGATAACGCGATACCTCGTAAATGTATGTTGCATCCATTTTTTAGCAGTAGCCAGACACAGTCCTCATGGCCCTGTGATGCCGCAATGTGCTGATGCAGAGTCATAAAAGCAAGAAACAACTTTGAGAACATTCACACCTCCTAAAAAATCAAATGAGCAGTGAACTTGTAAATTGACATGTTCCAGCATTCCAAATAAAGATTACTTCCATTTACAGACAAACCGAAACCGATGTTGTCTATGCCTAAGCGGCATTCCTGTTCGGAAATCAACTGTGGTGCGATCATTATTCAATCCGAACCGATGCGAAGCGTGTGTTCTACAAACAAGGACAAGAAAGAAGACGTACCAATGAGGTCTTCCCTTCCAAATTCCCGACGTCAGGGTCCAGCTTCGCCTTGAGAAGCTTCTCGAGGATAGCAGCGTTACCGGTGCTCGCAACGGTCAACAAGTTGAGGTCGTCGTGCTCGTGTCCTCCCCCGGTGAGGAAGTCTTCTATGCACATATCCTTAAGCTCCTTGTGATGCTGCGTTGCACAATTTCATAACATAAGCTTAAGATGATTAGACAAATGAATCGCGGACTCTGTGTTGTGCTAGCGGTGAACCTGCAGAAAATTCTTGATCATGGTTATGTTGTCTACGTGTTGGCTGTGCATCGCTTCTATGAGATCATTCCTTTTCACCCTCAGCAGCTGGGAGAGGGACTTGGTCCGGTAAGTATAGTCCTGAGGCCGGCAGCAGAGCACACCGACTTCTCCAAATATGTCCCCAGACTGCAAAGCCCCGACGACCAGTTCTTTCTCCATTTCGCAGTCGATTATTTCGACCTCGCCGGACACAATGATGTAAACATCTTCAGGAGCTTCGTTCTGCATAACGACGTCCTCTCTTGGCGGCAGATATTCGGCCGTCATCTTGGCCACCTACGACAGATGACATTAGATTTTCAGAGCAACTGGCATGCAGGAAAGGAAACGTAACAGAAAGATTTCGCCAATTTCGCATCCTGAGTAGCGCGCGACGTACCAGGAGCAAGAGCGTTTCACGAGAAACGCCCATGAACAGATAGACTGTCTGCACCGTCGGCAAAAACAGGTGCTGGCAAATGCTTGTGCAGATCGATTTCGGCAACTGCTCTATCAATTGATGCTGGTTCAAGCTCTCTGCCTTGAACCTCAAGCACATGTAAGCCAATATCTGCTCCCTCAGCCTTGGCGGCAACTGATTCCGGCACACGAAATTGTTCGCTGCCTCGATGCTGTTTCGCTGCATCACATGCCAAAACCAAATCATGCAAACATCAATTTCCCTGGCATAACAGTACCGATTCTTAAACTTGCTTAAATCTGCAATCATTTTAACCAAGCAGGACTGATGTAGACAACTATATACATTTGGCGCCATGTTTATACTGATCAAAGTGGTCGTGCTTACAAATTCCATGGTGCGACGGGTTCCTTCAACGACGAGGTTGGTCATGTTGCCGATCAAGTAAGCGGTCAGGCCAAGGTTGAAGAGCATGTAGAAGATGATGAAGATCTTCTCGACGGTGTTGACAGCATGGAGATCGCCGTAGCCAACTGTGGTCATGGTGGTGATGGACCAGTACAGTGCCGAGATGTAGCGGATCCAGAGGCTGGTCTCCTGGAAGTTCGGATTCATGGTGCCGATCCATGTCTGGCCTTTGTGCGGGTATCTATCAGCCAGCAAGTAGTAGAGGCAGCCGGCACAGTGTACTAGAAACAGCGTCACCTAAGACAGCGCGGGGACAACCAAAACATTCAGTATCAATCTAACTCGTGCGACTAGATCAAATCAATTCCCTTCAGATATCTTAACTGTTGATCATATTCAAGGCAAATGAAATCTACTAACCCGAAAATCGATCAAACACGAAGTTGTAGGATCGAAATTCTCGGATTTTTTTTTTTAAGAAATTGATAAAATTGCAAGTATTTGCCAAACTTTAGGAACCGGCGGACCGCAGATGCCGTTTTACCAGTATATAACTCTCGCACCATATCGCCTATAAATGAGTTCAATGTGAACTTATTATACATACGACGTACCGAAAGAAGCCGAGCGCAACGGACCCAGAAATAGTTGAACCTGATGTCCTTCTCAAGCCTGCAGAAATCACACAGTAACAAGAATTACAGTGAATTCTTTGAAGGGAGCTTTCTGTGGTAAATGAGGTTGAACGAGCCAGAACCTGGTGAAGAGCTGCTTGACGCGGCGGAGACGCCAGAACCGGAGGATGCCGAGGAGGGAATAAGATAGAGCCACCTTCGGCTTGCCGGTGAACAAGTAGCCCAATGCCTCGAACGGCAGCGTTGAGGCCACATCCATCAAGAACCATGTTGACAGATACCTATGCAGAAGTCAATAGTCATGGCTCAACCAAAATCAGAATCACCACACCATATCTTCTGTCGATATGAGCAATTTTTGGTGTTGATTTTCATTCATCGAACTTTATTTTCTAATAACAATTTTCTCGTTACCGATATATATTTTCTAATCAAATACGGAGTATCTAGCTTGATTATGCCGAATGAATTACATTATCCTAGAAAATAAATATGATCGATAGTATCTTACTTTCTTGGACCATTGTCGTAATTGATTGTTTTCGTTTTTTAATTTTTTTTTGTTTGCCGGAAATAAAATTTTTATTTCACTTGAAAAAAATGTACACAGCTTCAAGATAAAGATGCAAATCAAATAAAGCAAGTAAATTTAAAAGATAAATCAACTATGTAAAGACTCGCTCATTCAACAAAGACGGACATGTCATAACATCAAAGCACAACCAAAATCAAATCACCACATCTTCTCTCGATTTGAGCAATTTGGTATCTATGTTCCTTCATCGAATTTTATTTTCGAACCCAAATTTTTCTCATCGCGGGATATTTAACTTGATTGTGTCGAATGGATTACATCATCATAAGATCAATACTATCGTAATCTCTTACACTATAGTAATAATTGATTGATGCCTTTGCAATAGATGGTAAAGTCATGTTGAATCAATATGTGGATTTTCAGCTTAGTACGTAGTGATTAACAATTTGATGTGTAAGGTTTTGGACCCACAATCAAGTGGGCCCGACCATTTCCTTCCGTACACCTGTTGGGTCGGCCATTTGGTTCAACATGATCAGAGTTTGCGTTATTCTTCTAACCTTAAAGTTACAACCGGCATTTAAGGTTGCTTTATGATTTAGACACTAGGGTGAGAAATTAGGCCGGTTCAACCGGGGAATCTAATCAAATTGGCCTTACCCGATTGATTTCAGGCCGGTTCCCACGAGAATTCGACACGTTTTTGAAAAAACAAATTGAGAAACCGGTCTTGACCGGTTCGATTCTCGATTTTATACCAGGTTCTCTAGTAGGATCTACCAATGCCTGACTTCTATGCCATAAATTGTTCATATAGCGTGTTTTTCTAGAATGATAATTGTATTACTTTACGTTAGGCTGATTCTCAGGCTGACCCTAGAATCAATCGATTTGATTTCCGATTGGAACCGGGAACCAACTCTAACAGGATAAGTTTCTGGTTCTTTGATCCATATACTCAGCCTAGAATCAATCACTTCTAATTTGGAACTGTCATCGAACCAATCACCCCGATCTTTTCTGTTTCCTTTCGATTTCCATATCATTGATTTGTGCACCCCGACACCTTTCAAACAATCTCTTCCTAAGCATAGTCATCTTTATATTGTAATCAAACGATTTGAACTACAAAGTTCAATTATTTGAAGAAAAATGGGGTCGGGGTGGGACCAACTAGGATTATCTTTGGGTTTCAAATTCTCGACCACATAGAAATTTCTATAGATTAATAATGCCTAACTATGGCGCTCAAGATTATATCAATCATTGGAGTTTCTAGATTCGTCCGTTTGTCCAACATGCGTATAATATCTAAGGGTGACAGGTAAATCATTCAAGAATCCGGATATTTTCCCCTTCAAGTAAGTGCTATAAATTTAGCTCGTAATGCAGCAATGAGAGCCGAGAGATACTTTAATTATGAAAAAGGCCTACCTAAATAGGTAAGCTCATTGCTTATTAAGTAATCGAAATAAGTATACTGTAAGTTCTTAAACTTGTCACGAAAGTACAACTTGAGTCCTAAAACTTTCTAAAAGTGCAGTCAACTCGTAAGAATTTGTCAAGGAAGTACAATTAAGTTTTAAAACTTTCAAAAAGTGTAATTAAAAGCTAAAACAATCAAGTTTCCGCAATCAGGTCCTTCCATTAACTCCATCCAACTTGACAAATGAAAAGCGCTCACAAGTTTGAATATTATTGGACCAATTTGACAAGTTTTAGGACTTGATTGTATTTTTTGAAAATTTTAAGACTCAATTATTTTTTTGTGGCAAGTTTTAGGACTTAATTGAATATATGGTTAACTCAACAGAATTGGTTTCGGCCTAGAACCAGGAATCGAAATAGTCCTAATCTCTTAGTCCAGTTTTCTAACTTTCTAAAACTAGTTAGGAGATCGATTTCTAGGAGACAGGCTTGGAACTGAACTGACCAGGTTGATTTCCGAGTAGAATCCACCCAATTCATACCCTGAAACATGACAACTGTTTGAGCTCAATCATATGGAGAATCAAACGTCGGTTCCTCGATCACTAAGCTAATCCTGGCGGGATTTAAGAAAGCTAATGATAATGAAACTTAATGTATTGACGAAGATATATTTGTGGCAGGGTACCTGGTGGCGATCCTTCTGGAGTCGCGGACGAGGAGCTGAGTCCGATGGTCGATGTAGGCGACAAAGAATGTCAAGACGATGTCGACCGCGAAGAAGGCATCCACCACGCTGTCCGCGACGTACAGCTCTCTCTTCGGCGACGAGCTGAGGAACGCGACCTCGAACGGAAACACCCACACCGAGTACGCCACCAACACCACCATGAACGTCTCCCAACACCTGCATAATTCAAGAACTACGCACGTGATCGAAATGTACGTTTCTCAGTAGGGACCCCATGTCCAGCCCCTGGATATGCAGTTTCGGAGTACCTGTATCTCGAGTCCATCGGGGAGACGATCCATCCTCGGGACTCGATCTGGTTCTGGTTGCAGGTCGAAGCGCCTAGCGGCGGGAGGATGAGCTTGGAGAGGTTCCTCAAGTTGAGGGAGGCAGTCGAACTTGGGTCATCTCCATCTTCGTGGTGCTCATGTCTGCTTCTGTGCTGCTTCTTGCTCTGGTGGGAATCCTTCTTCACTTGAACGTTGCATGAAGAAAACTTCAGCTCCATGTACAAGTTTGCAACAAGAAGAAGAAGAAGAGGAGGAGGAGGAGATTGTTTAGCTTAACATTTTAGAGGTGGGTGTGGCTTTGCAATGATTTCCAAGAGGGAATAGGAGAGGAGGTGTTTGGAGGAGAATAAAGAATGAAAGAGGAGCAAGATTTTACGAATATGGTTTGATGATTCTATTGTGTGTGTGGAAGAGGGAGAAGGTGGAGATGGTGGTCCTCTTTCCAAACTTTTTGTAGAGACCCTGCAAAAAAAAAAAAAAAATGGGGGAGTTGCAGGAAGGTATATGCTCATATGCAATGTGGAAGAGCCTGCAAAAGTCTGAATGACCTCTGATGTGGTCTATTGATAAGATTTGCAATTGGGATTTGGCCTTCCAACCAGCAATGTTTTGGCCTTGTGTGCAAATCAGGACCATATCACATCTCTCTCTCTCTCTCTCTCTCTCTATCTCTATCTCTGAGGGACACATGAAGGAATCCTACACAACATTACAACAATGTTACATCAAAGAGGGCACCATGGTTGTCCTGCTCTTTTGTATGGAGGAGAAGGAATATTTACCAAAATGGAATTTTCACTGCCTCAGTGTTTGCCGAACTAGCTGGCATTTTATTGTTGGGAGGAATGGAAGGGATTATCCTGTTTTGGGATTTGAGTTTACTATAATAAAATAAAAAATTTGAACTCCATGACCAAATTTTTGGAGACTTCAAAAAAGATAGAGGTCTGTGATGATGTGTTGAACTGTTTTTTGGTGTTTATATGAAAGAGACTTAAACGAGATGGCATATCTTGAGAGACAGAAACTTGGTCAGAACTGGCTTCAAAATGATAGTTATAAGTTCACGTATTCTTCATTTTGTCACATATTTGGCCATGTGTAATTGCGGGGTAACTCCAAAAGCTTTGTCCATTACGTGCAATTGAGTCTTAAAACATCCATTTCATACACTTTCAGTACTGAATATTTGTAATTTTTGGTCCAGTTTAGTCTTTTCGTCGATGGAAAGAATGACTCATAGTGCATCTTGCAAGTTTTACGACTTGGACTTAGCTGTTCGGAGATAACAAGTTTCAGGACTTGTCTTGTAATCATCCCTAAGAAAGACACGATGCCATGAATCAAAATTGGGAAAAGTAAAAAAAAAAAATTCTATATTATATTGTTATGAATTTAGTCATGAATCTTTTAACTTAACCAATTTTGTCCTAAAAATTTTCTTTTTTTGCCAATTGAGTCCATAGACTATTTTTAAATTTTATTTTTTTAATTATTTTTTATTTCTTCTCTTTTCCTTTTTTTTTTTTGCACTACGGTGGACGAGGGTCACTAGCGTTTGTCGATTGCCGGGAAGGTTGCAACCCTTGCTCATCCTTGCCCAGATCTAGGTGAGGTGCAGGTGTTGACACCTGATTTTTAATTCCTTTTTACTTTAATTTCTATTCTTAAAAATTAATTAAAAATAGCAAAAAAATCATAAAATTGCAAAATCAACTTTGGAAGCCTTGGCCTAGCCTCAAGAACCAATTTTGAACAAAAAATATTTTTCGTAATTTTTAATAATTTTTGTATTTGTTTAATTATTAAAAATGCCAAAAAAAATCAGAAAAATACCATTCGTGGTCCGAAAAATACACAAAAATATTAGCAATAATTAAAGGAAAATGTGTGAAACATCATCATTTAAAAGAAAAAGAAAAAGAAAAAGTGTATGTTTAATTAAGGATTTTGTCTCTCCTTTTTATTTATTTTTATTTTATTTTCCCTCTCTCTCCTTTTCACTATTGTTATTATTATTATTATTAGTTTATCTTATTTTTCTTATTTGCCTTTTCTCTCCACCGCCGCTCCCTCTCTCTTTCCTGCTTCTTTTTTCCACGACACCTTGGCCCGCTGGCGCTTCTTCTGGGCCTTCCGTTATTTTAGTTAAAAGCACCCCCAGCGACCACAAAAACCGAGACCATCCCTTCCTCCAGAGGGCTCACCTGGTCACCATCATCGCCACCGTAGACGGTCTCGCATACACAGGGAACAAAACAGAGAGAAAAGAGAGGAACCGAGAGCTTCGGAAGCTCGACCCTGACGAACGGCGCAAAACCAAAGCTCCGAACGGATCCTGCGAGCTTCATGACTCCATGAGGGACTCTTAGAACGGAATGGCGTTTCGTTTCATCATAGAACCGCGTATCACCAAGGCCGAGCCATAGCTCGGCCTTTAATGGCACTTCTTCATCTGGACCACGGTTCTTCGAGATTTTTGGTTTAGAATGCTCCTAACGCATTGCTGATTCAACTCCTACCTTTGGTTTGTGTTTTCGTTGCATATAATTTGCTGAGTCGACCCCGGACCGCCGGATCTTGCATGAACCCGGGAAGCTTGCTTCGAGCAACGGCGAACTCTCTCGATGGCTCCAAGCTGGCCATCACTGTGAACCAACCGTAAGCCGCCGAGCTCATTCATTCGTCGCCACCAAGGAAAGAACGGAAGCTTTGAAGCTGAGGTGGCGACACAGTCTCGAAGGTGAGATCGCCTGAGCCGCTGAGGCGAACGAGTCAGGTCCGGCCAGAGGCATCGGCGTCCCCTAGCTATCACACCAACGATCAAAAGCTTGTCTGTTGAAGGTTCGGACGTGGGGGGGTGTGTTTGGCATTCTATCTCCCGTCGAACGCCACGAAGAAGACGATGAAAGTAGCATGAGGACCGGTTAAGTTCGACTGAGTTGGCCGCACGAGAGTGTGAGCAAAGGCAGCTCGCGAGTAGGTCGTGGCAAGGGCACTCGAGCGACGGTCCGGATCTTGATTTCGTGGTTTCGCTACTGGTTTGGGCGAACCCAACATTTGGGGACGAGAGGTTCCGTCGGAACGCGACTCGGCGACGGCGTGGAGAGCGAGCAAGTCTCGATGGCTGTCCTTGGCGCTAGGAGCGATGGACGGCTATCGAGGGCGTTGGTAGATGGCGAACATCAGAGGAGGGGACGACGTCCTGGACGAAGTAGCTGTGGCCGGTGAGGTCGCGGTGGGGGACGCCGTAGACCTTGTCCTCCTTGTTGAGCTGCCAGAGGATGATGGACTTGTCGCAGGATGACGATGGCCGTCACCATGTCGGTGTGGGCGACGGGAGCTAAAGCGCTCGAGCTTGGTCCGGTCTTCAGGGGGAAAGCGAATGTGTCTCACGTTGAAGACGATGAATAGTGAGGTAAGTTATTTTCACGATTGGTTTGGATATGTGGGTTGTTTGGTTTTGTGGGCTAGATATGGGCTTGCGTTGGGTGCTGGTGGAAAGGAAAAATTGGGTTTAGGCAAATTGGTTTAGTAGGCCTAAAAGAAAAGAGAGTGGGCTTGGAAAATGAGATTGGGCTTGAGAACAAAATTGGGTCTTCCTTAAAATAGAAGGGAAAAGAATGAGTTTAGGACTAAGCTTACTAAGTCAACTTGGGCCCTTAAGGCCTCCGAGAGGGTTGGACGTAGAAGTCCAATCTAGATCACTATTTTCGTAATTTAAAAATAAAAATAATAAAATAAAAATTCAAAAAAAATCAATAAAAATAGAAAATCATAAAAAAATTCATAAAAAATTCGTAAAATTCAAAAAAATTCTAAAAAATTCCAGAAAATAGGAAATGGCCACAAAAAACTGGCCATGGAATATTTTGGGTAATTCGGTATCCCAACCTTCCAGAAATGACGATTTTGCCCTTCGGGCTAATCGCCTCCCAAATCTTCCCATTTTACCACTGGTCCGAAGTCATACCTTCCTTAAGCCTTTATGGTCATACTAGGAAGCCATTGATCTGAATTGATGTGTGTTGAAGTGATTTATTTATGTATTTGATTGCGCTTTCATTTAAATTGATTGTGATTGATAGGAACAGTCTTCCAATCTGCATGAAATCCTGAATTAAGTCCGCCTCACCTAAAATTGCGTCTGCATGAATTCTTAGTTAGGAAAATCACTTGCGTTAGGTACTGAAAGGGCGTTGGTAATGACACCAGCGTAACCAAGTCCCCGAACCCAAAATCTCTGGTTCCGCAGAATTGATCGATCTCTCCCAATCGGTCAATAAGGTTTCCGGTCTACCCTCCAAGAAAGACCGGGTGGCGACTCCAAATGCATGCACAATTTGCACATGCCACCACGACCACACTGAAGGTCGAAAGCGATCGACTCTTATCGTCGAATCCTTTGAAAAATACTCCCGCCGCGATTTGGTATGGGCTTGGGAGGGCCCGCGCCGATCCAAGACCCGCGATCGGTAATCCATTAGCCGCGTCCGCTTCCGGACGGGTCGCGACAGCTGGCGACTCCGCTGGGGACCTTGCTCTAGAACATATGATTCTAGGCCTCAAGTGGACTTAGGCCGTAATTAAAACGCTGAGTAATTTTTCTAACCCTGCAGGCGCTCTTGAAGGTAAGGTAAGTCCGCTTATGGTAGGTGTTATATGTTTTTGCAGATTGGAGAAATAAGGGGTGTAGTCCGTGATTAACATTGTCTTATGCAGGTTGGGCGTAGGAATGTATGTTGTGTGGATGATTTGAAGTGCTGATTGATAAACTGTTGTGCATGAATTGCATTGTGATGATCACAACACGTGGACACGCACAACCGCGCCTAAAACCCCGGGCGCCGCCTTTAGGAACATGATAGAAGGAATTGAAAATGGAATCTCCGTGAGGAAAAACACGGGGTAATCTACTTTTCAATTCCGCTCGCTTCGAACTATGGATCGAGTCCCAATGCAACGATAGTTGTGCAATGGAATCGGCTCTTTCTAGAACTCGAGGTGGGAGCCTTGACCTTAGGTACCAAACCCTCTGATTTTTAGAAGTTCATCATCACTTGTCTCATGCGCATGTCTTTGGGCGGTTGGTACACCTAAAACCGCACATAAGTCGACGAGTTTGGTTGGAAAGACTCTCTATCCCTCAAATCTATTACAGTTCATATAAATATAGGCATTTCATTCGATGCATTCCGGTGATTAGATTAAATGCCATTTCAACGTCCTTGATAGAAGACGAGGAGGGTGATATCTCACGACGAACACCGAGTATGCGAGGAGCATACTGTGGACATTATTGAGGTATCATCCAACGAAGATGACGAGTTGGGGCAAGTGATCCTGAAGACACAGATCGAAACTGGGGCATCCTTAAACGTTAAGATCACATTCCTTTGTTTCATTTTTCATTACTAGTCCTCTTGTATAGGGTTTATTTTTACCGAGGTTTTCTCTATCTCACCCCTTAGAGTAATTGTATTAAGGATCTATTGGTGTATACATTCAGATGGAACTTGGTTGTATTTCTTTTGACGGGTCATGGGAATGTGATGGCATTTTCTCTAATCATCCGAATACTCCCAAGTCAAGTTTATAATTCCTTTAGAGGAAATTAAAATTGGAAGTCTTACACGACCTTTTGGTCGTATAGAGTAGTCCAATCTCAATTTCTCTAGAAGGAATTATACACTTGAATTGTTTCGTGCATGTTTTACGTCGCTGGTAATCCACGATAATTGACCGAGAATATCGGCGTTGTTTTGAATTTAATGACGAGATAGATGTCCAAATTACTCTCGTTCTTAAACGGCCTTGATTTGGATGCCGTATCTTCAATTAAATTTAAAACACGTTATTATGCCTCGCACTTTTGAGTAATTCGTTCCTCTCGAAATTGATCAAAAGCAATTATTGTGAATTACATTCCTTTCAATAGTATACTTTCTTTCGAGGAATATTGATAAAAACTTTTCGCGCAAGATTAAAACCCTTGTAAAAGTTCTTGTCCTTATTAATCATGGGTAAGCATAAGATTGAAAGGGGTTTTTGCTTTCTTTTTCAAATTATTCCTTCTGATTCTGTCTTTTCATTTGCAGGTAAAAAATAGGTAATAGAGAGAAATCTTTTCCTGGATAAGTCTGAGGCTATTCTTTCATCTGATCATGAGCGAGTTATAAAATCAGGACATATTTGCTCGACTTATTGATATTATGGTTCGGCTCACCCAAGTTGAAGATGTTCGAACGCTCGAAGAAAGGAACCATGCAGAAGTTAAAACACACACGAGAACTTTCATTTATTTTGCTCAGCGGAGGGTTTTCAGAAGCAGGTCATACAATTCGGGGTGGAAAAGTAAAGCCAAAGTGAGCCCTAATTAACGACACAAAGGAGCCCAACTGACCCTCCATGTTGTTAATGCTCTGCCCGTACTCACGACTTCGCATGTCCTGGTCCGCAAGCTTGAGGAGAAGGTTTCTGCATTCTCCCTTAACCTCAGTGACCTTGACCTCGTGTTCCTCGGTGATTATTTCCAAGTCCCGAACTAATCCATTCCCGTGAGCTATGTCTGCGGTTATTTTGTCGAGCCGTTCTTCCTGCCAGTCGCTTTGCAGCCTCAATAGGACATTGTGGCGGTCGTGCTCGCCAGCGGTCAGGGATAGGGCCAATTGATCCACCAGGTTTCTCCTCTCGCGAAGCAACGTCGCGACCCTCTCATTGGCAAACTCGACGGCCTTTTTGTAACTATCGGCCAGATAGTTGGTCAGCACCAAATGATCAGACCGATCCTTGTAACGAGCCCGCAAGACGCGAGCCACGAGAACCTCCCGATCAGCAACACGGTAAGCCTCTAAGGAGTGTGCAAAGAGGGTCGGGAAAATTCTATATTCCCTCCCCAGCGTAGTACCTTCGAGGGAAGTGGTATCTAAGTCCTCGAGCAGGACACGGATTTCATCCGCGGTTGCAGAATGATCGGTTATGTGCGCGTAACCGCGACCCAATAGGTTATAAAGCTTTTCCCACTAGGCCAAGACATCAGTCGAAAAAGTGCGTACGGGAGAGGAGGCCATTTGCGTTGGGTTGGCTTGAGAATAAGACGAGGCTAATAGAGAGATTATAAGGAAGAAGCTGATTATGCGAGAACGCTAACCTGCCATACGTTAATCCCTCATTTTATAGCAACTCGAGGATGATGAAGGGTCTCAGTAATAATGCTGGTAGAGCCCAGTTAGGAGGTAAAGCAGGAGGTCCCCTCACGTGAACCATTGGATTCGTCTCGGTCCGTGATTTCCGGCTTGTCAATTAAAAGATGTAAAAGATTTGTCGGGATCACCATTATTAGAGTTAGGTGGGAGGTAAGCGTAACTATCGAAGAAAGCCCTAACAGGATTTAGCAGTCCCATCACGTTGAAAAGCTAAGCGCGAAATTCAAGGTCTTGAGGGGGAACGTTTGCCTAATGATGCTTGAAGAGCGTCTCCTGAACATACAAAGTCACTCGAAGAAAAATTTATAGGGAGTGAGCATACAGGAGAGAGTAGAGAACTCTGAGGGGGCAAGAACCAATCAAACATTTCTCAATCCAACATATTTAAGAGGTTACTGTCAGCTGCTAGAGGCGACTGACTCAAAAATCTCAGAAATTGAACTACTGAGGGATCTCGAAGATTCCAAGACCAAGTCTAACACCAAAACCATGGAGCCCAACACTTCTGGCAACGGAAATCAAAATCACGGCGACGACGACAACGACATCCACGATGCTCAACTAGGGAAAAGAAGACGTCCTTACCAATACTCTCAGGAGGAAACCCAAATGCTGGAAACCCTCTTCAGTAAAAGCCCTCACATGAAAAAAAAGTGGAGAATTGAATTGAGCCGGGAGTTGGGGATTAATCAGTCGAGGATCCAGTTTTGGTTTCAAAATAGGAGATCTAAATCGAAGGCTCAACGCAAACGTCAGGTGGTCGAGATTTTAAAGGAAGAAAACCAAAAGCTGCGAACAGAAAACATGAGGTATGAAAAAGCTCTCAATATTACCGTTTGCCCTCATTGCGATAACCTCATCGCCCGCGGTAAGATATTCCCCGATAAGCCTCACGCAATGATTGAAGACGTTCATTTACCACCCTACTCCCTCGGGGCATCTCCTGCTCAACCAGATTTTGCCGGAGTCACGCATGAGCAGGATGATCCTACGAAGACGATACAAATGCCTCCTGGGGGATGGGATTTGCATCGCTTTGATTGGAGCTACAGTTTCAAGGAGCTGGATGTTACCGCCGACCAGCTCAAAGCATATCAGCCTCATGCACAACAATTTTCGATAGGGTCGGGTCCTGCTGGAGATGAGTTAATCAGTCGTCAAGCCATCGATGCAATTTTGGGCCACGATAAGAAGAGGTTCGCTTGGCCCCCTGAACTGCATTTCAGATTCCTAGACGTGGTTCACCAAATGGGGATCGATTCAGCAACTCCGACGCGCATATTTAAGGCCATGAATGTACCGGGGCTTAGTAAGGAACTGGTCAGGAATCACCTTGCTGCCTACAGAAAGCGATTAAAACAGCGTCGAGCGGAGCTAAACCGGGAGGAATTCGTCTCGAGCTCAAAAGCTAGGGGCGACCGCCATTGTAATGCTCAGGCATCAAGAGATACCCGGCCAAATCTAAGCATCAATCAAGCTAACAACCCGACCACCGGCAAACTGAAAGCTGATCAGAATGTCCTTCCGGGCCATTTCAACACTTTTCAAGAGCGCGTGTCACAAGTACAGCGAGTGCGCACTCCTCCATTCGAGCAGCAGTCGGCTGGTGCTCTGCCTGCCGCTGGTCAACCCACGACAGACGATTTCTTTGATGAGGGGCTCGATGCCTTGTTCAATCAGTGGGAAGCTGGCATGCTTGGACAGCCATGATCTAGCACCTGACTCGGGGCACGATGGGTCGGTGTCGCGACCCGTCCGAAAAGCGGACGCGGCTAATGGATTACCGATCGCGGGTCTCGGATCGGCGCGGGCCCTCCCAGGCCCATACCAAATCGCGGCGGGAGTATTTTTCAAAGGATTCGACGATAAGAGTCGATCGCTTTCGACCTTCAGTGTGGTTGTGGTGACATGTGCAAATTGTGCATGCATTTGGAGTCGCCACCGGTCTTTCTTGGAGGGTAGACCGGAAACCTTACTAATCGATTGGGAGAGATCGATCAGTTCTGCGGAACCAGAGATTTTGGGTTCGGGGACTTGGTTACGCTGGTGTCATTACCAACGCCCTTTCGGTACCTAACGTGAGTGATTTTCCTGGCTAGGAATTCATGCAGGCGCAATTTTAGGTGAGGTAGGCTTGATTCAGGGATTCATGCAGATTGGAAGACTATTCCTATCAATTACAATCAATTTAAAAGACAGCACAAACAAGTGCATAAATAAATCTCATCGATGCACATCAATTCAAGTCAATGGTTTCCTAGCATAGCCATAAGGGGGTTAGGAAATGTGTGATTTCGGGTCGGGGTAAAATGGTAAAATGTCAATTTTTGGAAGACTTGAATACCGAATTACCTAAAATATTTCATGGCCAGTTGATTGTGGCCATTTCCCATTTTTGAGAATTTTTTGGAATTTCTTAATTTTTCTTCAATTTTTGGAAGACGATTCGCCCGAAGGGCGAAATCGTCATTTTTAAGAAGGGTCGGGGTTCAAAACACCCGGAATGAGTCTTGGCCAGTTGTTTGTGGTCATTTCCTATTTTTTTGGGATTTTCCTGAATTTTTAGAATTTTTTTGGAAGACGGTTTGTCGGAAGGGCAAAACCGTCATTTTTGGAAAGATCGGGGGTCAAAAGACCCGAAACAGGTCGTAACCAGTTGAATGTGGCCGTTTCCTATTTTCTGAAATTTTTTAGAATTTTTCTGAATTTTTCGAATTTTTTTTGAATTTTTTTATGATTTTTTTATTTTTATTTTTTTATTGATTATTGAATTTTTTTATTATTTTTAATTTTATTTTTAATTAAAAAAAAAACCGGACCGGGTCAGACCCGGCCCACGACCCGGACCCGCGCCCAGGCCCGGTCCGCTTCCTCAGTGATCAAAACGGCGTCGTTCCACGAGTTAGAACATACGCCTTGGATTCAGACACGTGGCGCATCTTGGACCGTCAGATTATTATTTGTTTATTATTTTTATTATTATTATTATTATTTTTTTATTTTTTTTTATTAAAGCTGCGCGCTGACGTGGCCGCCACGTGGCTGCCACGTCAGCGCCACGTTGGCGTTGACCAGGTCAACAAGTGTTGACCGGTCAACGCCTCGCCGGGGAAGACGACCGGCGCCGGCATTCCCTCGCCGGCGCCTCGTCGGAGGGCGATATCACGGCCCTCCGACGTCCAAATCGCATGAAACCAGCGCCATTCAACTCGTATTGATCTCCTCTATGACATATATGACTCTCGACACAGCAGATCACCAACTGACTATCCTGCCATCTCCGGCCGAAGCTATGTCTCCGGTGAGCACTGATTTTAGCCATTTTGCACGTTAAATACTTAAAGAAATTGATCGGGAAGCATCATAGGAGGTTGCAAATACTTACTTGGCCGTCGGTGAGCTTCGTTTTGGCTCGAAAACATGCTCCCGAGCTCATGACCGATCCGGCTATCCGAGGCCGGTCCGACGAGTTTCACGCCATAAATAAACAAACGAAGGGCACGGGGAGAAACGGGGATGCAGCAGGAATAATTTAAACAAAGTATCTTGAAGAACCACGGTCCGGATGGGGATATGCCATTAGAGGCCGCGCGAGGACTCGTTCGAGATAATTACCTGACTCGGCGATGAAAGGACGCGTCGATCGGTTCTGGAGCTTCCTCGGGACGTCACTAAGCTTGGGGGGTGGTTCCTCAACTTCAGTTTCGCTTAAAATGGGATGACGAAGGCTTATAAGCCTCGGTGGATCATGGCGTCGTCGAGCTCGACCGGCGACCGGGGACGGGTTATTGTGGTGGCTGCGGGTCGGTGACAACGACTGAAGATGGCATTCGGCGGTTAGGGGACGGTGGCCGCACAAAAAATGGGCCATGAGGAAGACGAATCAGAGCTCTGGTCATCGCGTCCTTCGGCCAGCAGAAAGAAAAAAACGAGGGAGAGCGTGGGGAAGAGAGGGAGCCACCCCGGGAGCGTGTGTCCGGAAAAAGGAAGGAAAAAAAAAGAAAAAGGAAAAAGAAAAAGAATAAAGGAATAGACAACAATAATAATAATAATATAGTAATAACAATAAAATAAAATAAAATAAAGTAAAAACAAGACAACATCATGGGTCAAATATTCTTTCTTCCCCTTTTTTTTGATTTTTATTATTACTATTATTTATTTTCGAAAATAATAATAATAATAATAATAATAATAAGAATTATTTTTATTTATTTATTTTTAAATGGTTTCCTTAGCTTGGCCAAGGTTACCAAAATTGATTTTTCAATTTTTCGACTTTTTATGGATTTTCTATGAATTTTCAAAAAAATAAAACAAATAAAAAATAAAAATAAAAAGTTGATCAAAATTTAGGTGTCAACAGCTGCCCCTCTTTGAGAGGAATCTCGTTAGAGGTTTCCCTCAAAGATGAGGTGACACCTGAGTCCTGATCGACTCGACTCGGGAAACTAAAGGAAAAGGAGTCATGACATCCAATCTTCATGTTTGTCCATGTATGCTTTTTCTTGAAGGGGGAAACATTCATTTGACATGAGAGAGTGAGATAATAGAGAGACATACCTGCCACTTACCTGTTCGATGTTTGTGCGATTTTCGCGGTGTTTGATGGATTCAAGAGAATTTCTAGAAACTCGTTACTAGAGTATCCTAGAGAGGTTAAGCTCCGACCCGTATGGTAGGTCAAACCATAATGGGATTCCTAACTGATAGTAATCTAAGGAAGACGCGTCCCATTTGGGATTTGTCAAGGATTTTGATCCGTATGGTGGATCGGACCATTGAGTTGACCATTTAAGTGATTTTCACTATTGGATTGACCCTTCAGGCGGTTTCTACCTTTGATTGACCCTTCAGGCGGTTTCTACCTTTGTTTTGACCCTTCAGGCGGTTTCTACCTTTGTTGATCCTTCAGGCGGTATCTACCTTTGGTTTGACCCTTCAGGCGGTTTCTACCATTGGTTTACTCTGAAAAGGGATCTCATGACGGGGGTTCTCCACGTCCGATGAGACTGCTTGATTTTTGAAAATGATTTTTGATTTTTTTTTAAGGGTTTCTCTTTCCCAATAAAATATTGGTAATCTTTGAGAAGACAGCAATTGTCCAATTGACAAAATTTTATGACTTAAGCTTTGGTCATGAGATGTGCATTTTGATGCTGGAGGTTATCCAAAACATTCTTGCAACATGCAAATGTGATCACAAATCCCTTGCATGGAAAATCTGGATCAGCAGTTTGAAAATTCCCAAAAAGAGTTTGCTCAAAACATCAATTGGAATATTTCTCGATAAGGAGGCCATCTCACCTGTTTTGAGGTGATGATTTTTAGGGGATGCACTCAATTCCCTACTGACCTGTGCCTAGGTTTTAGGCTCATTCGCAGCGCATACATTTTGATCGGTCGGGAGGTCTTCCACGGGACCGTAATGTTGGGCTTGGATATTGGTTTTCAAGGGGGACCCGCTTTGGAGTCGGGGCCATCGAATGAAAATCTTCACCATCTGCTCCGGGTTTACAAGTCAAGAACCCTGCAAAATGAGAAAGAAAGAGTCTTGCTCGTACTCCTTCGAGCTAAGCTATATGTTAACCCAAGTGTCTTAGTCAGAGAAGACTGTTTCAGGGTTGTAACATTGGTAGGATTGGGGACCGAAAAAGGCTTGTTTTTGGCCCAGAAATCACGAAGGATTTGACATTGGTGATCATTGCAAATTTGTCACATGTCTTTTCCATTCTGCATCTTCTATTTTTGAGGTGTGCAACCGCTTTTGAGGTGTGCACAAGTCCTTTAGAGAACGTCTCTTGTGGTATTAAGAGATTGACAATTATGTCCGTGTTTTTGCACCACGGCTGACATCGTTTGGGGAGCAGTCTTCTTGATCTGACTCCTTTATGGGTTTTTCTCTCTTCCCAACTAGGCTTTATTGGGGATCAATCAAACAGTTTTCACAAGCATCGGCCTTGCTTTTACCAGGCACTTTGCTTTTTCTTGATGCTGGGGATTTTTTTGTTGAAATCCCGCCTTTTCTTTTCCTTTGGAACTACGATGTTCAGAAAATTGTGCTAGATATACAACTTGAATCATAGCACATTTAAACGCCGATATGAGATTTTTCTATAAATCCCATCTCTTGATTTCTTCCGTTCTTGGAGTGATGCAGTTTCTATCTTGAAACATCCCATGATCACCGACAGGGGTTTATGAAATGAATTCGCAGGCTCAACTTGACTGTGCAAAGGATATGGTGTGTGGGATAGAGAATGAATGCTTCTCGTCATCCTATGGCACTTGGATTACCATATAAACAACACACAAAGATTAATGTTAGTCCGAGCAAGAAAATTTCTAACCATTTTCTCCTAATACCGCTGGACTCACCTCCATTTTGCCCCGATGTGGGGTGGTTCTTGACAGGGTTGAGAATGAAAACCGCCGTTCTAAGGGGTTATCAATGGTCACCTGTGGTGTTTAGGGGATGTGAAACGAATGCCTCCGTCATCCCAACCCATGTAATCGTTGCGAATAATCTCTACTTCCGTAGGTCCAGATTTTGCTATCTGATCCGCTCCACTTCTCTCCAGTGTGTGTAGGACGTGTTTGGACTAGGTTTTGCCTCTTTTCTTTTGAGAAAACGTCCTTTTAAAAGTTTTGAACTTTTGATTGGAAAAAATCTCTTTCATTTTCTCCAAAAATTTTACCCGTCAAGGGGATTTTATGATGCATCATGCATGTTCTTATTCATGTTCAGATAACCTCCTGTTTTAAGACATGAATGCCAATGAAGTTTGAATTCTATGTCTTTTCTAGACATTAGATTTTGAAAGCTTTTTCTTTTTCTCTCTGTGTTTTTTTTTAACATCTTCAATGGATTGGGGGAAAGGGATACCTACCTGTCCACCGTGGCTGGAGATCCCTGAAAATGTAAAAGAAGCATATCATTGTAT
This sequence comes from Rhodomyrtus psidioides, assembly GCA_021437785.1. Classification (NCBI taxonomy): domain Eukaryota; kingdom Viridiplantae; phylum Streptophyta; class Magnoliopsida; order Myrtales; family Myrtaceae; genus Rhodomyrtus; species Rhodomyrtus psidioides. The sequence goes on along the minus strand of JAILYB010000044.1, from coordinate 4,734,437 downwards.
GTTCACGAATTTTTCGAAGATCGAAACGATACATCCTACCCTCATGCACCCTAACAGGTAGTATGTGGGATGTAAAAACTTATTCGTCTCCAAGGCGATTCCCCTGTCAAGGATAAACAATAAGTGTTAATTCATATTCCCAAATTCAAGACAAATTGGGACGATACAACTTTACTCTTGATTTTCATCCCCTTCTGATGTTGCGTATTGATATGAACAACCTCTATCAAATCCGCCTATCCATGCTTGGAGTGTTTGTAACATCAATGGTTCATCTGCCCCCAGCTGGGCAGCGTCTGTTCTGCTATTTGAACGCATGACTCATTGAGTGATTTATCCATGTTTATCATCAAATAGGTGGCTTCGCGGCCAAACGTATTTCGTGTTGAAGGGGTAGATCCCATTATGCTCTGCGGGTGATAATTATGGTTCATGGAACTTGCTCCACGGATTAAGTGATTAATCCACGGCCTTCGGCTTGAAGATGCTCAAAGGGTGATGTTGACACTCACGCGTAATTAGTTCTAGATATTAATGGAAGATGTTCCCGTGGGAACCTTACAGTGCGATCAACAACATATGCAATAGGAGTATTCAACCCCTTTTTTCGAAGCATTTTTCATCGAGTAGCCATGCCTTGCATCAGACGTTTGATCACCGGCCTCGCGTCACCACTGCGATGGTCCTCCGGCTCCAAATTGATCGAGCCAAAGATTGAACTCATCGCCAAGGAAATTGCTCGGGTCTTCGAGCCATTGATGTTCAAGTTGGGTATCAACAATTGTTGGGGGCAGATTTCCTTCATCGCCTTCATTGTGAGGGACTGGAGTCTTTGAGCTGGAACTTTCATCATTGCCCTGCAAATTTATACGTGTATCTCTTGCTAACATTGGGTTCGCCCCTGGAAGAGCACTAACGACAGGCTGGTACTCAAATTGGGGAGTTCATATTCGCGGGGATTGTGGCAAATAATCTTGTAGGGTACTGAGACGACTCAAAGGGGGATTCAGCTGATTGACCCGTGGATGAAGGTCTTCATCAAGGAAGTCGCCAGGTTCTTTGAGTTGGGCAGGTATCTGAGTACTGGACGCAATAGGTTGATCGCTAATGGGAAGAACACTGGTGACCGGCTGCTGTTCGAGTGGAGAAGTGTCGCAGTTGTAGGCATACCAGTCGTCTACATTCAGACCGGCCCTTTTCAGCTTTAGTGTTACCTTGCCTTCTCTCAGCAACTTCCTATGGTACCTAAGGCGGTTCCTAACGCTTGTCTTAGCTAGCCTAGGTACATTCATGATCTTGAGTATTTGTCGTGGACGCGCCGCGTCGATCCCTATCCGCCGAACCGCGTCAATAAATTTATCTTCAATTTCAGGCATCCAACGCCGGCTTATCCTTTCACGGTCGGGAACAAGATCTGATTGTCTCGAAAGTTGTGCAGGGGGGCGAGACGATGAATGAGCGTTATCGGTCCCTAAACATGACTCGTCTAGGGATATTTCACCAAGGGCGATAGGACCGTCACGGTTAGGACGAAGAATAGTGTCGAGAGCTTCTTTATACCTTCTGTTCTCCACTCGAAGCTTTTCGTTTTCCTCCTTTAGAATGGCAATTTCTTGTTGTCTGTTTCGGGCCCTCAATTTGACTCGCCTATATTCAAACCAAGCCTTAATCTTCTGGGGTTTCAGTCCCACTTTCTGGCTTAGCTTCCCTCTCTGTTCCCTGCTCGGGAGAGGGTTCTCGCTGAAGGCCGCTTCAAGCTCTCGAACTTGATCTGGGGTGTAACGTGAGAAACACCTCTTACCACTGTCGTCACCATCGGGTTTCCGCGCTTTGCTGCCGAAAGGGTAGGATTCCCTGACTTCGGTATCAAGTTGGATCCCACAACCTTTGAGGTCTTTGAATTGGACGATATCTAAGATGTTTGGGCCGATCACTTCTAACAACTGACGGCAGCTCCCAAACATATCGGATCAGGGAGAGGTCGCTCGATATCTTTTTTTTTTACTTATTCTGGGTTTTGTAATTTCTCTGGTATGCTTACTCTCTCCAAACTTTCTTTTGAGTGATTCTACCTGCCCAGGGAACGTTCTCTAAATATGGACGAAGATCATCAAGTGAACGTCTCTCCCAAGATTCCGTGTTTCCTGCTTTGTCGTCCTCTTTTCTCTTTTCAGCACGGAAAGGCGCCGAATCGATTTCATTTCTCGCTGTCTACGTCTGTCTCCCACTTCGCTTTCAAGGAAGAGTAACTACGCGCGTCTCCCGCTTAGACTTAATATGATGAAACCGATGATTTTTTTTTATTTTTTTTTATTTTTTTTTATTTTTTTTTTATTTTTTTTTATTTACAACTTTTGTCCGACAGGCCTGAAATCGCGGATCGAGGCGGGCGTCGTGATTCACGGGAGGAGCGACCTCTGCTTTACTTGACTACCCCGGCTCCACAAGCATTATTGCTGTAACTTTTCTCCATCTTTGAGCTACTATGAAACGGGGAGAAGGCTAGTGCTCTCATTTGCCCAGCTTTCACTTTCATTCATTCCATCGCACTCGTCTTCCCCTCCATCTTCCAACGAGAAATGGCTTCGTCTTCTGCTTCTTCCTCTGACTCTTCCCATGCTTGCGTCTTTTCAATCGCAGTCCCGGCCCGATGGGAAAAACTCTATAATCTCTTGGGTCGGGGCTATGCTTATATAGCCGATCATCCGGAGATCGAGGCTGAGATCCGCGTTCTATTCGCGGCCACAGACACTACTTCCATCGAGGGTACTGAGTTGGAGAAGGAGTATAAAACATTCCCAGCCCTCTTTGCAAACTTTCTAGAGGCTTATCGTGTTGCTAATCGGGAGGTTCTCGTGGCTCGCGTCTTGCGGGCTCGTTATGAGGATCGATCTGATCATTTGGTGCTGACCAACTATCTGGTTGATAGTTACAAAAAGGCCGTCGAGTTTGCTAATGAGCGGGTCGCGACGTTGCTTCGCGAGAGGAGAAATCTGGTGGATCAATTGGCCATATCCCTGACCACCGGCGAGCATGACCGCCGCAATGTCCTGTTGAGGCTTCAGAGCGACTGGCAGGAAGAACGGCTCGACAAGATAACCGCGGACATAGCTCGCGGGAATGGACTGGTTCGGGACCTGGAAATAGTCACCGAAGAACACGAGGCCAAGGTCGCCGAAGTTAAGGGAGAATGCAGAAGTCTTCTCCTCAGGCTTGCCGACCATGACATGCGGAGTTGGGAGTATAAGCAGAGCATTAATAACATGGAGGGTCAGTTGAGATCCTTTGTGTCGTTAATTAGGGCTCACTTTGGCTTTACTTTTCCACCCCGAATTGTATGACGTACTTCTGAAAACCCTCCGCTGAGCAAAATAAATGAAAGTTCTCGTGTGTGTGTTTTAACTTCTGCGTGGTTCCTTTCTTCGAGCATTCGAACATCTTCGACTTGGGTGAGCCGAACCATAATATTAATAAGTCGAGCAAATATGCCTTGATTTTATAACTCGCTCATGATCAGATGAAAGAGTAGCCTCAGACTTATCTAGGAAAAGATTTCTCTCTATTACCTATTTTTTACCTGCAAATGAAAAGAGAGAATCAGAAGGAATAATTTGAAAAAGAAAGCGAAAACCCCTTTCAATCTCATGCTTACCCATGATTAATAAGGACAAAAACTTTTACAAGGGTTTTAATCTTGCGCGAAAAGTTTTTATCAATATTCCTCGAAAGAAAGCATACTATTGAAAGGAATGTAATTCACAATAATCGCTTTTGATCAATTTCGAGAGGAACGAATTATTCAAAAGTGCGAGGTATGATAACGTGTTTTAAATTTAATTGAAGATACGGCATCCAAATCAAGGCCGTTTTGTTAAGAACGAGAGTAATTTGGACATCTATCTCGTCATTAAATTCAAAACAACGCCGATATTCTCGATCAATTATCGTGGATTACCAGCAACGTAAAACATGCACGAAACAATTCAAGTGTATAATTCCTTCTAGAGAAATTGAGATTGGACTACTCTATACGACCAAAAGGTCGTGTAAGACTTCCAATTTCAATTTCCTCTAAAGGGATTGTAAACTTGACTTAGGAGTATTCGGATGATTAGAGAAAATGCCACTATCACATTCTCATGACCCGTCAAAAGAAATACAACCAAGTTCCATCTGAATGTATACACCAATAGATCCCTAATACAATCACTCTAAGGGGTAAGATAGAGAAGATCTCAGCAAAATGAATCCTATACAAAAAAGGCTAGAGGTGAAAAACAAATCAAAGGAATGTGATCCTAACGTTTAAGGATGCCCCAGCTTCGATCTTTGAGACGGGACTTCAGGATCACCTGCCCCAACTTGTCATCTTCATTGGGTGATACCTCAATAAATGTTCATAGTAGGCTCCTTTATCGCACACTCGGTGTTCGTCGTGGGATATCACCTTCCTCGTCTTCTATCAAGGACGTTGGGGACAAACACACATATTTATCCTAGAAATGGCATTTAATCTAATCACCCGAATGCAATGAATGAAATGCCCATATTATATGAACAGTGATAGATTTGGGGGGAATAGAGAGTCTTACCAACCCAACTCGTCGACTTATGTGCGGTTTTAGGTGTACCGACCGCCCAAAGACATGCGCATGAGACAAGTGATGGCAAACTTCTAAAAAAAAAAAAAAATCAGAGGGTTTGGCGCCTAAGGTTAAGGTTCTCACCTCGAGTTCTAGAAAGGGCCGATTCCATTGCACAGCTATCGTTGCATTGGGGCTCGATCTATAGTTCAAAATGAGCGGAATTGAAAAGTGGATTACCCCGTGTTTTTCCTCACGGAGGTTCCATTTTCAATCCCTTCTATTGTTTTCCTATAGGCGGCGCCCGGGGTTTTAGGCGCGATTGTTATGTGTTCATGTGTTGTGAGTATCACAATGCAAGTCATGCGCAACAGTTTATCAATCAGCACTTCAAATCATCCACATAACATACATTCCTACGCCAACCTGCATAAGACAATGTTAATCACGGACTACACCCCTTATCTCTCCAATCTGCGAAAACATATAACACCTATCGTAAGCGGACTTACCTCACCTTCAAGAGCGCCTGCATGGTTAGAAAAATCACTCAGTATTTTAATTACGGCCTAAGTCCACTTGAGGTCTAGAACCATATGTTCTAGAGCAAAGTCCCCAGTGGAGTCGCCAGCTGTCGCGACCCGTCCGAAAAGCGGACGCGGCTAATGGATTACCGATCGCGGGTCTCGGATCGGCGCGGGCCCTCCCAGGCCCATACCAAATCGCGGCGGGAGTATTTTTCAAAGGATTCGACGATAAGAGTCGATCGCTTTCGACCTTCAGTGTGGTTGTGGTGACATGTGCAAATTGTGCATGCATTTGGAGTCGCCACCGGTCTTTCTTGGAGGGTAGACCGGAAACCTTACTAATCGATTGGGAGAGATCGATCAGTTCTGCGGAACCAGAGATTTTGGGTTCGGGGACTTGGTTACGCTGGTGTCATTACCAACGCCCTTTCGGTACCTAACGTGAGTGATTTTCCTGGCTAGGAATTCATGCAGGCGCAATTTTAGGTGAGGTAGGCTTGATTCAGGGATTCATGCAGATTGGAAGACTATTCCTATCAATTACAATCAATTTAAAAGACAGCACAAACAAGTGCATAAATAAATCTCATCGATGCACATCAATTCAAGTCAATGGTTTCCTAGCATAGCCATAAGGGGGTTAGGAAAGGTGTGATTTCGGGTCGGGGTAAAATGGGAAGATTTGGAGGCGATTTAGCCCGAAGGGCAAAATCGTCAATTTTTGGAAGACTTAAATACCGAATTACCTAAAATATTTCATGGCCAGTTGATTGTGGCCATTTCCCATTTTTGAGAATTTTTTGGAATTTCTTGATTTTTCTTCAATTTTTGGAAGACGATTCGCCCGAAGGGCGAAATCGTCATTTTTAAGAAGGGTCGGGGTTCAAAACACCCGGAATGAGTCTTGGCCAGTTGTTTGTGGTCATTTCCTATTTTTTTGGGATTTTCCTGAATTTTTAGAATTTTTTTGGAAGACGGTTTGTCGGAAGGGCAAAACCGTCATTTTTGGAAAGATCGGGGGTCAAAAGACCCGAAACAGGTCGTAACCAGTTGAATGTGGCCGTTTCCTATTTTCTGAAATTTTTTAGAATTTTTCTGAATTTTTCGAATTTTTTTTGAATTTTTTTATGATTTTTTTATTTTTATTTTTTTTATTAATTATTGAATTTTTTTATTATTTTATTATTTTTATTTTTATTTTTAATTAAAAAAAAAAACCGGACCGGGTCAGACCCGGCCCACGACCCGGACCCGCGCCCAGGCCCGGTCCGCTTCCTCAGTGATCAAAACGGCGTCGTTCCACGAGTTAGAACAGACGCCTTGGATTCAGACACGTGGCGCATCTTGGACCGTCAGATTATTATTTGTTTATTATTATTATTATTATTATTATTTTTTTATTTTTTTTATTAAAGCTGCGCGCTGACGTGGCCGCCACGTGGCTGCCACGTCAGCGCCACGTTGGCGTTGACCAGGTCAACAAGTGTTGACCGGTCAACGCCTCGCCGGGGAAGACGACCGGCGCCGGCATTCCCTCGCCGGCGCCTCGTCGGAGGGCGATATCACGGCCCTCCGACGTCCAAATCGCATGAAACCAGCGCCATTCAACTCGTATTGATCTCCTCTATGACATATATGACTCTCGACACAGCAGATCACCAACTGACTATCCTGCCATCTCCGGCCGAAGCTATGTCTCCGGTGAGCACTGATTTTAGCCATTTTGCACGTTAAATACTTAAAGAAATTGATCGGGAAGCATCATAGGAGGTTGCAAATACTTACTTGGCCGTCGGTGAGCTTCGTTTTGGCTCGAAAACATGCTCCCGAGCTCATGACCGATCCGGCTATCCGAGGCCGGTCCGACGAGTTTCACGCCATAAATAAACAAACGAAGGGCACGGGGAGAAACGGGGATGCAGCAGGAATAATTTAAACAAAGTATCTTGAAGAACCACGGTCCGGATGGGGATATGCCATTAGAGGCCGCGCGAGGACTCGTTCGAGATAATTACCTGACTCGGCGATGAAAGGACACGTCGATCGGTTCTGGAGCTTCCTCGGGACGTCACTAAGCTTGGGGGGTGGTTCCTCAACTTCAGTTTCGCTTAAAATGGGATGACGAAGGCTTATAAGCCTCGGTGGATCATGGCGTCGTCGAGCTCGACCGGCGACCGGGGACGGGTTATTGTGGTGGCTGCGGGTCGGTGACAACGACTGAAGATGGCATTCGGCGGTTAGGGGACGGTGGCCGCACAAAAAATGGGCCATGAGGAAGACGAATCAGAGCTCTGGTCATCGCGTCCTTCGGCCAGCAGAAAGAAAAAAACGAGGGAGAGCGTGGGGAAGAGAGGGAGCCACCCCGGGAGCGTGTGTCCGGAAAAAGGAAGGAAAAAAAGAAAAAGGAAAAAGAAAAAGAATAAAGGAATAGACAACAATAATAATAATAATATAGTAATAACAATAAAATAAAATAAAATAAAGTAAAAACAAGACAACATCATGGGTCAAATATTCTTTCTTCCCCTTTTTTTTTATTTTTATTATTACTATTATTTATTTTCGAAAAATAAATAATAATAATAATAATAATAATAAGAATTATTTTTATTATTATTTATTTTTTTAAATGGTTTCCTTAGCTTGGCCAAGGTTACCAAAATTGATTTTTCAATTTTTCGACTTTTTATGGATTTTCTATGAATTTTCAAAAAAATAAAACAAATAAAAAATAAAAATAAAAAGTTGATCAAAATTTAGGTGTCAACAGTCGGTCACTACGAACACCCATAGAAAGAAGAACATGTTCACGAGTAGATCACTCATTTTATCCGTTGTAAAGTTCCTATGGGAACATTTTTCTTTAATGACTATAGTTAATTATGTGTGAAAACCAGCGCTATCGACGAACATCGTCACGCTCAGTCGCGATGATCCCTGGTTGGATTAAATCTGAAACCAGGGACGGTCGTTAAATTTTGAGTGGCCACGAATTCATTCCTCACCGAACGCCCAAGATGTTGAAATGAAGAGTAACAGCATGCACAGGGAAAATGCCATTTTCGTTTAAACGATGAAAAGGGTTTGAGAGAAGGTCATGGCGTTAATTCCCATGGAGCTAAATGAATTAAACGGAGTCATTAATTGCGGATCCGCCGCTGTTCCCCACGTTCTCGGGCCTAGCAAATCATAAAAGGCGCCGAAAGATTGTAGACCCACCACTTTGAAGACTGAACTAGGGGACGAGCGCAATACTCGATGAAACCGAATCAATGCAAGATAGTTTGTGATCCTATCACGAGGAAAAAGAAAGGGGAAGACAGACGAGGAGTAATTGCAGGGTCTCGGGAGGAGCGCTTGCTTGCTGGCCTTCATATGTGTTGACACCTGATTTTTTGACCAGGTCTTTTTCAGTTTTATTTTTGAAAAATCACAAAAAATTTATAAAAAGTCGAAAAATTACAAAATCAACTTTGGTGGCCTTGGCCAAGCCCAAGGAACCATTCTTGACCAAAAAATAATTTTTCACATTTTTCATATTTTTTAGTATTTTTGGAAAATAGAAAACTACTTAAAAAATCAAGAAAAATAGCATTTGAGGTCACACAAATATGGAAAAATATCCAATATTTTTCCTTTTAATCCCTTTTATTTTTGACCTCTCAAAAAAATCAAAATCAGATTCAATTTTAGGTGTTCCTTTGTAACCCGTACTATTGAATTTGAAGAAAAAATAACAATTGAGTCTTTTAATTTGCAATTTTGGCATTTTTTAAGATCTTGACATTCAATCTGACTATCCCCTATTTCAATTTAGCCCAATTGTTTGCACAATATGCTCAATTGCACGGATTTGACAAAATTACATACTAAAATTGCATTTTAGTCCTTGAAATTAAGCATAATTGAAATTACTTTCAATTCAAGGGCTATCATTGCAAATTAAACATGCTACCCAATGGATTTCACCATTTTAAATCGATTGGAACAGGTGGTTTGACTCAATTTCATCATTTGCACCCTCAATTACACGATCCCCAATTTCCAATTAAATGAAAATTTGGGGGTTTTGTAGAAATTGATGAAAACTTTTGAGCAAAACCACATTTCTAGATAGAATTCATGCTCTAGATTCGATTTTGAGGTTCAATTGCAAAATTTTCCCATTAATTTGGGATTAATTTGAAAAATCCTGTTCGGAACCGATTCAGACCGGTCAGACCGCCGGTCAGACCGGTCGAACCGGTCCGCTACAGTGTCGTCTTCCCCAAAGAGCTCGAGCAGATCAATGGTGATCGACTGAGTTTTGAAGACCAAATTGAAGGTCAATTCGCGACTAATTGAAAGGGGAATGGTGGGCATTTCGTTCCTTTCGTCTTCCCCCGTCGATCAACACCAACAGAATCACCCAACGTCGCCGGACGGGAAAGTAATTGGATGGTCAAGGTCGCAGACTCATAAAAGTCAACAGAAGCAAGCACTGCTCAGATTCTTGCCAAATTCATGCGAAATAAAGCCCGCCGGAGAACCAAAACGGAGTTAAACGTTTTACCCATCTTCCCCGACGCCATTTGGACCTAAAATCACGTGATAGCACGTGCTGTGGAAGTCAGTTGGAACTCCCCAAATCGGCGCCAAAATTCCCAAGAGCTATATAAGCTCGCGATCGCTTTCGGTTGAAAGGGAGAACGGATTCAGTTCGAGGAGAAGAAACTAAATCGAGAGAGAGAAAGAAAGAGAGAGAAAGAGCTCACCTTCCCTCGCGGTGGTCGAAGGTTGGAGCTCAAAATTGCAGAGCGCCGGTTGGGCCTTCCGAGGCAAAACCAAAGCTCCACGAGGTCGCTGAGAGATCGCCCAGAGTCCCCTGAAGCGATCGCCGCCGGCCGCGCCCAGTGAAATCGCAAGAACAGGTGAGTTGCAGTCCCAAGTTTTTCTTCAAAGCTTCCATGGCGATTCGCGCATTTCTTAATCATTCATACAATTAATGTGTGCGTTTCATTCCCTGAACATCACTGACCATCTTCATGTATCTTGTTTGCATCGGTTTTGTCTTAACACGCCCAATCGAGTCTTCCAATTGAACCTCCATTGTCGAGTCACTGTTCATCTTTCCCCAGCCAAATCTGGGCCGAGCGAGCTCGATCGGAGCTCGAGGTAAGTCTCCTAAACATTGAATGATGCTTCCCTGTTAATGAGTTGGTTCATTACGCCATGAATCGAGCGATTTGAGTGTATGTGTACGTACTGGTTCATGTTCGATCGTGCTTGGCCCCGTGAATGGATTCGCGTAATCTTGAGATATGTTAGAATAGAGGCGATTGCGAGTCGATTGCCGTTAGTTTCATGAGGTTTCATCGAGAGTTCATCGTCAGATCATCGCCGGAGAGCCACAGCCGTCCATTCTGCCGGAGTCGCGAGGTTGAAGACGAAGCTGACATGGCGCGGTCAACCGGTCAAAGTCCTAGTTGGCATTCGGCCATTGGTCCACGTGGTGTCGAGTCAGCACTGCCGTTGGGTCTGTTATTCAAATAAAAAGGATCGGACGGCTCAAATAAAGCGAACGTAAATTCTAGTGGCCGTCCGATTAGTAATTAGGTTTATCCGAAAATGTTTTAAAATCAGAAAATCAAAAATAAACTGAAACGGTGTCGTGTAGGTTAGTGGTCGTGCGGCGTCGTTTAGGTTAGTGTGAATCGACGGTCTAGATCAAGTCTCCGGATCTAATCATGGCCGTAGGTTCAAGTAATATGATCAGACGGCTCTGATCGAGTCTTCATTCAATCTGGACCGTAGGTTTTAATAAACAGATCTAAGCGACACGGACAAGCCACGTGGTCCATCAGGGACCGTCGGATTAAAACCGGAAAATCCAAAAATAAAAAGTGTGATACGGCGTCGTTTTCGATCAAGGTTTTCGCGGGTTCGGGTCTGGACCGGGTTCCGACCCGAGTGGGTCGGGTCGACCCGGTCCAAATAATATTTTTTTTAAATAAAAAAAATTCGAAAACGATTTTAAAAAAAAAAAATCAGAAAAATCCTAGAAAATCCAAAAAAATGCTAGAAAATTCCAGAAAATTTCAAAAAAAATGTGAAAAATTTGTGGAAAAATCCTAGACATTCCAGAAATCCCCAAAAATCGAGGGTTGACCACAGACAACTGGTCAACCCTATTTTTGGGGTTTCTCATCTAATTTTCCGAAACTTGACGACATTACCCTTTAGGGTAAGTCGCCTTTGCTGTGTAAGCAAGATAAGGCCGATAATGCCAAGGTGAGAATTAGGGTCAATTAGACGACCAATTCTTAGGTTTGGGTTTTCGAGTCCCGCCTCTTTTCTCAAAATGACGATTTTGCCCTTTTAGTGGGAAAATCGTCTTTCTTGTCTCAATCGAGTTCTGAAAATTGCTTGAAATTAGGGTTTGGGTCAGGTGGACGACCAACCCTAATATTTGAGATTTTCAGTTCTCATCTTTGTCCAAAATGACGACTTTACCCCTCCAAGGGTAGAATCATTTTTAAATACCAGAAAAATCCTGGAAATTCCCGAAAAATAGGAAATGGATTGGATTGATGGCCAATCCTATTTCCATTGCCTTTTGACTTCCCAATTCGTCTAAAATGACAGATTTACCCTTTTAAGGGTAAATTTCCCCAAATCATTCAAAATTACGATTCTGCCCCTCATGGGCAAATCATGCCAGAATCATTCCTAAGCCTTGATTGATACTTCTCTAGGCTAATAGGGCCTCATTAGGGACACCCCGCTGATTTCATGTGTTTTATCCGCATGTACTGGATCCTTGATTTGCGCACTTATTTCTATTGATTGTGATTGATAGGGTAGCAATTCCCATCTGCATGAACTCCTAGATTTAGGATCTGTACCCCACTCGTCTGTATGAAATCCTAGGATCAGATAAACCATTCAGCTTAGGTACCGAAATGGCATCAACTTTGACCGTTGACGTAACTAAGTCCCCGAACCCACTTCTCTGGTTTCCGCAGAATCGAATAGATCACTCCCAACTATTCGATAGGGTCTTCCGATCGTACCCTCCACGAAACGATTGGTGGCGACTCCTTGGCATGTACACTCATCACATGTCACTAGACCACACTGAAGGTCGACCACGTATATCCAGCAGTTGCGATTTGGGTGATGGGCCTTGGTAGAGGCCCGCGTCCGATCAAGCCAGCGATCGGGCGGCCCATTAGCCCGCTCCCGCTCCACAGCTCGGGAGAGGGTCGCGACAGACTGGCGACTCCGCTGGGGAACATTCTAAAACCAGAATCTCTGGTTACGAATTCCAGAGGACTTGAGCCCATTAAAAAATTGTTTGGTTTATCTGACATTGTTTTCTGCAGATGCTCTCGAAGGTGAGGTACGTATGCTAACCATTGTGTTAGATGTTTTTGCAGATTGGAGAAATAATGGGTGGCGTGATTGTTGACATCTTTTCTGCAGGTTGGAGTTGGGAATGTATGTTTACTTTATGCATTTACTGAAGCGGTGTTTGATACAAACTGCTGTGCATGACTTTGCATTGTGATGATCACGACACATCGCACACACTGGCGGTCAAACCCCGACTGCAACCACCCTTAGGTTACCTTAGATAGGGAAAGGATGCGAAAAGGATCTTGTGTTTGATGGCACTTGAGACTTTCGTATTCCTTCCCGCCTACCATCTGCATTGGCGATATCTAGCCCTCTTGGGGAGGTACCCTTGGGGAGGAATCTGCCTCATGTGGATCGTGGGAGCTTGAGCCGTAGGTTCCTCACCTGATTTTCGATTTTCTTTAGAGTATACCCACTTGTCTCATGCGCATGTCCATGGATGGTTGGTATACCTAAAACCACCCATTGATACAGGGGGCATTTCACATCCCCCAAAGTGTGGTTGGTAAGATATTTATTTCTAAATGTTCTTTGTTTCTTGCTCCATGATATTACTCATACATTGCATACATCCATATGCATTCGCATCATGAAGATTACTCAAGTGACTAATGGAAACAACAATGATTATGGGGTAGGATGTCGCTGTTTCCTAAGAGTTCAACAGAGTTGGTAACTTTCGAGTACTTGAGAAAAGTTACTCGCCCCGGACCAAACACGAAGCTACACTTTACTAGATTCGTGTATGGTCGGGAACTGACTGGACGTAAGCTGGGGTATGCTGAGGACTGTCAAACCCGCTACTACGTTGATAATCTCAGATTCAAGCGACAATCAGACGAAATGATGAAGGATTATCTGGAGATGAAGAGACAACGTTGCAACCAGCTGGCTAGGGAAGCGTACGCTCGCAGGAAGGATGAATTGCTGGCCAAAGAGAACATACCCATGATTACTTCTTGGGGTAGGAAGAGACGCCCTGCGATCAAGACCAAGCCAAGGCGTATCACGATCAAGAAAGTAGAACCCGAGAAGGCTTCCGAAGTCATCCTACCCTGGACTAGAAAGTGGCCGGAGGAACTACAACCTCTCGACCAAACCATTGAAGATAACTCCCCTACCCTAGATTAAAGGAGAATTTCTGACCGACTGTCATTTGGGTAGACTTCTGAAGGAAGAGTGATCTAGACCCTCACATTCCATTGTCTTTTATGGCTTTCTTGTTTAAAAAACCTTTCTTTATCGTTCTTCTATTAGACATCTTGACTGTAATAAGAGTACATCCCACTTTGCTCCTTTGATGTGTTGACCAATGGAACGTGACATTGCTGTTCCCTTTAGTCACTGAGTAAACCTGACTAAATTGCATAATTCACTTCCCTGAAATACAAATTAGGCTTTGAGTCAGGCTTTCAAGACCTGAAAAAGGGTCCTAATCTCCATTTCTTCAAATTGAACTATGCAATCAAGTTAGCTCATGCATGCTTCATGACATTTGCATATTCATACATTTAAAGTAATTTCTGGCGATTGACCTTTTAAAATCATTTGCATATTTTAGACTTGATGGGAAAGAATGATATTCAAGTGTTCAAGATCCCCCGAGCTGAACTCCAATCATGGTGGGATGGCATGGGCGAAGCCAGCCAGAAGTATGCGGAGTCACGACTAGGATACCTGTTGGACCTACTTAATATTGAGTGCCCACCTGCCTTTATTCAAGCCATGGCGCTCTACTGGGATCCTACCACCGCTACATTTTGCATGGAAGGATTAGAGATCACTCCCACTATCGAGGAATACAGCGCTGTCATCGGAGTTGAATTCACCCCTACGCTCGTCCGACCCCCTATAGGACTTGAACCCCTAAGTCAAGTAGCTGAATTCCTTGACACAAACCTAAATGAAGTCAAAGTAGATGCGAAAAGCAATTCTGGAAGAGTTTCCCTATCCTTCCTTATAGACCGATTTTCCCGCCTTCCTGCTTCTAAAGGAACCAAATCTGGTAGAGCCTTTATCTTGGCATTCTTTAGCTTTGTGCTATTCCCAATCTCAACTGTCACCTTCGACCCTATCATGGCTATAGTAGCTAGGCAAGTCTGTTGTGGGTGGGATTACTCAAACATCCTCCTTGCCGAAACCTTCCTCTCCCTAAATCGTTTCAAGAAAAGCAAAAAGGGAATCTTTAGAGCTTCTAGTGATCTGCTGTATCTGTGGTTCACATCCCATATCAGACAATTCCACATCCGCATGGGTTTCACTGAAATCAGCCCCAATGCACACCCTCTTAAAATGTTTGCTAGAACCCATACACGTGTTCCTAAGTTTAACTTTGTAGAATGGAAGAACTTCCTCAAAGTCCTAAAACCTGAGCAACTCCGATGGCGGCTAAGGTTACCGACGCTGAGCAAGGTCAGATTGACCTGCGATGACGGAGGCCCGGTCCCCTTGCTAGGATTCACGGGCGCAACTGCATACTATCCAAGGAGGGTGATTCGACAGTTTGGAGCACTTCAGGAGATCCCTTCTTCACCGCGACCTTGTGTCTTTTCCTTTGACTTACCAAGCCAGACCCTCACGGAGGAGGAGAAGAAACAACTTGAAGCCAAGGTGGCATCCATCATACTCTCCTTGAAGAATTCCCAGGCTGAAGAAATAAGTTGGCCAGAAGACATGACTCGAGAAGAGAACACTCATAGAGCCACCACAGAATACATTCAACATTTCAAAGCGATCCGACGAAGCCTTGTCGAGCCCTACATACCTGAATACATCGTGCCATACGTACCTGGAATAGAGCCCTACATACCCGAAGACATAGGGCCACTGTCGTGTTCAGAAGACGAGGAGCCCCAAGCTGAAGAGGGGAATCTATACTGGGATGATGAGGATACCTTAGGCTTCAAACGTCCTAGACTTGAATAGACTATTCTGTCAAGTGTAAAATAAGCAAGCATTGTGATGCCTTCTCATACATTCTCATTTCTGTGGAATACTATCTTAAACACATGAGCATGAATGTGAACATGTTTTTACAAATGCATAAAAACTATCGTTAGAAATTACGCTTCTTTCAATTCCATGAATTCTTGTCGAGAAATGATTAAAAGAACTACTTACATGAGGCTAAGGCTCACAAGGTAGCCCTTTTTCTCATCTACTGGCAAGAAGCATGCAACTGAAAGAATTAACTGTTTCTTTTTGCTAAAATGAAAGAAGTACTCACTCGAAATCTTTTTACAAGTACACTCTCATCACGGAATTGCCAACGCATCGTTTCCGTACCCGCCTAAAGACGAGAATGGAACAGCAGGAATTGACTCCGCGCGTAGGCATGTTGGAATCTCAGATGACTGCCCTGGCGACTATGATGGCTGACATTAAGGCCATGCTGGAGACCAACCAAGCTAGACAGACAACCGCCCACAATCAGAACAACTCAGGCCCTTCCATGGTACCTGATGTAACAGATAAAGAAGCAACCAGGGATACCCAACATACAGAGGAAAACGTTCATGAACCAAATAGTCGGGCACAACAAAAAGCCTCGCCTGTTGTCATCAACCTTGAAAAGGAGGAGAAGGGAAAACAAACTGTGAAGACAGATGCAGAGGCTAAGAGATTGGCCAAGATCGAAGAATGCCTGAGCAGTCAAGGCTATGAGCTGGCCCGCTTCGACAAAATATCTCCTTTTGCTAAAATAGAGACTCCTCCTGACTATAGGGAGCCAGAGTTCGTGAGAAAATACAACGGGACAGGCTGTCCCCGTGCCCACCTCAAGTACTACCTGCGCAAGATGGCGCACTACTCGGATTACATTCCGTTGTTAATGAACACATTCCAAGAGAGTTTGGCTGGCGCCGCTCTGGCTTGGTTTATTGAGCTAGACTTAGAGGATTATGACGGATGGGAGGACCTTGCAGAAGACTTCCTCAGGCAGTACAAATTTAACACGGCTACAGCCCCAACAAGAGAAGACCTCCTACGAACTTCAAAAGCGAGGGGCGAATCGATCAGGACATATGCTCAGAGGTGGCGAGCCTTGGCTACCCAAGTAAAGCCTTCAATCCCAGAAGAGGAGCTGATCGACTTATTCCTAAAAGCACTCCCCTACGAATACTTTGACAGACTGAACACTTCTGGATGTCAGACATTCGCACATCTCTCTCAACCAGAAACCTCAAACGGTATGGAAGAACTCGACAACACCATATTGATGATCGAAGTAGCCACGGCCGTGGTGATCAGATTGGATAAGCTGGATAGCCTGGGCAAGGTAGAAGATTGCCCAGTGAGGCCTGTCGTAATTCAATTGCCTCAGGAGGAAGAAAGCGACACGTCAGGACCAGAGATACCTCATCAGACAACTGTAACGATAAAAGTCCCCCCAGTAGAAGAGTATGATCCCAAAGCTGTTCATTGGGACTATGGGACCACACAAGTAGATGCAATAATGAGGTCTGGAAGATTTTATGCCCCCAGAGAGGGTGAATCCGAAAAAAAAATGTCTCAAAGGAAGATGCTGAAAAGCTCGTATCGATCATCAAAACCAGTGAGTTTGAAGTGATAGAGCAGCTGAGGAAGATGCCCGCTCAGATATCCCTGCTAGACCTATTCATCAATTCAGAGAAGCACAAGGACGCACTGCTGAAGGTACTCAATGAAGTACATGTCCCTGAAACAATTAATGAGGTCCAACTAGGGGACTTTGTAGGGGCAATTCTCTTAAAAGACCAATTGAGCTTCTCTGACGAGGACTTCCCCATGGAAGGAAGAGGGCACAACAAAGCTTTATACATCTCTGCCCAATGTAACGGCAAAAGAGTGGCACACGTATTGATCGATAACGGATCAGCCTTTAACATCTGTCCTTTGGCTACCATAAGGAGGCTGGGAATCAATGAAGAGATGGTCAAGGCATCCAAGACAGCTGTAAGAGCATTCGACGGCATGAGGAAGACTGTAGAGGGAGAGATCGAGCTTGACGTATTCATCGGCCCGACAAAGTTCTCTATAAACTTTCAAGTAATGGATCTACCCAGTGCATTTGGTTTCCTGCTAGGAAGACCTTGGATCCATACAGCAGGAGCTGTCCCTTCGAGCCTGCACCAAAAAGTACGTTTCGTTGTAGATGGGAAGGTGATTACCGTACATGGGGAAGTCGACCTCCAGGCATACCAGAACAGTGCCATTCCCTATATTGAGCCTGAAGAGAAAACTGAAGCGAGCTATCACTCCCTAGAGTTGGTAGCAACAGTTCATACCCCAGTAGGGTCGAAGTTGAGAACTCCTTACATCTCAGAAGCCAGTCTTCTACCAGCTAAGATGCTGCTGGCATACGGGTTCAATCCTGAAAAAGGCCTAGGCAAACATAATCAGGGTATAAATGCCCCGCTACAGTTGAAGGCTAATCCACATAAAATGGGCTTGGGGTACCAGAAGTATCCCATGAATGATTCTGTCCCGAAAGCAACAGGCTGAGGCCGAAGCAAAAGCCTGGGACGCCGTGGAGGCGAAAACAGCCCGAATAGCTCATTCATCGGTTCTCCAACCTGGAAGGGAAGGTCTCGAATGTTCAAGAATCCCTTAAATACCTACTTCGACCAGAACTCCAAATGGCGATCTGAAGAGGGTATCACTTCGCCGATGGAACCAGATCTGACAAATCATTTTCTCAAAGATGACTCTGTGAATGTCATCATGGAGTGGTTGGACAGTGAAGCCACTTCTTCTGAGTAAATAGACTCTTCCTTCATCTTTAAATACTGCGTTTAGAACTTTCTGCATTTCACTGTATCTTCTTTCCTTATTGAACGCATAAGAAAACGCCTTTGGATCTCCGGCCGTTGGTCCAAATAGCACATCTTGTAACGCGGCTCATTTTGCATTCAATAAAACCACGCATGTTTTGTTAAGGACATATGGAACCACGAATCAGCCCGATGATGATAATGGTCTTCCATATAGAAGCTTGAGGCCTGATTTTCCATATGATTCCTAATCTTCAAAAGATTTTCAAGGGGCCGAGATATCCAATGACATGAGGATTAGTCCCATCTGTACCTACATCTATTTCGAAAAACTTTTTCAAAAAGACTTTACATAATCATGCATGTCATTTTTACTGAGCACAAACTAACCATACTCATGACATTTCAGGCATATCATCTCAAACATGCATACCAGGTTGTTACAAAATTCGGATCCCTCCATTAACCACTCCTATAACATTGAGGAAGATGAAGACGAGGATTACGCGTCTATCCGTAGGGATTGGAACACCTTTGAAGAGTCAAAGCCTCCTACCTCAGAAGAACCAATTGTCATTAATTTGGGAGACACCGTGAACGTCAAAGAGGTCAAGATCGGCGGACACCTATCCCGTGATGAAAGGCTCGAGTTCACCAAGCTACTAAAAGAATATCAAGACATCTTCGCATGGTCTTACGCGGATATGCCAGGCCTTGATCCTAAGATTGTGGAACATGCATTGCCCACGGATCCTGGCATCAAACCTGTCAAACAAGGCAGTAGGCGGATGAAAGCCGAGTTAGAAGACAAGATTAAGGAAGAAGTCATGAAACTCCTTAGGGTAGGCTTCATTGAAGCTATCCCATATTCAGACTGGGTTGCAAATATAGTCCCCGTCATGAAGAAAGACGGAAAAGTTCGGATCTGCGTAGATTACCGAGATCTGAATAGAGCAAGCCCAAAAGATGATTTTCCACTCCCCCACATTGATGTATTGGTGGATAGTACAGCGGGTTATGAATTATTCTCATTCATGGATGGATTCTCGGGATACAACCAAATCTCCATGAAACAAGAAGACAAACCCAAGACTGCATTTACCACACCATGGGGGAATTTTTGCTACAGAGTCATGCCCTTTGGATTGAAAAACGCCGGGGCTACCTACCAGAAGGCTATGGTCACGTTATTCCATGATATGATCCACAAAGAGATTGAAGTATATGTTGATGACATGATCGCTAAATCCAAGAAAGGACAAGATCACATATAGGTATTAAGAAAATTATTTGAGCGCCTGCGCAAATACAAGTTAAAGCTGAACCCTAACAAATGCGTGTTTGGGGCAAGATCCGGGAAACTCCTTGGGTTCATAGTCAGCAACAGGGGCATTGAGATTGATCCCTAAAAAATCCAGGCCATCCACGATTTATCAACTCCATCCACAGTAAAAGAAGTGAGAAGCCTTCTAGGGAGATTGAACTATATTGCCAGGTTCATTAATCAGCTGTCTGATGTGGCTAAGCCAATCTTCAAATTGCTTAAGAAAGGCGCGAAAATAACGTGGGACGCCGAGTGCAGCAAGGCATTCCAAATGATCAAAAACTATTTGATCACACCACCGGTGCTTGTGCCACCAATTCCCGGTCACCCATTGACCTTATACCTGACCATACGACAAGAGTCCTTGGGAGCCTTACTTGCCCAGACGAGCCCGATAGATGGAAAAGAGAGGGCCATTTATTACCTGAGTAAGAAATTCACGCCATCTGAAGCAAAATATATACCAGTTGAAAGGGTCTGCGTAGCAGCAGTATGGGTACTACGAAGACTAAGGCAGTATACCCTACATCATCACATTCAGCTCATAACAGAGAACGACCCCGTCAAATACCTCCTGGAGAAACCCGCTTTAATTGGGAAACTGGCAAAATGGCAAGTAATGTTATCTGAATTTGACATTAAATGTTCTCCGCAGAAGTCGGTAAAAGGAAGAGCTATAGCAGACATGCTGGCAGAAAACCCATCGAGCACTGAATCCCCTGAAGTAACGAACACAGAAGGCCGAATTCTGAACTTAGCAGAGGATAAGTGGATCATGTATTTCGATGGTGCTGTTAACCTATCAGGGGCAGGCACTGGGGCAGTACTGATATTCCCAGATGGTCAACATTACCCTGTCGCGGCAAAGATAACTTTTCCTTGTACCAACAATATTTCAGAATATGAGGCATGCATTCTGGGCCTACGACTGGCCCTTTCCATGAAGATACCTAGATTGCAGGTATTTGGAGACTCTATGCTCATTATTCTACAGACACAAGGGGAGTGGAAGACGGAAAATGCAAAACTCATCCCCTACCATGAATACCTTGAAGAATTGATACTCAAGTTCGAAGAAGTGTCATTCGAGTACCTATCAAGGTCTCACAACCAATTCGCAGATGCATTAGCCACCCTAGCCTCGATGTTACAAACGACTAAAGGGTTGGATATAGAACCTCTGAGGATCGGCATTGTTGAAAAGCCAGCTTATTGCATGCTAATCGAAGAGGAATGTGATGGAGAGCCATGGTACTATGACATCAAGAATTACCTCTTGAAAAGGGAATTCCCTGAAGGATGCCAGTCAGGAGACCGAAAATACATAACCAAGATGGCCAGCAAGTTCTTCCTCAATGGACAAATTCTATACAAGAGATCGTTCGATTCCACTCTACTGAGATGCGTAGATGCCAAAGAAGCAAATATTCTCATGAAAGAGATTCATGAAGGTGCGTGTGGGCCTCACATGAACGGCCACCTCCTTGCCCGGAAGATCATGCGGCTAGGTTATTATTGGATGACCATCGAATCAGACTGCTGTCAGCACGTCCGGTCATGCCACCAATGCCAAATATACGGGGATAAGATTAACGCACCCCCGAACGAACTACACCAAATGTCTAAAGTTTGGCCTTTCTCTATGTGGGGGATAGACATGATAGGGCCTATTAATCCTGTGGCTTCGAATGGTCATCGCTTCATCTTGGTAGCGATTGATTACTTCACCAAATGGGTAGAAGCCAGCTCTTACAAGAATGTCACTGCAAGAAATGTGGCAAGATTTGTCAAAAGAGATATCATATCCCGGTATGGTACCCCTCAAGCGATCATCACAGATATCATATCCCGGTATGGTCGAACCGGTCCGCTACAGTGTCGTCTTCCCCAAAGAGTTCGAGCAGATCAATGGTGATCGACTGAGTTTTGAAGACCAAATTGAAGGTCAATTCGCGACTAATTGAAAGGGGAATGGTGGGCATTTCGTTCCTCTCGTCTTCCCCCGTCGATCAACACCAACAGAATCACCCAACGTCGCCGGACGGGAAAGTAATTGGATGGTCAAGGTCGCAGACTCGTAAAAGTCAACAGAAGCAAGCACTGCTCAGATTCTTGCCAAATTCATGCGAAATAAAGCCCGCCGGAGAACCAAAACGGAGTTAAACGTTTTACCCATCTTCCCCGACGCCATTTGGACCTAAAATCACGTGATAGCACGTGCTGTGGAAGTCAGTTGGAACTCCCCAAATCGGCGCCAAAATTCCCAGGAGCTATATAAGCTCGCGATCGCTTTCGGTTGAAAGGGAGAACGGATTCAGTTCGAGGAGAAGAAACTGAATCGAGAGAGAGAAAGAAAGAGAGAGAAAGAGCTCACCTTCCCTCGCGGTGGTCGAAGGTTGGAGCTCAAAATTGCAGAGCGCCGGTTGGGCCTTCCGAGGCAAAACCAAAGCTCCACGAGGTCGCTGAGAGATCGCCCAGAGTCCCCTGAAGCGTTCGCCGCCGGCCGCGCCCAGTGAAATCGCAAGAACAGGTGAGTTGCAGTCCCGAGTTTTTCTTCAAAGCTTCCATGGCGATTCGCGCATTTCTTAATCATTCATACAATTAATGTGTGCGTTTCATTCCCTGAACATCACTGACCATCTTCACGTATCTTGTTTGCATCGGTTTTGTCTTAACACGCCCAATCGAGTCTTCCAATTGAACCTCCATTGTCGAGTCACTGTTCATCTTTCCCCAGCCAAATCTGGGCCGAGCGAGCTCGATCGGAGCTCGAGGTAAGTCTCCTAAACATTGAATGATGCTTCCCTATTAATGAGTTGGTTCATTACGCCATGAATCGAGCGATTTGAGTGTATGTGTACGTACTGGTTCATGTTCGATCGTGCTTGGCCCCGTGAATGGATTCGCGTAATCTTGAGATATGTTAGAATAGAGGCGATTGCGAGTCGATTGCCGTTAGTTTCATGAGGTTTCATCGAGAGTTCATCGTCAGATCATCGTCGGAGAGCCACAGCCGTCCATTCTGCCGGAGTCGCGAGGTTGAAGACGAAGCTGACATGGCGCGGTCAACCGGTCAAAGTCCTAGTTGGCATTCGGCCATTGGTCCACGTGGTGTCGAGTCAGCACGGCCGTTGGGTCTGTTATTCAAATAAAAAGGATCGGACGGCTCAAATAAAGCGAACGTAAATTCTAGTGGCCGTCCGATTAGTAATTAGGTTTATCCGAAAATATTTTAAAATCAGAAAATCAAAAATAAACTGAAACGGTGTCGTGTAGGTTAGTGGTCGTGCGGCGTCGTTTAGGTTAGTGTGAATCGACGGTCTAGATCAAGTCTCCGGATCTAATCATGGCCGTAGGTTCAAGTAATCTGATCAGACGGCTCTGATCGAGTCTTCATCCAATCTGGACCGTAGGTTTTAGTAAACAGATCTAAGCGACACGGACAAGCCACGTGGTCCATCAGGGACCGTCGGATTAAAACCGGAAAATCCAAAAATAAAAAGTGTGATACGGCGTCGTTTTCGATCAAGGTTTTCGCGGGTTCGGGTCTGGACCGGGTTCCGACCCGGTCCAAATAATATTTTTTTAAATAAAAAAAATTCGAAAACGATTTTAAAAAAATAAAAAAAACCAGAAAAATCCTAGAAAATCCAAAAAAATGCTAGAAAATTCCAGAAAATTTCAAAAAAAAATGTGAAAAATTTGTGGAAAAATCCTAGACATTCCAGAAATCCCCAAAAATCGAGGGTTGACCACAGACAACTGGTCAACCCTATTTTTGGGGTTTCTCATCTAATTTTCCGAAACTTGACGACATTACCCTTTAGGGTAAGTCGCCTTTGCTGTGTAAGCAAGATAAGGCCGATAATGCCAAGGTGAGAATTAGGGTCAATTAGACGACCAATTCTTAGGTTTGGGTTTTCGAGTCCCGCCTCTTTTCTCAAAATGACGATTTTGCCCTTTTAGTGGGAAAATCGTCTTTCTTGTCTCAATCGAGTTCTGAAAATTGCTTGAAGTTAGGGTTTGGGTCAGGTGGACGACCAACCCTAATATTTGAGATTTTCAGTTCTCATCTTTGTCCAAAATGACGACTTTACCCCTCCAAGGGTAGAATCATTTTTAAATACCAGAAAAATCCTGGAAATTCCCGAAAAATAGGAAATGGATTGGATTGATGGCCAATCCTATTTCCATTGCCTTTTGACTTCCCAATTCGTCTAAAATGACAGATTTACCCTTTTAAGGGTAAATTTCCCCAAATCATTCAAAATTACGATTCTGCCCCTCATGGGCAAATCATGCCAGAATCATTCCTAAGCCTTGATTGATACTTCTCTAGGCTAATAGGGCCTCATTAGGGACACCCCGCTGATTTCATGTGTTTTATCCGCATGTACTGGATCCTTGATTTGCGCACTTATTTCTATTGATTGTGATTGATAGGGTAGCAATTCCCATCTACATGAACTCCTAGATTTAGGATCTGTACCCCACTCGTCTGTATGAAATCCTAGGATCAGATAAACCATTCAGCTTAGGTACCGAAATGGCATCAACTTTGACAGTTGACGTAATTAAGTCCCCGAACCCACTTCTCTGGTTTCCGCAGAATCGAATAGATCACTCCCAACTATTCGATAGGGTCTTCCGATCGTACCCTCCACGAAACGATTGGTGGCGACTCCTTGGCATGTACACTCATCACATGTCACTAGACCACATTGAAGGTCGACCACGTATATCCAGCAGTTGCGATTTGGGTGATGGGCCTTGGGAGAGGCCCGCGTCCGATCAAGCCAGCGATCGGGCGGCCCATTAGCCCGCTCCCGCTCCACAGCTCGGGAGAGGGTCGCGACAATATGCAGCCTGAAGGATGGTTCTAGGACACGCACAATCACTTGAGAAAATTTCTAGAGTGAGCAAACACGTAAGATTGAATAGAGAAAGCTGAGTGAACTAGATCAGCCCGAGATACTCCGATCCATCATGTTTAAAAGCTATTCCCATCTGCTAGAAACGCCCGACCTGGACATTTCTGAGCACGAACTGCTGGGAGACTTTGAAGATCCTGGAGCTGAATCCTGCCCGAAGGCCATGGAGACTGACTCCTCCAGTGATGAAATTCTAGGCTTCAGCTACGAAGAAGGAGTATACAATGATGACCGGAGTCGGAAAAGGAAGAAACTGCAACGCCACACTCCAGGCCAAATCCGAGAACTCGAAGCTTTCTTCAATGAATGCTCCAACCCAAGCACACAACAGAAAATTGAGTTGAGCCGAAAGTTAGGATTGGAGCTTTCGAAGGTCAAGTTTTGGTTCGCCAACAAACGAACCCGGGTGAAACAGCAACACGCAGATCATGAGTTATTGGCCCTGAAGGAGGAGAATGAGAAGCTTCGAGCTGAAAGCGCGAGATATAAGGAAGCTCTGACCAAGGCCGCCTGCCTTAACTGTGGTAATCCTGTTGTCCTCGGCGAGGTGTTCCTCGATGAACCATCCCTGTTGACGAATAACGCTCAGCTGTTACCGTATTCTCCACAGCATTTTCCGACACAGCCAGATACCGTCGGAGATCTGCATGAGCAAGTCAACACCATAGAGTCAACACCAACATCCTCTGAGAAATGGGATGTGAATCCTCACAGGTGGAGTTCTCTCAATGACGAACTCGCTGTCGCAGCCAGCTAATCCAAAGTCGGTGAGTCCCTCCCTGGACAACTTTTGAAACGACTAGATCCCGTAGAGAATAGCTACCGAAGTATTGACGATATTTTGGGTGATAAGAGAACAAGGTTTTACTGGACCTATGAACTTCACACCAAATTTGTTGATGCAATTTGAGAGCTGGGAGTTGATTCGGCTAGCCCACTACGCGTACTCGAGATTATGAACGTGTCAGGGCTCTCTAGAATTAACGTTGAGTCTCACCTTAAATACTATAGGAGATTGCTAAAGGATGGAAGGATAGCGTTAAACCATCATAAAGCCGGTTGGAGCTCAAGTGCTGAGCAGAGTTACAACCACGATGATTGGAGAGCCGAGAGCACCCAACCGTGTTTCAGCAATGACAGGACCAGCAGTCGTGTCAGCGACTCCTCTAACCCAAATCAGAATGCTCCGCCGAGCTATCTCAATACTCCTCAAGAGTATATACCACAGTTCCAGCACATAGGGATTCCTCAGTTTGAGCGCGAATCGGTCATTAATCCTGTCCCTGAAGCGGATCTGGCATTGGTAGAGAGTGCACATATAAACCTGCCGGTCATTGGAGGAAGTTCCAATTTGAGGGGTCAAATTGCTCATGACGAGAGCAAAGAGAGAAATCCCTCGCCTGCAGTCGACGACACCCAATCTGGGCACCACGGGCTAGAAAGAACAGGTGATTTCCTTGATGAGGAGTTGGACACTTGGATCAATACTCTTCAAGAATGTATGTCTCAACCTCAACAGGGCAATGATGAAGGTTCCAGCTCAAAGACTCCAGTCCCTCACAACGAAGGCAATGAAAGAAATCTGCCCCCAACAATCGTTGATACCCAACTTGAACATCAATGGCTCGAAGACTCGAGCAATTTCCTTGGCGATGAGTTCAATCTTTGGCTCGATCAGTTTGGAGCCGGAGGACCATCGCAGTGGTGACGCAAGGCCGATGATCAAACGTCTGATGCAAGGCATGGCTACTCGATGAAAAATGCTTAGGGGAAAGGGGTTGAATACTCCTGTTGGATATGTTGTTGATCGCATTGTAAGGTTCCCACGGGAACATCTTTCATTAATATCTAGAACTAATTGCGCGTGAGTGTCAACATCACCCTTTGAGCATCTTCAAGCCGAGGGCCGTGGATTAATCACTTAATCCGTGGAGCAAGTTCCATGAACAATGACTATCACCCGCGGAGCATAATGGAATCCACCACTTCAATACGAAATACGTTTGGCCGCGAAGCCACCTATTTGGTAAAACGATGTATCGTTCCTAAACGATCTTCAATCGAATACCGAAGTAATGTCTCCTTTCTTTCCCTTCTCAGGTGATAAACGTGGATAAATCACTCAAGGAGCCATCTGTTCAAATAACAGAACAGACGTTGCCCAACCGAGGGCAGCTGAACCATTGATGTTGCAAATATTCCAAGCATGGATAGGTGGATTTGATAGACGTTGTTCATATCAATACGCAACATCAGAATGGGATGAAAATCAAGAGTAAAGTTGTATCGTCCCAATTTGTCTTGAATTTGGGAATATGAATTGACACTTATTGTTTATCCTTGACAGGGGAGCCGCCTTGCAGACGAACAGGTTTTTATATCCCATGTACTACTCGTTAGAATACGTGACCAAGGGTAGGATGTATCGTTTCGATTTTTGGAAAATTCTTGAACATACAATGATATGCTTCTTTTACAATTTGCAGGGATCCGCAGCTGCGACGGGCAGGTAAGTATCCATTTTCCCAATTAGCTGGAGATAAAAAAATGTCAGAATACTCTCAGCCGGCATAAAGATTTTCCAATGCATCGATATTCATGATTTAAATCGGGAGGTTACCTGAAGCATGAATAGAACATGCACGGTACATCACAAAATCCCCTCGACGGATAAATTTTGGAGAAAAGAAAATGAATTTTTCCAAATATGATTATTTTTCAAACCATTCAAAAGGATGTTTCCTCAAAAGAGAAGCAAACTCAAATCCAAACACATCCTACATACACTTGAGAGATGAGTGGAGCGAATCAAATAGTAAAATCTGGACCTACGGAGGTAGGGACCATTCGCAGTGATTACATGGATTGGGACGACGGAGGCGTTCGTTTCACATCATAAACACTACAGGTGACCGTTGACAACCCATTTGAACGGCGGTTTTCATTCTCAACCCTGTCTAGAACCACCCCACATCGGGGAAAAACGGGAATAAGTACAGCAGCATCAGGAGGAAATGGTTAGAAATTTTCTTGCTCGGACTAACATCAATCTTTGTGTGTTGTTTATATGGTAATCCAAGTGCCATAGGATGATGAGAAGCATTCATTTCTCTATCCCACACACTGAATCCTTTGCATAGCCAAGTTGAGCCTGCAAAATCATTTCATAAACCCGTTGGTGATCATTGCACATTTCAAGACAAAGCAGATCACTTCAGAAACGAGGGAGTTCAAGACCTAGGGCTTACGAAAAAGCTACTAAGTCGATACTCAAGCGTGCTAAGAGCCAAGTCATATATCTAGCACAATTGCCAAGCATCCCACTTGTGACAAGGGGTTAAAGAAATCCCAGCATCAGAAAAGAAAAAGCAAAGTGCCTGGTAAGAACAAGGCCGATGCTCGTGTAAGTTCTTTAATTGATCCACAATGAAGCCTGGATGGGAAGAGAGGAAATCCCTGAAGGAACCAAATCAAAAAAGGCCGCTCCCCAAATGCTGCCAAGCACAGAACAAAGACATGGAGAGATTCGATCTCTGAATGCAACAAGAGACGCTCTCTAAAGAGCTGGTGCACACCTCAATCGGTTGCACACCTCAAAAACTAAAGATGCAGAAAGGAAAGGACAGGTGGTAAATCAGCAATGATCACCAATGTCAAACCCGTCACGAATTCTGGGCCAAAAACAAGCTTTTTTCGGTCCCCAATCCCACCAATGTTACAACCCGGAAGCAATCTTCTCTGACTACGACACTTGGGTTAACATATAGCTTAGCTCGAAGAAGTACGAGCAAGACTATTTCTTTCTCATTTTGCAGGGTTCTTGACTTGTAAACCCGGAGCAGATGGTGAAAACTTTCATTCAATGACCTTAACTCAAAAGTGGGTCCCCCTTGAAGACCAATATCCAAGCCCAACATTACGGTCCCGTGGAAGACCTCCCGACCAATCAAAATGTATGTGCTGCGAATGAGCCTAAAACCTAGGCACAGGTTAGTAGGGAATTGAGTGCGTCCCCTATAAAAACCACTATCTCAAAACAGGTGAGAAGACCTCATTGTCGAGAAATATTCCAATTGATGTTTTGAACAAACTCTCTTTGGAATTTTCAAACTGTTGATCCAGATTTTCCATGCAAGGAATTTGTGATCACATTTGCGTGTTGCAAGAATGCTTTGGATAACCTCCAGCATCAAAATGCACATTTCATGACTAAAACTTAAGTCATAAAATTCTGTCAATTGGACAATTATTGTCTTCCCAAAGATTATTAACATTTTCTTGGTGAAGAAAAATCTTTCAGGTTTGAACTTTCTGCAGGATACTTGGAGAACCCAGCTCCCAGAATGTCGCCTCAACAGACTCAAGTGAAGCTTTGTTAAAATAAAATCTTTCACTGCTTCAAAGCTGAATTCCCGACAAACTTCGGGATCTTTGAAAAAATAATAAAAAAATAAAAATAAAACCCTTTTAAAAGAAAAAGTCCTAGCATGACGTGGAGAACCCTCGTCCCAGGACCCCTTTCCAAAAAATCAAACAGTCTCATCGGTCGTGGAGAACCCTCGTCATGAGACCCATTTTCAAAATTTAGGCAGTCTCATCGGACGTGGAGAACCCTCGTCATGGGACCCTTTTTCAAAAATCAAGCGATCCTCGCATGACGTGGAGAACCCTCGTCCCAGGATCCCTTTTTTAAAAAAAAAATCAAGCAATCCCAGTAGACGTGGAGAACCCTCGTCCTAGGATCCCTTTTCAAAAATATCAAACAGGCCCCATCGGACGTGGAGAACCCTCGTCTCGGGACCCCTTTTAAACAAAATCAAGCAGTCTCATCGGACGTGGAGAACCCTCGTCTCGGGACCCCTTTTAAACAAAATCAAGCAGTCTCATCGGACGTGGAGAACCCTCGTCATGAGACCCCTTTTCAAAACAAACAAAGGTAGAAACCGCCTAAAGGGTCAAAACAAAGGTAGAAACCGCCTAAAGGGTCAAACAAAGGTAGAAACCGCCTAAAGGGTCAAAACAAAGGTAGAAACCGCCTAAAGGGTCAAAAATATGGTAGAAACCGCCATAAGGGTCAACTCATTGATAAATACTGCCATAAGCATAGACACAAAGGTCCGATCCACCATACGGATCAAAATCCTTGGCAAATTCCCAAAGAAAGAATGCGCCTTCCTTAGGTTCCTAACAGTTAGGAATTCCATGATGGTATGACCTACCATACAGGTCAGAGCTTAATCTCCCTAGGATATTCTGAATGACGAGTCCTAGGTATCTTCTTGAAAGTCGTCACAGCGGGCAGCATCCGGCAGGTAAGCTTCAGGTAAACCTCTCTCACTCAGGCCCGAGCTCAAATTGCAAAGAGCAAACCGGGGATTAATTTGAGCGTTCATCAAAAGGCTTAAGGATCCGGTGTCATAGCATCTCTTTTCCCCAGTTGAGTCGGTTAATATTCAGGTGTCATTTTATCTTTGAAAGTAACCTCTGACGAGCTCACTCTCAAAGAGGGGCAGCTGTTGACACCTGATTTTTAATTCCTTTTTACTTTAATTTCTATTCTTAAAAATTAATTAAAAATAGCAAAAAAATCATAAAATTGCAAAATCAACTTTGGAAGCCTTGGCCTAGCCTCAAGAACCAATTTTGAACAAAAAATATTTTTCGTAATTTTTAATAATTTTTTGTATTTATTTAATTATTAAAATTGCCAAAAAAAAATCAGAAAAATACCATTCGTGGTCCGAAAAATACACAAAAATATTAGCAATAATTAAAGGAAAATGTGTGAAATATCATCATTTAAAAGAAAAAGAAAAAGAAAAAGTGTATGTTTAATTAAGGATTTTGTCTCTCCTTTTTATTTATTTTTATTTTATTTTCCCTCTCTCTCATTTTCACTATTGTTATTATTATTATTATTAGTTTATCTTATTTTTCTTATTTGCCTTTTCTCTCCACCGCCGCTCCCTCTCTCTTTCCTGCTTATTTTTTCCACGACACCTTGGCCCGCTGGCGCTTCTTCTGGGCCTTCCGTTATTTTAGTTAAAAGCACCCCCAGCGACCACAAAAATCGAGACCATCCCTTCCTCCAGAGGGCTCACCTGGTCACCATCATCGCCACCGTAGACGGTCTCGCATACACAGGGAACAAAACAGAGAGAAAAGAGAGGAATCGAGAGCTTCAGAAGCTCGACCCTGACGAACGGCGCAAAACCAAAGCTCCGAACGGATCCTGCGAGCTTCATGATTCCATGAGGGACTCTTAGAACGGAATGGCGTTTCGTTTCATCATAGAACCGCGTATCACCAAGGCCGAGCCATAGCTCGGCCTTTAATGGCACTTCTTCATCTGGACCACGGTTCTTCGAGATTTTTGGTTTAGAATGCTCCTAACGCATTGCTGATTCAACTCCTACCTTTGGTTTGTGTTTTCGTTGCATATAATTCGCTGAGTCGACCCCGGACCGCCGGATCTTGCATGAACCCGGGAAGCTTGCTTCGAGCAACGGCGAACTCTCTCAATGGCTCCAAGCTGGCCATCACTGTGAACCAACCGTAAGCCGCCGAGCTCATTCATTCGTCGCCACCAAGGAAAGAACGGAAGCTTTGAAGCTGAGGTGGCGACACAGTCTCGAAGGCGAGATCGCCTGAGCCGCTGAGGCGAACGAGTCAGGTCCGGCCAGAGGCATCGGCGTCCCCTAGCTATCACACCAACGATCAAAAGCTTGTCTGTTGAAGGTTCGGACGTGGGGGGGTGTGTTTGGCATTCTATCTCCCGTCGAACGCCACGAAGAAGACGATGAAAGTAGCATGAGGACCGGTTAAGTTCGACTGAGTTGGCCGCACGAGAGTGTGAGCAAAGGCAGCTCGCGAGTAGGTCGTGGCAAGGGCACTCGAGCGACGGTCCGGATCTTGATTTCGTGGTTTCGCTACTGGTTTGGGCGAACCCAACATTTGGGGACGAGAGGTTCCGTCGGAACGCGACTCGGCGACGGCGTGGAGAGCGAGCAAGTCTCGATGGCTGTCCTTGGCGCTAGGAGCGATGGACGGCTATCGAGGGCGTTGGTAGATGGCGAACATCAGAGGAGGGGACGACGTCCTGGACGAAGTAGCTGTGGCCGGTGAGGTCGCGGTGGGGGACGCCGTAGACCTTGTCCTCCTTGTTGAGCTGCCAGAGGATGATGGACTTGTCGCAGGATGACGATGGCCGTCACCATGTCGGTGTGGGCGACGGGAGCTAAAGCGCTCGAGCTTGGTCCGGTCTTCAGGGGGAAAGCGAATGTGTCTCACGTTGAAGACGATGAATAGTGAGGTAAGTTATTTTCACGATTGGTTTGGATATGTGGGTTGTTTGGTTTTGTGGGCTAGATATGGGCTTGCGTTGGGTGCTGGTGGAAAGGAAAAATTGGGTTTAGGCAAATTGGTTTAGTAGGCCTAAAAGAAAAGAGAGTGGGCTTGGAAAATGAGATTGGGCTTGAGAACAAAATTGGGTCTTCCTTAAAATAGAAGGGAAAAGAATGAGTTTAGGACTAAGCTTACTAAGTCAACTTGGGCCCTTAAGGCCTCCGAGAGGGTTGGACGTAGAAGTCCAATCTAGATCACTATTTTCGTAATTTAAAAATAAAAATAATAAAATAAAAATTCAAAAAAAATCAATAAAAATAGAAAATCATAAAAAAATTCATAAAAAATTCGTAAAATTCAAAAAAATTCTAAAAAATTCCAGAAAATAGGAAATGGCCACAAAAAACTGGCCATGGAATATTTTGGGTAATTCGGTATCCCAACCTTCCAGAAATGACGATTTTGCCCTTCGGGCTAATCGCCTCCCAAATCTTCCCATTTTACCACTGGTCCGAAGTCATACCTTCCTTAAGCCTTTATGGTCATACTAGGAAGCCATTGATCTGAATTGATGTGTGTTGAAGTGATTTATTTATGTACTTGATTGCGCTTTCATTTAAATTGATTGTGATTGATAGGAACAGTCTTCCAATCTGCATGAAATCCTGAATTAAGTCCGCCTCACCTAAAATTGCGTCTGCATGAATTCTTAGTTAGGAAAATCACTTGCGTTAGGTACTGAAAGGGCGTTGGTAATGACACCAGCGTAACCAAGTCCCCGAACCCAAAATCTCTGGTTCCGCAGAATTGATCGATCTCTCCCAATCGGTCAATAAGGTTTCCGGTCTACCCTCCAAGAAAGACCGGTGGCGACTCCAAATACATGCACAATTTGCACATGCCACCACGACCACACTGAAGGTCGAAAGCGATCGACTCTTATCGTCGAATCCTTTGAAAAATACTCCCGCCGCGATTTGGTATGGGCTTGGGAGGGCTCGCGCCGATCCAAGACCCGCGATCGGTAATCCATTAGCCGCGTCCGCTTCCGGACGGGTCGCGACAGCAGGTGGCCGGGGCGCAGGTAGCCTCTCTCTTATCATTGCTAGGCGACTGTGAGGGCCTTGTCGTGTTAGTGGTCTGGCCTAAGAACCAATTAAGGTTGATACTCTAACATTAGTTGTGGATCAGGTTGTGTCGAAAACCGACCTTCACTATACTTAAGTAGTCGTAATGTCTTGCTAGAGACCGCTTATGACTTGTGGGCTAAAAGAGTTTTGAGCACACTGCTAATGTCTAGTGAACCTACGCACACAATAGCGAACTGATTTAATATTTTCTCTACGCCTTGATCTACATAAGAAGTAGATCTTAATTTATTCTCCTATTACGAATATCTACATGATTATGCGCGTTATGAGATAACGATTAAATACACGGTCGAGTGGACGGTTTAGAAGACGTCATGGGCCCAGGCCGTTAAGTCGTGGGGCCAAACCGCGAAACTTGGGTTTTGAGTAAAAACCCTAGAGACGCCTCAGACCTTGCGTGAATATTATCCCGAAGGAGAAAAACAGAAAACTGTTCTCGGTTGATAGGTCTTCGAGAGAGTCTAAAAAAGAAAAGGCAATCTGCAAGAGGAACTCCAAGATCTGAAAGCTAGCGCTAGGATCGTTGGAGATCTCAGTTCGTGTGTGGATACCGATAGAGGCGCAACACTTGGGGCACTAATCTAGACACAACCGACTGTCTATTTGTCGCCAATCGCAAAAAGTAAGTCTTGAATCTTTTCTGATTTCGATATACACATGGATCATATTCTAGCATTTCGTTTCACTGCGTTTTAAGAATCTATGAAACCCAACATGTCGACCGCGGGTGAGGTTGCCTTCGCCTACGGCCACCTACACCTCACTAGAAAAAAATGAAATAAGAAAAAAATTAAGAAAGAATTTCCACATTAGTGCCGACCGAGCTGCTTAAGATGATCAGCCTCCACATCAGTAATTTTCGGATAGACTCAATTGGCAAAACATGAAAACGTCTACACAAAATTGATCAAGTTGAAAAGTTTAGGACTAAATTGGCACTAATGCAACGTGTTTATGAACTTTTTGGTACTTTTCTTAATCAAAATTCAAGAATGAAACTCAATATGGAAAACAAATTAGGATAAGAAAAGAAAATATAATGAGTGTAGAACCTATATATTGAACTTTTTTTGGTGCTTATATGAAAGTGACTTGAACAAAATGGCATATCTTGAGAGAAAGAAACTTTGTCAGAACTGGCTTCAAAATGATATTTATAAGTTCGCGTGCTCTTCATTTTGTCACATATCTGGCCATGTGTAATTGCAGGGTTAACTCCTCAAACTTGTTCGCCTCGTGCAATTGAATCCTAAAACATCTATTTGATACTGAGTCCTGAAGTTTGTAACTTCTAGTCCAGTTGATTCTTTTTATCGACGGAAAGAATTACTCAAAGTGCATCGAAATTGCAAGTTTTACAACTTAAATAAATGAAGCAAAATATTTGGACTTAGGAGTTAGGCTGCGTTTGGAAGCAGCATTCCCAATGGGCTTTGGGTGTCCAAAGTCCCTTGGCAAAACTTTTTAGTGTTTGTCAAACTTTTTATTTTTAGCCTTGGCTCAATGTGAGCCTTCAAAATGCTGAAAGCCCAAGGCAGCCTACTCTCGGTAGGCAACAGTGCCCGAATTTGTGAATTTTTTGAATTTCCAATATTACCCTCATTCAGTCTTGATAATTCCGCAAGCGCCACCGAGGAGGCCGCTGCTAAACGCCGCCGCCGCAAGAGCCGCCGAGGAGGCCGCTGCTGAACGCCGCTACCGAACGACATCGTCGCCGCAAGCGCCGCCGGTATCAAGCCACCTTTTCGTGCCCTCCATCGCGACAACTACCCCCCCCCCTCCTCACAATCCCAACGCGCTCCACTTCCCTAGATCTGGGCTTGCGAGGGCTCGTCCTCACCATCGCTGCCTTGCCCGGCGAAGGCAAGGTCGAGCCTTGCCATGGCCATGCGATGTTGAAGAGGCTTGCGAAATTTCACGCAGTTCACGTGAAGTTTGCAAGTTTGGTCCACATGGAGGATCGAAGAAACTGAGAGGAAACGGATGAAGAAGATGATGAAGGACCGGCGAAGGAAGAGATGGAAGCAACCAATTCGGAACCCTAGCATGAGGCAGAGGCAAAGGAAGAGGGAAGACGACTTCGCTGTTAAAAAACCTTGCGATGCTGAAGAGGCTTCGATAGGCGTTGTTTGTGGATGCTTTTGCGTGAAGTCTTTTGATTCTTGGCTATTTCGCGAGGATTGGTCGAAGGGCGCAAGTTGGATTGAATCGATTTGGACACAGGAAGAGATGCAGACGGAGGTGAGAGTTGGAGGGCGCAAGTTAGCCGATCGGCTGGAGGTAGGGGAAGGGTTGGGGAAGGAAAAAAATAAATAAATAAATAAATAAGAAAAAAATAATTTTTTTTACAAAAATCATATATATATATATATATATATATATATTAAAATACTCGGCTAAAGATATTTGCAAATTTATATTTACCAAATAGCATTTTCCCAAACTTTCTTTTAAAAGGCACTTTTTAATTACAGTTTACCAAACAGCTTTTGCATTTCACCAAATCATGTCATACCAAAGGTATTTACATTTCACCAAATCACTTCATAATAGGTTTTAGGACTTGTCTTATAATTATCTCTGTTTGGCATTCATGGTGTCTGCTGAGTTACTAATGTAAGAAAGACAACTAGTCATAATTAAAATTTAGGAAAAGTACAAAAAAATTCCTCAACATATTTTATTCGTACCAATTCAGTCAGCAACCTTTCAATTTGACCGATTTTGTACTAAGCCTTTTTATGTTTTGTCAATTGAGTCCATTTAACCAATTCAGGCCAAAAATTGCTAACATTGACGTATGTCATCTTACATGGCACGACTGGTGTTGACATGAATAATTTTTTTTCAAATTTTTAATAAATTTTGTATTCTTTTATTAATTTTTTTCCTTTCTTTTTTCCCTTCTCTTTTTCTTTTTTTCTTTTTTCCACTGTGGCCGGTGAGGGTCGCTGGAGCTTACTGGCCTAGACAAGAGTAGGCAGTGGTAGGCAAGGCCAGCCTCGCCATGGCTGCTTTCGTCCATGGCCAGCAAGGTTGGCCTTGCCCGCGACTGCCGGTGCCTTGCCCCAACTAACTCCAGTTGGCCGCCTATACTTGGCCTAGTGGCCAGCGAGCTCCGATAACCCTCGCCCAATGACAAGTGAACTCTATCGACCTCGCCGGCCATAGTGGAAAATAGGAAAAAAAAAATGAAAGTATAAAAAATTATAGAAAAATGATCACGTCGACTCTAGCAATGCCATATAGGAGATTGACGTCCACATCAGTAATTCTAAGTCTAAATTGGTTAGATGGACTCAATTAAAAAAATAGTAGGACTAAGTTCATCTAGTTAACAAGCTTATGACTGAATTGGTATAAATATAATAAGTTTATGACTTTTTTTATGCTTTTCCCAATCAAAATTCAAGTATGAAACTCAACATATAGATCAAATCTGGATAAGAAGAAATAATGAGTGTAGAAACTATATAGAATTTGCAAATCCTGAAGTAAACCATCTAAAATTTTATATATGCAAAATCTGAATTAGCAGATCTTGATGGTCTTGTTCCGACCAGACATAGCATACCTCCAAGGACAGATCCAGTGTCAGGAGGCCCCCCTAAACTTTCTGGTAATTATATTTATGCCCCGCAATTTTTCACAAGTTGCTTTTTGCACCTGGCCACACATGTCTAATCTGGTCGTAACTTGTAATTGGAAATAAAGTCGGGCCATTCATGAGAAAATTAGTGTGTGATATCAAGACAGATCCGCAATGAAAAGGAATGAGGTCTTATTTCATGAGTCATGTATTTCGCAATAGTGTGGACCCCAAAGAACAACTATAACCTTTCATGAAATAAATACATTACGAGTGTCATAACTTTTGTACGGTACTCACTTGAATGTCATTACTTTGAAAAATCAACCACTTCAGTGCTATTAATTACGCAGACGCCGGAAAAACTGACGTGGCACTAGTGAAGCAATTCTTTTGAATATTTTAATGTACACGTGGATTTATTCATAATTTTTTTTATATATATTTTGCAATTTTTCTTTTTATTTTGATTTTTTCTCCCTTGGCGAGCGAGGGTCACCGACAGCCCTTAATGGCCATGGGAAAATCCAAGGTTTTTTTATTATTAAATAATAAAAATTAAAATTAAAAACATCAAAAAAATCAAAAAATATTAAATTTTTTTAAAAAAATTCAAGTGTCGTTGAAAAATAAATAAAAAATTTAATAAAAAGTCCACGTAAGATGATTCACCGGAAGTGACACTCAAGTGAACGATTTTCATCGGAAGTGACACTCAAGTGAGTAAAAAAATGATTATGGCACTCAAGTGAGCACCGTACAAAAATTATGGTACTTATAATGTACCTATCCCACCTTTCACATAAACATTTGAGCAAAAGATCGTTATTACATGTGTGTTCTTGTACCCTTTCCCACGACAAAAATTATCACCCATTTGAAGTGTGAATCCACGTAGTCGCTAATTGTCAAGTATAGGTTGATGCGTCAAATTCACTCAAGATGCAAAATAACTTCTTGTTTCGCGACATTTGGCGTGCTCGTTAGAAGATAGTTTGGCATGGTTGGTTGGGGTATTGGAGAACATTTAACTTAGTCTGGACTTCATCGGTCAGTGGATGTTGGAGTTTTTAAACACTGAAACATGTTTTCCTCTAAAAATATAAACTTAAGACAGTTGGCAGCGATCTCATAAAATTGTATGATAGGATACAAATGAGGTATGATGGGTCTCCAAGTCAAATGAGCCCCGCCCCTGACGCTGAGTCGCAACTCTTCCAATAGAAAGCTCCATGTGTGCGTGCCCATGAGAAGACGTCTTTCCTTGAACAACATTTGAAAAGTCATTAATAGTTGATTGAAAATATTTGAACTCATGACATTTTGTTTTAATGCCATATGAGATTTAATGAGGACCCTTACCAACTGTTCTAATAAGTTTAAGCTGTTGGATAAAACATTGGCTTAATACTTTAAGTATTCTGTCATGCTACATGATCGATTGATGACAGGACGGGCGGTCCACGATGGTGGGGATAGGCGAAATGACGGATCTCGACACGAGATTTCGAATTGCGGACGGGAGCCTAAGGCTGCGTATGGATGGTAGCCAGGGAAAGTGTTTCTGTTCCAAAAGTGTTCCCGGAACACTTTTGGAACAGAAACGCGTATGGTTCAAAAATGTTCCAAAAGTGTTTCGCGGAACACTTTTGTGTCAGGGAACACTTTTGAAGGAACAAAAAAAACTTGCTTCTGGATTTTAGGAACACTTTTTAGAACACTTTTGAAACCACCATCCATCGTCACCGACGCAGCTACCACCTGCTACCTCGTTAAAAGCCGGCCGCCGGACGCCTATCGCCGGTTACGGTCGTCGGTCGCCAGCCACGGTCGCTGGCCGCCGCCGCCGGTTGCCGGTCGTCTGCCGCGGTCGCCGGTAGCAGCCGTCGCCGATCGTCGGCCGCAGCCGCCGCCGATCGTCGGCCGCAGTCGCCGCCGGCCACGGTCGCAGTCGCCGCAGCCGGTCGTCGACCGCGGTCACCGCCGCCGGTCGTCGGCCGCCGCCACCGCCGGCCGGCGACCGAAAAAAGTTTTTTTTTTTTTTTTACTTACCAAACGCGTTTTTTCCCCAAAAATCGTAGTTTTGAACAGAAACACAAAAATATTTTTGTTCAAAAAATGCTCTCAGGAACATCAACGCTACCATACGCAGCCTAACTTGTCCAATGTCATATGGGCCACGCTTTCTGGACTTGTCCAATGTCATGTGTCACGATTTCAGGTTTCGGACAAGTCTGGAC
Source organism: Rhodomyrtus psidioides (assembly GCA_021437785.1). Classification (NCBI taxonomy): domain Eukaryota; kingdom Viridiplantae; phylum Streptophyta; class Magnoliopsida; order Myrtales; family Myrtaceae; genus Rhodomyrtus; species Rhodomyrtus psidioides. Next base: position 4,695,600 of record JAILYB010000044.1, on the reverse strand, counting down.
GTGCTCGGTCTTTTCTCTAAATAGCTGTTCTTCTCTTGGCCTCGCGTGGACATTGATTTCAGGAACACGTTCGAATCGTGGGATTTGAAGACGTTTCGTGATTCGATTTGTGGGCCTTTTCAAGCGCGTTTCAACAAAAGGTTTATACTTTATATGGTGGCCCTGCCAGATTTCTTTGTTTTGGGGCGAGAATTTTTTATGCTTGAAAAAACGTTTCTCCCCTTAAAAAAAAAAAAATCTCTTGAATTTTTTTTTCCTGCTTTTCATTGTCTGATGGCATCTAAAAATATCGCGTCAATAGAAATCATTTTCCTGAATCGTGGAGTTTTATAGCTAAATTCGAATCGAAAACCCTTTTTTGGATTCACCTCGGTTTCGACCGCCGACATCGATTGTGTGGTGTGCTCGAAGGTAGACCTTGGGTGCCGAAGACTCGGGTTGTCCGGTGTTAGGCCCGGTTAAACTTGAGTTTGTGGCGCGGCCGGAGCATTTTAGGGGTTAAAGCGGGATTTTAGTAAGTTTTCAAGGGCAAAAAGGTCAACTGAAAAATATCATTAGTACTTGGAGAAATCTTTTGGAAAATGCTCCAAAGCCAAAGCAAAGAGAACCAGCTTGGGCTTTGGAACTTTGTCAATACAAAAAAAAACTTTGACTCAAAATTGTCTAATAAGGTGGTGCATGATAACACTTCTCGCCCGAGAAGTGCTTCTGGCAGGGAAATCGATTTTTCAGCTTTTGCTTTGAAATAGAAGTGAAATTTTCAGCTTCTGCTTCAGAAGTTGATTTCTGATAGAGAAATGCGTTTAATAACGATTAAAAAAGATAATCTTCGAAACATTATTAAAAAAATGTTCGATGGCGGTGGTCGGCGACGGTTGCCGACGGCCCCCGGCCGGTCGCCCCGAGAATGACTTCTCAGCCCGAGAAGTAAAAAATATTTACTTCTGAAAATCGGCCAAAAATCTTGCCAGAAGTAGAAAATCCTACCATAAGTCAATTTTTTTACCAAACGGCTTTCTACTTCGGATTGTGTTTTATCAAACGAATTTCCCTGTCAATTTTTGCTCAAATTGAAAATTTCACTCAAGAGGAAAAAAATCAAGTCAGCTTCCTTAAAGAGCATTGCATTTTTCAGAAACACAAAAGGAAATAGATCTTCAATAATCTAATAAAAAAAGTAAGCACATACAGCTGTTTCCATCTATGTTACACGGACGCTCTTTGGAGACCTTTGTGTCGTGCTACCGCCGGACACTCTCCCACACTCTCTGACATGTGATCAACATGTGTGCAATGCCCCAGACACCCCAGTAACATGTGAGTCTAGTATCTTGACACGCATGTGGCCAATATTAAGCATTCTCAATAAACTATGGGTCAAAATATAAATCTATTAAGAAAATATTTGTTTACATCATATATCCAGCCACATCAAAATGAATATACTAAACAAATTCCTAATAGAAGAAGAAGAAGAAACTCACCATGATATTTTTATATACACATGATAATAAAAAAAATATATAAATATAATTTAATGTATATATAAAAATATACATTTAATATTAACGTGTCCTAACTATTGAAAGTCTCTATTTTTTGAAAAATCACGTTTCGGCATCATGTCGTGTGTCGTATCCTAACTGTTTGTGTGTAAAGGACGCGAGAGTGTCCCGTGGCCCGAGTCTCGTTTTCAAGGACTCGAGTTCGGCATTGGGTCTCGGCTCCTAGGATGGGGACTCGAGTTCAGCCTAGACGATCGAGATGTCATATGGCAATGAGAAGATCGAATCGAATTTCGAAAAATAATTTTGCGATTATTGAAATAGTAGAAATGATTTTTACCATTGTGAGTCATGAATAGATTGACCCAATTTTCCCTTTTTTTTAATTTTGACTTTTTTGGCTTTTCGTTTGGCTTGTTGACTTATTTTTATTAAGCGTTGACTAATTAGGTGGGCCGTTCACGGGCCTCCGGTGACAGCACGTCGTATAAAGCTCGCCTCGCTATCCCCATCGATGCTCTCTTTACATGGCTTTCTCTGCAACTCTCTCCAGCAGCGTCTTCTTCAACCTCGACAAGGTAACTCTCTCTCTCTCTCTCTCTCTCTCTCTCTCTCTCTCTCTCGATAGTCACTGTGATTTCGTCGTCTTCGTGTGCGATTCTGCAATGTTGAGTCGAGGCTTGCTTCTCAGAATCACTTACGCTTGAGTAGTCCTCATCCGTCCATCTCCCGGGAGGAGCTCCAGTGGTTGCGCGGTGCTTCGGCTTCGAGCTTGAGGTCGTCGTGCTCGAGGAGTGATCGGATTGGGAGCTCCGGGGCAATGAAGGCAGGCGGTGCGCCGGCGGCGTGCGAGCGCGCCGAGAAGACGACGGTCCCTCACGTCTTGACGGTCGCCGGCTCCGATTCGGGAGCTGGCGCGGGGATTCAGGCCGATCTCAAGGCCTGTGCGGCTCGCGGAGTTTACTGCTCCACTGTGATTACTGCAGTCACCGCACAGAATACTGTTGGAGTTCAGGTTTATGCTTTGATGGTTATTTGTTTTGATCGGTGGTACGGTTTTTGATGTTCTGTGGTAGATGTTTGAGTAGAATAATGAGGTTCGAAATTGCAGGGTGTTGAAAATGTGTCGGAAGAATTTGTTGCGGAGCAGCTGGAGTCCGTGCTGTCTGACATGCAAGTTGACGTGGTAAGTAGAGATCGATCGCTTCAAAAATCAACACTTTTGGTTGTACCTTGTGGTGATGTGCTTACGCCATTTGGTTGAAGTTTCTGGTTCAGTGCTCTTCTTTCTCCCCTTTCCCTTCGCGGCTGAATATAGTGGAATGGCAGTCTTTTAATTGCAGAAAAATATTTGAGTGTGGATATGAAAAATAACATACTTTAATTGAGCCATGTTGAAGAAAATTGTATTTCATGAATACTTCGAGAGCTCTTTTAATGTTTCAGATGTCTTGTCATTCTCACTCGTCACTGAGTTTCACTTCGACCTTATGGGACAGAGGAACAAACCCTTGATGAATCGGAAGTCCTTTAATCTCCTCTAGTGAGGAGGCTCTGGAATTTAGGTCTAGCATGTTGCAAATATAGTGGGTGAAACGAAGTGGCTAGGGAACTGGCTAGTTGATAAGGGAGTGAGTTTATTATTCTATGAAGCTGATTGTTAAATGGCAATTTTCTAGTTTTTAGGTCTAGTGAAAGATATAGACAGACACTAGGGACTAGAGTAAGGGCAAGTCATGATGCTGTTGGATATGGGAAGAAGATAAAAGTTATTCACCTCTTGCTTTTGAGGGTGCAAGAGTTGTCTTTGAGGTGGTCTCTTGTCAGCTTTGGCTAGGATGAGAAGTCCTTGTACGCTTGTAAACTTGTGAAGTTTTTTAATAGCTGCAAGTGCTTTGTAACATTGTATTGTATGAATAGGGGCTTGACTATTCAGAGCCTTCTTGTGGAATGTCATTTGAGAATCCAACATTTCGTGACTATGGTTTGGAGATGTTTAATCGATATGATGACTTAATTATTGAACTCTGGTTGGTCCATTTTAGTTGCTTCTGCTGCTTGATAAAGTTTCAAGCCTATTTGAATCGTATTCCCTGCTCTTTTTATGGACTTTATCAAGCCTATTTGGAGCGTATGTCCTGCTCTTGATGTGGCATCTTATGTTTTATGTTCTATTCTTTTGGTAGCTAATAGGAGGAAGCTTTTCACTTTCACTTTCAATTAGAAGTGAAGAGAAAAGACAGATGCCATATTGCATAAATAATAAAGTAAAGATATAAAACTGTTGTCCTGTTTTCTTTGCACAATTTATTTGTTTTGAGAAATCTATAATCCTATAAGCTTGAATTTCTTTTAATGCACTTGTTCAATAGAAAAATTAGTAAAAGCGAAAAAGCCACTGGAAAAAGAGCCAAATCTCATAAGAGGAGTCAAAGCCACCTGAAAGAGAATCTTGAGCTATTAATGGGCAAGACAATAAATTATGAAATTGTGAATTGGTTTTCAAATCTAATGTGACACTGTGATCATATAGATTTAAGTAGCTGATTCAAGTTGAAAATGGTTATGCTTAGTTGGAATCCTGATCTCGTCTCTAGAGATATCATAATACAACTTATAGAGCTTTACAATTTGTCACACAAACTCCACTGGGAATTTGGCATGATGTTAGACTTAGACTCAATATGTGGATTGACTGTTGGAGTAATCGAACAGGTAGCTTAACTATCTATCTAATTATGGTCCAAATTACTCTCGTTATGGATTCTGTAATGCAAATAGTGACCATTATGCATATTAAGAGCAATTTTTCATTCATATCATATCATCGTAAAAGTGGGATTACTTTTTTTTTAAGGATATTAATGCTAGGTGTAACTTATGTTAATAGGTCAAAACTGGCATGCTTCCTTCAGCAGGCATAGTTAAGATCCTTAGGAAATCTCTCAACAAGTTTCCAGTTCAAGGTATGCATCTGTAATAAAAACTGCTTAACCATGTATATGCAATCACAGATTTATGGGCATCGTAGCTGACTGAATTTGTGTGATTGAAGGCAGCTTTAGTAGTTGATCCTGTAATGGTATCCACCAGTGGAGATGTTCTTGCTGGTCCTTCTGTTCTTGCTGTGTTTCGGTATGTTCAATACCAAACTTTACGTAAGAGTCTTGTACAACACATAATTTTGAAGAATCTGTGCCTGTCCATTCATGAAAGAGATAGAGATGATCTCAGCGGTCTTATGGAGGAGAGATGATGGACATTACATCTTTCCTAACTCATCTATTTTCCATTCTGTCCAAGTACCAGAAATCTTCACTATGCTAACATTTTTTGCAATCCCTGGTAGGGAATGGGTGTAAAGACTGAGAATTGTGAACAGTCACCATTTCATGGTCGCGGAAGAAGAGAGAAGGTTACTAGTGAAGATCATTTATAGATAGACTGTGATACTGAGTATGAGCAAGATGAGATAGGTCATTATGCTGGACATTGAGGAGGAGTCTTAATATATGGAGATTATGGAAAAAGAGAACAATCATTAGTTTTTGGCTGAATCAGAGAAAGATCAATTTGGACGAGACGTAACCTAATTAGTCAGAGTTTGGTTCTTGTGCAAAAGTAACGGTAGTTGTTTTAGGCAGGGGCGCTCAGTTGTCTCTTTCTTTTTACTGTTAGAGCTAGCCAGAAGTATGCAGTAAATAGAATAATAATCCACTAGTTTGGCTCGTAGAAACTTGGGGAGTCACTAATTTTGATTCTGATACAGAGAAGAGCTTTTTCCTATCGCCGATATAGTTACCCCAAATTTGAAGGAGGCATCTGCTTTACTCGGGGGTAAGCAACTGGAGACAATTGCTGAAATGCATTCTGCTGCGAAGTTATTGCATCAAATGGGGCCAAGGTTAATTTCTTATATATATTTTTTATGTCATGAAATGTCTGTATTTAGTTTCTGATTTCTGTTATTTTCTAAAATAACTAAATTGAGGAAGACTAAAATGGTTTGGCAAAACAGTCAGCTGTTTTGCTGAGGATAAATTGTCAATACACAGATTCTTTAGTCTTATTGACGATTGAGGACAAATCGTACTCGTAACTATCGAATATAATGTTTTGTATCTCATTACACTTATTGCTCCAAATATTTATCCCGAGGAAAATCCTGATTAATGCTATATCATCAGAATATGGTTATGACTATTTCCTTTGCTTGTGAATGATGATATGCCTCTTACAGTTGGAACTTTCAGATATTGCCCGAATTGACTTGCACAGTTTTGTTCTTTTAGATGCAACTTTAGCAACCTTGCCTAAACAAGTTGGCGGTGTTATGTATGAAAAAAGGATAGTCCCGCAATTATGTTTGTAGAATTGTTTTTTCTTCTTTTTAGTTGGCTGTGTGCAAAACGCTTGTTCGCTGCAACCACTGTACAGTGATTGCCAGGATTCAGAAAAGTCAATTCAGATTTAAGACTTTCAGAGCTGGAAGAGAACTTTTTTCTACTTTTGACTGTTTACCTATATCCTTTACAGACACGTGCTTGTCAAAGGTGGTGACCTCCCTGGATCATGTGATGCTGTCGATGTTTTTTTCGATGGTCTGATTCTAGAATCTTTTGCATTGATAGTCTTTATACTTTCATGCACGCAAGTCCTTTACTTTACGACCCAATACTGTGCCCTTGTATGTCTTGCAGGTGAAAAAATACATGACCTGCGTTCACCGCGTGTAAAAACTAGTAATACTCATGGCACTGGATGTACTTTGGCATCGTGTATAGCAGCTGAGCTGGCAAAAGGTTCTCCTATGCTTCCTGCTGTTCAGGTATTGCATGTGCTTGAGAAATTCTTACTGAGTGTCCAACTTTGCTTCCATTTTGTTACAAATTCATTGAGGGAATGAATCTTTCTAGGATACTAGTATATCTTGGAGACCACTGTTCGTTCTTGCTTGTTGTTTTCGTCAAATGATTTTTACTGATGTATATCTCTGGGGGTGCTGGAAGCATCATAACTGGTAGAAGAGCCCATTTAACATTTTTGAAGGGCAGCAGCAGCCATAGCTTTTTCCCTTGCTCCATCATTAATAGGTTCAATAACTAACACCATGAAATTTTCTGTAAAACAATCAACTTGAAAATCTAAATTACAAGATAAGCTAGAGGAGTAGAAGCTGCAAATAGTATGTTTGAACTTCCTATTTGGAAATTTTTAAATTGATTAGCTGCTTTAGCTTATACGAAATGATTTTTGCTAAGCCATTCTGTCAATATTGTGACCTCTTTTCTGAAGCAGAAAAGAATTCCCTAGAAGCGCTACCAAATAGGCTTTTATGGTGCTAAAGTCAACAAGTGGAAGATGAGTACATTGGTTGAGGCTTGCTACTGTAGCATATAGGGCACAGCGATGTATGATTATACTTGTGATATGGCTAGTAGAGTATAAGAGCGTTTTCTGTTTGTGCAAAGGAAGGTTATTTTACATCCATTGTTTTGTGCATAGGTGACATATCTCAACCAATTGTACTATCTCTTCAGAGATAGGCATAAATGCGAACTTGTGAAAGGAGGAAGTGAGCTTGCATTCTGAGTGTAAGTATGTCATGATATAAGGATAAATATCCTAGGCCTAGGGAAAGGGATCAATCTGCTAGTTGCTTTCTATTAGATGGTTGAGAGGTGCGAAAAGGAATGTTTATGGAGATCACTAATTGTTAATTGTGTACATGAAAATCCTTAAGAATGGGTTCCAAAATCATACAACCTATGCAACAGTACAAATAATCATTCCTTTTGCGAATGATGTAGAGGAATATGAGAGCTCAGGTGGGCACTAATAACCCATGAATGGGTCACGATGGGGTTGGATAATTGCGAGGGATATGCTATGCGGGATTCAATTTTCTTGAGTGTTGGAATTTGAGATTCAAAAGTTCAAAGAGTAAATCTGAGGGAACCAATTGTGGAGACTAAATGCAAAATTTCTGCATCAATTTATGAGCTTTCATTTCTTTAAAAATTGACAGGTTGCAAAACACTTTGTTGAGAATGCCTTAGTCTACAGCAAAGAAATAAGTATTGGAAAAGGACCTCAAGGCCCTTTCGATCATTTTCTGATGTTGAACCGAAAGGTGCATAATTTCGGAAAGATGGTCCTAGATCCAAGTGATCTGTTCTTATATGCTGTTACAGATTCGGGGATGAATAGAAAGTGGGGCAGATCTATTGAAGATGCTGTTAAAGCTGCAATTGAAGGAGGTGCAACCATAATTCAGTTGAGGTTTGTGCATTTAAACTTCATGCCTCATTGCCCTGCATGATTCTTATAGCATTCTTTCGTTCTCTAGTCTAAACATCAATGATTGTCAAGGTCCAAGAAGCATCCACAAGAATTACTCTGCGGAGCATCACAGGCTGTGGAGTTTGTATGATTTTTCTGTGGTGTGTGTACCCAGCGCGATGAGAAGCTATCCAGTCCTATGGGACCTGCTTGACACAAAGATACGGCTATGGGACCTGCTTATGATACAAAGATATGAATATGCTCTCTAATATGGGATTTTCCTTTACCTTTTTCAGGGAAAAGGATGCTGAAACGAGAAACTTTCTTGAAGCAGCTAAATCCTGCATGGAAGTATGCCATTCCCGGGGCGTTCCTCTACTAATAAATGATCGCATCGACATTGCTCTAGCTTGTGACGCCGATGGGGTCCATGTCGGTCAATCCGATATGCCTGTTCGCACTGCACGTGCCCTTCTTGGCCCAGAGAAGATCATCGGTGTATCATGCAAGACACCGGAGCAAGCCCAACAAGCATATATGGATGGTGCTGATTATATTGGTTCTGGAGGCATATATCCGACGAACACAAAGGAAAACAATCTGACTATTGGCTTGGAGGGGTTGAGAGCTGTTTGCTTGTCCTCTAAGTTGCCAGTCGTTGCAATCGGTGGAATCAGCATATCAAATGCACATGCCGTGATGGAACTTGGGCTGCCAAATCTCAAGGGAGTGGCGGTCGTGTCGGCCTTGTTTGACCGGGAATGCATCTCCACTGAGGCTAGAAAGCTTTATGAGGTGCTCTCGAGGGCAGCATCAGAGGTGAATAAAGATGCAGGTGCAGTATATATCCCCTGATAATGAAGTTCTCTATTGTATCTGACTGGGGCTTTTGCCTTTGGTACATATTCCAAGAATTCTGGCGGATTAGGCTTCACTGTCCTCGGACGAGGATGAGGAAAGAACAACATGGTTTTGTATGTTCATTAATTATCTTAAGATTGTATTGTTGGATTAGCCTTGAAGTATATTATCTTAAGATTGTATTGTTGGTCCATCGTTCTTGTTGCAACAGTTACATCGGCCACACGAGTGATGTTACGTCAGCAGTACTCGTTAAGCCAGGTGCATCCCAATGCTGGTTGTTGACAAAGATCATTACTTGCGACCTAATCTATTATTGACCTACTCTCGAGTGCGGTGTTGCGTTACGGTTTGCCACGCCGGCCTGGCATAGATTCGTGGAATTTTACACCGAGAGAAGATCAGTGTTGGAACTGCTTGTCGAGAGAGAGAGAGAGAGAGAGAGAGAGAGAGAGAGAGAGAGAGATTAAAGAGTACATGAGGTGCAAGCGTAATTTCAAGAAACTCTAATTGTCAAGCTGTCGCTGCCTTGGGAACACAGAACTTGTAACCACCATTTTTGCCTTGGGAAAATCTGACTAGATCAACTAAATCTATTAAGAATGGGTCAAAGTACATCTAGTGCTGTCCAAGCAGAACTCATCCTGCCTTTGGACATCACCTGACAAACCAAGTTTTAACTCACTTTACCGAAAGGCGGAGGCATTTGGAGATTTATAACATTAGAAACAAATGAACTTCTACAAGCTATCATGCTATTGAAGGCTGGGCTTGATAGGTTTTCGAGGGGCTCGAATGAACTTCGGAACCAGATTATGGACACTCGGGTTTCAAGAAAGCACATTGCTGGTCCGATATTTAGGGTTGCCTATCATTGCGTCAAGACTTGGCAAAGCCGATTGTAATGCCTTGGTGAATTCAATCACAGCTAGAGCACAGTCATGATCGCAGCGGTTTCTCTTTTTTGCCGGTCGGCTGCAACTCATAGTCAGTCCTTTATGCGATCCATGTTTATTGGGCAAGTGTGTTTGTTTTTCCTAGATCAGTCTTAGATAGCACTGAGCAAATTCTTAGACAATTTCTCTTGAAAGGTTTGGGACTCGGAAAAAGTGGTGCAAAAGTCTCTTGGGAGGATGTATGCCTTCCAAAGGAGGAAGGAGGCCTTGGCATTCATAGGTTGCGTGATTGCAACAAGGCGTCCATGCTCAAGCATATTTGGATTCTTTCACCGATAAGGAGTCCCTATAGTGCAAAGGGATATATTCCACATTCCTCAAGAACAAGAATTTTTGGATATCCACAAAGCCAACTTTTTGTTCTAACTTCTTGGGCTTGGAAGAAGATACTTAACCTTCGTTTGGAATTTCAATAACTCTTTAGATGGCGAATTGGAAGTAGCTGTGGTTTGTCACCCTGGTTTGATCTTTGGCTCCCTAGAGGATCTCTCAACAAAATTTTCTCAAATAGGGATATTTATTAGTCGGGCTTAGCTCGGCATGCCAGATTTTGTATTCTTCTCACCCACCCCCCCCCCCCCCCCCTAAAAAAAAAAATCTTATGTCACGGCTACTTTTGCAGCTTGGCCGGAGCCACTCCCCTTGCTCACTCCGGATAATGATCGGTTCACTTGGCTAGATCATTCCTTAGGAGTCTTCTCCATTGCCTCGGCTTGGGACACCATACGCCTCAAAGGGCAAGTCGTGCCTTGGCATTCCTTCATTTGGGATCGTGCTCTTGCGCCTCGCCATCAAGCTAAATAGGCTTCACCCAGGTATTCTTGCTCAACTATGGCAGAATTGCGGATGCTACTTGTGCGTTTTGCTCCTACAGACCAGATTTGATCGACCACCTCTTTTTTAGTTGCCACACCACTAGAGAACTTGCTCTCTTTTGGGCAGCAAAGTGCAATCTTGCGTGGCACAATGGCTCATGGCAGGATAACCGTGAATGAGCCATGAAGCATATCTCTAGCCGAAGCTTTTACCAGAGTATTGCCCGCTTCGCTTTTAGAGCCTTGTGTCACATTATTTGGAAGGAAATGTATCTCATCCTATCTTCTCATCCTATCTCGAAATCACACTGTTTTTGTCAGCTATCAAAAAGCACGTTGAGAAAGTTGTTAAGGATAAGGCCCTCACGTTCAAACATATACAAAACACCTCGAGAAATCGAAGGATGCAAGCAAGTTAGGGCATCAATCCGTTTATTTTTTCGTGATTGGAGTTTCAGGACTTCTACCCTTCCTTTTTGAACCGACACCCTTGCACCCCTGGTGACAGGGGTGACATTGAATACTGTCACCATGAGTGCAAGTTCTCTCTGTTGGTGTCAGGTTTCGCCTTTGTATAGCTGCATTTTGGTTAAAGTCGTTACAAACCTTGCCCCAAAAAAAAAAAAAAAACTTCAAGCTAAAATTGAAGTAGGATAGAATCCCAGTAAAGAATGCCTCATCATGCATGTCGCTGCGCTAAAAAGCAACAGAATGTACAGAAACACGGCTGACTCTCCTAACATGCGCATCGCTCCTGCGACAATGATCCATAATGGTACACAGGCTAGGATACGTATCCATACAAGGACTTCATAGTCTTATACCTATACCTCCACATTGTACTAATTTAGACACCAACGTCTGAGACAAAAAAGGAAATGAAAGTGACTGTCGAATCTATGCTTTGTGCCTACATATCCAAACTCTTGACAATATAGAAACCCTATGGAGTCGTTTTTTACTTCTTTTCGCCAAGACCATAAGGAAGCCTGAAAAGCAACATACATTTCAGACAACCAACTTTACAGAGTAGACATATTGGACCCAACAGGCGACAAAGATCGGATACCAGAAAACGATGAGGCCCCAACAAAGAAAAGATTTAGCTGATATGAAATTCTCCACTTGCTTGTGCCTCCTTCACTCTCTTTTCATACTCATCTTCTCCATCTTCCTCCACGTCTTCTTCTTTCACGTCTCCATCGTCTTCCTCTTCTTCTCCTGCCCAACCAAAGCCTGAAACCGTCCTGGAAGCAGGAGGGGGGACTTTGGCCTCTTCCACAATTTTCATGATTTCTTCATCACTTTGAAGGCAGACACCCGGGTTTCCCTTCCTGTAATATATGGCTTGAGCTGCTTCTGTTAATTCCCTCGGTAAATTCTTGAGGAACCATGGGTGATTTTTGATTTCTTTGATAGTGATTCTCTGGAATTAATATCACAGTAAACAGTTACTGGCAAGGATGCACGGGCTGTTGATAGAATCATTACTTCACAGAAAAGTAATAACCCAATCTCTTCTCCAACCACCAAGCTTGGGTTTTTTGCTTCCTTTCTTTATCTTTTGTTATATATTAATCCAGCCTCACAAGTTAACAGATGAAGAAACAATCCCTTGTGGCCAAAATAGAAGCATATGACAGTCAAAACAGCATGACCAATGTATGCATGGCCCGACGCATGGTTCAAAAGGAAAGGGAGATGTCAAGAAGAATCACTGACATTCAAACAGTTTAACTTGATTGCTACTGAAAGAACATCTCCCTAATTTACATACCCTGGATGGATTGGCGACAAAAATGCGAGAAAGAAGGTGTTTACAGTCTTGAGATATGTGAACATAGTCTGGGATATTATACTGAACAGCCACTATGCGCTGGAAAAAAAGAACATGTATGTCAGTTTAACTAGTGCGAAAAAGGGAAATGGTATACATCAACTATCTGACAAAAAGAATGTACACTCACGTTGATAGTTTTCCTAAAATTCTTTGGGTCTTGAGGGTCTTCAAATGGATATGCTCCAACCAACATCACATAAAGAGTCACTCCACAAGACCATACATCTGCCATCTGCATATTCAAGGAACCAACAAGACTTATCAGAAAATACAATTCTTCTTTTTGCCTCATTGCAGAAACATTATCGCACAACTGAAAACGTGGACAGAAAAATTTACTTTCCAAAGTGCGAATTCTCATCACTCTATCTTGGAGCAGAAAAAGGACAGAATTTGATATTCTATTCTTGATTTAGAAGAATATGGACAGATTCTGTCTAAGAGTTCCCATTTAATCACAAAAGTGACTCAAAACATTTTTGTCTTTAATAGGACATCTTGGAAGACACAAAGGTTAATTCAAGATATCAAAATTCTTCTTTCTTACTTGATTCAAAACAGTTTAAGTTAATCCAAACAGGCGAGGAGCAACTTCCTTTTCCTTCAATTTCCAGTCCTTCATTCTCTTTCGAGGAGTCTTAAGATTGCAGAGGAGGAAAAAGCTAAGAGCGCTCTATGATGAAATCAACTCCGATGATTTTGAGGAGAAAAAAGAGAACAAAAGAAATCCTACAAAGTAGACTGGTTCTCATCTATGGCAAGCAGAACTCTCACCAAGTGAGCCATAGACACTACCTTCTGCATATTATGGATTCAGGAGCAATAGGAGATGCAAAATAATACAGGTCATTTTTATACGCAGTATCTTTGGCATAATCATGGATTCAGGGGCTATTGAAGATACAAGATGTAAGGTCATCGGTATTGCGATAGGCAGGACACATCAACCTACTTACTGTTCAATCTGCAGATCTAATATCAGATTTCATGAATATGAGATCAAAAGTTTTGAGTCCCACAGAAGACATCAAAGACATCATAGCTGGGTGCTTGCACTTTGGCAAGAACTAGCATTCCAGCAAATCAAACAAACAGAGACTGCAAAAGGTCATTTGAAACTGAACATTATGTGATGGATTACCTCCATCCGCCAGATTCCTGGTCATATGCTAATATAATTTGAGAGCAAGAAGCACGAGATGGAATAATCTAGAGAAGATTGCTTGCGCATACAAAACATGAAAAAAAAGGATTGCAGGACTCTTGAAGCTGCATAATAAATATCCTAGCTCACTGTAAATCGCAACACAACTGGCAATTGTAAAGTGCCATACATCCATACACACCTTCAGCACAAGACCAAATGAAATCTTTCATCAAAGAGGTGAACTATATATCACCGTGGAACTACTTCCCATCTAAAAGCATCAAATTGGCATACCTTGCCATCATATTCCCTTCTAGAGAGAACCTCTGGTGCAATGTATGCTGGAGTTCCAACTGTCGATTTGGGTCTTGAATGCAGAAGGGATGACTAGAGATGCATGGACAAAGAAGAGGAAAAGTCAGCTATAGGACTGGAATAAGCATATAGACAATTTTCATCCATCTTCATTTATAAGTTACCTTCGAATAACCAAAATCACATATTTTCAGACGAGGTGCAGGGCTACCATCCAGTAGAGTATTTTCCAGCTTCAAATCTCTATGACATATTTGCTATAAAGGATAGACAGGGTTAGAAATTAGTTTGAAGCTACAGCAGAAAGACATGTGTCAACAATGGCGATTTCACATAATGCTCACCATGGAATGGCAATAGCTGACTCCTGAGATGAGTTGCTGGAAGAAATACCTAGCCTGCGTGAATTAAAGAAAAAAGGAAAATCTCGAGTTTAAAATCGCATGTACCGAGCTTAGTATAATCTCCTAACAGAATGACAAACTGGACTTCATTCCCGTTCGGCCTTATCCGAACTGAAAAGTTTTCGCCTTTTGTTTATTCATTCAGTTACTGAAGCAATTAGCGACACGAAGTCTATGTTCTAAGATGATTTTTTTTGGCCTGGCAACCCAACTTCACATCATAGCCATTGATAAAGAGCCTAAACATTGTAGACTAGTTAAGTTAAAACACCCAAATCAAGAAAATATTTAGCAGACCTCATCTTCACTAAATCTCCCTGCATTGCAGATCCTCTCAAACAACTCTCCACCAGCTGCATATTCCATCACGATAGCGAGATGAGTAGGAGTCAGAACAACCTGCAGCATCCGAACATCGCTTCAACCTCATGCATTCAAGTCACCCACTACAAATTCATAAGAAAATGCTCCACACAATGCCCAAGAAATAAGCTCAGACAAATGGCTTTTACGGGATCGTCGAATCACAGACTGACCTCCTTGAAGCGAATGATGTTAGGGTGGAGAAGCGACTTATGATTCATAATCTCTCTGGCCACATTCTCATCAATCTACAATCCAAAACCAACAAAACAACAATCAAATCCAATCAGCAAGCTCGAACAATATCCAAGATTTTTTTTTTCCGACGGGGTACAAAAGAAACCCCGAAAACTAAAAGAATTAGAAGAGAGAACCCGAACACACAGGCGCACACCTTGTGACCTCGCTCGATGTACTTCATGGCGACGAGCTCTCTAGTCTCCTTATTCCTCATGAGCCTGGCCACCCCGAAGTTGCCAGATCCTATGTCCTTCACCAGCTCGTACTTCTCCATGCTCAACCCACCACTGCTTCCTCGATCGGCTCCCTCTTTCTATCAATCTATCAGCGAAATGAAACGTATCCGGATCCGTCGATCAAAACAACTGTAGTTGCCTTCAAGCGCACTCCAAGACCCAGATCCCAGAAGAGATTCAAAGGCTCGTCTTGCTCACGAAAGCCCAGCAACCGAAGCTCAAAGAGGCGTGAATCGAAAGGGAAGAGACAGGTCTCAGATCTTCAGCTTGGATTTGAAGGAAAAGGAGGAGGAGGAGAAGAAGAAGGTGATAGAGAGAGTGGGACGCTCTTCGGACAGTGAGATTTTGAAGGAAAAAATAAAGTGAGCGAAATCTCGGAAGCAACGCGGGGCGTTTCGCAGAGAGAGAGAGAGAGAGGAATATTCTACGCCTAAACCAAGCAGAGGGCGCGTGCGCGCGTGAGGAGGGGAAAGAGTAGCTTGTCCACGAGTAGCTTGTCCACGGCTCTTTATCACAAGTTTACATGATTGATTATTACAATTTACGAACTAAAAAATCCTAAATCAAAATGTTAAGAATAATAATTCGGAAGAGAAAAAAAAATTTCTTTGTATATTTCCATGCGCGGAAAAGAGCACACGGAAAGCTTATTTATAGATTTTATTAGAAGACTATTTAAGAAGATGAGATAAAATAATATCAAATATGACCGATTAAAGATATGTGCTATTAAAAGAAATACATGCATAAACCTAAAAGATACGTTGAATCAAACTAAATATCCTAATAATGCAGATACAAAACTAACTCTCTCTCTCTCTCTCTCTCTCTCTCTCTCTCTCTCTCTCTCTCTCTCTTTCTTGCCTTTCTCTGACCTAAATCAGACATTGTCAGAGGTCGCATCCGTCTTGAGCCGTGACTTATGATCGGTGGTCGATGCACGAGATGCACGGTATTTACTTAATTCTATCAAATGAATTTCAACTATTAAGATATGGTGAGCACACAATCACACTTCAATTTTTGAGTTTTGAATCTCTGTGTGTGATAGATTTTATAATTGATCTTTTTCATAAAAGCCTTTATGGTAAAAGTTTGCCATGCATCCCTACATAGGTATAACGGCGTCGTGTTATTAGATGTGGGAAAAGCGGTCCAAAAATTTATATTTTAACTCATATCTAACAATATGAATAATAAATGGATTGCATTTAATTTTAAAAGTACGTTCAAGTAGATCGTAAATAAGTTGCTTAATAATTTAACGGATCTTAAATGAATTCTAAACGGATCATAAATGAGTTACTTAACAACGTAAGTTAAATGAGTTTTAAATGGTCATAAATTGATTACCTAATTATCTTAAGTGAGTCAATAATAAGTTTTTATGATTTTTTAATTTTTTATAACTATAATTTTTTCCTTATTCTTTTTTTCCCCTCTACGAAATCCACAATCGGTCGTGGGACGTGGCTGTCGCCACCGGACTAGCTGGTTATTGCGGATGGAGGAAGAGGCAATTTCCTAGAAAGGGGACAAAGATTATAAAAAATAAAAAATAGAAATAGACAACAAACAAGTTTTTCGAAATTGGATTAAAATTAAATATGATCAATTCGGACATGGAACGCTAAATTTATATTGCGGGAAAATATGTCCAACTTCACATTTGACAGGTCCACGTGGTCCCAATCGAGAAAAATACAAAAAAAAAAGGAATATTACGTACTAGTCCTTTTTTCTTTTGTACTCGTCCTTTATTCGTCCATTTGGACTCTTCTCCAATGATTTACAAGAGCGTGCAACTCAAACCAATAGAAGGCGCGTGAGCAGTGGTTGGGATCGTTATCCTTTGGGCTGAGGTCGGCTCATGATTACGAGGAAGACCGTAAAGTGCAGTACTACTGTAGAGGGGCGAACGCGTGGCGAACATGCATGTGCTTTTCTTGCCCTTTCCATTGAAAAAAATTTCAAAAAAGAGAAGCACTTTAAATTTTCTTCTAAATTTTGACCCAAAAGAACTAGAATTTTCATGTAAATACAAATTATATAATCTCATTTTTCGAAAAATTAACTCTAATGATATCATAATCTATCCATCGCCTAAGGAAAGAAACGGTTGGTAATTTCACATTGCGCTGTTATAGCACATTGACTAATTTGAGCATCGAACTTAAATGTCATCCCATCCATAAATAAAGGCTAAAGATTTAATCCTCGATCAACACGCATGCTATCCGTTTCACAAATAAATTCGGGTAATTCTTTTTCTCTTTTTTTTCGGGTAGTTTTGAAATTTAGAAAGTGGTGGGATGATTTTCTGTGTTTCGACTGTTTTCACAATTCTAGACCATAAAAAGGTTTCTGCAAAAGAAAGATGAAAAGATAAATGGAAATGGAGAACTACAGAGAGAAAATTCCATCGAAAGAGAGCGCAGATGATTCAAGCATGAATGTGAAAAGGCTAAAAGTGAGGCCTCACTTTTTTGCCTTTTTGACTATATCAATATGTATATAAAGGGCTCCATAGTCCACACCCCGTCGGTCAAACATTGTTTCAGACCGTCATTTCATCTGGTCAAAGTCTCGAACAGCAAACAAAGATCATCTCTCTCAGACAACAACTGCACATGCTGTCATAACAAGATTAGGAGCCAATGCAAACCGACTCCGAATGATTCGGAGACAGCAGAGAAACAAACAACCTCGAAAACCCAATGAGACGGGCGCAACTTTTCCGTCGGGCTTGTCGAGCAAAGCGTCTAGCTATAAATGTCTCATGCATCAATGGTGTAAATTCGGATGATCCAAAAAAGAGAGTATGTAAGAATTTATTAAAGGGTGACCCTGCGGTATCTTTAGTTGTCCGACACGTCCATGCCCTCAGAGCTACCACCAGCTCCATTGGGTTCGCGGTTTTCTGCCTTGTCGGGGACGCTCTGCTCTTTCATTTCCACGTCATCCTCCTTATTGCCAGCCAAGCTCGAACGTTCGCTCCCAGGTAAGTTAGCATTTTTAGTAGCAGCAGCGTCATCTGAAGGCATCCAGTCATCCCGCAGAAAGTCCTTAAGTAAATAGGCTAACCTGCTTTCCCTCGTTGGCTCTGCTGCACTTGACTCCTTCATCGCAGGGCCATTTTCTTGAGTGAACGATTCAGTGGTTTTGGACGATTCAGCCTTTGATTTTTGACCTGGACCGACCACTGGATCTTTTGATTTTGCAGGGTCCCCTGACTCAGGTGTTAAAATTCGAGTTATGCTTTCAAAGGCAATCTCAAGAGGAATGAGGTTCTTCCGCAGCCTATGACTGGCTGGGCTGTCAGAATAGAATGACTGCACTGATTCGTGAACATTATCCTCAACAACCTTGCACATCTGCAATCAAGAGAGAAAAATTAAATAACAACCGTGCAGTTTTTCAGAAGAACAAAAAGTTTCAGGGTGGAATTCATCTCACTGCACTAAAACCGACGTACAAATATTTCAAAATAAAGTCATCATAGACCAGTAACATAGGCAAACCTTGTTATACATCCGCGCAAGCTCCATTCGGTCTGAATCATCATCACAAGCAGCTGCGGAGATTTCCTCTGCAGCTGTTGACAAACATAAAATGAACCACAGGCGGAGAGTTGACACAAAAGAGTTATTTAATCAATGTGCTTCTTTGTGGACATAAATAGATAGTTCAATGTTTGAAATGTAAATAATTCCAGCAACTACAGCCCAAAAAATGCAGTATTCCTCTCCTTTGTATGATCTCTTTGACCACACCATGAAGAAAAAATACCAAGAATGGCTGGATACTTCCAACCTTTGCTCTTCACTTATCAGCATCCAGTTTACTTATTACAAGTTTTTCTTGACCAACAGAACATTAAGAGCTGGAGTTAGTTCCGAGCTCAGATTCTTCTTCAAAAGCTTAGTTCGTGTCCTTCAATCACCTAATATACTATAATATGCCTAACTATGTTAGGCAAGGTTGTTTTTAAGTCCATATACCAGTTTCCTAAAAATCTAAGGACTTGCGTGACCGGACTATAATCAGTAAGCAGAAGAGGGAAATACATTTGAAAAAAAAAAAAAAGACCACTACAAGCGCCAATCCCAACTTCTCTGAGTGGCCTACTCGTGGTTCAAGATGACCCACGAAATCAGCGACCACCATTTGGAATATGCCCTGTGTTCTCCTACCCAAAATGGTTGACCAATTCAACTTGTTGAAATACCCCCTCCCAAAATAAAAATAAAATAAACTCAATGCCATTAGAATGAAATACATACCCCTTGGTGACTTTTCATATACTTATAAAAGACAATACTTATCTTGAAATACACCCCCCCAAAAAAAAAAACTCAATGCCATTAGAATGGAGTTTATACCCCTTGGTGACCTTTCATATACTTATAAAAAACAATACTTATCAAAGAAGTGGGCATGTAATAAAGATTTAAATGCATAAGCACATATAGGCGAAAAAAAGAAAAAAAAAGAAAAAAAAAGAATGGTCTTTCAAAAAAAAAAATCATGAAAGATGTCACTATGAGGTGCACATCATGCATAAGCTTAAAACAATCACCCATAATAAAAAACAAGGGGAAGGCTCCTTACCAATGAAATTAATCCTAGGCAGCTGCTCAATTATCTTCACATCAACATTATCAGAGCTTGGAGGGGGTGCTTCTGCCACTCTAGGTTCAGGTTCAGGCGCCTCAGAAGCATTCCCATTCGAATCTAACTCTCCCTGAAATCAATTGATCAGGGAAAAGAATATCAGCCAGGCATGAATCAACCAAACCCTCAATGTGATGGATGAAACTGATGCTGTAATTAGCTCTAATCTCCTCCCTTATGTGACGCTACGTTGAGTCTAAACATCAAGCCCTAATTAAGTTAATGAAGGAACAAAGCAATCAAATCAAAGAGAATAGCAGAACCAATAACTATTTCGCATGATTACAAAAGACAAAGACAGGTTACACACATTTCAGAAGTGACACTGTTGTAACAAGAGACAGATTCAATATATTCCACGGGGGAGACTGTTGTAACTGTTTACATTATTTTTGTGATCAGCCACCATATTAGTTGATTATACTTCACATAAATACATATGATAGAGAAACATATCTTCTAAGAAGACAGTTCTTGACATTACGAGGGCAGCCATAGAGATTATGCTACTGTGGTCGTAAAGGGAAAATTTGCTGATATATGAGGAGCAATAAATATACTATATCTTCATACCCTCAAGGAAGGATTCCTCCTCTAAGAAGACAGTTCTTGATGTTGCGAGGGCAGCCATAGAGATAATGCTACTATGGTCATAAAGGGAAAATTTGTTGATATACGACTCTAGCTGCAAATTTGAAATCTGAAGTACTAATAGTTTGAACAATTGGTTATTTGATAGATCGTTCTATGTGAACATCTCCTTGGACTTCATTCAATGAAATAAGATTTACAGAGATGTTATCTAAATCAAGTACAACAGTTAGAAAATGATAACACACCAATCTGTTGAGAGGACTGAAGATAACCGAGTGACCACAAATCATCGCCGACTTTGACACGCAAAACAAATTCCAAGTTCTAAAGAAACAGACAACAATTGCCACTCATATATCTAGAAGATGAATCCTTCCCTAAGGCCCTAAGGGTATGAAGATACATTGCTATCAATTGCTCAAACATAAGACAGCATCACTGACAATTCGATCATCCATTCTACGATGGCATTCATGCTGTGTAAAAGTCAGACAACCACTCATGTCTAATTCTACTAAATTTAACTCCTTGTTGCTGATTTAATAAAAATAATCCTACAACTGGTCTACCACATTTGATTTGACTATATATGTTCATTCTGAACCAAATCATATCCCTAATCTTCAAAATTTGATGCACTCTCCGTTACGCAGACAGTAAAGCACAACACAGTAAATTAAAAAGCCACATTCCTTGAAATTGCTTCAAGCAGAACTTTCAGTCAAGTAATTTTTTCATGGAAAGTGTTCAGAAACTGGAGACATTCAAACTCACAAAGTATTGTAGATAATACTCTGTGTTAAGTCCTTTTTCCAAGAGGAGCACCCTTTTCTTGATAAACTCGACTTGTTTTCTCTGCGTATCTCTGTAATGATATAGAAGATTAGAATCTTGATACACCTGTCCCTGGGCAGCAGTCTCAGTCACTCTCTGTGATACATTAACAGCTGAATCATTTCCATTGCCGTTTCCCCCGGGCTGGCTGTTGCTTGCAGTTGCCTCAGTACTATTAGCAACATTTTGAGGTTGAACAGGAACCTGTCCTGGGATAGGTACATTTACAAAGGGAAGATTTAATTCCTGACAGATGACCTCCTGAACCCTCAAGTCCTTGTCATCCACAATAGCTTGCCATCGTCCATATCCATGCCTTCAAATTCAAGCACAGAAATGATAGACCGAGAATGAAATTAATACATACAGAAAGGTTTACTTCTCATTCATCAGGCACACATGATTCCCTAGACGAGCAATCTAATATGACATCCCTACTAAGGAAAGAAATTAAATGGAATAACATTTTTCAGAATAAGCCAGCCTAAACAAATATGAAAAAAGCACTTTCTTTTAATAAAAAGCGATATATTGCTCATACATGAAACCCAAGAAGGAATAAATGAGAAGCTTGAACTCTGGTCGAAAAGGTTGGAGTCTACTGGTTTTCGTTTAGGAAGTAGTAAATTCAGCAAGAATAGGAGTTCATTATCTTGGATCCATTTTGCAAAAGGATGGAAATTGACAAATACCTTACTCATAGAGTAAAGAAAGATGGACTTAAATGAAGATGTACATGTGGTGTTTTGGCTATCGTCAAATGCCATTAAAGCTGAAGGGAAAAACCTACAGGGCAACAATATGACCAGCAGTGCTTTATTGCACCATAATGCTGGGCAGTTAAACGCCACCAAGTACACAAAATTGAGGGTAATAGAGAGGAGAATGCTTTGCAGATGTGCTGACACACTAGCAAAAATATACTACGAATGAAATTAATCGAGGAAATGTGGGTGAAGGGCCAATCGAAGACAAGATAAGAGATACTCTTTCGAAGTGTTTTGCCATGTGAAATGAACGCCTCTGGATGCTCCAATGAGGATCTGATGAGATGAAGAACCAGGCTAAAAAGGGCGCAGAAAACCAACTTTGAAGGAGAAGATTAAAAAGATATGGACTTTCTAGATCTTACAGAAGATTTCAGAGAGAACCGACAGATAGAATGCTTGGAACACCTAACAAGATAAGAATTAGTTTGTTGATGGTGGTGGTGTCGTTGAAAAAACGAGGTTAAGTAGACCAAGCTTTTGGCAACTGGAATCGTTTGCAAGCATGCAGACTGGTCCAATGAGTGCCATTAGAATCTTAGTCACATCAGCATGCAAAAAAAATCATAAAAAGGGATTGGTAAATTTTTTGGTCGCCAGTCTAATAAGGCTTCGTTCATCACTAAAAGTAGCATGAAGTCTCCAGGGGAAATCCCGGAGGCAATGATGGTACACACACTGAAGTGATATCAGGAAAAGTGCTCTTAAAAACATAGTAACTTGGAGCTCTTGTTGAAAGCACTCTGCTTCCACAGACACTAACCATACCAAACCAAATGTGGAAGCATTAATTTAGTAAATGACCAGGTCGGAAGGCATACTTGAGCACAGCTCGCAGTAACAATAAATCATGTTCATCCTTCCAAAATTTTCCAGGCTTCAATCCGGGGTAGCACTCTACTATGTCCTCTGAAAAAAGTGGTGCCCCTACTTTTTCTGATGAGGACTGCACCTGCATTATCAGAAAATGCTATCACCATTGCCCACAGCTGAACTGATAGCATTCAGCTCGCACATAAACAAAAGTCCAAGGGCCAAGAAATGCAAGAGACAACACAAACAAGATGGTCATTTCATGCAAATATGATCTATTCTGAAATAAACCCTAGATACTGTGTGTGTGATGATCCAATCGTAAAGCTACAACAAGATTGTACCTTCAGGCTTCAATTGATTGAGTCAGAATATCATGCAGAGCACAAGCAAGCAGATTGTCATTCCATATACTTCTTGATTACATAAGCCCCAGCTCTATGTGTAATTCCATATACACGACCTAACTCTTGATTACATGCAATTCTTTCTCTCTCTCTCTCTCTCTAAAAAAAAAAATAGATATAGATCTCTAATTGCAAAATGGCACCAGGAAGGTGCCAAACCATGTGACGGATCCTTAGTGAACAGCACACATGCGACTTACATTCCAAATTTATCTAACCTCCACAAGTTTGTTTAGCAGATAGGCATCTTCATCTTCTGAATTCAACAATCACATAAATCTCCTTGAATTCCGTTGAAAGGCAACTTACATTATTCTAAAAGTTAAAAACCCCTGTTTACCTCCCCAATTAATACTTTTTTCATGATATAAGAGCAAGAGGTCCTAAGTTCAAAATCTTCTGTTTACATTCCATTGTTATCATAATAGAGAATTCAACAATCAAAAAATTTACCATGGTATCAGAGCAGGAGGTCCTGAGTTCAAAATCTTTCCAGGCCCCTATTTACCTCCCCAATTAATTTGTCCACGCTTAGGTCTAGGCAAAAGACCAGACTAACCGTGAGGGGGAGTGTTGAAATATAAATATTAAACCACGCCTTCTTCTAACAGCTTAAGCTTTTAGAGCAGTTGGCAAGTGGTCCCACCAAATCTCACATGGTATCAGAGCGGGAGGTCCTGAGTTCAAATCTTTCCAGGCCCCTATTTGCCTCCCCAATTAATTTGTCCACGCTTAGGTCTAGGCAAAAAGACCAGACTACGCGTGAGGGAGAGTGTTAGAATATAAATATTAAACCACGCCTTCTTCTATTAGCTTAAGCTTTTAGAACAGTTGGTTGTGGTCCCACAAAATCTAACACATGTTATCTCTTTTTGGTGAGTATGTAAACATCCAACAATTAAGCAATTTTAGTTTCTAAATCTGCATATGCCTACCTGAATTTATGAGTACCTAGGACATTGTTCGATATAGATTCTTAAAGACTGCACTTAGACACTATTAGAAAGTCCAACCCAGACAACAACAATTTCACAGACACCACCTTACATCTTCTTCAAGTTATGATCAAAGACACGTACATCACACGACCTAACTCTTCAAGATCAGGCCAAAGAGAGCAAGTGATCTTTCAATATGAACTATCACGATCACAATAGTTTACTCAGAATTTTAAACTGCAAGCGCCATTAATAAGTGCAAAAGTCAATACAGGGACTACAAATGAAAGCGTGCACCGCTGGAAGGAAGAAAGCTGTAAAGGCAGGCCAAACCTTTCCATAACATTAGAAAAAATCTTCAACTGAATTGACTAAAAATTTACTAAATGATAAGCTTAAACTATAGAAAATCGAGTATTTTTTATCCCTGTCAAGGATCAGAGCAAAGAAATTTTTTAATAGATAGGCCGACGAAATATATGTGTGGTGCATCAAATGGCTCAGTGATTCCCACCCAGTAGCAGTTCATAAAGTACAGCGGTATACAGCCATTATCATAAGCCATTGACCTCAAAAATCCCTTTTGCAAACAGTCATTTGATGCAGAGATTATCTAACGCTAATATTACACAGCTATCATGGGATCTTCCCTGGCATATGAGCCTACAAGAGCTATTACTTGTACAGAGCAGAAGTTGGCAACTTTTTCCCTGCAGCATTTGTTAGAAAACTAAACGGCCTACATTTGCTCTTTGTGGGTGTGCCAGGTAGTGAAATTTAACTATAGAAAATTTGGAGAGAAATACTTGGCTGCTAGACAACAGGTGCTTTCTTGGTAAGCATTGCTGGATTGTACACGTTTTTTTTCTCATGTGCTCCATTGCCCCAATATTCGGAGACTTTAAAATGTGGCTCTATCACACGTGCACATTAGTTTGCCCACAGGCAGTCTATTGGCTGGTAACTCTAGCTTGGTCGAGGTTGAATTGTTGTAACAACATGAAAACTTCTTTGTCTTTAAACCCTGCTTCCATTTTTTGGACTACTACTAAGAGGAGAGAGATCGGCAGCCTTTCAGAATGAGGGATGTGGCATTAGTTTGATTTTTCCAACTTCTAGGTTGCAAATAGGAGCAGCCACGTCAGTGCACTTTAATTTCGTACACTTATCAAAGATCAACTCGATGTCTGTCAAAATAGTGAGAATTGCTCCAGATCAGCTTGTCCTTTCACTCAGATAATCGCATTGACCACAGCCCAAGCATCAAGCAAATTGCCTTAGACCTAATGAGCACCCAATGCACCATCTCTTCATATGCTATAATTGATTCCAATGTTATTTAATGAGACACAATGTAAAAGACAAGCACAAAAACCCAGTCCACCTGTCAATGAATGACTTTAATAAAGTTTGTCTGATACACTGATATAGAAAGATTCAAGGACTGCTGACAAAATTACCTTTTCCTTTACCAGCAATAATTCAGCAATTCGGACGAGTACATCTTGTATTCTCAGTCCTTCCTTTGGAACACCATCTGTAATCAACCGTCATGAGAAGCAAGGCACAAGAAGCAGCAAGAAAATTAACAAAATTTGACATACAAAATCCCTTGATTTAAGGAAATGGAGGTCACAAGCACTAATTACCTGAAAAGTTTGGTGAGTCTGTAATGTCTTCAATGATATGACTCAAGAATAGATTTCCATAACTGTAAGAACAGAATCCACTCCTTAGTGACACCAATTATAACTAGAACAAGTACAGCTTTTGAAGGTATACAATTTACACCTAAATGCCACTCAAACACTTACGTATACACATTTATTATGCCAAATACGAATCCAAAAATGATGACTTAGACCAATGATATACCAAAAACTAATGTCTTGTTGCAATAGATATTATACCGATGTGTAGAATGATTGAAAGCTGTACGCAAATGGAATTTTAGAAAGATACGCAGCAGACTATGCAGATCGTAAACAGAAATTACTTGACAAAATAACTGGAACACTACAAATGCAACAATGTGACAATCTACATTCAATGAAGTACATATAAACATGCACCATACAAGGACAAAGCAGTTATATGAGCTGAATGTTTTGCACTGAACCGACAACATCGCTCCAGTTCCAGCAATTGTAATGTATTTCGAACTTCCTTTTACAGAGAACCTCAGTGTTCATTGAGCCCCTCTTTTCCCAACCCCTCTTCTAAAAAAAAACAAAAAGAAAAAAAAAAGAATGACAATGGGAGGTCCAAACTCAACATCAAATTGCATTACCCCACCATAAATTCATCAAGCACTCCAAGTAGTCTAATTTATGTAAAGAACCTTGAATAAACTTCAATTAGTCAATCCCCCGATCCATCTTAATTGACAGCATTAAGATGCTTAAAGCATCGTATATGAGGACAGAAAAAAAAAAAAATTCGCCTACTTACATGCAGGCCTGTGTTATCTAGTGATCCTGAGAAAAAGGGAATTGATAAAACCAACACGCATTCTCGAGGAAAATCAAAAAAATGCAACTCAAAACTGTTCTGTTCAAGCGTAAGGGTTGCCTCACTAACATATAACAGCACCTGCAAAAGTTCATACAACAGAATATATCTAATACAGATAATATCAAACAAAAGAGAAAAATACTACTCATGTTCCAATCCCAAGTTTCTCAAAACTATAAAGTAGGATGGTAACACCATTACTCTTTAATTTCTTCATAAGTCTTCTGCTTTAAACGGGGAGTAAATTCCCTCCAGTCATAGTCACCAACTCCAAACCTGCAGCAGAGCTCCAAGTAAGTCTAAATTATAAATGTTATTCTTAACCCAGATTAATACATTCTCGATAATAATCTTCACTTTCTAAGATGCAAAATTGATGTACCTATGGAACAAAAATGAGCAAATTAAAATGTAATATATATAGAATCCAAAAAAAGAAATTGTCTGTTCATCACCGCACAGAGTTTGCAGGATTTAATCTGAACCCTACATATGAATGATTGAATTTTGCAAAGTTAAGTAAACCTCATCAAAATCTGCACAAAGGCCGCCCGCTGATTTTGATTGAATCCCAATACCCTAAATGATCGTCCTTCACCTTCCATAAGAGGAAGTGGCTCCGTACTGTCAACTGCTGAAACATGATCAAAGATAAGCACTCAAGTGAAAAGCACAATATGGTAATCGAGCACAAACTGCACTAGCTAACACAGAAAAATAAAATAAAATAAAAAATTGATATACCCCTAGATCTCTTTCTATAAGGCCTTCTTCCAGTTTGAATTCCAGGAAGAGCAGCTTCACCATCCGTGGATTCAGCTTCATAGTTATCATCCTCATCTTCTGAACTCACATCTTCCAGACCGGCAAGATCATCTTCCTCCACAGATACCATCTAGAAAATTCACAACAACACACTTTAAATAGAAACAAAGTTCGAATGTTCAGATTGATTGTGTGCTAATAATCACTCTAGACCTCCAAACATATAACGGGAAATGACACAACTATAAGAATGAGAAATTCTTTGACAGCCTAACAGAAAAAGCTCTCAAGAGCTTGATTCATTCAATAATCATCATCAACAGCACACCCGAGCCACTTTCTTATAACAATTGGTAAAAACATACAGTACAAACCTGCTTTCGACTTCTCTTCCCTTTCCCCAAGGCATTGAACTCCTCAACTTTGTGCACTTCATATCTATCTCTTAACAGCTCTTCCCAGAAATTTGTTCTTTCCGAATTGCCTATGGTAGATTTACTCTCTTCTGCAGCCTTCTGTGCTGCTTCTTCAGCTACAGCCTCTACTTCATCAATATACTCGAAATTCGCCACCTAGACAAAAAGGATTTATAGTGATTCTAGCATGATGCCCTAAAAATGAAGAATCTAAAGTTGGAGCTTGACTTAAATGTAGTGCTCGGCAGGAAAGTCAAATTGATTAAATCATAGAAATCCCCAATAAGTACATAGAGGGTCATGCAATGGAAGAAGGCACATAAATTATATGTATTCAAATAGAGAAACCAAAGTTCTAATAGCAGACATCTGAATAATGTGTTGGTAGTCTGATGATTTCTAGAATAAGCCAACTCAAGACATGGGGGGACTCCCTTGTGGTGTAATCTTCTTCTCTTTGCGAAGTTTAGCATCATTCCCAGAGTATCAGCTTTGCTGCTCAACCAAGCCTTCATCGCCAGGTTACAAAAATTACAGTGTGGAACTGAGCGCACGAAGCTTGCATTTTCTTTACAGTAATTAGAAAAACTACCACATTCTAAGTAGATCTCACCAAAGACATTTACCACACCAGAGAACGCAGAAGCCAAATTGCCTGTCACTATGTTAATAAGAAGAAAAAGGAAGGCCCGTGGCGATATGGAATAGAGAAGGAACATCCTAGGACTTTGATCTAGGTTACATCCCAGCCACTCTCACACCCTTGATTAAAAAGACATGCAACAAGGCCACATGCTATGTTTTAGAATTGAGAAAGCATGAAATTATTACTTGAACCAGGGTATATGGTTCCTCCTGGAGAAAAATGTACAGTGAAAGGTCAAATAACTGTCAGATACAGGGTAGAATGTCAGATCATAGCCCAGAACCTTATGCTTATCGAAAAGCTAGTCCTAGCAAGGAAGTTTGATGGATGTTGATTCAGCAGGCCATTGAAGTACAACAACAACAACATCCCCACCCCCTCTTCCTCCCTTGAAAGGGAAAAGAAAAGAAAATCAAAAGAAATTATTGATTCCCTGGTTAGGATTCACTACCTCTTTGCCTCGAGACATTGCACTGTGAAGCAGGATGGATTTTCCCGACGAAGGATGTGAACAAAGGTGACTGCTTGGCCGTCTTATATACTAAGGCCCTACCAGGGATAGACCCGATGGAATGGGAATAGGGAGAGGTGTTAATGGATTGAAGTTGACGATTATCGTAACTTCATAAATGGACCGATAATTAAGGCTTTTATCTTGGCATCTTTTCATAGAAGGAAACTCAATGTGGCAAGTACATCTTAGCAATCCATGTATTATTTAGTCTTACAGTAATTCATACCTACAAAATTTAAACTATACATTCTGTGCAAAGCGCTATCAAATAAGGTAACTTAGCGAGTAATTATTATTCTCATTCTCAATTTTTTTTCTTCTAAAGATTCCTTTTATTTTTATTCCCACCTTCTCAGTCCTGTTTACCAAACAGGACCTCAACGTTTTGTCATCACTTATCCCACTTACCAATGATCTCTCATCCAGGATTAGAGAAGTGCCATGTGAGTGTCTCGTAACTCCTAAGCTACTTTTTTCTTGGATATTAGACATCTAAAACTAAATGCTGGTTGTGTCCGGTTCCATCCTTGTACCTAGCATTTTGAAAAGTCAATACATACTTACCTTACCCAAAAAAAATAATAATAATAAATAAAATAAATGCTGGCATAGTTTAAGCGCACTAGACAAAGACAAAACTCCCATCAGATCACACAAAAGACAAAAGTTCTATAATCCTCAAGGTTTAACACAGTAAAAAACCTTGAAGGCCTTCAAAAAGCCATCATCTTCATCATCTTCCACTGTAGTCTCTTCACCTCCAACTTGTTCTCTATCAAGTAGTCTGTCATAAAGCATAACAATCTCATATTGATTATTTATAATTTCGTAAGTAATGGAGATAACAAAGATGGAAGCTCACCTATCTATGGCAGCATCGTCGTAGTGAATTTGACGGGACTTTCCAGCTTCATCGTTTTCATCAGCAAATAGCTCCTTCGAGCCATATCTTATAATGTCATCTAATTCTTCCTGTGACCAGACAATAACAGATCAGAGCTAGGGTTTACTGGGGTGTGGCGATGCTGGGTTAGAAGCAGGTCTAAAACTGGAGTTCTTTTCAGAGATATAGTCTACGCATTACATAAAAGAAATTCAGCAAACACATTTAAGTGTTTAATAAAAGAAATTCAGCAAACACATTTAAGTGTTTAAACAGGTCCATACAGTCAATAATATAGAGAACCAATACTATTAATATAATCAACAATATAAGGTTCGTGTTCCTACATATAAACTGCTCAAAGGAGGTAATTCATATTTCCACTTCTGAGAGAAGGGATTATCTGAGAGGATAGGTGCTGTCTACCTGGTTAATGTTTTGAGCCTTTAGCCTTCCAACCACCAGATGCTCCAAAACCATCTTTTTCTTAGTCATTTGCATCATCCTTTCTTCAATTGTACCTCGCGTAATCAATCTGTATATCATTACCTGGCACAGGAAAAAGAACCTCTTGTATCAAGACAACAAAAAATCCTGCAGTATACCTAAATAACAACACTTAACTGTGTTGGTTTGTCCAAGTCGATGAGCCCTGGCCATTGCTTGTAGATCAGCATGTGGATTCCAATCACTGCATAAAAAGCGGAAGAAATTTCCACAAGTGGAAAGAGAAAAATAAATGCAGGCCACATAAGGAAAGCTGCCTATCACTAGCAATATCTAAAATTTTGACATAGCGTAACCACATCATAAATGGATACTCGTTCATAAACACGGTCAACTAACTCCAGAACCAACAACAACAGCAACAACAACACAAAAAAAAAAGGAATAAAAAATTGAGGCAATCTCCCACTTTAAATAGAGATACATTCTATGGAGAGTCTCCAACAAAATGACAGGAATAGACAAACTGAAAAACGATTTATTCGCGTCTTTTCTAACTTTTCATTATCGCCTTCGGACATTCATAACAAATAATAGGAAAAGTAATGACTTCTGCTTTGGAAAGATCCTTCAACTCCTAATCATAAGATATATCCTCAGTATCTGTTCAAAACTAAGTAATGCCCATAGAATTTCTAGCGAATAGCTTTCAACAACTCTAATGTTCTTGTACTTGAATATATATTGACCTATAGAGAGAGAGAGAGATTGGTATGGCCCGAGCAGGAAGAGAGACCTGAGGTAGAGAGAGATGTCGAGTGGTGGAACCTAGGGGGAGGGAGGAGAAAGAAAAACTAAAAGACCTTTACCAAAATAAAATGTAGGTGACCAACAGTTATGTAAAAACAGAACATAGACACTGATCATGTTTCGTATTGTTAAAAATGGACAAAGATAGGGATGTATAAATAAAAGTGCACTAGAAGAACAACAATATATAAAACGTCATGCATGAAAGAATATGAGTAGTTCTTGAATAAACTTGGCACAATTGCGTAAACCATTCAAGACAAATTTCTCAATCATATTAAGAAAACGCATACTGATTATATAGAATCAAGGAATCCTTGATTAATCCAGTATTTGTTACAAAGTTTAAAGGAACAAATTGCTTAAATAGAAGTTCCTAAAAAAACATGCTTTTAAATGCAAGTAATGTCTGCAGAAGGATCCACAACAGATTAATTTGGCACCGATTTCCTTCTCAATATTTGATAGAACTAGAGACACATAGAATTAAATATATCGTTATTGCAAACGAAAATATCATTTTCAAATGATATCTTTAACCATCCACAAGTTGTTTCCAAATACAAAACAAGCCCTTATTCGTACAACGAAATATCTAATTGCAATATGGCGAGAGATGTCACGACCCAATGATCGGGGTGTCCAATAAAACCAAACACCCAACGTCATAAAAATAAGCACCTACATTGTTCTTATTGATTGATGGAAAATACTCTTTATGTTTGCCCAAAGCACGGGTTCCAGATCTAGTGATAATCAAAGTTAATAACAATCAGAGAAAACAGATTCCAGAATTGAATGAGAAACTGTTGTACTGAGAGAGAGAGAAACTACTGTACTAAGAGAGTAATAACTATGCGATTTTATGGGACCAATGTCAACTGTTCTAAAAGCTTAAGCTGTTAGATGAAGGTATGGTTCAACATTTAATTACTCTAACACTCCCTCTCACACTTGATCTAGTCTTTTTGCCCAATACTAAGCGTGGACATATTTAAGTGGGGAGGCAAATGGGGCCTAAAAAGGTTTGAATTCAGGACCTCATGCTCTGATACCATGTGAGATTTTATGGGACTACTACCAACTGTTCTAAAAGCTTAAGCTGTTAGATGAAGGTATAGTTTAATATTTAATTACTCTAACAATAACAAACAAGATCTATGATCCACAAAAAATTTGGTTGAAAGGGGGAAAAAGAATACTGCTTAAAGAAGGAAATAAAGAAAGTCTACATTTCCAAGCTCCAATTCACTTTCAAGTATCGAATACTTCATAGTCCTCCAAAACACACCATGTAAACGATATTCTCCCATAATATGCTTACACAAACAACACACTATCCTCAAACCCTCCCTATTGGATTCCTTGTTCTCACAAGCGACCCTTATCCAAAGTTAGCCCCAGGTATATGTTTTGTTGCCAAATAAAATATATTCTCATTCCTCCTATTTCGAATAACTTTAATTACCATGGGAGAGAAAAGGCATCTCCCAGAAAAGATAACTATATCAACACCGTTGTCAATCCAACAGTAGCTATGATAATAAAACAAATCCTCTTTTAGAAGTTCAACAAATCACAGATTGCCACATATACAACCAATTACTATTTCTCAACTTACCATTTTAGGTGTTGAACCTCTTAATAATATTTATTCAGTGTAAACTCTCTAATAATTAAAAATTAATTAATCAAACATCTTACCTGTCATATATAATTACGGTATCTGCAGTAGCAAGGTTTATTCCCAAGCCTCCAGCTCTTGTAGAGAGAAGGAAACAAAATCTGGTGGAGTTTTTGGCATTAAAGCGATCAATACGTATTTGTCTCTCTGCCCCACCTACCTTCCCATCTATCCTTTCATATTGCCATTTCTGTGCAGGAAATGAGATGCGAATGCACCCACCATATCGGCAAATGATGACATTAGAAGCTAAAATCCACGAATTACATGCTGAAAAGAACAAACGTCGAAAGTATTGACATCAGATGGATACCTTGTAAGTGCAGTAATCTTCAAGTAAGTCTAACATATGCTGGAATTGCGTATAAATGAGCACTCTATGTCCTTGCTCTTTAAGCTTCACCATCATTTTGTCCAACAACTGCAATTTCCCACAAGATTCCAGGAGTTGTCTGTTGAAAGAAAAGTCGAAGAAGAAAAAAGGGGACTTATAAGATTGAAAAACAAACAAGCTGACCATTGCAGCATCAGATCAAGTGCGTTGCTGCTCTCATAATTAAATCAAGTGTTCTAGGCAGCAAATCGCATAAAATTCAACGAAATGCAAATAACATTAGAGCCATCTTCAGTAACACTATACGAAATCAAAGGGATAATAATATACTTGTAGGCTTCACCACTATCTTCTATATCTGGTTCAACTCCTTCTAGCATGTAAGGATGGCAACACAGTTTCCGCAGTTCCATAACCACATTGATAAGAGATATCTGCCACTTAGAACAAAATCCAATTAGAATGGAGTCGTCAAATATAAAGAATAGCTCCTTCTAGTAAATCTCCTTATTCTACCTGGGCACCACCTCGCCGTGTTAGTATCTGATAATTACGAGTTAGAATGGCCTTGTAGTATTCTTTCTGTTTGGCACTCAACTCAACACGTAAAATAAGTTCCTTTTTTGGGGGCAGCTCCTTCATGACATCTTTCTTTACTCCTGCAATATCATGCAAATTCGATTCACGTTCGATTAGAAGACTAAACCTGTTAAAAATGAAACTCCCATATAACTATATGTCAACTATCATGTATCTGAGGGTCATACAAACTTGAGACCTATTGTCTCCAATCAGTATTGTGAGATTTACCCAATCCAGCAGGTCACTTGAATTTATCTTCACCGAGAGAAATTAATTGATTCTTTACTTTAATTGCATCGTTGGGATTATTATTGTCGCTTACAGTCAAGAAAAATTCACAAGGGCCACAAAACGCCAAGAAGATGAAACAACTCTTTCAGCCAAAAGCGTTGA
Source organism: Rhodomyrtus psidioides (assembly GCA_021437785.1). Lineage (NCBI taxonomy): Eukaryota > Viridiplantae > Streptophyta > Magnoliopsida > Myrtales > Myrtaceae > Rhodomyrtus > Rhodomyrtus psidioides. Next base: position 4,661,618 of record JAILYB010000044.1, on the reverse strand, counting down.
CAAAAAATCGTTGCTTCTACTTTGTCAAACGCGAAACGTTTGCATCACTAGTTTGTGAGTCATAATTCGAAGAAGGTGTGGAGCCAGCATTTTGTGAAGTCTACAAAAGGCCAAGAAGATGAAATATCCCTTTGAGCCAAAAGTGTTGAAGAAAAAATCGTTTCTTCTCCTCTGTAAAACGCGAAATGTTTGCATCACCAGTTTGGGAGTCATACTTCGAAGAAGGTGTGGAGCCAGCATTTTATGAAGTCTTATAATCTGCTCCTCCTGATTGATGTCTCTAAATTCTTCCTGGAATTCTTCCAAGCTTCCAAACTGCAGGCGCCAAAATCGATCGGGGAGGTATCAGCCAGATTTAAATCCATCATAGACCTAAACAACGTATTCTGATATTTTCGAAATGTCCATGCAGACAAACCTTCCCGGCATCAAGAAAATGCATAAGCATAAAAAGCTCATCCAGATTATTCTGAAAATATACCAAATAAGCAGTTGTGAGTAATTGTTGCTAATAACTATGGTAATACAAAACACAGACAAGAATAAAAGAAAAGCTAGAAAAGGGAAAAATTCCGAACACAAGATATCAAATCCTAAGTTCTGTTACCATAACTAAGATACTGGTGCTTGGCTTAACTATTCCATGCTCCAACCAACATCCAAAGTTTACTCACTGTGAACACCCACCCAGGATAATTCTTCTAAATTAATTACATGCTTCTTGACTCCACCAAGAAAAGTAAAGGAACTCAGACTCGTACCAATGAAAACACTCCACTGACATTCTCTGAACGGAAAGATACAGTCATAGAGACCCATGTTCAAAAGGAAAGATTGACAATTTAACCAAGAAATTCAGTCGGCATTCCAAACTCAGTCGCTCAAACCCTAGCACCTACTGAGCTAGTAAACCACGTCCTCATACTGTGTTCAGCACAAGTCACGAGGAGGCAGAAAAAAGATTATACGCAGTTTTTTTTATTTAAAAAAAGCTTAATCTAGCTGCAGACGAAATTGGTTGCTTATCCGGTCAGTCTGTACTCTGATAACAAGTTTTCTTTCCAGGAATGAGGTTAAGAAATTGAGTAGTAGGCCATATGCTGTAAAGATATGGGTTATAAACTCATGACATTTGGCTTGCACATCAAGGAAACTATAACCCTCCCTCATCTTAAAAAAGAAAAATAACGGACATGTGATTTTGTCCATCAAAGTTCTTCAATGGTCCATAAATCAAATATCAGCTAAGCATTCAAGTAGGAGGTTGTTATAAGAAAAAACACAAGGTTTGAGTGAATGCAGATCTAGCTATAATTGGAAAGTTGTTCAAGTGAATCCTAATACCTAGCAGTAGTGTCATTTAACACTTAGGACTGGATAATATCACGAACAACTCACCTGGAGAGGGGTTCCAGTCAATAGGACTCTATGTCTGCTTGAATACTGCTTCAATGAATGGAACAATTTGGAATCCTTATTTTTCAAACGATGACCTTCATCAACAATCTGAAGGAAAACATCATGTCAAGCCTTCATCATGTTGGGTAATATTTATGAGTTCAATCTTACCATGCATTCCCACTGTATCGGCTTCAATGCTGCTGTGTCCAGATTAACCATCTCATACGATGTCAAGAGGACGTCGAATTTTATCCTATCTTGCTTGGTCTCACTAACAAGCTGGCCAGATTTTTTTCTCTTGAGCTTCTTGCTTTTGGGGAAGTAAAATTCGTAGTCTCGTATCACGGCACGAGCTTGGGAAGTGCCAACGTACATGATCTACGAAAGTAGAACCTCACATAACAATGGTCACCAGTACTGTCGATAAATATGATGTAATAAGAGTTTAATATACATACAACATTCAATTGAGGTGCCCATGTAGCAAACTCCCGTTCCCAATTCCGCAGAGTAGAAAGTGGAGCTACAACTAAAAATGGATATAATTTTTCTTCAAACAGAGATGCTAAAAAAGCAATACTCTGTATAGTTTTGCCTGCAAAATATAAAGAATAGCTTACACAGAAAACAAAAAAGCAAATTCAGTGCATAAACTTTCCTCATTACAAAGACATACCAAGACCCATCTCATCAGCAAGAATCACATGTGTCTGTTTAGACCAAGAGAACCGTAGAAAGTTAAGACCTTCAAGCTGATATGGATGCAGCGAACCTTCAATATCACAAGCAGCAGATAGACAAAGATAAGGAAATAGACGCTAGATAAATCAAAGCAGCAGAAAGCAACACCACAATACTGCGAATTATACCTCCTGTAAGAAACTCTGGGCTATGTTCATACTGATGAAATTCCTTCTGCTTCTTCCTCAGATCAGAAGAGTCTCGAAGGCTACTCTTTTGTTTAGCATAAGATGATCTGCGAGACCTGGACTGTATCTGATTAAATTTTTCGATTTCTGGCTGGAACGCAGAAATATCCGTCTCAAATTCCCAGTAACATTCGTCATAGGAAAGCTCTTTCCACTTCACTAGATATTCCTTTTCATCATCATTTAACCTACAGCATTCAGTTTATGACATCATACTTATTTTTACAATTCCAAAATCAAAAGATCGATAAATAACCAGATGAGAATGTAGAAAATATCAACATAGCATGAAAACATAGGAATAAATAAAACCAGATCAACAGTTAAACAATTTTCTTGATGACAGTCTAAGTTGGAAAGAATTGAGAAGTAATAGCAGCACAATGGATGTACAACATTGTACCTAGGAGCACAGGTACTCAAACCACACATCAAGAGCAGATTAGATAGCAAAAACAAATTGCCTCAAGGCAAAGTAAAACATCTCCCAAAGAACTCGAGGTCCAGATAATCAAACCTGCACGCGAGAATCCGATCAACTGTAGTCCATTCTGGTCTTATAGCAACAAATTCATCCTCAGCATTATTGTTTGATGCCATTTGCTTGTGGAAGTTGTTCACCTTTGTCTTTAACCGTGGTGTTGACTTGAAAGCTTTTAGAAACTCCTTCTCAGGGATCCTGCATGGAGAATACAATGGAAGTTGCTTAACAAGCAAAGGTGAACACCAAATGAAAAGTTGGATTTCCCAGCCATAGCAAAAGAGACACAAAAAGAGTAATTACAGAACTAATCAATCTCATATGACAAAAATGATAAAGCCTAAAATTACCAGGTGCAATGCAGATAGGACAATCCCTTCCACTTAACAAGATATTGTTTCACAAAAATTTGCTTTGTACCCAGCGTAGAAGCATCGCTATCGCCAGCTACAGTGGGGCGCATTTCGCAGTCTAAAATCTTCTCAATATCATTCAAGGGGCTCACCTGAAATCACACCATAGCACTTCTCACATATGCCGAACGAATGAGAACTTGCCAAAAGAAAGAAAGAGAATACATATAATGGAGCCATACACATTCAGGACATTTCCAATTGCTGGGATAAGGAGCTCTGGGTGGCGGGATCAAACATTTGGCATGGTAAGAATAATTACATGTCTCGCAGCTCAAAAGATTTTCACTTTCACCACAGGCTTGACAAGAATCTCCCTTCTGTTAATCAAAGAAAGCAGATGAACAGTTCAGAAATGAAAACTACATCATTAAGGAAGCAACCATGATCTAACTTTCACTCAGAAAGCAAAAACCAAATAACTAGGTTAACATCTTAGTGATATTAAATGACTAATAACATTAAAAATGGAAAGAGCAAGAATGTGTTTTGAATCACAGTACTGCAAAAGATATAAGACAATAAAACAAATCTCAAGCACCACACAAAATAACAGTGAACACACAAATCCAAATTAGAGCACAATTGCATTCCGTTTTCCGTCACGAAGCCAATTAATTGTTGTTACACAATCCTTACTGACCATCTTTTCCAGCCCACTCCTTTGTTTCCATCTTAAATGCATACTCTCAAGTATAAAAGAGAAGCATCGATGAAAACATGCTACAATCATGAAAAATGGAAAACTGGAAAAAAAAAATGCTAATACAGACCGCATCATCCCTGATTATCTTTTCTAGCTTGTCCTGAGTCAACCCAGGTTTTCGGGGTACAAAATCATCGTCATCCGATTCATCTATACTGTAAATGGGCCTTCGATCTGATCTGGCACGTAGCCGTTCAACCAAGCTGCTCATATTCTGCGAGGAGGAGAAAATTGACCTCTTAATGAACTCATGAAGTAAAAAAAAAAAACCAAATCAAGAAGCAATACATAAAACTTAAATTTGATGTCCACACTACAGCAGAATATATTCATTTTAGTATTTAAGAGGCAACGAAAGAAAAAAAAAAAAAAACTGAACAAGAAACCATACCCACAATTTACTACTAACATATAAAATGAAACAAGACTTCTTGCATAGACATTGATGCAATATCACAATAAACCAAGTGATAAAGCGGTTATCATATCCACAAAACGAACCCAATTACTATTATAGTTCTTAAAGGATATACTCAAACCTTTACATAAAAGAACAAGAGGGATACCAAAGGATCCTGAAGATCAATTTTTGTGACTTTTAAAGGAAAGGTTGGAAAATCTCCTTCTCTGTCAACATGGATGTATGCAATCATAAGCATATAATCTATTGCTAAAACCACAAAGCAATGAACGAATTCACAAGATCAAGGATTTCAGTTGTTTGGGATGCTTCTTGTTATCAAACATCCAAAAAATTACTAATGTTCGCAATTAACATTGGCAAGGATCCTTGTGAGAAAGAATCGCTAAAAATTCACCACAATTACCTTCCTGAACATTATCTAATTACAAGCCACAAATCTTATGCCATTACTCCTAGAAGGCCTGTACCTTTGAAATTTTTTGAACCTCCTAATCAATAATACACCACCTTTTTTTTGGTAAAATAATACACCACCTTAAATACCCAGCTTTAACTACCTAACTGAACAAAGGGATGTTCACCAGTGAAACAAACTAATTTTTCTTGTCTTGTTCAGACTCGGCCAATATTCAAAACCTGGTTATTACGGTTATTAGATCTACAAAATGGTATGTAAACTTTTAACTTTCATCTAAGATCTAATCACAATAAAATCAACAGCCACGAAAATTTTCCCAGACACCAAGAAGCTGATGTAAGCAGAAAAACTCAGGAAAAATTTTCAAGAAAGAAAAGACAACCAGAGTTGAGATCGAGAATGAGATGCAGAAGAAGAAGAACAAGAAGAAGAAAAATTGATTGCAACTAAATAACTATTTAAAAGCCGGCTAGAAAAGGTGACAGCTAGAACTAACTCTACCACAAGAAGTGCACAAGATGCAGCGACTAAGATTGACAATCCCGATTATTTGTCGTTCAAGAACTTCATTCCCCTTCAAGAATCCTTGTACCCAAGGATAATGTTGTATTTGAAAGTTCATCATTGCATTTAGCTTCCACTTATTCTTTTTCCATCTCTACCTTTGGCGTTACATGTTCCATCGGTCCCATCTCTTTGTTTCCTCATATATGAGAGTTAATATACAAGATGAAAGGATTGGAAAGATGACAACCACACATAACTGCAAGAAATCTAAAGCTTGCGCAAATATACCCAAGAATACTTCCACGCAGTACATGCTTCTCCAACACAACACACCCATTAGATCTTCAGTCAATAGATGGGGAAAGAGGATGAACTCTTTACTTCCACTTAGATACCTCTTTAAGTAACCATTAGCATCAAACCTCTCATGTTGACGTTACACGTTCCAACACTACTTTTTCTGTATCATTTTCCAAAAAGATCTTCTACTATGCCTTTGCTCTTAATATTCTTGAGCTTTAGCAAAAATATTTTCTTAGCTTTGCCAATAACACAGTCAACCAATAAATTTGCCTCCATCTAATTCTTCAACTCATTTTTTTTTACAATGTGGACTGGAGTTCATGATGAATTCTACAAATTCATTTGTTTCAATTATAAATTGTGTCACAGGTGTACTGCTGCTTGTGTTTGGCCCAAAAAAAAACAAGGAAGTATTGTTATTTGTGGATCCTTCCGTCCACTAAACTCTCAGTCATCTTAAGTCCAGACACTTCACTCAGCAGAGGAATGTACATGAATCAAACTGAGGCCATTGGATTCTCTTCCTTCACGAATCCACATCTACTAATAGTCCTTCGAATACCTCAAATGTATAGGAGTCCTTGGAGAGGCGGTCTTCCAATTGTGCTTTTCAAACAAATTGAATCCGCAGTGGACATCTATGCGGAAGGATCATACATCTTAGCAAGACTAATAGGGTATGCAAGATATTTAACCATACATTGGAATTACTTATTTCCTAAGAAAGAACAGAGAACCCAGAGTATAAAATGAGAGACTATGGGAGAGCCATCAGAGAACTGAAGAACACAGGAAGATGAATTCTGAACTCCTATCAACCTCAGTGAATCAGATACAGTGAACACGAGCGTCTACCATCGGTAACAGAATCGATTGCCACTGACTAACTACCGAAAAATCCAACTAAACGACTGGAATTAACAGTCTCCACTCAGAACTACACCCGATTCCGCAATTGAGGTTGATAATCCCGATCGTTTTCCGAGCATAAGTACCGACGTAAATCTCAAGCAGGACTTTCGCCGGAAAAGAAAACGAAGAAACGAACCTCCGCAAAAAATGTGTGGCTGAAGAGGATGGAGCTAGTGGACGCTGTCTAGAAGCCGCTCAACGGTCGCGGGTTTGCTCCGCCACCGCCCACCGCCGGAGACACCGTGCACTGTAGCAGAGTCGCTGGCCACGCTTTGGGGAGAGACAGCGACAGAGAGAATTTAGGGTTTAAAAGTTGAAAGATGAAGAAATGGAGGGGCTGCTGCATAAGATTATAAATGATGCGCATAAAAGGAAAAGCGGAGGACTATACCATTTTTGTTCAATTTCGTCCTCGTCCTCGAATTGATTCTTCCAATTTAGTCATTTTCGTCCTTGTAAAGATTAAACTATGCCGTTTATAGTATTGCCAAATTGCTAAAAAGTAAATTATTTAGAAGATGAAAAAAAAATTAATAATGTAGAAAAGGGAAATTATAGAATTTTGCAAATGATTCAAACGAACAAATGGTGAATTTGTGGATATGAAGCTAGAAGATGATTTGATAAGTAAGGGAAAATTTATTGAATCAAAGGCTACATTGCTCCACCGCGTTTCCTTTTTGATATTACTATTTCGCTCTCTAACATTTTGAGTTTTGTAACGTCCCGTCGATCTTTTAAGAAACCCGTTAGGATGGTATGTGGCATTTTTTTTTATTTGATGATCGGCGGGTGTCTAGATAGCTTTCACGTGCCTCGATCCACCTTTCGAGATAATTTTAAGGGCTCGTTCCCCACATAATTAGTTCGGTGCATTTAAAATTTTACTTTTGAAAATAGAATTAAATCAATATCATAAGAAGAGAAACAAATTTCATTATTATTTAAGCCAATGCCTTATTGGTTGGATGACATCTAAGATACTTTAGCAGTCAAAGTGACTAATTAATGCATATTGTGGAAGGTAAATCGGCCCATTGAATTTGAGTAAATAACACCATATCTCATGTTAAATAGAGGCAATTAATTAGCGTATGTTAGTCGAGTTGATGATATTTGCATTTAAAACATTACTTAGGCTCTGTTTGTTTCCCGTAAAATAATTTTCAAGAAAATATTTTCCATTTTTTTATGTCCGGTTCATGAAAAATTTATCAAGTTAAGAAACAATTTTCATCAATAGAAAAAACCTTCAAAAGCGGAGAAAATGAGAAGAAATCATTTTCCCTTTTCGAGATAATCTTAAGGGCGTGTCCCCCACATTAATTCGATGCATTTAAAATTTTACTTTTGAAAAAAATAAAATACTTACCATAGGAAAAGAAACAAATTTCATTATTATTTAAGACAATGCCCCATTGGTTGGATGACATCTAAATACTTTAGCAGTCGGAGTGACCAATTAATGCAAATTGTGTAAGATAAATCAGTCCATTGAATATAAGTAAATAAAACCAGATCTCATTTAAATAGAGGCCATTAATTAGCGTATGTTAGTCGGATTGATGAATATCTCGCATTTAAAACTTTACTTAGGCTCTGTTCATTTCTCGAAAAATAATTTTTAGGAAAATATTTTTCAGATTTTTCGGTGTTCGGTTCATGGAAAATTAACGAGTTAAAAACTAAATTTTGTCAATAGGAAAAACCCTTCAAAAGTGGAGAAAATGAGACGAAATCATTTTCCCTTTCCGAGATAATCTTAAGGGCGTGTTCCCCACATTAGTTGGGTGCATTTAAAATTTTACTTTTGAAACAAGAATCAAATCTATACCGCAAGAAGAGAAACAAGTTTCATTATTATTTCAGCCAATGTCTTATCGGTTGGATGACATCTAATATACATGTGACTAATTAATGCATATTATGGAAGGTAAATCAGTCCGTTGAATATGAGTAAACAACACCAGATCTCATGTTAAAAATAGAGGCGATTAATTAGGGCTTGCATGAAAACACTTCATGCCCAAGAACGGCTTATGGCAGGAAAATGGTTTTTTCAACTTTTGCTTTGAAGTAGAAGTTAAATTTTCAGCTTCAGCTTCAGAAATTAATTTTTGATAGAGAAATGCGTTTGATAATGATTCAAAAAGACAATGTTCGAAACATTATTAAAAAATGTTCGATGGCGGCGGCGGCCCGCGGCGCCCGGCGGCTGCGGCGGCCGGCGACCGGCGGCGGGCTAACGGCGGCCGGCGACAGGCGGGCGACCAGCGGCCGGCGGCGGCAGCGGCGGCCGGCCCCGCGAGAATGACTTCTCGAATGGAGAAGCTAGTTTTTTTACTTCTCAAAATCAACCAAAAATCTTACCAGAAATAAAAAAATCTTGCCATAAGTAGAAAATCCTACCATAAGTCAATTTTTTTACCAAACGGCTTTCTACTTCTGGCAGGGTTTTATCAAACGCATTTCCCTGCCAGAATGGCTTCTGGCAGGGAAATGGAAAAACTGAAGTGTTTTCATGCAGGGCCTTAGTGTATCTTAGTGGAGTTGATGATATCTGACATTTAAAACATTACTTAGGGTGCGTTTGTTTCAAGGAAAATGGTTTTCAGAAATTCATTTTCTGGAAAGTGGTTTCCTGAAAACCACTTTCTCTGAAAACGATTTGTTTTCCGATGTTTGGTAATATGTTACCGAAAATATTTTTTGGTGTTTGGTTCTCATTTATAAAACGAGTTTATTCTCATCAAATGGACTGTCCATAATACTAAGGAGAGAAAAACGGTCAAGAGAGCTGACGTAAACTGACACGGTCAAGCCTCGACCCCAGTCTTGGTCCTGGCCCCGGCCCCGGCCCTGGCCCCCGGCCCCAGCCCCCGGCTCCGGCCCCGACCCAGGCCCCAGTCCTCGCCTTGGGTCGCGGTTCTGGTTCTCGATTCTCGGTTCCCGACCCCTGTTCCCGGCCCCGGCCCTGGACCCGGCCTCGGCCCCGATCCCTGTTCCCGGCCTCGGCCCGGCCCCGACCCCCGGCTCCGGTCCCCGGTCCCGGTTCTCGGTTCCCGGCCCCGGCCCCGGTCCCGGTCCTCGGGTCTTGACCCCGGTTCCCGGCCCCGACCCCGGTCCCCGGGTCCCGGGACAGGCCCCGGCCCCCGCTCCGATCCCCGGTCCCGGTTCTCGGTTCCCGGCCCTGGCCCCAGCTCCGATCCCCGGTCCCGGTTCTCGGTTCCCGGCCCCGGCCCGGCCCTCGGCTCGGTCCCGGCCTCGTGTCTCGGCCAGGGTCCTGGGCCCCGATCCCAGTTCCCGGCCTCGGCCCCCGACCCGGCCCGGCCCCAGCTCCGATCCCCGGTCCCGGTTCTCGGTTCCCGGCCGCGATCCTCGGGTCACGACCCCGGTTCCCGGCCCCGGCCCTAGTCCTCGGGTCCCGGGACCTGCCCCGGCCCCTTCCCAGGCCCTGGGTCCTGGTCCCCGACCCCTGCCCAAGCCCCGGGGCCCGATCTCGGTCCCGGTCCTGGTTCTCGGGTCCCGGCCCTGGCCCCCGGCTCGACCCCGGCCCCCGTCCCAGGCCCCTACCCCGGCCCTTGCCTCGGCCCGGTTCTCGGTCCCCGACCCCGATCCCGGCCCCGCCCTCGGTCCCCGGCACCTGTCCCGGTCCCGGCTCCCGTCCCAGGCCCCGGTCCCGGGATCGGTCCCCGGAATCGGCTTCAGTCCCGTTTTCAAAAAAAGTGAGAGACTCAAATTTGGGAAAGTGTTTTCACCTTTTTATTTTGGGGAATTCACTTTCCTATTTTAATGAATAAAATCTTTGTTGATTGGAAAGTACTTTCCGTTGATCAAATCATTTTCCGCGAACCAAACGGACGAAAGTCCTGAAAACACTTTCCCTGAAAACACTTTTCTCAAAACAAACGCACCTAAGGCTCTGTTCATTTGCCGAAAAAATATTTTCAAAAAAATATTTTTCAGATTTTCCGGTGTTCGATGCATGGAAAATTAACGAGTTAAGAATTAATGTTCGTCAATAGAAAAAACTCTCAAAAGTGGAGAAAATGAGAGAGAATCATTTTTCTTCATCTTTCCTCCCTTCAATTATTCACCTTCATTTCCTTTCTAATTATCTTAAAGAAAATGTTTTTTTTTTAAATTTTTAAATTTTAAATTTCTTTATTTTTTTTTCTCTTTTCCTCTTCTTAGGTCAAGGAGCTCACCAAAGGGTGATAAGTCTTGCTCAAGACCAGCAAGGCTCGAGCTCGCTTGTGGCCAGTCGCCGATCATCGAAGTGGCTGGCGCCCAAAAGAGGAAGAAGGGAAAAGGAAAAAATGAAATAAATAAAAATTATAAAGAAAAGAGAAAATAAAATAAAATAAAAATAGAAATTCTAATTTTAAATAATAAAATAAAATAAAAATCATTAAAAGGTGTGCATAGATGAAAATCAAATCCGATTTTCAGTACGGAACGGCGAAAAACATTTTTCAGTTTATTTTTTAGAAGAAAATATTGTTATTTTTCTGGAAAATGACTTCTTGGAAAATATTTTTCAAGGACATCTCTTTTTCCTCAAAACGAACAGATCCTTAGGATTTATTTGTTTCATGGAAACAAATTCTTTTGAAAATATTTTTCTAAAATGTATCGTTTATATCGCTTGAAATAACAAGTCAATGAAAAATATTTTATTATTGACGATAATTGATGTCTAAATATCCTTACGGATGATAAAAAGAAATTTCGTTCTTTCATCGAAGAAGTGATGTCAAAGATCATTTTTAAGAAAATACTTTTTCGCTTTCCCCAAAACAAATACGACCTTATTACGTTGTTGGTGTTGTCGCATTTTTATGACTTCCCAAACGTTGTTTTGAATTAGTTGTCATTGAATTTTTTCACCAACCGTTAAAAGCCTTTAACAATACAAGACTTTAGATGAGATATTGTACTCAAATGATATTTAGAGCCAAATGCTTAAAGTTAATCAAGTTCAATTAAAAACTTTTTTCCTAATATGAAAGGGAGTTCAAGGATTACGAAAAGTCCCAAACTCGTAGAGTTAGATAAATTTATTCCAATTAATTTTTTGGTGACACACGTGCGACAAATTTGCTTCAAACTATTTTTTTGGTAGCTTCAAACTGGTACACACGTAACACATTTATCTCCGTTATCTTTCGCTAAATTTTACTGTGAAATTATTGAGTTATATGATATATGGCATTAATAACTCAGTTGATCTGGCAAGTATAGTGTAAATCTATATGTTCACCTGTTCATTCAACGAAAGAAGGGTAACAATCTTCAGATCATCAGGTTCTATGGATCAAACTCCACTACCAGTATAAGATCTGCTTAGATACACCCGGTAATCTATATGTTCAATCCCTGATTTTTATGTTGACTTGCTAGGTCAACTTAGTGGTTGCCACGTATCATCTAACTCAGCAATTTCACGGTAAAATTGACAGAAGCTACTTAGGGTCAATGTATCAATAGTGTACCGATTTGGGATTTTTGGTTACTCAAAAAGTAAGTTGGGGTAAATTTACTGTAAATATACCAGTTTGACATTTTGCAGGGTATTAATTCTAAAACGTGGTCCATTTTTTTAGTAGTTGTACAAAAAAGCATGTGTAATATGTGGTCCCACATACTTTAGTTGTTGGACAGATTTTTACAATTTTTATTAGTTCGTCCTATTACTTTTGAAACACTAACTTTGAAAACGAGAACAATTTTGGTTTGTGGATGCAAAAATGGTTCTTCTCATCGGTTCCACTCACGATTATCCAACAAACGCTAGTTTCAGTGAAAATAATTTACTCGAAAAATTCCGTAAAATTGACTTGTTAACGCGATGCGTGAGCAACAAGTAAAAGAAATTACATGGAATTAGAAAAAGGAAATAAATCTAAAAACTAAAATGAATTTCAGCTAAAGATTTACTTGAGCATTTTAACTAGAATTTTAAAAAAATAAAAGGAAAAAAATGAACAAAACGAGGGGGGAGGGAAAGGGGGATCCGGATCGTCTAACATTCCCTTAGAAGGTTAGACACCTAACATTGCAATCCGGACAGTCTATTTTTAGACGGAATGCCCAGATCTTCTATTTTTATGGGGCAATTTTTAGAATTATATATATATTTATTAGTAATAATCTGGGTCATCCATTCATAACATGAATGGCTCAGATTACAAGATTAGGGCCTAATCTTCTAAGGAAAGGTTAGGCGATCCATTTCCAGTTGATTTTCTTTTATTATCACCTGCCTTAAACGCAGGTGACTTACGCACCTCCCCCACCCTTGATATGGGGTGAGCCCCCTATATTAAGGGTGGGGATCACCCTACCTTAAAAAAAATTAAGGTAAGGGATCCGGGTCCTAAGAGATCGATTTGAGCATGACAAAAAAAGAAAAAGGATCGATTTTCTGCATTTACCCTTCTTGGGTTGCGGAAGATTTCTTCAATGGATGGGTGAGATGAGTTTCGAATATCATGGCATTGAGTATCTCTTCGAAAATGATTCTTATAATGTCTCATCCCTAGAAATAAATATATATTTTTTAATGTGAGTTTTTTTCATGAAAAATTTAAGATGTGGATAATATTTTCTGAAAAATAATCTCTTACATTACTTACAGAAAAATAAACGGATGCATAGCATTTTCATCACCCACGAAAATAGTTAAGCACATATTATTATCGATGGTAAAAACATTTTTTATTTATTCATTTTTTTAAGAGATATAGCCGATAATTTTTTCGAAAAATATTTTCTAAAATACGCTCTTAATTAAAATTAATCCCTTCATTTTCTACACTTATTTTAAGGGGAAAAGTGCAACTAATTTCAAAAGATGGGGAGCCCATTGCAAAAAATTTGAAACATCGGAAGGCAATCAGAAATCACGAAATTAAGGTGATAATGTGGTCCGGGGCGGTGCGGGGAACATCGAAATCAATTTGAAAATATCGAGGGGTTTATGACAAAAATGAGATATTACGGGGTCAAATTAATAACCATCCTAAAATTGTGGGGCCAAATTATGATTTTCTCAGCCGAAAATCACAAAATTAATTTCGCTCATTTGAGGAGTAACGCCCCTGCGTCGGAGGTCACATTAGCCAGAGACGCTCCTCCAAACCCCTAAACCCTCTCTCTCTCTCGCTACACCCAACAGCAGCCATGGCGATGCGCTTAGTCCTCTTCCGGCGGGCCCTAACCACACCGTCCATCTTCGGACGCTCTCTCGCCGCGCTTCCCCCGGCCTCCGCGGACCCCGCGCTCGCGCCATTTCCATCGCGACCGTCCGCGCCACCACCGTCTTCGATGTCTTCCCTTGCAACCGCGCTAGGACCTCGGTCCTTGGCGCCGGCGGCGTCGTCGCTGCTCTTCTCGCGATCGCTGGCCTACAACTCCCGGAACTACAACGACGGCGGCGACAAGATCGATCCGGACACGGTCCTCTTCGAGGGGTGCGACTTCAACCACTGGCTCATCACCATGGATTTCCCCAAGGACCCAAAGCCCACTCCCGAGGAGATGGTTCGCACCTACGAGGAGACTTGCGCCAAAGGGCTCAACATCAGGTTGTGATTCCTCTTTTCGCTATGTTGTTTCTTTCCGCACATTGCGTCGGGAATGGTTCTGTCATTCAGTCAAACTCATTGTAGACAGGGTAACTCGTTAAGGATTTTGTTCAACTTGCTTATTCTTTATTATTTAGAGGCCTGAATTAAGTAATGGTTGGCTAGAAACCATGAGTTTAGCACTTATCGCTAACTTGTGGAAAAAAATCTTAATTATTTTAGCCTGACAAACGTATGAGTTCTGTTCCTGGTCGGTTATCCGTTCATGCCTTGGATAAATTACTCTGTTCATACTTTATTGTAGGTATTGCGTCCTGCGTTGGGAACCATATTTCATGTGCTTGGTTTATGAGGCATATATGATGCTGAGTCTGTGCCTCGGTTACACAATGCGAAGTGTTGTAAATGTTGAACTCGCTTAGGTTAGGAATAAATAAGCAAAGGGAATTCTTGTTCACCTCCCGTCTCTCCTTCTATGGTGGACGCGTTTATCCGGATGCATGTGTATGTGTGTGTCTTTTCTGTTTGTCCATGCGTTTAAACCGGGTAGAAAGACATCTCCCCTTGAACGAAGCCTTCTTGGTTGGGCCACATGTTTATTTAATTGTTTCTCTGTCCAAATTGTGTTGGTATACAATACCAGATCTAGTCCAAAGTGTTTAGCTCAGTGTATTTTCATTCTGAGACAAAGACACCATTACATTGTTGCTCATTAGTGGCAGCTCGAGGATCCTTTGCCAAGTGCTTTAAGTGCGCAAGGGAGGGAGGGTTCATCTACAGCACAGATAAGCTTAAGTTAAGTGATAGAGTGCGTTTGTCCTTATCCATCTGGAAACTTAAGTTGTAAGTGGGATCCTTTGGTCGTTTAAAGACAGCGGTGGAGGAATCAAGAGGCTTTGGAGCTGTATGTTCAATTTATAAGATGCAGAATTTCTCAATGTTGCTTAGAGATTAATCAATGCCTCGGTTCTGGTAAATGTTGGGGAATAAGGTAGGTATTGATGAAAGCATTGGCATTACAGGCTAGAAGTCTAATGAACTCGAACGTATGGGAGGCATTGAAGCCCTTCTCAAAAGTGAAAAGAAAATAAATGAGTGGGGAATTGGGAGGCTCTTTGGATGCAGGGAAGTGGTAATTATGGGAGTTGAGGCAGAATGTCAGTTGGGTAAGGTGACAACTGTGGTAGAATTGGCTAGTGATTTTGAAGAGGCTCAAGTTCTCTCTCTTCCCTCATTGTTTGCAACTTGGAGAGGTCAGCCCTTGTGAGAAAGGTTTACAGCTTTCCACTTGATAGGGGCCGCACAAATTAGGATGAATTAATTAAACAAACTGGAAATTGCCACTGGGACGAGCCAAAAAATGTTTAGGGTCTGAATTGAGTATTTCTTATGCTGAAAATGGCACAAATGTTCCCTAAAATCTGCCCAATGTGTAATGTCATTATTGGACTTTTTATTTCATTCAGTATGGTCCTTCAACTATACGTAAATGTTCGTTCTCATTTTCTTTGATCAAGCAAGGGAGAAAGTTACATAAGTCACTAAACTATTGTAAAATGTGTAATCTAGTCCCTAAACTTTCAATTTGTTCTATCTACTTCCTCAAATTTCCATAACAAAGTCAATATATAATATTCACGATTTTTCAAAATGACACAAAAAAAGTATGCCATCTTTTATTAACTTTTTACCTTTTTTTGTCTTTATACTTATTACGATAGTTCCATTTAGGTTATATTAGCTTATGGTTTCTATAATAGTAAAAGTAGAACATTATTTAGTGTTGAATCACGTTGATATTGCTGCTATTTTAAGTGTAAGTGTTTTCATAAGGATATATAGAAACTATAATAATAAAACTTCCAAGCTTTTGTGTTTCGTGTATTTGAAAGTAGATTTACTTAAATCTGTGTTTTATTTCTGTAAAAGTGTTATTTTTGGATCATGATCTGGAAAAATATTTTATTTTTGATTGAAGAAATATATTGAAATGAGAAGATATTTAAAAGTATTGGCAATAGTTTATTTATGAAAAATTGTGAATATTAATAAATGACTCATTTGACTCTGTCATAAAAAGTTGAGGGACTTAGTGTTTTAACGAGGATATCTAGAAACTATAATAATTTATCTATAGATATCATCCAAATCTCGTTCCTAATTTCTTAGATAGGAAAAACTTTGAAGTTTTTGTTTATTCAAGACTAAATTTTTTATAAATAACTTTATCTTTGGATCAATAGCTGTCAAAATATTTTATATTGGATTTTCAAAATGAATTGAAATGAAAAGATGTTCTAAATATAGGCAATAGTGTCGTTATGAAGATTTGTGAATAATACCAAAGGACCGATTTGACTTTGTCATAGAAAGTTGAGAGACTACATTATACATTTCGCAATTGTTTGGAGACTAAATTTCACATTTCTCCCCTGTTTGATCAAACAAAGGGGTTACATTGGACATTTATGTATAATTCAAGGATCATATTGAACGCTATTAAATTCTAATGATGACATTATACATTGAACTAAAGTTTAGAGACTATAAGTGTTATTATCCCTTCTTATGTGACTGACAGCTTATTTGGTTTGTGAGCCTTTTCCCCTCTCTACTTTGAAATGTCATGGTAAGGCTTCTACTTATATTGTAATGTGCATTAATTAAATATCAACTGGGTGGTTCTCACGGTTGTATGCTAGGTAACTAAATTTGTTCTCTGCATTTATGCTAGATGTCAGTGCCTACTGAATCATTGCCTATCTTTGCTAGTTTTTCGTGTGTTGAATGAGATGATATTTGGTACTTCCATTTCAGTTTGGAGGAAGCAAAAAAGAGAATGTATGCATGTAGCACAACCACCTATCAGGGGTTTCAGGCTGTGATGACTGAAGCAGAGTCAGAGCAATTCAGAGGCAAGTGTCTCTGATAAGTATCCCATTACGACCAATACTGATTATATTGCATCATGGTTGTGCACTGACATATTGAGCTATAAACAGATCTACCTGGAGTTGTTTTTATATTACCTGATTCCTACATTGATCCCCAAAACAAGGAGTATGGAGGTATGAGTTGGCTCCACAGAAAGGCTTCTATTGTACATCTCGGCCATAATTTTTCAGTCATTTAATCCATTCATCCTCTAAATCCATAAGCTCAACTGTCCAATATGTCTATGATTTGTGACCCTGCACGCTTGTTTTGTTGGACTTGCTAAATCATTAGGTGACAAGTATGAAAATGGAGTAATTACTCATAGACCACCTCCAGTTCAGTATGGGAAGCCGGGTGGTAGACCGCGCAATAGAAACTATGGCCCACCTAGATATGACCAGCAAGGAGGTCAAGTGCCAAATAGACAAGGGAGCCCCCAATATGGTTATCAGGGACCTATGCAGCGGGATGCTCCGCAAAATTATTCTCCCCAGCAAAGTTATGGTCCTCCAGGGCAAGGTGAAAGAAGAAATCCCGTGCCAATGAGCAATATGGATAATGCCGCTGGTGGAAGGGATCCATATCAAGGACAGAGGAGGGATCCAGTGCCTTCATATCAGGGAAACTACAATCAGCAGGGTCATAACAACAATTATTATCAGCAACAAAGAGACATGCCGCAAGGATGGAGCTCTTCCCCGCCAGTGCAGAATGATTATAGGAGAGACAATCGGAACTATGCACCTACTCCTGGTGGAACATATGGGCAGGGTTCTGATGGGTTTCAAGGGCAAGGTACTGGTAGTGCATATGGGCAAGGAATGAATCCCAGTCAAGGACAGAATTATATGGGCCGTGGGGAAGGACAGAGGTTCACACCGCCGGGCCAAGGGAGCGTGCAGGGAGAACAATGGAACATGCAGGAAGACCAAAGGAGCTACAGACCGCAGGAACAAGGGGGAACGGAGCCAGTAAGTTATTCAATTTTACGACTGATTTAGATCTTTGAACGAAGAGTCGTGTAGTTGTTACTCGTTAGTTTGTGTGCAATGATTGTCAGTGTATGAGATTTCAAGTATGCCAAATTTGAGTGATTTGTTCCCGTAAGATTATGAATTTCGATTGTTGCCAAATTTTTTTTTTCTTTTTCGGGAGAGGTGTTAATTTGTTGCTTAGGTAGATTTCTCCACTCTACTCGATAAAGGGGGGGCCTGATCTTGTGTAGTGTAAAGTTCAAACTTAAGAAGTTCACCCTGGGCAGTTGCTTTTGTGAACAAGGGCTGGGAAGCTAAACCTGCTCTTATGCCCAAGTCACATACATTTTTCTCATGCTTAAGTGGATATACATGCTTGCTCTGCATCTGTCATTACTTTGGCTTTAATGTTGGCTGTGGGCTGGACCATGAACTGAGTCATTTTTTCTGCGACTAAAATACAGAGGAATTTCTCCTGTCACATGATTTTGTGTGCACGCTCATCCAGAGCTCATTATATTTGTGCATTCCTCTTTCTCTTTGGCCAAAGCATACTCCTGCATTGCAGTCTCTAGCATGAGAGTTTTGTTATCTGATGTGTTATTTATTGTTAGTCTTCCACGGGCTAAACGTTTTTTAATTTCCGGGCGAGCGAGGTTCTCAGGGATTCTTCACCCTTGCCCTGCCCTGGAAATATGATAGGGAAAAAAAGAAAGAAAAAAGAACGATAATGTCCATTATTGCGTTGGCTCGTCTACTAGTAAATTTTGCCATGACCATGTCCATCTCATAGGCATATTCTAGCTGTCAAGTGTAAACTTTTCTCGTCATGCTGCCTCTGACGTACCATTAAAATGATGTCTTCTGCAGAGGAGATATTAGAGCTGAGCTCAAATGGTGTCATTGGGATGGCGGCAAAGGCTTGCAAAGATGGTAATTTACGTGACTTCTCTCGAGAGGATCTTATGTGGTCATGATAGTAGTAGGTTGAGAATGAAGTCCTCTTTTGGATTGTGTCTTTTACGGTGATTTCTCTGTGACGGTTCTCTCTATAACATAATGTGACGTATGAGATGGAGTCTTCTGTGTTTGAATGGGTGCACGCATGCGAGGGCAAGATCAGCAAAGCCCATGCGAATCAATAATATTCACTACAAAATGGAATATCTTATTTCCGTCACCAAATTGATGTGATTGCGAGATGGATTAATTTCTCGCTTTCCTCTAGAAGATTTGGATGTCTTGCATCGGATTTAACTTTTGTTGCTGAGGTTTGTTCCTTTTTCAAATTATACCTTGTCGGGTGGTCGCTATCTTGCATAACCAGTGAATTAGCTGCTTTAAAAAAATTATTTAAAACAAAAGAATATTTAAAAATATCCACGTTTGCGCCAGTCGTGCGATGTAGGATAATTGACATTTACGCCAATGATTTCTGATCAAAATTGATCGAATTGACTCAATTGACATAAATGCAAAATATTTAGGATTAAATTAGCACTAATGTAAAAAGGTTTGGGATTGAATTGGTATAAATGCAAAAGATTTAGACTGAATTGGCACGAAAAAAGGGTTTATGATTGAATTGGCACTAATGCAAAGATTTATGGCTTTTTTTTTGAGACTTTTCCCTGTAAATAAGCGTCTTTCTCATCTCTGTGGACTACGTGAAGGTTAACTAATTAGGTTGTGCCAAAAACTAGGGAGGATGATCGACTCCCATTCAATCCACCCGTAATTTACCTTCGAAATTGATTTTTTCTCAAGGAGCTTAATTTTGCCCATCAACCACCTAAACTAAAATGAGTACCATGGTGAGTACCGTAGGTACATCCGCTTCGATCATCGATACCCATTAGAATAAAAAGGGCCGAGAAATCAAATCATACCTAAATGATCGGATCCTCGAACACCATCAATCATGGGATTGTGGGGGGGGGGGGGGGGGGGTACTCTGCTAATGAGTGAGCTAAAATGAGTCCTTGATATGGAGATTGTTACACATCATCATCTGAGGCTTCCCACCATTTCCGCTGTGGATTTTTCCTCTATTTCCTCTCTGCGGTGTCGCCTGAGACCGTTTCTCTGTTTTTTTCCCTCCAAACTAACGAAAGATCTTGCACGCTCTTTTCCCATCGTCTTCCATCTTATTGTCTCCCCGATTCTGGGTCCTCCTCTGCCTTTTCGACATCGGGTAAATCTCCTTTTTCCTTCTCTCTTCTTTGCCCGTCAAGCTCTTCGTCGATTAGTTCTTTGATTTTTCATCGATACTTCGTTTCCTAGAATTACATGATTGGATCCTTGAGCATTAATATGTCTAAGCTGCGATTCGGAAAATATCTTCCTCGATCTGGTTATCATTTCTTTGGGAAAAGCTAAATTTTTTTTTGTTTTTTGTTAAACAAACTTACGAATGTGATGATATTTTTCATGCGAGAGGAAAATGTTGCCCCCTAATTTCGTGTTATTTTCAGAAAGGAGCAACTGCATATTCTAATTTTGCAGAGATCGAGTTTGTCGAGGTTTTCATAAATTACGAGAACAAATCAGCACTTTCCTCTAGACCAACCGAGTTTCGATTTACCTACCAATTGAGTTTCAATTTATCAGACTGCATCTGCTCTTCTTAGGTGCAAAAAGTCTGCACAAATTTGGGTGAAATTGATGTGATCAAGAAGTGCTTGAGAAGATGGGAGATTGGCACCAGACAACAAGAAGTGTGGGCAACGAGGGTGAAATACCAGGCGACGCAAACACTGAACCGGCAAAACTCAATGGGCTTAACGTCACGACAGGGCCAATTTTTTTGCACGGCGATTTGGACATGTACATTGTGGAGGCGAAATCCCTCCCAAACATGGACCTTGCCTCCGAGAGAATGAGGCAGTGCTGCTCCATGCTTGGGCCAACCTGTGCGCCTGCGTTACGCGGGCGGCAGCCCGTCGCCGCTCGCTCCTCGGGGAAGCACTCGATGATCACGAGTGACCCCTACGTCTCCGTCTGCCTCGCGGGGGCCACGGTCGCCCGGACCCGGGTGATCCCAAACTGCGAGAACCCCATGTGGGACGAGCGGTTCTGTGTCCCCGTGGCGCACCCGGTCGTGAAGGTGGAGTTCCATGTGAAGGACAACGACGTGTTTGGGGCCGAGCTCATCGGGGTCGTGGAGATACCGGTGGCCAAGATCGTGTCTGGCAACACGATCAACGATTGGTTCCCGATACTCGGCAACTTCGGGAGCCCCCTCAAGCCCTACCCGGAACTTCACGTCTCAATCAAATTCAGGCCGGTCAGTGACAACCCATTATACGAGAATGGTGTTGGGGTTGGGCCAAACTACGTGGGTGTCCCAAACACATATTTTCCACTTAGGAAAGGTGGGGAAGTCACATTGTACCAAGATGCTCATGTCCCTGAGGGCAAGCTGCCTCAGATTTTGCTTGATGATGGGAAGATTTATGAGCAAGGCAAGTGTTGGGAGGACATATGCCATGCCATTTTGGAAGCCCACCACTTGATCTACATCACTGGTTGGTCCATTTATCATCCCGTGAGGCTCGTGAGAGAGCCAACTAGGGAATTGCCGAATGGAGGAGAGCTTTCTTTAGGGGAGCTCCTGAAGTACAAGTCCGAGGAAGGTGTCCGAGTGGTCCTGCTCATCTGGGATGACAAGACTTCACACGACAAGTTCCTTTTGAAAACGGTATACTTAGCCATGCTCACATGTTTGGCCAAACTTCAATTCCATGCTTTTTGTTACAGAAAATCTGTAGGTTTGTCGACTTAGGAAAAGAAAGTTCTTTGTTGAGATCTCTCGTCATTGAGACTTGGCATGTGCCACGTTGTTGTTCAGGATGGCGTGATGCAAACTCATGACGAAGAGACGAAGAAGTTCTTCCGACATTCCGGCGTCCACTGTGTGCTTGCTCCTCGTTATGCAAGCACCAAACTTAGCATTTTCAAGCAACAGGTATGTATCCCTAGACGTTGAGGTCAATTCCTAATCAAAATCTCATTAGATTGCATCAAAAGCACTGCTTTTGCTGTATATTACCTGATTATCCAATCGGGTATAATTTCACAAAAACGGGTTTCCTTTCATCAGACAACCCGGTAGTTATTGAATCTGTCTCATGCTGTCCTAGATGCATATCATGTGTTTTCTAACCTATTGACATGCATTAGGACAGTTCTAATGTGAATTGTACAGTATTGCAGAGGCTGTCCATTCGATTGAAATCGAGCATAAATCTACGAAAATGTTTGGTTTAATTTGTTTGTGTGTGGATCTTTTGTAGTCCAGGTGGTGGGGACCCTGTACACGCACCACCAAAAGTGCGTGGTTCTCGACACTCAAGCCTCAGGAAACAACCGCAAAATAACGGCTTTCATTGGCGGGTTGGACCTATGTGATGGCCGATACGATACTCCTGAGCACAGACTCTATGGCGATCTTGACACTGTCTTTGAGAATGACTTTCACAACCCCACATTCACAGTAATTAAGCTAATGCTTACCTTTAGCATTGTAATGACATACACATGTTATCTTCTGCTCATGAGTATTAAATGCTTTTTGTGATGATTGTAGTCCACTGTCAATATCCCAAGGCAACCGTGGCATGATCTACATTGCAAAGTTGAGGGACAAGCTGCGCATGACATATTGAAGAATTTCGAACAAAGATGGAAAAAGGCGGCAAAGTGGCGTGAGTTTAAGCTGAAAAATGTTAGGCGTTGGCATGAGAATGCTCTCTTAAGGCTCGAAAGGATTTCGTGGATACTTTGTCCCTCGACAAGCCCTGATGGCGACAAAAAAGTTCAAGTCAAGGACGAAAATGACCCGGAAAATTGGCACGTGCAGGTTGGGAGAATTTACGTAAAAGCAATTGGCCTTTCGAGCGACTTCAATCGTAACCAAAATGGATTGTAACAATCGTCTTTCATTTCTGTTTTATGTTGGCGTAGGTCTTTAGATCGATTGATTCAGGCTCTATTAAGGGATTCCCGAAGAGCGTCGAAGAAGCTGCGAAGCAAGTAAGTATTAGGTATTGATACTATGCCACTAGAAGTGCAGTTGGCCTTTCTGTAGGTATTAAGACTTGAAAAGTTGTCCTTACATTAGAAAGTCACTCCTATTTTTTCTTTTTGGCGGGATCTTTATACTTTTTGAATAGAGATTGAAGTCCACAATGCTAATGTTGCTTCTTCCAATCTCTTCATGGTTGCAGAATCTTCTCTGTGGAAAGAACTTGAAAGTAGACAAGAGCATTCACTCGGCGTACGTGAAAGCGATTAGATCAGCGCAACACTTCATTTACATTGAAAACCAGTATTTTCTTGGCTCTTCTTATCATTGGCCATCATACAAAAATGCAGGTATAAGATGCACATTTCTAGTAAAAAATTCAGACTTTGATCCCTCTCGTGATTTTGTGCTAGAAAATAATGGCTAAAACTCACTGTATAAGAGATTGAAATTCCTAACCTTTTAAATTTCAATTTTGTCTTCCATTTTCTAGTTTCTGTGTGTGGCCTATCTAATTTCTTGAGTTCCAGTTTTGATGGCAACCAATGCTTGATTTGGTTTTGACAAGCAGGTGCAAACAATCTAGTGCCGATGGAGCTGGCATTGAAGATCGCAAGCAAGATCAGTGCAAACGAGCGTTTCTGTGTGTATATAGTGATACCGATGTGGCCGGAGGGTGTCCCTACCAGTGCTGCCGTGCAAGAAATTCTCTTCTGGCAGGTTAGATCAAGTATTAACTCTTTTATCTTGCAAAGAAATAGTGATGACACAAGCAACGGTATTGCAATAAAAAACTAAACAACATGACGAACAGAATTAAGCAGAAAATGAATCAAGAAGAAAACGAAGTGATCCAAACAGACCAAGCCCATCTACTTAAAGGAGAAAATTTGAGGCCGACCTCATTTCAGCCACTTTAGTGTTTTCTCTCCGAGATATGATGATATGCAAAGATCGACATTCACTTTTCTCATATGTATATTGATAATGTGGACAGGGACAAACCATGACGATGATGTACAAAATTATCGCCCAAGCTCTCGACAAAGAAGGGTTGTCACACAAGTGCCATCCATTGGATTACTTGAACTTCTATTGCCTAGGCAAGCGGGAGCCCTTGTCCTCTTCGCAACCTTCATCCCAAGCAATGAATCAGCAATCCGAAAATCATGCCGTGGTATATGTCTGTACTCTTTTCATGGTTCTTCCTTTGACTCATCTGTTAAAGAAGTCAAACCACATAAATTCATTAAGAACTAGGGTTTTTGCATGAGTGGTAAAAAGACTTTTGGTTGAAACATGTTGTTTCTATCCATGTAGGCATCGGTTCAAAAGTTTCGCAGATTCATGATATATGTGCATGCCAAGGGGATGATAGTAGATGATGAGTATGTGATCATAGGATCGGCAAATATCAACCAAAGATCTCTGGATGGCTCAAGAGATACCGAAATCGCGATGGGAGGTTATCAGCCGCATCACACTTGGGCCAGGAAAAAGAAGCATCCGCGTGGCCAGGTTAGTTACATCGGGTCAAATTTCTCATCTAAATAGCATAAACTACGCGAACACTAGAGCGAGTGCAGCGAAATTGGTTTAGAAAGCGATCTTGCAAATAATTATGTCAAATTATGCTATGTAGGTTTACGGTTATAGGATGTCGCTTTGGGCGGAGCACTTGGGAGATTTAGAGGACAGCTTTAGGGAACCTCAAAGCTCTGAATGTGTGAAGAGGGTGAGCAAAATAGCCAAACGGAATTGGAAAGCTTATGTGGATGAGGACCAACGTAATCCCAAGGAAATGAGAGGGCACCTGATGCAGTATCCGATTCATGTGAGCAGAGAGGGTAAAGTCGGTCCTTTGGCCGGTTTCGAAACGTTTCCTGATGTGGGAGGCAAAATCCTTGGAGCGCCCACCACTCTTCCCGATGCTCTCACAACATAACCAAATATGTAAATTAGTCGCATTCGATTATGAGAGTGTGCAATATGCAAAAATTTTCAAGTGACTTTGTTTTAGATTGCACTAATTTGAACTGCCCGATTGGAGAAATATGAGGAGTAGAATGAGCAAGCATGAGCATGACAAAGCAAGTTATGAGTTAGATAATTACTCTCTACTAATTAAAGCAAGTTGCGGGCATGACATGGGATGTGATTGTTGTATAAAATGCTTGGGATGAGTTGATGTTATTGTGTGAATATTGAGATATAATTTCTATTGTTCATTAAGTTCTTGGCTAAGTGCTTTCCAAAGAAGATTTATAGAATAAACTTCTTATTGTCTAAGAGGGAAAAGATTCAACTTTTTCAGACCATATTATCTCTTCCTAGCCGACCTTTTAATCGAAGTAAGCAACCTATTTTGATCGTTTTTATGAGACAAAAAACAATTGGAATTATTAGATGTGTGACTTTAGTTAGTAAGCTCCTTGAAAGCCTATTTAATATATTATTCCCCAATTGATATTCGCACATTAAATGCATTAATGTTTATCAGAATCGTTATTTTCTTCTCCAGATAAAATTTGAAGCGCTTGATCAAGAGAAACGTAAAAGTATAGTACAAGTATACTAAAAATATCTCCTGGTAATATACTAAAATAAAAGTGCTTTTTTCTCATTAAGAGTAGTAAATTTTAATGAGTCTATAGCATAATTTCTGGATAACAAGAAGTAAATTTACTTTACAAATGCGAAAATTTAGAATAATTATAAACATCACATCTAAAATTATTCGAGCCTAAAGTAGTACTTAGTGAAATTAATTTAGAATAAAGAAACTATTTAAGTAAGAATTTTGTAAAACTGACTCTATTATGCACGACACGCGCACACATATACACACACGTTTGTAAATCAGTCTTAGGTAACAAGTAGATGCTTATAAATTTGGGCACCTTATGGAATCCGAACCAGTTTAAGATTGCCTATTCTGAAGTTTGATGGAGAAAAATTAAAACTATCCCACATTTGACTTTGAATGGGCTAGGGGTTGGAAAACGTGATTCGTATAAGTTGGAGAGGAATTGGAATTTCAAAGTCTAAAACTCTTTTTGATTTGTGGGCGTAGGATTTCAAGGTAGGGCCAAAATGATCCCACCACCACTGGGTGAACCACTTGGAAAACTGGTCAATTTTTTAAATCTTTTGGAGGTTAATGGCATTCCACCAGGCTTACTTAATAATCCATGTGGTATGATATGGTAGTCTGGAAGTTTAACCCAGCTTGGAATTTTAAGGAGGTAGTGGGTGATGAATTCCAGTAGGTTTGGTGAATGATTTGTAAAATGATTGAATGGTACTGAATTTGTTTCAGGCAAAATTTGCTCATATTAAGACAAGTGTTTTAATGGATCATGTGGGTATTTTACACCAGTTTTCAGGGAAGGTTTTTTTTTTTTGGCCATGGATATACATCCTCAAAAACTCAAATGCCATTATCGCATTGCCTTTTAATGTAGAACTACCATATCATTTCTTGAGACAAATTGGATGCAATGCGCTTGTTGTCGTCCACGAAAACTCAAGTGTCACAATGTGCACTCATTAACGTCTCGATGGAACGTCATTTATCAGAATTGTGCATTGATAGCAACTCCACAATCTCAATCAGAATGAACAAGTGACAGAAGCCAAACCAAAGCAACAAATATATTGAAGTAAATAGTCACAAGCTTTGTGCAGAAACTCAATCTCATGTTACCAACTTGTTATTCTAATTGTCAAACATCATATTTCCACATTTCTTCGTTGATTTCAGATTCTCTACGCGGTTGGTATTTTTCCCAGTCACCGAGGCCTTGGTCCGGATCTCTTCGACAGCTTACCCTGCTCCAGACTTGCAAGGATGGGAATTCCAGAGAATTTCTCAATTAACAAGCTCTCGAATTTAGGAAACTCGAAAAGTGTAAGAGCAGTCAACTCAGAGAAAGTGATTGTCATACCGGTTACTTCTTCACATTCTTCATGGCCAGCAATTAGTTCAACTTCTTCACATGACTCCACCACTGGTTCTTCGATTTGCCCGAGAAATTCCGCCAAGAAGGTTGGGAAAAGCACTGCCAAATGGGAGCACCTCACAGCCTCAACGTGTCTCACATTTGGGAACGAGACATTTGCGAGACCATTGAATTGCCAAATGTGCCTCAAGTTTCAAAGATCACGCAAAACCAACCTCCTCAATTCTTGTAACTGTCTCATCACATTTGTACATGATTTCGATCGAACGGCATGATTCCACTCGTAGGATCTCGAGACGGCTATGTAGTCCCGTCCACATATGGGTTGCGGCAACTCGCTGGAGATTGTCACAGGTCGAGAAACTCCAATTTGCAAAAGGAATCATCGGAAATTTGATTGCTCCATAGCTCTTTGCTCTAAACGCCTTCAATTCGTAGACTTGCTATATTAGGAAGTTTAATCTGCACAAGGATTAACGAGAGAGAGGAGGATAATTTCAAATTACTCTAAAACATGATAATGCCAAGAATACAGATAATCACAGTAAGGGATAAAGCAAACCATCTCATTGAACAACGGTTGTGGCGGAAATTCACGATTTTCTTCCTTTGATCAACTACCTTCTAATTAAATGCTCCCAAATTAGGGCACCCCCGAATAGTTATACGTGCTGAGGAAGGGAAACTCATCACTACTCTCTTTGATCGACTACCTTCTTCCTTCATTAGGGAATCGCTCTTCACCACGTGTCTTAGCTTTTCTGCTCCAACTACCCTCACTTCTTTCAATCTGGGTAGCGGGACAATTGTTTGTTCCGTACTTGAATCAGGGGACCCACAATCAAACAACGATTCCAGGGAGCCACAACTTTCAACGGAGACTGTTTCCAATTTGGGGAGCAATACCCTTGTTTGTTCCGTACTTGGATCAAGGGTCCCACAATCGAACAACGATTCCAAGGAGGGACAGTATGAAACCTTGACTTCTTTCAGGTTGTGCAATCTCCCTATGATTGTGGAAGGGAAGACGTTGACTAGCTTAGAGCAATTTACAATGGTGAGGGTGGCTAATTCGCAGAAGGAACTTCTGGGCGGTTCACCGTGCCATATCGTTTTGATGGACTTCAGTGAGTCAAGTTGTAAGTTCACCAAGTTTGGTAAACTAACCTGCTCAAAAGATCATAGCTATGAAAAAATCTGACAATTTAGCCTGATCTTGATGATCAATGCGATGCAGTAGAATAATGAATTTTCACTGGTGACTTTATTCTAACAGATGCAGTTATGATTTAAAAACACGTTTTAACTAGTATAACCAAGGAAATAAAAATCTTCAAAAAAATAATATTATTTGCACCGTAAAAGAGCATGCTTGTAGCTATTGTGGTAAAAATCTCAAGAGAAGGAATGTGCACCTTTCGATCGAAGAAGGAACCCGAATAAGCATCTTGCGCATCTGAAGTAGTGATTACCAACTCTTTCTTTCCACTAAGACATGAGAAGAATTTCTTCATGGGACACTTCTCTATATCTAGTCTTTCCAGTTTCGGGAACTCTATGATGTCATCTGTCCCCGCATCTCTTCCTTCCTCATCCACAATCAACGCCTCCATATTTGGACAATTGTCCACTGTAATCTCTTGAATTTCTTTAAGACATTTAGCCACATGCACCGAAAAGAGAAATGCCAGCCTCGTAATCCTGACCGAAAGTTTCCTTAGGTTTGGAAATATCGATAGTCCTTGTAAATGTACATCTTGTTTCCACACGTGCTGCAGGTTCCGCAAACTCCATAATGTCAATTCCGTTAGCCGAGAGAGAATCTCGACATGTCCCATGACTTTTAGCTCCTCCAGGTCGAAAACAAATTTTGCTGATTGACAAATCCTAATTTCCAATGACTCCAAATTCGGCACCTTCAATATCCAATCTGATTTCAGAATAGTCGATGATGATAGAGAGCGCCATATCTCGATCGATTTCAGATTGCTGTATTGTAATAGAGGATGACTGTAGAGTATCTTTTCCAGGTCGAGGAGTCCGTCCATCAATAGGATTTCCAATGAAGGGAATGAAACCTGCAGTGGAATCTGATTGTGATGCCATATCGACAAAAATCAAACTTAAAAAAAAAACAAAAAGAAAGAGCTTGAAACGATAGGAAAATCTAGACGAAGGCTCGTTAAAATTTCCACAAAAAAGTGACGTGGGATGCTTTAATCATATAATACCGGGGAAAAGGATAGAATAAGAGGAAATGCTCTTGGGGAACAACGGAAATGAGTTTGGAAGTGTAGCCTTGGAGTTTGCTAAACATACTTTGCTTTAATCGAACCCGATGCGTATTTAAAATTTCATAAAAAAAGAGCAAAAAATAATTAATTAATAAGCTAAGCATACTTTAGCAAATATATTAATAACGATCTCAGACAAAAACGGCACGGCGTTTTGCGCGCAACCTCGAGATACCAGCCCCGTCAGACGGTGCTGTTTTGAAGCCACTAAAGTAGCTAAAACTCATTAAAGCTGGGTTTACTACAAGCTAAAACTCTCAAGCGAAACCATTTTCATTAAAGCTGGGGACTTTCTTTGTTACGCGGCTCTTCCTTCACCTTCCATTTGTTTAATCTCTCTCTCTTTTCTTCATTTTGAAATCGTTGAATTTCAAAATGAAGAAATTAAGGAAACTCCATAAAGCGAAATAAATTACCTGAATTGGAGCGCCCTCAGCTCCGGTGCAAAAGCTCCTCATATTTGGTAAGTAACGCAGATCCAGACGGCGTACATTAGGCAACACAAGTCTGTCATCAGCAGCAACTTCTACTTTTCCTCCATCATCTGTGATAATGGCTTGCAATGAGTCACATTCCCACACTTTAACCTCTTCCAAATGTACAAGTCCTCGCATCTCTGACAAGGACCCCAGATTTTTCAACCGACCGCACCCTTCGATAGTTACGACTTTCAATTTGCTGAAGCAATCTGGTGCGACAGGGCCATTCCATATCTTCTCCAGGTTTGGTGAATTCGACACTGTCAACTCGGTTAGCCGAGAGAGAATCTCGACATGTCCCATGACTTTTAGCTCCTCCAGATCGAAAACTATTTTTGTTGATTGACAATTGTAAATTCCCAATGACTCCAAATTCGGCAGGTTCAGTATCCAATCTGATTTCAAAATACTTGATGTGGATTGAGACTCGCTTATCACTATCGATTTTAGATTGGTGTATTGTAATGGAGGATGACTATAGAGTATCTTTTCCAGGTCAAGGAGTCCAACCATCTCCAGGGATTCCAAGAGAGGGAATGAAACCTACCAATGAGCCACAAATGAAAGTCAATAAAGGTGTGTTTATTACAAGTAAAGTTATTTTTAGAAAATGACTGAAACTCTCATGCTGAAATTCCAAAATAATAATAACAATAATAATAAATGAATTTTTCTCTGGTAAAAAGCGAAACCATTTTCATGGGGATACCCTCACCACTATCATGCTTCTTTTGAATCATTTACTGATCTTCAAAACAACTACCGTAATTTTGTTATCTTTTTCTTTTCTTTTTTCTGTTTTGACTTTCAAAATTGAAAACAAAGTTAAAAATTTTCGTAAATCTGTTGTCAACTTATTTGTTTTCAGTATGAACAAGTAAACACGACTTGTACGGTGTCTTTTCTAGTAAGGATCCACAACAGTTTTTGTCTTTACTTCGTAAGTTTTTGTGCTTCGTTAGTACACGTCATAGAACACTTTCTGAAATTTTGTTTTCAGCAAAACCAAATAGAAGAAAATAATTCATTTCTCTAGAAAAACTATTCACCCGGAAAACATTTTTCATAAACATTGAATTTTAGGTGAAATAAACGAATCCTGAATACATGAACCAGCTTGATGTCTCTTAAGAATGTCAAAAAGTTAATTGAGACAAAGCGATGATAGAAGTAGAAGGACGTTGACATGGTGAGGTTGGCATGACGTCGTTCGAAGCAAACGTAACTCGCATGCAGGTGAAACATGAATTATGTGGACCTTCTTTGTTACGCGGCTCTTCCTTCACCTTCCATTTGTTTAATCTCTCACGTTCTTCGTTTTGAAATCGTTGAATTTCGTTCATTAGTTGAAGATTCATTCTTGTTCATTACAATATTTTTTCTTCTCATTAAAAATGTTAAATAAGCGATAAATTAGTCATAGTACAAAACCCATGTTAGAGCCCCAGTAGTTAGTGCAATTATCTATCATTGAGATAAATTGAAAGAAGAAAAAGAGAAAAAGAAGAGGCTTTCCCGTAGCTATAGTTGAATGTGAATAATCAAATTTAATGCAATATCTCAGATAATATCAATACCATCTTATTCCAAATCATGATGTAATGGTAAGATCTAGGCATGGTTCGCAAGCTTAAGAATTAATAAGGAAACTCCATAAAGCGAAAAAATTACCTGAATCGGAGCACCCTCAGCTCCGGCGCAAAAGCTCCTCATATTTGGTAACCTACTCAAATTTAGAGAACGTACATTCGGCAACACAAGTCTGTCATCAGAAGCAACTTCTACGTTTCCTCCATCATCTCTGATAACGGCTCGCAATGAGCAACATTCACTCACTCCAATCTCTTCCAAATGTACGAGTCTTCGCATCTCTGACGAGAACCATAGATTTTTCAACCGATCGCACCTAGAGATATTTACGACTTTCAATTTGCTGAAGCAATCTAGTGCGACAGGGCCATTCCATATCTTCTCCAGATTAGTAAGACCGCCGAGGAGGAAAGACTCTAACTTTGGAAAAGCAGTGAGAGGGGTGCCATCGGATGAGCTGGCGATATACTCGATTGAGGGGCTGTTCCAAATCTTGAGATGCTTCAGTTGTGGAAATCCTTTGGTGCACAACTCGTGAGCACTTAACAGCGCGTGAGCAATATTCTCCTTGGACACTCTCAGCCCCTCCAAATGCAAGTGTTGAGTCTCATGCAGAGTCTTCTGAACTCCTACTTTTGAAAGAATACTATCGCACCCTTCTAAATTGAGCTTCATGGTTCTCAAACCTTTAAATTCCCTACTGAAAGAAATATCTCCTATCTCGATCCAAAATCTGATCAGGCTCCCAAATGGCAGGTCACCAGCCCCCAAGAGTACGGTGGGATCACTGATTGATATTTCCACAGCAGAGAGCTTTGTCAAGCTCCTCAACTCGACAAGCTTGGCCTTACGAGGTTCCGACGGTACTTCATCCTCGCCCATCCATCCAGCAAAGCTGTCCCGCATAAGCAACTCTTCCAAGTTAATCAAGCCTTTCAGGACACCGGGCTCGATTATCTCAAGCTCGAAGCAATAGCTCAAATTCAACGATCTCAGATTCGTTAATTCCCCAATTTCCTTAGGCAACCTAGAAATCGAGGACCTAGCAAAGCTGAGAATCTGCAATGTTTTGAGCTTTCCAAGAATTGCCACATCCTCCACGTGGCAATCGTCCAAATATAACGACCGGAGGTTCCCAAGAATTTCGATCGAGGAATGCAAGGTGGGGATACGCATAGAGCGAAGAAATAGGACTCGGAGCTCCTTCGTGCATGTGAAATCTAGTAGTCCCGAGCATTCACTCACATCATGCTGGTGTTTTGGCATCCATTGCCAATCTTCTGGTTGAGATAACATGAGTATCTTCAGGTCAGGAAACTGACGTGTCATTAGTTCGGTAAGCCAATCTCTGCCAACTTCAGCAAGGCATATTGCCCAGCATTTCTCAAGCTTTTCCTTTGGCCATGAGCCATAATTGCTATTAGTCATTAAGGAAATCTGACCTTCAAATGGAGTCGATACGACCACCTCGCTATAAAGATCATGTATGGTCACATTTTCTTCGCTACTATCCTGCAACAAGCAAACGGAACGGAGGCTATCGAGCAGAGCACTCAATCTATTCCTTGAACTTTGTATCGTCTTATTGAAACCCTCAAACAAGCCTAAAGCCAGGCCTAGTCCTAGAAGAAGTTCAACTGGGATGCTCCCACCGATAAGACCACAGAGCAAGAATAAAGACTTGGCGTCCTCTCTTTCCAAATGGTCGTAACTCAACTTCACTATGTTTTCGATATTTGGGTCTTCTACTTTTATCAAAGTGTTTTCCCATGTGTACACATTGCTACATTTTAAGGTGCTGGCAACTGAGGTAATCAAAAGAGGCAAACCTGCAAGCTTCCTTACCACTTGAGCCGCCTTTGCTTTCAAATCATCATCATCTTTGAGCTTATCGCCGACCGTCTTTTCAAATAGCCTAAAAGCTTCGTCATTGCTTAGACCGTTGAGATGGAATGTTCGATCGGCCTGCATCTTTTGCTCTAGCACACTTTTATCTCTCGAAGTGAGCAGCAATTTGCATTTCATGCTCTCGTCTCCCAAAGGAATTCCAACCGCCTTCAAATCAAGTCGGTCCCATAGATCGTCCAATATTATGAGAACCTTCTCATTTGGATCCTCCTGCAATTTCTGCAGCAGAAGATCTCTTCTTCCCTGTTGGCTTTGCTTGTCCTTCAGATTCAGTTTCAAGGAATCAGCGAGCTGGCCTTGGATATTATTCAAGTCCGGAGTCCGTGAGACTTTCGCATTGACGATCATGTGGAATGGTTTCCCCTCTTTCCTGAGTTTCTTCTCGACTTCTTCCAACAGCGTAGTCTTTCCCACGCCGCCAGGCCCAAAGACACCAATCACTTTTAGCTTCTCATCATTCAGGGCTTCCATTATGCCCTGAAAGATGGAAGCTCGAGAATCGGTGATAGTGTTGCCCCCATCACCAGCCGACGAATTTACGTCGGGAGTATCGACAACAAGCCCCGGAGGAGCATCCTCGTAGTAGACCTTCCTGAATTGACTCCGTGCAATGAGTGCCTGGATGTCTTCCAGTGTCCTCCTAGCCTCCCTTCCGAGACAATAACGAGCCTTCAGGTTGGGAAACCACCCGAAGAAGCAAGTTTTTTTTCCTCTTCCGTCATGTTCCAGCATGTCGCGCACCTTGTTGGCCACGGTCTCCGCATCTTTCGTCCATCTCTCGACTTCAGCTTCGATCAGCTTCATGTTGTTTCGAGCTTCATTGACGGAATGTTGCACCCTTTGCCTCGCGTCATCCAGCTGGACAAGTTCTTCCTTAAGTTTGTCAACGTAGCTGTTGGAGAATATCAAGTAGCCGCATCGACGACCGACCGGAGCCACCAGGTACTCTACCACTTTGGAAGCCACAGATAAAGCAGTATCCTCCATTTGCCCCTCCTTTGACTTCTAACTCTCTGGTTTTGTTTCCTTTTTTGTGGATGAATGAAAGTAAAGAATTGATATATGGTGAGGTAAGGCTGAACTGATGGAAACCAGAAACGTAATGACTGGAGAAGAGGAAATGATCAATATGACATTGAACAACTGCAGGACAAAACAAACATCCAGAGAGAGAGAGAGAGAGAGAGAGAAGACAATGAAGGACGGAGAGAAAATGCAAGATTAGGAAATGCGACAGATGTCTGAATGAGATGGGGTACAAGCTCCCAAAATATATACGAAGGTGCTGGCCAAGAAAAGGGGTGAAGAACATCTCATTTTTCCTCGGCCTCGGCCAAGACAAGAATAGTTTGAAGAAGAATCTCCTATGCTGGAGGAAAAGAATCCTCTATCATACCACACAAGAAAAGATGAAAGAATCATAAGCCATCTCATCATTTCTTCGCTTTGGAACGTTTTAAATAAAGCGAAAAAGAATCCTCGGAACAGAAAAAGAGAAAGTTGAAAGAATCATGTTGCACTAAAGAAATCTCTGCCATCGCTCTTTTCCTCTCGATCTCTCCCCTCCCCTTGTGTTGCTCTTTGCTTAATCTTCCACCGTGATTTCTGTGACTTTGACGTACTAGGGCAAGATTGGACTATATTGGCAAAATTGAAAAATTTAGGCATAAACTGAGATACGTGGAATAGGCATTGGAAAATTTCTCGACACTATTTATATTCATGAATCTTCCTATCTAAATTAGACCACACAAGCGAAAAATTTTCTCAATTGTGCATACAAAAGAACTCCGTCGTTCAGAAAACATACAGTAGGTAAGCTGAGCACACAAGTGGAGGTACTCCGAGAAGGGTCCAACACAAGCACCTCGCAAGAAGCGAAGAAACCAAAGAGCCTTCTTCCTACTCTCACTTTCCTTCTATGAGTCGGCGGGGCCGTAACCATGACATGGTTTGTCTATGTTTCCGCATTAGTACTAACAAACTTGTATCAAAACCTAGGGTAGTTGTTAAGCGATTGTTTTGGGTATTTTTGTCTGTTTGCAAATATCGCTACGGCTTTTAAGAAATTCAAAGTTGAAGAAATTCACTGGCAAGAATAATTTTAGTTTGGGGCACATTAAGATGTTCGCGTTGTTGGAGACACAGGATTTGGATTTAGCGTTGCGGGGAGATGTTGAATTCGAATAAGAAGAAGCTTGAAAAAATGTAAGTACCTTTAGAGTCACAAATGAACCAAACGCTATTTGTATTTGGCTAAGGGACTTTAGAACTCCAAATTCCTTTCTAAATACTGAACCAAACATACCCTATATAGAAGCCAAGTATCCGAACAAAGATGTGAAAGAGTCCTCAAGCATCTCATGATTTCTTCCTATATATATATATGAAAGAATCATATCTTCCCTTGTACTGCTTTTTGTTTAGTTCTCCCCCGCAATTCATGGGACTTAGCCTGCCAAACGGGGCAAAATCGGATTCGGGACACAATATGAATCCGGATCACAAGTCAATTCTTTTTGAAATTTGAATGGGCCAATATTTGATTAACACATACCAGAACCTACTCAAACGGCTGGTCGCATTTTTTTTGCCCATTTCTCCCATTGATTAAGAAATAACTGTAGCATTTGGCAAGTAAAAATTTAATGCAACAAAACATACAGTGCTTTGTAATTTCTTCTTTATGAGATGATATTCTTCTTCAAATACATGGGTAAATATTTTGAAATATCTACCAGCTAATAGAAAATGAAGGGTACCTAAGCCGTGCCTGCAAGTGGTGGTCCTCTGAGGAGAAGCACCTTGAATGGTTCAAAGAAATAAGAGTTGCCTATTCCTACTTTTTTCGCTTTTCCTATTGAAAAAATGACACAAATGATTCCTAAACTTTAGTTTAATGTGCAATATCGCCTATGAACTTTTAATTTATTCAATACGGTCCCTGAAACATTGACAAGTGTTCAATAGAGTCCACAAACCCTGAACTCTTAGCAAATATTCAATCTATTCACTCGATTATATCAAATTGGTTAATGTCGTATTTTCGTTGATTTATGTTAATAGAATTTGCTCATGTAGCTCCCAATCCGTTAAGTTTTGACTGTGGACAAAAATAAAATACACGTGAATTGTCCACGTAAGATATTCATCTCAAATCACAAAAAAAAAAAATTCCACGTGGGATATTTGCAGTCCCTAATTTGTTTTTTCCTTTTTTAAAGTACATTGATAAAAGGATGGATATACTGACTCATCGTTTCTAACAATCCCAACTCAAAGTATAAAATTGCACATCATCATAATGTCTGATTTTTCGTTTGCACTAAATAAATGACTTCATAAAACATTTATCAATAGTCCAAAATTCACATTGAACAAACTAAAATTTCAAATACTACAGTGAAAGATTATCAATAGTTGAAAGAACATATTAAACAAAATGACCGAAGAAGACGACAGGTTCAATAAGATGAATAGCTCAGAGAGAGAGAGAGAGAGAGAGAGAGAGAGAGAGAGAGAGAGAGAGAGAGAGAGAGAGAACCAGTGGCTTGAAGAAGACGAAGGACAGAGTGAAAATGCAAGATAGGGGAAATGCGGCAGATGTCTAGATGAGATGGGGTGTAAGATCCCTAAATATATACAAAGATGTTGGCCAAGAAAAGTAGTTAAGACCATCGCATTTTTCCTCAGCCAAGAAAAGAATAATTTGAAGACACAGGGTTTGGATTTTGCATTGGAAGAAGAAAATAATCAATTTGAATAATTTTGAAGAAGAATTCCTATGTTGGAGTAAAGTATCATCTATCATAGAAGACAAGTATCTGAATTGAAAGATGGAAAAGAATTCTCAACTTGAAGGAAAAAAAAAAAGACAAAAGAATCCTCGTACATCTCATCATTTCTTCACTTTGGAACCTCTCAATAAAGCGAAAACAATCCATCAAACGAAAAAAAAAAACATAAATAGGAAACAATCACGAAAGAAATCTCTATCGCCTTTTTTTTTTCTTTTTTAAACCTCTCTTCACTCGTACTTCTCTTTGTTTAATATTCCACCATCATTTCTTCAACTTTGACCCGCCAAATCGGTGAGATTGGAGCATATCGACAAAAATTGAAAAGTGTAGAGATAAACTGACATGTGTGCAATATGTGTGCAATAGGCATTGGTGAATGTCTCGAGGCTACTTATATCCATGATGCCTCCTATCTAAACTAAACCACACAAGTAAATTTTTTTTCTCAAATATGTATACGAAAGCAATTCGTGGTTCTTTTCTAAGATGATGACTATGAGGGTATGTCACAAGAGCTACTCGTGTTGTAATTCCATCATCTTTCACGAACTAAGACATGATATGTAAGGCCTCGAATGTGGCATGCCCAATGAATGTCTAATCGGAATCAGAAACGTTACACATATAAGAGAGAAGAACGCGTGTACCTTTACGAGAATCCGTCGGAAAACTGATAGAGCTAGTGGCTTGAAGAAGACGGTGAAGGACACAGAGTGAAGACGCGAGATAGGGGAAATGCGGTAGATGTCTAGATGAGATGGGGTGTAAGCTCCCTAAATATATACAAAGGTGTTGGCCAAGAAAAGTAGTTAAGACCATCTCATTTTTCCTCAGCCAAGAAAAGAATAATTTGAAGACATAGAGTTTGGATTTTGCATTGGAAGAAGAAAAGAATCAATTTGAATGATTTGAAGAAGAATATGTTGGAGTAAAGAATAATCTATTATAGAAGACAGTATCTGAACTGAATGATGAGAAAGAATTCTCAACTTGAAGGAAAAAGAAAAGACGACAGAATCCTCATTCATCTCATCATTTCTTCACTTTGGAAGTTTGGAACCTCTCAATAAATCGAAAACAATCCACCAAACGGAATAACATAAATAGGAAACAATCATGAAAGCAATCTCTGTCGCCTCTTTTTTTTTTTTTTTTTCTTTTTCAAATCTCTCTCTTCACTTGTACTTCTCTTTGTTTAATCATCCACCGTGATTTCATCAACTTTGACTGGCCAAATCGGTGAGATTGGAGCATATCGACAAATTTGAAAAGTTTAGAGATAAACTGACATGTGTGCAATAGGCATTGGTGAATGTCTTGAGACTGCTTATATCCATGATGCCTCCTAGCTAAATTCAACCACCCAAGTAAAAAGTTTTCTCAATTCTGTATACAAAAGCAATTCGTGGTTCTTTTCTTGGATGATGACTATGAGGGTATGTCACAAGAGCTGCTCGTGTTGTAATTCCATCATCTTTCGCGAACTAAGACATGATATTCTTCTCCTAAATTTAGGGTAAAAGTATTTGAAATATATACAAGAATTAACAGAAAACATACAGTACGTAAGCCGAGCACACAACTTATGGTTTTCTGAGTAAGGACCACGAATGCACCTTGCAAGACGCAAAGAAACCAAAATAGCCTTGTTCCTACTTTCACTGTCCTTCTATGAGGTGACATGTCGTAACCATGACAAGCATCAATTTCTAGCTTTAGTGAAATGAACTTATTGAGAGGATGGAGCCACTGGAAAAGCTATTGGCTTCAGTACAAGTAAGCATACCCAAGAAGAGTCCAGTAGATTTCTACATGAGGTGCAACAATAACAGCAGATAACACAACTCAAGATCAACTCATTACCGGAAAAAAAAAAAAAATTACCCGCCTCAGAGAGGAATTACCCCTGAAAATACGTAAGATCCATGAACACGCATCGAAATATCCACGTGGGTTCCCCGTATATTTGATTTTTAAACCTTGATGAGATAAGCTGTCTCTGTAAGTGCACTAGGCGATGACATTGTGATGTGTTAATTATGACTTAGCAGCTTCGGAACATATTGGAAAAGTTGGGATTGAACTCTTGCCAACAGGACTGCAGGTAA
This sequence comes from Rhodomyrtus psidioides, assembly GCA_021437785.1. Taxonomy (NCBI): domain Eukaryota; kingdom Viridiplantae; phylum Streptophyta; class Magnoliopsida; order Myrtales; family Myrtaceae; genus Rhodomyrtus; species Rhodomyrtus psidioides. The sequence goes on along the minus strand of JAILYB010000044.1, from coordinate 4,622,457 downwards.
TGCAAAAAGGGAAAGCTATTTCCCACAAGAGTTCTTTTCCTTACTGAAGATGAAATTGATGTTATCATTGGATAATTGCTCATAGCTTTTAGCATATAAATATTTTATTGTGGAGTTTGGTCTTCTGCACATCGTGAATGTGCTTAATATGTGTGAAAACTTGTGAGAGATATCAAGAGCATCAAGAGCTGTCATCCAAGAGATTTGCGAAAGTACAAGATTTCTTTTCTGTGATAGATTTCCATGGATTGTGTAGTTGTCAAAAACTTTATCACAATCGAAAATGTCATGAGATGTTCAGCAGCCCGTTGTTTAGAAAATACTGTCTTCGCCCATCTGATCAATGTCGAGGAAAGAAGCTAAGATTGAAGAGACCGTCATTTTCGCAAACCGAAATGAAGGCCCACAATCATCACACATAAGTTCAACTCTCACATTTGAGAAAATCATAGGACGTGTAATTGAGGATCTCGTTAATCTTTTATTGGCTTGTTCTAATCTTCTGTCAAAATGATGTTATCTTTCATCACAAGCTTGGTAACTCTTACATTAACTGTACTTTTTGCATGGCCCTGTCAAACCTTGGCTCGGTTATGTACTTTTATTGATTCATTCACATATATCGGGTAAGACTTTATCTATTGGTTGGTGGTCGAGGCCTCGAAAGTTGCTCTAAGCAAAAAATGCTAAGATTTAAGTGTAAAATCCGTCGACAATCGTTCGATAGTGACCGACACAACTATAGGCGACTCTATTTGCAGCAATATATGTGTCTATTGGTATAAAACAAAAATTCAAGCACCAAAAGAATAATTCGATTCCAGATGCATATCTCATGTGATGGGAGATAATCGGATAGGCAGAAAAACGAAACAAAAATGTATTTAGAAAAGAAAGTTAGATGATTGTAAGATGAAGAGGATTTAATGTCAGTTGTCGGAAGTATGATGTTCATGTAGATTCGTCAATAATTATTATTGTCATTTTAAGCTAGCGATCGCACATTCCATGTTCTTTCCACCACACCGAGCTCCTTCATCTCCATTCGACGTCGAGTCTCCATCGCCAGCCACCTCAAGCTTGGCCACAACTCAAACAACAATCCTCCCACTGATTTCTTTCATTTGAGGATCTCCTTCACCGATTTCAGGCCACTAATAGCGGTCTTTGCTGTTGCCATTCACCCTTTCCAAGCCACGCCGCGAACCCTGCAGTTTTGCTCTGTTTTGCTTCCAGGATCCTTCCTTTCGTCTGAATGCCGATTCAAGGCCAACGCCTCTTTGCTCTGTTTTGGTGAGCTGAGGTCTGAGAGCTGTGATTGAAGTTTGTGTGAAAGTTGATTCTGATTAAGCATCGAATAGTGATCTAAACATACTCTGATTTGACTATGAAATTCTGGATCTGAATTGGTGCTTGAACTTTGCATCTATGTCCTCCGTTTGAACCGGTCGCCATGTGTTTTATTCTCTCATAAAATCTTCAAACTGAGGTAGTATGATATTTGTCTAAACCTCCAATTGTAAGTTGTCTATTTCCAGTTATATGTATATCAGATCAGCCTCTGTTTTAGTCCATTCCGTTAAGTCTCCCTGTGGTACGTGTTTGAATGCTGATGTTACTGTTGATGCTGATTGTTGATTGATTAGCTTTCATATAGTTGGATTGTTAATGATGCTTTCATCCACTATGAATGAGTGATTCTGCATTCTGAGATACGTCACATGCAAAGGAGATGAAGCTGATTCATCTTGGACAAAGAAAGAAAAAGGAAAAAGGAAATTGTTCGAAAGCGAAAGCAAAAGTATAAGGAGTGTGTGTGGTACAAAAGGGCTGAACAAGAGAAAAGAAGATCAGATCATTACAGGATTTGGGCACTATCATTTGACAAAAAAAAAAAAAAAACTTAAAAGAGGATGATCTAGAATTGGATACCAACATTCAATGATGTCTAAGAAAAATATGCGGTAAAAAATGACTAATAACGAATAGATAACTAACGAACTGTATGTACACATCATCATCATCTCATGGTCGCTTGTCAAAATGTCGGAAGAAACTTTCTTGACATTACATTTAGTCTAATTTACCAAATTGAAAATATCTTTGATTCGAACAGGTCCAGTATTTTGATTCTGAAAATTTGTCTTCTGTCAACAAATAGAAAACATTAAATCAATATCTAAAAGTGACATCATCGAATGACGTCCACTTGGAATCGTGATACGAATTTACTAATGCAAAAAGTTAACAAACCCAAAATCTAGAGCTGTATGCATTACAATAAATAGTGTTAAAATGAAAATGGGCAATATCTCAAATATTTCTAACAAGAAACTTTAATTTAGAAAAAAGGTAATATCTCTCGACCCTCGTACACAACGTGAAGCAAATCGACCTGCAATCCGGATCAACGTTAAGAAGCAATTTCTTTCCCTCCAAAATGAAAATTCATAATGGAGAACTTAGTGGTTGAGAGATGGGCATGCATGTGTGGACAGTGAGCTTGACAAAAAATTTGGATTCTTCACGAAGCTAAGCGGACACAACGCTCCTTGAAATATGAAAAGCTTCTGTCGTTTCCTTCAAACATGCTTAATGTAGTAGCACATTTGTTTTCTGATATCACGTGAAAGTGATTCTTTTTCCCTATTGAGTCATTCGATATCATCACAATAATGCACTTGGTTAGAATTCATACAACATAACCTTAAAATGGGGAAAAGTGTCAAAAAAGTTCTAAACCTATTGTTCTAGTGCTAATTCAGTCCTAAACCTTTTTTTGGTGCCAATTCAGTCCTAAACCTTTTGCATTAGTGCCAATTTAGTCCTAAACTTTTTTTTTGTGCCAATTCAGTCCTAAACCTTTTGTATTATGCCCTTACCAAAAAAAAAAAACCTTTTGTATTATGCCAATTTAGTCCTAAGTATTTTGTATTTATGCTAATTGAGTCAATTCGATCAATTTTGGTCGAAAATCATTGGCACAAATGTCAATTGTCCTACGTGGCACGGTTTGCGCTAACGTGAATATTTTTTTGATATTTTAAATAATTGTTAAAAATATTTTTTAGAAAAACAAAAAAAATGCTTAAAAATTATTTAAAATTATAGAATAATATTTAAAAAATATCCAAATCAGTGTTTGTTATGCCACGTAGGATAATCGATGTCAACATCAGTCATTTTTTTTATCAAAATTAGTTGGATTAACTCAATTAGTATAAATTATCAAAGATTTAGGACTAAATTGGCACTAATGCAAAAGGTTTAGGACTGAAGTGGCACAAAAAAAAGTTTAGGACTAAATTGGCACCAATGCAAAAGGTTTAGGACTGAATTGGCACTAAAAAAAAGTTTAGGACTGAATTGGCACTAGAGCAATAGATTTAAGACTTTTTTGACACTTCTCCCCCTCAAAATGTGTGGTACAATGAAGGGTCCTCATCATTATTACCCAGTAGACAAACCCAAGCAATGAATGGCGAAGGAAATAGTCGCAAATTCCGTAGGAAGTGTCGAATAGAACGCAGAAAAACACCATTTTCGTTAATATAGTTGTTCCTCATGGCTATAGTAGATGTCTGGGCGGGGACTATCTATGCCTTGGTCTAGCTCTATTCCACAGCTTCTTAGATGCAATTCCGCACTGGGTGGGAATCCCGCAGAGTATTTCAGGTAAGCACCTTCTGAATTTCGGCAGATGCTTACGGCGAAGCTTAGTTAACCTGGAGAAGGTGATTGTCGTTTCTGTTGTGTCGCGACCTAAAAGATTATTTCTAGGCTAATGGATTATCAGGTTAATTAAATTAACTAACCTAACTTGAACTCTCCCAAGTCCATACCAAATCGCAACTTAAGGTTCAATCGGTTAACATGCGATGTATTTTGAATTTGGAGTCGCCACTAATCATTTATGGAAGGTCGATTAGAAACCTAAATAAAATAGCGGGAGAACTATTTTATTTCTACGAACCAGAGATTAAGAGTCCGGGGATTTGATTACGCTAGATTACTCTAACGCCCTTTCGGTACCTTTTTATTTCATGAAAAAATCATTTGAGAAGGCAACATTGATCGATTTTAACTTAAGTCACTAACAAAGGTTATCATGTGGGTGCACAATCAATTAATGGAACATCTAGAAATCAATATAATCAGGGGAGCATGTGCCACACAAGTTAATTCTTTTTTTTTTTAATTTTAATTTTTATGTGAATGCATGAAAGACTATACTATATGTGATGCATGAAATTATTCTATGATGTAATGACATGAATTACATGTAAGGCTAAACTAGATGACATGCAAATTAAATGAATGCACAAATGAGACCATGATTTAATTAAATTAACTACGTAGCATATAAATTAATTAAAATCAAGACATGCAATTCTAATATGCTATTTAAGCCAAAATGCAATCTAACACGACATGGTATAGATGACATGGCAAAGATGAATGACATGGCATGACAAAGATGACGCGGCAAAGATGACGTGGCAAAGATGACATGGCATGGATGACATGGCATGGATGACATGACATGGATGCATGGCATGGATGACATGACATGGATGACGTGGCATGGATGACGTAGCCTAGATGACATGGCAAGGATGAATTTTTATTATTATTTTCGGATGAATTTATTTCCTAAAATAGAACTATGCCAAAACAATTCTTATCTTGCATATTTTAGAGTCTAAATTGACCTAAACTCTAATATGTTAGAGACAATTTATTTTAGACATGAAATTCTATTTAAACAAGCAATTTCTATCCTAAAATGCAATCTAATTTAATTATTTACAAAAAGGATTGAATGTGCAATTATCTATGTGGTGCTATTTTATTGAAAAAATATGTAATTTTTTAAATATGGAAATGAATGAATGCAGTTTTTTTTTCGTTTTTGCAATATTTTTTAGGGTTTTCTTTTTATAAAATGCAAGGCAATGCGAATTATAATGAAATAAAGAAGGATATTAAAAGAACATAAACATAAAGAAAGGGGATATGATCCGATGAATTTTACCTTCAATTGCTCGAGAAAAATCTATCCTCGCAAGTTGTCACTTGCGTTATGTCAACACGAGCATAAAATATCACAATGAGGAGGTGGATTACATCGGCGAAAAAAAATTACAAAGAGTTTTTCGGATAGAAGCACAAGAAACGAAACACTACGAGAAGAGTTTTCTCTCTTCTTTTTATCTTCCTCCCCTCCCTATTGCTTGTCACGTATACTCTCAAGAAGGTGGATGCTGAAAATCTTTGAGCAATTCTCCACCTCCTCTTTTTTTTTTTTCCATTGCCGTGTAATGCATCTTCTTCTTATAGGGAAGAACCAAGGAGACAAGAAAACACCATCATAGATGTTCATGTGCTAGTCCTTGAAGAATCTAATGATGATGGATAGTGGATGGGATGAACTCTTCTTTCCAACAACTCTTTATTCTCTTCACATTGCCGTGTAATGCATGTTCTCTCTTCCAACAATGGCCATCTTCTTTTTCTTCTTTTTAATGGATCATGCCTTTTCTTTTGCTTTGGAATGATGATGGATAGTGGATGGGGTGAACTCTTCTTTCCAACAACTCTTTATTCTCTTCACATTGCCGTGTAATGCATGTTCTCTCTTCCAACAATGGCCATCTTCTTTTTCTTCTTTTTAATGGAACATGCATTTTCTTTTGCTTTGGAATGATGATGTTCCCACCTTATAGTGAAGGAATCTGCAATGGAAGAAACGCTCACGATAGTATTAATTCCAACAAGTCCTATGTTAGAAACGAAGCATAGATCATCGCGGATTTAAATGCAATGGATGATTTTTGTTTAGAACTAAAAATTAGTTCTAATTAAAAAAAAATTTAATGGCTGACAAAGATTAGCCAAAATTTAGGTGTCAACAGCTGCCCCTCTTTGAGTGGAAGCTCATAGAGGTTTCGCCCAAAGACAATTTAGAAGCCTAAATTTTGACCATGCAAATAATGGGTGACCTTTTTTTAGCGGGATTTGAATCCCATTTTCTATGCAATATTCAATGATGCATGATAATAAATTTTTTGGGGGAGTATTAATCCCATTTTTTATGCAAGAGGAAATGATGCATGAAATGCAATGCTATAAATAACATGTGTCAGAACTTCTCTTATCCCACATCAAAGAAGCCTGCACACGGATCGCCTATGAAAATACTTGTTTTACCAAATGCTTCATATGCTGATGATTCCCTTAACTTCCAGACTTCCAATGGATGTCGAGATGCTAAGGTACTGGCCCGTCTGTTGCCAGAAGTTTCCTTCTGACGCGAAACGACGCAAGATCTGTGTTGTGCTCGAGTCATGGTTCGAGCTGGCCATCCGTCTTCTGGGGACCTCCTCAACGGGTCAACATGAGTCGGTAAGATAACCTCTCGCGACCTTCTCAATCAGGTCTCACCGTATCAAGACGAGAGATATCTCTTGGGACCTCCTCAACGGGTCATCATGAAGGGTAAAAAGTCTCTTGCGACCTTCTCAAACGGGTCTCACCGTATCAAGACAATAGAGGATGTATCATCTGAATCGAATCGGTATCAATTCAAAATGGTGTGATGCCTGAAAAAATTGATCAGTGAAATCATGATAAAAGGGGGTACGACTCAAGTCGAAAAGTGTTTAGAAAACTTAACTGTATTTTCTGAGCAATGAGTGGTGGCTAGGCTGTATCATACCTGTCTATTTCCTCAAAAAATGACAATATGCATGAAATCAATGCAACATCATACATTAAAAGGATATGTAAGCTTTTGCTTCCGTCACAAAGCCTCACTGGGGAATTCTATCAATAAGGAAGTCTGCCTGATCTTGCTGAAAATTCTAATCAACTTGAATGAGGAATTTCAGTCAGAAAGGACTTTTCACTCTTTCTCTCACGAAAAAAGCTTTTAAGACCCGACCATTGATGCGGATAAGAGAATCCCTCAGAGCTGTCATCGTCACGCTTGACAAGGGTCCGAGTATCCTCGCAATCAGTATGACTAGATCAATCCATGAGGTCTTTTACAAGGACATGAATTCAGGCTTGGTGAGAGGCTAATCAAAGGGGACTCATGCGAGTCGTCAGGTCATGAAATGAAAATCTCCATCAGCTGTAGTGGGTTTACAAGTTAGGAACCCTACGAAATGAGATAAAAATGATCTTGCTCGCACTTCTTCAAGTGATATTTATAAGCATTTGAAATCCTACATTAACCCAAGTGCCTAAATATGAAGAGACTCCTGGTAAGGGTTGTAATGCAGGTTTGGGGTAGGCGTGAAAATGAGAGGCCTATTCTCAACAAGGGGTGTATGATGAGCGAATCGGTGATCATCCGTTTCTATCACCTCGTTCTCCAGAAATAATCTTTCTTCAGGAGAATGTCTTTCGAATGATTTTAGATGAAAACCTTCCTTCCTTTCGAATACTTATTTAGAGAGCTCCTTTCTTTTCTTTTGATGGGAGTAGGGTTTAATGAGAGTGGGTTCTTTTGCCCCTCTTTTGTACGACAAGCTTTTCTCTTTCTTCCTCATTTGCATTTAGATTTTTTTTTTTGAGGAAGAAAATGTCTTATCTGAATTGTCTACATATCCAGATTTCAGTTTGTCCACAAGGCATTTTGCTTATCGTTGGATGACTCGAAACAATCTCATTTTTGGATGATCACCCGTTGGGTTTAGAGAAATGAATCCATCGCTCAAAATGGGTTAAGCAAAGGGATAAATGAATATGTGGTATAGAAATGAAGTGTTCTTCGTTATGTCTTAGGCACTTGAGCTAACGCAGAATTCATATGCAACAAACTCACTCAAAGATTGATGCAAGTGAAAGCAAGAAAAATTCTACTCATTTTTTTGATTGATTTTTTCCTTGAGATTTGCCCCGATGTGGGGTTGTTCCTGACAGAGCTATGAAATGAAATCACCATCCAAAGGATTTAGCAATGGGCAACCTGTAGTGTTTGGGTAGATGAAATGAATGCCTCATATCATTTCAGTCGTCATACTTTTTGCGAGATAACCCTTTACCTCGTCAGCATGGAAATTTTCACACTGTTCATTGTGACATAGGACGTGTATGGAAATGGCTTGCCTATCGTCGTTCTGACATTCCTCATTCAAAAGGATCAGTCCAATTAAATCAGAGAGACTTCCTGATTGAGATTATCTCACCGTGGAAATTCATAATGCAAACAATAGGCAAACAAGCCGGTATCAAAAGAATATTATAACTTGATCAAAAAATGCAAAGCAAATCAAGTATAATATTTTTTTACAGCATCAGAGTTGACTGGGCTGGTAAAAACACGGCCATCCATCTCTGCAAGGATCAAAGCACCTCCTGGGAGTATTTTCTTCACGACATATGGACCGCCATAGTTCGGAGCGAACTTCCCTTCTAGCAACGGAACAATAGGCAATAGTTTTCGCAAAACAAGATCTCCTACCTGAAAATGTCGAGGCCGGACTTTCTTGTTAAAGGATTTGGCAACCCTCTGCTGGTAGCACTGGCCGTGGCATAGAGCTTTAAGCCGTTTTTCGTCGATCAGGTTCAACTGGTTCATCCTCTGTTGGATCCAATCGGCCTCGGTCAACTTAACTTGAGATAGTATTCGCAAGGAAGGGATTTCCACCTCAACCGGCAATACTGCTTCCATTCCATACACAAGGGAAAATGGGGTTGCCCCGGTAGAAGTTCGGATCGAAGTCCGATAAGCCATAAGTGCAAAAGGCAACCTCTCATGCCAATCTCGATAGTTCTCGGCAGTCTTAGCCAAGATCTTCTTGATGTTTTTATTGGCTGCTTCTACTGCTCCATTCATCTGAGGACGGTATGGGGAAGAGTTCAGATGCTTGATCTTGAATTTCTTGAACAGATCATCGACCAGCTTGTTGTTCAGGTTCGAGCCGTTGTCGGTGATTATGACCTCAGGTGAACCATATCGAGCTATGATGTCTCGATTAATGAATTTCACGACGTTTCGTGCCGTGACTGCCAAGTATGATGCTGCTTCAATCCATTTGGAAAAATAGTCGATGGCAACCAAGATGAAACGATGTCCGTTTGATGCTTTCGGGTTAATTGGACCAATCACATCAATGCCCCACATAGAGAAAGGCCATGGCTCAGATAATTGGTGCAGCTCGTTCGGAGGAACATTGATCTTGTCCCCATAAATCTGACACTTATGACAACTTCGAACGTGCTGAATACAATCGTTTTCCAGAGTGAGCCAATAATAGCCCAATCTCATGATCTTCTTAGCAAGCATGTGACCATTCATATGTGGGCCACAGATCCCTTCATGTACTTCCATCATCAAACGGACAGCCTCAGTAAAATCAACACACCTCAAAAGAACTGAATCAAATGATCTTTTGTAAAGATTTTCACCACTGAGAAAGAATTTCGAGGCCATCTTTCTTATGTACCTTTGATCTGACGCGGTACTTTTCTCAGGAAATTTCTGCTCCTGAATGTAAGTCTTGATATCGTGATACCAAGGCTTGCCATCGGGTTCATCGGCTATGGCCATACAATAAGTTGGTTTTCTCAACACTTCGATCTTCAAAGGCTCGACTTCAAGTCCATCAGTAACTTGCAACATTGAAGATAGGGTAGCCAACGCATCAGCGAACTGATTGTGAGTTCTAGATAAATACTCAAATGAAATATCATCAAATTCTTCCACCAACTCATCTAGATACTCATGGTAGGGTAGCAGCTTAGCATCCCGTGTTTTCCATTTTCCGACCGTTTGAAGGATGATTAGGGCCGAGTCTCCAAATACCTTGAGTCGGGTTACACCCATTTTGATTGCGGCTTGTAGGCCCAAACTACATGCTTCATATTCTGCGATATTATTTGTGCAAGGAAATACCAGCTTTGCTGCTATCGGATAGTGTTGACCGCCCGGAGATATCAGGACTGCCCCTGTACCTGATCCAGAAAAATTCACGGCTCCGTCAAAATACATTGTCCAGAAATAATCATTTACCGTCATGACTCGATCTTCAGGTTGACAGGGATCATCATTTTCCCCTGGATTTTCTGCCAGGACATCAGCTATGGCTCGTCCCTTAACTGACTTTTGGGACAAATATTGCACATCGAACTCAGAAACGAGGATCTGCCATTTGGCAAGTTTGCCAATCAATGCAGGTTGATTCAATAGGTACTTGACAGGATCGCATTCTGTCACCAAAAGAATTCGGTAATGCAAAGTGTATTGTCGCAGTCGATGTAGCACCCAAACTAGAGCCGCGCATGTCTTCTCAGCTTCAGAGTAGTTCATGTCGGAAGCTGTAAACTTCTTGCTCAGATAATAAATGGCTTGTTCTTTCCCATCACCTTGTCTTATCTGCGCTAGCATAGTTCCCAAGGATTCACTATGGATTGTGAGATAGAGGATCAAGGGTTGCCCCGGCACTGGCGGAACAAGGACTGGCGGATTCATGAGGTGTTGTTTTATTTTCTCAAAGGCTTCATTACAGTCGTCATTCCATTCGACCAATGCATTCTTCTTTAACAACTTAAAGAAAGGCTTAGCTGTTTCAGATAGTTGAGAAATGAATCGCGCAACATAATTCAACCTGCCCATGAGGCTTCGAACTTCTTTGACTGTTGTTGGTGGCGTGAGTTCACATATGGCTTTCACCTTGGACGGGTCTATCTCAATACCCTTGTTACTGACAATGAAGCCGAGTAACTTGCCCGAGCTGACGCCGAAAATGCACTTAGCTGGATTAAGGCGTAACCTGAATTTCCTGAGTCTGTCAAACAGCTTTGTCAGGGTTTCAATATGATCTCCCCCGTGCTTCGTCTTCGCAATCATATCATCGACATAGACTTCGATTTCATTATGCATCATGTCATGAAATAAAGTGACCATGGCCCGCTGATAAGTTGCGCCAGCATTTCTGAGACCGAATGGCATCACCTTATAGTGAAACATCCCCCACGGAGTGGTGAATGTAGTCTTTCGTTTATCGTCCACGTTCATTAAGATTTGGTTATAACCTGAGAAACCATCCATGAATGAAAATATTTCGAACCCAGCCGTGCTATCTACAAGCACATCAATATGTGGGAGTGGGAAATCATCCTTAGGACTAGCCTTGTTTAGATCACGGTAGTCGACACAGACTCGAACTCGACCATCTTTCTTCAGCACTGGGACAATATTAGCGACCCAATCAGAATATTGGGTAGCCTCAATAAATCCGACATCAAGGAGCTTCATGACCTCTTCTTTGATTTTCTTTGCTAGTTCTGGCCTAGCTCTTCGTGCTCCTTGCACTACTGGCTTGAATGAGGGATCGGTTGGTAAGCAATGTTCTACAATTGATCGATCAAGACCGGGCATATCTGCATAGGACCAAGCAAAGATATCCTGGTAATCCCTTAGGAGCTTGGTAAGACGTTCCGTCATTTTAGTGGACAGGTTCGCCCCGATTTTCACCTCTCTTGGATTCTCTCCATCGCCCAAGTTGATCGAAATCGTCTCATCGCTAGTTAGAGGCTTAATCATCTCATGCTGTTCAAAGTCCTGACGTATTTCTTCATAGTCAGGATAGAATTCGTCTAGGTCATATACTCCAGAATCCAATGGATTACCCTCCTCATATTTTCCCCTGAAATAGAAAGTGGCGAAGTCAGAGAAACAAACAGGGTTTAATCAAGCATGTATCGTAATTTTTCTTCGAAACTAGTGTGTATTTTTGAACATTTTTTTTTAAGACCGTGGGACGAGAATTCTTGGGGAAGCCCAACCCTCAGTGCTTACCATATATAACAATTTTATTTGATCGCTGGTTATCGTCATCGGGTCAGTTTGGGATACTTCACCAAGATTAATAAAAAAAAAATGTTGTAATGAATTACACTTTATTGAATGGAAATGCAACATGAAATCCTAACATGCGACAGACTTAATGCGATCTAGAAAAATTAAAGAAAGCTGGAAAGATCCCTCGTAAGGGATTGCAAAAACTCAAAATGTTAGAAAGCTGGAAAGATCCCACGTAGGGGATTGCAAAAACTCAAAATGTTACTCTGAACCCTCCATTAGATCTTCGACCATGGCATTGTCAGATAGACTTAGGGATGCAGATGTCATGCAAAGCTCTTCCTTTGGCACTTCATCAATCTGTAAGGGATCTTCGGATATAGCTCCAATAATAAGATCATTGAAACAGCTAGTGAGATCTAGGAGCCCGTCATCGGTAGCATCTTCGTCAAACACCATTGGCTTAGTCGAAATGTTTTGGCCATTTGGTGAATCTGGGAACACAATTCTTAGGTCGTCCTCGAATTGGGTCAGCTCATCGTACCCACTGACTACTCCAGCTGATCGGAAAGTAGTGTAAAGAGGAGGTGGTAGAGGGCTAGATTTTGACCTTCCACGGCCCGTCCCTTGGTGCCTACCTCGTTTAGATTGGCCACGACCTCGGTGTCCTAGACCAGCCGTATGAGATTGCCCATTAAGTTCAATTGGGGCACGGATCCCTTGACTATTCCGGCCTAGGCCTGTTCCAGGTTGAAATCTATTACCCACCATTACCCTTGCCATCATGACAGAAGCATTTGATACCTCAGGAACTGGGAGAGGACTTTCTGGTGACGCATGAACAGTCTGCACCAAGTCAAAAGAATGATACGAGTCTTCTTCATTGTGAGCTGGCTCGATGTAAGGAATAGCTGTTTCATTGAAGATCCGATGATCTTCTTCACCATGAACGATTACCAGTTTTCTTTCGACGACGAACTTGATCTTTTGATGAAGACTTGACGGCACAGCTCCCGCATTATGAATCCACGGACGACCTAGCAGGAGGTTGAAAGCTGATGGAATATCTAGTACCTGGAATAGAATATCGAACACAGAAGGCCCGATCAGGATGTCTAGATTGATTTGTCCCATGACATCTTTCTTCACACCATCAAAGGCTCTAACCGAGGTCTTGGCAACTTGCATTCTGGTCAGATCTATCCCTAACCGGTTCATAGTGGCCAAAGGACAGATGTTCAGTGCTGACCCGTTATCGATGAGTACTCGTGCTACTAGGGTTTGTTTGTGTTTTACCGTAATGTGTAGGGCCTTGTTGTGACCACGACCCTCAGCAGGAATCTCATCATCAGCAAATGCCACCTGATCCTTCAAAAGGATGGTCCCGACAAAATTCTCCAGCTTGTCTTGGTCAATATCTTCTGGGACGTGGACCTGCCCCAGTACTTTCATTAAGGAATCCCGATGTTTTTCTGATGACTGCAGAAGCTCAAGCAAAGAAACCTGAGCTGGCAACTTCCGTAGTTGGTCGACGATGTTATACTCGCTCGTTTTAATCACAGCCAGGAATTCTTTTGCATCTTTATCTGTGACCGGTTTGGCCGGTTGATCCTCGTTGTAAGTGCGGCCGGATCTCGTCACCAGGGCCAGGTCATACGACCAAGGAACAGCCTTATCATCCGTGTAAGGGAACGGCTGGGGTGAAATGATCACCAAGGTTTCAGGTATGACAATTCCTAACTCATTGCCAAACGCGTCTTCCAAAGGAGGCATGTCAGCTAAATCCAGATCAGCCTTGACCAGACTCGCTACATCGGCTTCCGCCACTTCTATTTCTGGAAAACGCTCGGATTGAGTCATGGTCAGAGCGGCAAACTCTTGGTCCCAATCAATGACGATTTGAGATATAGTGGCAATTATTTCCGCTTGATTGACTATCAACCCATTTCTCACTAGGGTCGCAATCATCTTCTTTAACTGATCCAGCGACAATAGTTCACCTGTCCGGTAATAACCTGCTCTAACTAGAGCATCGAGAACGTCTGGTATCCGGACCTTGAACGCTCTTGCCGATCGAGTATCGCAAGTGAATACAGCGTTGATCTTATCCGTATGGTTGGGCAGAGGATTATTTTGGACATTTGGCTGGCCACCCCCCTGGAATGAGAATGCCTTAGAATCAAGCAAGTCCTGGATACGATTTTTAAGCACGAAGCAATTGTCTGTGTCATGGCCGATTTCACCGCGATGGTACTCGCATTTCTTGGATGGATCATGGCCCGCATACGTCACATAATTCGGCCTTAGAGGTTCAGTTGACAACAGGTCTCTCTTACGAAGGACTGCCAGAACTTGGGAAAGTGTTCCAGGCAAAGGTGTATATTGTCGGGGTGGACGTGGGTTCCTCTTCTGCCTCTGTTCGCTAAAGTTTCCTTGCTGCTTGATAGGAACTTGCATAGTCGGTATGGAACTTGTCATGTTGATCTGAGGAGTGATCTCCTTGTCTTTCTTCATTCCGAATCGTCTTGCAGGCGCGCCAGCATCTCCGTACCAGCCTTTCTTCATGCCACCTTCCACTTCCTCGGCCATTGCTATGAGGTGAGCAAATGATGTCGCAGAAGTGCCTAGGACTCTAGTCCGTATAGTCTGTGGTAAGGTAGAGACAAATAGTTTCATGAGTTCCCTCTCGGGGGGAACAGGTTTGAGCTGGGATGCGATGTTCCTCCACCTGGCAGCATATTGTTTGACTGTCTCCCCCTTCTTCATTTCGGCTTGTTCCAAGTCCTCTCTGGAGACAAGGACATCTATGTTAAAACTAAAGTGTTTGATGAAAGCAGTTGCTGTCTGTTTCCAATTTCCCAAGCTGTATACTTCATAGTCAATATACCATCGCATGGCTGCGTCTTTCAGACTGGCTTGGAAAGTCTGAACTAGTAGAGGGCCGTTGTCAGCATATTTGCTCATTCTCGCTTGGTACATCTGAACATGCTGCACAGGATCAGAGGTACCGTCATATTTCTCAAAATCAGGCACTCTGAACTTCTCTGGCACATCGACTTTTGTGAAGGCAGAAAAGTCGACGTGAGGGATACTATGTGTTCCCTGAATTTCCCGGAGCCTTTCTTCCATCTTTTGCTCCATCTTTTGCTCCATCTGAGCCATCATTTTAGCTGTATCATTAGTTTGTTCTGGCGCCGTAGGGTTGGCTTGGTAAACTGGGGCCACTGGGGGAGCATTCATACTAGAGCCTGGGACGTACATGTCCTCTAGTGACAGGAACTGCCCCTGGTTCTTGGTTGGATCATCGGCTGCAGGAGGCGGAGGTGCCGGAGGTTGAGATGTCTGACCAGGCAATGACATCTTAGCCATGAGACTCGCCAGTATTTTGTCTGCCATCTGAGAGAACAAGTTATCCATTCTACTATTGACGGCGTCCATATGTTCCTGGAGGGCTTCTTGGATCGCCGCGTTCATTTCAGCCTTGTCAACCATTTTCTTCGCGATCGACCTAGTGATGTGTGGATGATCCGTGGTAAGTTACCTTAAAGAAATGAACAAGTAAAGGTTAGTATAATGAGCGAGATTAATGAGCCGGTCCGTGACAACACTCTAGACTCAATAAGATAGAAGTGCGCAAGAAGTCAAATCAGGCAGTTTTTGGTTTCGTCGGCCGTCACGATAAAATGTACCATAATTCACATGTTGATCGAAAAATTCCCAAATTTTATGAGCGGATAGGTAACACAACGAAGAACAACTTTCATTTTTGGACTTAAGACTGAAAGTAAGCCGATCAGTACAGTTTATTGCATCTTCATGAAAAGTTTTTCCCAGAAAACTGCTTCGTCCGGTATTTGTTAAATGAACGAAGGACCCCTTTAAAATGTGAATTTAAGTCTGAAATTTTCCAGGTTACTAGTAGAGACATCAACCTACAACTTTCATTTTTCATTATTTGGCAAAGGAGGTCATCAAAAAATGGTAATCCGCGAAACAAAATGAGCGCTAGAAAACTGCCGAAATCTCAGCTTGCATTATTCTCAATGAAAATTCTTCAATAATCGGAAAATGCAACAGATCACTCTCAAAAGTTTACTGATGATACCGCAAGATGTTCCAGACATTTTCTGTTTAGACACTAAAATTCAAAGATGACAAGAAAAAGTCCTAAAAAATCATATCGTACGAAGCGTTAGCCTAGAAATAAATAACAACCAGAACAATATTCAAATGAAACAATGAACAGAAACTAGCAAATAAAGACTCTAGCTATCTCGAGCCCTAGACTTCTGGGGGACAACCCGAGCCTTGAGTTTCTTGTACTTCTCTTCATTCCTCTGGGCTTCTTCTTTAGCTTTGGCAAGCTTCCGTTTGAGGCGATTGATCTCAAATAGCTTGGTGTCTTGAATAGCCACTTGAGGTATCACTGGAAGCCAATCTTTTGGGATGACATGTCCTTCGATGTATCTGACTGTCGCATGATATGTTTTGACGCTCCCCGAGAGAACTCCCTTGGGAAACGTTAGCTTGGTTGGCCGACATCGCTCCCACATGGCATGAGCAAGGGCGGCGTGCTCCTCAAATCTCTGGCACTTCAAGTCAAAGTGTATGCAGATCTCCACACTCTTGGGCTTTGGAGGGATCGATTGTACTACGCCGTATTGCCGAACAACTCTGACTGGATAGTACTCTGTGATGCCAGAAATTCCCAAGAGAGGGACAGGTGCCCCGTCTCGTCCCATGATCCTAGCTTCCTCCACTTTGAACCAAAGAGCATGCCACAGGAAAGTCACGGGACTCGGGTTTGTTAACAAGACAGTTAGTCGGGAATAGTGATACTCAGGAACCCGGTCTTGCTCATTCTTAAACTTTAAGAGAGGGTGCTCAAGTTCTGAAATTTTAGGTATTTCAAGGTATTTTCCAAATTCAGAATAATGAGAAAGAAACCAAACTTGGAGAATTTCAGGCGAAGCTCTAAGTGTCTTATCCTGATCAGTCTTAAACTTGGTAAGCGAGATGAAGGTTTCAGCCAATATAGCATTAACAAAATTTTTTCCACTATTGACCTGTCTTGCAAAATATGCTATCATGGGGTCGATAGAATTCTGCTTGTGTGGAAAAATGATCGAGCCAAAGAACAACATGATAAAAATTTTGGCCTTATCATATGCACATGGAGCTTTTGCAAAACATGTTTCTAGGAACGAAAGGGGACAACTCCCACGGCTCCCTTTTAAAGCTTTTGCCACTTCATCTCGATTGACATTCAGGTATTCAGATAAAACAAGGACAGGATCTTCACCAATTGGCGGAGTAACTAAACCCGAGTCCAGTGACTTTCCAATGAGAACACTATACTCTTCTAGAGTTGGAGTTAGCTCATGCTTACCGAATATGAAGGTAGTAGCCTTTGGACTCCAGAAATTCGTCAACGCGTGAATGAGACCAAACCGCATACTGATATGAATCAAAGGCAGCATTCGGCCAATACGGAATCTGACTATCTCTCGGCTATCCTCATGCAAATCGCTCCACCACTGCTTCAGTTGATCCTTTGCTGGAGTTATGACTCGAATCATCCCCATAATCTACAGCTCGAGACTATGACTCCCCTAAAAAATTACCATGGACCGACCCGAAAATATAAATAAACATGAAAGCATGAGTAAAAGGTCGAAGAGAATACCGTCTTTAGACAGGTGAAATAAACAAACACACAGACATGCACATGAAAATGCGACGTGAAGTTCGATTTCTATCTAGTAAGGCTTAACAAAGGTGGAGCCCCAAGGATACCCAAATTGAACCACCCTGGTTTGTGATTGTATCAGGATCCCCCGTAGACATCCGGCTCAGCCAAGTATCAACCCATATCACATGGCGAATGACAGGGGTGATGAATCACGGCACCGATTTGAAAGAGTTCGGGACTTGAAGAGGGAGACTCAGGCCAGGTGGTGATGGCCAGAGTGTCCCAAATCAAATACCATCCTAAGCCTAGCCATTCAGGTCCAATGGCGGGTTGTGTGTGCTATGTGTAAATGTAAAAGCAGTAGAAGCATGCACAAGATTTTATATCAAAACAACGCTTCAATATAACCCTCAAACATACATTCCTACTCCAACCTGCAGAAAAAAGGGTTAGCAAACACTTCGCCCCTTATCACTCCAAATCTGCAAAAACATTTAGCACCTTAATGGTGAGATCAACCAAGATCACCAAAAGCGAGACATCCATGGAATTTTTTAGGCCTAAATCCGCTAAAAATTTTAATTTTCCGAAAGATTCATGTGAACCAATTAAGTTTTAATTTTTCCGAAAAATTAAAGTAATTCCCCAGCGGAGTCGCCAAGCTGTCGCGACCTAAAAGATTATTTCTAGGCTAATGGATTATCAGGTTAATTAAATTAACTAACCTAACTTGAACTCTCCCAAGTCCATACCAAATCGCAACTTAAGGTTCAATCGGTTAACATGCGATGTATTTTGAATTTGGAGTCGCCACTAATCATTTATGGAAGGTCGATTAGAAACCTAAATAAAATAGCGGGAGAACTATTTTATTTCTACGAACCAGAGATTAAGAGTCCGGGGATTTGATTACGCTAGATTACTCTAACGCCCTTTCGGTACCTTTTTATTTCATGAAAAAATCATTTGAGAAGGCAACATTGATCGATTTTAACTTAAGTCACTAACAAAGGTTATCATGTGGGTGCACAATCAATTAATGGAACATCTAGAAATCAATATAATCAGGGGAGCATGTGCCACACAAGTTAATTCTTTTTTTTTAATTTTAATTTTTATGTGAATGCATGAAAGACTATACTATATGTGATGCATGAAATTATTCTATGATGTAATGACATGAATTACATGTAAGGCTAAACTAGATGACATGCAAATTAAATGAATGCACAAATGAGACCATGATTTAATTAAATTAACTACGTAGCATATAAATTAATTAAAATCAAGACATGCAATTCTAATATGCTATTTAAGCCAAAATGCAATCTAACACGACATGGTATAGATGACATGGCAAAGATGAATGACATGGCATGACAAAGATGACGCGGCAAAGATGACGTGGCAAAGATGACATGGCATGGATGACATGGCATGGATGACATGACATGGATGCATGGCATGGATGACATGACATGGATGACGTGGCATGGATGACGTAGCATGGATGACGTAGCCTAGATGACATGGCAAGGATGAATTTTTATTATTATTTTCGGATGAATTTATTTCCTAAAATAGAACTATGCCAAAACAATTCTTATCTTGCATATTTTAGAGTCTAAATTGACCTAAACTCTAATATGTTAGAGACAATTTATTTTAGACATGAAATTCTATTTAAACAAGCAATTTCTATCCTAAAATGCAATCTAATTTAATTATTTACAAAAAGGATTGAATGTGCAATTATCTATGTGGTGCTATTTTATTGAAAAAATATGTAATTTTTTAAATATGGAAATGAATGAATGCAGTTTTTTTTTTTCGTTTTTGCAATATTTTTTAGGGTTTTCTTTTTATAAAATGCAAGGCAATGCGAATTATAATGAAATAAAGAAGGATATTAAAAGAACATAAACATAAAGAAAGGGGATATGATCCGATGAATTTTACCTTCAATTGCTCGAGAAAAATCTATTCGCGCAAGTTGTCACTTGCGTTATGTCAACACGAGCATAAAATATCACAATGAGGAGGTGGATTACATCGGCGAAAAAAAATTACAAAGAGTTTTTCGGATAGAAGCACAAGAAACGAAACACTACGAGAAGAGTTTTCTCTCTTCTTTTTATCTTCCTCCCCTCCCTATTGCTTGTCACGTATACTCTCAAGAAGGTGGATGCTGAAAATCTTTGAGCAATTCTCCACCTCCTCTTTTTTTTTTTTTTCCATTGCCGTGTAATGCATCTTCTTCTTATAGGGAAGAACCAAGGAGACAAGAAAACACCATCATAGATGTTCATGTGCTAGTCCTTGAAGAATCTAATGATGATGGATAGTGGATGGGATGAACTCTTCTTTCCAACAACTCTTTATTCTCTTCACATTGCCGTGTAATGCATGTTCTCTCTTCCAACAATGGCCATCTTCTTTTTCTTCTTTTTAATGGATCGTGCCTTTTCTTTTGCTTTGGAATGATGATGGATAGTGGATGGGGTGAACTCTTCTTTCCAACAACTCTTTATTCTCTTCACATTGCCGTGTAATGCATGTTCTCTCTTCCAACAATGGCCATCTTCTTTTTCTTCTTTTTAATGGAACATGCATTTTCTTTTGCTTTGGAATGATGATGTTCCCACCTTATAGTGAAGGAATCTGCAATGGAAGAAACGCTCACGATAGTATTAATTCCAACAAGTCCTATGTTAGAAACGAAGCATAGATCATCGCGGATTTAAATGCAATGGATGATTTTTGTTTAGAACTAAAAATTAGTTCTAATTAAAAAAAATTTTAATGGCTGACAAAGATTAGCCAAAATTTAGGTGTCAACATGTTGCTTCTTCACATTCTCCATGGCCAGCAATTAGTTCCAGATTTTTGCAGTACTGCATCTCCAGCATTTTGATTTTCCCGAGAAATTATGCTGTAAAGGTTGGGAAAGCATTTCCAGTGGGCAACTCTAAATATTTATGAATGTCAAGTTCGGAAATGGGACGTTTGGGAGACCATCGTACCGCCAAATGTGCCTCAAGTTTTCTAGAGTTGGCAAACGGAGGCTCCTCAATTTACCACTCTTTGCAACCGTCCTATCAATTTCGTATATGATCTCGATCAAAGGACGCGATCTCACTTCTAGCGTCTCGAGACAGTCGCAACCTCTTCCACATATTGGATGGGGCAATATGTTGAAGATTATGACATTCCTCCAATTTGAGGTATTCCAATTTGCAAAGGGAGTCGGTGGGAATTTGATTGCTCCATAGCTGTTTGCAATAAGCGCTTGTAATCTCCAATTGGGAAATCTAACCTGCGCGAGGATAAAGTGAGAAATGAGGATAGTAGGACATATTGTTACATTGTTTATTCTAATACATGATAATACAAGAATACGGATGATCGTAGTAAGGATAGAGCAAACTATCTCATTGAACAACGGTTAGGGAGATTCATCATCCTCTCTGTCCATCTCCCGTGACGACATGTAGACATTTGTAAGACTTGAGATGAACGCTCCAAAGTTGCGGCAGCTCCTAATACAGAGTTTTGTTAAGGAGGTGAAATCATGAACAACTTCCTGAGCTGAAACTAAGCAGTGTTTCGAGGCTCAGAAGTGTTAATTCACTTAAGCAAGGGAAGCTCATCACTTCTGCCTTTGATTGACCCTTCCTTGAGAACCACTTCCTCCATCTGTTCGCAACCACAAATGAACATCCCTTTGAGTTTCACTAGAGCGGTGGCCATGAAATTGGGGAAGACATATCTTAGGTCGGAGCAACACGCAATTGAGACATGCTTTAGACAAGGAAAACACAACCGTTTCGGAGTCGCTCTTCACCATGTGTCTAAAACTTCATGCTTTTCTTACCCGTACATCTTCCAATTTGGGGAGCGATGCAATATTTGTTCCACATTTAAATCAAACAAGGATTCTAAGGAGGGACACTCTTCAACGTTGACTTTTTCCAGGTTGTGCAACCTCCCTATAATTGTCGAAGGGAAGACGTTGAGTACAATGGAGCAGCCTCCAAGGGTGAAGGTAGCTAATTTGCAGAAAGAACTTCTAGGAAGTTCACCGTGCCATACATTTTTTAAAAGGTCCTACTGACTCAAGCTTTAACTCCACAAAGCATGGTAAGCTAACTTGCTCATAAGAGTTATGCATCATACCATAGATATGAAAATTTTGATAATTTGGCTTAATCCTAACAATCCATCGAATGCAGTGAAAGAATGAATTTTCCCTAGAGGCCTTACTCTGACAAATGCAGTTTATAAATTTGCATATGCATTTTAACTAATAAAATCGAATAAATATCTTCATAAATATATCGTTACTTGCTATGTAAAGTGTGTGCTTACGGTTATTATGGTTGTAGTCTCAAAAGAAAGGATGTATACCTTTCGATCAAAGAAGGAATCGGAATAAACATCTTGTGAATCTAAAGTGCTGGTTATAGACACTTTCTTTTCGTGCTTTAGTTGGTAGGATAGTTCTATTCTTTCCCCTCTCTCTCACTCTCTCTCTTTTCCTTTTTTTTCTTGTTGCAAACAAGAGCGCAAGTGAAAGTAGAGCTCGTGACAAAGGAAAGAGCTGGATGGGAGAATTCGATTATCCTCGTAGTTTTGCATATTGGGTAGATGTCGCGACCCTCTCCCGAGCTCGCGGAAGGCGGGAGAGGGCTAATGGGCCGCCCGATCGCTGGCTGGATCGGACGCGGGCCTCTCCCAAGGTCCATTTCCCAAATCACAACTGCTGGATATACGTGGTCGACCTTCAGTGTGGTCTAGTGACATGTGATGAGTGTTCATGCCAAGGAGTCGCCACCGATCGTTTCGTGGAGGGTACGATCGGAAACCCTATCGAATAGTTGGGAGTGGTCTATTCGATTCTGCGGAAACCAGAGAAGTGGGTTCGGGGACTTAGTTACGCCAACTGTCAGAGTTGACGCCCTTTCGGTACCTAAGCTGAATGGTTTATCTGATCCTAGGATTTCATACAGACGAGTGGGGGACAGATCTTAAATCTAGGAGTTCATGCAGATGGGAAATGCTACCCTATCACTCACAATCATTAAAAATAAGTGCGCAAATCGAGGATCCAGTACATGCGGATAAAGCACATGAAATCAGTGTGATATCCCTAATGAGGCCCTATTAGCCTAGAGAAATATCAATCAAGGTTTAGGAGTGATTTGGACATGATTCGCCCATGAGGGGCAGAATCGTAATTTTGAATAATTCGGGGGAAATTTACCCCTAAAAGGGTAAATCTGTCATTTTAGATGAATTGGGAAGTCAAAAGACAGAGGAAATAGGATTGGCCATCAATCCAATCTATTTCCTATTTTTCTTGAATTTCCAGGATTTTTCTGGAATTTTCAAGTGATTTTACCCTTGGTGGGGTAAAGTCGTCATTTGGGTAAAGATGAGAACTGAAAACCTCAAATATTAGGGTTGGTCATCCTCCTGACCCAAACCCTAACTTTAAGCAATTTTCAGAACTCGATTGAGACAAGAAAGACGATTTTCCCATTAAAGGGCAAAATCGTCATTTTGAGAAAAGAGGTGAGACTCGAAAACCCAAACCTAAGAATTGGTCGTCTAATCGACCCTAATTCTCACCTTGGCGTTATCGGCCTTATCTTGCATGCATAGCAGAGGCGACTTACCCCTAAAGGGTAATGTCGTCAAGTCTCGGAAAATTGGGTAAGAAACCCCAAAAATAAGGTTGATCAGTTGTCTGTGATCAACCCTCGATTTTTGGGGGTTTCTGGAATATCTAGGATTTTTCCACATTTTTTTTGAATTTTCTGGAATTTTCTAGCATTTTTTTGGATTTTCTAAGATTTTTCTGATTTTTTTTATTTTTTTTTAAATCATTTTCTGATTTTTTATTTAAAAATATTATTCGGACCGGGTCGACCCGACCCATTCGGGCCGGAACCCGACCCAGATCCGGACCCGCAAAGCCCCCGGTCGAAACGACGCCGTATCACGCATTATTTATTTTCGGATTACTAGCCTTGATCCGACGGTCGCTACTGAACCGCGTGGCTAATCCACGGCCATTGGATTGTCTGACTGGAATCTACGGTTCAGATTAGACGAAGACTCGATCAGGGCCGTCTGATCAAATTACTAAAACCTACGGCTGTGATTATAACATGGAACTTGATCCGGACCGTCCGATCCCACTAACCTAAACGACGTCGCCCTCCCACTTAGCCAAACGACACCGTTTCTGATCAACTCGGATTTCCGATTCAAAAATGATTTTCGGATATTTTTACTTGCTAATCGGACGGTCACCATTTATTAGTCTCGATTATTCTCGATCGTCCGATCTATTAATTCGAATAACAAACTGCTAACGGCCTGCTGACTAGACCGACACGTGGACCAATAACAGACTGACACCTAGGACTTTGACCAGTTGACCGCGCCACGTCAGCTTCGTCTTCAACCTCTCGACCCCGGCGGAATGGACGGCTGAGGATCTCCGGCGACGATCCTACGGTGGAATCTTAATGAAATCGTGCGAGACTAACTCTAATCGACTCGCGATCGTCTCTAGCTTAACATATCTAAGGATCGTAGCATCTCATTCGCAGAATCAAGAACATCGTGCAAATCGCCGAGTACGGCCATGGAAGCTCAATCATGCGATTCACTCAAAATCAAAGAAATTCAGTCACAGAATAGCATAAATGGAGGTTCAGAAGACTTACCTCGAGCTCCGATTGAGCTCGCTCGGCCCAGATTTGGCTGGGCAAGGATCGGCTATGGAGGCTAAATCGGAGGACTCGATTCAGGGTATGCGAGCAAAGTCGATGCAAAATGGAGATGCGAGCGTGGTCAGTGATGTTCGG
Organism: Rhodomyrtus psidioides; assembly: GCA_021437785.1. Taxonomy (NCBI): domain Eukaryota; kingdom Viridiplantae; phylum Streptophyta; class Magnoliopsida; order Myrtales; family Myrtaceae; genus Rhodomyrtus; species Rhodomyrtus psidioides. Next base: position 4,598,075 of record JAILYB010000044.1, on the reverse strand, counting down.
GGAATGAAACGCACACATTAATTGCATGATTGAGCAAGGAATGCAAGGTCTGCCATTGAAGCTCAATGAAGAACTCGAAGCTATGATTTACCTGTTCTTGCGATTTCGCGAGGCGTGGCCGGTGGCGATCGCTTCCTGACGCTCTGGGCGAACTTTAGATGGTCTTCCCTGGCTTTGGTTTGGCCGGAGATGGCCCAACCGACGCCTTGCAGTCGAGCTCAAGTTCTCGACGACAGGGGTCGGAGAACGAGCTCTCTATTGTGTTCTCTCTCTCTCGCGCAATTCTGTTCCCTTCCTTCGAACTGAACCAACCGTCCTCTAACTGAAAGCCCTCCCACAGGCTTATATAGCCCTTCGAGTTTTGGCGCCGAACGGGGAATCCTCTGCCCTCTTCAACTCACGTGTCATCACGTGCCAAATGACATGCTAACGGCGACGGAGAAGCTGGGTATTCCGTTCGGCTTCATTAGGTCCCTCGACGAGTCTCATTTCGCATGAATTTGGCATGGATTTGAGCTGTTCTTATCGTTGTTTGACTTTTGCAGGTCCCGCGTCCTTGACCGGCCGATTACTCCTTCCTCCGGCGACGTCAGATGGTGCCGTTGGTGTCAATCGACGGGGGAAGGTCAGAGGAACAAAACGCCCACCATTCCTCCTTCAATTAGTCGCGAATTGTCCTTCAATTTGGTCTTGGAAATTTGACCTGTCACTGTTCATTTGCACGATCGTTTTGAGGAAGACGACACTGTTCTGGACCGGTTCGACCGGTCGGACCGGCGGTCTGACCGGTCTGAACCGTTTTCGAACAGGATTTTTCAAATTAATCCCAAATTAATGGAAAATTTTTGCAATTGAACCTTAAAATCGAATCTAGAGCATGAATTCTATCTAGAAATGTGGTTTTACCCAAAAGTTTTCATCAATTTCCACAAAACCCCCAAATTTTCATTAAATTGGAAATTGGGGATCGTGTAATTGAGGGTGCAAATGATCAAATTGAGTCAAACCACCTGTTCCAATCGATTTAAAATGGTGAAATCTATTGGGTAGCATGTTTAATTTGCAATGATAGCCCTTGAATTGAAAGTAATTTCAATTATGCTTGATTTCAAGGACTAAAATGCAATTTTAGTATATAATTTTGTCAAATTCGTGCAATTGAGCAAACTGCGCAAACAATTGGGCTAAATTGAAATAGGGGATAGTTAGATTGAATGTCAAGATCTTAAAAAATGCCAAAATTGCAAATTAAAGGACTCAATTGTTATTTTTTCTTCAAATTCAATACTACGGGTTACAAAGGAACACCTAAAATTGAATCTGATTTTGGATTTTTTGTGAGGTCGAAAATACAAGGGATTAAAAAGAAAAATATTGGATATTTTTCCATATTTTTGTGACCTCAAATGCTATTTTCCTTGATTTGTTAAAGTATTTTTCTATTTTCTAAAAAATATTAAAAAATGTGAAAAATACGAAAAATTATTTTTTGGTCAAGAATGGTTCCTTGGGCTTGGCCAAGGCCACCAAAGTTTATTTTGTAATTTTTTGACTTTTTATGAAGTTTTTATGATTTTTCGAAAATAAAACTGAAAAAGACTTGGTCAAAAATCAGGTGTCAACAGCTGCCACTCTTTGAGAGGAATCTCGTGAGAGGTTTCTCTCAAAGATAGGTGACACCAGAATCTAGACCGACTCGACTGGGGAAAAGAAAAACGAATCTTGACACTCAATCTTACTTGCCCCACTGGTGAACGCTCTGTTCTTCATTCTTTTGCTAATGTGAGAGAGAAAGTAGAGAGACCCACCTGCTATTTACCTGTTGGTCACATGCCTGATGCTCGTGCGGCCTGCGCGGTGTATAACGGGTTCAAGTGAATACCTAGGGACTCGTCTTTTGAGTATCCTAGGGCGGTTAAACTCTAGCCTGTATGGTAGGCCGTACCAGAATGGGATTCCTGTACTTGACAAGAACCTGTGAATGACGCACCCAGTCTCTTAGAGATTGTCGGGGTTTTGATCCATATGGTGGATCGGACCATGAATAGGGATTTTGATCCGTATGGTGGATCAGACCGTGAATAGGACTCCTGTCTGTTAGGAACCTATGGATGACGCACCCAGTCTCTTAGGGATTGTCAGGGTTTTGATCCGTATGGTGGATCGGACCATGAATAGGGATTTTGATCCGTATGGTGGATCAGACCATGAATAGGGATTTTGATCCGTATGGTGGATCAGACCATGAATAGGGATTTTGATCCGTATGGTGGATCAGACCATGAATAGGACTCCTGTCTGTTAGAAACCTATGGATGACGCACCCAGTCTCTTAGGGTTTGTCGGAGACTCGATCGTTCTGTAGATCGGTCTTGAAAAAGGTTTGCCTACTAAAAGGCTTTGCCTAAAGATTGACATATCCCGTCTTGTTGAGACTAGTCGAAGACTCGATCGTTCGTCCGTAGATCGGTCTTGGAAAAGGTTTGCCTACTAAAAGGCTTCGCCTATGAAATGACATATCCCGTCTTGTTGGGACTAGTCGAAGACTCGATCGTTCGTCCGTAGATCGGTCTTGGAAAAGGTTTTCCTACTAAAAGGCTTTGCCTAAAGATTGACATATCCCGTCTTGTTGGGACTAGTCGAAGACTCGATCGTTCGTCCGTAGATCGGTCTTGGAAAAGGTTTGCCTACTAAAAGGCTTCGCCTATGAAATGACATATCCCGTCTTGTTGGGACTAGTCGAAGACTCGATCGTTCGTCCGTAGATCGGTCTTGGAAAAGGTTTGCCTACTAAAAGGCTTCGCCTATGAAATGACATATCCCGTCTTGTTGGGACTAGTCGAAGACTCGATCGTTCGTCCGTAGATCGGTCTTGGAAAAGGTTTGCCTACTAAAAGGCTTTGCCTAAAGATTGACATATCCCGTCTTGTTGGGACTAGTCGAAGACTCGATCGTTCGTCCGTAGATCGGTCTTGGAAAAGGTTTGCCTACTAAAAGGCTTCGCCTATGAAATGACATATCCCGTCTTGTTGGGACTAGTCGAAGACTCGATCGTTCGTCCGTAGATCGGTCTTGGAAAAGGTTTGCCTACTAAAAGGCTTCGCCTATGAAATGACATATCCCGTCTTGTTGGGACTAGTCGAAGACTCGATCGTTCGTCCGTAGATCGGTCTTGGAAAAGGTTTGCCTACTAAAAGGCTTTGCCTAAAGATTGACATATCCCGTCTTGTTGGGACTAGTCGAAGACTCGATCGTTCGTCCGTAGATCGGTCTTGGAAAAGGTTTGCCTACTAAAAGGCTTCGCCTATGAAATGACATATCCCGTCTTGTTGGGACTAGTTGAAGACTCGATCGTTCGTCCGTAGATCGGTCTTGGAAAAGGTTTGCCTACTAAAAGGCTTTGCCTAAAGATTGACATATCCCGTCTTGTTGGGACTAGTCGAAGACTCGATCGTTCGTCCGTAGATCGGTCTTGGAAAAGGTTTGCCTACTAAAAGGCTTCTCCTATGAAATGACATATCCCGTCTTGTTGGGACTAGTCGAAGACTCGATCGTTCGTCCGTAGATCGGTCTTGGAAAAGGTTCTCCAGGGATCCTGCAAAACATGACCCTATGAGCTTTTCTTGACAGAGCAAGGCATCCTTCCGGGATCATGGGTTCTTCACGTCCACTGGGATTGCTTGCTGACTTCTTTCGAAAAAGGGTTCTATCCTCACCCCTTCTTTTGAAAGATCCCAAAATATGTCGGGAATTCAGTTTTGAAGCCGTGAAAGATTTTATCTTGATAAAGCTTCACTTGGGTCTATTGAGGCGGCATTCTGGGAGCTGGGTTTTCCAGGTATCCTGCAGAAGTTTGAGCCTGAAATATTTTTCTTCACCAGGAAAATGTTAGTAATCTTTGGGAAGACGATGGCTGGCCACTTGCCGAAGCCGTATGACTTAAGTTTTAATCATGAAATGTGCATTTTGATGCCGGAGGCTATCCAAAGCATTCTTGCAACATGCAAATGTGATCACAAATTCCTTGCATGGAAAATCTGGATCAACAGTTTGAAAATTCCAAAAAGAGTTTGTTCAAGACATCAATTGGAATATTTCTCGACAAGGAGGTCTTCTCACCTGTTTTGAGATAGTGGTATTTTATAGGGGATGCACTCAATTCCCTACTAACCTGTGCCTAGGTTTCAGGCCCATTCGCAGCGCATACATTTTGATCGGTCGGGAGGTCTTCCACGGGACCGTAATGTTGGGCTTGGATATTGGTTTTCAAGGGGGACCCGCTTTGGAGTCGAGGCCATTGGATGAAATTCTTCACCATCTGCTCCGGGTTTACCAGTCAAGAACCCTGCAAAATGAGAAAGAAATAATCTTGCTCGAACTTCTTCGAGCTAAGCTTAGACATTGAACCCTATATCAATCCAAGTGCCTTAATCAGAAAAGGCTTTTCAGGGTTGTAACGTAGGTAGGATTGGGGACCAAAAAAGGCTTGTTTTTGGTTCAGAATATGCGAAGGGTTAAAACATTGGTGATCACTGCAAGTTTTATTGCCATCTTGCCCCTTCTGGTTCAAGGAGCGTCTTCAGTCTTTGAAGTGCATATTTGTCTTTAGAGAACATCTCTCTCATGTCAAGACGGCGTCAATACCTTGTCTATGCTTTTGTCATCTGAATGTGACATAATCTGGGAGTATCCTTTGCTGTCCAGCTCCTTTGGGATTTTCTTTTATAATCAGATCTCACTGGTGACCTATACAAAGGTATCATGCCATTTTTTGGCATTTACAAGATCAAACACATGATTCACAAGTGTACAAGTATTTGGATGGGCATCGGCCTTGCTTTTACCAGGCACTTTGCTTTTTCTTGGTGCCCAGGATCGAATTTTTCTCTCTTTTTTCTTTTTCTCATCTTTTGTCGAGATCCCACCTTTTCTTTTCTTTTGGGGATCAGAATTTTCAAATGAGTGTGCTAGATGTACAACTTGAATCTCAGCACTCCAACATTAATCTAGGAATTTTCCACAAATCCAGTGTTTTGAACTCTTCCGCTCTTGAAGTGACGTCGCTTCCGTCTTGGAATATGCAATGATCACCAACGGGTTCGTGAAATGAACGTATAGGCTCAACTGGGCTGTGCAAAGGGTAAAAGTGTATAGGATAGAGAAACGAATGCTTTTCGTCATCCTAAAGCACCTGAATTACCATAGAAGTTAAAATGACAAGCAACACACGAAGATTGATGCAAGTCTGAGCAAGAGAACTTCTAACCATTTATCTCCTGATACCGCTGGACGTACCTCCAGTTTGCCCCATTGTGGGGTGGTTCTTGACAGGGGTATAGAATGAAATCGTCGTTCAAAGGGTTATTAATGGTCACCTGTAGTGTTTATGATAGAGAAATGAATACCTCCGTCGTCTCAATCCATGTAATCACTGCGAATAACCCTTACGTCCGTAGGTCAAGGTCTCGCTGTACTTATCACTCCACTTATCTCTTAAGTGTGTATGGGACGTGTTTGGACCAGGCTTGCCTCTTGTCTGAGAAAACATCCTTTTGAACGATTTAAACAACTTTTGTTGGAAGAGTTCATTTTGCTTTCTCCAAAACTTACCCTCCAAGGGGATTTATGAGGCACAATGTATATTTCAATCATGTTCAGATAACCTCCAAGTTTAATCATGAATGCCAATGACATGATTGTGAGAATTTTGCGTCTTTCTAGACATGATAATTGAATGCATGCTAGATTCCAAGAAGCCTTTCAAATTCTAGCAATAATGATTCTGACAGAGTAAACCTAAAAGATTAGGAAAGGAATACTTACCTGCCCAGCGCGGCTAGGGATTCCTGAAAAACATAAAAGGAATATGTCAGTGTATGCTGTCGAATTTCAGAAAATTAGAACGATACACCTTACCCTTGATCATGCATTCCAATGGAAGTGGATAGATTCGCGAAAATCTGCATTTTTCTTAACAACACAAGATGGTTAAGTTGTTCTAAAATTTCTTAAAATTCTCAGTCTTTGGAGAAGAAGACGTGCACCTGACCACCATGACGTTAGGTCTTCTTGATCACGCGTTCCAACTTATCGCGACCCTGCTTCCTTGGATCCTGCAATATTGAACACATGCTAATGTATGCATAGATGCATGACATGCTTATGCAAAGACTATCATGAAGAGTAGGCTCAATTCGAGGCAGGGCATATGACCGGAATCTGATTTTATTTCAAGGGTAATATTTCTTCACAGCATCTGAATTCACAGGGTGCTCCAATTCTTCTCCCTCGGAGTTTACAAGAATTAATGCTCCTCCCGTGAGGATCTTCTTAACAATGTAGGGGCCTTTGTAATTTGGAGTGAATTTTCCCCCTGGATGGGTAGTACTTGGCAAAACTTTCCTAATTACCAAGTCATTTACTTCAAAGTTTCTGGTCTTGACCTTTCGATTGAACGCCCTGGCTACCCTCTTCTGGTAAGTTTGTCCATGGCAAATGGCTTTAAGACGTTTCTCATCTATTAAGTTCAGCTGTTCATATCTGTGCTTGAAATACTCTGACTCAGAGAGTTTATCTTCGGATAAGATTCTCAAAGAGGGAATCTTAACTTCTACTGGTAGAACTGCTTCTGTCCCATATACCAAACTATAGGGAGTTGCCCCTGTAGAAGTCCTGATCGACGTTCGGTAAGCCATTAAGGCGAAGGGCAGCCTTTCGTGCCAATCCCTGTAGTTTTCTGCTGTTTTAGCCAAGATTCTCTTGATGTTTTTGTTGGCCGCTTCCACTGCCCCATTCATCTGTGGGCGGTAAGGAGATGAATTCAGATGTCGAATGCTAAAGTGATCCAGCAGATCATCGACAATCTTGTTGTTCAGGTTGGACCCATTATCTGTGATGATCGCTTGAGGGGTACCATACCGGTATATGATATCTCTTTTGACGAATCTTGCCACATTTCTTGCAGTGACATTTTTGTAAGAGCTGGCTTCTACCCATTTGGTGAAGTAATCAATCACTACCAAGATGAAGCGATAACCATTCGAAGCCACAAGATTAATAGGCCCTATCATGTCTATGCCCCACATAGAGAAAGGCCAAACTTCAGACATTTGGTGTAGTTCGTTTGGGGGTGCATTGATCTTATCACCGTATATTTGGCACTGGTGGCATGATCGGACGTGCTGACAGCAGTCCGATTCGATGGTCATCCAATAATAGCCAAGCCGCATGATCTTCCGGGCGAGGAGGTGGCCGTTCATGTGAGGCCCAAACGCACCTTCATGGATCTCTTTCATGAGAATATTTGCTTCTTTGGCATCTACACATCTTAACAGAGTAGAATCAAACGATCTCTTATACAGAATTTGTCCATTGAGGAAGAACTTGCTGGCCATCTTGGTTATATATTTTCGGTCTCCTGACTGGCATCCTTCAGGGAATTCCCCTTTCAAGAGGTAATTCTTGATGTCATAGTACCATGGCTCTCCATCACATTCTTCTTCGATTAGCATACAATAAGCTGGCTTTTCAACAATGCCGATCCTCAGAGGTTCTACATCCAACCCTTCAGTCGTTTGCAACATCGAGGCTAGGGTGGCTAATGCATCTGCGAATTGGTTGTGAGACCTTGATAGGTACTCGAATGATATTTCTTCGAACCTGAGTATCAACTCTTCAAGGTATTCGTGATAAGGGATGAGCTTTGTATCTCTCGTCTTCCACTCCCCTTGTGTCTGTAGAATAATGAGCATGGAGTCTCCGAAGACTTGTAACCTAGGTATCTCCATAGAAAGGGCCAGTCGTAGGCCCAGAATGCATGCCTCATATTCTGAAATGTTGTTGGTACAAGGAAAAGTTATCTTTGCCGCGACAGGGTAATGTTGACCATCTGGGGATATCAGTACTACCCCAGTGCCTGCTCCTGATAGATTGACAGCGCCATCGAAATACATGATCCACTTGTCTTCTTCCAAGTTCAGAATTTGACCTTTTGTGTTCATTACTTCAGGGGACTCACCGCTTGTCGTGTTTTTTGCCAGCATGTCAGCTATAGCTCTTCCTTTTACCGACTTCTGTGGGGAACATTTGATGTCAAATTCAGACAACATTACTTGCCATTTTGCTAATTTCCCAATTAAAGCGGGTTTCTCCAGGAGGTATTTGACAGGATCATTCTCTGTTATGAGCTGGATATGGTGGTGTAGGGTATACTGCCTTAGTCTGCGAAGTACCCATACCGTCGCTGCACAGGCCCTTTCAACTAGTACATATTTTACTTCAGATGGCGTGAATTTCTTACTCAGATAATAGATGGCCCTCTCTTTTCCATCTATCGGGTTTGTTTGGGCAAGTAAGGCCCCCAAGGACTCTTGTCGTATGGTCAGGTATAAGGTCAATGGGTGACCAGGAATTGGTGGCACAAGCACCGGTGGTGTGATCAAATAGTTCTTGATCATTTGGAATGCCCTGCTGCACTCGGCATCCCATGTTATTTTCGCGCCTTTCTTAAGCAATCTGAAGATTGGCTTAGCTACATCAGACATCTGATTGATGAACCTGGCAATATAGTTCAATCTCCCTAGAAGGCTTCTCACTTCTTTTACTGTGGATGGAGTTGATAAATCGTGGATGGCCTGGATTTTTGAGGGATCAATTTCAATGCCTCTGTTGCTGACTATGAATCCAAGGAGTTTCCCGGATCTTGCCCCAAACACGCATTTGTTAGAGTTCAGCTTTAACTTGTATTTGCGCAGGCGCTCAAACAGCTTCCTTAATACCTGTATGTGATCTTGTCCTTTTTTGGATTTAGCGATCATGTCATCAACATATACTTCAATCTCTTTGTGGATCATGTCATGGAATAACGTGACCATAGCCTTCTGGTAGGTAGCCCCGGCGTTTTTCAATCCAAAGGGCATGACTTTGTAGCAAAAATTTCCCCATGGTGTGGTAAATGCAGTCTTGGGTTTATCTTCTTGTTTCATGAAGATTTGGTTGTATCCCGGGAATCCATCCATGAATGAGAATAATTCATAACCCGCTGTACTATCCACCAATACATCAATGTGGGGGAGTGGAAAATCATCTTTTGGGCTTGCTCTATTCAGATCTCGGTAATCTATGCAGATCCGAACTTTTCCGTCTTTCTTCATGACGGGTACTATATTTGCAATCCAGTCTGAATATGGGATAGCTTCAATGAAGCCTACCCTAAGAAGTTTCATGACTTCTTCCTTGATCTTGTCTTCTAACTCGGCTTTCATCCGCCTGCTGCCTTGTTTGACTGGCTTGATGCCGGGATCTGTGGGCAATGCATGTTCCACGATCTTAGGATCAAGGCTTGGCATATCCGCGTAAGACCATGCGAAGATGTCTTGATATTCTTTTAGTAGCTTGGTGAATTCGAGCCTTTCATCTCGGGATAGGTGTCCGCCGATCTTGACCTCTTTGACGTTCGCGGTGTCTCCCAAATTAATAACGACTGGTTCTTCTGAGGTAGGAGGCTTTGATTCTTCAAAGGTGTTCCAATCTCTTCGGATAGATGCATAATCACCGTCTTCCTCTTCCTCGATGTTATAGGAGTGGTTAATGGAGGGATCTGAATTTTGTAACAACCTGGTATGCATGTTTGAGATGATATGCCTGAAATGTCATGAGTATGGTTAGTTTGTGCTCAGTAAAAATGACATGCATGATCATGTAAAGTCTTTTCGAAAAAGTTTTCAAAACAGATATAGGTACAAAGGGGACTAATCCTCATGTCATTGGATATCCCGGCCCCCATGAAATTTTTTTCTTGAAGATTAGGAATCATATGGCAAATCAGGCCTCAAGCTTATGTATGGAAGACCATTATCATCATCGGGTTGATTCGTAGTTCCATATGTCCTTAACAAAACATGCGTAGTTTTATTGAATGCAAGAAGGGCCGCGTTACAAGATGTGCTATTTGGACCAACGGCCTGGGATCCAAAGGCGTTTTCCTATGCATACAACAAGGAAAGAAAATACAATGCAATGCAGAAAGCTCTAAATGCAGTATTTAAAGATAAAGGTAGAGTCTCTTTACTCAGAAGAAGTGGCTTCATTGTCCAACCACTCCAAGATGACATTCACAGAGTCATCTTCAAGAAAAGGGTTTGTCAGATCTGGTTCTATCGGTGAAGTGACATCCTCTTCAGATAGCCATTTGGAGTTCTGGTTGAAGTAGGCATTTAAGGGATTTCTGAACATTCGAAACCTGCCTTTCCAGGTTGGAGAACCGATGAATGAGTTATTCGGGCTGTTTTCGCCTCCACGGCGTCCCAGGCTTTTGCCTCGGCCTCGGCCTGTTGCTTTTGGGACAGAATCATTCATGGGATACTTCTGGTACCCCAAGCCAATTCTATGTGGATTAGCCTTCAACTGAAGCGGGGTATTTATACCCTGATTATGTTTGCCTAGGCCTTTTTTGGGATTGAACCCGTATGCCAGCAGCATCTTAGCTGGCAAAAGACTGGCTTCCGAGATGTAGGGGGTCCTCAACTTCGTCCCTGCTGGGGTATGAACTGTTGCTACCAATTCTAGGGAATGATAGCTTGCTTCTGTTTTCTCTTCAGGTTCAATATAGGGAATGGCACTGTTCTGGTATGCCTGGAGGTCGACTTCCCCATGTACAGTAATCACCTTCCAATCTACAACGAAACGTACTATTTGGTGCAGGCTCGAAGGGACAGCTCCTGCTGTATGGATCCAAGGTCTTCCTAGCAGGAATCCAAATGCACTGGGCAGATCCATTACTTGAAAGTTTATAGAGAACTTTGTCGGGCCGATGAATACGTCAAGTTCGATCTCTCCCTCTACGGTCTTCCTCATGCCGTCGAATGCTCTTACAGCTGTCTTAGATACCTTGACCATCTCTTCATTGATTCCCAGCCTCTTTATGGTAGCCAAAGGACAGATGTTGAAGGCTGATCCATTATCGATCAATACGTGTGCCACTCTTTTGCCGTTACATTGGGCGGAGATGTATAAAGCTTTGTTGTGCCCTATTCCTTCCATGGGGAAGTCTTCGTCAGAGAAGCTTAGTTGGTCTTTTAAAAGAATTGCTCCTACAAAGTCCCCTAGTTGTACTTCATTAATTGTTTCAGGGACATGTACTTCGTTGAGCACCTTCAACAGCGCGTTCTTGTGCTTCTCTGAATTGATGAATAGGTCTAATAGGGATATCTGAGCGGGCATCTTTCTCAGCTGCTCTATTACTTCAAACTCGCTGGTTTTGATGATCGATACGAGTTTTTCGGCATCTTCCTTTGAGACCTCTCTTTTTTCGGATTCACCCTCCCTGGGGGCATAAAATCTTCCAGACCTCATTACTGCATCTACTTGTGTTGTCCCATAGTCCCAATGGACTGCTTTAGGATCGTACTCTTTTGCTGGGGGGACTTTTATGATTATAGTTGTCAGATGAGGTATCTCTGGTCCTGACGTGTTGCCCTCTTCTTCTTGAGGTAGTTGAATCACGACAGGTTTAACTGGGCAATCTTCCACCTTGTTCAGGTTATCCAGTTCATCCAATCTAATCACCACGGCCGTGGCTACTTCGATCATCAATATGGCGTTGTCGAGTTCTTCCATACTGTTTGAGGTTCCCGGTTGAGAGAGATCATCCATACCTCCCCATCCGTCCGGTATGATGTCTTCAATCTTCTGATAAAAGTTGGGAGGAGTTGAATATTTTACTTTGAAATTGTACCCTCCAGAATCTTGACCCAGGTTGTCTATAATTTCGCCCTTCTCAAGTGTGTCAGCCATAAACTTGAAGTCTGCTAGACTTCTCCTCCTGACTTCTATTTCGTCTTCTTCAAATTCTTCTTCTGATTGAGTGGCCGGCCCCAGATCGTTTGCCAATTTCTTACGTGAGGTACCACAGGTGCTACTCTGCTCAACTGTGATCAAGAAGTGGTTTCCTTTCAAAGATAGAGATGCTTCAATCCCTTCAAATTCTTCATCAGTACTATCGGACATTATACCTAGGCCCATCATCTTGGCGATACATAATTTCTTTTGGTCAGTTGATATCTCCCCTTCTTTTGGGTATGATGAAGCGGTTGCTAGCAGGTCGGCCAGTTTAGGCACATCTACCTTCAGTTTAAGGTAGTCTTCTTCTTCTTCAGCGAATATTGCCCCTACTGTTTGATGATCGGGCAACGGATTTTCTTGCACATTTGGGGTTGCGTTGTCAAATTTCAAAATCTGATTATCAATTAGGGCTTGCACTTTCAGCTTCAGGATATAGCAGTTATCCACATTATGCCCTCTTTCGCCCATATGGTAGGCACAGGTCTGGCTCTCATCAAAGCCAGGATACCTTGGAGGGTTTGCCCTAGGTGGTTCTTTCGCAACCAAGTGTTGCTCCAACAGCATCGGGAGTAGCTTGGATAAAGGTCTCGGGAGCTGAGAGAATTGCCTCTGGGGTTGCTTTCTTCTAGGCTCTGGTACCTTTGGCGCTGACCATGATGATCCGCCTTTGGCCTGATTAGAATTGCCAAATGGTTTTAACTTGTGGGGATCTGGTATAAATGCTATGTCCAGTCCGGCTTCTCTCTCCTTTCTCAGAGGATACTGCTTCCTAGTGGGAGTTTCCTGAGGCCTTCTTTCTCTCAAGGCCCATTCCAGCCTCTCAGCAACCTTAATCAGGTGTGCGAATGTCTGACATCCAGAAGTGTTCAGTCTGTCAAAGTACTCATAGGGGAGTGCTTTCAGGAATAAGTCGATCAGCTCCTCTTCTGGGATTGAAGGCTTTACTTGGGTAGCCAAGGCTCGCCACTTCTGAGCATATGTCCTGATCGATTCACCCCTTGTTTTTGAAGTTCGTAGAAGGTCTTCTCTTGTTGGGGCTGTAGTCGTGTTAAATTTGTACTGCCTGAGGAAGTCTTCTGCGAGATCTTCCCATCCGTCGTAATCTTCCAAATCTAGTTCAATGAACCAGGCCAGAGCGGGGCCGGCCAAGCTCTCTTGGAATGTGTTCATCAATAGTGGAATGTAATCTGAATAGTGTGCCATCTTGCGCAGGTAGTATTTGAGGTGGGCACGGGGACAATCTGTTATATTGTATTTCCTTACGAACTCTGGTTCTTTATAGTCAGGAGGAGTCTCCACTTTAGCAAAAGGAGATATCTTGTCGAAGCGGGCTAACTCGTAGCCTTGGCTGCTCAGGCATTCTTCGATCTTAGCCAATCTCTTAACCTCTACCTCTGTTTTCACGGTCTGTTTTCCCTTCTCCTCTTTTTCAAGGTTGATAACAACAGGCGAGGCTTTTTGTTGTGACCGGCTATTTGGTTCGTGAACGTCTTCCTCTGTACGCTGTGTATCTCTCGTCAACTCTTTATCTGTCGTATCAGGTATGAAAGAAATACCAGCGTTGTTCTGGTTGTGAGTAGTCGTCTGTTTAGTTTGGGATGTCTCTAGCATGGCCTTAATGTCAGCCATCATAGTTGCTAAGGCAGTCATCTGAGATTCCAGTATGCCTACGCGCGGAGTCAACTCTTGCTGCTCCATTCTTGTCTTAAGGCGAGTTTGGAAGCGATGTGTGGGAAATTCCGTGATGAGAGCGTACCTGTTCAAAAAGATCTATGTGAGTGTTTCGCTTATTTTAGCAAAGAGAAGCAGTTAATTCTTTTAGTTGCATGCTTCTTGTCGGTAGATGAGAAAAAGGGCTACCTTATGAGCCTTAGCCTCATGTAAGTAGTTCTTTTAATCATTTCCCGACGAGAACTCATGGAATTAAAAGAAGCGTAATTTCTGACGATAGTTTTTCTTTATGCAAAAACGTGTTTCATATTCATGCTCATGTGTCCAAGATGGTACTCCACAGAAATGAGAACGTATGAGAAAGTGTCACAATGTTTGCTTATTTTACACTTGACAGAATAGCCTATTCAAGTTTAGGACGTTTGAGGTCTAAGGCACCCTCATCATCCCAACATGGATTCCCCTCTTCAACCTGGGGCTTCTCATCTTCTGAACATGACAGTGGTCCCATGTCTTCGGGTATGTAAGGCTCTATTTCTGGTACGTACGGCACGATGTATTCGGGTACGTAGGGCTCGACAAGGCTTCGTCGGATCGCTTTGAAGTGTTGAATGTATTCAGTGGTAGCCCTATGGATGTTCTCTTCACGAGTCATGTCTTCTGGCCAACTTATTCCTTCAGCCTGGGAATTCTTCAAAGAGCGTGTGATGGATGCCACCTTGGCTTCAAACTGTCTCTTCTCATCTTCTGTGAGGGTCTTGCTCGGTATGTCAAATGAGAAGATATCAGGTTGCGGTGGAGAAGGGATCTCTTGTAGTGCTCCAAACTGCCGAATCACCCTCCTTGGATAGTATGCAGTTGCGCCCGTGAACCCTAGCAGGGGGATTGGACTCCTGTCATCGCAGGTCAATCTGACCTTGTTCAGCGTCGGCAACCTTAGCAGCCATCGGAGTTGTTCGGGTTTTAGGACTTTGAGGAAGTTCTTCCATTCTATGAAGTTGAACTTAGGAATACGTGTATGGGTTCTAGCAAATGTTTTAAGAGGGTGTGCATTGGGGCTGATTTCAGTGAAACCCATGCGGATGTGAAATTGTCTGATATGGGATGTGAACCACAGATACAGCAGATCACTAGAAGCTCTAAAGATTCCCTTTTTGTTTTTCTTGAAACGATTTAGGGAGAGGAAGGTTTCGGCAAGGAGGATGTTTGAGTAATCCCACCTACAACAGACTTGCCTAGTTATTATAGCCATGATAGGGTCGAAGGTGACAGTTGAGATTGGGAATAGCACAAAGCTAAAGAATGCCAAGATAAAGGCTCTACCAGATTTGGTTCCTTTAGAAGCAGGAAGGCGGGAAAATCGGTCTATAAGGAAAGACAAGGAAACGCGTCCAGAATTGTTTTTCGCATCTGCTTTGACTTCATTTAGGTTTGTGTCAAGGAATTCAGCCACCTGACTTAGGGGTTCAAGTCCTATAGGGGGTCGGACGAGCGTAGGGGTGAATTCAACTCCGATGACAGCGCTGTATTCCTCGATAGTGGGAGTGATCTCTAATCCTTCCATGCAAAATGTAGCGGTGGTAGGATCCCAGTAGAGCGCCATGGCTTGAATAAAGGCAGGTGGGCACTCAATCTTCAGTAGGTCCAGTAGGTACCCTAGTCGTGACTCCGCATACTTTTGGCTGGCTTCGCCCATGCCATCCCACCATGATTGGAGTTCAGCTCGGGGGATCTTGAATACTTGAATATCACTCTTTCCCATCAAGTCTAAAATATGCAAATGATTTTAAAAGGTCAATCGCCAGAAATTACTTTAAATGTATGGATATGCAGATGTCATGAAGCATGCATGAGCTAACTTGATTGCATAGTTCAATTTGAAGAAATGGAGATTAGGACCCTTTTTCAGGTCTTGAAAGCCTGATTCAAAGCCTAATTTGCATTTCAGGGAAGTGAATTATGCAATTTAGTCAGGTTTACTCAGTGACTAAAGGGAACAGCAATGTCACATTCCATTGGTCAACACATCAAAGGAACAAAGTGGGGATGTACTTTTACTTCAGTCAAGATATCTAATAGAAGAACGGTAAAGAAAGGTTTTTTTTTAAACAAGAAAGCCATAAAAGACAATGGAACGTGAGGGTCTAGATCACTCTTTCTTCAGAAGTCTACCCAAATGACAGTCGGTCAGGAATTCTCCTTTAATCTAGGGTAGGGGAGTTATCTTCAGTGGTTTGGTCGAGAGGTTGTAGTTCCTCCGGCCACTTTCTAGTCCAGGGTACGATGACTTCGGGAGCCTTCTCGGGTTCCACTTTTTTGAGTGTGATGCGCCTTGGCTTGGTCTTGATTGCAGGGCGTCTCTTCCTACCCCAAGAAGTAATCATGGGTATGTTCTCTTTGGCCAGCAATTCAGCCTTCCTGCGGGCGTACGCTTCCCTAGCTAGCTGGTTGCGACGTTGTCTCTTCATCTCCAGATAATCCTTCATCATTTCGTCTGATTTTCGCTTGAATCTGAGATTATCAGCGTAGTAGCGGGTTTGACAGTCTTCAGCATACCCCAACTTACGTCCAGTCAGTTCCCGACCATACACGAATCTAGTAAAGTGTAGCCTCGTGTTTGGTCCGGGGCGAGTAACTTTTCTCAAGTACTCGAAGGTCACCAACTCCGTCGAGCTCTTAGGGAACAGCGACATCCTACCCCATAATCATTGTTGTTCTCAGTAGTCACCCGAGTAATCTTCATGATGCGAATGCACATGGATGTATGCAATGTATGAGTCATATCATGGAGCAGGAAATAAAGTACGTTTAGAGATAAATGTCTTACCAACCACACTTTGGGGGATGTGGAATGCCCCCTGTATCAATGGGTGGTTTTAGGTATACCAACCATCCATGGACATGCGCATGCGACAAGTGGGTATACTCTAAAAAGGAAAACCGAAAGTCAGGTGAGGAACCTACGGCTCAGGCTCCCACGATCCACACGTGGCAGATTCCTCCCCAAGGGTACCTACCCAAGAGGGCTAGATATCGCCAATGGAGATGGTAGGCGGGAATGAATACGAAAGTCTCAAGTGCCATCAAACACAAGATCCTTTTCGCACCCTTTCCCTATCTAAGATAACCTAGAGGTGGTTGCAGTCGGGGTTTGACCGCCAGTGTGTGCAATGTGTCGTGATCATCACAATGCAAAGTCATGCACAGTAGTTTGTATCAAAACAGCGCTTCAGTATGTGCGTAAGATAAACATACATTCCCAACTCCAACCTGCAGGAAAGATGTCAACAATCACTCCACCCCTTATTTCTCCAATCTGCAAAAACATCAAACACAATGGTTAGTGTACGTACCTCACCTTCGAGAGCATCTGCAGAAAACAAGGTCAGATAAACCAAACAACTTTTTAATCGGCTCAAGTCCTCTGAAATTCGTAACCAGAGATTTTGGTTTAGAATAAGTCCCCAGTGGAGTCGCCAGTCTGTCGCGACCCTCTCCCGAGCTCGCGGAAGGCGGGAGCGGGCTAATGGGCCGCCCGATCGCTGGCTGGATCGGACGCGGGCCTCTCCCAAGGTCCATTTCCCAAATCACAACTGCTGGATATACGTGGTCGACCTTCAGTGTGGTCTAGTGACATGTGATGAGTGTTCATGCCAAGGAGTCGCCACCGATCGTTTCGTGGAGGGTACGATCGGAAACCCTATCGAATAGTTGGGAGTGGTCTATTCGATTCTGCGGAAACCAGAGAAGTGGGTTCGGGGACTTAGTTACGCCAACTGTCAGAGTTGACGCCCTTTCGGTACCTAAGCTGAATGGTTTATCTGATCCTAGGATTTCATACAGACGAGTGGGGGACAGATCTTAAATCTAGGAGTTCATGCAGATGGGAAATGCTACCCTATCACTCACAATCATTAAAAATAAGTGCGCAAATCGAGGATCCAGTACATGCGGATAAAGCACATGAAATCAGCGTGATATCCCTAATGAGGCCCTATTAGCCTAGAGAAATATCAATCAAGGCTTAGGAGTGATTTGGACATGATTCGCCCATGAGGGGCAGAATCGTAATTTTGAATAATTCGGGGGAAATTTACCCCTAAAAGGGTAAATCTGTCATTTTAGATGAATTGGGAAGTCAAAAGACAAAGGAAATAGGATTGGCCATCAATCCAATCTATTTCCTATTTTTCTTGAATTTCCAGGATTTTTCTGGAATTTTCAAGTGATTTTACCCTTGGTGGGGTAAAGTCGTCATTTGGGTAAAGATGAGAACTGAAAACCTCAAATATTAGGGTTGGTCATCCTCCTGACCCAAACCCTAACTTTAAGCAATTTTCAGAACTCGATTGAGACAAGAAAGATGATTTTCCCATTAAAGGGCAAAATCGTCATTTTGAGAAAAGAGGTGAGACTCGAAAACCCAAACCTAAGAATTGGTCGTCTAATCGACCCTAATTCTCACCTTGGCGTTATCGGCCTTATCTTGCATGCATAGCAGAGGTGACTTACCCCTAAAGGGTAATGTCGTCAAGTCTCGGAAAATTGGGTAAGAAACCCCAAAAATAGGGTTGACCAGTTGTCTGTGATCAACCCTCGATTTTTGGGGGTTTCTGGAATATCTAGGATTTTTCCACATTTTTTCCACATTTTTTTTGAATTTTCTGGAATTTTCTAGCATTTTTTTTGGATTTTCTAAGATTTTTCTGATTTTTTTTTATTTTTTTTAAAAATCATTTTCTGATTTTTTATTTAAAAATATTATTCGGACCGGGTCGACCCGACCCATTCGGGCCGGAACCCGGCCCAGATCCGGACCCGCAAAGCCCCCGGTCGAAACGACGCCGTATCACGCATTATTTATTTTCGGATTACTAGCCTTGATCCGACGGTCGCTACTGAACCGCGTGGCTAATCCACGGCCATTGGATTGTCTGACTGGAATCTACGGTTCAGATTAGACGAAGACTCGATCAGGGCCGTCTGATCAAATTACTAAAACCTACGGCTGTGATTATAACATGGAACTTGATCCGGACCGTCCGATCCCACTAACCTAAACGACATCGCCCTCCCACTTAGCCAAACGACACCGTTTCTGATCAACTCGGATTTCCGATTCAAAAATGATTTTCGGATATTTTTACTTGCTAATCGGACGGTCACCATTTATTAGCCTCGATTATTCTCGATCGTCCGATCTATTAATTCGAATAACAAACTGCTAACGGCCTGCTGACTAGACCGACACGTGGACCAATAACAGACTGACACCTAGGACTTTGACCGGTTGACCGCGCCACGTCAGCTTCGTCTTCAACCTCTCGACCCTGGCGGAATGGACGGCAGAGGATCTCCGGCGACGATCCTACGGTGGAATCTTAATGAAATCGTGCGAGACTAACTCTAATCGACTCGCGATCGTCTCTAGCTTAACATATCTAAGGATCGTAGCATCTCATTCGCAGAATCAAGAACATCGTGCAAATCGCCGAGTACGGCCATGGAAGCTCAATCATGCGATTCACTCAAAATCAAAGAAATTCAGTCACAGAATAGCATAAATGGAGGTTCAGAAGACTTACCTCGAGCTCCGATTGAGCTCGCTCGGCCCAGATTTGGCGGGCAAGGATCGGCTATGGAGGCTAAATCGGAGGACTCGATTCAGGGTATGCGAGCAAAGTCGATGCAAAATGGAGATGCGAGCGTGGTCAGTGATGTTCGGGGAATGAAACGCACACATTAATTGCATGATTGAGCAAGGAATGCAAGGTCTGCCATTGAAGCTCAATGAAGAACTCGAAGCTATGATTTACCTGTTCTTGCGATTTCGCGAGGCGTGGCCGGTGGCGATCGCTTCCTGACGCTCTGGGCGAACTTTAGATGGTCTTCCCTGGCTTTGGTTTGGCCGGAGATGGCCCAACCGACGCCTTGCAGTCGAGCTCAAGTTCTCGACGACAGGGGTCGGAGAACGAGCTCTCTATTGTGTTCTCTCTCTCTCGCGCAATTCTGTTCCCTTCCTTCGAACTGAACCAACCGTCCTCTAACTGAAAGCCCTCCCACAGGCTTATATAGCCCTTCGAGTTTTGGCGCCGAACGGGGAATCCTCTGCCCTCTTCAACTCACGTGTCATCACGTGCCAAATGACATGCTAACGGCAACGGAGAAGCTGGGTATTCCGTTCGGCTTCATTAGGTCCCTCGACGAGTCTCATTTCGCATGAATTTGGCATGGATTTGAGCTGTTCTTATCGTTGTTTGACTTTTGCAGGTCCCGCGTCCTTGACCGGCCGATTACTCCTTCCTCCGGCGACGTCAGATGGTGCCGTTGGTGTCAATCGACGGGGGAAGGTCAGAGGAACAAAACGCCCACCATTCCTCCTTCAATTAGTCGCGAATTGTCCTTCAATTTGGTCTTGGAAATTTGACCTGTTACTGTTCATTTGCACGATCGTTTTGAGGAAGACGACACTGTTCTGGACCGGTTCGACCGGTCGGACCGGCGGTCTGACCGGTCTGAACCGTTTTCGAACAGGATTTTTCAAATTAATCCCAAATTAATGGAAAAATTTTGCAATTGAACCTTAAAATCGAATCTAGAGCATGAATTCTATCTAGAAATGTGGTTTTACCCAAAAGTTTTCATCAATTTCCACAAAACCCCCAAATTTTCATTAAATTGGAAATTGGGGATCGTGTAATTGAGGGTGCAAATGATCAAATTGAGTCAAACCACCTGTTCCAATCGATTTAAAATGGTGAAATCTATTGGGTAGCATGTTTAATTTGCAATGATAGCCCTTGAATTGAAAGTAATTTCAATTATGCTTGATTTCAAGGACTAAAATGCAATTTTAGTATATAATTTTGTCAAATTCGTGCAATTGAGCAAACTGCGCAAACAATTGGGCTAAATTGAAATAGGGGATAGTTAGATTGAATGTCAAGATCTTAAAAAATGCCAAAATTACAAATTAAAGGACTCAATTGTTATTTTTTCTTCAAATTCAATACTACGGGTTACAAAGGAACACCTAAAATTGAATCTTATTTTGGATTTTTTGTGAGGTCGAAATTACAAGGGATTAAAAATAAAAATATTGGATATTTTTCCATATTTTTGTGACCTCAAATGCTATTTTTCTTGATTTGTTTAAGTATTTTTCTATTTTCTAAAAAATATTAAAAAATGTGAAAAATACGAAAAATTATTTTTTGGTCAAGAATGGTTCCTTGGGCTTGGCCAAGGCCACCAAAGTTGATTTTGTAATTTTTTGACTTTTTATGAATTTTTTATGATTTTTCGAAAATAAAACTGAAAAAGACTTGGTCAAAAATCAGGTGTCAACAGTAGACCACATTGATGATATCAACATTATTCCCAACGTTGAGCATGTCCCAACGCAATAAAGTCTTCGTCCTCTTACTAGTATCGAAGAAAGGTCAACAACAAAGGAGCTGGAATGGGAGGTTACATCTGACATATGGGAACGCTTCACGAAGGAACATTTAGGCACAAACAAGTATCAGGTAAAATGTAAATATTGTTGGGCAACATACAAATTCACAGGTGGAGGCGGCTAGGGAATATTTAAACGGCATCATCGATCGAAACATATTAAAAGTAAAATAAGGATACAAAATTTCCTATCAACATTGGTACCCAGCAAACAATCGGGCTTTTTCCCAAAATATGGTAATTTATTTTTACCAATTTAGGTGAATTTTTAAAAAAATTACCGATTCAGGGCATGTGCGCCTCGGACGCACAATGGGCACGACCCAAAAAGTGCACAGCTTTGTGCATAGTTTTTTTTTCTTTTTTAGCTTCACATCCATTATAAATAAAACAATTTTCTCTTTTATAAATAAAATATTTTTTTTCCTCTCAAACTAACGATGGTGGGCGGCGGTGACAACACCCGGATGACAACGATGAGAAGGCGGCAACTCGCAGGCATAGTAGTGGCATGGAGCTCACCCAAGCTCCGTTGCCGCCCCCACCCAAGCTCTTGCTACCGTTTAGAGGTGGCAATATGGGTCACAAACCCATATTTGACCCATATTTATAAAATATGGGTCAAATATAGGTCATTAACTTTTAAAAGGTTCACTAAAAATGGGTTAACAATGTGTCACACTTAAATCAATTTTCAACCCATATTGACCCACTTTCGACTCATATTGACCCACTTTCGATTCATAAGGACAATATCCTTCCACAAGTTCCAAATGGTCTCGGGACCGGGACCCAGTCCCGGGGCCTGGTCCAGAGGTCGGGTCTAAGGGCCAGGGCGGGTCTCGAGACCGGGGTCGGGGCCGGGGCCAGGGTCCAGGGCCGGGGGCTGGTCCCAAGGCCGGGTCCCGTGTCACGAAGCTGGGCCGGGACCGGGTCCCGAGGCTGGGGCCGGGCCGGGTCTGGGGGCCGGGCTGGGTCCTGGGGCCGTGTCCCGAGGCCGGGTCCGGATCCAGGAGCAGTGTCCCGAGGCCGGGTCGGGGTCCGGGTCCAGGGGTGGGGGCCGGGGCCTGGTACCGGTCCCGAGTCCTGGGGCAAAGGTCCCGGGGCCGGGGTCCCAGGGCCGGGTCCAAGTCCCGGGGCCGTGTCCCGCGGCTGGGGCCGGGTCCCGGGGTCGGGTCCCTAGGCCCAAGCCGGGTCCCGAGGCCGGGTCCGGGGCCGGGTCCCGAGGCCGGTACCGAGTCCCGGGACCGGGTCCGGGTCCGGGTTCCGGGGTCGGTGCCTAGTCCTGAGGCCGAGGCTGAGTCCCTGGTCCGGGGCCGGGTCTCGGGTCCCAGGTCCGGGGCCGGGTCTCAGGTCCGGGGCCGGGTCTCGGGTCCCAGGTCCGGGGCCAGGTCTCGGGTCCTAGGTCCGGGGCCGGGTCTCAGGTCCTGGGTTCGGGGCCGGGTCCCGGGTGTCACGCCCCGACTTTCGAAGCTCGTGACATCCCTTGCCAAATCGCCACTAGGTCACGAAGGATAGCGTCCCAGGCGGACTATCGACCTACTATTATACGGCGCATGCGGAACGTGCAACTTCCAAACAACAAGATCGGCATGGGATAGAGAAGCAGGAACAACCAGGCAAACAAAACACAAGCACTAAACCGATGAGAATAGATGATACATGACCTTACAGAGCTATCAGCTAATATATACAACCCCATGCTTCGGGGCGGCCCTCTAAGACTCACAAAAAGATACAGGAGTTGGGTAAGGTCAACTCTCATCTACTCCAAAAGGGTACTTCCACAAAAGATCCTCGAACAGCTCGAAAAGATCACGGTTAAGGCTAGTGATCGTGACGGTCCAACGGAGGAGCCGGGTTGTTGGGATCGTCATAAGAACTATTACTCGACTGTACAGAAGGGGCTACAGACTGCTCAGGCTCGTCCTCAGGCTGCGTGCCGGGTTCGGGATCCACTACCGCCCCGTCAGGCGTATCGATGTCCATCGGGTCCCAGGCTGGGGCATTAGCGACCCCCTGAACAGGCGGTCCCTCAAACCCACGGATCGGGCCGTAGAGATCTATCCCGTCACGAAGGTACCAGGCCTTGAAGTGGTGAGCCACCAGAAGTGGCATCCCCTCATCGACCCATACAGTCGTGACGTGACGCTCCCAGACCCGATTCGTACTTGGCACCGGATGAGACGTGACATCGTGAGATGAGTGGGTAGGGGTACCGAATCGCACAGGCCTTTCCATTACTTCGGACCTGAAAGTGTTAACCCACGACGATGTGAGAAATAAATCTCAATGAATCAAGCCTAAGCTCGGTTAGGACATTGATTCGCCCAGAATATACTAAGCATCACAACCAACATACAGTTCAGTCACATAACTCAACAAGATATAGTCACAACATAATAAACAACCCATCAAGGCATCACAATTCAAGTGTACACCAGGCACCACACAAATTCATTTATTCAAGATGACCCACGCCACTGGCGTGATCCAATTCCACAACGTGATCTAGCACTTCAGTGCGATCTAGCGTCCTTCTGGTAGAACTAGACTACGTCTCTTTTCCCTCTTAACGACGGCTACTACAAGCGGTGTCTCCAGTGCACCCAGCACGGCACCAGCGAGCAGGCATCCCTAAACGGGGCGTCGGTCAATCACAAGCAGCGACCGGCATCTGATAATTCCTTAAGACCGTACGTCTAGCACGGGGCATGAATTATCGTGCTTCTGGCAAGTCGTTTAATTCCATACAATAAGTATAGTAAGTGCACGAAGAGTTGCCAGGTGCTCGTCATTTGTCCCTCATGTGACCACACAATTCACACTTGGCAATCAATCCATTAATTATCTTTGAATAATGCCAAATACTCATACAGATATGCTAACAGACTCGGCCCACAGCCATTCAAGACACTCAGTCAGGCATGTCAGCGAGACGATCAAATCCATGAGGTAAATGACTAACTCACGAGCAACCAATTCAATCAGGCAATATCAAGCTCAATTCGTGCCATGACAATTATTAACCAGATTGATTTAGCACACCAATCGTTCGCTCGTAATCGAATCACAATCAATGAATTATCTCCCAATCAATCAATCACTATTTTACCACAATTAGCCACAGATGATAAAATCATCCCAAATAATCTAATCGATCGGCCATTTAACCTAGCCCAATTTCTAACTAAAGAAAATCATGTGGGCTGATGGGAGTGCACGGGGAAGGAGGAAATGGTGGGGTCCAATTGGACTTTGAGGGCTTCTTGTCCTATTAGCTTAATTGGCTTTGTCTCATGTGAATGAAGGTAGGGGCAAAATGGTCAATGGCCATGCTGGGACTGAAATGAAAATTTGGCGCACTGGACGAACAAAAAATTTTACAATTTCACTGGCTAGGCTTGATTGGGATTAAGCTCGGGCGCGAAATCGAAATCTAATTCATAAAGGCTAAGAAATCGAACCCTAACCTAAAACGATCGAAACTTCGGAATTCGTCCAAATTATCGTCACTTCGGTCCAAACAGTCCAAAATATTTATCGGCTATAATTCCATATAATATCCTTATATTGAATTCCGAATCTTACAGAAGTTGGGATTTCCAGGACGTCACACCAGGTCCCGAGACCTGGGGTGGGGGTCGGGGCCGAGTACCGAGATAGGGGCCAGGTCCCAGGGTCGGTGCCTAGTCCCGGGACCGGGGCGGGGACCGGGGCCGGGGCCGAGGATGGGTCCCGGGTCTGGGGCCGGGTGTCGCGACCCTCTCGAGCCGGTATCGGGCTAGCGGGGGCTAATGGGCCGTCCGATGTTATATGATCGGACGCGGGCCTCTCCCAAGGTCCATTACCCAAATCGCAACTGCTGGATATACGTGGTCGACCTTTAGTGTGGTCTAGTGACATGTGATGAGTGTACATGCCAGGGAGTCGCCACCAATCATTTCGTGGAGGGTATGATCGGAAACCCTATCGAATAGTTGGGAGTGGTCTATTCGATTCTGCGGAAACCAGAGAAGTGGGTTCGGGGACTTAGTTACGCCAACTGTTAGAGTTGACGCCCTTTCGGTACCTAAGCTGAATGGTTTATCTGATCCTAGGATTTCATATAGATGAGTAAGGTACAGATCCTAAATCTAGGAGTTCATGCAGATGAGAATTACTACCCTATCACTCACAATCAATAGGAATAAGTGCGCAAATCAAGGATCCAATGCATGCGGATAAAACACATGAAATCAGCATGGTATCCCTAATGAGGCCCTATTAGCCTAGAGAAATATCAAACAAGGCTTAGGAACGATTTTGGCATGATTTGCCCATGAGGGGTAGAATTGTAATTTTTGAACAATTCAGGGATAATTTACCCTTGAAAGGGTAAATCTGTCATTTTAGATGAACGGGGAAGTCAAAAGATGAGGGAAACAGGATTGGCTATCAATCCAACCCATTTCCTATTTTTTGGGAATTTCCATGATTTTTCTGGAATTTAAAAGTGATTTTACCCTCGAAGAGGTAAAATCGTCATTTTGGACAAAGATGAGAACTGAAAATCTCAAATATTAGAATTGGTCGTCCACCTGACCCAAACCCTAACTTTAAGCAATTTTCAGAGCATCGATTGAAACAAGAAAGACGATTTTCCCATTGAAGGGCAAAATTGTCGTTTTGAGAAAAGAGGCGGGACTCGAAAACCCAAACCTGAGAATTGGTCGCCTACTCGACCCTAATTCTTACCTTGGCATTATCGGCCTTATCTTGCATACACAGCCAAGGCGACTTACCCCTAAAGGGTAATGTCGTCAAGTCTCGGAAGATCGGATAAGAAACCCCAAAAATAAGGTTGACCAGTTGTCTGTGGTCAACCCTCAATTTTTGGGGGTTTCTGGAGTGTCTAGGATTTTTCACAATTTTTTTTCTTTTTTTTGGAATTTTCTGGAATTTTCTAGCATTTTTTGGATTTTTTAAGATTTTTAAGATTTTTTTTTATTTTTTAAAATCATTTCTGATTATTTTATTTAAAAAATGTGATTCGGACCTGGTCGACCCGTCCCACTCGGGTCGGAACCCGGCCCAGACCCGGACCCGCGCGGACCCCGGCTCCAAAACGACGCCGCATCGCGTTTTTATTTTCAGATTATCCTAATCTGATCGAACGACCTATATTGAACTACGTGGCTTGTCCGCGTCCCTTAGATCTGATTACTAGGACGTACGGTCTAGATTTAACGGAGACCCGATCAGGGCCGTCTGATCTAACTACTTAAATCTACGGCCACGATTAGAACATGGGACTTGATCTGGACCGTCTATTCTGATTAACCCAAAACGACGTCGCCTGACCCTTTATCTAAACGGCACCGTTTCTGTTCTGATTGATTTTACGATTAAAATTATTTTCGGATAATCCTAATTTCTAATCGGACGGTCACCATTTATTAGACTCAATTAATCTCGGTCGTTGGATCAATTCCATCTCAGCCTAACAACCTAACGGTCGAGCTGACTCGACATCCACGTGGACCAATGGCCGAACGCCACCTAAGGCTTTGACCCGCTGACCACGCCACGTCAGCTTCGTCTTCAACCTCGCGCCTGCAACTTGGACGAATGGCTGTGCTACTCCGACGACGATTCGACGGTGAATCCTTGATGAAATCGCGCGAGACCAACGCCAATCGACTCGCAATGGATTCTAGCTTAATGTATATAAGAATCGAGCCAACCTATCCGCGAAATCATAATCATTCTGCGAAATGCCGAGTACGGCCATGGGAGTTCTATCGCACAAATCACACAAAATCAAAGCAATTCATTCACAGAATGGCATCCATCAGTGGTCAGGAGGCTTACCTCGAGCTCCGATTGAGCTCGCACGGCCTAGATTGGGCTAGGCAGGGATGAACAGTGGTCGGCTATGGAGGCTGAGTTAGAAGACTCGATTCGAGTTGTTCAGGCAAAATCAATGCAAAATCAAGACGCGATGATGGTCAGTGATATCCAAGGAGCGAAACGCACACACTAAATGCAAGAATCATTGCCAGAAATGAAATTCGCCATTGAAGCTTAGTGTAGAATTCGAAGCTCTGACTCACCTATTTTCGTGGTCGGCGGCGATAGCTTCCGGGGAGTTTGGGTAACCTCCTCGCAACACTCTCCGGCTTTGGTTTGGCCTGGAAGTAGCCCTACCTATGCCTCTCAGTTCGAGCTCGAGCCCTCGACAATGGCGATTGGAGGGCGAGCTCTCTCTCGCTTTCTCTCTCTCTCTCTCTCGATTTAGTTCCTCTCTCTCTAACTGAATCAACCGTCCTCCTCCAACAGAAAGTCCATTAGCCTTATATAGCTGTTTCGAATTTTTGGCACGGAGCGGGGGAACTCCCATTGGCTCTGTCACGTGTCCCACACACGCCATTTGGTCGCGGGACGGTGATGGAATCCGTTGGGTACCTGCCCAAGTTCGTCAAGCCTTCCATTGAGTGCTAATGGACGGCCAATTTAGTAGTTTCATTGGTGTTGACTTTCACGGCCGGCGGGGCATTGACCGATCGATTTCTTGTTCCTCCGGCGGCCATTAGCCGTGACCCTGGTCTCAATCGACGGTAAACTTCATTGTCTACGAAACGCCTCCATCAATTTTACCAATTGGAGCCGATTGAGGGTCCAATTTTGCCATTAAAATCCAACTCGCAAGTCTGCAAATGGCGCAGGAAGAGTTGGGGAAGAAGGCACTGTAGCGGACCGGTTCGACCGGTCCGACCGGTGGTCTGACCGGTCTGAACCGGTCTCGACTTGCAATTTTCCAAATTAATCCAAATCTGCTGGGAATTTTTGTAATTAAACCCCAGGATCGAATCTAGGGCATGAATTTTATCTAAAAATGTAGTTTTGCCCAAAAGTTTGTATCAATTTCAACGAAAACCCCAAATTTTCTTTTGATTGCAAATTGGGGAATTATGCAATTGGAGGTCCAAATGATCAAATTGGGTTAAATTACCTGTGCCAATCGATTCAAAATGGTGAAACCCATTGGGAAGTATATTTAATTTGCAATGATAGCCCTTGAATTGAAAGTAATTTCAATTATGCTCCATTTCAAGGACTAAAAATGCAATTTTAGTATGTAGTTTTGCCAAATTCGTGCAATTGAGCAATTTGTACAAACAGTTGGGCTAAATTACAATAAGGGACAGTTAGAATGGATGTCAAGATCCTAGAAAATGCCAAAATTGCAATTTAAAAGACTCAATTGATATTTTTTTCTCAAATTCAATAGTATGGGTTACAAAGGAACACCCATAATTGAATCTGATTTTGGATTTTTTGTGAGGTCTAAAATACAAGCGATTAAAAAGAAAAATATTGGCTATTTGTCCATATTTTTGTGACCTCAAATGCTATTTTTTGAGTATTTTTCTATTTTCTAAAAATAGTAAAAAATATTAAAAATGTAAAAAATTATTTTTTGGTCAAGAATGGTTCCTTGGGCTTGGCCAAGGCCGCCAAAGTTGATTTTGTAATTTTTTTGACTTTTTATGAATTTTTTTGTGATTTTTCAAAAATAAAACTGAAAAAGACTTGGTCGAAAATCAGGTGTCAACACCGGGGGTCGGATCCCGGGTTCGGGGTCGGGTCTCGGGTCGGGTGCCGGGGTCGAGGTTGGGTCCCGGGGCCGGGGGTCGGGGCCGAGTCCCGGAATCGGGGCAGGGGTCGGGTCTCGGGACCGGGGCCGGGGCCGAGACCGAGTCCCGAAATCGGGGCAGGGGTCGGGTCTCGCGACCGGGGCCGGGGCCGAGGCCGAGGCCGAGTCTCGGGTTCCGGGTCCGGACCCGGGACCCGATCCCGGCCTGGGGTCCCGGGTCAGGTGCCGGGGTCGAGGCCCGGTCCTGGGGCGGGGGCGTGGACCGGAGCCGAGGTCGAGGCCAGGTCCCAAGTCCCGGGCTAGGGCTGGGGCCGGGGCCGGGTCGGGTGCCAGGGTCGAGACCGGGTCTCGGGGCCTGGGGCCGAGGGTCGGGGCCGAGTCCCGGGATCGGGGCCGGGGCCGGGGCCGGGGCTGGGGCTGGGGCTGAGGCTAGTGCTGGGGCCTGGTCCGGGTCCTAGGGACGGGGCTGGGTCTCGGGGCCGTGTCCGGGGCCGTGACCAAGACCGGGACTAGGACCGGGGCCTGGGCCGTGACCAGGACCGGGGCCTGGGCCATGACCAGGACCGGGGCCGGGGCCGGGACCGAGATCGGGAACTATTTTTGCAATATTATTTTCTTAAAATATTATTGTATTTTTATAATATGGGTCAAAACGGGTCAGGTCGGGTATGGGTCAGTCGCGGGTCGGGTTGGGTTTGGGTCATTAAATATGGGTCAATATGGGTCGGACCATATTCGACCCGACCCGACCCACCCATTTGCCACCTCTACTACCGCTCCACCACGGTGCTGTGCCACCGTGTCGCCTCTCCGTTTGACCGATTGCGGACCCGCCGTCCATCCTCGTTGTCAACACCCAACTGCGAATCACTTGTGGTCCTTCCGCCTGTGTCGACCCGAGATCCGTAGACTGCAACCCCCAGCCGTACCACCGTGCTACGCCACCCTCCGCCGACCCACCACCCGAGGACCTCCGAGCACCGCTAGCCTGCGAGATCTTGTATGCTCTTTTTCCATCGTCTTCCATCTTATTGTCTCCCTGATTCTGGGTCCTCCTCTACTTATTCAACATCGGGTAGATCTCCTTTTTCCTTGTCTCTTCTTTGCCCGTCAAGCTCTTCGTCGATTAGTTCTTTGATTTTTCATCGATACTTCGTTTCCTAGAATTACATGTTTGAATCCTAGAGCATTAATATGTCTAAGCTGCGATTCGGAAAATATCTTCCTCGATCTGGTTATCATTTCTTTGGGAAAAGCTAAAGCTACTATTTTTTTTTGTTTTTTGTTAAACAAACTTACGAATGTGATGATATTTTTCATGCGAGAGGAAAATGTTGCCCCCTAATTTCGTGTTATTTTCAGAAAGGAACAACTGCATATTCTAATTTTGCAGAGATCGAGTTTGTCGAGGTTTTCATAAATTACGTGAACAAATCAGCACTTTCCTCTAGGCCAACCGAGTTTCGATTTACCTACCAATTGAGTTTCAATTTATCAGACTGCATCTGCTCTTCTTAGGTGCAAAAGTCTGCACAAATTTGGGTGAAATTGATGTGATCAAGAAGTGCTTGAGAAGATGGGAGATTGGCACCCGACAACAAGAAGTGTGGGCAATGAGGGTGAAATACCAGGCGATGAAAACACTAAACCGGCAAAACTCAATGGGCTTAACGTCACGACAGAGCCAATTTTTTTGCACGGCGATTTGGACATGTACATCGTGGAGTCGAAATCCCTCCCAAACATTGACCTAGCCTCCGAGAGAATGAGGCAGTGCTGCTCCATGCTTGGGCCAACCTGCGCGCCTGCGTTATGCGGGCGGCAGCCCGTCGCCGCTTGCTCCTCGGGGAAGCACTCGATGATCACGAGTGACCCCTACGTGTCCGTCTGCCTCGCGGGGGCCACGGTCGCCCCGACCCGGATGATCCCGAACTGCGAGAACCCCATGTGGGACGAGCGGTTCTACGTCCCCGTGGCGCACCCGGTCGTGAAGGTGGAGTTCCATGTGAAGGACAACGACGTGTTTGGGGCCGAGCTCATCGGGGTCGTGGAGATACCAGTGGCCAAGATCGTGTCTGGCAACACGATCAACGATTGGTTCCTGATACTCGGCAACTTCGGGAGCCCCCTCAAGCCCTACCCGGAACTTCACGTCTCAATCAAATTCAGGCCGGTCAGTAACAACCCATTATACGAGAATGGTGTTGGGGTTGGGCCAAACTACGTGGGTGTCCCAAACACATATTTTCCACTTAGGAAAGGTGGGGAAGTTACATTGTACCAAGATGCTCATGTCCCTGAGGGCAAGCTGCCTCAGATTTTGCTTGATGATGGGAAGATTTATGAGCAAGGCAAGTGTTGGGAGGACATATGCCATGCCATTTTAGAAGCCCACCACTTGATCTACATCACTGGTTGGTCCATTTATCATCCCGTGAGGCTCGTGAGAGAGCCAACTAGGGAATTGCCGAATGGAGGAGAGCTTTCTTTAGGGGAGCTCCTGAAGTACAAGTCCGAGGAAGGTGTCCGAGTGGTCCGGCTTATCTGGGATGACAAGACTTCACACGACAAGTTCCTTTTGAAAACGGTATACTTAGCCATGCTCACATGTTTGGCCAAACTTCAATTCCATGCTTTTTGTTACAGAAAATCTGTAGGTTTGTCGACTTAGGAAAAGAAAGTTCTTTGTTGAGATCTCTCGTCATTGAGACTTGGCATGTGCCATGTTGTTGTTCAGGATGGCGTGATGCAAACTCATGACGAAGAGACGAAGAAGTTCTTCCGACATTCCGGCGTCCACTGTGTGCTTGCTCCTCGTTATGCAAGCACCAAACTTAGCATTTTCAAGCAACATGTATGTATCCCTAGACGTTGAGGTCAATTCCTAATCAAAATCTCATTAGATTGCATCAAAAGCACTGCTTTTGCTGTATATTACCTGATTATCCAATCGGGTATAATTTCACAAAAAAGGGTTTCCTTTCATCAGACAACCCAGTAGTTATTGAATCTGTCTCATGCTGTCCTAGATGCATATCATGTGTTTTCTAACCTATTGACATGCATTAGGACAGTTCTAATGGGAATTTTACAGTATTGCAGTGGCTGTCCATTCGATTGGAATCCAGCATAAATCTACGAAAATGCTTGGTTTAATTTGTTTGTGTGTGGATCTTTTGTAGTCCAGGTGGTGGGGACCATGTACACGCACCACCAAAAGTGCGTGGTTCTCGACACTCAAGCCTCAGGAAACAACCGCAAAATAACGGCTTTCATTGGCGGGTTGGACCTATGTGATGGCCGACACGATACTCCTGAGCACAGGCTCTATGGCGATCTTGACACTGTCTTTGAGAACGACTTTCACAACCCCACATTCACAGTAATTAAGCTGATGCTTACCTTTAGCATTGTAATAACATACACATGTTATCTTCTGCTCATGAGTATTAATTGCTTTTTGTGATGATTGTAGTCCACTGTCAATATCCCAAGGCAACCGTGGCATGATCTGCATTGCAAAGTTGAGGGACAAGCTGCGCATGACATATTGAAGAATTTCGAACAGAGATGGAAAAAGGCGGCAAAGTGGCGTGAGTTTAAGCTGAAAAATGTTAGGCGTTGGCATGAGAATGCTCTCTTAAGGCTCGAAAGGATTTCGTGGATACTTTGTCCCTCGACTAGCCCTGATGGCGACAAAAAAGTTCAAGTCAAGGACGAAAACGATCCGGAAAATTGGCACGTGCAGGTTGGGAGAATTTACGTAAAAGCAATCGGCATTTCGAGGGAAAAAGCTGCGAAGCAAGTAAGTATTAGCTATTGATACTATGCCACAAGAAGTGCAGTTGGCCTTTCTGTAGGTATTAAGACTTGAAAAGTTTTCCTTACATTAGAAAGTCAC
This sequence comes from Rhodomyrtus psidioides, assembly GCA_021437785.1. Classification (NCBI taxonomy): domain Eukaryota; kingdom Viridiplantae; phylum Streptophyta; class Magnoliopsida; order Myrtales; family Myrtaceae; genus Rhodomyrtus; species Rhodomyrtus psidioides. The sequence continues at coordinate 4,565,565 of JAILYB010000044.1, read as the reverse complement.
TCTTTTTTTTTGGGGGGGGGGGGGGGGGGGGGGATCTTTATACTTTTTGAATAGAGATTGAAGTCCACAATGCTAATGTTGCTTCTTCCAATCTCTTCATGGTTGCAGAATCTTCTCTGTGGAAAGAACTCGAAAGTAGACAAGAGCATTCACTCGGCGTACGTGAAAGTGATTAGATCAACGCAACACTTCATTTACATTGAAAATCAGAATTTTCTTGGCTCTTCCTATCATTGGCCATCATACAAAAATGCAGGTATAAGATGCACATTTCTAGTAAAAAATTCAGACTTCGATCCCTCTCGGGATTTTGTACTAGAAAATAATGGCTAAAACTCACTGTATAAGAGATTGAAATTCCTAACCTTTTAAATTTCAATTTTGTCCTCCATTTTCTAGTTTCTGTCTGTGGCCTATCTAATTTCTTGAGTTCCAGTTTTGATGGCAACCAATGCTTGATTTGGTTTTGACAAGCAGGTGCAAACAATCAAGTGCCGATGGAGCTGGCATTGAAGATCGCAAGCAAGATCAGTGCAAACGAGCGCTTCTGTGTGTATATAGTGATGCCGATGTGGCCGGAGGGTGTCCCTACCAGTGCTTCCGTGCAAGAAATTCTCTTCGGGCAGGTTAGATCAAGTATAAACTCTTTTATCTTGCAAAGAAATAGTGACGACACAAGCAACAGTGTTGCAATAAAAAACTAAACAACATGACGAACAGAATTAAGCAGAAAAGGAATCAAGAAGAAAACGAAGTGATCCAAACAGACCAAGCCCATCTACTTAAAGGAGAAAATTTGAGACCGACCTCATTTCAACCACTTTAGTGTTTTCTCTCCGAGATATATGATATGCAAAGATCGACATTCACTTTTCTCATATGTATACTGATAATGTAGACAGGGACAAACCATGACGATGATGTACAAAATTATCGCCCAGGCTCTCGACAAAGAAGGGTTGTCACACAAATGCCATCCATTAGATTACTTGAACTTCTATTGCTTAGGCAAGCGGGAGCCCTTGTCCTCTTCGCAACCTTCATCCCAAGCAATGAATCAACAATCCGAAAATCATGCTGTGGTATATGTCTGTACTCTTTTCATTGATTCTTCCTTTGACTCATCTGTTAAAAGGTCAAACCACATAAATTCATTAAGAACTAGGGTTTTTGCATGAGTGGTAAAAAGACATTTGGTTGAAACTTGTTGTTTCTATCCATGTAGGCGTCGGTTCAAAAGTTTCGCAGATTCATGATATATGTGCATGCCAAGGGGATGATAGTAGATGATGAGTATGTGATCATAGGATCGGCAAATATCAACCAAAGATCACTGGATGGATCAAGAGACACCGAAATCGCGATGGGAGGTTATCAGCCGCATCACACTTGGGCCAGGAAAAAGAAGCATCCGCGTGGCCAGGTTAGTTACATCGGGTCAAATTTCTCATCTAAATAGCATATACTACGCGAACACCTGAGCGGGTGCAGCGAAACTGGTTTAGAAATGCGATCTTGCAAATAATTATGTCAAATTATGCTATGTAGGTTTACGGTTATAGGATATCGCTTTGGGCGGAGCACTTGGGAGATTTAGAGGACAGCTTTAGGGAACCTCAAATTGTTGAAATTGTCTCGAGTTTGAATCTGAAGCTAAATCTGAAGCTAAATCTGAATATTTCAGATTAGATTGCGGAAGGCCGAATTTAACAAAATATAATTCCAAGATGCATTAAAGGAATTATATTGGATGCACTTTGATATACGTTTTTACGTGGTTCCTCAATATGCAAAAGTCCAAACGTGGATTTGAAGTTGCTGACTGCGAGTTCTACTGTGAAGAAAAGAAACGAAAAAGACAAAGAGGAAAGTTACTTTTTTTATTCTGCCAAGATTGCTTTATGAATACTAGCGTGGTCAAAAAAAAGAAAAGAAAAGAAAAGAAAGAGTTGACCGAATCCTTTCATCCACGTTAATATGCATATAATCTTGGCGGTGGACGACTTCATGTATGGGGGGCTTCTTTGGGCGGTGGATACGCATATTTCCAAAGATACAGATTTGGGGCAGAATAGTTCTTCGTATATATCTTCACTACAAGCGAGGTTACGTAAGTGTTGAAGCACCGAACCGTCAAGTGTCGAGTGCTTGAGTAGTGGGCCTTTGTACGTTATTATTCGGAGGAAACGAAGACGTGAAGATATGCTGATTCATCCGTACGTAGCGTTCTTACGAAGTCTTGAAGCGCCACTTCCATGAGCGCTTGAGCGTGGGTCTTCGCATTGATCCGGAAGCGCCGTTCGTCGAGTGCTTGGTATTGGGTCTTCGTTTTTTTTGCGGAATTACATCAAGAATTCAAGTGTTGAAGTCGATTAAATCTTGAGGTTAGATTTGTGTTTTAATTCCTTTGTGAGATTGAGAGATTATTTCGCTAGGAATTGGGGGCTAAACACTGTGTGCGTTCTTGGATGTAATTGGGGCTGGGAAACACCAATGGTGTGTTTGTGTAGCTCGAGTGATATGTAATCTCTGTTGTATCGCTTGATCTATAGTGGAATCGTTGCTCCTCTCCCCGTGGACGTAGGTCTTTACGACCGAACCACGTACATCTGGTGTCCGAATTACTTTGCTCATTCTGTCTATTTTATTTGATCGATCGCTTGTTCCGCGCAACAATTGGTATCAGAGCTAGGTGATGTATCTAGCAATATCTCCTAGGGGGTGAATAGGAGATTCTGAACAAAATTGAAATTTCTTGCGGAATGAATAGAGTTCAGTGTACTATTTGCAACAAGAACCGTATAACAGTGTGTAGAAAATCTAAACGCAAGGGTGAGAGTTTAGAGAATATTGCACACGATATTTATAGTGGTTCGGCTTAGATTAAGCCTACGTCCACTCTCCCACGATGACAGCCGATCGGCTGGATTTCACTATGAAGAATCAAGAGGATTACAACCACTCAAGTATTTTATTTCTCTCTTACACAGATTTTCACAGTGAAGGATTTTGGGTACACAGAATACTCTTTGGATGAAACTCAATTTATGCTTGCACTTTGGACTCCTTCCTTTAGTCCATCATGATTCTTCTTTTATACTCCCTTGCCTCCGAACTAGCCGTTGGATTCCAGCCAAGGGATCGCTCTTCAATCCTTGATTGGACGTCATCAATCGTGATTGAACGAGACTGTATCTTTAGAAGATATGTAGACCGTTGGGTAAGACATTGAACCCTTCTGATTCAATCGCCCATACAACTGAATCTCCAGCTTCCATAAGTGTGATAAGTTTGAGTTGATTCCCAAGGATATATTCCTTAGAAGATGATATCACATTATAGAAAGTCCCTTAATTGATTAGAGGGAATATCAGGAAAATCGAATATCACTTGCCTTGATCGGAAACCTGCCATACGTGGGTTAGATTAGTTGGCACTGAATGGTAATACGGAGATTTGATGTGATCCATCCGTCACTGTTTAGATCGTCTGGGGCACTTCCATCTGACCCTTGGATAGAGGCACTTCCATCTGACCCTTCGTCAGAAGCACTTCTATCTGACCCTACGTCAGAAGCACTTCCATCTGACCCTTTGTCAGAAGCACTTCCATCTGACCCTTCGTCAAAAGCGCTTCCATCTGACCTTTCGTCAAAAGCGCTTCCATCTGACCCTTCGTCAAAAGCGCTTCCATCTGACCCTTGGTCAGCGCGACGGAATTGGAATCACTCAACCTGCTGCTTACACATTCTTTCTGCATTACATTTCATTAAACAATTTATATTTGAAGGTTTTGTCAGAATCAAAATATAGGAGAATTTCCACAACAATCTCCCCTTTTTGATGGTGACAAAACTTCTCCAGTTGCAAATTACAAATGAGTGATTAAAGGAAAATTTAACCAGTGATAAAATAAAAGTGAGTAACCATCACATTTGCTCCTGCAGGTAATCAACATTAGAGATCCTGTAATGAAAGTGTTCTCTCATAGGAGAGCATGATCAGAGTAAGATTGCCCTGCAAAAAGTAAGTTAGGTCTTCTCCCCCTTTCTTCTAAATTGAAATATAATTAGGGGTAATCTAATGAGACTGCATAAAAGTACCGCATAAAGGTAAATTCAACTTCTCCCCCTTTTTGTCAACATCAGAAAGAAATTTGTATAAGAAGGTCCTTAAAAAAAAATAACGCGTTCTATATGAATATAAAATGAAATAAGAGTTTTTAAGAAGAGGGATGTTCTTCAGGCTCATTATCAGCCTCCACTCGGGAAGGTCCTTCATAGCTTCTTCCCATCATCTGAGCATGGTCTCTCACAGCTTGAGAAGAGGGCAGGTTTGAAGCTGTTCTGTCCGTTCTGACCAGTGTGTATGTAGGCATGTTGGCGATCTCAGCACAAAACATTCTCCCATAGAGATCAATTGACTTTTCCAGCTTAGTCACCTGACTAGTCAAACCCTGCAGCTTCCTATCTGTCTTCTGTTCAAAAGCCTTCATTTTCTGATCAAATCTTGTTTCCATTGCAGCCATTGTCTGAAGAAGAGTATTTTGAAAATTTTCAAAATGCACTTGAAGTTGCATTTGTGGTTCTGAATGTGCAGGTTCTTGAGTCTCCCCCTCAGTTTGTGCCTTGGTGAAAGCTTGAGAAGCTAGAACTTCAGTGATAAAAACATCTGATGTAACAGGCTCTTTCTCCCCCTGATTTATAGCTCTTTTCCCTTTTTCCTTTGAGCTTGGCACAGAGACTGTTTCTTCATCAATATCCATTGGAATGGACTGTGCACTGGACAATTGATCTTCTCGGGCAATTGCTGAAGCTAGACTTGCAGCATCTTTGTGAATTGTAGCCTTGGTGGAAGAGACATAGTAAGCTCCAATGTCATCTTGTTCTTCCTCCTGTTCTTTTGACGCCAACGTTGCTAGAACTTGTGCTAGCAATTGCTCATGATTACAGTTGACAATTGTGATGTCATACTATGTGTCATCTTCAATTCGTGCAGCTTGCTCCTCATCCCACATTGTGAGGAATTCTTCCTCAGTCAGATCACAGGGATATACAACTTTTTCTTGTGGTTGTATTCCTGTTTCATCTCCTTCTTCCTCATCTCCTTCAGTACTATGATTTTCAGACTCACCATCTTCATCTGATCCACCTCGAGATTGAGTAGCTTCAGAATCATATTCCCCTGTTTCTTCCTCACTTGCGTCTGAGTCCTTATCAGCAGGACTTTCTGTTTGTTGCCCCTTAACAGCCATGACTTTTCTTTTCTTTGGAGATTTCTGCTTTGACTCTTCCTCGAAGTCCACAATGACTGGTTCATTGTCCTTTGTTCTCCATCCAGCAGGAGTCATTTTGTACCCCATCTTTGTTACCATAGTCTCTCCAACAGTCATCAGAGGAGTTTCCTGATTGATAAAGGCACCTAGGCCATCAATTTTAAAATAGTTGATTATTTTGAAGATCAAGGCGGCATAAGGAAGTTGGCCATTTGGCTTGAGAGCTGATCTGTACATGTGCAATAGTACTGTATGAGCAAGGGAAATCCTCTGTCCTGTCAAGATTCCCCATAACAGCTTTGCCTCGTACTTTGATATATCTATCTTTGATGCGGCCTTGGGTCTGAGACATTCGATGATCACCTTGTGCATCATGATATGTTTCAAGGGAAAGTCTGTGTAGGTAATATGTGACTTTGATTCCCTTGAGAAACTCGATTTTCCAGTCAGGAAGCAGAAGGCTTCACTTGCAGTGACATCTAAGGGTTTGAAATCTCCCTTTCTGGTTCCCATGATTGCAGCCAATTCATCAACAGTCAGAAAATACTGCCTTCTTTTGACTGTGAAAGCTAGAGAGTTGAAGTTGACAAACTGAAGATTTGAATAGAAGTAAGCTACCAAATCAGGAAAAGTGTAGCCTCTCTTAGTTATAAACTGATCTATCTTAACCTTTTCTAGATGCTTCCTCAGATAGATCCCATTGCTGTCAAAGTACTTTAACTCAAATTCCCTTTGAGGTATAATACCTCTCTGTTTCATTGTTTCATACCTTTCTTTGTGAGCCTGATTCTAGAACAAGGGATCAGGAAAGCTTTTATCCAAAATAAAGCCTATATTTTTCACAAAGTCATTGAACAGAATGTCATCATCATCTTCCACCTTTGCCTTCGTGCCGCCAGGTCTAATTGGGGATGGTTTTCGTTTCGAGCTTGTCTCTGCCACTTTCTCCTTTCCTTTTTTAGAGACTGATGCAGGTTTTTCTACAGCAATTGGTTCAACGATTTTCCCAGGCAGGCTAAGAAACTCCAATAATTCGCCCTCACTATCGAAATAGTGAGTGTTTAGCAGTTTTCTAAGTTCGTTACCAAAATCTCCTGCAGCCTTAATCCTATCGTACATTGGCTTAATAGAATGAGCCATAGATTCTTTTTCTTCAAAGGCAGACAGAAACAGACCTTTTTCCAGACGAAGAGCTTCTCGCTGTTCGTTGATTTGGGTTTCTGTGAGTTCCGCGCCACTTGCAGTTGAGGCGGAGAACTTTCTCTTCGACTGAAGCATCTTCTTCGAGTCAGAGGCTAATTTTGGAGCCATTGATGCGTAGAAAGTTTAAAACTTTGAGTGAAAGAGTGTTGTTTTGAGGAGGAAATCGAGAGCGAGAGACTTCGAACACGGTTTTAGGGTTTTGATTTGAGAGAAATTTTGAAAGTGAGAGAACAGAGGCGACGGTTCAGCGTTTTTATAAAAGAGGCGGTTATTTTTGGAAACAAAAGAGAGAATTTTGATTTTCTAAAGAAAGAAGAAAAAGAAATTCTTTTAATTGAACAAATATTCACCGTCAATCAGATATTCGGAGATGTCTATTTATATAAGGAACTTAGCAAAAAAAAAAACTTTTAGTGATAACTGACCTTTTTAAAAGAAAGTGTGAATTTCTTCTTAAGCGCCTTTTTGACGTTCCTTCTGATGCTCCTTCTGATGCTCCTTCTGACGCTCCTTCTGACGTTCCTTCTGATGCTCCTTCTGACGCTCCTTCTGACTCTCCTTTTGACGTTCCTTCTGATGCTCCTTCTGACGCTCCTTCTGACTCTCCTTCTGATGCTTCTTGTTCTAAGGTATACTTAAGAAGGAAGGTTAATGATGGATAATTCATTTCTAATAAAATTAAAACTTTGTTTATCAAGAGGTTTTGTAAAAATATCTGCAAGTTGATTTTTCGTATCAATGTATTGAATGTTAACATCACCGTTCTGAACATGATCACGTATGAAGTGATGCTTGATCTCAATATGCTTTGTTCTTGAGTGAAGTACAAGATTCTTTGTGAGATTTATGGCACTTGTGTTGTCACATAGAATTTCCACAGTTGATTCTTCAACACCATAGTCTTTGAGCTGCTGTTTTAGCCAAAGTATTTGAGTGCAGCAACTTCCAAGAGATACGTATTCTGCTTCAGCTGTACTGAGTGCCACTGTATTTTGCTTCTTTGAATACCATGAGACAAGCATGTTTCCCATGAGCTGACAAGTTCCAGATGTACTTTTTCTATCAACTTTGCAACCTGCAAGATCTGTATCTGAATATCCTCTTAGTATAAAATCAGAAGATTTAGAATACCACAAACCATAGTTAGGATAAGTCCCTATGTATTTGATTATTCTCTTGACTGCTGATAGGTGTGATTCTCTTGGGCTTGACTGAAATCTTGCACATAAGCAGACACTATATAGAATGTCTGGTCTTGAAGCTGTGAGATAGAGTAATGATCCAATCATACTCCGATATAGTTTAGGATCAACTTCCTTTCCATATTCATTTTTATCTAATTTAGAGGAGTGAGACATAGGAGTTTCTGTCTTCTTGCCATTCTCCAGACCAAACTTCTTCACTATTTCCAGTGCATACTTCTCTTGAAATATGAATGTTCCTTTCTGAGATTGATGAATTTGAAGACCAAGAAAGAACAGTAATTCTCCCATCATACTCATCTCAAATTCATCCTGCATTGCTTTAGAAAATTTCTTGCAGAGAAGTTCATTAGAGGAGCCGAATATAATATCATCAACATAAATTTGAACTAAAATGATGTCTTTACCTTTTCTTTGAATAAAAAGAGTGGTGTCTACATTACCTTTAGTGAAGCTGTGTTTGGATAAAAAGTTACTTAACCTTTCATACCAGGCGCGGGGTGCTTGTTTCAATCCATAGAGTGCCTTTTTTAAGACATATACCAGATCCTTTTCTTTAGGTTCTTCGAAGCCAGGAGGTTGTTCAACATATACCTCTTCTTTGATGTAGCCGTTTAGGAAGGCACTTTTCACATCCATCTGAAAAAGTTTGAAATCATTGTAACAAGCATAAGCAAGAAGTAGCCTAATGGCTTCTAACCTGGCAACCGGTGCGTAGGTTTCATCGTAATCTATCCCTTCTTCTTGAGAGTATCCTTTTGCTACAAGTCTTGCTTTGTTTCTTATAACTTTTCCTTTCTCATCAAGTTTGTTTCTGAATACCCATTTTGTTCCAATTACTAGACGATTTTTGGGACGATTGACCAGTTCCCAAACATTGTTGACCTTGAACTGATGTAGTTCTTCCTGCATTGCATTTATCCAGTTTTCATCTGCTAATGCATCTTCAATCCTTTTTGGCTCCAATTCAGATACCAAGGCGATGTTGCTCATTGCTTGCTTGAATTTGGATCTTGTCTTTACGCCATCACTTATGCTGCCTATGATAAGTTCCTTTGGATGACTTGACTTATGCTTCCAGTTCTTGTCAAGGCCATCATTTGAGGATATTGTGGATACATTCTGTTCATCTTCTAGTCTTTCTTCAACTGAGGAAGTTTCCTTCTGAGCATTCTCCGAACCCGTATTCACATCTGAGTCTGCTTGTGAGTTCATGACTTGATGAAGTGTATGCATTTGAATGGATTCAGTTTCATCATCCTGGTAGTTTTCATCGAACTTGATGTTCACTGATTCCTCAACAGCACGAGTGTATTTGTTGTAGACTCTGTAGGCTTTGCTAGTTGTTGAATATCCCAAGAAAATTCCTTCATCTGATCTCTCATCAAACTTTCCAACTCGATCATTAGCATTCTTTAGAATAAAGCATTTGCAACCGAATACATGAAAGTATGCAACATCAGGCTTTCTTTCTTTGAAGAATTCATAGGGAGTTTTCTTAGAAAAAGGTCTGAGGGAAATTCGATTTAAGATATAACATGCTGTTGAAACGGCCTCAGCCCAAAAGTTAGAGGCAATTTTACTCTCAATGAGAAGAGTTCTGGCCATTTCTTGCAAAGATCTGTTTTTCCTTTCTACTACCTCATTTTGTTGAGGAGTATAAGGTGCAGAGAAGTTATGCTGAATTCCGAACTTAGTGCAAAAATCTGAGAAACTTTGATTTTCAAACTCTCCCCCATGATCCGTTCTCAAACTGGAAATAGTGTAACCCTTTTCATTTTGAATTCTTTTAGCAAATTTTGAGAAGGATATGAAAGCTTCACTTTTGTGAGCAAGAAATGAAACCCATGTAAATCTAGAGAAGTCATCAACTATGACAAGGCAATATCTCTTACCTCGAATGCTTAGAGTTCTATTTGGTCCGAAGATGTCCATATGAAGTAGCTGTAGACAATACTTAGTGGAAACTTGATTTAAGGACTTAAAAGAACTTTTTACATGCTTACCCAGTGTGCATGCATGACATAGTCCACTTTTCTCAAATTTAGTTTGAGGTAGACCTCGAACAAGTCCCTTCTTGAAAAGCTTTGAAATATGTTTTACACTAATATGACCTAACTTTCTGTGCCAAAGTTCAGATTCATCCTTAAAAGAAATAAGACATTTAGCAAGTTCACAGTTATCATTAATATCTAAAAGATAAATGTTCCCATCCCTTCGTCCCGTGAAGGATTGCTTCTTATCCTTGCTCATACCTGTGCATTTTAGATCTTGGAACCAAATATCATATCCAGAGTCACAGAGTTGACTTACAGAAATCAAGTTGTAGTTCAATCCTTTGACTATAGAGACATCTTTAACGGTCACATTCCCAATCTTTACATTTCCTTTCCCGATGACCTTTCCCTTGTTCTTTCCTCCAAACGACACGCTTCTTCCATCACAATTTGAGAAAGATATAAATACATCTGGATTTCCAGTTATGTGACTTGAACAACCACTGTCCAGAAACCACTTGTTCTTCCTTCTCTTTGGTACCTGCAATAAATAACCAACTTACTGTTTCTTTGGTACCCATGTTTTCTTGGGTCCTTCTGTGTTAGTATATTTTGATCTTTTAATAGGTCTCCAAATTTTCTTGCAGTAATCCTTAGTATGGCTAGGATCGCCACAATTCACACAAGGTTGTCGAATGTTGGATCTAGTAAAATGCTTATGAAAATAATGCTTGTAATCGAAAAGCGTTGGTTTTCGAAATTCAGTTTTAAAGATATTTCTTTGGCTACTTTCCCTTTTAAAACCTAACCCAAATCTATCATTGAAGGGTATTTGTTTTGAAATAATGCTATTCAGAGTTACTCAGCTTTGTGAAAACCTTTTTGATATATCAGAACCTTTTTCTTTCAAGGAAGCATTTTCTTTTGAAACTAAATCATGATTTTCTTTCATCTGTTGAAACTCTTGTTGTAGAAAATCAATTTTTTTCTTTTTGGGACAATTTTTTTTTTGTTTTAAATAAGCATTTTCCTTTTTCAAACAAGAAACTTTCTCAGGAGCTTCTTTGTAGTTTCTACACAATTCATCAATATATTCAACAACTTCATCAGGGAGTTCAGATGAACATACCTCAGTTTCTGAATCTGAACTTGAATCTGATTCGGCCATGAGACAGATGTTTGCATAATCATTTTCGCTTTCATCAGAATCACTTAAAGTTTCTGCCTTTAGAGCCTTCTTGTACTTCTCATAGTTGAGTTTGTCCTTCTTCAAAATTGGGCAGTTTGGTTTGATATGTCCTGCCTTCTTACAATGGAAGAAGATCACGTCTTTGCTATCTTGTGAGTCGTTGCTTGATATTTTTACATCACTCTTCTTCCAAGGTTTATTTCCTTTGATGTTTCTGTCTTTCCGAGCCATCTTCCTAAATTTCTTGACCATGAGGGCTAATTCTTCATCATCCTCATCTTCATCATCTGTATCAGAAAAACATTGATTAATTTCAGTTTTTAAGGCAATAGATTTTTTACCCTTTTGTTCTCCCTTTTTGTTTGCTCGTTCTGTTTCATAGGATTGCAAAGTTCCGACTAGCTCATCCACCGAGAGTGGTCTGATTGTTTGGCATTCTTGAATTGATGGCTTGATGTAATTCCAATCATCTGTGAGTCCACGTAGTATCTTCCTGACTTGCATTGGTTCAGCGATGGGTGCGCCTTGTCTTGCAAGTCCACTTGCCAGAGTCTGAAACCTGTCTATCATATCTGTAATAGATTCATCAGGCTTCATTTCAAATGCTTCATAGTCACTTAGTAAAATACCGAGCTTTGTTTCTTTCACACGATTTGTTCCTTGAAAGGTAACATGAAGTTTATCCCATATTGCCTTAGATGATTCTTCCTCTGAGACACGATTATAAAGAGGAGTAGATAAGACACAAAAGAGAGCATTGACAGCTTTAGAATCAAGGCCTTTTCTTTTAGCCTTTTCAACATCAGTCATTGTTGTGACAGTATTTACTCCATCAGTAGAGGTTGGATTTGTAGCATTTGCAGCATTTACAGGAACTATTCCATTTGTAACGACATCCCACATCAGATCATCATAGGCTTTGAAGAACCACTTCATCTTGTTGCTCCACATATTGTAATCCTTTCCATCAAAGTATGGTGGCTTGTTGGCAAAGTGCGAATCGCTTGTTCCTGAAGAATGATTGCTAGACGTAGTAGATCGTTAACGCTGAAGTCAATAAACACTTCGTAAAATGAGCAACCTGCTCTGATACCAATTGATGTATCTAGCAATATCTCCTAGAGGGGGGTGAATAGGAGATTCTGAACAAAATTGAAATATCTTACAGAATGGATAGAGTTCAGTGTACTATTTGCCACAAGAACCGTATAACAGTGTACAGAAAATCTAAACGCAAGGGTGAGAGTTTAGAGAATATTGCACACGATATTTATAGTGGTTCGGCTTAGATTAAGCCTACGTCCACTCTCCCACGATGACAGCCGATCGGCTGGATTTCACTATGAAGAATCAAGAGGATTACAACCACTCAAGTATTTTGTTTCTCTCTCACACTGATTTTCACAGTGAAGGATTTTGGGTACACAGAATACTCTTTGGATGAAACTCAATTTATGCTTGCACTTTGGATTGTTGTTCGCCCTCCTTCCTTTAGTCCATCATGATTCTTCTTTTATACTCCCCTGCCTCCGAACTAGCCGTTGGATTCCAGCCAAGGGATTGCTCTTCAATCCTTGATTGGACGTCATCAATCGTGATTGAACGAGACTGTATCTTCAGAAGATATGTAGACCGTTGGGTAAGACATTGAACCCTTCTGATTCAATCGCCCATACAACTGAATCTCCAACTTCCATAAGTGTGATAAGTTTGAGTTGATTCCCAAGGATATATTCCTTAGAAGATGATATCACATTATAGAAAGTCCCTTAATTGATTAGAGGGAATATCAGGATAATCGAATATCACTCGCCTTGATCGGAAACCTGCCATACGTGGGTTAGATTAGTTGGCACTGAATGGTAATATGGAGATTTGATGTGATCCATCCGTCACTGTTTAGATCGTCAGGGGCACTTCCATCTGACCCTTGGACAGGGGCACTTCCATCTGACCCTTCGTCAGAAGCACTTCTATCTGACCCTACGTCAGAAGCACTTCCATCTGACCCTTTATCAGAAGCACTTCCATCTGTCCCTTCATCAGAAGCGCTTCCATCTGACCTTTCGTCAAAAGCGCTTCCATTTGACCCTTCGTCAAAAGCGCTTCTATCTGACCCTTCGTCAGAAGCACTTCCATCTAACCCTTGGTCAGCGCGACGGAATTGGAATCACTCAACCTGCTGCTTACACATTCTTCCTGCATTACATTTTATTAAACAATTTCTATTTGAAGGTTTTGTCAGAATCAAAATATAGGAGAATTTCCACAACACTAGGCTTGCTTGAGTTGAAGCGAATCGATGGCGACAGAAGAAGCTAAAGTGAAAATTGACAGATTTGAGGGGAAGGACTTTGGTTTCTGGAAGATGCAGATAGAAGACTATTTATATCAGATGAAGCTGCATGAGCCCCTGTCTGGGCAAAAACCAGAAACGATGAAGCAACCCGATTGGGAATTGCTAGATAGACGAGCGATGGGTGTTATTCGGCTGACGTTGGCTCGTAACGTCGCGTTTAATATCGTCAAAGAGAAGACCACTGCGGGTTTGATGAAAGCCTTGTCGGACATGTACGAGAAGCCCTCTACGATCAACAAGGTCTATTTGATGCGACGTCTGTTTAACTTGAAGATGAGCGAAGGTACATCAGTTGCTAATCATATCAATGAATTCAATGTGATAGTTAGTCAATTGAGTTCAGTCGAGATTGACTTTGAAGATGAGGTATGTGCTTTGATTCTATTATCCTCATTGCCTGATAGTTGGAATACTACTGTTACTGCTGTTAGTAATTCTTCTGGGTCAACTAGTTTGACGTTTGATGGGATTCGAGATTTAATTCTGAGTGAGGATATCCGTAGAAGAGAATCTGGCGAATCTGTATCTACTGCTTTAGTAGGTGAAAGAGGAAGAGCTAGTACTCGTGTTAGCAGAAGTAGTATGAACATGAATAGACGCAGTCAGTCTAGGACTGGCGGTGATGTCTGTTGGAACTGTGGCAAGAGAGGGCATCTTAGAAGATATTGTTTTAAGCTGAAAAATGAAAGAGCTAAGGGAATTGGAGTTGAATCTGCAGATGATGTTGCAGCTGTAGCTGAAAATTCTGATGGTGTCGATTGTGTCTTGTCTGTCACTGAGAATTCGACGTTTGACGGTTGGATTATGGATTCTGGTTGTTCTTTTCATGCTACACCAAACAGGAACTGGTTTACTTCTTATCAATGCATGGATAGTAGTAAAGTGCAGTTGAGAAACAACGCTGAATGCGATGTTGTAGGTGTTGGTGATGTTAAAATCAGAATGCATGATGGAATTGTGAGGACATTGACTGGGGTAAGACATGTTCCAGAATTGAAAAAGAACTTAATTTCCTTGGGTGCCATAGATTCAGCTGGATGCAGGTATTCTTCATGAGGTGGAGTCTTGAAAATTGTTCGAGGTGCTCTGGTGATAATGAAGGGAATCAAGCATGGCGGCCTGTATAAACTTCAAGGTGAGACATTGATAAGTTTCGCTCCTGAGACGTTGACATCTGTTCGAGAGTCTAATGGCTACTTGAGGAAGGCCTAGGTGTTTGTGCGGAAGCACAAGTTTGATGCTGTTGTCAGGAATACGCGGTCGAGAGCTTTGATCGGAACGGAGACTGGTAAGTTGATCAAGCATGTGCGAACTGACAGTAGCATGGAGTCCTGCTCGAAGCTGGTAAATGAATTATGCATGAAAAATGGCATAGTGAAACACCGCACTAGTGCTAGTAAACCACAACAGTGTGCAGAATTGATGAGTAGAGAGTTACTAGAGACAGCCTGTGAAAAGATCTCTAGTGCTGGTATGGCTGGGAGAATTCCAGCGGATGCGCTTAGTCTGGCAAGCTACCCGGTGAATAGACCCCCATCGACTGCGATTGGATATCAGACTCCCGAAGAAGTGTGGTCAGGTAATGTTGCTGATTGTTCTAATTTTAGAATGTTTGGTTGCCCATGTTATAATCGAGTTAGTGATGGTAAGCTCGATGTGAGGGCAAGGTGCATATTCCATGGTTATGCACGAGGTGAGCGGGGCGATCAGTTGTGGTGCCCGAGTGTAAATTCACCTGTTTGCAGCAGAGAAGTTACCTTTGACGAGTCTCCAGTACTTCTGGCTAGGAGTGATTGTGGCAGTGTTAATACGGATCTGGACGGTGTTCAGCTTGAGGTGGAGTTGCAACCAGAAACTCAAGAGGTAGCGAGTACTAACGTGGTAATCGACACAGATGGTGCTTATAGCGAGGTGGAGCCTATAGAGCCAACAGTTGCTGTAACTACTAAAATTGATGAGGTACGTATTCGATCTCCTGACAGATATGGATGTAACAGTGGTTTTGCTTTATCTGTGGTTGAGGAGCTTGTGTCAGATAGTCCTTGTGGAGCAGTTAAAAGTGCATGTTCAGTTGGTGTTCTGATTAGATCCTCGGTTATGGCGAAGTTCAAGCGCGGCTTGGACTTGGATGATGTCTGTGACGGTTGAGCCTATTGGGGGCTATTGGGAGAGTGGCGATGATATTCGGATTCTAGCGAAGCGATTGTGACATTGGCTCAAACGTCGAGTCAAGGTGGAGATTGTTGAAATTGTCTCGAGTTTGAATCTAAAGCTAAATCTGAATATTTCAGATTAGATTGCGGACGGCCGAATTTAACAAAATATAATTCCAAGATGCATTAAAGGAATTATATTGGATGCACTTTGATATACGTTTTTACGTGGTTCCTCAATATGCAAAAGTCCAAACGTGGATTTGAAGTTGCTGACTGCGAGTTCTACTATGAAGAAAAGAAACGAAAAAGACAAAGAGGAAAGTTACTTTTTTGATTCTGCCAAGATTGCTTTATGAATACTAGCGTGGTAAAAAAAAAGAAAAGAAAAGAAAGAGTTGACCGAATCCTTTCATCCACGTTAATATGCATATAATCTTGGCGGTGGACGACTTCATGTATGGGGGGCTTCTTTGGGCGGTGGATACGCATATTTCCAAAGATACAGATTTAGGGCAGAATAGTTCTTCGTATATATCTTCACTACAAGCGAGGTTACGTAAGTGTTGAAGCGCCGAACCGTCAAGTGTCGAGTGCTTGAGTAGTGGGCCTTTGTACGTTATTATTCGGAGGAAACGAAGACGTGAAGATATGCTGATTCATCCGTACGTAGCGTTCGTACGAAGTCTTGAAGCGCCACTTCCATGAGCGCTTGAGCGTGGGTCTTCGCATTGATCCGGAAGCGCCGTTCGTCGAGTGCTTGGTATTGGGTCTTCGTTTTTTTTGCGGAATTACATCAAGAATTCAAGTGTTGAAGTCGATTAAATCTTGAGGTTAGATTTGTGTTTTAATTTCTTTGTGAGATTGAGAGATTATTTCGCTAGGAATTGGGGGCTAAACACTATGTGCGTTCTTGGATGTAATTGGGGCTGGGAAACACCAATGGTGTGTTTGTGTAGCTCGAGTGATCTGTAATCTCTGTTGTATCGCTTGATCTATAGTGGAATCGTTGCTCCTCTCCCCGTGGACGTAGGTCTTTACGACCGAACCACGTACATCTGGTGTCCGATTTACTTTGCTCATTCTGTCTATTTTATTTGATCGATTGCTTGTTCCGCGCAACACTCAAAGCTCTGAATGTGTGAAGAGGGTGAGCAAAATAGCCAAACGGAATTGGAAAGCTTATGTGGATGAGGACCAACGTAATCCCAAGGAAATGAGAGGGCACCTGATGCAGTATCCAATTCATGTGAGCATAGAGGGTAAAGTCGGTCCTTTGGCCGATTTCGAAACGTTTCCTGATGTGGGAGGCAAAATCCTTGGATCGCCCACCACTCTTCCCGATGCTCTCACAACATAACCAAATATGTAAATGAGTCGCATTCGATTATGAGAGCGTGCAATATGCCAAAATTTTTCAAGTGACTTTGTGTTAGATTGCGCTAATTTGAACTACTCGATTGGAGAAATATGAGGAGTAGAATGAGCAAGCATGAGCATGACAAAGCAAGTTATGAGAGTTAGATAGGTCCTCTCTACTAATTAAAGTGAGTTGTGGGCATGACATGCGATGCCATTGTTGTATAAAATGCTTGGCATGAGTTGATGTTATTGTGTGAATATTGAGACATAATTTCTATGGTTCATTAAGTTCTTGGCTAAGTGCTCTCCAAAGAAGATTTATAGAATAATCTTTTTTTTGTAAGGTAAGTATGTATATACTTTTCAAATTACTAGGTACAAAAAATCGGGCACAAAAACCACGAACCAAAATTGGCAACGCAGTGCCAAGATGGGTTCATTTATAGAATAATCTTCTTATTGTCTAAGAGGGAAAAGATTCAAATTTTTCAGACCATATAATCTCTTCCTAGCCAAGCTTTTAATCGAAGTAAGCAACCTATTTTAGTCGTTTTTATGAGACAAAAAACAATTGGAATTATTAGAAGTGTGACTTTAGTTAGTAAGCTCCTCGAAAGCCTATTTAATATATTATTCTCCAATTGATATTCGTACATTAAATGCATTAATGTTTATCAAAATAGTTATTTTCTTCTCCAGATAAAATTTGAAGAGCTTGATCAAGAGAAAAGTAAAAGTATAGTACAAGTATACTAAAAATATCTCCTGGTAATATACTATAATAAAAGTGCTTTTTTCTCATTAAGAGTAGTAAATTTTAATGAGTCTAGAGCATAATTTATTGATAACAAGAAGTAAATTTACTTTACCAATGCGAAAATTTCAGGAGTAACATATGAGAAATTAGAATAAGTATAAACATCACATCTAAAGTTATCCGAGCCTAAAGTAGTACTTAGTGAAATTAATTTAGAATAAAGAAACTATTTAAGTAGGAATTTTGTAAAACTGACTCTATTATGCATGACCCGTGCACACATATGCACACACGTTTGTAAATCACAGTCTTAGGTAACAAGTAGACGCTTATAAATTTGGGCACCTTATGGAATCAGAACCAATTTAAGATTGCCTCTTCTGATGTTTGATGGAGAAAATTAAAACTATCCCACATTTGACTTTGAATTTTCTAAATAGATTTGGAATGGAACGTGTCACGCCCGAAACCCGCGAGCACGCGAACATCTCACTAGGCCGTAAATAAGTTGTTCCGACCAGGATCCTTCGGCCAACCAAATAACAACTTGACAAAGGAACAAGATCGCGGAAGCCGCAAAATAGCTCCGTACAATTCCTTAATCAAATGACTCAGGGCAATAGGGTATACACATCTCTTAAATAAAATTCTCTTCCGAATTATCGCAGTCAAGTGCCCAAAATTCAATTCTTAATTCCTCAAAATTGGATACAATCCCTAAGGCCACAAAATACATAAAACCATTCATGTCATTTCTTCATCGAGAGCTCCTCCTTATCTTGGTTGCATTTCCGACTTCAAGGATCTGAAAAAAGGGTGGCCCCACGACGGGGTGAGATCGACATCTCAGTAAGATAGGCCCTAATCTTAAGTTAGGCCGACCGTACACTCGGGAAAAACAACTAAGTACAAAATGCACAAACAACCACGCATTACGTTCGACAGTCATAAACAATAGGTGTGCATAGACAAGTCTCGAGCATGCGAATAGAGCATCAAATTACATTACTCAAGTCAAATATGCATTTCAAGTCTTGCCACGTCATGTTTCCTTCGTTACGTGCAATCTTTTCACACCTGCGTATATAACTCATCCGGCTCAGTCTCAAATCAGGCTAGTGTCGTTACAATTCAAAGCTCGTCCCACGTCACTCGACACACCAGGACCATAACTCAATACTCGTCCCGCGTCATATAGGCCAGGTACACATTACAATGCCAAGCCATACCATTCTTTCTTCCCAACCTCCATTTAATTCAAGCCCGCGTGTGGAACGCCTCATGCAAGGTCCGCGTATTTACGTCTCAGACCATCTCATTGACAAACCCGCGTAAACGCATCAAGTTTTCAATGCCATCTCAAGCTCGTGTCGACACCTATAGATGCTCGTCCCGCGTGTCTTACGCTTCAGGACATTGGCCATTTCAACCCCGCGTCTCTACGCATCAGGATACAACACATATAACTTCACGTCCGGCGTCTCAACGCATCATGACAATGGCCATATCAACCCCGTGTCTTTACGCATCAGGGCATTTCGCATTTCTGAACCCCGCGATTACATCGCCTCAGGGTATATCTCATATCTCGACCCCGCAATTAGATCGCATCAGGGTATTTCACAACTCTCTACCATGTGTCATATAGGCACATCAGGGTGATTCATAATGGTTCGACAATCCATTTCTCCATGATTCCCATCACATATATCGTCGAAATAACATTTAATCACATCTCATCATGAGGAACTTTAGTCACAGAACATAAAACAAAGCCTACCAAAGATGAACGTGCTCAATCACCAATGAGACAAAAGAAACAATGTTGTCACCTCATCTAGGTCAGCAAGATACTCAACTAGCACCTCATCAGGTTCATTGCCAGAACAACAATTACAAAGCAGCAAGTACACACGGCTCATTCGCAATCGAAGCCGCTCGACATCCCAACACTCGAGCTTAATATCTCAATTAATTCAATGATTTCCCTAGGAAGTCGTCCAGTCGCGTCCAAATTTCCTAATAAAAGGTTAGCGGTTATTCACAATTCACTAGCCCACTTCCTCAGGTGATTACAATCACAAATCAAGACAAAAGCATCTAACCACATTTCACCATGAGGAACTTCAGGCAATAAATCGTAACTCCAATACCTATCCAAGACAAACGTGCTTGTCACAATATAATTCTAAGAAGTAAGTGTCATACTAGCACATTGACAAACAAGGCACCACGTTAAGCATGTAACCAATGAAACCATGGAAACACAAGAGCACACAACGTTCAATTGCACGATAAAGCATCAAAATCCAACTAGTTTCTCATCCGACTCGCCCAATCGAGTCCAATCTTCCTGACTAAAGGTTAGGAATCCCTTACCTCGCTCTAAGATTCACGAAAATGCTTCCCGAAGTCCTCAATTAACTCAGCCTTGCTTGTTCTAGGAGAGGGCAGCAGCGTACCTAAGGGAATTTCCATCAATGTGTCGATTTTCTACGTCCGGTTACCGAACCAATAAACACAAACCTCGCTAACACACCAATCCACGTCCTAACATGCCTCTAGGATCAAATTTAAGTTTATTTCCAACTCTAACAACCTTTAACAGCTCAGCCAAACCAGAACCGAACAGGGCACAGTTCGGTTTCTATCCATTCTTCAATCCACCGGCCCTTAGCTCATCCAATTCTCCAATTTTATCACCAAATCCCTTGCCAACATATAGTTCTACGAGTTAGAGAGTCTCACCGAGGGTTTTGGGTCAATGCGACGTCACGAAGTCCAAGTATGGTGCCGTTTTCCCCAAGTCCTAAAACTGGCAGAAACTCAGATTGCAGTGTTTTCTGTCGACCGGCGGGGAAAAGCTTGGCCGTAGCTGCTCGGTGGTCCAATTGCGGAGCTACCACCTCGAGGAGTTCGGCAAGACGTTGAACTAGGTCGTGGTGGCAGGTGCTGCGGCTGAAAGTCGCTGGTGGTGAAGCTGGACGACGGCAAAGTTGGAGAACATGGCTGATCGGGTGAGAGCAGTTCACGGCTGGAAGGAAAAAGAAAAGGGAAGGGAAAAGGAAGGAGATGGCTTCGCGAATGAGGGTCTTCAGCAGATGAGAGAGAGCTGAAAATTTCCTTTACTCACTAGAGTCAACCTATGTTGAACGGTAGGTAAAAAGTGGAAATTAAATGCACCTTGCCTAATCCTTTTCCATTTGTCACCTTGTCCATCAAGACTCAATCCAAGGGCTGAGGTTTCTCCTTGATTTTCGGCACCTAGGGGTTCTACCAAGGACCAAAATTCCCTTGTCCAATAATAAAATGAAGGCTAAGGCTCGAGTGCAAAATGGTTATTTTTCCTCCGGCGTCCAGAATCTCGATTTTCCAATTCAAATTTTCTTCGACGAGGCGGCTTCCAATCCAAATAAAATGTTGGAAATCTTTTTTCTTCATTTTCCAATTTTGAGATTTCATTTCAGAACTCGAGGCTCAAGGGGGCGGAAATTCGGAATGTTACAACTCTTCCCCCTTAAAGAAATTTCGTCCTCGAAATTTACAACATTCTAACCACCTAGTCCTTTAGGGTATCGGCGTCTCATCCCATCCTCATTCTCCCAGATAATTCCCTTCATGACTTGACGATCTTACTTGTCCTTTCCGGCCCAAGCCATCTTTCCCTAGGACTTGTTTCCTTCAATCATCAATCTGTATTTGCTTCTCTCCATTCTCTTCCGATATTCATAACATTTGTCAGCAGTTCATCCTCGAGCGTTCACATCATCTTTTTCATTTATCCATCACCATTATTACTAATTCCTCGCCATAATGCACTATTTAATGTCTATACCATTCGGCGCATCAATCCTTTTAAGGGCATGCCTTTTTCTTGTCGACACGTTAAATACTTGATCTCATGTTCGACTAACCAAATTTTCGGTCCAACTCATCGATAATATCGATGTAAGTCTAGCACACGTTTGTGCCATCCTAAGGGACACCACAATTTTCCCTTTGAATTTCTAATGAGGTCATTTCTTTAAGTTCTTCTTCAACATTGGACTCGTACTTTCGTCCATGGGAATTTAAGGTTTCTACCCTCAACTTCGAGCTTTCTTTCTCAGGTATCCGAGAATCTGGATTTCCTCCATGTTCTTTCCATTTCCATAACCCCTTAAATGTCAGGGTTTTCTCATCGCAGCATCTTAATTCCTTTATGACCTTCTAGCTTGATGCTTCATGTAGTTATCAAACTAGTTATTTGGTAACCTTCCAATTTAGGAGTTGAATCTCTTATTTCCTTGGGCAAAGCCTATCCTTTACCCACCAAATACACGATGCTCAACTTTCAATTATATGCATCCGCTACTTAAATCACCCTTCCTTCGCAAGATGGGGTATCGCAGTAACAATACTTGGGTAATCTCTCCGTTCCACGTGACTTGTCTTGAATTCCCTTTGGGCAGTCAATGCTCTTAACCTCTTCTAGTTCGCATTACTTGAGGTATTTCTTTATACAAGTAACGCTCTCATATCCATAAGCAATTTCATACATCAGTGTTGCCTCTTGTTCGGTTCCCCTCGTGAATCCCTTCGTACTACCTTATTCTCTCGTGGTAGATAAAGACTCAAAATCTTCTTTCATCCCAAACAAGTTTCCTAAATTTTGTCGCGAGGACATATGTAAGTCAATTCCAATAAGGCATTAAGCATTCCAACTCATATGGCCTTATCATCACGATGCATATGCAATGTCTACCTTCGGTTGCCTCGTTATGCCTCAAATTTCATTTTGCTTCGCGTCATCACGACCTTCTTAAGCTTTTCAATTTCCAACCGGAAAAGCCATTAATAGCGTAATTGTCAACTCGACTCAAGTCCTCGAAGACTCACTTCACGTCCTTTCCTCCCTTCGCTCTACATCTCGTCCTTAGTTCATTTCATCAATTGAACAGCTCTTGTAGGGAATCTTCCCACGATCCATTTGTAACAATTCACCAATCTTAGGAAATTTCAACTTTCAGCAACTCACATCGACCCCAGTCGATTCATCACTTGTTCCAATCCTCAAAGGTTCCACAGGGATTTGATTTCCTAAAAATCTCACAATGGAGGAATCTTACCTCACCAGACCTAC
The DNA here is from genome assembly GCA_021437785.1 of Rhodomyrtus psidioides. Taxonomy (NCBI): domain Eukaryota; kingdom Viridiplantae; phylum Streptophyta; class Magnoliopsida; order Myrtales; family Myrtaceae; genus Rhodomyrtus; species Rhodomyrtus psidioides. The sequence goes on along the minus strand of JAILYB010000044.1, from coordinate 4,542,947 downwards.
AGCTCGTGCTCTTCACAATTAGCATACCACGAGCATCTCTTTGGAGTCCATAGGATGCTCTCGAAAGTCATTCACATTTCTCATGACTCCTTAAACAAGTCCAATCATCGTCTCTCAAGACGGTAACAATCAATTCAATCATTTCTTGGGTACCCAATCCGACTGTTATCCACTTCATTACTACCAAGTGTCGAATCACTTCGATTGCCCATGATACCATTCACTTGAGAGCTCACATCTTGGCTCTCTACTCTCAAGGGTCTCTACTTGGACCACATATATTTTGTTCATTTTTTGTCACTCTTCCCTCAGAAAACATTAGTTCTTTAGCCTCTGAGTTCCACAACTCACCAATGCAACCTTATCCCAATTCCATCCTTTCAACTGAACATCGTCCTCATCTTGAAATTCAACATTGTCTACAGGACAATCTCTCGGATTTCACTTCCAAGAATCACTCAACTTCTGCGTCTCCTTCGTTAGTCCAAGCGCTCAACCTTAGCATCAAGGCAATTAGAATATTCTCTTCTTTCCACGTTAGGGTTAGGGTCTTTTACCCTATGAACGAAATTTTACACTTTCGTGGCATTCTTTTACTTCAAATCTACCTTGTCCTTCCCAATTCATAGGACGTCAAACTTGGAGTCTGCGCCAACGGCGATACCTTTAGTCCAGGATTCAGATGTCACCGTACTTGACGTTCTTTTTCCAATGACTCAGTCATCCCAAGTGACAAGATCCATTCGTCCTTTGTCTCCATCAATTCATGTATCGAATACTCAATTCGATTTCCTCAAATCGTTCTGTAACTACACTCTAAGCGCTTTTTTTGCTTACTCAACCATTCACTAAAATCACAAGTCACTAGGACCATTACGTCCATTCATCTTTCCTTTTCATCAACGACATCTCATGATCCAATCGTCCTTAAGGACAACGTCTTACTCTCTAAGTGTGATAACTCGTAATGCGGCTTTTAATGGTTTCGATTCAACCTCAGTCAATCTCATGAAATCCACAGGGTCTGACAGACTAACACATCAGTCTCCTTATTACTTCTCACGGCAACAAAAGGTAAATCACCATAAGCCTTATGTCATAGCAATGAACATTCCCTTCAGGCACATTCTATGTTCCATAAGTAAAGTTCTCTTTTCTCACAATCCATGAATAGAAATTCGCTTACTTATTCCTCTTCCGATCATCCACTTCTTTCCTTGATGCCCATTACAGTCCATCGGATTCAGGAATAGCAATTAGCCATAAGAATTTCAAATCCCAATCCGCTCAGAGACTTCACATCTCATTATCTTTCACCATCATCCGTCAGTGGTTCCCAAACAACTCTCTGCTAGTTGTCCACTATCCAAAAATTTCAACTCATCCTTAAGGAGCAACCACACATCAAATAAGCCTCAACGAGACAACTTCTCCAATAATAGCCAACAACTAGAAAAGCCTCAACAAGGCAAACCCAACTAGGCCAATCATCATGTAATCGCTCAAGGCATCACTTCAGGGAATTACTCATGCTTTAGACATAAAGCATCTGTCACTCTAGCATAATCACAACAGGCTATCTTAATCTTAACATGCATCAATTCAACGGGCATAAACCCCACATGCCGTCTAATCTCTCAGTTAGACCTTGGCCATAATAAACACATGATATCAACTACAAAACATGCCTAACAGGCCAATCACAATTTCTTTTCACGCGGCATTCTCTGCCAAGCACAAAGCTTTTAACCACACCACTCATATGCATCATTTCACATGCCATGCCACTTTCAACATTCACTTAGAACTCATCTCGTTCCATACATCTCTTAACCACAATTAGACTCAACTTTGATACCTAGGCTTTCCCTTTCAATTTATGACTTGGGTCATCCCTGCCTCACCGCTATCTTAGAAGCCTGCCAGGAGTCGCTCCTTGTCCGAACCTCTCTGTCCCGGCGATCACTCCACACCGTCATCAGACCTAGTTGTTACAGGTTGTTTCAAGTCATACATCTACGGAGGAAGCCCCGTTCCACACTCCCATAACATGCTTCATCACGGTTTATAGGTATCCCATCAACTCGTCCCATACCAAGAGACAATTTATTAAGTCTGATAGTGATAAGCTCATGCATGCACCCTCATCAACTTTCATTTCGTAACCACAAACACCTGCACAACATGACTGTCCTTGCCACTTGTCACACCACAATCGCCTTCAGATCAATTCCTATCCATTGAAGAGTTCTAATTCCATCAATGACCATCACACCACATGAATCAATTGCTTACATTCACCCATATACCTCAAGTTTAGTAGCTATTCAAGTCAACTCCATATGCATTCGATCACGACTAGTCTTTAATCCAAATATTCCTTATCCGCTTCCTTGTATACACCTCGTTTCATATCGCCCAAAATTGTCAACAGCCATCGATAACTAAAATCATTAAGGTATAACACAATTCAAACCTAAATCCGCTAGTACCCATCGTCTCTTTATAACTCATACTCCTCAAGTTGGGTAATTGACAAAACAAAATCACAATCATATACTCTGATTGACCCATCACTCATAAGCTATTCTCTAGCAACCTCAAGTCCAAGCTTATGACTCCTCGATCTCTACCCACTTCCTTGTGAGCCTTATTCGCAAAAAATCACTTAATATCATCCCTCAAATCGGCACTAGAACCACCAGAATACTACACAAGTTCAAGCCTATAGTCCTCAAGATTCAGCAATCCATGCTTATCCCTCAAGGTCTCACTACCTAATTGTCTTCAAGTCATCGCTCCTTATCACTCCAAGTCTCAATTACATTGGATCGAGCTGACCTTGCTCTGATACCACTTAAACAGGGATGTCACGCCCCGACCCCATGAGCACGCGAACATCCCACTAGGCCGTAAACAAGCTGTGCCAACCAGGATCCTTCGGACAACCAAATAACAACTTGACAAAGGAACAAGATCGCGGAAGCCAAAAAATAGCTCCGTACAATTCCTTAATCAGATGACTCAGGGCAATAGGGTATACACATCTCATAAATAAAATTCTCCTCCGAATTATCGCAGTCAAGTGCCCAAAATTCAATTCTTAATTCCTCAAAATCGGATACAATCCCTAAGGCCACAAAATACATAAAACCATTCATGTCATTTCTTCATCGAGAGCTCCTCCTTATCTTGGTTGCATTTCCGTCTTCAAGGATTTGAAAAAAGGGTGGCCCCATGACGGGGTGAGATCGACATCTCAGTAAGATAGGCCCTAACCTTAAGTTAGGCCGACCGTACACTCGGGCAAAACAACTAAGTACAAAATGCACAAACAACCACGCATTACGTTCGACAGTCATAAACAATAGGTGTGTATAGACAAGTCTCGAGCATGCGAATAGAGCATCAAATTACATCACTCAAGTCAAATATGCATTTCAAGTCTTGCCACGTCATGTTTCCTTCATTACGTGCAATCTTTTCACACCCGCGTTTATAACGCATCCGGCTCGGTCTCAACTCAGGCTAGTGTCGATACAATTCAAAGCTCGTCCCACGTCACTCCACGCACCAGGACCATAACTCTATACTCGTCCCGCGTCATATAGGCCAGGTACACATTACAATGCCAAGACATACCATTCTTTCTTCCCAACCTCCATTTAATTCAAGCCCGCGAGTGGAACGCCTCAGGCTAGGTCCGCGTATTTACGCCTCAGACCATCTCACTGACAAACCCGCGTAAACGCATCAGGTTTTCAATGTCATCTCAAGCTCGTGTCGACACCTATAGATGCTCGTCCCACGTATCTTACGCATCAGGACATTGGCCATTTCAACCCCGCGTCTCTACGCATCAGGGTACAACACATATAACTTCACGTCCCGCGTCTCAACGCATCAGGACAATGGCCATATCAACCCCGCGTCTTTACACATCAGGGCATTTCGCATTTCTGAACCCCGCGATTACATCGCCTCAGGGTATATCTCATATCTCGACCCCGCGATTAGATCGCATCAGGGTATTTCACAACTCTCTACCATGTGTCATATAGGCACATCAGGGTGATTCATAATAGTTCGACAATCCATTTCTCCATGATTCCCATCACATATATCGTCGAAATAACATTTAATCACATCTCATCGTGAGGAACTTTAGGCACAGAACATAAAACAAAGCCTGCCAAAGATGAACGTGCTCAATCACCAATGAGACAAAAGAAACAATGTTGTCACCTCATCTAGGTCAGCAAGATACTCAACTAGTACCTCATCAGGTTCATTGCTAGAACAACAATTACAAAGCAGCAAGTACACACGGCTCATTCGCAATCGAAACCGCTCGACATCCCAACACTCGAGCTTAATATCTCAATTAATTCAATGATTTCCCTATGAAGTCGTCCAGTCGCGTCCAAATTTCCTAATAAAAGGTTAGGGGTTATTCACAATTCACTAGCCCACTTCCTCAGGTGATTACAATCACAAATCATGACAAAAGCATCTAACCACATTTCACCATGAGGAACTTCTGGCAATAAATCGTAACTCCAATACTTATCCAAGACAAACGTGCTTGTCACAATATAATTCTAAGGAGTAAGTGTCATACTAGCACATTGACAAACAAGGCACCACGTTAAGCACGTAACCAATGAAACCATGGAAACACAAGAGCACACAACGTTCAATTGCATGATAACGTATCAAAATCCAACTAGTTTCTCATCCGACTCGCCCAATCGAGTCAAATATTCCTGAGTAAAGGTTAGGAATCCCTTACCTCGCTCTAGGATTCACGAAAATGCTTCCTGAAGTCCTCAATTAACTCAGCCTTGCTTGTTGTAGGAGAGGGCAGCAACGTACCTAGGGGAATTTCCATCAATGTGTCGATTTTCTACGTCCGGTTACCAAACCATTAAGCACAAACCTCCCTAACACACCAATCCACGTCCTAACATGCCTCTAGGATCAAATCAAAGTTTATTTCCAACTCTAACTGCCTTCAACAGCTCAGCCAAAAAGAACTGAATAGGGCACAGCTCGGTTTTTGTCCGTTCTTCAATCCACCGGCCCTTAGCTCATCCAATTCTCCAATTTAATCGCCAAATCCCTTGCCAACATCTAGTTCTACGAGTTAGAGAGTCTCACCGAGGGTTTTGGGTCAAGGCGACGTCACGAAGTCCAAGTATGGCGCCGTTTTCCCCAAGTCCTAAAACTGGCAGAAACTCAGATTGGAGTGTTTTCTGTCGACCGGCAGAGAAACGCTTGGACGGAGCTGCTCGGTGGTCCAATTGCCGAGCTACCACCTCGAGGAGTTCGGCAAGACGTTGAACTAGGTCGTGGTGGCAGGCGCTGTGGCTAAAAGTCGTCGGTGGTGAAGCTGGACGTCGGCAAAGTGGGCGAACAGGGCTGATCGGATGAGAGCAGTTCACGGCTGGAAGGAAAAAGAAAAGGGAAGGGAAAAGGAAGAAGATGGCTTCGCGAATGAGGGTCTTCAGCAGAGGAGAGAGAGCTGAAAATTTCCTTTACTCACTAGAGTCAACCTATGTTGAACGGTTGGTAAAAAGTGGAAATTAAATGCACCTTGCCTAATCCTTTGCCATTTGTCACCTTGTCCATCATGACTCAATCCAAGGGCTGAGGTTTCTCCTTGATTTTCGGCAGCTAGGGGTTCTACCAAGGACCAAAATGCCCTTGTCCAATAATAAAATGAAGGCTAAGGCTCGAGGGCGAAATGGTCATTTTTCCTCCGGCGTCCAGAATCTCGATTTTTCAATTCAAATTTTCTTCGACGGGGCGGCGTTCAATCCAAATAAAATGTTGGAAAACTTTGTTCTCCATTTTCCAATTTTGAGATTTCATTTCAGAACTCGAGCCTCGAGGGGGCGGAAATTCGGAATGTTACAGAACGTGAGGTCTATTTCACATCCATGAGACTCTAAAGTTGATGAAGAAATGGGCTAGGGGTTGGAAAACGTGATTCGTATAAGTTGGAGAGGAATTTGAATTTCAAAGTGTAAAACTCTTTTTGATTTGTGGACGTTGGATTTCAGGGTTGGGCCAAAATGATCCCACCACTGGGTGAACCACTTGGAAAACTGGTCAATTTTTAAATCTTTTTGGCGGTAAATGGCTTTCCACCAGGCTTACTTAATAATCCACGTGGTATGATATGGTGGTCTGGAAGTTTAATCCAGCTTGGAATTTTAAGGAGGTAGTGGCCCAGTGGGTGATGAATTCCAGTTGGTTGGGTGAATGATTTGTAAAATGATTGAATGGTACTGAATTTGTTTCAGTCAAAATTTTCTCATATTAAGAGAAGTGTTTTAATGGATCATGTGGCCATATACCACCAGTTTTCAGGGAAGCAATTTTTTTTTTTAAAGAACAGAAGTTATCGGCTTTTCATGATATTGCTACTATATCTTGAAAAGTACTTTTGGTGATGAACTTTGATTTTTGTGTTGAAGGAGTGGCCCGTGGCCTGATAACTATCTCACTGGAAATCCTTTAGATATTCTTAATGAGGTGGCAAGTGGTGATGGGTTTAGACCCACTTCTGTTGATTGTGATAGAGCTTCTTCCTTGTGTTTTTGTAGAGTATGGGCAATGAGTTTTAGGTTTTCTTCTGGAAGTACTGATGCTAATTGTATGCTAATTGTGATGTATCTAGCAAAAATCAGTTTTTGATGCGATATTTAAAAAATCGCTTTTTAACATTTCTTTCACAAATGTTAGGCTCACTTATAAGATGTTTGATAAGTATAGAGTGATTTGACACTCGATGCAGATAAAATGCCTTGTAGAAATTCAGAAAAGTTGGTAAAAATTCACTAATTTGTTTTCGACGATGATGACAATAACTTACTGATGGGTGACTCGAAAAGCAAGTTATCGTTAATATCTTTTTACAAACAAGATCACTTCTCAAATTTTATCAGCACGGGTATTCGTCCTCGAAAACTCAAATGCCGTTACCGCATTGCTTATTAATGTAGAACCACCATATCATTTCTTGAGACAAATTGGATGCAATGCACTTGTTGTCGTTCATGAAAGACTCTTTAGGAAATTTAGAGGAAATAGTCACAACATGCACTCATTAATGTCTCGATGGAATGTCATTTATTAGAATTGTGCATTGATGGCAACTCTACATTCTCAATAAGAACGAACAAGTGACAAAAGCCAAACCAAAGCAACGAATATATTGAAGTAAATAGTCACAAACTTTTTGCAGAAAGTTAATCTCATAATACGAATGCGTTATTCTATTTGTCAAATATCATATTTCCACATTTCTTCGCCGATTTCAGATTCTCTGCACAGTTGGCAGGGTTCCCAGTCACCAAGTCCCTTGGTCTGACTCTCTTCTGCAGCTTACCCTGCTCCAGACTCGCAAGGATGGGAACTCCCCAGTAATTCTCAGGTAAGAAGCTCTCAAATTTAGGCAACTTAAAAAGTCTAAGAGCAGTAAAATCGAAGAAGGTGATTGTCGTACCGTTTGCCTCTTCACATTCTTCATGGCCAGCAATTAGTTCCACTTCTTCACATGACCCCACCACCACCTCTTTGATTTGCCCGAGAAATTCTGCTGTGAAGCTTCGGAAAAGCACTTCCAAATGGGAGCACCTCATAGCCTCAACGTATTTCCCGTTTGGGAACGAGACGTTTGGGATATCGTCGGACTGCCAAATGTGCCTCAAGTTTTAGAGATCACGCAAAACCAGACTCCTGAATTGACTACTTTTGTAACCACCTCATCACATTTATACATGATCTTGATCGAACGGCATGATTCCACTCCTAGGATCTCTAGACGGCCATGTAGTCTCTTCCACATATGGGATGCGGCAACTCGCAGTAGATTGTCACAGTTCGAGAAACTCCAACTAGCAAAAGGCATCATCGGAAATTTGATTGCTCCATAGCTCTTTGCACTAAGCGCCTTCAATTCGTAGACTTGCTATATTGGGAAGTTTAACCTGCACAAGGATTAACGAGAGAGAGGAGGATAGTAGCAGATTACTACATTGTTCGTCCTAAAACATGATAATGCCAAGAATACGAATGACCACTGTAAGGGATAGAGCAAACCATCTCATTGAACAACGGTTGCGACGGCAATTCATGATTTTCTTCCTTTGATCAACAACCTTCTAATTAAATGCTCCAAAATTGGGGCGCCCCAGAATAGTTATATGTGTTGAGGAAGGGAAACTCATCACTACTCCCTTTGATCGACTACCTTCTTCCTTCATTTGGGAGTCGCTCTTCACCACATGTCTCACATTTTCTGCTCCATCTAACCTCACGTCTTTTAGTTTGGGTAGCAAAACAATTGTTTGCTCCGAACTTGAATCACGGTACCCACAATCAAATAACGATTCTAGGGAAGGACAACTTTTAACAGAGACTCTTTCCAATTTGGGGAGCAATACCCTTGTTTGTTCTGTATTAGAATCAAGGCACCCACAATCAAACAATGATTCCAGAGAGGGACAGCTTTCAACGGAAACTCTTTTCAATTTGGGAAGCAATAGCCTTGTTTGTTTCATATTTGGATCAAGGGACCCACAATCAAACAATGATTCCAAGGAGGGACAGTATGAAACTTCGACTTCTTTCAGGTCGTGCAATCTCCCTATGATTGTGGAAGGGAAGACTTTGAGTAGCTCAAAGCAATTATTAAGAGTGAGGGTGGCTAATTTGCGGAAGGTGCTTCCGGGCGGTTCACCGTGCCATATCCTTTTGATGGATCCTAGCGAGTAAAACCATAATGTCTCCAAGCTTGGTAAACTAACCTGCTCAAAAGATCATAGCTATGAAAAAAATCTGATAATTTAGCCTGATCTTGATTATCAGTACGATGCAGTGAAAGAATGAATTTTCACTGGTGACTTTATTCTGACATATGTAGTTATGATTTACGAACATGTTTTAGCTAGTAAAACCAGGGAAATAAAAATATTCAAATTGATATTATTATTTGCACTGTACAGAGCCTGTTTGTAGCTATTATGATAAAAATCTCAAGAGAAGGAATGCGTACCTTTTGATCGAAGAAGGAATCCCAATAAGCATCTTGCGCATCCGAAGAAGTGGTTACCAACTCTTTCTTTCCACCGAGACATGAGAAGAATTTCTTCGTGGGACACTCCCATATACATAATTCTTCCAGTTTCGGGAACTTTATAATATCGGCCGTCTCTTCATCTCTTCCTTCCTCATCCACAATCACCGCCTCCATATTTTGACAATAATTCACTTTAATGTCCCGAATTTCTTTGAGACATTTAGCCATAAACACCGGAAAGAGAAATGCCAGCCTTGTATCGTTGACCGAGAATTTCCTCAGGTTTGGAAATATCAACAGTCCTTGTAACTGTACATCCTTTTTCCACATGTGCTGCAGGTCCGGTAAATCCCATAATGTCAATTCCGTTAGCCGAGAGAGAATCTCGACATGTCCCATGACTTTTAACTCCTCCAGGTCGAAAACTACTTTTGTTGATCGACAACTCCTAATGTGCAATGATTCCAAATTTGGGAACTTCAGTATCCAATCTGATTTCAGAATACTCGACACGGATCGAGACTTCCATATCATTATGGATTTCAAATTGCTATATTGTAATGGAGGATGACTGTAGAGTATCTTTTCTAGGTCGAGGAGTCCATCCATCCACAGGGATTCCAAGCCGGGGAACAAAACCTGCAGTGCAATATGATCGTGATGCCATATCAAAAAAATCAAACTAAACAAAAAACAAAAAACAAAGAGCTTAAATCGTTAGGACAATCCTTACCAAAAAAAAATAAAAATCGATAGGACAATAATCGCTAGACGAAGGCTCGGTTGAAATTTCACAAAAAAGTGACGTGGGATGCTTTAATCATATAATACCGGGGAAAAGGAATAGAATAAAGAGGAAATGCTCTTGGGGAACAACGGAAAAGACCTACCCCTCCTTTGCAAAAACATACTTTGCTTTAATCGAACTCAATTCATAATTAAAATTTAAAAAAAGCGAAAACAAATAATTACTAAGCTAAGCATACTTTAGCAAATATATTAATAAGGATCCCAGTTCAAAACGGCACGGCGTTTTGCACGCAAACTTGAGATACCAGCCCGCAAAGACGGTGCTGTTTTGAAGCCACTAAATTAAATAAATAAAAATAAAAATATGACTTTGAAAATTTTCGCACTTCGTTAATAAACGTCATAAAACACTTTCTGAGCAAAACCAAATACAAGAAAATAATTCACTTTTCTAGGGAAACAGTTTATCAGGAAACTAATTTTCAGCAACAATGAATTTTCAGGGACAACGGATCCTAAATACATGGATGTGCTCAGGGTTTCTTAAGAATGTCAAAACTTAATTGAGACTAAGGGATGACAAAAATAGAACCACGTTGAAACTGTGAGGTTGGGATGTCGTCATTAGAATCAATTGCAAACGGCATGCAGGTGAAACATGAACTATGTGGACTTTCTTTGTTACGTGGCACTTCCTTCACCTTCCATTTGTTTAATCTCTCACTTTCTGTATTTTGAAATCGTTGAATTTAGTTGAAGATTCATTCTTGTTCAGTACAATGTTTTTCCTTCTCATTAAAAATGTTAAATGAGAAATAAATTAGTCATAGTACAAACTAGACATGGCCAAATTGGACCCGGACCCGGAACCGGCCCGGAACCGGCCCGTTGACCGGCCCGGAACCGGCCCGTTGACCAGGTCCGCGGTTCCGAACCGGAACCGGACCTTCACGGGCCGGTTCCGGTTCCTCTTTTTTCGGAACCGGCCCGGAACCGGCGGTTCCGGGCCGGTTCCGACCCGTTATTTTTAATAAAAAAAATAAAAAAAAATAGAGAAAATGATAATTGCTTGAAGTGGGATTCGAACCTTTGATCTTTTAGTTGAAATAAGCACCCTAAACCACTCAACTACCTTCAATTTGATTGTTCATATTGCAAATAAATTATAAAAAATATATATGGACAAATTGAACCGACCGGAACCGGAACCGCCGGTTCCGAACCGGAACCGGAACTGCCTCTTTAAGGGCCGGTTCCGGTTCCAGCTTTTTTAGGAACCGGAACCGCCGGTTCCTGAACCGGAACCGGCGGTTCCGTCGAACCGTGCATGTCTAGTACAAACCCATGTTAGATTGAAAAAGAAGAAGAAGCAAGAATAGTTATGCAAAGAAACTTTCCACTAGCTATAGTTGAATGTGAACAAAAATACATGCTTTGTGCTTTCTTTGAATGGAATAAATATTTGTAAATCAAAATATGAATCTAAATGTACAAATAATCAGATTAATGCTACATGCACTATTGTTCGGTGAACACCAATATCATCTTATCCTCATTTCCCCTGTAATGTAATGATATGATCTAGGTATCACTTGTAAAAGCAAGAACTAGGGAAACTTATACCCACAAAATGAGTGAGTTACCTCAATTGGAGTACCCTCAGCTCCGGTGCAAAAGCTCAACATATTTGGTAAGTAATCCAAACGTAGACGACGTACGTTAGGCAACCGAACAACATAATCAGCAACAACTTCTACTTTTCTTGCATCACATGTGATGATGGCTTGCAACAAGTGACATTCACGCACATCAATCTCTTCCAAATGTACTAGTCTTTCCATCTCTGACAAGAACCATAGATTTTTCAACCGATGGCACCTAAAGATATGCACGGCTTTCAACTTGCTAAAGCAATCTAGTGTGACATGGCCATTCCATATCTTTTCCAGGTTCGGTGAATTCCACAATGCCAACTTGGCTAGCCGAGAGAGAATCTCGACATGTACCGTGACTTTTAGCTCCTCCAGGTCGAAAACTACTTTTGTCGATTGACAATTGTCAACTTGCAATGACTCCAAATTCGACAGCTTCAGTATCCCATCTGATTTCAGAATACTCGACGTGGATTGAGACTCTCTTATCTCTATCGATTTCAGATTGGCGTATTGTAATGGAGGATGACTGTAGAGTATCTTTTCCAGATCAAGGAGTCCAACCATCTTCAGGGATTCCAAGCGAGGGAATGAAACCTAACAAAGCGCCACAAATGAAACTGAATAAAGGTGTGTTTATTACAATTAAAGCTATTCTTAGAAAATGACTGAAACTCTCATGCTGAAATCCAAATATATATATATATATATATAATATATAACAAATAAATTTCTCTCCGGTAAAAAGCGAAACCATATTTGGCAAGAATTGTTATGTTTTCTTTAGCTAATATTTTAAAACTATCCATAAATTTTTTTCTCTTTTCTTTTGAATCATTTACTGATCTTCAAAACAACTACCGTAATTTTGTTATCATTTTCTTTTCTTTTTCTATTTTGACCATCAAAATTGAAAACAAAGTTAAAAAATTTGATAAATCTTTTCTCAACTTATTTTTTTTTTTTAGTATGAACAAGTAAACATGGGGGTCTTTTCTAGTAAGGATCCACAACAGTGTTTGTCTTTACTTCGCAAGTTTTTGCGCTTCGTTAGTAAACATCATAGAACACTTTCTCAACTTTTGTTTTCAGCAAAACCAAAGACAAGAAAATAATCCATTTTTCTGGAAAAACTATTCACCCGGAAAACATTTTTCACAAACAATGAATTTTAAGTGAAATAAACGAATCCTAAATGCATGAACCCTCTTGATGTCTCTTAAGAATGTCAAAAGCTTAATTGAGACAAAGGGATGATAGAAGTAGAACGACGTTGACACGTTGAGGTCGGCATTACGTGTTAGAATCAATTGGACGTTGACATGGTGAGGTTGGCATTACGTGTTAGAATCAATTGCAACTTGCATGCAGGTGATACATGAATTATGTGGACTTTCTTTGTTATGGGGCTCTTCCTTCTCCTTCCATTTATTTATTTTCTCACTTTCTTCACTTTGAAATTGTTGTAATTCATTTATTCGTCCAAGATTCATTCTTGTTCAGTACATTGTTTTGTCTTCTAATTAAGAATGTTAAATGAGTGATAAATTAGTCGTAGAACAAACCCATGTTAGACCCCAAGTAACTAGTGCATTTATCTAATATTTGTAAATCTAAATGTTCAAATAATCAAATTTAATGCTATATGCACTAATATTCTGTAAACACCTATATCATCTTTTCCTAATTTCCCCTGTAATGTAATAGTATGATCTAGGTATCGTTTGTAAAAGTAAGGACTAAGGAAACTTATACCCACAAAACGAGAAAGTTACCTGAATTGGAGCACCCTCAGCTCCGGTGCAAAAGCTCAACATATTTGGCAAGTGAATCAGATCCAGACGACGCACATTAGGCAACACGAGTCTGTCATCATCAACTTCTAATTTTCCTCCATCATCTGTGATAATGGCTTGCAATGAGTCGCTTTTACGCACTCCAATCTCTTCCAAATGTACAAGTCTTTGCATCTCTGACAAGAACCATAGATTTTCCAACTGATGGCACTCTTCGATATTTACAACTTTCAATTTGCTGAAGCAATTTGGTGCGACAGGGCCATTCCATATCTTCTCCAGATTAGTAAGATTTTCGAGGACCAAAGACTCCAAAATCGTAAAAGCGGTGAGAGGGGGGCCATTGGATGAACTGGCAATGTACTTGATTGAGGGGCTATTCTTAATATCGAGATGTTTCAGTTGCGTAAATCCTTGGATGCACAACTCGTGAGCGTTTTTCTTGAACTCTTTCAATCCGTCCAAATGCAAGTATTGAGTTTTCTGCAGCGTCTTTTGAACCCATTCTTTTGACAAAATACTGTCGCACCCTTTCAATTTGAGCATCATGGTTCTTAGACCTTCAAATTTCCTCCTGGAGACATTTCCTATGTTGATCCAAAATCTGATCAGGTTCTCAAATGGAAGGTCACCATCCTCTAAGTCCAAGAGTATGGTGGGATCAGAGATCGATATTTCCAAAGTGGTTAGCTTTGTCAAGCTTTTCAACTCGGCGAGCCTAGCATTACACAATTCCGACGGTATTTCATCCTTGCCCATCCATTTATCAAAGCTTCCTTTCATATATAACTCTTCCAAGTTGGTTAAGCCTTCCATGGCACCGGGCTCGATAATCTTAAGATAGCCGCACTTGCTTAGATTCATCGATCTCAAATTCGTCAGTTCTCCGATTTCTTTAGGCAGCCTAGAAATTTTAGACCATGCGAAGCTGAGAATCTGTAATGCTCTGAGCTTGCCAAGAATTGCCACGTCCTCCACATCGCAACGATCTAAATATAACGACTGGAGATTCTCGAGGATTTTGATCGTGGAAGGTAAAGTGGGGATATGCATGGAGCGAAGATATAGGGTTCGGAGCTGTTTCATGGATGAGAAATCTAGTCTACAACAATCTCCCACGTGTCGGTGTTTAGGCCTCTCCTGCCAGTCTTTCGGTTGAGACAACATGAGTATCTTCAAGTCAGGAAACCCATGCTGCATTAGTTCAGCAAGCGTATCACTGCTGACATGCATTAGCCATATTGCCCAACATTTATCAAGCTTTTCCTTTGACCATGAATTGTTGTTCATGATTAAGGAATTTTGACCTCTAAATGGAGTTGAGACCACCACCTCCCCGTAAAGATCATGTATGGTCACATTTTTTCTGTCATCGCCACCATCCAGCAATAGACAAGCGGAACGGAGTTCATCGAGCGTAGCATTCAATCTATCCCTTGCATCTTCCATCGTCCTATTGTATCCCTCAAACAAGCCTAAACCCATGCCTAGTACCAACAAAATTTCAACTCGGATGGTCCCGCCAATAAGACCGCAGAGCAAGAATAAGGACTTGGCGTCCTCGCTCTCCAAATGGTCATAACTCAACTTCACTATGGTTTCTATTTTTGAGTCATCTATTTTAACCAACGCATTTCTCCATGCGGACACACTGCTATATTTCAAAGTGCTTGCAATAGAGATAATCAAAAGAGGCAAACCTGCAAGCTTCTTCACCACTTGAGCCGCTATTGATTTCAATTCCTCTTCGTCTTTGAGCCTGCTGCCGACCGTCTTTTCAAATAGCCTGAAAGCCTCGTCGTTGGGTAAACCTTCAAGACGAAACGTTCGATCGGCATGCATCTTTTGCTCCAGTACATCTTTAAATCTTGATGATAGTAGCAACTTGCATCCCTTGTTCTCATCTCCCGAAGGAATTCCGACCGCCTTCAAATCAAGTTCCTCCCATAGATCATCCAATATTATTAGAACCTTCTCATTCGGATCCCTCTGCAACCTCTGAAACAGAAGATCGCTTCTTCCCTGTTGGCTCTGTTTGTTCTTCAGGTTTAAACTCAAGTCATCAGCGATCTGTCCTTGAATATTATTCAAGTCCAGAATCTGTGAAACTTTTGCTTTGACGATCATGTGGAACGGTGTTCCCTCTTTCCTTAGTTTCTTCTCAAGTTCCTCCAACAGCATTGTCTTCCCAACGCCACCAGGCCCGTAGACCCCAATCACTTTTAGCTTCTCATCATCCAGGGCTTTCATTATGCCCTGAAAGATGGAAGCTCGAGAATCGGTGATAGTGTCGCCTCCATCACCGGCCAACGAATTCACGTTAGGAGTGCCGGCGTGGACAAGCCCCGGCGGAGGATTCTCATAGTAGACCCTCTCGAATTTACCCTGCCGGAGTGCCTGGATGGCCTGGACTGTCTTCCTCGCGTTCCTGCCAATACTATAACGCTCCTTTGGGTTGGGAAGCCACCCGCAGAAGCAAGTTTTATTGGTTCTTCCATTGTAATCCACCGCGTGGTGCACCTTGTTGCCGACAGTCTGCACTTTTTTCATCCATTCCTCGACGTCAGCTTCGATGGGCTTCATGTTGTTTCGAGCTTCATCGATGGAATGCTGCACCCTTTGCCTCACTTTTTCCAGCAGGACAATTTCTTCCTTAAGTTCGCCAACATAGCTGTTGGTGAATATCACGTAGCCGCATTGACGACAGCACGGAGCCACTAGGTACTCTGCAACTTTGGAAGCTATGGATAGAACAATATCCGCCATTTCCCCTCTTTGACTTATTTCTAGTTGCCTTCCCTTCCTCTGTGTAGAGAAATAAAAGTTGACAATTTATATATGCTAAGGAAGGCTGTAGTGATGGAACCAAAAAACAAAATGACCGAAGAAGAGGACATGTTGAATAAGATGAATAGCTCAAAGAGAGAGAGAGAGAGAGAGAGAGAGAGAGCTAGTCGATTGAATAAGACGATGAAGGACACAAAATAAAAATGCGAGATAGGGGAAATGCGGCAGATATCTAGATGAGATGGCACGTAAGCTCCCTAAATATATACGAAGGTGTTAGCCAAGAAAAGTAGTTAAGACCATCTCATTTGTCCTCAGCCAAGAAAAGAATAATTTGAAGACGTAGGTTTGGATTTTTCATTGGAAGAAGGAAAGAATCAATTTGAATAATTTGAAGAAGAATTCCTATGTTGGAGTAAAGAATCACCTATCATAGAAGAGAAGTATCTGAACTAAAAGATGGGAAAGAATTCTCAACTTGAAGGAAAAAGAAAAGACGAAAAAATCGTCATTCATCTCATTATTTCTTCACTTTGGAACCTCTCAATAAAGCGAAAACAGTCAACCAAATGGAAAAACAAAAATAGGAGACATTCACAAAAGAAATCTCTATCGCCTCTTTCTTTTTTTTCTTTTTCAAATCTCTCTCTTCGCTTGTACTTCTCTTTGTTTAATCTTTCACCGTGATATCTTCAACTTTGACCTGCCAAATCAGTGAGATTGGAGCACATGGACAAAGTTGAAAAGTGTAGAGATAAACTGACATATGTGCAATAGGCATTGATGAATGTCTCGAGGCTGCTTATATCCATGATGCCTCCTATCTAAATTCGACCACACAAGTAAAATTTTTTCTCAATTCTATATACTAAAGCAATTCGTCGTTCTTTTCTTAGATGATGACTATGAGGGTATGTCACAAGAGCTACTCGTGTTGTAATTCCACCATCTTTCACGAACTTAGACATGATATGTAAGGCCTCGAATGTGGCATGTCCAATGATCGTCTAACCGAAATCAGAAACATTGCACGTATACGAGAGAAGAATGCGTGTACCTTTATAAGAATCCGTCAAAAAACTGATGAAGCTATTGGCTTGAAGAAGACAGTGAAGGACACAAAGTGAAAATGCGAGATAGGGGAAATGCGGCAGATGTCTAGATGAGATGGGGAGTAAGCTCCCTAAATATATACGAAGGTGTTTGCCAAGAAAATCAGTTAAGACCATGTTATTTTTCCTCAGCCAAGAAAAGAATAATTTGAAGACGTAGGGTTTGGATTTTGCATTGGAAGAAGGAAAGAATCAATTTGAATAATTTGAAGAAGAATTCCTATGTTGGAGTAAAGAATCATCTATCACAGAAGACAAGTATCTAAACTAAAGATGGGAAAGAATTCTCAACTTGAAGGAAAAAGAAAAGACCAAAGAATCCTCATTCATCTCATCATTTCTTCACTTTGGAACCTCTCAATAAAGTGAAAACAGTCGACCAAACGGAAAAACATAAATAGGAGACAATCACCATGTGTTTGTTGATTTTCCTGTGTCAAGTCGGTCCACAAATTTGAGAAATGTTCTTTCGCATTTGCGCCTGTGGGAGTATCATCCGTCTAAATTGAGGCTTGTCTGTTTTATTCTCTCATAAAATCTTCAAACTGAGGTAGTATGATATTTTTCTAAACCTCCATTTGTAAGTTGCCTATTTCTAGGTATATGTATATCAGCCTCTGTTTTAGTCCATTCCGTTAAGTCTCCTTGTGGTACGTGTTTGAATGCTGATGTTACTGTTGATGCTGATTGTTGATCGATTGGCTTTCATATAGTTGGATTTTTAATGATGCTTTCATCCACTATGAACGAGTGATTCTGCATTCTGAGATGTCACATGCATAGGCGATGAAGCTGATTCATCTTGGACAAAGAAAGAAAAAGGAAAAAGGAAGGTGTTCGAAAGCAAAAGCAAGCACAAGTTGTGAATATAAGGAGTGTCTGTGATACAAAAGGGGCTGAACAAGAGAAAAGAAGATCATTACATGATTTGGGCACCATCATTTGACATTAAAAAAAAAAAAACTTAAAAGAGGATGACCAAGAATTGGATACCAACATTCAATGGCGTCTAAGAAAAATATGCGGTAAAAAACGACTAATAACAAATAGAAAACTAATGAACTGTATGTACACATCATCATCATCTCATGGTCGCTTGTCGAAATGTCGGAGGAAACTTTCTTGACATTACTTTTAGTCTAATTCACCAAACTGAATAACTTTAATTCGGTCTGGTCCAGTATTTTGATTCTGGAAATTTTTCTTCTGTCAATAAATAGAAAACATTAAATCAATGTCTAAAAAGTGACGTCATCGAATGATGTCCTCTTGGAATCCTTCTAATCGTGATACGAATTTACTAATGCAAAAAGTTAACAAATCAAAAATCTAGAGCTCTATGCATTACAATAAGGAGTGTCTATGATTCTAGAACAACCAAGCAAGTATTTATAGCAGGAAACTTTAATTTAGAAAAAGGGTAATACCTCTTGACCCTCGTACACCACGGGAAGCAAATCCACCTGCATTCCGGATCAACGAGAAGAAGCAATTTCTTTCCCTCCAAAATGAAAATTCATAATTGAGAACTTAGTGGTTGAGAGATGGGCATGCATGCGTGGAAAATGAGCATGACAAAAATTTTGATTCATCACGAAGCTAAGAGGACACAACGCTTTTGAAATATGAAAAGCTTCTGTGGTTTCCTTCAAACATGCTTATTGAAGTAGCGCATATGTTTTCTGATATCACGTGAAAGTGATTCTTTTGACTATTGAATCATTCGATATCAGCACAATAATGCACCCGATTAGAATTTACACAACATAACCCTACAATGTATGGTCCAATGATGGGTCCTCGTCATTATTACCCAGTAGACAAACCAAAGCAATGAATGACGAAGGAAATAGTCACAAAATCTGTGGGAAGTGTCAAGAGAACGCAAAAAAAAAAAAAACGCCATTTTTCGTTAATATAGTTGTTCCTCATGGCTATGGTAGATGTCTGAGTGGGGACTATCTGCACCTTGGTCTGGCTCTGTTCCACAGCTTCTTAGATGCAAGGATAACCCTACGATGTATGGTCCAATGATGGGTCCTCGTCATTATTACCCAGTAGACAAACAAAAGTAATGAATGACGAAGGAAATAGTCGCAAACTCCGTGGGAAGTGCCAAAGAGAAAACAAAAAAAAAACGCCATTTTTCGTTAATAGATGTCTGAACGGGGACTATCTGCAAAAAGGGATTTCATTTGAGTATTCCGATTTGCAAAGGGAGTCTGTCACGCCCCGACTCTCGAGCCCGCGACATCCCTTGCCAAATCGCCACTAGGTCACGAAGGATAGTGTCCCGGGCACACTATCAACCTCTTACTTATACGCATGCGGAAGCGTTTACACTCCTGACAACAAATAAACACACATGGATAGAATAGCATGAGTCAATCACCATATCGATTCATCACAAGACAATTATAACATACACATCAGCGTACGAGTCTTGATCTTATCTCTACTAACGTATACACACAACCCCAACTTCGGGGCGGCTAGACAAGACCCCAAAAGGTCACTCGGTCAGGTGAGGTTAACTTCCCATCTACTTCAAAAGGACTAATCCAATAGCCAATCCTTGGCATCCACGAGTCTTCATCCGAAGGGACCTGAAATTGTTATCCCACGATGGGGTGAGAATAAATCTCAATGAATCAAACCTAACCTCGGTTAGGAAACTGATTCGCCTAGGGTATCCTAACAGAAGGCTCACGCAGACACGTACCACAGTCAATCACTATCACAAAAGGATAACCATCCACATGCACACTTACCAACTTTAAGCCACACAGGATGCAATGCTTGACTCTACTCAACAGTCAAATCAGTCCATCACTCGATCACAGCATCACATCCACAAGTATGCACAGGACACCACACAAGTCCATTTATTAACGATGATCGTGCCCACGGCACAACGAGAGAATCTACGCATTTGGCATGATTCGACTCCCACAATGAATGCGATCCAGCATTCTTCCGATAGAACCGGACTACGTCTCTTTTCCCTCTCAACGACGGCTACTACGAGCGGTGTATCCAGTGCACCTGTGGCACGGCACCAGCAAGTAGGCATCCCTAAATGGGGCTTTGGTCCATCACAAGCTGCGACCGGCATCCGATAATCCCTTAAGACCGTACGACTGGCACAGGGCATGAATTATCATGCTTCTGGCAAGCCATGTGGTTCCATTACATTGGTACAGTACGAACTTGCCAGGAAATGCAACATCGTTCTCTCATATGACCATACAGTACACACCCGGCAATCAATTCACTTCATTATCTTGATTAAGGCCGGATGCTCATACAGCGTGATCAAAGACTCGGCCCACGACCCCTTTTCATGCTAAAACATGTCATTTGATTTCACACACGGTCATATGCATATGCAAACTACCCAATAGTCATCACAATCACACTCGGGGCGATTAACCCCCAAACAACGATCAACATCCAACGGATATTTCAGTCAATCAATCAAGCCAACCAATGAGGCGATTGAACCAACAAAGGTCATCTAATCAATAACGAGCATTCAATTCCAATTAAACAATAATAGGCTCGATTCGTGCAATAGTCATTTATTAAACAAACCAGTCGATTTAAATCGTCAATCGCTCGCTCGTCTCTAGCATATCGCTCGCTCGCGATCAAACAACGGCAATCCATTACCCAATCAATCAATCAATCAATATTCATTTAGCAACAATTAGCCACAGACAATTTAATCTTTCCGGCTACCCAAATCGATTGGCCATTAAACCTAATCCCAATTTCTATTTAGATCAGCCCCGATCGTATACCTAAATTCCACAAAATACTAAACGACTAATCCTAGGCGCAATTAGCGCCCTAACCAAGGATAAGGGTCAACTCACAAATAGCTAGCTCGGGTGATCCCAAAAACGACGATGTGGCGTCGACGGTTCCCCGCGACGACGGTGGCGGCGGTTCTCGACGATCCTAGGGTTTATCGCGCGGCGACACAACCCAAAACTTCGGGAACACCACAAGGAGGTCTAGCAAGGTCACCAAGACAGGTGGCCGGTGACAGGAGCTCCGGTGAGGGGCGGCCAACGCTGAAACAGTAACGATCAGAAACTGAAACAGGGGAAAATCGGCTGTTTCGGGGTGATTCTCGGTGCCGAGGGCCGAGGTGAGGCCGGCCAAGGCTCGGGAACTCACCTAGGGGTCGAGGGTGGTCGTTCGAGACCGGTTGTCGGTGGAGGGTGGCCGGAGACGGCTGGACAGCGATGGAACAGAACCGGCGCGACAGGGGCTTCGCGGCATCGAGAACATGAGAGTAGTCTGAGGCGATTTCCAGCCTCCACGCGCAGCGGCGAGCTCCGCTTAGCTTAGGGAAGTTAGAGAGGAGTCCTAGGAGGCCGTCGGGGGTGGCGGTGAGCAGCGGTGACGCCTGGCTAGGCCGGATCGAAGAAAACACGAACCGATAACCAAAACAGGGCACCGAGGCTTCCAGCGGCTCCCGCGACGGTTCCGATGGGCGACGGTCGGTGGGGTAGCATCAGGGGAGTCGAGGAGGAGTTGGTGGACGACGGTGTGGCGGCTGGAGGTGGTGGCGACGACGCACAAGGCCGGAGGAAGGGGCGGGGCTCATCCGGCGACAAACGAGGGCCGAGTTAGGGTCAGGGCGACGGTGAGACGAGGCTAGAGGTGGTGGTGGTCGGCTCGTGGGGTGATGGTCGCGCGAAGATGAAGAATGAAGGAGCGGCAGTGGTTCGGCCGTGGGGGGTGCTCCACGAACAAGGAAAAGTGAGAGTAGATAGAGGGAAGAGAGAGTGAACAGAAAGAGAGAAAGTCACGTGGGAGAGAGAGAAGAGAGAATGTGATGGCTGATGGGAGTTTTGGGTGGGCCCATAAAAAAGACTTTTTGGCCAATTTATCTTATATGGGCAAATAATTGAGGGGCAAAACGGTCTTTTGATAGATCGGGACTGAATGAAATTCCGGCACATTAGAAGAAGGGTATTTTGGTAATTTCGCAGGCTAGGAACGGTTAGAATTAGGCTCGGATCGCGAGGATTGAAATCCTAACTCGCGGCGACTAAGAAATCGAAACCTAATCTAAACCGCCTGACATTTTAGAAACCATCCAATTATCGTCTCTTCAGTTCTTACAATCCAATACATTTTATTGACTGAATTTCGATATTAAACCACTTTATTGAATTCCAGCGCTTTACCGAAGTCAGATTTTTAGGGCGTCACAACTCTCCCCTACTTAGGAAATTTCATCCTCGAAATTGAAGTACTGCTACAACCCTTCAAACAGATGAGAGTCCCTCACAACTTCCTCAATCTCCCTAATAGTTCCTTCAGGTCCATGGTGTTACTAAACCACCTTGACTAGCGAGATCATCTTGTTCCAGAGCACCCGCTCTTTCCTATCCACGATCCTAACTGGACTTCCCACGTACGATGTCTACCCATCACATTTCCATTTCCTCACAACTCAACACACGAGTGGGATCCGATTCGTATTGCTTAGTTTCGACACGCGGAAGACATTATACCTGAGTAAGTCCCAGCGGCAATGCAAGACCGCACGCCAAATTTCCAATTCTTTCCAAAATCTCGAAAGGTCTGACATACCTTGGGCTTAACTTTCCTCTATTGCCAAAACGAGATGTCCCTCTCCGAGGCAACACCTTCAAAAAGACATAATTGCCCATCTGAAATTCCAAAGGTCTTCTCCTCTCATCGGCATAAATTTTCTGATGACACTGAATTGTCCTCTGTCTATCTTTGATAATCTTGATAGCGACTATCGACCATTTCACTAACTCAGGTCCAGTAAAACTTTAATTTTAATTTTTTTTACTTCGTCCTAGTAAACTAGCGTTCTGCTCGCTCTACTATACCATGCCTCAGAAAGTACCATCTTAATGCTCTATTGGTAACTGCTATTTAGGCCAACTCTACCAGGTGTAACTGTTCCTCCCAATTACCTTGAAATCCAACACGCACGCCTCAAACCGTACTCCAAAGTCTAAATCGTCCTTTCAAGCCGACTATCCGTCTTTGGATGATAGGCCATACTGAACTACAGTCTCGTCTTTCCAAAATTTATACCACGCTTATTTCAAACCACTCATTAACTCCACTCCGTTCACCGAAATCACAGAGCGACCATCATACCTGTGACATTCCGAAATTTCCGCCCACAAGGCTTGAGGCATGGAATGTGATCTCGGAATTAGTAAATGGAGACAAAGAATTTCTAACAATCAATTTGGAATAGATGACGCCTAATCAAGAATGAAATTTGGCGAAAAAATGGATTTACGGACGAAAGACGTGAAAAGACCATTTTGTCCCTCGAGGTTCGGTTTTGTCTCAATAAATGAAGGAGGGAATTTTGGTCATTGACCTATCCTCCAAGGCTGCTGAAAACAGAGGAAATTAGGGCCATTGGATGGTCTTAATAATTACCTTGATGACATGTGTCAATGGATGGCATTGTAGCTTTAATTACTTAGCTTTTTACCTACCAATCAACAAGTTTGGCCAAGAGGGGAATGAAGCAACTCTCTCTCTTCTTCCTTCACAATTTTGGGCGACAACCTCCCCCTTCTTCTTCTCTTCTGCGTTTTTTTTTCTTCTTTCTCAAGAACAGAATCTGCTCTTGCTCGATCAGTTCCAGACACCTCTTTTGTCGCCGTCGAGCGCCTTCTCCGGAGATCACCAGCCCTCATGCCAACCACCAGCCCGTAGCCCTACCTCCTGCCAGCCAGCTCCAACTGGAATCGCGGCGTTTGGCCACCGGTAGAGCGCCGGCCAGCCAATCTCCCAAGAGTCGACGGTTTTCGTCGCAGCTGGAGGTAAGTTATCTTTTGACCTCTATAGGACTCCAAATTGCTTCCAATTTTCGGTGGTAGCTTAGGAACATGTAATACTCTGGTATACTGAGCTATGGTGACAAGTGAGTGGAATTTGATGGAGATTTGTTGTTGAAATGGTGCTGTGTTTGGAGAACAGAAACTGCCCTATTCCGACCAGCTTCTGCCGGCCGATTCTGTCGGTACGACGGCCACCTCTTGTGACCTTTTTGCCGGCTACCAACCACCATAGGTTAGTTCAAGATGTCCTTGACATTTTCCCATTGGTTTCATGATTTTTGGAGGTCTGGTTAATTTATGGTGATTTTTGGAGAAAAGTGGCCAGATTCTGAGCTAGCTGAGGAAATGTGGTGTTTCCAGCTCATAGAAAATCCAAATGACCTCAAATTTTCGAGGGTAGCTTCATAACATATAGTAATACATGTGGTTGAGCAGAAATAAATTTTTCATCTGAGATTTGAGGGTGTTTCATGGCTGAGTTTGGGTAGACAGAATTCGATGAAAATCTGACCGGTGGACAATCTGTGGAGGCCGAACCATTTGGATATCCTATGGGTGTTATTTTCTTCCAAATCATTAAGGGATGTCCTAGACATGTAAATATAGGTCTTGACAAGTGGAATTGGTGATAAATGGGAGCTTAAGGCTGATTAGTGGGCTGTTAGAACATGAGGAAGCAGAACCGGTTTTGCCCTGTTATGATTCTGAGTAGTCCGGTTTTGTTGGGGGCTGTTCATGGTGTCGCCGTGTTCTAAATGCGTTGTTAGGACTTATTTGAACGTCAATTGAGGTGTTAATGAGGGGTATGATTGGGGGAAGTGAAGTTAGAAGTGTTAAAATTGATTAAATTGATGGATTGTTCCTAATTGAGTTGCTGCCCTGTTTTGGACATCGATGTAGTGAGTTTGAATCAAGCTTGACGAGGTATTTTCGGTAGATTTTTGGCTAGCTCGGACGAAGGTGAGTGACCCCTAACCTTTTATTAGGACATTTGGTCGCGACTGAACGGATTCTTTGAGGAATCGCTAAGTTGATTGATATTTTTATGGTGCTTGGTTGAGTGGGAGCCGAATGGTCCCGTTGAAGCATAGACCATGAGTGTTTGATGGCTATGGAATTCTTGGTCTCATGATTGAATTGACGACGTGCTCGTCGTAGCCCCTTATTTGTTTAGATGGTTACCTTGTGCTCAAATCTTAAATCGTGTTTGTGATAAAGTACGTGTATTTTTGGCAAACCTTGATTTATGTTCTAATGCCTATAATTCCTCATGATGAAATGTGATATACCCTGATGTGATATAATTGCGGGGTCGAGAAAATGTGATATACCCTGATGCGATGTAATCGCGGGGTCGAGAAATGTGATATACCCTGAGGCGAACTAATCGCGGGGTTGAGGAACGAGATATACCCTGAGGCGATCTAATCGCGGGGTCGAGAAATGAAATGCACCCTGAGGCGATCTAATCGCGAGGTTGAAGAATGAGACACACCCTGAGGCGATGTGATCGCGGGGTTGTGGTTGTAGTCGAAAGTCCATCCTGATGCGTTTGAACGCGGGATGAGAATTGTACCATTGGACACAAGCTTAGTGATAAGCTGCTAAACCTGATGCGTCTGAACGCGGGTTTATTGATCGGGATAGCCTGAGGTGTCTGAACATGGGCTAGTCTCTGGAAATGTGAAGTAAAGTGGAATCACCTTATGATTCTTATGTTAATATGAATTTTCTGATATTAGTATGGAAGCTTGGTTACTTGATGCCATGTTTACCTTTGATTGAGATTCTTGTTTTAGCATGATTCGATGCCTTGAGAAAATGCATTGCCTTGTTTCAACTAATGATTGCATGTTGCTGTAAATATTTTGGTTCGGTGGAACGATTGGCCTAACTTAGGGTTAGGATAACTCGCTGAGATTTATATCTCACCCTAGTGGGGGCTTAACTTTTCAGGTTCCAAACGAAGGAAGCTTGATTTGGATAAAGGAGTGGCTTATGGAGGAAGTAGGTGATCAAATGTATCTAAGACATTGGGTGATCATTAGAGATTGTATATAATGAGGTGGAAGTAGAAGTCAAATCTTTAGTTTTGATCATCCATGGGAACTGAAGTGTACTATTTCTCTGTCCTAAGTCATATTGACTTTAATTGTGCACGGAGTAGCCTCTTGCTCCCGCAGTTATATGATTAGTTTGATGAGGGCCGAAGGATCCTAGTTGTCACAGTTTGTTTATGGCCAGTGGGATGTTCGCAGCTCGTCGGGTTCGGGGAGTGACATCCCCGTTTAAGTGGTATCAGAGCAAGGTCAGCTCAAACCATTGTGGTTGATGATTGGAGTGATAAGCAGTGATGACTTGAGGACAATTGGATAAAGAGACCCTTAGGATTAAGCATGGATTGTGGAAGCTTAGAAAATATAGGCTTGAACTTGTATGTACTCTGATGGTTCTAAAGTTGATTTGGTGGATGATCGTGGGTGATTTTATGATTAAGGCTCACAGGAAAGTGAGTAGAGATTGAAGAGTCACAAGCCTGGACTAAAGCTGTTGAAGAATAGCCTATGAATGAAGACTCCATTGGAAGATACGGTGGTGAATGTGGCTTGTCGATGGCTTAATTTGGGTAATATGAGTTGTAAAGAGACTATTGATATTAATGGATTCAAGCTTGAATGGTATGGTATGTTGATGACTTTCGGAGATCGGTTGCCAAGGACAACATCGGAAGGTGTGAGATGATGTGTATACAAGGAAGTGGGCAAGGAATATTTGATTAAAGACCAATTGTGATCGGATGCATGTGGATTGGACTGGAGTAGTAACTAAACTTGAGGTGAATGATCGAGCATAGGA
This sequence comes from Rhodomyrtus psidioides, assembly GCA_021437785.1. Taxonomy (NCBI): domain Eukaryota; kingdom Viridiplantae; phylum Streptophyta; class Magnoliopsida; order Myrtales; family Myrtaceae; genus Rhodomyrtus; species Rhodomyrtus psidioides. Next base: position 4,516,046 of record JAILYB010000044.1, on the reverse strand, counting down.
AATTCGTTCGGAAGAGTGATGATCGCTTGTGCGAATTTGAAATCTTTTATGGATGAGAATCGATTGGGAAACAATCATGGCGTGATGAGTAGCGAGAACAAATGTGTGGTGTATGTGTTTGTGGAATTGAAACGAAAGTTGATGAGGGTGCATGCATGAGGTTATCGCTGTCAGACTTAATAAACCATCGCTTGGTATGAGACGAGTTGATGGGATACCTATAAACCGTAGTGAAACATGTTATGGGACGTGTGGAACGGGACTTTCTCCGTAGATGTATGACTTGGGACAACCTACAACGACCGGGTCTGATGAGGGCGGGGAGTGATCGCCAGTACAGAGAGGTACGGACAAGGAGCAGCTCCTGGCAGGCTTCTTAGATCAAGGAGGCAGGAATGACCGAGGCCATAAATTGAAAGAGAAAGTCTAGGTATCGGGTTGAATCTGGTCGTGGTTAAGTGAGTTGTATGGCACGTAATTGATTTTCGAAATGAATGATCAAAAGTGGCATGTCATGTGAAATGACGCCTATTAGTGGCATGGTTGAAAGCTTTGTGCTTGGCAGTGGATACCGTTGGAAAAAGAAAAGTGATGTTGTGATGGGCATGTTAGTCGTGTTTTATGATTGGCATCGTGTGACTGTCTTGGCCAAGGTCTAATTAAGAGATTAGACGGCATGTGGGGTTTATACCCATTGATTTGATGCCTGTTGAGATTGAGATAGCCTGTTGTAATTATGCTAGAGTGACAGGTGCCTCTAGATTTAAAGCATGAGTAATTGACTTGCTGAAGTGATGCCTTGAATACTTGCTTAGTGTTGACCTAGTTGAGTTTTGGCTTAGTTGAGAATTGCCTAAGAACCATTAGAGGGTTGTTTGCTGGTGAAAAATAATGGGATGAGCAGCCTGAGACTGCTAGACTTGAGTAGATGACTTAAGTCTTTGATTCCTAGAGGGAATCATAGTGGTTCAAGTGACATGAGAACCTAATGAAGTGAACAACCAAAGTATGGTCATAGAAGAGCATTGGGCTCGAGTATACATGGTATGGAAGACCCAAGAACTGAAAAGGATCATGAGAATTGAGTAAGGATGAGCGACTGGAGTGCGAGTACTAGAAGAGAATATGGCTCGATTTGTTATTCACGTGAGACCCAAGTGTAATAAGGGGTCACGAGAACTTTAAACGAAAATGAGAAAAATGGATGAGTAGACAGACTCGAGAAGGAACTGTCATTGTACCCAAGTCGCTAGGACGACTAATGCTTGTAACGATGAGTTAAAGGATGGAAGTCACGAGAAAGGTGACTTTGAGGTTACTTATTTCTAAAATTGGGAACGTGACAAAGAACCACAAGAGTTCGGGTAGCTTGTGAGGTTGACCCCGAGATCGAGGTCGAGTAAGGCTCGACGGAGAAAATGAGTTTGATACTGCCTTCTTATAATTGAGAATTTTGTGAGGAAACCTTAAAGGTTTTGGGTACACTGAGAAAAGAAAGTGACCATAACAATTTTTAGCCTTAAAATGCTGTTGATAATTAGTGAAAGGTCACTAGAGGAAGGGTTTCCTCGAAGGCATGATATCTGCCTAGATCGCCTTCATTGAGTTGTTTAATGGAAATACTTTCCTGGGATTGCTTGAAAGCAAGGGTTGTTTAGATCTTAATCATTTTGCAAGGAGAAGAGGATGATCGACTAATGTGAGATAGAGTTCTCAAAGTCGCCTAAGTACATTAAGGGTGGTCGAGAACCCTTGAATAAGATAAGTAAATCCCTGAGTGGATTGGAACTTGAGAGCCTTATGGCTAGTTATTATTCTTGATTCGGAGGAACTGTGATAGATCCTAAGGAAGAAAGTGGATGATCGAAAGAGGAATAAACAAGAGAATTTTCGTTCGTGGATTATGAATATAGAGATTTCCACAGAATACGCCTGTAAGGGATGGTTGTTACCTTGGCGCAAGCCTTGTAAAGAGAGAATGATATGTCGTTCCTTCCGTCGAGGGGAAACAGCTGTCTGATACTGATGATTCTATGAAATTGATTGAGGATGAATCTAGACCACTAGAAGTGGTATTGTGAGTTATCACTCCTAAAGAGTCGGGTGTCGTCCTTGAAGGGGAGATTGGACTTGGGAATGGTCGTTTACGAAAACAAAGGTGAATGGACTTGATGGTCCCAGTTACTTGCGATTGTAATGAAGGGATGATTAAGCAAAAAAGGGTGCTTAGATGGTAATCGCAATGAGGCTTGAGGTAATCAAATCAAGTATTCGATACGTGAATTGGTAGAGACCAAGGACGAATGGATATTGACACTTGAGGAGACTGAATTATGGGAAGAAGAATGCCGAGTATGGTGACATCTACGTTCTGGAGTAAAACACCGCTGTTAACATAGACTCCAAGGTTGATGTTCTATGGAATGGGAAAGACAAGGTGGATTCGAAGTGAGAGAATGCCAATGAATTGTACATTTTCCTTCATAGGGTAAGAGACCCTAGCCTAAAAAAGGAAGAGGAAACTAATTGTCTCGGTATTGAGATTGAGCGTCTGAACTGAAAAAGAAGACGCATCACTTGAATGATTCCTAGAAGTGAAGTACGAGAAACTGTCCTGTGGACAACGTTGAATTCCAGGATAATGTCGACGTTCAGTGGAACAGACGGAATTGAGATAAAGTTGCATTGACTGGTTATGAAAACCAGCGGTTAAGACATAGTGCTTCCTTAGGAAAGAGTGACAACAATAAACAAAATGCTTCAGAGTCCAAGTGGGGACTCATGAGAGCAGAGGGCTAAGGTTTAAGCTCTCAAGTGAAAAGTATGAAGAACAGTTTGAAAGATTCGACACATGGAAGAAAGAAACTGATACTAGTCGTACTGAACATCCGAGGGATAATTGGATGAACTGTTACCGTCTTGAGAGGCGATGATTGGACTCATTTAAGAAGTCATGAGAAACATGAATAACCTTCGAGAGTATCCTATGGACTTTAAGGAGATGCTCGTTATATGCTGAATGTGAATAGCACAAGCTATGGACCTGATAAGGTAAGATTCCTCTGTCTTGAAATCTCTGAGAAATGAAATCCCTGTGGAGCCTTTGAGGATTGGAATAAGTGAAGAATCGACTAAAGTCAATGTAAGTTGCTGAAACTTGAAGTTTCCCCAGAATGATGAATTGTTATAGACGGATCGTGGGAAGATTCCCCATAAGAGCTGTTCCATTGATGAAATGGACTAAGGACGAGATGTAACACGAATGGATGAATGAACGTGAAAAGAGTTTTCGAGGATTTAAGTCAAGTTGACGACAACACTGTTAATGGCGTTTCCGGTTGGAATTGAAAAGCGTATGAGGTCGTAATGACGCGACGTAGAATGAAACTTGAGGCATAACGAGGCAACCAGGAGTGGGCATTGCATATACATCGTGATGATAAGGCTATATGAGTTGGTTTGTGGATGCCCACACGACAAGGTTGGGAAACATTATTTGAGCGAAAGAGGATTTCAAGTATATATCTACTACAAAAAAATAGTAGCGAGTAGTAGTTTCCTGAGAGAAATTGGCGAGAAGCAACGCTAATAGATGAAACTATTTACGGATACGGGAGCGTTATTCGTGTAAGAAAAGACCTCGCAACTATGAGAACTGCAAGAGTTGGAAATGTTGACTACTTCAAAGGGATTTAAGGGAAGGCTTAACCGCTGCGGGTTCGTAGATTAAATTGATCATTGAAGGATCTCGAATGTAATAGAGAGAGAGAGAGAGAGAGAGAGAGAGAGAGAGAGAGAGAGAGAGAGAGAGAGAGAGAGAGAGAGAGAGAGAGAGAGAGAGAGCTATTAAGGACTCAACCATGAGTTTGCCGGAGAAGTCGAGAAAGCTACGGTTCGATTCGGACAATCGATGGTAAGTTAATAGAGTTTGTGTGTCTTTGACGGTATGAAAGGACGTTTGAATTGGACTATTATGCCGAATGATAGAGGTACCAAAGAGTACATTCTCACGATGATTTGGTAACGATGGTGATAGAAAAAGAATATGGGATTAAGGTGATGTTAGGGAAAAGCCTTCTGACTGGGAGTGTTAGAAGCAGGGTTGTAGTGCAATACATGAGTTATCCTTGGATCAATAGGAAAATTGAAAAGAAGATCAGAATGCTCGCAGGGTATCACCGACAGAGATTAGGAATGTGGAGAAAGGAAAGAGAAAAGTAAATGTTGGATGAGGACTAAAAGAAACAAGTCATGAGGAAGGATGACTAGTGTCGAAAAAGATAATCGGAAATGTCAAGTTGAGAAGAGTTAGTTTGGAGAGTGATGACACGATGAGGCGTATGTACCCCTGAGATTGGACAATGGGAAAATGGCGAATTTCGCGGATGAAATTTCTGTAAGGGGGGAAGAATTGTGACATTCCGAAAGTTTCGCCAACAAGGCTTGAGGCATGGAATGTGATCTCGGAATTAGTAAATGGAGACGAAGAATTTCTAACAATCAATTTGGAATAGATGACGCCTAATCAAGAATGAAATTTAGCGAAAAATGGTTTTACGGACGAAAGACGTGAAAAGACCATTTTGCCCCTCGAGGTTCGGTTTTGTCTCAATAAATGAAGGAGGGCATTTTGGTCATGGACCTATCCTCCAAGGCCGCCGAAAATAGAGGAAATTAGGGCCATTGGATGGTCTTAATAATTACATTGATGACATGTGTCAATGGATGGCATTGTAGCTTTAATTACTTAGCTTTTTACCTACCAATCAACAAGTTTGACAGAGAGGGGGATGAAGCAACTCTCTCTCTTCTTCCTTCAGCATTTTGGACGACAACCTCCCCCTTCTTCTTCTCTTCTGCGTTTTGTTTTTCTTCTTTCTCAAGAACAGAATCTGCTCTTGCTCGATCAGTTCCAGACACCTCTTTTGTCGCCGTCGAGTGCCTTCTCTGGAGATCACCAGCCCTCATGCCGACCACCAGCCCGTAGCCCTACCTCCTGCCAAAAAGGCTCCAACTGGAATCGCGGCGTTTGGCCACCGGTAGAGCCCCGGCCAGCCGATCTCCCAAGAGTCGACGGTTTTCGTCGCAGCTGGACGTAAGTTGTCTTTTGACCTCCATAGGACTCCAAATTGCTTCCAATTTTCGGTGGTAGCTTAGGAACATGTAATACTCTGGTATATTGAGCTGTGGTGACAAGTGCGTGGAATTTGATGGAGATTTGTTGTTGAAATGGTGCTATGTTTGGAGAATAGAAACTGCTCTGTTCCGACCAGCTTCTTCCGGCCGATTCGGTCCGTACGACGGCCATCTCCTGTGACCTTTTTGCCACTCGCCGACCACCATAGGTTAGTTCAAGATGTCCTTGACATTTTTCGGTCGGTTTCATGATTTTGGGAGGTCTAGTTAATTTATGGTGATTTTTGGAAGAAAAGTGGACAGATTCTGAGCTAGCTGAGGAAAGGTGGTGTTTCCAGCTCATAGAAACTCCAAATGACCTCAAATTTTCGAGGGTAGCTTCATAATATATAGTAATACATGTGGTTGAGCAGAAATAAATTTTTCATTTGAGATTTGGGGGTGTTTCATGGCTGAGTTTGGGTAGACAGAATTGGATGAAAATCTGACCGGTGGACAATCTGTGGAGGCCGAACCATTTGGATATCCTATTGATGTATCTAGCAATATCTCCTAGAGGTGGGGTGAATAGGAGATTCTGAACAAAATTAAAATTTATTGCGGAATGAATAAAGTTCAGTGTACGATTAGAAACAAGAACCGTATAACAGTGTGCAGAAAATCTAAACGCAATGGTAAGAGTTTAGAGAAGAGAATATTACACACGATATTTATAGTGGTTCGGCTTAGATCAAGCCTACGTCCACTCTCCCACGATGACAGCCGATCGGCTGGATTTCACTATGAAGAGTCAAGAGGATTACAACCACTCAAGTATTTTGTTTCTCTCTCACACAGATTTTCACAGTGAAGGATTTTGGGTACACAGAATACTCTTTGGATGAAACTCAAATTATACTTGCACTTTGGATTGTTGTTCGCACATTTCTTCCCTTAGTCCATCATGATTCTTCTTTTATACTCCCCTGCCTCCGAACTAGCCGTTGGATTCCAACCAAAGGATCGCTCTTCAATCCTTGATTGGACGTCATAAATCGTGATTGAACGAGACTGTATCTTCAGAAGATATGTAGACCGTTGGGTAAGACATTGAGCCCTTCTGATTCAGTCGCCCATACAACTGAATCTCCAGCTTCCACAAGTGTGATAAGTTTGAGTTGATTCCCAAGGATATATTCCTTAGAATGTGATATCCCATTATAGAAAGTCCCTTAATTGATTAGAGGGGATATCATGATAATCGAATATCACTTGCCTTAATCTGAAACCTGCCATACGTGGGTTAGATCAGTTGGCACGGAATGGTAATACGGAGATTTGATGTGATCCATCCGTCACTGTTTAGATCGTCAGGTGCACTTCCATCTGACCCTTGGTCAGAAGCACTTCCATCTGACCCTTCGTCAGAAGCACTTCTATCTGACCCTACGTCAGAAGCGCTTCCATCTGACCCTTCGTCAGAAGCACTTCCATCTGACCCTTGATCAGCGTGACAGAATTGGAATCACTCAACCTGCTGCTTACACATTCTTCCTACATCGCATTTCATTAAACAATTTCTATTGAAGGTTTTGTCAGAATCAAAATATAGGAGAATTTCCACAACAATCTCCCCCTTTTTGATGGTGACAAAACTTCTCCAGTTGCAAATTACAAATGAGTGATTAAAGGAAAATTTAACCAGTGATAAAATAATAAAAGTGTGTAACCATCACATTTGCTCCTGCAGGTAATGAACATTAGAGATCCTGTAATGAAAGTGTTCTCATAGGAGAGCATGATCAGAGTAAGATTATCCTGCAAAAGTTAAGTTAGGTCTTCTCCCCATTTCTTCTAAATTGAAATATAATTAGAGGTAATCTAATGAGACTGCATAAAAGTAAGTAAATTCAACTTCTCCCCCTTTTTGTCAACATCATAAAGAAATTTTTATAAAAAGTTGCTTAAAATAATAACGCGTCCTATAAGAATAGAAAATGAAATTAGAGTTTTTAAGAAAAGGGATGATCTTCAGGCTCATTATTAGCCGCCACTCGGGAAGGTCCTTCATAGCTTCTTCCCATCATCTGAGCATGGTCTCTTACAGCTTGAGAAGAGGGCATGTTTGAAGCTATTCTGTCCGTTCTGACCAGGGTGTATGTAGGCATGTTGGCGATCTCAGCACAAAACATTCTCCCATAGAGATCAATTGACTTTTCCAGCTTAGTCACCTGACTAGTCAAACCCTCCAGCTTCCTATCTGTCTTCTGTTCAAAAGCCTTCATTTTCTGATCAAATCTTGTTTCCATTGTAGTCATCGTCTGAAGAAGAGTATTTTGTAGATTTCAAAATGTGCTTGAAGTTCCATTTGTGGTTCTGAAAGTGCAGGTTCTTGAGTCTCCCCCTCAGTTTGTGCCTTGGTGAAAGCTTGAGAAGCTAGGACTTCAGTGAGAAAACATCTGACGTAACAGGCATAGGCTCTTTCTCCCCCTGATTTATAGCTCTTTTCCCTTTTTCTTTTGAGCTTGGCACGGAGACTATTTCCTCATCAATGTCCATTGGAATGGACTGTGCACTGGACAATTGATCTTCTCGGGCAATTGCTGAAGCTAGACTTGTAGCATCTTTGTGAATTGTTCCCCTGGTGGAAGAGACAGAGTAAGCTCCAATGTTATCTTGTTCTTCCTCATGTTCTTTTGACGCCAAATTTGCTAGAACTTGTGCTAGCAATTGCTCATGATCACAGTTGACAATTGTGATGTCATACTCTGTGTCATCTTCAATTCGTGCAGCTTGCTCCTCATCCCACATTGTGAAGAATTCTTCCTCAGTCAGATCACATGGATACACAACTTTTTCTTGTGGTTGTATTCCTGTTTCATCTCCTTCTTCCTCATCTCCTTCAGCACTATGATTTTCGGACTCGCCATCTTCATCTGATCCACCTCGAGATTGAGTAGCTTCAGAATCATATTCCTCTGTTTCTTCCTCACTTGCGTCTGAGTCCTTATCAGTAGGACTGTCTTTTTTGTTGCCCCTTAACAGCCATGACTTTTCTCTTCTCTGAAGATTTCTGCTTTGACTCTTCCTCGAAGTCCACAATGACTGGTTCATTGTTCTTTGTTCTCCATCCAGCAGGAGTCATCTTGTACCCCATCTTTGTTACATAGTCTCTCCAGCAGTCATCAGAGGAATTTCCTGCTTGATAAAGGCACCTAGGCCATCAATCTTGAAATAATTGATTATTCTGAAGATCAAGGCGGCATAAAGAAGTTGGCCCTTTGGCTTGAGAGCTGATCTGTACATGTGCAATAGTACTGTATGAGCAAAGGAAATCCTCTGTCCTGTCAAGATTCCCCGTAACAGCTTTGCCTCGTACTTTGATATATCCGTCTTTGATGCTGCTTAGGTCTAAGACATTCGATGATCACCTTGTGCATCATGATATGTTTCAAGGGAAAGTCCGTGTAGGCAATATGTGACTTTGATTCCCTTGAGAAACTCGATTTGCCAGTCAGGAAGCAGAAAGCTTCACCTGCAGTGACATCTAAGGGTTTGAAATCTCCCTTTCTGGTTCCCATGATTACAACCAATTCATCAACAGTCAAAAAATACTGCTCTCTTTTGACCGTGAAAGCTAGAGAGTTGAAATTGACAAACTGAAGATTTGAATAGAAGTAAGCTACCAAATCAGGAAAAGTGAAGCCTCTCTTAGTTATAAACGGATCTATCTTCACCTTTTCTAGATCCTTCCTCAGATAGATGACATTGCTGTCAAAGTACTTTAACTCAAATACCCTTTGAGGTATAATACATCTCTGTTTCATTGCTTCAAGCCTTTCTTTGTGAGCCTGATTCTGGAACAAGGGATCAGAAAAGCTTTTATCCAAATTAAAGCCTATATTTTTCACAAAGTCATTGAACAGAATGTCATCATCATCTTCCACCTTTGCCTTCGTGCCGCCAGGTCTAATTGGGGATGGTTTTCGTTTCGAGCTTGTCTCTGCCACTTTCTCTTTTCCTTTTCTAGAGACTGATGCAGGTTTTTCTACAGCAATTGGTTCAACGATTTTCCCAGGCAAGCTAAGAAATTCCAAAAGTTCGCCCTCACTATCGAAATAGTGAGTGTTTAGCAGTTTTCTAAGTTCGTTACCAAAATCTCCTGCAGCCTTAATCCTATCATACATTGGCTTAATAGAATGAGCCATAGATTCTTTTCCTTCAAAGGCAGACATACCTTTTGCTAGGCGAAGTGCTTCTCGCTGTTCGTTGATTTGGGTTTCTGTGAGTTCCGCGCCACTTGCAGTTGAGGCGGAGAACTTCCTCCTCGACTGAGGCGTCTTCTTCGAGTCAGAGACTGATTTTGGAGCCATTGATGCGTAGAAAGTTTAAAACTTTGAGTGAAAGATTGTTGTTTTGAGGAGGAAATCGAGAGCGAGAGATTTCGAACACGGTTTTAGGGTTTTGATTTGAGAGAATTTTGAAAGTGAGAGAACATAGGTGACGGTTCAGCGTTTTTATAAAAGAGGCGGTTATTTTTGGAAACAAAAGAGAGAATTTTGATTTTCTAAAGGAAGAAAAAAAAATTCTTTTAATAGAACAAATATTCACCGTCAATCAGATATTCGGAGATATCTATTTATATGAGAAACTTACCTAAAAAATAGCTTTTAGAGATAACTGGCCTTTTTAAAAGAAAGTGTGAATTTCTTCTTACGCGCCTTTTTGACGTTCCTTCTGATGCTCCTTCTAATGCTCCTTCTGACGCTCTTTCTGATGTTCCTTCTGATGCTCCTTCTGACTCTCCTTCTGACGTTCCTTTTGACTCTCCTTCTGACGTTCCTTCTGACTCTCCTTCTGACGTTTCTTCTAATGCTCCTTCTGACGTTCCTTCTGATGCTCCATGTTCTAAGGTATACTTATGAGGGAAGGTTAATGATGGATAATTCATTTCTGATAAAATTAAAACTCTGTTTATCAAGAGGTTTAGTAAAAATATCTGCAAGTTGATTTTTCGTATCAATGTATTGAATGTTAATGTCACCGTTCTGAACATGATCACGTATGAAGTGATGCTTGATCTCAATATGCTTTGTTCTTGAGTGAAATACACGATTCTTTGTGAGATTTATGGCACTTGTGTTGTCACATAGGATTTCCACAGTTGATTCTTCAACACCATAGTCTTTGAGCTGCTGTTTTAGCCAAAGTATTTGAGTGCAGCAACTTCCAAGAGATACGTATTCTGCTTCAGCTGTACTGAGTGCCACTGTATTTTGCTTCTTTGAATACCATGAGACAAGCATATTTCCCATGAGCTGACAAGTTCCAGATGTATTTTTTCTATCAACTTTGCAACCTGCAAGATCTACATCTGAATATCCCCTTAGTATAAAATCAGAGGATTTAGAATACCACAAACCATAGTTGGGATAAGTCCCTATGTATTTGATTATTCTCTTGACTGCTGATAGGTGTGATTCTCTTGGGCTTGACTGAAATCTTGCACATAGGCAGACACTATATAGAATGTCTGGTCTTGAAGCTGTGAGATAGAGTAATGATCCAATCATACTCCGATATAGTTTGGGATCAACTTCCTTTCCATCTTCATTTTTATCTAATTTGGAGGAATGAGACATAGGAGTTTCTGTCTTCTTGCCATTCTCCAGACCAAACTTCTTCACTATTTCCAATGTATACTTCTCTTGAAATATGAAGGTTCCTTTCTGAGATTGATGAATTTGAAGACCAAGAAAGAACAGTAATTCTCCCATCATACTCATCTCAAATTCATCCTGCATTGCTTTAGAAAATTTCTTGCAGAGAAGTTCATTAGAGGAGCTGAATATAATATCATCAACATAAATTTGAACTAAAAGAATATCTTTACCTTTTCTTTGAATAAAAAGAGTGGTGTCTACATTACCTTTAGTGAAGCTGTGTTGAGATAAAAAGTTACTTAACTTTTCATACCAGGCGCGGAGTGCTTGTTTCAATCCATAGAGTGCCTTTTTTAAGACATATACCAGATCCTTTTCTTTAGGTACTTCGAAGCTAGGAGGTTGTTCAACATATACCTCTTTTTTTATGTAGCCGTTTAGGAAGGCACTTTTCACGTCCATCTGAAAACGTTTGAAGTCATTGTAACAAGCATAAGCAAGAAGTAGCCTAATGGCTTCTAACCTGGCAACCGGTGCGTAGGTTTCATCGTAATCTATTCCTTCTTCTTGAGAGTATCCTTTTGCTACAAGTCTTGCTTTGTTTCTTACAACTTTTCCTTTGTCATCAAGTTTGTTTCTGAATACCCATTTTGTTCCAATTACTGGACGATTTTTGGGACGATTGACCAGTTCCCAAACATTGTTGACCTTCAACTGATGTAGTTCTTCCTGCATTGCATTTATCCAGTTTTCATCTACTTATGCATCTTCAATCCTTTTTTGCTCCAATTCAGATACCAAGGCGATGTTGCTCATTGCTTGCTTGAATTTGGATCTTGTCTTTACGCCATCACTTATGCTGCCTATGATAAGTTCCTTTGGATGACTTGACTTATGCTTCCAGTTTTTGTCAAGGCCATCATTTGAGGATATTGTGGATTCATCCTGTTCATCTTCTGGTCTTTCTTCAACTGAGGAAGTTTCCTTCTGAACATTCTCCGAACCCATATTCACATCTGAGTCTGCTCGTGAGTCCATGACTTGATGAAGTGTATGCATTTGAATGGATTCAATTTCATCATCCTGGTAGCTTTCATCGAACTTGATGTTCACTGATTCCTCAACAACACGGGTGTATTTGTTGTAGTCTCTGTAGGCTTTGCTAGTTGTTGAATATCCCAAGAAAATTCCTTCATCTGATCTCTCATCAAACTTTCCAACTCGATCATTAGCATTTTTTAGAATAAAGCATTTGTAACCGAATACATGAAAGTATGCAACATCAGGCTTTCTTTCTTTGAAAAATTCATAGGGAGTTTTCTCAGAAAAAGGTCTGAGGGAAATTCGATTTAAGATATAACATGCTGTTGAAACGGCCTCAGCCCAAAAGTTAGAGGCAATTTTACTCTCAATGAGAAGAGTTCTGGCAATTTCTTGCAAAGATCTGTTTTTTTCTTTCTACTACCCCGTTTTGTTGAGGATTATAAGGTGCAGAGAAGTTATGCTGAATTCCGAACTTAGTGCAAAAATCTGAGAAACTTTGATTTTCAAACTCTCCCCCATGATCCGTTCTCAAACTGGAAATAGTGTAACCCTTTTCATTTTGAATTCTTTTAGCAAATTTTGACAAGGATATGAAAGCTTCACTTTTGTGAGCAAGAAATGAAACCTATGTAAATCTAGAGAAGTCATCAACTATGACAAGGCAATATCTTTTACCTTCAATGCTTAGAGTTCTATTTGGTCCGAAGATGTCCATATGAAGTAGCTGCAGACAATGTTTAGTGGAAACTTGATTTAAGGACTTAAAAGAACTTCTTACCTGCTTACCCAGTGTGCATGCATGACATAGTCCACTTTTCTCAAATTTAGTTTGAGGGAGTCCTCGAACAAGTCCCTTCTTGGAAAGCTTTGAAATATGTTTTATACTAATATGACCTAACTTTCTGTGCCAAAGTTCAGATTCATCCTTAATAGAAATAAGACATTTAGCAAGTTCACAGTCAGCATTAATATCTAAAAGATAAATGTTCCCATGCCTTCGTCCCGTGAAGGATTGCTTCTTATCCTTACTCATACCTGTGCATTTTAGATCTTGGAACCAAATATCATATCCAGAGTCACAGAGTTGACTTACAGATTTCAAGTTGTAGTTCAATCCTTTGACTAGAGAGACATCTTTAATGGTCAGATTCCCAATCTTTACATTTCCTTTCCCGATGACCTTTCCCTTGTTCTTTCCTCCAAACGACACGCTTCTTCCATCACAATCTGAGAAAGATATAAATACATCTGGATTTCCAGTCATGTGACTTGAACAACCACTATCCAGAAACCACTTGTTCTTCCTTCTCTTTGGTACCTGCAATAAATAATCAACTTACTGTTTCTTTGGTACCCATGTTTTCTTAGGTCCTTCTGTGTTAGTATATTTTGACCTTTTAATAGGTCTCCAAATTTTCTTGCAGTAATCCTTAGTATGGCTAGGATCACCACAATTCACACAAGGTTGTCGAATGTAGGATCTAGTAAAATGCTTATGAAAATGATGCTTGTAAACGGAAAATGTTGGTTTTCGAAATTCAGTTTTAAAGATATTTCTTTGGCTACTTTCCCTTTTAAAACCTAACACAGATCGGTCATTGAAGGGTATTTGTTTTGAAATAATGCTATTCAGAGTTACTGAGCTTTGTGAAAACCTTTTTGATATATCAGAACCTTTTTCTTTCAAGGAAGCATTTTCTTTTGAAACTAAATCATGATTTTCTTTCATCTGGTGAAACTCTTGTTGTAGAAAATCAATTTTTTCTTTTTGGGACAAATTCTGTTGTTTTAAAGAAGCATTTTCCTTTTTCAAACAAGAAACTTTCTCAAGAGCTTCTTTGAAGTTTCTACACAATTCATCAATATGTTTAATAACTTCATCAGGGAGTTCAGATGAACATACCTCAGTTTCTGAATCTGAACTTGAATCTGATTCGGCCATGAGACAGATGTTTGCATAATCATTTTCGCTTTCATCAGAATCACTTAAAGTTTCTGCCTTTAGAGCCTTCTTGTACTTCTCATACTTGAGTTTGTCCTTCTTCAAAATTGGGCAGTTCGGTTTGATATGTCATGCCTTCTTACAGTGGAAGCAGATCACGTCTTTGCTATCTTGTGAGTCGTTTCTTGATATTTTTACATCACTCTTCTTCCAAGGTTTCTTTCCTTTGATGTTTCTGCCTTTCCGAGCCATCTTCCTAAATTTCTTGACCATGAGGGCTAATTCTTCATCATCCTCATCTTCATCATATGTATCAGAAAAACATTGATTAATTTCAGTTTTTAAGGCAATAGATTTTTTACCTTTCTGTTCTCCCTTTTTGTTTGCTCGTTCTGTTTCATAGGATTGCAAAGTTCCGACTAGCTCATCCACCGAGAGTGGTCTGATTGTTTGGCATTCTTGAATTGATGGCTTGATGTAATTCCAATCATCTGTGAGTCCACGTAGTATCTTCCTGACTTGCATTGGTTCAGCGATAGGTGCGCCTTGTCTTGCAAGTCCACTTGCCAGAGTTTGAAACCTGTGTATCATATCTGCAATAGATTCATCAGGCTTCATTTCAAATGCTTCATAGTCACTTAGTAAAATAATGAGCTTTGTTTCTTTCACACGATTTGTTCCTTGAAAGGTAACATGAAGTCTATCCCATATTGCCTTAGATGATTCTTCCTCTGAGACACGATTATAAAGAGGAGTAGATAAGGCACAAAAGAGAGCATTGACAGCTTTAGAATCAATGCCTTTTCTTTTAGCCTTTTCAGCATCAGTCATTGTTGTGATAGTATTTACTCCGTCAGCAGAGGTTGGATTTGTAGCATTTGCAGGAACTATTCCATTTGTAACGACATCCCACATCAGATCATCATAGGCTTTGAAGAACCACTTCATCTTGTTGCTCCACATATTGTAATCCTTTCCATCAAAGTATGGTGGCTTGTTGGCAAAGTGCGAATCGCTTGTTCCTGAAGTGTGATTGCTAGACATAGTAGATCGTTAACTCTGAAGTCAATAAACACTTCGTAAAATGAGCATCCTGCTCTGATACCAATTGATGTATCTAGCAATATCTCCCAGAGGGGGGGTGAATAGGAGATTTTGAACAAAATTGAAATTTCTTGCGGAATGAATAAAGTTCAGTGTACGATTAGAAACAAGAACCGTATAACAGTGTGCAGAAAATATAAACGCAATGGTAAGAGTTTAGAGAAGAGAATATTGCACACGATATTTATAGTGGTTCGTCTTAGATCAAGCCTACGTCCACTCTCCCACGTTGACAGCTGATCGGCTGGATTTCACTATGAAGAGTCAAGAGGATTACAACCACTCAAGTATTTTGTTTCTCTCTCACACAGATTTTCACAGTGAAGGATTTTGGGTACACAGAATACTCTTTGGATGAAACTCAAATTATGCTTGCACTTTGGATTGTTGTTCACACATTTCTTCCCTTAGTCCATCATGATTCTTCTTTTATACTCCCCTGCCTCCGAACTAGCCGTTGGATTCCAGCCAAGGGATCGCTCTTCAATCCTTGATTGGACGTCATCAATCGTGATTGAACGAGACTGTATCTTCAGAAGATATGTAGACCGTTGGGTAAGACATTGAAACCTTCTGATTCAGTCGCCCATACAACTGAATCTCCAGCTTCCATAAGTGTGTTAAGTTTGAGTTGATTCCCAATGATATATTCCTTAGAAGATGATATCCCATTATAGAAAGTCTCTAAATTGATTAGAGGGGATATCAGGATAATCGAATATCACTTGCCTTGATCGGAAACCTGCCATACGTGGGTTAGATTAGTTGGCACAGAATGGTAATACGGAGATTTGATGTGATCCATCCGTCACTGTTTAGATCGTCAGGAGCACTTCCATCTGACCCTTGGTCAGAAGCACTTCCATCTGACCATTCGTCAAAAGCACTTCCATCTGACCCTTGGTCAGCGCGACAGAATTGGAATCACTCAACCTGCTGCTTACACATTCTTCCTGCATCACATTTCATTAAACAATTTCTATTGAAGGTTTTGTCAGAATCAAAATATAGGAGAATTTCCACAACACCTATGGGTGTTATTTTCTTCCAATTCATTAAGGGATGTCCTAGACATGTAAATATAGGTCTTGACAAGTGGAATTGGTGATAGATGGGAGCTTAAGGCTGATTAGTGGGCTGTTAGAACATGAGGAAGCAGAACCGGTTTTGCCCTGTTATGATTCTGAGTAGTCCGATTTTGTTGGGGGTTGTTCGTGGAGTCGCCGTGTTCTAAATGCGTTGTTAGGACTTATTTGAACGTCAATTGAGGTGTTAATGAGGGGTATGATTGGGGGAAGTGAAGTTAGGAGTGTTAAAATTGATTAAATTGATGGATTGTTCCTAATTGAGTTGCTGCCCTGTTTTGGACAGCGGTGTAGTGAGTTTGAATCGAGCTTGACGAGGTATTTTCGGTGGATTTTTGGCTAGCTCGGACGAAGGTGAGTGACCCCTAACATTTTATTAGGACATTTGGTTGCGACTGAACGGATTCTTTGAGGAATCGCTAAGTTGATTGATATTTTTATGGTGCTTGGTTGAGTGGGAGCCGAATGGTCCTGTTGAAGCATAGACCATGAGTGTTTGATGGCTATGGAATTCTTGGTCTCATGATTGAATTGACGACGTGCTTGTCGTAGCCCCTTATTTGTTTGGATGGTTACCTTGTGCTCGAATCTTAAATCGTGTTTGTGATAAAGTACGTGTGTTTTTGGCAAACCTTGATTTATGTTCTAATGCCTATAATTCCGCATGATGAAATGTGATATACCTTGATGCGATATAATCGCGGGGTCGAGAAAATGTGATATACCCTAATGCGATGTAATCGCGGGGTCGAGAAATGTGATATACCCTGAAGCGAACTAATCGCGGGGTTGAGGAACGAGATATACCCTGAGGCGATCTAATCGCGAGGTCGAGAAATGAAATGCACCCTGAGACGATCTAATCGCGAGGTCGAAGAATGAGACACACCTTGAGGCAATGTGTTCGCGGGGTTGTGGTTGTAGTCGAAAGTCCATCCTGATGCGTTTGAACGCGGGATGAAAATTGTACATGTGGACACGAGCTTGGTGATAAGCTGCTAAACCTGATGCGTCTAAACGCGGGTTTATTGATCGGGATAGCCTGAGGTGTCTGAATGTGGGCTAGTCTCTCGAAATGTGAAGTAAAGCGGAATCACCTTGTGATTCTTATGTTAATATGAATTTTCTGATATTAGTATGGAATCTTGGTTACTTGATGCCATGTTTAGCTTTGATTGAGATTCTCGTTTTAGCATGATTCGATTCCTTGAGAAAATGTATTGCCTCGTTTCAACTAATGATTGCATGTTGCTGTAAATATTTTGGTTTGGTGGAACGATTGGCCTAACTTAGGGTTTGGATAACTCGCTGAGATTTATATCTCACCCCAGTGGGGGCTTAACTTTTCAGGTTCCAAACGAAGGAAGCTTGATTTGGATAAAGGAGTGGCTTATGGAGGAAGTAGGTGATCAAATGTATCTAAGACATTGGGTGATCATTAGAGATTGTATATAATGAGGTGGAAGTAGAAGTCAAATCTTTAGTTTTGATCATCCATGAGAACTGAAGTGTACTATTTCTCTGTCCTAAGTCATCTTGACTTTAATTGTGCACGGAGTAGCCTCTTGCTCCCGCAGTTATACGATTAGTTTGATGAGGGCCGAAGGAGCCTGTTTGTCACAATTTGTTTATGACCAGTGGGATGCTCGCGGCTCGTCGGGTTCGGGGCGTTTCAATACCCATGTTAGATTTAGACTTACGATCCTCGTTTATCAATATGCCACAATTCCATATCCACAATTCGTTTAACTAGGTTGAACCAATCCACTATAAGGATTCAACTCAATCTGTGACCATATAACCGTGCTGTCCCATTCAACTGTTGGTTATCCTAGTAACCGCAGTAATTATCCATTTCCCCACAAATCGATTAACCATTTCTTACTTCCAATGAGCAGAGTTTAACGCTGCTTCTCCTCTTGTTTCAAAGATATCAATCACGACTACCACTAATGGCAATTTGGGCATTCTGCTTACATGGAGAAAGTCGACTAATGATTTGCCTTCTCTTCAATACCTTGAGATTTGGAATCACCACTTGTCAATTCTAGATACATCTGAAAAATTACCGAACTCAAGCGCCAAATCAAACTAAGGGTCAGGCCATCCATTCTGTCAAACATGATCTGCTCACAAGCGACTGGCGAGTCAAGAACCACCTCAAACATATCGATTTTGGGTTGGAATCACCCGTTCCTAGACTAGTCATACAATCGAACACTATCAAGATCACCTCTCATGACCAACTCAAGTTGATGCAGGATTGGTTCAACTCGATCCGGAGCTTTCGAGCACACATCACATAATCCAGGGTAGCTAATCCTTGACTAGTGTGTGCCTGGTACGGGGTTCTAGTACAAATCGTTCCTCACTGGGTCCATAGCCATCTTGTATATCGATCAACGCCCGCTCGCAAATCATGCCACGAATCAATCCCTGGTTAACTTCAGGGTGATCCTATGGTTGACTTACAGCTGAGCGAGATCAACCCGAATCGATCCATGCTTGATTTCAGATCGTCACACAGTTGAGCATCAATCAGCACAGCCGACTGGTAAATCAGGCCATCATCCACATCGAGGGCAACCTCCAAACTCTTGGTGGCTTCCTCAACCCTTGGTCGTTGTCTGCGAACAGTTCGAGTCTTAAGCTTGGGTCGGTCCTAGATCTTAGGGCATCACTTTCATACCAAGCTGAATCTCTTCACCCTATTAGAACCTGCACATGTATCGTCAATCTGCTTACTGCACTCCAAACTTAGTCATTTATCCCTTGACTTATAGGAAGTTTCCTCACGAATCCACTATGATCTTCTCCCATCTTTACTCTTAGAATTTCAAATAACTATAGCAGTCCGCTAGGCTTGTAATGTTGCTCTTCAACTTATCGATATGCTAACTCTTCGCCATAAGTTTGGCCGTACCAATCTTCCTGCCAATCCCTTAGTAATCTTATCTCAAATCTTAGTGCCTCCTTAAGCTATTCGAACTAACACTGAAACTACTATGGTAAGTTACGATTGATTTTCTATTTTTACCAAAAGCAAAACCCATATGGTCATTATCCCAAGAAATCGCGTGGCCCTACGATGCTTCCGATGCGCCACTTTAATAACAATCCATCCTTAATTGTCACATCTCGCAATCTTAATCTTATGCAGGGGTATCGCCAATCTCAATAACTTATGCAACTAACTAGCTACCCTACTACGTTGTCCACCCTTAGACTCCCATTGCGAACTTTCTTTGTTTGTATTTATCGTCCTTGTTCCATGCACATGTCCAAGGTTTCGTCAATTATCGTCTTCAGGCAGTGTACACTTCCTCATGACCTTATTGAGTCACTAGCCAACTGAACCATTCGGGCCTCAAGTCATTCCAAGACTGCCTTTGACATACTGTAGGGCCTTCTCCGATCAAGATTCGGAGGTATAAACTGACTTTCACCAATTCGACGTGGCACAAGAGTTTTACTTGCACATGACATCCCGATTCACCCACAATCTTCTATCCATCATTCGAAATACAACACAACGTACTCTCAAACGTGTTTTCACTTTTAGATCCAACTTTAACCACGTGTAGAGAAAGATTTTCATCGCCATTCGGCACATGTTACCTGCCTTCACATCGATCTTTATCAATTCGTACATTCTGAATCTTTGGGGTTTCATAACATCTTAGAGATAAATCTCACAATTCACGTTCGCTCCTCTACGAATATTCCTTTAGTCATTAATTAGGATCCAAAGAAAAATAACGGTTAAGGCAATCCAAGCAAAACATCACTTTAAACTTATGCAATCCATAAAATACTAGTTGTCTTAACACAAACCCATAACCATAAGTCTTATCCAGAAAAAGGTCTTTTCAAGCTCGATTAGCTACTGCTAACTAGTACCAGAGCATCTTAACCCAAAAGTAACCCTACTCCCAGTAGAGTCAATCATGGTTGTCCTACTGAACATTTCCTCGAGATTGTCCTTCTTATGGCAGCGATACTTGGTCTGTCTTATTTCTCAGTGGGCAATCATTCACTTGGTGTCCCAGCTGGTAATATTTAAAGCATTCTCCTCGTCTAAACGGGTAAAGACCGGACTCATGCCTTAAGCGACACAGGCAACACTTCTCACTTTGGCGAAACATCGGCTTTCTAATTGCACTCCTCAGTTTGACAGAATGTGATACTTGTTGATAAACATCGGCCTCTTCTCTAACCAACGGTTAACCCTAGAAGAAGGCGTAAATCGCGATCCAGACGCGATTGTCCTTTTGACTAGGCTCCTTTCCACAGCTTGGGCCATTTCATACAATTCACCAAAACTCTTAAAATTCAGCGGCACCAGTTGATCCTTAATCTCAGGTCTCAATCCTTCACAAAATCTTCTCATCCTAGTCACCGAATCACCAGTTACTCGTGGTGCATACTTTGTCAGGTCAGTGAATTTCACCTCATATTGCTCTACCGTCATATGGTCATGTCGAAGCTGCAGGAATTCAACCATCTTTTTCTCTCGCCTATAGTCCAGAAAGTATTTACCATTGAAGGCTTCCATGAAGGCATCCCACACCGGGACCATACCTTCGGGGAATATCTTTCCTTGTGTGACTTTCCACTATGCACTAGCGTCACCTTGAAGTTGGTAAACGACTAACGTCGCCTTGTCCTCTTCGGAGCATCTTAGTAGGGAGAATGCTTTCTCTAATTCCATAATTCACCAGATTGCAGCCTCTGGATCTCCTACCTCTTCAAACTTCGGCGGCTCGAGATTCAACAACCTTTCCATCAACTCGGGTATTGGTCGTGCACCACTCTCATTTCCAGTCAATGAGTCTTTACGAGAAACGGTGGTGGCGTCAGCATTAACTTGACTACTCACTTGCTGCCCAGCTACAACTATCAAAGTTTCCAACATCTGCAGGATCCCATCCACTCTGGGATCTTCTTGAGCTATCCTCCCACTAGACACTCTCTCATTACGGTTGTTCATGATACAGGTGACTTACGGAGTCCTGTCCACCCCAGGCAACACGTAATGAGATTACCACAATCAATAAAAAAAAACATAGATAACAAGCACACGTAAAAGCTTACAATCCTACTAACTATCCCAAATCCTAGCGCTCCTTATCACTCCAGGCCAATGACCCGATGGATCAGGCTGACCTTGCTCTGATACTACCTTGGGCGGGGATGTCACGCCCCGACTCTCGAGCCCGCGACATCCCTTTTGCCTAATTAAATTAATCGATATTGCTATCAAATCGGTAAAGGAAAGAATATAAATTTACAAATAAAAGCAGTATTCTTCTTTTTCACTTTTTCCTTTGTCAAGAATATTTACAGGAGCATAGGGGACGAAAAGGAATAGAAATCAAAGCATCCACGTTTATCAAGATCGGACGCTTTCGTCAACATCGTCATCCTCGAAGAAACAACCCGAGCAGCATTCTCGCCACCTCCCCCCCCAACAAAACAAAAAAAGTCAGCAGAAACAAAAGACCTAAAGAGAAGCCAAAAAGAAAGAGAGAAAAGGAAAGTGATTCTCACAGTGAAACTCTCCCGATCGATGGATTGTTGGACGGAGCGAAACTCCTCCACGTGGTAGGGGATGGAGATCTGTCCCTTCTAGTCGAAGCCGAACTCCTCCTCGGCCTCCTTGAGGAGCTCCAAGAAACGTGGGTGGTTCACGTACATCACCGGTATCACGAACCTCCTCCTCGCCCTGCCCCACCACCACCACTAGGCACCCCTTGGGCACGCTGTGCTATGTAGCACCGATACGACACGGACACGGGGACACGACACGCCGACATGGCAGTTTTCAAAAAATAGAGAATTCCGACACGGCTGGACACGGCATCATAAAAAATTAAATGACAATTATTGGACAATTCTTGAGACATCGATCATATTAGATTAGGTTGTGAAAATCTTAGTCGGCGCGTCCATTCAACATGCCAAATACTCAATCAGTCCTAAATTACCAAAAGTCTTATTTGCCCCTCAATCATACATAAAAGCTATGTAGCACTGATACGACACGGGACACGATACGACACACCAATATGGCAGTTCTCAAATAAGAGAGAATTTCGACACGTCGGGACACGACATATATTAAATGTGTATATATATAAATGATCATTTTATAAACTCCAAACATCATTATATCTAAATGTCATAGTAATTTCATATTTGACATTCAAATATGATTGTTTTGCGGTAATGATGACCCCAAATAGTAGCTTCAATCTTATAAGATCACATCATATTTCAAAAAAAAAAAAACCAGCCGGGCGTGTCGGGACGTGTCGGGACGTGTCCCCGACGTGTCGGGACGTGGGCCGGACGTGTCGAAGCGTGTCCCAGACGTGTCAGGACGTGTCGGGATGTGTCGGACTGATCGGCCGTGCCGGACACGGCAGTTCTTTTTTTTGGCCCATCCGGACACGCGGCCCCCCATGTCCGGGCCGTGTCGCCGTGTCCGACACGCAAAAATTCTTCTTCTTCTTCTTCTTCTTCTTCTTCTTCGAGAGAGAGAGAGAGAGAGAGAGAGGGAGTCGGGGATGGATGGAGGATTACAAGAGGGAGAGGAGAGAGAAGGGCCAAGGGTCGGAGGAGGAGATGGCCAACTGGAAGAGAGTGAAGGAGGAGTCGGTGAGGGATCTGGGGATGTTGCTCATGGTAGACGACGATGACTGATCATCATGGAGCGAGGGAGGGAGGGAGGTCTCGTGGAGGAGGCAGAGAGCGATGAGGTAGAAGAAGAAGGGGGGCGGGGGAGCGATATTATATGCGAGCGGGAAGGCAAAATTTTAGCACCAAGTTTTCAGACGAGGGGGAAACGGCAAATTGGCGAGAAACATATAAGTGTTCGTTGCTAATTTGTATTTATTTATTGATATTTTATTTTAGCGATGAAAAGGATTTCGTAACTCGTCGCTAATTAGCGACGAAATCCTTTTTCACCGTTGTTCATCTCTAATTAGCATTTTCGTCACTAATTAGCGACGAAAACAGCATTGTTTGTCGCTAATGTTTATTTTTTTAATTTTTTATTTATATTCTAATTTAGCGACGAGAAAAAATATTCGTCACTAAATTGAATATATATATATTTTTTATTTTTAAATTTTAGCGACGAATAGAGCATAAATAGAGCATAATGGGCCTATCGGCCCAACTCTCCATGTCACAAGCCAAATCTCAATTTTTTCTCCACTTTTGGTTCGCACAAAAAATATGTCGGATCGGGTGATGAACCAGACCGAGTGCATAAAATTCAAGACACATTTAACAATGTTCGTCGCTAATTTGAATATTTTCTTTTTTATTTTTATTCATGTTCTATTTTCATATATTTTCAATTTCTTAATATTTTAATTTTTTTATTTATTCAATTTATTATTAAATTTTTTTTCAATTTTATTTCTTGAAAAGATAGAATTCAAAAGAATTCAAATTTGAAATTCTATCAAATGGAAACAGGCTAAATTCAATCCTATAGAATTCAAAATAATTAGCAACTAATTCTATCCTATAGCCCCGGCCCGCCTTCTCTTTGGCTAACAATTATATGCCAATTAATTCATTTATTGGTATATATCGTATTTGCAATATTTTTCGAAAAAATAAAAATAAACATTCAATTGTTGTTACCACCAATATTAGTATTGCCACACTAATAAACATAAGGATCTGATCAATCTTGAGTTGACTAACCAAAGGGGAAATGCTAACGCGAGACGAGGTACGTAGACCTAGGAAACTCGATTAGAAAATGGCATTTTGACCATAAGGAACGTCGAGGAAACATTTAGAGCTGAGGCCGATCTGAGAACGATTAAGGAATCCGTTGCTAGTGTTATACGATTGGGACGCGGGTGATACCGCTTAACCAATGTATGATTTGCGAAATTTTCCTAAATCGATTTGTGATGATCGTGGCTGTCGAGGCTAGTAATAGACCCTTACGATTACATGACAACCAAAATCGGCGTCGCTTGAGTTATCCTAAGTGTGATGAGAATTACAGAGTCGATACGCGTAACGTCTGCAAAAGCCTCCCGCTAGTTCGAGATAAATTGAAATTACGGACGACGGAAAATCGATCACGAAATGGGATCTCGGAATTGGATAATGGAAATGAGGAATTCCAACAATTAACTTAGATTGGACGTCGCCTAAATGAGGATGAAAATTAGCGAAAAAAAATTGAAATTTCAGATGAAAGGTGTGAAAAGACCATTTTGCCTTGGGGAGTTAGTCTTGTCTTAACAATTTGAAGAGGGCATTTTAGTCATTTGAGTGCCCCTTGGAGCTGTCGAAAAGTGTGAGGGAAAATTGGGAAGTAAAATGTGGATATTATGCATAAATGGACAAGTGTCATCAATTGGGTTAATGTCATTAATTATCCACTAACTTAACTCTTCTAGTAGCTTGACTAGGGTTGAATGAAGATGGGTTTCGTTTGCATTTTTCCCCTTAGAAATTTCGAGGACATCTCTTTCCCTCTCCTCCTTCTTGCATTTTCTCTGCATGAACAAAAGCTGTTCTGTTCAACCAGCCTTGTTCGTCGGAGTCGCCGCTCTCGACCGCCACTTCCGGCGACTGTTTGACGTCGCGCCGACCACCAGCTCCTACCCTGCCTCTTGTCAACCATCTCCAAGTGGAAGCTCGGCATTTGGTCACCCATAGAGCTCCGGCCAACCAATCTTCCGAGAGCCGACGGATTTCGTCGCAGCTAAGGGTAAGCCTCCATTCAGCTTCCATAGGGCCTCGAATTGCTTCCAATTTTTTGTGGTAGTTTGTAGACATGTAGTACACTTGTATTCTGAGCTGAGGTATCAAGTTGAGTGCAATTTGATGGAGTTTTGATGTCGGAATGGTGTTGATTGTTCAAGCAGAATTCTTATCAGCGGTAGGATTTGAGGAACCGGGGCTGTTCGTGGACTTTCGACGTTGCTGTTTGCACCTAAATTTTAATTTTAGGAGATTCATTTATTTATTTCACAAAATGAGAGTTATTTATAATTCTTGAAAAAGTAAATTCTCATGCATCGCATATTTATTTGTTCTCTCATGCATTGGCATTCAGGCGAAGGGAAATCGATCGAGCTTAATTTAACGGGCGACGGGACCAAAATCAATTTGCAAATTTTCGATCATGAAGGGGGGAATTGCCGAAAATCATGTAGGCTCAATTCAAATCCAATTCGATCCATTTTAATACTTTTAAATGAAAGGCTTTTAATTAATTATATGTTTAATTAATTAAAGCCCAATTAGGCCTTAAATTCAAGCGAATGACCCCATCTATAAAGGAACTTTCGGCCAGAAGCCCTATCCCCCATGGTGGCCGAATTTTGTGATATCCTAGCCCGATAGGATTATTCAAGAATCAGAAATTATGATCATACGGTAGATATCTCGTCTGAAATTTTTAGAGTCAACGGCTAGGATTGAATCTTGGAGCATAACCCTAATATCCACTATATATATCTCACTATGTCTAGGTTTTTTTTTTTGGGGGGGGGGATGTCGCGACCCTCTTGAGGTTGTCGGGCTCTCGAGGGCTAATGGGCCGTCCTATCTGGTCGGACGCGGGCCTCTCCCAAGGCCCATTACCCAAATCGCAACGGAGGTATGCGTGATCGACTTTCAGTGTGGTCTAGTGACATGTGCTAAGTGTGCATGCCATGGAGTCGCCACCAATCATTTTTTTAGGGTGTGATTGGACCACCCAATCGAATAGTTGGGAGTTTCTATTCAATTCTGCGAGAACCAGAGAAATGGTTTCGGGGACTTAGTTACACCAACTGTCAGAGTTGACGCCCTTTCGGTACCTAAATTGACTGAATTTTCTAGCCTGAGATTCATGCGGATGAATAAAGTATGAACCCTAAATCTAGAAATTCATGCAGATATGAGTGATTATCCTAGCAATCACAATCAGTAATAAAATGCGCAACTCAAGGAATCTAGATATGCAAATAAATCACTTGGCATTCCTAGTAAGGCCCTATTTATCAATCACAGCTCAAGAATGATTTAGCTGTCCTAGTCATTCTACACACGATCTAACCTAAGAAAAGCATTATGAAGCATCGAAGGAGTTCGAGAGTACTCACATGGGGTTCGCCGTGCCCTGATTTGGTCTTGGACGAGCCGACCCGATTATATTTGGGGATCCACTCGGCGTTTTACACCATGAAATCATGTGAAACAAAAACGAAAATATTCAGCAAGGAGAATTTATTGTAGATGGTGGTCGATCTAATTGGACATCAAGACTAAAAAATATGTAGAAATTTACAAATTAAAATACTCGAATGACATTTTTTTGCCAAATTCAACTCTATGCGTCATGAAGAAACACATGCAATTGAACTTGAATTTTGACTATTTATGAGTTCAAAATGAAAAAGAAATTAAAATAAAAATATTGACTATTTTTCTATATTTTTACGACATCGAACGCTATTTTTCTTCATTTTTCATGTATTTTTCTATTTTTGGAAAATATTAAAAAATATTAAAAAATATGACAAATTATTTTTTTATCAAAAATGGTTCCTTTAGCTTGGTCAAGGTTACCAAAGATGATTTTTTAATTTTTTTTTTAACTTTTTATAGATTTTTTATGAATTTTTTAAAAATAAACTATGAAAGACTGATCAAAAATCAGGTGTCAACAGGGGACGACATAATTTTCTGCGCACTCTCTTTCACTCTCTCTCTCTCGCCATACCCTATCTCACCAACTCTCTTTCCCTTCCTCACATTCGACCATCGTCATTTCGGTGCTGCTTCCACGCCACATACCCCTGCATCCGCATTGCTCCTCCTTCCCGCTGCCGCCTTGGATCTCTGTCGCTGCTGCACTGAATAAGCCGCCCGTGTCCTTCACTGCTCCACACCGCCATCACCACGTTGCCGTCCCAGGTCACTCGGAGGTCGCTGCCTCCATCCGCCTTGCTCAGTGTCCCTCCCACTCGTCAACCATCCAAAGGCCGGTACGTGCTGTTGCTATCTCCGCTCGCTCCCGACGCCCAACTGTCACCACCGCTACTACCCTTGTTCGCTGCTGTCGTTTTCGATTCGTTGACGCGGCTGCCGTATCATCATCGCCGCTGTCCAGTGAAGATTCCTCATCAAACCGGTTCTTTTGTTCACCCTGCGATTTAAGCCGTGCCACCATCTGCACATCCTCGACAGCCAGCAGCTCCCTCTGCGACTTTCTGTTATCGTTTTCTTGTTTTCGTAAGATATTGAATCGATCTTGTGAGTGTTTAACTCGACGAGGGAAAGGAGGCTCGGCTTAGGTATAATTCCAATCCTGATTTTGGTTGATCATTGATCGATAATTGTTTAATTTGTCAGGACCGTTGATTTAGTTTAGTTGAGTTTAATTACTTTTGCATGTACCGCGAATCTCCAACAAAATCAAAAGCCATTTTCGCAAAAAAAAAAAATCAAGTTACGGCTGGTTTCGCCCGTTACCCCGCGGGCGCGATTTGCCGAGCTTGACACACACAAAAATGCTAAATCGGCAAGGCTGAATTTTTAGAAATAAAGATTTGATTTTTTCGGAGTTTTGAATTCTTTCCATGTTGGTGTGATTGCTTGCCTAATTGATAGAAATTGA
The DNA here is from genome assembly GCA_021437785.1 of Rhodomyrtus psidioides. Classification (NCBI taxonomy): domain Eukaryota; kingdom Viridiplantae; phylum Streptophyta; class Magnoliopsida; order Myrtales; family Myrtaceae; genus Rhodomyrtus; species Rhodomyrtus psidioides. Next base: position 4,488,443 of record JAILYB010000044.1, on the reverse strand, counting down.
TAGGATTTGATTTTCTGATTGAAATCCTACGGTTGCCTTGTCTAGGTTAGTTTCCCGTGTCAAGTCGATCTCGTTCGGTAAGGAAAGATTCGAATTATGAAGTTTTGAATCCGATCGCTTATTTAAAAAGGAAGGCGTGTTTAGTAGATGGCAATCCCGATTTCCAAGTATGGAAGGCATGCAAATATCTTTGAAAGTGATTTGCGGCAAATCCTAGATTGATTTTCGAATTTAATAGGAAAATGGACACAATTTTCGGGAATAAAAAAAATAATTTTCGAAAATAAAAAAAAGAATAAAAATGGCGAGTTCGGTTTTTGTTTAGCAAATTTCGAATCTCTAAAAAAATGATAAATTCATTCCGCATATTGCCATGTCATCTCGCATGTCATCCCATGTTTCCCATGTCATTTTATTTGTAATGTAATTTTCGGTTCTTAGGACTAGATGGATCAGGAAAAGCCCGATGTTGTGGGCCCAATAGAGTTTGGTCATAGGGAAGTTGGAAATATGGATGGGACCGTCGCGAACAACAATTTTCATAGGAGGATCAGGAAGATGCGACGGGCTATCAGAACCGCTCCAAAGTGTGGGCCTTGCAAGAAGGGTGACGTCCAAGATCAGACGGCGGCCCAAACCCAACAAGATCAAGATGACGAGAGCGTCGGGGAAAATTTCGCTTAGTTTTTTTTTTAGGATTTTCGGAATTATCAAAGTGTTATTTTTGAATTTATTTTTTTTGAACTTCGAGTCAATTGATCCTTTATTTGTAATTTTCGAGTATTTGAAGTTTTGTATCCTTTAATAATTTGTCGTATGTCATATAGTTTTAGGTCATGCATTGCATTAGTAATTTATCTTTCTTTTATTCGAAATAAATAAAAGAAACGACAAAAAAAAAATTCACGAAAAAAATTGAAGAAACAAAAGCCTTGAGTTGATTTCTGAGTTGTCATTTTTCTCAAGAAAATCCAAAAAAAAAAGAATCTAGGTACCGAAAAGGCGTTGGTCTAAATCAATTAGCGTAACCAAATCCCCGGATCCAAAATCTCTGGTTCACAGAGGTGAATTAGTTCTCCCGCTAGTTTACTTGGGTTTCTAGTCGACCTACCTTGAACGATTAGTGGCGACTCCTCATTTGTTCTAATTTTTCCATGTTGCGATTCGGTAGGGTTTGGGAGGGTTCGCATTAGGTTAGTTCTCGATAACTTGCCTGATAATCCGATTAACCATTTTTTTAGGTCGCGACAGCTTGGCGACTCCACTGGGGACATACTTTTTATTTTCCAAGAAATATGAATGCTTAACTCAGTTATCTGAACCTTTCAGAAAATTTAAAAGTTGTAGAGGATTTAGGCCGTTTAGATTCCTTGGATATCTTGAGTGGATTGATTGAATCTCACATTCAGGTGTTAAACACTTTTTTGTAGGGTTGGAGTGATAAGGGGAGGTGTTTGTTAACCCTTTTTGTGCAGGCTATAAGGGGCGAGTGTTTGCTGACCTTTGTTTTGCAGTTTGAAGGAGTTTATGTATATTAGTTTATATAGAAGCGCTGTCTTGATATAACCTACTATGCATGCCTTAGTTGGATAGACACTACACCTTGTACACACAGCCTGCCGTTGGACATAAATGGCTAGGCTTATGATGGTACTTGGTTAGGGACACTTCGGCCGTTACCCTGTGGCCCGAGTCGTCATTCTCAAGTCCCGAACCTTTCTAAATTGGTGCCGAGAGCGAATACCCTCGTCACTTACCCTGGTGATGCGGGTCTTTACTTGGCTGAGCCGGATGTCTACGGGGGACCTCGATCCCGCCGTAAACCCCAGTTGGCTTGGTCCGAGTATCCTTGGGGCTCCACCTTTGAAGCCTATTAGTTAGTAAACCTCACGGTCTTATCTGTATGTCTATGTGATTGTTTGCTTCGGGTCTCTAAAGGCGATATTCTCTGAACTTTACATTTCTCTCTATTTATGCTTTTCGGGTTGAACCATGACAGCTAGGGCGAGTCAGAGCCTCGAATTATAGATCATGGGGGAAGGAGATATCCAGTGTATTGAGCCAGCCAAGGAAAAGTTGAAGGGATGGTGGAATTTTCTAGGCGAGGATACCCGAGAGATAATCAGATTTTACATTGGTCGGATGATTCCTTTGATCCATATTCGTATTCAGTTTGGTTTCGTTCATGCTCTGGTTCAGTTTTGGAGTCCACATACTACCACATTCATCTTTGGCAAGCATGAGCTAACTCTCACCTTGGAAGAGTATAGTATTCTTGTTGGAAAGTCACTGGGCCGGGTTTTGGTCGCTCCGCCACTTGGTAAAGATCCAGTCCTAGTCTTGTCTGAGTTTTTAAATGTCAATAAGGATGAAGTGGCTAAGATTTTGAAACAAGAAAAGGGGAGTTGCCCCATCTCATTCCTAAATAGTTGTCTTAGGGTTAATCCTTCTGGATTTCGCAGAGCTAGAATTTTCATGATGTTATTCTTTGGGTCAATCGTTTTTCCAAATAAGCCAAATCACGTCGATCCTTTGATGTCATTTTTTGTCGACGAAGTATTAGATGGAAGGAATTTCTTCAATACAATTTTGGCAGAAACTTTCCTTTCACTTAATAGATTTAAGGCAAAACAAGATAAGACACTCCGTTTTTCTCCAGAAATTCTGCAAGTTTGGTTTCTTTCTCACTATGTTCAGTTTGGAAAATACCTCGAAATACCCTTGATTTCATAACTTGAACACCCTTTCTTGAAATTTAAAAATGAATAAGGTCGACTTCCTGACTTTCACTTTACCAAGCTTTTGGCCCTGTTATCAAACCCCAGTCCAGTGATTTTCCTATGGAGTGCTATATGATTTAAGGTGGAGAAGCCAAGGATCACGGGTCCAGACGGAGCGCCTATTCCTCTTTTGGGACTTTCAAGCATGTTAGAATATCATCCTACAAGGGTAGTCCGTCAGTATGGCGTTCTACAGGAAATTCCACCAAAGCCAAGGGAAGGCGAGATCTGCATCTACTTTGAAGGAAACGACCGGAGGTTTGAGGAACATGCCACCCTGTCGCGTTCTATGTGGGAATGTTATCAACCAGTAAAGCTTGTATTTCCGAAGGAAGTCCTCAAGGCAAGGGTCAAGATGTACTGTGCCTCTCTCAAATATATCAAGGAGCATGATATACCAAAGGAGTGGCTCCCAGAGGTTCCAGCCATTACCATGCGTCTCAAAATCCGTTTACTCAAGAAGAAGTATGCCAAAGTTAAGGAGAGGGCCCGTATCTTTGAGGAAAAGTACAAGAAGCTCAAGGCTCAGAAGATTCTCCCAGATATATGGCTCGAGGTTTTTTTGAGTGCTTTCAGTCTTTCTAGAGATTTGTTTAAGGATTTCTTTCTTGTAATTCGACTTTGCCAGAATTTATTTCCTGAGGTTATTTAATTTTGATTGAATGGAGAATTTCAGATCTAAATTTGTTTAAATATCATATTGACATGAATGATTTTCTTAATTGAATCAAAATGCTTGCAATGACAAAGGTTTTACTGTCACGACCCGTGTCTTTGTGAGCATTCAAACATCCCTCTAAGGCCGGCTAATTTAAATACTTCCCAGGAACCAGCGGCTTCTAACTTTAGCGAAAAGTGACATGCACATGCAGAAGCGAGAACAAATCTCCGTACAACATAAATAACACGATGATTCGAGATGGACAAAAAAGATTTTCTCAATATAACCAATATCTTTACAAGCACCGTTCAAATTCCAAAAGCTATAGTCATCCATGAACCGAAGGCAGACTTGTTCTAATCCCACCAACTACATATGGGAGTACGAGGTTAAATGTTCAATTGCTTTGAAAGACTTCATCGATAGCATCCCTGGAGCTTCACCAATTAAGACCTGAAAATGTTATCCCACGATGGGGTGAGAATAAATCTCAGTAAGTAAACTCCTAAACCTAGACTAGGCCAATAGTACCTTCGGACGAATCCTAAACATGCAGTTCCCACATTCTAGGTCAATTGTCAAATCATCTCTTGTCTTGCAATTCTAATCATCAAGGCCATTCTTCACATCAATTCCTATGAACTAGTTTATCCATCGAGGCCATCCTTCGGGTCGAGTCCTATCACGTGTTCCTATCCGTCAAATGGGATGATATGCTAAACAAGACTAAGGCAATAACTCATCGCAATCACAATTCAAATGTTCACCAATCAAGTCATAATTCAGTAAAATAAGATCGAGCTTCGTACTCTGGGCACTTCACAAATTACATACTCGTATAGGGTATTTCATATCATAAATCACAATTTAATCTATAAAGGCCCGCGTCATAACGCATTAGGCTATCATATTGCACAAGGCAAGACCCCCCGTAATAACGGCTCCCAGGTCGTACTTTCATTTGGCCAGACCCCCCGTAGAAACGGCTCACAGGTCGTACTTTCATTTCGCCAGACCCCCCGTAGAAACGGCTCCCAGGTCATACTTTCATTTGTTAGTATGTGATCACATATAAATATACTCATCAATCAATTGCCAAGCGAAGTCAAGATGCACAATCACAAAGAGGCAACTCATCATTCGGCCTCTGCATTTTAAATCATTGAATCTCACCTTCTAATTCATGGCCAAACCTTAAAATGACAATTCGAGTCTTTTAATTCAAAACAATCCACAAGGCACCTCAAGGCCGAAAGCACATAAGGAAATCTTTCAGTTTAGCCACTCAATCAATGGTATAGTCTCTTAGCTCGAATTAACCACTCGATTAATAACAATAAGTCTTGGCCAAGCATATCAGGTGAAATTAATCAATTCAACAATTCAATTCATTTCAATTCCTCATGGCCGAATACACTAGGCTAATAAGTCAACCTAATATCTCGACCTAATATCTCAATTGATCGCTTGATCAAACATTGCCAAACAACTAGCCATGAATTCATACTTATGTACCCCACTTGTCGAATTAGTCGTTTATTACAAACATGGCCCAAGCTTGCATTATTCGATCCCCTCCACATTTTGATAATATCCCAAGTCCTTGAACCATTTCACCTAATCAAGAAACATTGCCCATTTGACTAAAAATCACGAGATCGAACCAAGCACTTTAGGATTACAACATAAACACATGTGGTTCTCTCTAGTCTTCCTAGAATCAAGTTCCAACAACACAACCAGCCATGGGCTCTTCATTTCCAACTCAAGAATAACCATCACAAGCAACTCACTACAAGTCAGATTCGGGTTCCTCATGGAACACCGCAAAATAAGCCCTTAAACTCATCCAAATCCACATCTAAGGTATCCATTAGTAACCTAAAGTACTAGGCTAAGTTTAAGAGCAACTTACCAAGGAATCAAGCAAGGAAATTCAACAACGAGGGCGGCATCAGTCACGGCCGAATAGCGGCACCGGCGGCTCACAAAGGATCTAGTAAGAACATCCAATAATCAACCACTAAACTCTCCTAAAATCCACTTGAAACTTCAACCATGGTTTCCTATCAAGCTAAGCTAAGCTCAAGATATCACTTACCTCAAGACTAAGTAAGACAAGTCCCTAAGACTCACGGCGTTGGCGGCTCTACGGTGGTCCAACGAGCGGCGAACGGCGGCGGCGGTTCTCCATGGTCGGCCAAGAAGAGAGAAAAGCCGAGAGTGAGGGAGAGAGGAAGATGGCATCGGTGAGAGAGGGAGAGTGGGAGAGAATGAGGGAAATGAGAGGGGAGAGATAGAAAGTGTTCTTAACTTTCAAAATTGTAAGAGAGAGAGAGTGAGTTGATGGGGGGTTGTCATAGGGCTAGGCTAGGACAAGATAGACTTGGTGGTTGAGGGATTTAAGGGATTTGACTTGTACTTGACTTGACTAGTTGGTGGGAGTTGTTGACTTGGGGACCCCACCAATAATTCAAGACCTTGGTCTCTTAAATTGCAAGATGGGTGAGATGGTAAAAATACATGGCAATTGCACCATCTAATCCCCAAAATTTCGTCCACTATAGGCGGCTACAAATGACTAAAATACCCTTCTCACAGACTAGAGAAACGAGCACAACTCGAGGGTAAAAGGGTCATTTTCAATTCCAGTCTAAAACTTCACTTTTCTAATTATTTTAAGGCGAACCATAATTTTAATTGACCTTAATGAGCCGACATCCAATCTATCACTGTTGGAATCCTTGAATACCTGACACCCAATTTTCGAGGTCCAATTCGTGGTTAAAATCTGTCAATGGCAATTTCAGTGTATCTCAAACTAACGGGCGGCTCTTAGGAGTTACGCGTATCGACCCATGACTAATGTCACGTTTAAGAGTTATTCGAGTCATGGCGACCTTGGTTGTCATGTAATTGCGAGGGTCAATCGCTAGTTCCAAAGGACGTGATCGTCAAGAATTGGTTTAGGTTGATTCGCAAATTATACGATGGTCGAACGGAATCACCCGTGATCCAATTGTATAACACTGGAAAATCGTTTCAAGACCAATCTTAGACCGGCCTATCATGGCTCAAAATATTCCCTCGGCAATCCTTATGGTCAAGGTACCAATCCATGGTCGAGTTCTTTGGTACACGTACTTAAGTCCTACTTAGCCTTTCCCCATCGGTTAGTCTTCTCAAGAGTGGCCAACTCTGAGCGAGGTTTAACTGAAACGCACTGACAAGATGTCTCATGAAATCATTCTTCGAAAAGGGTCGGATTTCAGAATGTCACAACTCTTCCCTCCTTATAAAAATTTCATCCTCGAAATTTACCGTAAATCACATCGTACTCAACAACTGGGTGCTGACGCCTTATCTCTACTTCATCTTCCTCGGCGGTCCTCTTTTTAATTGCCAAAACCCAAATAGGTCTTCACACCTCGGACTCGACTTTCCAAATCAGGCAGGCCTCGCATGGGTGATACTTTAAGAAAAACATAATCTCTCACTTGAAGTTCTAAAGATCTATACCGTTTGTCCATTTAGTTTCAGTATCGATGCCAAGGCCTTCGTAATGGCGCACCGGCCGTCAAACTCACCCACGATCCGCGTAGCACGCTTTAGATCCATATACCGTTTTGAAACCCGCGTCTCAACACTTCAGGTTAAAATCTCACGTATTAACGCATCAAGATGGGCACAAATCCTCGCATTCAACACGCTTCAGGATATTACGCGAGACCCAAACATAACTCCAAGTAACTTGATCCACAATATTAACTTAGGACCCACCCATGCTTTTCAAATGGCTTAATACAATCTAGTGCCACCTCCAGTCAGTCCCTCATGAAGTAATTTCAACCCAAGATAGAAGTCATTTGCAATAAGTCCCCACTCAAACATCCTTGATAAAGGTATGCACCAACCAGTCATCCAATCTGTCTACAAGTAATTGTTACTTTAGACATCTCCACCAGGCATAGCCACTCATTACCACATCCTTTAAAGTTCATGATACACGCTCGCAACATAATCTCATGCATCTAGATCATTTTCTTAGGCCATCTATTTGTCTGCATACGACATGACGTACTATAATGTAACTTCGTCCCTATGACGTCTTGAGGACTCTCCCAACAGTTAAGGTAAACTTAGGATCTCTACTTGGTACAACTATCATTGAATTTCCACAAGATTCGCCTGACACCTACACAATTTATCTCATGGTCCTCTTGACCTTTCAAATGACCCCATGGCCAAATTCATAACAATCCGTCCTCGGTTCCAGTCGAGAGTTTCCCATGACTAAGGGTCACTCGTCAAACTTATCCAGTCGTACCTTCCTTCGTTGACACATTTGATTCTTAGCCACGAGCTTGACTATTTCTCTTTTCAGTCTATATCATCACTAGTACTAACACAAGTCCTGGTACTCCTTGGTAAATCCGTGGGACACTATAGTCATCACGATGAGTTCCCAACATGACCTTGCCCTCTAGGTCCTTTATCATCGTATACTTACATTCGTTCATGAAGCTTCTAGGTCTCTATCCGTGGGTACGTAAGAGTCTGGATTTTCTCCCTGTTGTAATCTCTTCCATGCTCTCTAGGCATCAGGACCCGCAGATCACAACGCTTTAGCCCCCGAAAACTCCTTTCATGTTCATTCGGCCATTCGCGCCGCATCTCGTCCTTAGTCCGTTTCATTAATAGGACGACTCTTGCCACGATTCGTCTATAGCAAACCATCAATTCCAGTAACTCCAAACTCCAGTAATCCATACTGTTTTCTGACAATCCATTACTTATACTAATCCTCAAGGGTTCCACAGGAAATCCATTTCCCATAGGCTTTATGACCTAGAACTTGCCTTATTAGACCCAAATCTCGCGCTCTTATATTCTGCATACCTCGAACGTCCTCTTAGAGTCTATGGGATACCTTCCAAAGGCCATTCATGCTCTTCATGATTCCTTGATTCCGATCAATTCCTTTCAACTGAAATTTCTAATTCCACAAGCGACTATCACATCTCAAAAATCAATTGCCTAATATTAATCTATAACCTAAAGTCTAGTCGCCATTCAAGTCGAATCCATATGCATTCGATTACAACTGGCCTTTGATCCAAATATCCCTTGTCCACTTCCTTGCATACATCTCGTCTCACACTGTCTAAGACTGTCAATAGCAATTGATGACTATAACCATCAAGATGTAATGCAATTCAAGCCTAAACTTATTAATATCAGTCGTCTTTTTATAACTCATATTCACAAATGAAGCTCATCAGTCGGTCGTTTCCATTTCAACACATTGTCTAATCCACTGTCAATCTCTGGCCTATAATCACAAATAACTATTAAGGTCATCAATTAGAGTTGATACTAAAACCATCAGAATGCAACAAAAGTTCAAGCCTATTATCCTTGAGACACTACCTGGTGACGTTCACTCTTAACACCCAGACAACAGAATTTCTCTTCTTTTCGTACCGGGGTCTCTTACTCTATGAGGAGACTACATTTCTTAGTGGCATTCTCTTGTCTCGAATCCACCTTGTCTTCCTCGTTCCATAGAATGTCAATCTTGAAGTCTGCATCAACAGCGGTACCTTTACTCCAAGATCCAGATGTCACCATACTTGACATTCTCCTTCCAATAACTCCATCACCTCAACGACAAGGTTCTAAGGGATCGAGGTTTCTCCTTGGTCTCTACAAATCCTCACCTTGGATATTCAACTCAATTAATTCAAATCACTTTGCGGTCATAATCCAAGCACCCCTGTTGCTTGCTCGTCCATCCATTCGTAACCAAGACTATCAAGCCCGTCCTCTTTCCTTCTCGACAACGACCATCTCAGGGTCCGATCGTCCTTTAGAACGTCGCCCTATCCTTTAGGGGACAACAACTTATAACTCCATTCCCGATGGTTCGGTTCAATCTCAGTCAACCTCACAGAATCATTAGACTCAAGCAGACTAGCACGCTGATTTCCCCTAACACTTCCCACATGACGAGAGAGACAGACCACCAATTTCCCTTCTAAGCCTTATGCTCAGGTATCAACCATTCCTTACAGGTACATTCTAAGTTCTATAAGTGGAAATCCTCTTTACTCATGGTTTCCCTAGTCCTTTAGCCCTTCGAGATGAGGTTCATCATAATACTTCAGATCTAAGAATACCAATTCTTCACCATGCTTCGAACCTCAATTCATTCTTTAACCTCCTTGTCCTTATCCAACGGGTTCCAAACCATCTTTGATGCATGCTTGGGCAGTCTTGAGAACTCTACCCCATAATGGCAGATCTTTATCTGATTCTCACAAACTTCAGGGACTCCATCAACTCTTGCTCCTTAGCAATATCAGTAATGTATTCCTCATTAATCAACTCGATGAAGGCAATTCCGATTAAATGCTACGCCTTCGAGAAAAATTCTTCCTTTGATAACTATTCACCAATCATCAGCAGTACCTTTGGAATGTTATTCGCTAGGTTTATCCTCTCCTCAGTGTACTCCAAAGCCTCTAGGGCCTTTTTACAAATCCTTAATCCAAATAGGAGCAGTCTCATAATTACATTTCCTGCCAAGTCAATCGACTTTGACTTTACAAACTATTCCACAAGCTAGTCCCTTTGCCAAATTCTATCCCCGTCTCCAATATCATTTCTTCGATTACTACCATTAACTCTAATAACAACAGTAGCAACAGTCTCATCTGATTAGGTAACATTGGTAGCCTATTCTCGAGCCTATCCCCTCATCAAATTCTCAGTCTCTCATTAAAGCTCTCTCGACTTTATCAACTCTCAAATCTCCCACAACTTGTGGTCTGGAGTTAGGCGCTCCTCTAACACTTTTATCTCGATTGCTCATTCCTACTAGGCTCTAACATCACAAGAGCCATTATAGTTCCACCAAAGGATTCAAGGACCTAAGCTATCTACTCAAGTCTAGCAGTCCTAAACTGCTCACCACAATGGTAACCATAAGCCAGCTACTAATTACCAAGCAATTACAAGCAACACTCAGCCAGGAGTCAATCATCAAACAAGTCTCAACTAGGCAAACATCAAGCAAGCACTCATGGCATCAATTCAATGAGATAATTCCTCGTACCTTAAGTCTTTCCGCACCTGCGACTTAGCGAAATTACAACATGCTATTCAGTTCTCAAATAGTCCTTAGCCAAAATACACTTGATGCCAAGTAGGCCAATCATAGATCAAGCATTCAAAGGCACCCATCAAGAATTTCTCATCCATACCCCAAGCCTAGATGCATCTGCCCGTTAGCATAGCCATAATCAGCTATCCAACCAAACACTCGGTAAACAACGCTTAGTGCCAAGTACGAAGCTCTAGGACCTCTAATCGCCTACGGCGATGCACACCAATAATGTCATTCACATGCACCATATCAAATGCCACGCAATGTTTGAAATTTCATCTTAAGGATCAGCTTTAATGCAATAAATCTTTTGATAAAAGAATCAGACTTAGCCCGATACCTAGACCCATCCCTTTCAATGTATGATTTAGGTCATTCCTGCCTCCATTTCTGTCTTAGAAGCCTGCCAAGAGCCGCTCTTTATCCGAACTTCTATGTCCCGGCGTACACTCCCCGCCCTCATCAGGCCTGGCCTTTGCAGGTTGTCCCAAGTCATACACCTACGAGGAGAGTCCCGTTCCACACGTCCCATAACATGCTTCATTACGGTTTATAGGTATCCCATCAGCTTGTCCCATACCAAGCGATGGTTTATCAAGTGTGATAATGATATGCTCATGCATGCACATTCCTCAACTTTTATTTTGACGCCATAAACACATGCAGTGCATGATTGTACTCATTGCTCGTCATATCTCAGTTGTTTCCCGATCAATTACCTATCAATAGAGGGTTTCTAGTTCCACAAATGACCATCACACAGATCAATGGCCTAGGATCAAGCATATACCTCAAAGTCACAATCATGATCATAAAAATCCAATCGATCCTTTACCCACAAGAAATCCTCTATTAACCTCAAACACATTTTCAACCTCAAGCTCAAGCTTATGACTCCCCAATCCCTGTTCACTTTCTTGTAAACCTTAATCATCACATCACCCAAGACCATCCATTAAAATCGATACCATAACCATCAAGACACGGCACAAATTCAAGTCTACAATTCCCAATATCCAGTAGTCCATACCTAACCCTAGGGGTCCTGCTATCTAATCATCCTCAAGTCATCACTCCTTATCACTCCAAGTCTCAATCGAATTGGATCGAGCTGACCTCGCTCTGATACCACTTAAACGGGGATATCACGACCCGTGTCTTTGTGAGCATGCAAACATCCCTCTAAGGCCGGCTAATTTAAATACTTCCCAGGAACCAGCGGCTTCTAACTTTAGCGAGAAGTGACATGCACATGCAGAAGCGAGAACAAATCTCCGTACAACATAAATAACACGATGATTCAGGATGGACAAAAAAGATTTTCTCAATATAACCAATATCTTTACAAGCACCGTTCAAATTCCAAAAGCTGTAGTCATCCATGAACCGAAGGCAGACTTGTTCTAATCCCACCAACTACATATGGGAGTACGAGGTTAAATGTTCAATTGCTTTGAAAGACTTCATCGATAGCATCCCTGGAGCTTCACCAATTAAGACCTGAAAATGTTATCCCACGACGGGGTGAGAATAAATCTCAGTAAGTAAACTCCTAAACCTAGACTAGGCCAATAGTACCTCCGGACGAATCCTAAACATGCAGTTCCCACATTCTAGGTCAATTGTCAAAACATCTCTTATCTTGCAATTCTAATCACCAAGGCCATTCTTCACATCAATTCCTATGAACTAGTTTATCCATCGAGACCATCCTTCGGGTCGAGTCCTATCACGTGTTCCCATCCGTCAAATGGGATGATATGCTAAACAAGACTAGGGCAATAACTCATCGCAATCACAATTCAGATGTTCACCAATCAAGTCATAATTCAGTAAAATAAGATCGAGCTTCGTACTATGGGCACTTCACAAATTACATACTCGTATAGGGTATTTCATATCATAAATCACAATTTAATCTATAAAGGCCCGCGTCATAACGCATTAGGCTATCATATTGCACAAGGCAAGACCTCCCGTAATAACTGCTCCCAGGTCGTACTTTCATTTGGCCAGACCCCCCGTAGAAATGGCTCCCAGGTCGTACTTTCATTTGGCCAGACCCCCCGTAGAAACGGCTCCCAGGTCCTACTTTCATTTGTTAGTATGTGATCACATATAAATAAACTCATCAATCAATTGCCAAGCGAAGTCAAGATGCACAATCACAAAAAGGCAACTCATCATTCGGCCTCTACATTTTAAATCATTGAATCTCACCTTCTAATTCATGGCCAAACCTTAAAATGACAATTCGAGTCATTTAATTCAAAACAATCCACAAGGCACCTCAAGGCCGAAAGCATATAAGGAAATCTTTCAGTTTAGCCACTCAATCAATGGTATAGTCTCTTAGCTCGAATTAACCTCTCGATTAATAACAATAAGTCTTGGCCAAGCATATCAGGTGAAATTAATCAATTCAACCATTCAAATCATTTCAATTCCTCATGGCCGAATACACTAGGCTAATAAGTCAACCTAATATCTCGACCTAATATCTCAATTGATCGCTTGATCAAACATTGCCAAACAACTAGCCATGAATTCATACTTATGTAACCCACTTGTCGAATTAGTCGTTTATTACAAACATGGCCCAAGCTTGCATTATTCGATCCCCTCCACATTTTGATAATATCCCAAGTCCTTGAACCATTTCACCTAATCAAGAAACATTGCCCATTTGACTAAAAATCACGAGATCGAACCAAGCACTTTAGGATTACAACACAAACACATGTGGTTCTCTCTAGTCTTCCTAGAATCAAGTTCCAACAACACAACCAGCCATGGGCTCTTCATTTCCAACTCAAGAATAACCATCACAAGCAACTCACTACAAGTCAGATTCGGGTTCCTCATGGAACACCGCAAAATAAGCCCTTAAACTCATCCAAATCCACATCTAAGGTATCCATTAGTAACCTAAAGTACTAGGCTAAGTTTAAGAGCAAAATCAAGCAAGGAAATTCAACAACGAGGGCGGCATCAATCACGGCCGAATAGCGGCACCGGCGGCTCACAAAGGATCTAGTAAGAACATCCAATAATCAACCACTAAACTCTCCTAAAATCCACTCGAAACTTCAACCATGGTTTCCTATCAAGCTAAGCTAAGCTCAAGATATCACTTACCTCAAGACTAAGTAAGACAAGTCCCTAAGACTCACGGCGTTGGCGGCTCTACGGTGGTCCAACGAGCGGCGAACGGCGGCGGCGGTTCTCCATGGTCGGCCAAGAAGAGAGAAAAGCCGAGAGTGAGGGAGAGAGGAAGATGGCATCGGTGAGAGAGGGAGAGTGGGAGAGAATGAGGGAAATGAGAGGGGAGAGATAGAAAGTGTTCTTAACTTTCAAAATTGTAAGAGAGAGAGAGTGAGTTGATGGGGGGTTGTCATAGGGCTATGCTAGGACAAGATAGACTTGGTGGTTGAGGGATTTAAGGGATTTGACTTGTACTTGACTTGACTAGTTGGTGGGAGTTGTTGACTTGGGGACCCCACCAATAATTCAAGACCTTGGTCTCTTAAATTGCAAGAAGGGTGAGATGGTAAAAATACATGGCAATTGCACCATCTAATCCCCAAAATTTCGTCCACTATAGGCGGCTACAAATGACTAAAATACCCTTCTCACAGACTAGAGAAACGAGCACAACTCGAGGGTAAAAGGGTCATTTTCAATTCCAGTCTAAAACTTCACTTTTCTAATTATTTTAAGGCGAACCATAATTTTAATTGACCTTAATGAGCCGACATCTAATCTATCACTGTTGGAATCCTTGAATACCTGACACCCAATTTTCGAGGTCCAATTCGTGGTTAAAATCTGTCAATGGCGATTTCAGTGTATCTCAAACTAACGGGCGGCTCTTAGGAGTTACGCGTATCGAACCATGACTAATGTCACGTTTAAGAGTTATTCGAGTCATGGCGACCTTGGTTGTCATGTAATTGCGAGGGTCAATCGCTAGTTCCAAAGGACGCGATCGTCAATCCTTATGGTGAAGGTACCAATCCATGGTCGAGTTCTTTGGTCCACGTACTTAAGTCCTACTTAGCCTTTCCCCATCGGTTAGTCTTCTCAAGAGTGGCCAACTCTGAGCGAGGTTTAACTGAAACGCACTGACAAGATGTCTCATGAAATCATTCTTCGAAAAGGGTCGGATTTCAGAGTGTCACATTTACTCTATCAAATGCAAACAAAGTTGGGAGTCTTAGGAAGTCCGTAAGTTAGAGTGTGTCATGGATCAGCCCGGTATGCTTGAACCATGTTACTAATCATGGGTTTTTTCTTTGTCTTAGGAAGCATATCACGGATCCCCCTCAGCATCCATATAACACTCGCTCCAAAGCCAGGCAAGTGGCCAATCCAGCCGAATCAGTTGCCCAAATGGGGGAGAGAATGAGGCAGGAAATGAGAAGGGAAAGGAAGGAGCAAGCCAAGGTCTTCAATGATCAACTGGCCGAGCTGAAGACAATGATATCCCAGCTGTCTTTGGGCCAACAACCACCTTCTGCTACACCCGTGCGTTCCAACCCTTTGTTTCAGTCGAAGGGGTTATACGTAGACCTACGACAGGATGAGGAAGACATGCCTGGAGTTGTAGCCTCACTTGCCGCGGCCAAGGAAAAAGCTAAAGGCGTTGCCAAAGCCTCAGGGCATGTTGGCCAATCATCGGCCCATGTTCCGTCTGTCCCGCTAGTGAACTATTCTCTACCTGAAGCTATTATTCCACAAAAGGATGATAATGCAAAGATGCTGGCCAAGATAGACCAGAGGCTCAAAGAGGTTGAGGGTGCACGGCATGTCCCTAAGATTGACCTTCGGCCTTTTCAAGAACAATCTATCTGGACAAGTTCAAAGTCCTAGATTTTGAAAAGTATGATGGCACGTCAGATCCTGTGCAGCACATCCAGACTTACCAGGCTAGAATGGGTAAGTATCCTACAAATGACGCCCTCATGGTCTAGACGTTTCAGGCCAATTTGAAAGGAGCCGCCATGAGATGGTACATTGCTTATGAGATTTATACCAAAGAGGATTGAGACGAGGTGGCCAATGATTTCGTGCAACATTTCAGTTTCAATATTGATGTGACCATCACAACACAAGATCTGGAGCGGGTCGAAATGAAGAAAGGTGAGTCGATTAAGAAGTACGGCACCAGATGGAGGAGTCTCACCTTACAGTTGAAATCAGTACCTCCAGAACATGAACTGATGAGACTATTCGTCTCTACCCTGCCACAGAACGTACGAGCACATGTGTTCATATCAGCAGTCGTGTCTTTCTCTGACCTTATTTCCTTTGTTGAGGAGGTGGAAAGCAACTAGAAGATAGGCTAGCTGGTATAGAGACAGTGGAACCGGTCCAAAGCTTTTTGCACCAAAGAAGGAACCAGTAGCCACGTAGGTTAACTTGGCGTACACGCAGAGACCGGTTGTTCAGAGTCCTGTCATTCAACTCCTCGACGAACGAAGGGCTAGTAGTAGCCAGAGAAGAGATACGTGGAAGAACCGACAGTTCAGCCCACTCCCGGGAACCTTGACACATATTTGGGCCATCCTACGAAAGAAATGGCTCTTAACTACAGAACCAATAAGAGCGAACACGTTAAACGCGAAATGGTATGAGCCGAGTAAGAGGTGTGATTATCATTGTGGGGAAGTAGGCCACGACATAAACAATTGTTTCATCCTGAAAAACCGTATTCAGGATCTGATTGAGACTAGGGCAATCTCGATACCCAACAAGCAGCCAAACGTGCAGAAGAACCCCCTACCTGAACATTCCGAGGCCGTCAATGCTGTTTTAGGAGAGGAAATTAGTACAACAGGTCCATTTAAAGTCAAGGCTTGACGCCCTAATCAGGGCGGGTTATTGTCAAACAGGAGAAGTGGTGACCTCAACTCAGCTGGAGGAGATGTTTACTAAGTTGATCAGAGATGGCTTGGTGGTTCGGATGAACCAGTTTGGGCTGATAGCTACCATCTCTGGGATGGTTATTGACTGGGAATAGGAGCTGCCGGCATTGGCTATATCCCCACCTGAAGCAACGTCTCCCATCGAGGAGATTGAAATAGAAGCTCAAGTAGATCCGGAGTCAGCAGATACGCCCCTTCTACAAGACGCGTCAGATGATGATCTGGGGCTGGTGGTGAACGAGAACCTGATGATTACCACCCTACAACCTTTCCCATATTCAGATGGTCGGGCAGTCCCTTGGTCCTATGACTTAGCTCTTATAACTAGGTCAGGAAGAACCTACAATGAAGACAAGCCGGCTAAACCGGTCGAAGAGAAGGAAGCTAAGGAGTTTCTCGCGGTCATTATGACTAGCGAATACAACATTGTAGATCAGCTGAGGAAGGCGCCAGCTCAAGTCTCTCTACTTGAATTGTTGCAAACCTCGCCTAAGTATCAGGAGGCGTTAAAGAAGGTCCTGGGGCAGGTTCACGTCCCTAAGGACATTGAACAAAAGAAGCTGGAAGGATTTGTCGGGGCGGTCCTGTTGAAGGATCAAGTAGCTTTCGCGGACGATGAGATTCCTGCAGAAGGTCGGGGCCATAACAAAGCCCTGCATATTACCGTGAAGTACAAACAAACCTTTGTGTATCGAGTCCTCATTGATAACGGTTCGGCATTGAATATATTTCCATTGGCCACCTTGAACCGATTGGGAGTGGACTTGGCTAGAATGCAGTCGGTAAAGGCCCTTGTCAGAGACTTTGATGGGATGAAGAAAGATGTTCTGGGGCAGATAAATCTAGACATCCTCATCAGACCGTCGACATTTGACATTTTGTTTCAAGTCCTGGATATCCCCTCTACATTCAATCTTCTACTTGGATGGCCTTGGATCCACAATGCAGGCGCCGTACCTTCGAGCCTCCATCAGAAGATTAAATTTGTGGTCGAGAAGAAGCTGGTGACGGTGTTTGGTCAAGAAGACCATCAGATCTATAACGAGACAGCCATTCCCTACGTGGAGCTGATCGGAAATGAAGAGAGCTCATATCAAGCGTTCGAGCTAATACAGACCATACATGCCTCTCCCGAGAGTCCCTTAACAACTCCCGAGGTGTCAACCGCTTCTGTTATGGTGGCCAAAGTAATGGTAGGGAATGGCTATCAACCCGGCATGGGACTGGGAAGACATAGCCAAGGAATCCGCACCCTTGTTGAGCTTAAAGGTCAAAATCATAAGGCGGGCCTTGGTTATCCGGGACAGAGACATGGCAAGCGGGTTGTGAAAGGACTTGGCAAGCAAGAAGATAGTTCTCAGCCACATCCCCTATATCTCACTTTCCGATCTGGTGGGGTGGTTGGAGGATATGATGAGTTGTCCAAGTATGAGGACGATTTGGGGATTGTATTTCACGTTCCTATGAAGGAGCAGGTCGCCGAAGTAGAGCCCATGGAACTGGATGTGGATGGTGAGATACCTAACCTGGCTGAATGGTTTGGTGACATGATCGTGGGATTTGTTCTTGGAGACCTTATGCAGATAGATGGGACCCTTGAAGAAGAGCCCTACCTGGAACGCATACCACCGTGGCCTTCGAACAGTGTTCACTCTGAAGACGATCCATTAGAGGGTTTAGATTCAGAGTAACCAGTCTATGTTACCCCATGTGTGGGATATTTCTAGCTTTCTTTTAATTTCAGTCATTTCGGTTATTGTTAGGACTTTTCTCTTCATTATTACACTTTTCAATCAATAAATGTAATGAATTGATTTTGAAGATCAATAAAATTACAGAAATTTTTATCTATCATTTTGGAATCTTGTCGAAGTACCCCAAACCAACCCGATGACGATAACCAACGGTCAAACAAATTATCGTCAATGGCAAGATACCGAGGGTTGGGCTTCTTCAAAGATTCTCATCTCAAAATTTTTGTAAAATAAATTTTTCAGAAAGAAAAATAGAAAAAGCCAAGAAGAAGCATTTTCCAAGGAAAAAATCACATCCGAAAACGATAGGGCATACATCTTTAAACCCTGTTTGTTTTTCTGAATGCCCTACTTTATGTTTCAGGGATGTGGAAGGAGATCTAATGGATTCTGGAGTTTATGACCTTGATGAATTCGACCCCGAATACGAAGAAATACGTACGGAATTCGAGGAACATGAAATGGTCAAGCCGTTGACCGGAGAGGAGACCCTGCCTATTAATCTAGGAAATGAAGAAAACTCTAAGGAAGTCAAGATTGGGGCAAACCTTCTTGAGGACACAGCTAGACGGTTGATTCAACTCCTGAAGGATTACCAAGATATCTTTGCATGGTCTTACGCAGATATGCTAGGGCTCGATCGCTCGATTGTTGAATACTGTCTTCCGGTCAACCCATCTTGTAATCCAGTAGTACAAAAGAAACGAAGAGCTAGACCGGAGTTAGAAAATAAGATCAAAGATGAGGTTATGAAACTCCTAGACGTGGGATTCATTGAGACTTCTCTATACCAAGACTGGATTGCCAACATCGTTCCAGTGATGAAGAAGGGTGGTCAAGTTCGAGTTTGTGTAGACTACCAGGACTTGAATAAGGCCAGCCCGAAGGATAATTTTCCCTTCCTACATATCGATGTTCTAGTGTACAGCACAGCTGGATTCGAGCTGTTTTCTTTCATGGATGGCTTCTTAGGGTACAACCAGATTCTGATGAACGAAAATGATAAGAAGAAAACCACTTTCACTACCCCATGGGGATTATTTCAGTACAGGGTGATGCCTTTTGGATTGAAGAATGCCGGGGCAACATATCAACGGGCCATAGTGACTTTATTTCATGACCTGATTC
This sequence comes from Rhodomyrtus psidioides, assembly GCA_021437785.1. Lineage (NCBI taxonomy): Eukaryota > Viridiplantae > Streptophyta > Magnoliopsida > Myrtales > Myrtaceae > Rhodomyrtus > Rhodomyrtus psidioides. The sequence continues at coordinate 4,469,025 of JAILYB010000044.1, read as the reverse complement.
ATAATGAGTTAGAGGTATATGTAGATGACATGATTGCCAAGACCCGATAAGGGGAAGACCACGTCCAGACTCTGATTAAGCTATTTGAGCGGCTTAGGAAGTTCAAATTGCGACTCAACCCAGCGAAGTGTGTTTTTGGGGCTAGTAGTGGCAAATTGCTCAGTTTCATTGTCAGCAACCGAGGTATCGAGATTGATCCATCGAAGGCTAAGGCAATCTGTGAATTGAAACCACCGACCACGGCGAAGGAGGTTAGGAGTCTCATGGGAAGATTGAACTATATTTCCCAATTCATCTCTTAGTTGACAGAGACCGCCAAACCCTTTCTCAAGTTCCTAAAAAAGAATGCACTTTTTAGATGGGATGAAGAATGTGAGGAAGCGTTTGAGAAGTTAAAGCAGCATCTTATGTATCCACATGTCCTTCTACCACCCTCACCGGGGCAACCGTTGATTCTCTACCTCACAATAAACAGTGAGTCACTTGGAGCCATGCTAGCCCAAGAAAGTTAGGGAGATGCTAAAGAACGGGCCATCTATTATTTGAGCAAGAAATTCACGAGCTCCGAATTAAATTATTCAGAGGCTGAATAGACGTGCGCAGCATTGGTATGGGTGTTACACAGGCTGCGACAATACACTCTGCATTACCAAATCTTTTTGGTGACGGAGTGCGATCCCATTAAATATCTCCTAAATCAGCCTGCATTGGTTGGCAAACTTGCAAAGTGGCAAATTCTCATTTCCGAGTTTGACATTCGATATTTGTATCAGAAATCGGTGAAAGGAAGAGTTATAGCGGATCTTCTAGCAGAAAATCCGAGGCAAAGTGATGATCTTTATCGGCCTGAAGATCGAATTATGGCGGTCAAAGATTATGTTTGGACAATGTACTTTGATGGAGCTGTAAACTTGTCAGGGTCCGGCACGGGAGCAGTCCTAATATCTCCTAGAGGTCAACATTATCCAGTAGCAGCAAAATTGGTGTTCCCTTGCACTAATAACATCGCCGAATACGAAGCTTGTATTCTTGGTCTACAAGAGGGGATAGAAATGGGAATATCTAAGCTCAAGGTGTTTGGGGACTCGGCCTTAATTATTCTCCAGACGGTTGGTAAATGGAAGACGCGAAATTCAAAGCTGCTGCCCTATCATGAGTATTTAGACGAATTGATGGAAAGTTTTACGGATGTCACGTTTGAATATTTGTCTAGAACTCAAAATCAATTTGCAGACGCTTTGGCTACTCTGGCATCAATGTTGCATGTCACGGAGGGATTAGAAGTCGAACCACTAAAGTTCGAAGTCTTAAGACAGCCGGCCTACTGCATGGTTGTGGCGGATGAGCCAGATAGCAAACCATGATATCAGGATATCAAGGAGCAGAAGTGTCCTGAGAATAGTATAGTTTCAGACCATAAGTATATAAGGAAGATGGCTTCAAAGTTCTTCCTGAGCGGAGAAATTTTTTATAAAAGGTCTTTCGATGCAGTCCTGCTGAGGTGTGTTGATGCGATTGAAGCAATTCGTTTAATGGCAGAAATGCATGAAGGCATCTGTGGCCCTCACATGAACAGCCATATGCTAGCAAGGAAGATCATGAGGCTGGGCTATTATTGGTTCACCTTAGAAAATGATTGTATACAGCATGTTAGAAGTGGCCATAAATGCCAGATTCATGGTGACAAGATCAATGTCCCTCCAAACGAGTTGCATCAGTTATCCGAGCCTTGGCCGTTTTCCATATGGGGAATAGATGTGATTGGCCCGATCAACCCTAAAGCTTCCAATGGACATTGGTTCATTCTAGTGGCAATTGATTATTTTTCCAAGTGGATTGAGGCGACATCGTATTCAACGGTCACGTCTCGAAATGTGGTAAAGTTCATCGGACGTGATTTAATTACTCGATATGGAGCCCCTGAGGTTATAATCACATATAATAGTGCGAATCTGAATAGCAAGTAGGTGGAAGAACTGCTCAAAGCATTTAAGATCAGACACTTGCATTCTTCTCCATATCGCCCTTAGATGAACGGGGCAATTGAGGCAGCGAACAAGAACATCAAGAAGATCTTGTCTAAGACGGCGGAGAATTATCGAGATTGGCACGACAGGTTGCTGTTCGCACTTATGGCATACCGGACTTCAGTCCGGACATCAACCGGGGCAACCCCATACTCACTGGTATATGGTATGGAGGCAATATTACCGGTCGAAGTGGAGATTCATTCTCTGCGTATTTTATCCCAGATAGAACTAACTGAAGCAGATTGGATCCAACAGATGATAGATCAGCTGAACTTGATTGACGAGAAGCGGCTCAGAGCCTTATGCCATGGCCAATGTTATCAGCAGAGAGTAGCCCGAACTTTTAACAAGAAGGTGCGACCTCGACATTTTTAGGAGGGAGACCTTGTGCTGCGGAAGCTTCTGCCCATCATCCCATAGCCAGAAGGGAAGTTTGCTCCAAATTATGGCGGACCCTACATAGTGAAGAAAGCCCTTCCAGGCGGCGCCTTGATCTTGGCGGAGATGGATGGGCGTGTCTTCACTAATCCTGTCAATGCTGATTCAGTCAAGAAATATTATACCTGAGATGTTGTAATGTTTTTGCAAATCTTAATGCTTATGCACATTTTGTCTGCTTTCTGATTGTATTATAAATCTTTACTGAATTTTTCAATCAGAAGATTTGTTTGGTCAATTGATGCTGATCATTTTGAATGAGAAATGACAGGATGATGAAAGGCAAGTCATTTCCATGCACATCCTGTAATATACACTCCAGTGAGAAATGAGAGAAATTTCCATGCTGGCAAGGTAAAGGGTTATCTCGCGAAAAGTATGATAACCAATATGACGGGGGCATTTCTTTCCTCTATCCAAACACTGCAGGTTCCCATTGAATAACCTCTTTGAGCGGCAGTTGCACTTCATACCCCTGTCAGGAACAACCCCACATTGGGGCAGCTTTTCCAGAAATTCGATAAATGGATAGAATTTGCTTGCTTGCACTTGTATCAATCTTTGAGTTTACTCGTTGCATATAAGTCTTATGTTAGCTCAAATGCCTTAGATATGATGAAGAGCAGTTCATTTCTATACCAACAAACACTTGACCCATTGCTTGAACCAATTTGAGCCTTGAATTCATTTCTTGAACCCAAAACGGTGGCCAGCTTGGACGAGAACATTTCGAGAATATCTTGGGGCAAATTCAAAAATTGCAAATCAGAAGAAATTCCTCGTTCCAAAAAGAAAGATCAAAAGAAGATGGGAGTAGGGAGTAAGAAAAGCAAAGCTCACTAGAAACAAAGAAAAAGAAAAAGAGAGAAAAACAGAAAATATTTCTAAAAAATGAAAGCTAGTACATCTTTAAAAAAAAGGAGAAGAAAAGGGTCCACTCCCATCGAGAAGAAGGTTCTTAGAGAGAACGTTTCAAAAAAAGCTTTAGAAAACAAGAATGATGATCACCAGACTTATCTCTCATACAGCCCTTGTTGAAAATATGCCAATTCTTTGAAAGCCTACCCAGAACCTATGTTACAACATATACCATAAGTCTCTTCAGATTAGGGCACTTAGTCTAACATAGGATTTCAAATGCATGTCGCTCGAAGGAGTGCAAGCAAGCTTATGCTATCTCATCTTGCAGGATTCCTGACTTGTAAACCTAAATACTTCAGATGAAGATTTTTTCATGGCCAAAGTGACTCGCATGAGTTCCCCTTTTGAGAAAGCCATTAACCAAGCCTGAATTACGGTCCCTGCTAAAGACCTCTCAGATTGGTCTGATCATACTGATTGCGAGAATACTTAGACCTTTGTCAAGCATGATGATGGTAAGATTGAGTGATCTCATACCCACATTAATGGTTGGGTTTTCATGAATTCCTTGAGAGTGAGAGAAAAGTTTTTATTTGACTGAAATTCCTCATTCAGCATGATCAGGGTTGTCAAAAGATCAAACATATGTTCTTATTAACAAAATCCCCAGTGGAGCTTTACAAAGCAAGCAGAAGCTCACAAATTGTTGCATTTGCATTAAGGTTCATGCAAAACACCATTTTCTTATGAACTGAACAGGTTGAGCACACCAATTCAGCCAATCCTAAAAATCGGGTTTCAGTCAACCCAGGTAAGTTTTCTGATTCTTTTTCAGACTTGGATGAACGCATCTTCAATGTTGTAGGTATCAAGCTAAGCACGGTGATCTAGACAGAAGATCCCAAAAGACAATCAGGCCCGCTCGATCCATAACTCGAGCACCCCATTCAGATTTTATCTTTCGACCGAGGTTTCATGTGACGTGAAGATGATCATGAATCAGAAGCCATTCCAGATTGCGATACCAGCATTTCACAATTCTGTTCGCTGTTTCATGTAAAGGATGAACATGATTCAGATTTTCTCAGATTGCGATACTAGTATTTCGCAAATCTGTTCGCTGTTTCACATAAAGGATGAATGTGATTCAGGCCATTCCAGATTGCGATACCAGCATTTCGAAATTCTGTTCGTTGTTTCATGTAAAGGATGAACATGATTTAGATTTTCTCATATTGCGATACCAGTATTTCACAAATCTGTTCGTTGTTTCACATAAAGGATGAATGTGATTCAGATTTTCCCAGATTATGATACCAGCATTTCGTAATTCTGTCCACTGTTTCACATAAAGGATGAATGTGATTCAGTTTTTACCTGATTGCGATACCAGCATTTCGCAAATCCGGCCCGCAGCTAATGCTTCACGTGATGAACGGATGATCGTGATGCAGAAGCACTATTCACTACCGACGTTCCACATGACGACAAGATGATCGTGGTTCAAAAGCTTTACTCGCAGCTAATGCTTCACGTGATGAGCGAATGATCGTGATGCAGAAGCATTTCTCAGCTGACATTCCACAGGACGAGAAGATGATTGTTGTTTGAAAACATTATTCTTAGCCTACGTTTCGCATGACGAGAAGATGATTGCGACTCAGAAGCTCCAACCTCTGTTGATGTTTCACGTGATGAACGGATGATCGTGATGCAGAAGCACTATTCACTACCGACGTTCCACATGACGAGAAGATGATCGTGGTTCGAAAGCTTTACTCACAGCTAATGCTTCACGTGATGAGCGGATGATCGTGATGCAAAAGCATTTCTCAGCTGACATTCCACAGGACGAGAAGATGATTGTGGTTTGAAAGCTTTATTCTTAGCCTACGTTTCGCATGACGAGAAGATGATTGCGACTTAGAAGCTTCAACCTCTGTTGATGTTTCATGTGATGAGCGGATGATCATGGTGCAGAAGCATTACCGATTTGCGATCCAGAACTCGCAAATTCGGCCTACAGGCATCTTGCGTCGTCCCGAGTCAAGAAGAAATAAATTCCTGAGGACGGGTGAGCCCACTACCTTAAGATCCTCACAGCGCTGGTGATTAAGGGAATCCTCAGCATATAAGGTATTTGCAGAAACAGATACCCCTCACGCGATCCATGCACGAGTTCTTTGAAAAAATAAGTTAGACGCATGTTATTTTCAGTCTTGCATTGCATCATTTAAAAAAAAAAGCTTTAGATGAAAATTTAGGTGCCACTTTTGGTCTTTGAGTGAAACCTCTCTGAGTTTCCACTCAAAGAGGGGCAAGCTGTTAGCACCTAAATTTTAATTTTAGGAGATTCATTTATTTATTTCACAAAATGAGAGTTATTTATAATTCTTGTAAAAATATATTCTCATGCATCGCATATTTATTTATTCTCTCATGCATTGGCATTCAGGCGAAGGCGAATTGATCGAGCTTAATTTAACGGGCGACGGGACCAAAATTAATTTGCAAATTTTTGATCATGAAGGGGGGAATTGCCGAAAATCATATAGGCTCAATTCAAATCCAATTCGATCCATTTTAATACTTTTAAATGAAAGGCTTTTAATTAATTATCCGTGTAATTAATTAAAGCCCAATTAGGCTTTAAATTCGCGCGAATGAGCCCATCTATAAAGGAACTTTTGGCCAGAAGCCCTATCCCCCATGGTGGCCGAATTTTGTGATATCCTAGCCTGATAGGATTATTAAACAATCAGAAATTATGATCCTCCGGTGGATATCTCGTCTGAAATTTTTAGAGTCAACGGCTAAGATTGAATCTTGGAGCATAACCCTAATATCCACTATATATATCTCACTATGTCTAGGTTTTTTGGGGGGGGGGGGGGACGACATATTTTTCTGCACACTCTCTCTCTCGCCATACCCTCTCTCACTGACTCTCTTTCGTTTCCTCACATTCGACCATCGTCATTTCGGTGCTGCATCCACACCACATACCCCTGCATCCGCATTGCTTCTCCTTCCCATTGCAGCCTTGGATCTCTGTCACCGCTGCACTGAAGAAGCCGCACGTGTCCTTCACTGCTCCACACCGCCATCTCCACGTCACCGTCCCGGCTCACTCGGAGGTCGCTGCCTCCCTCCGCCTTGCTCGGTGTCCCTCCCACTCGTCGACCATCCAAAGGCCGGTACGTGTTGTCGCTGTCTCTGCTCGCTGCTGTCGTTTGCGGTTCGTTGACGCGGCTGTCGCATCATCATCGTCGCTGTCCAGTGAAGATTCCTCATCAAACCGATTCTTTTGTTCACCCTGCGATTTAAGCCGTGCCACCATCCGCACATCCTCGACGGCCAGCAGCTCCCGCTGTGACTTTCTGTTATCTTTTTCTTGTTTTCGGAGGATATCGAATCGATCCTGTGGGTGTTTAACTCAACGAGGGAAAGGAAACTCGGCTTAGGTATAATTCCAATCCTGATTTTGGTTGATCATTGATCGATAATTGTTTGATTTGTCAGGGCCGTTGATATAGTTTAGTTGAGTTTAATTACTTTTGCATGTACCGCGAATCTCCAACAAAATCAAAAGCCATTTTCGCCCCAAAAAAAATCAGGTTAAGGGTGGTTTCGTCCGTTACCCCGCGGGCGCAATTTGCCGAACTTGACACACACAAAAAGCTAAATCGGCAAGGCTGAATTTTTAGAAATAAAGATTTGATTTTTTCGGAGTTTTGAATTCTTGCCATGTTGGTGTGATTGCTTGCCTAATTGATAGAAATTGATAGGATTTGATTTTCTGATTGAAATCCTACGGTTGCCTTGTCTAGGTTAGTTTCCCGTTTCAAGTCGATCTCGTTCGGTAAGGAAAGATTCGAATTAGGAAGTTTTGAATCCGATCGCTTATTTAAAAAGGAAGGCGCGTTAACTAGATGGCAATCCCGATTTCCAAGTATGGAAGGCGTGCGAATATCTTTGAAAGTGATTGGCGGCGAATCCTAGATTGATTTTCGAATTTAATAGGAAAATGGACACAATTTTCGGGAATAAAAAAATAATTTTCGAAAATAAAAAAAATGAATAAAAATGGCTAGTTCGATTTTTGTTTAACAAATTTCGAATCTCTAAAAAAAAAGACCAATTCATTCCACATATTGCCATGTCATCTCGCATGTCATCCCATGTTTCCCATGTCATTTTATTTGTAATGTAATTTTCGGTTCTTAGGACTAGATGGACCAGGAAAGCCCGATGTTGTGGGCCCAATAGAGTTAGGTCATAGGGAAGTTAGAAATATGGATGGGACCATCGCGATCAACAATTTTCATAGGAGGATTAGGAAGATGCGACGGGCTATCAGAACTGCTCCAAAGTGTGGGCCTTGCAAGAAGGGTGACGTCCAGGATCAGACGGCGGCCCAAGCTCGGCACGATCAAGATGATGAGAGCATCAGGGAAAATTTCGCTTAGTTTTTTTTTTATGATTTTCGGAATTATCAAAGTGTTATTTTTGAATTTTTTTTAATTTTTTTTTAACTTCGAGTCAGTTGATCCTTTATTTGTAATTTTTGAGTATTTGAAGTTTTGTATCCTTTAATAATTCGTCGTATGTCATATAGTTTTAGGTCATGCATTGCATTAGTAATTTATCTTTCTTTTATTCGAAAAAAAAATGACAAAAAAAAATTCAAGAAAAAAATTGAAGAGGCAAAAGCCTTGAGTTGATTTCCGAGTTGTCATTTTTCTCTAGAAAAATCCAAAAAAAAATAATCTAGGTACCGAAAGGGCGTTAATCTAAATCGATTAGCGTAACAAAATCTCCGTATCCAAAATCTCTGATTCGCAGAGGTGAATTAGTTCTCCTACTAGTTTACCTGGGTTTCTAATCGACCTACCTCAAACGATTAGTGGCAACTCCTCATTTGTTCTAATTTTTTCGTGTTGCGATTCGGTAGGGTTTGGGAGGGTCCGCATTAGATTAGTTCTCGATAACTTGCTTGATAATCCGATTAACCATTTTTTTTAGGTCGCGACAGTTGCCTTGCCCTCAAATTTTCGGTGAGGATTTATAACACGTAGGACGATATGTTAGCAAGAGGAATTTATGATAAATTGGAGCTTAGGGATGATTAGTGGGGTGTTTAGTGTGGAATTGTGTTGAACCGGCTCTGTTCGGTTGGAGTTCTGTGTGAACCGGTTCTGTTTAGGGTTGTTCTTGGTGTCGCCATGCTTCTAATGCATCGTTGACGCATGCTAGAGTGTGAATTGAGGTGTTAGTGAGAGGTGCGATGGGTGGAATTGAGTTATGGAGAGTTAAATCGATTGAATCGGCGAATTGTTTCTAAACTGAATTGCTGCCCTGTTTTGGACAGTGGCGATTTGGTTTGGAGCCGGACTTGACGAAGGGAATTTGGTGATAAATCGCTAGTGTGAACCAAGGTGAGTGACCCCTAAACCTTTACTAGGACGTTTGGACGCGAATAGATGTTTTTCAGTGAGAAATCGTTGAATTGAATGACTTTTATTGCTCGATTGGTTGAAAGCCGAAGTGCTTCGATGAGGAATGAGCTGTGAGGACTAATTGGCCATGGAATCGTGTACTTGAGATTGAATTGATGATGTACTTGATAATATTTTTGCTTGCCTATGTGGAGGTGTGATTCCCAATTGCTTTTAAATTGTTTTACGACAAAGTACGTTTGTTTCCATTTGACAAGAAATTGGATTGTGTTCTAATGCCTAAGAATTCCTCGATGTGGAAATGTGACTAATTGTTTATCATGATGATATGTGACTGGAATCATTAAGGAGATGGGCGATTGAGCCGTGAGAACGCCTAACTGGTGATACCCTTATGTGCCTAGATGATGAGGGGTTGCATGATGAGGAATACCCTGATGCGCCTAAGATGACGCGGGGTTGCATGATGAGGAATACCCTGATGCGCCTAAGATGACGCGGGTTTATTGATTAGGATAGCCTGAGATGTCTGAACGCGGGCTAGTCTCTGGAAGTTTGAATATGGAAGTGAATTATTTTGATTCTTGTGATGAGGAAATTTTGTACGCTAGTACGAAGCTTGGTTACTTGATACCATGTTACTCTAATTGAAATGCACATTTTACCATGATTTGATGTTTGAGAGAATGCCATGCCTTGCTTGTTTAATAACTGCATATTGCTATGTTTGCTTTGGTTCGGTGGAACTAATGGCCTAATTTAGGATTAGGATAGCTCGGTGAGACATAAGTCTCACTCCGTCGTTGGAACTTTCCTTTTCAGATCCTAAACCTTGAAGATGCTACCTATACGCTTGGGAGATCTGAAAGAGATGACGGCCTATTTTGAAGAGTTTTTTTATGGTAGGGGTACCGTCTATGTTAGAAAAAGTACTGTTGTTTGGGACAATGAGCCAGGAGAACCAAGTAAACCACACCGTTTCGAAGCTTAGTTCCGTAGGGTTAATGAACTTTTGTTTGAGCAGCCGAAGCCCCACGAGGTTCCTAGAGGTGTTGTGCCCTCTTGGTGTCATCTCTCATGTGACGAGATTGAGGTGGAGACGTTAGTGGTAGCATCGAGGAATGTTCCCGAGGGAGAACCGGCCAGAGAAGTAAGCATCGAAGTAATCGAGATTTCGAATTCTGAGGATGATATGGAAGAAGATACAGTGGAGGTACGATCGGAGTCCTTTTCAGAGTATGACCCCGAAGAAGATTTGAACCGAGCTAGAGATAGTAGCACCACTTAATGGGTTTAGGTGCCATAGGACTTTTGAGTTGTCTTTTGGGAGGTAGTGGCTCTTTTGGTGGGCTTGGTGTTGCCTTTTGTGCCCTTTTACGGACTCAACCCTAGGTTACGATGTTAGTTACCCCTAACCCTCTCTTTTGTATAAACTGGCTTTCTGGTTTGTATGTATCTTTTGTTATCTCGTTCCTCATTCTTGGTTGTGTTCTCGGAGGTGTGTAGCTTTTCCTTAATTCTTCCGCATGCGTGTCACATTTCATTAGGCCGTTAAGAAGAGTATCCTGGGCTAATATAGCGGCATTGGCGTCGTGACGTACTCGCATGGTGAGCGGGGCGTTACATCACGGTTGAAGTGGTATCAGAGCAAGGTCAGCCAATCCAAGTCCATTGAGGACGGGAGTAATAAGGAGTAATGAGATTCGGGATGACTGAATAGTGAGACCGAATAGTGAGACCGTAGTGGGGATTCACTATAGTTAGGTGAGAAATGCATGGCACATGAGTTGGCGCATGTGATTGGCATTATAAATATGGTGTAGTCGTGATGACTAGATAGTGACCAAGCTTTGTACTTAGCGTGTGAATCGTTTATGAATGCTTACTTGATGGAATGTTGAGTATTTTTGCTTGAGCTTGAAGTATGATTGTACATTCCTAATTGCGGTGCTCTTGAGAATGACTAGGTGAATGGTTGTCTTATTGTGAGTATTGTTTCGTAGTGTAGTATGGAACCACTAGGCTTGTGTAGCTGAGCTAAGTCTTTAATTCCATGGTGGAATTATAGTGGTCCAGGCAGTATAAAATGAGCGATCAACCTGTCAGACGCAGAAGACCTAGAGGTAGAGCTTCTAGTTTGAGACCACATGTAGTCGAGAATCCTGGAATGGGTGATGTATTGAGAGCTTTAGAACGAATTGGAAACTTGATAAATAGGCAAGCTTAGGATTGAGATTCTGCTATTACTCAGGCTGTGGGAGCTGCCTTGGCTACCGTAAATGCAACGACTGGTAATAATGTGGGAAGCGGAGTTAATGCCAGCATTGGCCAGGGCGTTGAAGCTGGTAATGCTCGAGCTAATGAAACTTGGTCAGGGAGTGGAAGCAGGTAATACGTCAGGCAGTAATATTACACCTAGAGATATGGGTCAATTAGTTGAGCAGTTTATGAAGTTGAGGCCACTCCAATTTAATGGGACTTGCAATCCCGAGTTGGCACCTAGGTAGATAGAAAAACTCGAGAAGACCCTTGGAGTCTTAAAATGTAATGATGAGGAAAAAGTGCTTTTGGCGGTTCACCAGCTGGAGGGTACCGTGAATGACTGGTGGAATGCTACGAAAGATAGAATATTTCCTGAGGATACTACTCTGAATTGGATTGCTTTTATTGCTGCTTTCAATGACAAGTATTTCTCGGAGATTGCGCGAGAAAGCAAACTAGTGGAATTTCAGAATTTACGTCAAGGGCACATTGTCACGCCCCGCGCCCTCCGGTGGTACGTGAGCGCGACAACCGCCTGAAACCAAAAACTCTCGAAGTCCCAGGATATTACTGTCGAGAGATAAAATACGAGAGCTAGCATGCGGAAGCAGAAGTATAACTCCTTCTAACAAAAGTAATGGGGAACCTGGATAGCAAGACAATAACCAAATATGACCACATTACTTCCAAAAGGCGTTCATACAAAAGCGCAGGTCACCTAGACCGGCGAGATGATCGGGTAGAAAGCCAGTACAACAACTACATAAGTACATCTCCCATAAGACAACACTGAGATCGTCCAAAAGATACTACCCAGCCTAGCAGCAGCTCCTAAGTCGTAGCACTGGAATCAACGGTCGCCTCAGTATCCTCTAAAGACACATACTCAGAATTGACCTCGATAGAATCCTCCAAGGTGTCCTCCATGGTGACATCTTCAGGTCGCTCCACCAAGTCGCCCTCAGAGGCCTCTATCTCAATCACCTCAATGGTATCCTCATGAGTCGGGGTCTTCTCAGGTACATTAGTCGAACCCGCCACTGAACCATCCACTTCTATAGAATTCCCGAGAGGGATGACACCAGCTGGGAACTACCCTACGAGGTACATCAACTGGCCTAAGTGGCCCAGTAGTCACCCCACCTACGCGTCGAAACCAGGCCTCAAACCTATGATGCACCTGCTTGGTAACAGCCTCATCTACCCAGACCACTATGGTCTTTCATACATAAACAGTTCCCCGTCCGTCAGGGAACTCCTTCCAAAAAGCAGTCATCTCCTTCGGGTCTCCATATCTGATAGGTAGCATCCCTACGGTCTAGGATCTGAAAAAGAGGTGGTCCCACGATGGGATGAGATCGAAATCCCAATAAAAGAGGCCCTAACCCCAAGTTAGGCCGACCGTACACTCATGCAAACAATCATTCACAACAAAAGGACAACGACAATCACAAAAAGCATCAAATAGTCACATATAGTACACAGAAGCAAACAAGCCTCAAACATGTAATTGTGCCAACGAATAACTTCACATGAGTCAAGTATACGATTCAAGTCAAACCGCTCCATACTTCCTTTCAAACTTGCATTCGTTTCTCGCCCGCGTTTGTAACGCATCAGGCTCGGTCCGCGTATTTACGCCTCAGACCAACTTACTGACAAACCCGCGTAAACGCATCAGGTTCTCAATCTCAACTTAGGCCAGTGTCGACACAACTCAATATCAGTCCCGCGTCACTCATCGCATCAGGACCTTGGCCATTTCAAACCCCGCGTCACTTGGCGCATCAGGGTGCCACAACTCTCAAGCATGCCAGAACCAATCTCACGACAGACTTCATGATCGAATATAGTTCATGCATCGAACTAATGATTTATAGTATGCGAGACAATAAATCTCTACCATCCAAAGTGGCATTCAAGTCATAGCACAGGCATATGTCCGACACTCAAGTCCTCATCATCACACAAGAATCTACTATGAGCAATCACATTATATTGCGACAAATTAACAAAATTCTCATCCGAAATGCCCAATCGGGTCCAATCTTCCTAACTAGAGTTTAGGAACCCCTTTACCTCACTCTCGAATTAACGAAATTGCTCCCCGAAGTCCTCAATCAAATCAGCCTCAAGTGTTCTAGAATGGCAGCAGCGCACCTAAGAGAATTTCCATCACTTCATCAAATTTTCTACGCCGACCCACCAAATTACTTAGTATAAGCCTTAAGGACATAACCATGGACAATCCAACACGTCACTACGAAGGAAATTGGGCAAAATTCCTACTCCAACAGCCCCTAAATGCTCGGCTAGAACAGAACAGAACCGAACAGGGCAGGCTTCGGTTATGTTCTGTCCTTCCCAAAAACAGCCCACAATATACACATTAACCTCCCATTCAACATCAATCTACACATTAGCAGCTCACTCCACATGTAAGGAAGCCTCACCGAAAATTTTAGACGATGGCGATGACAAAAGGTCCTCAAGTGGCGTTGGTTTTCCCCAGTTCCTCAACCGGCAGAATCTGGCCCCTCATTCACAGCAGTAAAAGAACATGGAAACCTTATCAATTTCGGCCCATCTTTTTACCACAGATTCATATACAAGTCTAATAAGTGTCCACAAAAAGTTGAACATGAAACTCCAAGATTTCGAGGTCCTATGGGGTCAAAATCTGGCCTACCTCAGACTGTAGCGTTTTCTGTCGACCGGCGGGGAAAAGCTTGGCCGGAGCTGTTCGGTGGTCCAAATGCCGAGCTTCCACTTCGAGGAGTTCGGCAATACGATGAGGAAGGCTGTGGTGGCAGGCGCGACGGCTGTAGTCGTCGGTAGTGGAGCTGGACGTCGGCGAAGAGGGCGAGCAGGGCTAGTCGGGTGCTAGGAGCTCACGGTCGAAAAGGAAAAGAAAAAAGGGGAAGAAGAAGAAGAGGAGGAGGGCCACGTGAGGGTGGGTAATCTGCAGATGAGGGAGCTGGAAATTTAGTCCACTTACTTGAGTCAACCTTGTGGAATGATAGGTTAAAAGGCAACAATAAATGCTAAGTGCCTAATCCTTGGACACTTGTCCTCTAGTCCATCAAGAAGTAATCCAAGGGCTGCCTATCCATCACATTTTCGACAGGTAGGGGGTGTGGGGGAAAGACCAAAAATGCCTTTGTCCATTTCTAAAAAGAATGCCAAACCTTGAGGGCAAAATGGTAATTTTTACCCCCGACGTCCGGAACATCGGTTTTTCCAATTCGAATTTTCTTCGATGAGGCGGCGTCCAATCCAAATAAAGCGTTGGAATTCTTGATTCTCTATTTTCAAATTTCGAGACTCGTCTCTGATTCATTTCTCTATTGAATACGATTCCAGCCTATCTCGAACCGACGGACGGCTTTTGCAGACGTTACGCGTATCGACTCTGTGACTTGTATCACACTTAGGGCTCATCAGTTCGTGGCGACTTTGGTTGTCATGTAATTGCAAGGGTCTATCACTAGTTCTGGCGGTCTCGATCGTCATCGTTCGATTTAGGAAAATTTTGCAAATTATGAATTGGTTGAGCGGCATCACCCACGCTCCAATCGCATAACGCTAGCAATGGATCCCTTAATCATTCTTAGATCGGCCTTTCATGGTGCTAAATGTTCCCTCGACAATCCTTATGGTCAAAGTGCCATTCCTATTCGAGTTTCCTAGGTCCAAGTACCTTGTCTCGCGTTATCCTTTCTCCTTTGGTCAGTTACCTAGAGATTGATCAGATCGGAGCGAAATATGACTGAAATACATCGTTAGATATATTCTCATTGATTAGTCTCAAAATGACAGGAAATCAGAATGTCACACACATGACAGTGGATCAATACGAAGCCGAATTTGCCAGATTGTCAAGGTACGCGCCACGGTATGTTGAGGATCCGTTAGAGAAGGCGTGGAGATTTCGAGTGGATTACAGCCCGAACTTTGCAGCCAATTGGTGATCCTGAATTTGAGAACGTATAAGGAAATCTATGAGCGAAGTCAAATGGTGGAGCGACATATGAGAGAAAGAGCAACTGCGTCCGGATCACGATTCCCTCCTTTTCAAGATAATCGCCAGTTGGGTAAGAGACCAATGACTAATACTAGACGCTTTGTTCCGCCCGTAAGGAAAAATATCTGGAAGCCATCTCACCAGTCCAACTTGAACTGCCATCTTTGTGGGAGGAGACATGGAAGTGGACCTTGCCCGACGAGGACGGGCGTGTGCTTCAAGTGTAGTCAGTTGGGCCACCAAATGAGAACATGTCCTAATCAAGTTCCAAGACCTAGACCCTAGGGACCGCGACCACAGGCAAGACCCCTGGTTGCTGCTCCCCAGAATGAACTGAATCGACCGTTGGCTCATGGGCGAGTGTATGCTACGGCACGAGACGAAGCGAAAAATGTGCCTGGTGTGGTCACAGGTATGATTTATTTGTGTGACCAAGCTGCTTATGCATTATTTGATCTTGGAGCTTCACATTCCTTTGTGCCTGCTCAAATTCCTGATATGGTTGATATGGATTTGAAGCCTTTGAATGTGATCATGCATATTACCACTCCGCTAAAAGATAAAGTGATAGTTTCGCTAGGTTGCGTGAATTGTAAGATAGTCATTGATGGTAGGGAGGAAAAGATAAATCTGGTTGTACTGCCTATGTTTGACTTTGACGTGATCGTTGGGATAGATTATCTGAGTAAAAAAAGATCTGTAGTCGATTGTGGTGAAAGGGTAATCCGTTTTATCCGGATGATCGCCCTAGCTTTGAGTTTAAGGGAAGTCGTGGAGGAACTTCCATTCCTTTGGTTTCGTTACTTGAAGCAACAAAGTTGCTAGATGAGGGATGCCATGCTTATTTGGCTGCGGCAGTTGATACGACGGTTGGGGAACCGAAATTAGAAAACATAATGGTGGTATGTGAGTTTTCGAGTGTATTTCTCCAAGAATTGCCTGGATTACCACCCGAGCGAGAGATTGAATTTGTGATTGAATTAGCTCTTGGGACGGAGCCAATTTCGAAGGCACCATATAGAATGGCGCTATCGGAGTTGAAAGAGGTGAAGGTACAGATGCAGGAATTGCTGGACAAAGGGTTCATTAGGCCGAGTGCGTCGCCATGGAGAGCACCAGTGTTATTTGCGAGGAAAAGGATGGATCCTTACGTTTATGTATTGATTACCGAAAATTGAACCAAGTGACCATTAAGAACAAGTATCCATTACCGAGGATTGATGATCTATTTGATCAATTGCAGTGAGCTTCGGTATTCTCTAAGATAGACTTGAGAACGGGATACCATCAGTTGAGAATCAAGAAAGAGGATATTCTGAAGACGGCTTTCAAGACGAGATACAAGCACTATGAGTTTACAGTGATGCCTTTGGGTTGACAAATGCTCCAGCGGCATTCATGGACATGATGCATCGGGTGTTTAGGGAATATCTTGACCGTTTTGTAATTGTCTTTATTGATGATATCCTAATCTATTCAAGGAGTAATGAGGAGCATGAAAGGCATTTGAGAACCGTTTTGCGGACTTTGAGGGAACACTCGCTTTACGCTAAGTTTAGTAAGTGCGAGTTTTGGTTGAATAAAATAGCATTTCTCAGACATGTGATATCTGGAGAAGGAATCTCCTTAGACCCTGCGAAGATTGAGGCGGTGACCAAGTGGCCTAGACCTACGACCGTTACGGAAGTTCGGAGTTTTCTGGGATTGGCCGGTTATTATAGACGCTTCGTAGAAAAGTTTTCGTCTATAGCTATGCCATTGACGCGGTTAACTAAGAAGCTTACGACGTTCGAATGGACGGATAAAAACGAAATGAGTTTTCGAGAGCTAAAGCATCGTTTGACAACCGCACCTGTACTTACGATACCTTCTGGACCCGGAGGCTTTGAGATTTACAGTGATGCTTCGCTAAAAGGATTGGGATGTGTGTTAATGCAACACAAAAGGGTAGTCACTTATGCTTCGAGGCAATTGAGACCCCACGAGTTAAATTATCCGACACATGACTTGGAGTTAGCTGCTATTGTCTTCGCTTTAAAAATTTGGAGGCATTATTTATGTGGCAAAAGGTTTCAAATTTATACGAACCACCAGAGTTTGAAGTATTTATTTTCCCAGAAGGATTTGAATATGAGACAGCATCGATGGATGGAGTTGCTTAAGGACTACGATTGCGATATTTTGTACCATCCTGGGAATGTGAATAGAGTTGCTGATGCCCTTAGTCGGAAATCTAGCCTTGTGTACTTAATGGTTAGATGATGGTCAATGCTGGAAGGATTGAGGGACTCTGAGTTCAAGTTGGAGGTGAGCCAGCTGTCGAGCTTGATAGCAACCTTGAGGATCGAACCAGAAATCCAAGAAAGGATAAAAGTCCTGCAGTCTACGGATCCATAAATTCAGAAAATTCTTGGTATGGATGCGGCGAAGAGGAAAACCGAATTCCAAGTATCTGAGGACGAAATTCTGAGGTTTCGTGGACGCCTAAGCATGCCCAATGATGAGGCGCTTAAAGAAAGAATATTGTCTGAAGCTCATCGAAGTAATTACAGTATCCACCCAGGTAGCACGAAGATGTATCAGAACTTACGTCAGCATTGCTGGTGGAGGGGTATGAAAGTAGACATGGCTAAGCATGTGGCAAAGTGTCTGACGTGCCAGCAAGTGAAAGCTCAGCATTGTAGGCCTGGAGGATTGTTACAACCTTTGGAAATTCTGGAGTGGAAATGGGAGCACGTAACAATGGATTTTGTTATGGGATTACCGCGGAGTCAGAGAGGACATGACTCGATCTGGGTAGTGGTAGACAGATTGACCAAGTTTGCGCACTTTATTCTTGTGAGAAAGGACTTCGAAATGGATAAATACGACGAATTGTATATGCATCACATTGTGTGACTGTATGGAGTGCCTATAACGATTACGTCGGATCGAGATCCTAGGTTTACCGCAAATTTTTGAAAGACTTTTCAGGATGCCTTGGGAACCAGATTGCAGTTTAGTACGGCGTATCATCTACAAACAGACGGACAATCGGAGAGGACGATTCAGACGCTCGAGGATATGTTGCGAGCGTGTATTATAGATTTTAAAGGCGGATGGGAAGATCATTTGCACTTGGTAGAGTTCGCGTACAATAATAGTTATCAACAAAGTATTGGAATGGCTCCTTTTGAAGCACTTTATGGTAGAGCCTGCAGAACCCCTTTGTGCTGGGATGAAATAGGAGAAAGGAGCATAACAGAGCCTGCAGTACCCCTTTGGTAGAACAGTCAGTTGAGGTAGTGAAAGTGATCAAAGATAGGTTGAAAACAGCACAGAGTCGCCAGAAAAGTTATGCCGATAAGCGACGTAATCCCTTAGAATTTCAAGTTCGTGATCATGTTTTGCTCAAGGTGTCTCCAATGTGAGGCTTATCTCGATTCGGAAAGAAAGGGAAATTAAGTCCGAGATATGTCGGCCCCTTCGAAATTTTGGAACTGATTGGGACCTTGGCTTATAGACTTGCCCTACCACCGAGTTTGTCTCAGGTACACAATGTGTTTCATGTGTCGATGCTAAGGAAGTATTAGCCAGACCCGACGCTTGTCTTGGATTATGAAACCATAGAAGTGGACGATAAGGTTTTGTATGTGGAAAAGCCGATCATGATTGAAGATCGAAAGGAGCAAGTTTTGAGGACTAAAACGATTCCGCTGATCAAAGTAGTTTGGGAGAACGAAGAAGCAATGAGGCGTCAATACCCCAATTTTTTTGATTAGCTAGATTGTAGTAAATTTCGAGGATGAAATTTTTTGTAAGGGGGAAGAGTTGTGACATTTTGATTTTTCTGTCATTCCGAGACCTTTGACTGTAAGATATCTATCTAAGTATTTCAGTTGTATATCGCTCGGATCTAATCAATCTCGAGTTGGCTAACCAAAGGGGAAAGGCTAACGCGAGACGAGATACGTAGACCTAGGAAACTCGATTAGAAAATGGAGTTTTGACCATAAGGATCGTCGACGAAACATTTAGAGCCGAGGCCGATCTGAGAATGATTAAGGAATTCGTTGCTAGTGTTATACGATTGGGACGCGGGTGATACCGCTTAACCAATGTATGATTTGCAAAATTTTTCTAAATCGATTTGTGACGATCGTGGCCG
The DNA here is from genome assembly GCA_021437785.1 of Rhodomyrtus psidioides. Lineage (NCBI taxonomy): Eukaryota > Viridiplantae > Streptophyta > Magnoliopsida > Myrtales > Myrtaceae > Rhodomyrtus > Rhodomyrtus psidioides. Next base: position 4,449,804 of record JAILYB010000044.1, on the reverse strand, counting down.
TCAGGGCTAGTAATAGACCCTTGCGATTACATGACAACCAAAATTGCCGTCGCTTGAGTTATGCTAAGTATGATTAGAATTACAGAGTCGATACGCGTAACGTCCGCAAAAGTCGCCTGTTAGTTTGAGATAAATTGAAATTACGGACGACAGAAAATAGATCACAAAATGGGATTTCGGAATTGGATAATGGAAATGAGGAATTCCAACAATTAACTTGGATTGGACGTTGCCTAATCGAGGATGAAAATTAGCGAAAAAATGAAATTTTAGACGAAAGGTGTGAAAAGACCATTTTGCCCTGGGGAGTTAGTCTTGTCTTAACAATTTGAAGAGGGCATTTTAGTCATTTGAGTGTCCCTTGGAGCTGTCGAAAAGTGTGAGGGCAAATTGAGAAGAAAAATGTGGATATTATACATAAATGGACAAGTTTCGTCAATTGGGTTAATGTCATTAATTATCCACTAACTTAACTCTTCTAGAAGCTTAACTAGGGTTGAATGAAGATGGGTTTCATTTGCATTTTTCCCTAAAAAATTTCGTGGACAACTCCTTCCCTCTCGTCCTTCCTGCGTTTTCTCTGCATGAACAAAAGTTGTTCTGTTCAACCAGCCCTGTTCGCCGGAGTTGCCGCTCTCGACCGCCACTTCCGGGGACTCTTCGACCTCGCGCCGACCAACAACTCCTAGCCTTGCCAATTGCCGACCATCTCCAAGTGGAAGCTCGGCATTTGGTCACCCGTAGAGCTCTGGCCAACCAATCTTCCGAGAGCCGACAGATTTCCTCGTAGCTAAGGGTAAGCCTCCATTTAGCTTCCATAGGACGTCGAATCGCTTCAAATTTTCGGTGGTAGTTTGTAGACATGTAGTACACTTTTATTCTGAGTTGAGGTATCAAGTTGAGTGGAATTTGATGGAGTTTTGATGTTGGAATGGTGTTGATTCTGCAAGTAGAATTCTTACAGGCGGTAGGATTTGAGGAATCGGGGCTGTTCGTGGACTTTTCAACGACTCCTTGCCCTCAAATTTTCGGTGAGGCTTTATAACATGTAGGACTATATGTTAGCAAGAGGAATTTGTGATAAATTGGAGCTTAGGGATGATTAGTGGGGTGTTTAGTGTGGAATTGTGCTGAACCGGCTCTGTTCGGTTAGAGTTCTGTGTGAACCGATTCTGTTTAGGGCTGTTCTTGGTGTCTCCATGCTTTAATCCATCGTTGAGGCATGTTAGAGTGTGAATTGAGGTGTTAGTGAGGGGTACGACGGGTGGAATCGAGTTATGGAGAGTTAAATCGATTGAATTGGTGAATTGTTATTGAACTGAATTGCTGCCTTGTTTTGGACAGCGACGATTTGATTTGGAGCCGGGCTTGACGAAGGGAATTTGGTGATAAATTGCTAGTGTGAACCAAGGTGAGTGACCCCTGAACCTTTACTAGGACGTTTGGATGCGACTGGATGTTTTTAAGTGAGAAATCATTGAATTGAATGACTTTTATTGCTCGATTGGTTGAAAGCCGAAGTGCTTCGATGAGGAATGAGCCATGAGGACTAATTGGCCATGGAATCGTGTACTTGAGATTGAATTGATGATGTACTTGATAAGGTGTTTTGCTTGCCTGTGTGGGGGTGTGATTCCCAATTGCTTTTAAATTGTTTTATGACAAAGTACGTTTGTTTTCTTTTGGCAAGAAATTGGATTGTGTTCTAATGCGTAAGAATTCCTCGATGTGGAAATGTGACTAATTGTTTATCATGATGATATGTGACTGGAATTATTGAGAAGATGGGCTATTGTGCCGTGAGAAGACCTGACTGGCGATACCCCGATAAGCCTAGATGACGCGGGGTTGCAAGATAAGGAGTACCCTGATGCGCCTAAGATGACGCGATTTATTGATTGGCATAGCCTGAAGAGTCTGAACGCGGGCTAGTCTCTGGAAGTTTGAAAATAGAAGTGAATTATTTTGATTCTTGTGACGAGGAAATTTTGTAGGCTAGTACGAAGCTTGGTTACTTGATACCATGTTACTCTAATTGAAATGCTCATTTTACCATGATTTAATGCTTGAGAGAATGCCATGCCTTGCTTGTTTAGTAACTGCATATTGCTATGTTTGCTTTGGTTCGATGGGACTAATGGCCTAATCTAGGATTAGGATAGCTCGCTGAGACGTAAGTCTAACTCCGTCGTGGGAACTTTCCTTTTCTGAACCTAAACCTTGAAGATGCTGGCTATACGCTTGGTAGATCCGAAAGAGATGACGGCCTATTTTGAAGAGTTTTCTGATGGTAGGGGTACCATTTATGTTAGAAAAAGTACTATTGTTTGGGTCGATGAGCCAGGAGAACCAAGTAAATGACATCGTTTCGAAGCTTAGTTCCGTAGGGTTAATGAAGTTTTGTCTGAGCAGCTGAAGCCCCACGAGGTTCCTAGAGGTGTCATGCCCTCTTGGTTTCATCCCTTACGTGACGAGATTGAGGTGGAGACCTTAGTGGTAGGATCAATAAATGTTCCAGAGGGAGAACCGGACGGAGAAGCAAGTATCGAAGTAATCGAGATTTCGGATTCTGAAGATGATATGGAAGAAGATACAGTGGAGGTACGATCGGAGACCTTTTCAGAGTATGACCCCGAAAAAGATTGAATCGAGCTGGAAGTAGCTCCACTTAGTGGGTTTAGGTGCCATAGGACTTCTGAGTTGTCTTTTGGGAGGTGGTGGCTCTTTTGGTGGGCTTGGTGTTGTCTTTTGTGCCCTCTTACTGACTTGACCCTAGGTTACGATGTTAGTTACCCCTAACCCTCTCTTTTGTATAAACTGGCTTTCTGGTATGTATGTATCTTTTGTTATCTCGTTCCTCATTCTTGGTTCTGTTCTCAGAGGTGTGTAGCTTTTCCTTAATTCTTCCGCATGCGTGTTATGACATTCTGAATTTCTGCCCCTCGAGGCTTGAGATATGAAATGGAAACTCGAATTGGCAAATGGAAATGAAAAATTTCAAAATTGGAAAAGGATTTGACGTCGCCTGGCCAATGGTCATCCAAAATGAGAAAAAAACAAAATTTTGGACGAAATGTGTGAAATGGCCATTTTGCCCTTGGAGGGTTAACCTTGCCTAATTGAATTGAGAAGGATATTTTAGTCATTTGACATTTCCTTCTTCCCCAAGGAGGCTGCCGAAATTGAGAGGGGCAAAAGAGTCATTGGAGCTTGGATATTATTGATTTAAGGACAAGTGTCAACCTTTGGGTGAAGTTAATTAATTATCCACTAAGCTAAACCATCTAGAATTTTGACCAAAGTTGAATGGAGCTTCATATCATCTGCCATCTCCTCAGAATTTCGTAGACCACCCTCTTCTTCCTCTTCATTTTGTGTTTTTCCTCCAACAGCAAAAAATTGCTCGGTCGACTAGTTCTGCCCGTTCCGTTCGGTCTGTACGAGCGCCTTCTCCAGTGATCGTTTTGCCGGCCACCGACCACCACAGCGGAGAATTGGACTTGAGAAACTTGACATACTCTGATGTGTAGAGACGCGGGGTTGAAAGTGGCCAATGTCCTGATGCGTGAGACGCGGGACGAGAATCGATATGTGTCGACATAGGCCGGAGATAATATTGAAAACCTGATGCGTTTTACACGGGTTTATTAAATGAGTTGGTCTGATGCGTAAGTACGCGGACCTAGCCTGAGGTGTTCTACACGCAGGCTTGAACCAAATGAAGGTCGCAAAGGAAGGAAGGCGTGACTTGGTTTTGTGATGTGAACTTATCTTAATTGGTGGGATATGATGCCATGGTTTTATAAATGATGTTTGTTGATATTCTCATAGTTTTTATGGTTGTTACATACATCACGTTATTGTTGTATGTTGTGTTATGTTGCATTCACCTGAGTGTACTATCAGTCTAACCTAGGGTTAGGACTTTTCTTACTGAGATATAGATCTCACCCCGTAGTGGGACCCTAAGAACTGAAGATGCTGCCGATCCGCTTGGGTGAACCCCAAGAGGTGTCTAGATTTGTTGAGGAGTTTCTTGACGGCCGTGGTATAGTATATATTAGAAGAACTACAGTAGTTTGGGTGGACGAGCCAGGAGCGCCAGATAAACCCCATAGGTTTGAGTCATGGTATCGTAAAGAAGGTGAAGGTATGTCTTAGCAGTTGAGACCCTAGGACGTACCTAGAAGAGCTGTACCCTCTTGGTGCCACCCGACCCGAGAGGAAATAGAAATAGAGACATCTACCGTGGGATCGAGGAACATACCTGAAGGAGAACCAGCGGGCGGGGCAAGCATTGAAGTGGTCGAGATTTCAGATTCCGAGGACGATATGGAAGAGGATTCCATTGAGGTGTCATTGGAGTCTTTCTCAGACTACGACGCAGCTGAGGACCTGGAGCAAGCTGATGATACTAATACTACTTAGGACTTTTGTGGCCGTCCTACTTTTGGGAGCGTCTTTTGGATGAGTTGGTCCAGTGGTGGGGCTTAGTGGTTTCCTTTTGTCTGCCCTTTTGTTGTCCCGGCCTATGCTTTTGAAAGAGAGTTCTTGGTCCCTTATGTACAGACTTATCTTTTCATTGTATAAAGGTTTCCTGCTTCCCCGTATCTCATTCTTTGCTGTAAATATAAGTGGATGGTATTCGGATGGGTTTTATTTTCTTTTGGCTTCCGCGTGCGAGTCTCATTTCATTTGGCCGTATCAGAGAGTGTCCTGGGACAGGTCTTATGGCAGTCTGCGGATGTACGTGCTTGCAAGGAAGGCGGGACGTGACATCCTAGTTGAAGTGATATCAGAGCGAGGTCAACTCGATCCAAGTTGATTGAGGATTGGAGTAATAAGGAGGAATGAGATTCGGGGTGACTGGGTAGCAAGACCGTAGGAAGGGTTAGCTAGAGTAAGTTAAGTAATGCATGGCATATGAGTGGCACATGTGTTTGGCATCATGAAAGTGGCATTATTATGATGAGTGAAGGCAACCAAGCTTTGTACTGATCATGTGCATTGATCGTGAATGCTTGCCTTGTGAAGCATTGTGCATTTCATTTGAGCTGGTAGCACAATTCTATATTCTAAATCGTTATGCTCTTGAAATTGTCTGGGAATGGTTGCTTGAAGTGGATGCTGACAGTTGTGTTGCATGGAACCATTAGATTGGAATGGTTGATCTAAGTCTTTAATTCCGTGGTGGAATTATAGTGGTGCAGGGAGTATAAGTATGAGTGATCGACCTGTTAGACGTAGAAGACCCAGTACTAGGGCTTCTAGTTCGGGGCTACCTGCGGCGAAGAATCCTGGAATGGGAGATGTGTTGAGGGCCTTGGAACGGATTGGTAATCTGATAGATAGACAGGTTCAGGATAGAGATACTGCTATAACCCAAGCTGTGGGCGCAGCCTTGACTGCAGTGAATGCAATGACGGGTACCAATGCAGAGGGCGGAGGTAGTGGTAGCAGTGGCCAAGGCGCTGGAACTAGTAATGCACAAGCTAATGTAAATGCTGGCCAAAATGTGGGAGTTGGCAATATGCCAGGTAATGTTATTGCACCTCGAGATATAGGGCAATTAGTGGAACAATTTGTGAAGTTGAGGCCACCTCAGTTTAATGGAACTGGTGACCCAGAGTTAGCACCCAGATGGATAGAAAAGCTCGAGAAAATTTTTAGAGTCCTGAGATGTACGGACGAGGAAAAAGTACTCTTGGCGGTGTACCAACTGGATGGTACGGCAAGTGACTGGTGGAAGGCCACTACAGGCGGAGTATTTCCTGAAGGCATTGCTTTGAATTGGACTACGTTTATGGAGGTCTTCAATGATAAGTATTTCTCGGAAACTGTACGGGAAAGCAAGTTGGTGGAATTCCAGAATTTACGTCAGGGTCATTTGACAGTTGATCAATATGAAGCAGAGTTTGCAAGGTTGTCTATGTACGCACCGCGTTACGTGGAGGATCCAGTAGAAAAGATGCGGAGGTTTCGAGATGGGTTACGACCCGAACTTCGCAGCCAAATGGTGGCCATGAATTTAAGAACTTATAAGGAAGTTTATGAACGGGGTCAGATGATAGAACGGGATATGAGAGAGAGGTCAACACATCGGGATCGCGGTTCCCTGTACCTAGAGATAATCGTCAATTGGGTAAGAGACCGATGATGAGTAGCAGGCGTTTTGTTCCGCCTGCAAGGAAGGACATTGGTAAGCCGCAGCATTAGTCCAACTTTAACTGTCGCTTGTGCGGAAAAAGACATGGAAAGGGACCTTGTCCGACTAGGACAGGTGCTTGCTTTAAGTATGGTCAGATGGGCCATCAGATGAGATGGTGTCCCAACCAAACTCAGTTGGCTAGACCTCATGGACAACGACCATAGGCAGGAGCCCCAGTTGTTGCTCCGCAGAATGAATTGGCGAGACCCCCAGCTCAAGGGAGAGTTTATGTTGTAGCTCGAGGCGAAGCAGAGAATGCGCCTGGGGTGGTCACAGGTATGGTTTACCTGTGTGACCAAGTTGCTTATGCACTATTTGATCTTGGAGCTTTACATTCCTTTGTGTCTACTCGTTTTGCTGATATGTTTGAAATGGATTTGAAGCCTTTGAATGTGACTTTGCATGTTACTACTCCGCTAAAGGATAATGTGATAGTTTCGCTAGGTTGTACGGATTGCAAGATAGTCATAGATGGTAGAGAGGAAAGGATAGATTTGGCAGTACTGCCTATATTTGATTTTGATGTGATTATTGGGATGGATTGGTTGAATAGACAAAAAGTTGTAGTCGACTGTGGTTCAATTGCTTGTAATCTATACACAGACGCAAGGATCCATCTTTTTTCCTCACAAATAACACTGGTGCTCCCCACAGCGAAGCACTAGGCCTAATGAATCCCTTGTCAAGCAATTCTTGCAACTGCACCTTTAACTCTTTCAACTCCGATAATGCCATTCTGTAAGGTGCCTTCGAAATAGGCTCCAACCTGCAGGAAAAAATGTCAACAATCACTCCACCCCTTATTTCTCCAATCTGCAAAAACATTTAACACAATGGTTAGTGTACGTACCTCACCTTCGAGAGCATCTGCAGAAAACAATGTCAGATAAACCAGACAACTTTTTAATCGGCTCAAGTCCTCTGGTCTGCGAAACCAGAGATTCTGGGTTCGGTCCCCAGTGGAGTCGCCAGTCTGTCGCGACCCTCACCCGGAGGCTCGGAGGCGGGAGCGGGCTAATGGGCCGCCCGATCGCTGGCTTGATCGGACGCGGGCCTCTCCCAAGGTCCATTACCCAAATCGCAACTGCTGGATATACGTGGTCGACCTTCAGTGTGGTCTAGTGACATGTGATGAGTGTACATGCCAAGGAGTCGCCACCAATCGTTTCATGGAGGGTACGATAGGAAACCCCTATCGAATAGTTGGGAGTGATCTATTCGATTCTGCGGAAACCAGAGAAGTGGGTTCGGGGACTTAGTTACGCCAACTGTCAAAGTTGACGCCCTTTCGGTACCTAAGCTGAATGGTTTATCTGATCCTAGGATTTCATACAGATGAGTAGGGTACAGATCCTAAATCTAGGAGTTCATGCAGATGGGAAATACTACCCTATCACTCACAACCAATAGAAATAAGTGCGCAAATCAAGGATCCAGTACATGCGGATAAAACACATGAAATTAGCATGATATCCCTAATGAGGCCCTATTAGCCTAGAGAAATATCAATCAAGGCTTAGGAGTGATTTGGACATGATTCGCCCATGAGGGGCAGAATCGTAATTTTGAACAATTCGGGGAAAATTTACCCTTAAAAGGGTAAATTTGTCATTTTTAGACGAATTGGGAAGTCAAAAGACAATGGAAATAGGATTGGCCATCAATCCAATCCATTTCCTATTTTTCAGGAATTTCCAGGATTTTTCTAGAATTTTCAAGTGATTTTACCCTTTGAGGGGTAAAGTCGTCATTTGGACAAAGACGAGGAACTGAAAATCTCAAATATTAGGGTTGGTCGTCCACCTGACCCAAACCCTAACTTCAAGCAATTTTCAGAACTCGATTGAGACAAGAAAGACGATTTCCCCACTAAAGGGCAAAATCGTCATTTTGAGAAAAGAGGAGGGACTCGAAAACCCAAACCTGAGAATTGGTCGTCTAATCGACCCTAATTCTCACATTGGCATTATCGGCCTTATCTAGCATGCACACAAGAGGCGACTTACCCCTAAAGGGTAATGTCGTCAAGTTTCGGAAAATTGGATAAGGAACCCCAAAAATAGGGTTGACCAGTTGTCTATGGTCAACCCTCAATTTTTGGTGCTTTCTGGAATGTCTAGGATTTTTCCAATATTTTTCCACATTTTTTGGAATTTTCTGGAATTTTCTAGTATTTTTTTGGATTTTCTAGGATTTTTCTGATTTTTTTTTATTTTTTAAAATCATTTTTGAATTTTTTTATTTTAAAAAATATTATTTGGGCCGGGTCGACCCGACCCATTCGGGTCGGAACCCGGTCCAGACCCGAACCCGCGAAAACCTTGATCGAAAACGACGCCGTATCACACTTTTTATTTTTGGATTTTCCGGTTTTAATCCGACGGTCCCTGATGGACCACGTGGCTTGTCCGTGTCGCTTAGATCTGTTTACTAAAACCTACGGTCCAGATTGGATGAAGACTCGATCAGAGCCGTCTGATCAGATTACTTGAACCTACGGCCATGATTAGATCCGGAGACTTGATCTAGACCGTCGATTCACACTAACCTAAACGACACCGCACGACCACTAACCTACACGACACCGTTTCAGTTTATTTTTGATTTTCTGATTTTAAAACATTTTCGGATAAACCTAATTACTAATCGGACGGTCACTAGAATTTACGTTCGATTTATTTGAACCGTCCGATCTTTTTTATTTGAATAACAGACCTAACGGCCGTGCTGACTCGACACCACGTGGACCAATGGCCGAATGCCAACTAGGACTTTGACCGGTTGACCGCGCCATGTCAGCTTCGTCTTCAACCTCGCGACTCCGGCAGAATGGACGGCTGTGGCTCTCCGACGATGATCTGACGATGAACTCTCGATGAAACCTCATGAAACTAACGGCAATCGACTCGCAATCGCATCTATTCTAACATATCTCAAGATTACGCGAATCCCTTCACGGGGCCAAGCACGATCGAACATGAACCAGTACGTACACATACACTCAAATCGCTCGATTCATGGCGTAATGAACCAACTCATTAACAGGGAAGCATCATTCAATGTTTAGGAGACTTACCTCGAGCTCCGATCGAGCTCGCTCGGCCCAGATTTGGCTGGGCAAGAATCGGCTATGGAGGCTAAATCGGAGGACTCAATTCGGGGTATGCGAGCAAAATCGATGCAAAATGGAGATGCGAGCATGGTCAGTAATGTCTAAGGGATGAAAAGCACACAGGAATTGCAAAGATTGAAGCCGAAATCAAAGTCTGCCATTGAAGACCTGAGCTTGAGCTCGAAGTTCGGGATTACCTGTTCTGGCGATTTTGGGCTGCGCGGTTGATGGCGGTCGCTTCCTAGCACTCAAAGCGAACTTCTGACGGTCTTCTTCAGCTTCGGTTTGGCCGGAGACGGCCTAACCAGCGCTTTGCAGTCGAACTCAAGTTCTCGACGACGGAGGGTCGGAGAACGAGCTCTCTCTCGCGTTCTCTGTCTCTCTCTCGATTCAGTTTCGCCCCTCTGCAACTGAATCAACCTCCTCCTCTTCGCGAAGGCTTCTTTAGCTTATATAGCTTTCTCAATTTTCTGTCGCCGAACGAGTCTCCAACTGATTCTGTTTGGCACGTGTAATCACGTGCAATGTGGTCAAAACGAAGTCGGGGCTGATGGGCATTTCACTCGACCCTGTTTGGTTGCGTGGCGAGCTTCATTTTGCGTGAATTTGGCATGGGTTAGTGCTGTGTTTGGTCTTTGTTGACTTTCGCAGGTACCCCGGTTTTGACCGTCCTTGCCGGAGCTCTTCCGGTGGCCATTCGTCTCGGAGTTGGTCTCGATCGGTAGGTCTTGAGGTAAAGAACAAGACGCCCACCATTCCTCTTTCAATTAGTCGCGAATTGCCCTTTAATTTGGCGTTCGAAACTCAGTCCATCACTGTTCATCTGTTCGAGCTCTTTTGGGGAAGACGACACTGTAGCGGACCGGTTTGACCGGTCTGACCGGCGGTCTGACCGGTCTGAACCGGTTCCAAACGGGATTTTTCAAATTAATCCCAAATTAATGGGAAAATTTTGCAATTAAACCTCAAAATCGAATCTAGAGCATGAATTCTATCTAGAAATGTGGTTTTGCCCAAAAGTTTTCATCAATTTCTACAAAATCCCCAAATTTTCATTTAATTGGAAATTGGGGATCGTGTAATTGGGGGTGCAAATGATCAAATTGAGTCAAACCACCTATGCCAATCGATTTAAAATGGTGAAATCCATTGGGTAGCATGTTCAATTTGCAGTGATAGCCCTTGAATTGAAAGTAATTTCAATTATGCTCAATTTCAAGGACTAAAATGCAATTTTAGTATGTAATTTTGTCAAATCCGTGCAATTGAGCAAATTGCACACACAATTGGGCTAAATTGAAATAGGGGTTAGTTAGATTGAATGTCAAGATCTTAAAAAATGACAAAATTGCAAATTAAAAGACTCAATTGTTATTTTTTCTTCAAATTCAATAGTACGGGTTACAAAGGAACACCTAAAATTGAATCTGATTTTGACTTTTTTTGTGAGGTAAAAAATACAAGGGATTAAAAGGAAAAATATTGGGTATTTTTCCATATTTGTGTGACCTCAAATGCTATTTTTCTTGATTTTTTAAGTGTTTTTCTATTTTCCAAAAATACTAAAAAATATGAAAAATATGAAAAATTATTTTTTGGTCAAGAATGGTTCCTTGGGCTTGGCCAAGGCCACCAAAGTTGATTTTGTAATTTTTTGACTTTTTATGAATTTTTTATGATTTTTCAAAAAAAAAATAAAAAAGGCTGGGTCAAAAATCAGGTGTCAACAGCTGCCCCTCTTTGAGAGGAATCTCGTGAGAGGTTTCTCTCAAAGACAGGTGACGCCTGAGTCTAGACCGACTCGACTGTGGAAAAGAAAAATGAATCTTGACACTCAATCTTTCTTGTCCCACCGGTGAACGCTCTGCTCTTCATTCTTTCGTAGAAGTGAGAGAGAAAGTAGAGAGACCCACCTGCTATTTACCTGTTGATTACTTGCCTGATGTTCGTGCGGCATGCGCGGCGTATAGTGGGTTCAAGTGAATACCTAGGGACTCGTCTTTTGAGTATCCTAGGGCGATTAAACTCTAGCCTGTATGGTAGGCTGTACCAAAATGGGATTCATATACTTGACAGGAACCTGTGAATGACGTACCCAGTCTCTTAGGGATTGTCAGGGATTTTGATCCGTATGGTGGATCAGACCATGAATAGGACTCCTCTCTGCTAGGAACCCATGGATGACGCACCCAGTCTCTTAGGGATTGTCAGTAGTTTTGATCCGTATGGTGGATTAGACCATGAATAGGACTCCTTTCTGTTAGGAACCTATGGATGACGCACCCAGTCTCTTAGGGATTGTCGAACATTTTGATCCTATATTCTAATGAATTAACTAGGATTTATACAAATGAGGTGTGCCTGACCTTGAGGCTTTACCAAATGGGCTATTCTGGGTTTAGGGGTTACCTAGAACCTCACAGAAAGCTGATTTTGAAAATTGTCCTTTCGACATTGAAGGTGACATTCTGGGATCTGGGAGCTCCAGGTATCCTGCAGAAAGATCAAACCTGCAAAAACTTTGATAAGATTCTTCTGGGATCTAGGGGCTACCTGAGATCTCGCAGAAAGACTATCTTGAATGTTGTCCTTTTGACATTGAAGGTGACATTCTGGGACCAAGAGTGCTGCAAGCCATTCTGGGAGCCGAAGTCATCAAGAATCTTGCGAAAGCTCCATCCTGAAAATTTTCTTACTAAAGGCACATCAATGGTCTTTAAGTGATATGTGATGTCAAACTGACAGCACTTTATGACTTATATCATAGTCATAAAAAAAAATTTCAATGAATGTATTACGAGGTTGGAGGTTATCCAAAACACCTTGCAACATACGGGAGTGATCAAAAGTTCCTTGCGGGGAAAGTTTGAATCAAACAATCTGAAATTACCAAAAGAGTTTGGTTAAAATGTCCAACGGAGTATCCTCATCAAAGAGGACTTCTCACCGTTTTGAGGTAATGGTCTTTTACCAAGAATGCACTCGAACTTCCTATCAAACCTGCGCCTAGGGTTCAGGATCATTCGCAGTGAATACACCTTGATCGATCAGGAGGACTTCCAAGGGACCGTAATGTTGGGCTTGGTCAACGGTTTTCAAAGGGGGACTTGCGTGCAAGTCAAGGCTTTCGAAGAGAAGTCTTCAACGTCTGCTCCAGGTTTACAAGTCAAGAAACCTGCGAAATGAGAAAGAAATAATCTTGCTCGAACTTCTTCGAGCTAAGCTTAGACATTAAACCCTATGTCAATCCAAGTGCCTTAATCATAAAAGGCTTTTCAGGGTTGTAACGTAAGTAGGATTGGGGACCAAAAAAGGCTTGTTTTTGGCTTAGAATATGCGAAGGGTCTAACATTGGTGATCACTGCAGGTTTGCCGCCGATCTTGTCCCTTCTCGTCCAAAGAGCGTCTTTAGTCTTTGAAGTGCATATTTGTCTTTAGAGAACGTCTCTCTCATGTCAAGACGGCGTCAATACCTTGTCTATGCTTTTGTCATCTAAATGTGACATAATCTGGGAGTATCCTTTGCTGTCCAGCTCCCTTGGGATTTTTTTATAATCAGATCTCACTAGTGACCTAAACAAAGGTATCATGCCATCTTTTGGCATTTACAAAATCAAACACATGATTCACAGGTGTACAAGTATTTGGACGGCATTGGCCTTGCTTTTACCAGGCACTTTGCTTTTTCTTGATGCCCAGGATTGAATTTTTCTCTTTCTTTTCTTTTTCTCATCTTTTGTCGAGATTCCACATTGTTTTTTCTTTTGGGGATCAGAATTTTCAAATGCGTGTGCCAGATGTACAACTTGAATCTCAGCACTCCAACATTAATCTAGGAATTTTTCGCAAATCCTGTGTTTTGAACTCTTCCGCTCTTGAAGGGACGTCGCTTCCGTCTTGGAATATGCAATGATCACCAACGGGTTTGTAAAATGAATGTATAGGCTCAACTGGGCTGTACAAAGGGTAAAAGTGTGTAGGATAGAGAAACGAATGCTTTTCGTCATCCTAAAGCACCTGAATTACCATAGAAGTTAAAACGACAAGCAACACACGAAGATTGATGCAAGTCTGAGCAAGAGAACTTCTAACCATTTACCTCCTGATACCTCTGGACGTACCTCCAGTTTGCCCCACTGTGGGGTGGTTCTTGACAGGGGTATAGAATAAAATCGTCGTTCAAATGGTTATCAATGGTCACCTGTAGTGTTTATGATAGAGAAACGAATGCCTCCGTCGTCTCAATCCATGTAATCACCGCGAATAACCCTTACGTCCGTAGGTTAAGGTCTCGCTATCCTTACCATTCCACTTATCTCTTAAGTGTGTATGGGATGTGTTTGGACCAGGCTTGCCCCTTGTCTGAGGAAACACCCTTTCGAATGATTTAAACAACTTTTGTTTGGAAGAGTTCATTTTGCTTTCTCCAAAACTGACCCTCCAAGGGGATTTATGATGCACAATGCATATTTCAATCATGTTCGGATAACCTCCAAGTTTAAACATGAATGCCAATGACATGACTATGAGATTTGAATATATGCTAGATTCCAAGAAGCCTTCAAATTCTATCAATAAGGATTCCGACAGTCTTGTAAACCTAAAAGATTAGGGAAGGAATACTTACCTGCCCAGCGCGGCTAGGGATTCCTGAAAAACATAAAAGGAATATGTCAGTGTATGCTCTCGAATTTCAGAAAATTAGAACGATACACCTTACCCTTGATCATGCATTCCTATGGAAGTGGATAGATTCGCGAAAATCTGCATTTTTCTTAACAACACAAGATGGTTAAGTTGTTCTAAAATTTCTTGAAATTCTCAGTCTTTGGAGAATAAGACGTGCACCTGACCACCATGACGTTAGGTCTCCTTGATCATGTGTTCCAACTTATCGCGACCCTGCTTCCTTGGATCCTGCAATATTGAACACATGCTAATGTATGCATAGATGCGTGACATGCTTATGCAAAGACTATCATGAAGAGTAGGCTCAATTCGAGGCAGGGCATATGACCAGAATCTGATTTTATTTCAAGGGTAATATTTCTTCACAGCATCTGAATTCACAGGGTGCCCCAATTCTTCTCCCTCGGAGTTTACAAGAATTAATGCTCCTCCCGTGAGGATCTTCTTAACAATGTAGGGGCCTTCGTAATTTGGAGGGAATTTTCCCCCTAGATGGGTAGTACTTGGCAAAACTTTCCTAATTACCAAGTCATTTACTTCGAAGTTTCTGGTCTTGACCTTTCGATTGAACGCCCTGGCTACTCTCTTCTGGTAAGTTTGCCCATGGCAAATGGCTTTAAGACGTTTCCCATCTATTAAGTTCAGCTGTTCATATCTGTGCTTGAAATACTCTGACTCAGAGAGTTTATCTTCGGATAAGATTCTCAAAGAGGGAATCTTAACTTCTACTGGTAGAACTGCTTCCGTCCCATATACCAAACTATAGGGAGTTGCCCCTGTAGAAGTCCTGATCGACGTTCGGTAAGCCATCAAGGCGAAGGGCAGCCTTTCGTGCCAATCCCTGTAGTTTTCTGCTGTTTTAGCCAAGATTCTCTTGATGTTTTTATTGGTGGCTTCCACTGCCCCATTCATCTGTGGGCGGTAAGGAGATGAATTCAGATGTCGAATGCTAAAATGATCCAGCAGACCATCGACAATCTTGTTGTTTAGGTTGGACCCGTTATCTGTGATGATCGCTTGAGGGGTACCATACCGGGATATGATATCTCTTTTGACAAATCTTGCCACATTTCTTGCAGTGACATTCTTGTAAGAGCTGGCTTCTACCCATTTGGTGAAGTAATCAATCGCTACCAAGATGAAGCGATGACCATTCGAAGCCATAGGATTAATAGGCCCTATCATGTCTATCCCCCACATAGCGAAAGGCCAAACTTCAGACATTTGGTGTAGTTCGTTCGAGGGTGCGTTAATCTTATCCCCATATATTTGGCATTGGTGGCATGACCGGACGTGCTGACAGCAGTCTGATTCGATGGTCATCCAATAATAACCTAGCCGCATGATCTTCCGGGCAAGGAGGTGGCCGTTCATGTGAGGCTCATACGCACCTTCATGAATCTCTTTCATGAGAATATTTGCTTCTTTGGCATCTACGCATCTCAGTAGAGTGGAATCGAACGATCTCTTGTATAGAATTTGTCCATTGAGGAAGAACTTGCTGGCCATCTTGGTTATGTATTTTCGGTCTCCTGACTGGCATCCTTCAGGGAATTCCCTTTTCAAGAGGTAATTCTTGATGTTATAGTACCATGGCTCTCCATCACATTCCTCTTCGATTAACATGCAATAAGCTGGCTTTTCAACAATGCCGATCCTCAGAGGTTCTATATCCAACCCTTCAATCGTTTGTAACATCGAGGCTAGGGTGGCTAATGCATCTGCGAATTGGTTGTGAGACCTTGATAGGTACTCGAATGACACTTCTTCAAACTTGAGTATCAATTCTTCAAGGTATTCATGGTAGGGGATGAGCTTTGCATCTTTCGTCTTCCACTCCCATTGTGTCTGTAGAATAATGAGCATGGAGTCTCCAAAGACTTGTAACCTAGGTATCTCCATAGAAAGGGCCAGTCGTAGACCCAGAATGCACGCCTCATATTCTGAAATATTGTTGGTACAAGGGAAAGTTATCTTTGCCGCGACAGGGTAATGTTGACCATCTGGGGATATCAGTACTGCCCCAGTGCCTGCCCCTGATAGGTTAACAGCACCATCGAAATACATGATCCACTTATCCTCTGCTAAGTTCAGAATTCGGCCTTCTGTGTTCGCTACTTCAGGGGACTCACCGCTTGACGGGCTTTCTGCCAGCATGTTAGCTATAGCTCTCCCTTTTACCGACTTCTGTGGGGAACACTTGATGTCAAATTCAGACAACATTACTTGCCACTTCGCTAATTTCCCAATTAGAGCGGGTTTCTCCAGGAGGTATTTGACAGGATCGTTCTCTGTTATGAGCTGGATATGGTGGTGTAGGGTATACTGCCTCAGTCTGCGAAGTACCCATACTGTTGCTACGCAGGCCCTTTCAACTGGTATATATTTTGCTTCAGATGGCGTGAATTTCTTACTCAGGTAATAAATGGCCCTCTCTTTTCCATCTATCGGGCTTGTCTGGGCAAGTAAGGCTCCCAAGGACTCTTGTCGTATGGTCAGGTATAAGGTCAATGGGTGACCGGGAATTGGTGGCACAAGCACCGGTGGTGTGATCAAATAGTTTTTGATCATTTGGAATGCCTTGCTGCACTCGGCGTCCCACGTTATTTTCGCGCCTTTCTTAAGCAATTTGAAGATAGGCTTAGCCACATCAGACAGCTGATTGATGAACCTGGCAATATAGTTCAATCTCCCTAGAAGGCTTCTCACTTCTTTTACTGTGGATGGAGTTGATAAATCGTGGATGGCCTGGATTTTTGAGGGATCAATCTCAATGCCCCTGTTGCTGACTATGAACCCAAGGAGTTTCCCGGATCTTGCCCCAAACACGCATTTGTTAGGATTCAGCTTTAACTTGTATTTGCGCAGGCGCTCAAACAGCTTCCTTAATACCTGTATGTGTTCTTGTCCTTTTTTGGATTTAGCGATCATGTCATCAACATATACTTCAATCTCTTTGTGGATCATGTCATGGAATAACGTGACCATAGCCTTCTGGTAGGTAGCCCCGGCGTTTTTCAATCCAAAGGGCATGATTTTGTAGCAAAAATTTCCCCATGGTGTGGTAAATGCAGTCTTGGGTTTGTCTTCTTGTTTCATGAAGATTTGGTTGTATCCCGAGAATCCATCCATGAATGAGAATAATTCATAACCCGCCGTACTATCCACCAATACATCAATGTGGGGGAGTGGAAAATCATCTTTTGGGCTTGCTCTATTCAGATCTCGGTAATCTACGCAGATCCGAACTTTTCCGTCTTTCTTCATGACGGGGACTATATTTGCAACCCAGTCTGAATATGGGATAGCTTCAATGAAGCCTACCCTAAGGAGTTTCATGACTTCTTCCTTAATCTTGTCTTCTAACTCGGCTTTCATCCGCCTACTGCCTTGTTTGACAAGTTTGATGCCAGGATCCGTGGGCAATGCATGTTCCACAATCTTAGGATCAAGGCCTGGCATATCCGCGTAAGACCATGCGAAGATGTCTTGATATTCCTTTAGTAGCTTGGTGAACTCGAGCCTTTCATCACGGGATAGGTGTCCACCGATCTTGACCTCTTTGACGTTCACGGTGTCTCCCAAATTAATGACAATTGGTTAATCTGAGGTAGGAGGCTTTGACTCTTCAAAGGTGTTCCAATCCCTACGGATAGATGCGTAATCCTCGTCTTCATCTTCCTCAATGTTATAGGAGTGGTTAATGGAGGGATTCGAATTTTGTAACAACCTGGTATGCATGTTTGAGATGATATGCCTGAAATGTCATGAGTATGGTTAGTTTGTGCTCAGTAAAAATGACATGCATGCTTATGTAAAGTCTTTTTGAAAAAGTTTTTCGAAATAGATGTAGGTACAGATGGGACTAATCCTCATGTCATTGGATATCCCGGCCCCTTGAAAATCTTTTGAAGATTAGGAATCATATGGCAAATCAGGCCTCAAGCTTCTATATGGAAGACCATTATCATCATCGGGCTGATTCGTGGTTCCATATGTCCTTAACAAAACATGCGTGGTTTTATTGAATGCGAAATGGGCAGCGTTACAAGATGTGCTATTTGGACCAACGGCCGGAGATCCAAAGGCGTTTTCTTATGCGTTCAATAAGGAAAGAAAATACAGTGAAATGCAGAAAGTTCTAAACACAGTATTTAAAGATGAAGGAAGAGTCTATTTACTCAGAAGAAGTGGCTTCACTGTCCAACTACTCCATGATGACATTCACAGAGTCATCTTCGAGAAAATGATTTGTCAGATCTGGTTCCATCGGCGAAGTGATACCCTCTTCAGATAGCCATTTGGAGTTCTGGTCGAAGTAGGTATTTAAGGGATTCTTGAACATTCGAGACCTTCCCTTCCAGGTTGGAGAACCGATGAATGAGCTATTCGGGCTGTTTTTGCCTCCACGGCGTCCCAGGCTTTTGCCTTGGCCTCGGCCTGTTGCTTTCGGGACAGAATCATTCATGGGATACTTCTGGTACCCCAAGCCCATTTTATGTGGATTAGCCTTCAACTGTAGCGGGGCATTTATACCCTGATTATGTTTGCCTAGGCCTTTTTCAGGATTGAACCCGTATGCCAGCAGCATCTTAGCTGGTAGAAGACTGGCTTCTGAGATGTAAGGAGTTCTCAACTTCGACCCTACTGGGGTATGAACTGTTGCTACCAACTCTAGAGAGTGATAGCTCGCTTCAGTTTTCTCTTCAGGCTCAATATAGGGAATGGCACTGTTCTGGTATGCCTGGAGGTCGACTTCCCCATGTACGGTAATCACCTTCCCATTTACAACGAAACGTACTTTTTGGTGCAGGCTCGAAGGGACAGCTCCTGCTGTATGGATCCAAGGTCTTCCTAGCAGGAATCCAAATGCACTGGGCAGATCCATTACTTGAAAGTTTATAGAGAACTTTGTCGGGCCGATGAATACGTCAAGCTCGATCTCTCCTTCTACAGTCTTCCTCATGCCGTCGAATGCTCTCACAGCTGTCTTGGATGTCTTGATCATCTCTTCCTTGATTCCCAGCCTCCTTATGGTAGCCAAAGGACAGATGTTAAAGGATGATCCATTATCGATCAATACGTGTGCCACTCTTTTGCCGTTACATTGGGCAGAGATGTATAAAGCTTTGTTGTGCCTGTTGACACCTGATTTTTTACCATTTATTATTGTGATTTTTATTCTTTAAAATTAATTAAAAATATCAAAAAAGGTCATAAAATCACAAAATCAACTTTGGAAGCCTTGGTTTAGCCTTAGGAACCAATTTTGAACAAAAAATATTTTTCGGTATTTTTAATATTTTTCGAGTTTATTTAATTATAAAAATACCCAAAAAAATCAGAAAAATACCATTCGTGGTCAGAAAAATACCCAAAAATATTCGATAATTTTGTTTTAATTTCCTCTTCAAGTGTGTCACTTTAAATCTCAAAAATTCGGCTCGGGTCACTATGTTCCTTCACAAACATAAACCCGAACCGAGCCTAAAAAAAAAAAAAATCATTTTCGAGTCTTTTAGTTTTCAATTCTCACTTTTTATAAGCTATGACATTGGATTCTAAAGTCTTAAAGTGCAATTAGGTCAATTTGCCCTCCAATTTAATCAATTTTTACCAAAAGGGCTTAATTGCACATTTTTCTTTCAATTAGTCCCCGGTTTCACGGATGTATACGTATGCTCTACGTATTTATATGTCATACATATTTATACGTTATGCATATTTGTACTGTTTGGTAACCTCTTTAACTCTTGTAATAATAATAATGGTTATTATTTTTAACACCTTTGTTAGTGCCCTTTTTTTTAGCATTTTTGTATTGTGAGTGCTATTGTTAGTGTTATTTTTAAATAGCATTTTTGTATTATAAATTGTGAGTGCTATTGTTAGTGCTATTTTTAAATGACATTTATTTATCATAAATTGTGAGTGCTATTGTTAGTGCTATTTTTAAATGACATTTATTTATCATAAATTGTGAGTGCTATTATTAGATAGAATTTATAATTGTTAGTGCTATTTTTAAATAGTATTTTTGTATTATAAATTGTGAGTGCTATTGTTAGTGCTATTTTTAAATAGCATTTTTGTATTATAAATTGTGAGTGCTATTGTTAGTGCTATTTTTAAATGTCATTTATTTGTGAGTGCTATTATTAGATAGAATTTATAATTGTTAGTGCTATTTTTAAATAGCATTTTTGTATTATAAATTGTGAGTGCTATTGTTAGTGCTATTTTTAAATAGCATTTTTGTATTATAAATTGTGAGTGCTATTGTTAGTGCTATTTTTAAATGTCATTTATTTGTGAGTGCTATTTTTAGATAGAATTTATAATTGTTAGTGCTATTTTTAAATACAATTTATTGGAAGGTATTTTTGGCTATAAAAGGATGGCAAGAGTTTTGAGGTTGGAAGGGGGGAGACATTTTGTAGAGTGTGCAAATTTTTGAGAGCTTAGAGAGAAGAACACAAACACTCTCTATATTCTCATAATCTTGAGAGAGCAAAATATACTAAGTTCGGAATATTGATTCCGCATATTGCTAGCACAATTGTTGTGGAGTTATTAGTCGTCTCCCCGTTCGTCAATTGGTGGTGCGTCCGAATTAGATGCCTAACACTTGTGGAGGCTGAGATCGAAAAACATCGAACCGACACCTCCGTTCAAGCACGCTACGAGAGGTAATCTATTTAATCCCTTTGAGACTTTGTGATTTTTTTTCGATTGAAATGCACGAAGTACGCCTCTGGAGATACATGTATGGGTTGTTATTTATTTCCGCTACGTGTTACGTGGATCCCAACAGTGGTATCAGAGCCAATCCTTAGGTGTTTTCGTGCATTTAATTGATTTTTTGCAATTTTTGCAATACTATGGCCAATATGTATTAACGAATTGTTCGTCTTACATGGCTAATGGAGATTGATTATTTTATATGATAAATTAATCAACGTAGCAAAAATTGAGACTAAATTAATTTTGAATCGAAAATTTATGGCTATCTTATTTTACGTAAAAATTCTGAATATGATTCAACGTAAAATTTTTATTGTGCCTTCCTAAGTTTTAAATTGTGAATTTATTACTTACGTGAAAGGGTGGTGATCATGGAAAAATCCCTAATCAATGTGATTGATATATATATTAATGTATGGTGATTATTTATATATTTGGGGTTGTAATTATTAAATGGAGGCTGCGTACTCCTTTTATTTTTCATGTAATCTTTATTTTTAGCATAGTCAATTGTTAATGTAAATGCTACGAGGATTACGTGGATGAGCCTTTTAAGTCGGCGAGCTCTTAGGGGCCCAATTCTTGAAGAGTTCAAGAAACCAAGAAGAAGCGAAGAGCGGCTCTTCGTTATTAAAATATTAAAATGATTAAATGTGGTCTCATTGGCTCGAGACCCATTAAATCATAATTCCATGATCACCACGCAGGATAGATGTTTATGTGATTGACATCTATTTATTTGTTATGATTACGTGAGCATGTTAAACTGGTTAATATGCAAAGTCAGACTTACCTCACCCAAAATTGCGCCTGCATGAAATCCTAGTTAGGGAAAATCACTCGCGTTAGGTACCGAAAGGGCGTTGGTAATGACATCAACGTAACCAAGTCCCCGAACCCAAAATCTCTGGTTCCGCAGAATTGATCGATCTCTCCCAATCGGTCAATAAGGTTTCCGGTCTACCCTCCAAGAAAGACCGGTGGCGACTCCAAATGCATGCACAAGTTGCACATGCCACCACGACCACACTAAGGTCGAAAGCGATCGACTGTTATCGTCGAATCCCTTTGAAAAATACTCCCGCCGCGATTTGGTATGGGCCTGGGAGGGCCCGCGTCGATCCAAAGCCCACGATCTGCACCCTTGTGCGGGGGAAGGCCCGCGATCGGTAATCCATTAGCCGCGTCCGCCTTCGGACGGGTCGCGACAGCTGGCGACTCCACTGGGGACCTTTGTTCTAGAACCTATGGTTCTAGACCCCAAGTGGACTTAGGCCGTAATTAAAACGCTGAGTGATGTTTCTAACTCTGCAGGCGCTCTTGAAGGTGAGGTAAGTCCGCTCATGATAGGTGTTATATGTTTTTGCAGATTGGAGAAATAAGGGGTGTAGTCCGTGATTAACATTGTCTTATGCAGGTTGGCGTAGGAATGTATGTTGTGTGGATGATTTGAAGCGCTGATTGATAAACTGTTGTGCATGACTTGCACCCCGGGCGCCGCCTTTAGGAACACAATAGAAGGAATTGAAAATGGAATCTCCGTGAGGAAAAACACGGGGTAATCCACTTTTCAATTCCGCTCACTTCGAACTATGGATCGAGTCCCAATGCAACGATAGCTGTGCAATGGAATCGGCTCTTTCCAGAACTCGAGGTGGGAACCTTAACCTTAGGTGCCAAACCCTCTGATTTTTAGAAGTTTACCATCACTTGTTTCATGCGCATGTCTTTGGGCGGTTGGTACACCTAAAACCGCACATAAGTCGACGAGTTTGGTTGGTAAGACTCTCTATACCTCGAATCTATTACAGTTCATATAAATATAGGCATTTCATTCATTGCATTCTGGTGATTAGATTAAAAGCCATTTCAAGGATAGATGTGTGTGTTTTTCCCAAACGTCCTTGATAGAAGACGAAGAGGATGATATCCCATGACAAGCACCGAGTGAGCAACAAAGGAGCCTACTATGGATATTATTGAAATATCGTCCAATGAAGATGACGAGTTGGGGCAAGTGATCTGGAAGTCACAGATCGAACTTAGGGCATCCTTAAACGTTAGGATCACATTCCTTTGTTTCATTTTCCATTACTAGTCCTCTTGTATAGGGTTTATTTTTATCGAGGCTTTCTCTATCTCACCCCTTAGAGTGATTGTATTAGGGATCTATTGGTGTATACATTTAGATGGAACTTGGTTGTATTTCTTTTGACAGGTCATGGGAATGTGATAGTGGCATTTTCTCTAATCATCCGAATACTCCCAAGTCAAGTTTATAATTCCTTTAGAGGAAATTAAAATTGGAAATCTTGCACGACCTTTTTGGTCGTATAGGGTAATCCAACCCCAATTTCGCTAGAAGGAATTATACACTTGAATTGGTCCATGCATGTTTTACGTCGCTGGTAATCCACGATAATTGATCGAGAATATCGGCGTTGTTTTGAATTTAATGACGAGATAGATGTCCAAATTACTCTCGTTCTTAATAAAACGGCCTTGATTTGGATGCCGTATCTTCAATTAAATTTAAAACACGTTATTATGCCTCGCACTTTTGAGTAATTCGTTCCTCTCGAAATTGATCAAAAGCGATTATTGTGAATTACATTCCTTTCAATAGTATGCTTTCTTTCGAGGAATATTGATAAAAACTTTTCGCGCAAGATTAAAACCCTTGTAAAAGTTCTTGTCCTTATTAATCATGGGCAAGTATAGGATTGAAAGGGGTTTTTGATTTCTTTTTCAAATTATTCCTTCTGATTCTGTCTTTTTATTTGCTGGTGAAAAACAAGTAGTATAGAGAAATCTTTTCTTGGACAAATCTGCAACTATTCTTCCATCTGATCATGAGCGAGTTATAAAATCAGGACGTATTTGCTCGGCTTATTGCTATTATGGTTCGGCTCACTCAAGTTGAAGATGTTTGGATGCTCGAAGAAATGAACCATACAGAAGTTAAAACACACACACACGAGAACTTTCATTTATTTTGCTCAGCGGAGGGTTTTCAGAAGCAGGTCATACAAGTCGGGGTGGAAAAGTAAAGCCAAAGTGAGCCCTAAGTAACGACACAAAGGATCCCAACTGACCCTCCATGTTATTAATGCTCTGCTCATACTCCCAGCTCCGCATGTTGTGGTCGGCAAGCCTGAGGAGAAGACTTCTGCATTCTCCCTTAACTTCGGCGACCTTGGCCTCGTGTTCTTCGGTGACTACTTCCAGGTCCCGAACCAGTCCATTCCCGCGAGCTATGTCCTCGGTTATCTTGTCGAGCCGTTCTTCCTGCCAGTCGCTCTGAAGCCTCAACAGGACGTTGCGGCGGTCATGCTCGCCGGTGGTCAGGGATATGGCCAATTGATCCACCAGATTTCTCCTCTTGCGAAGCAACGTCGCGACCCGCTCATTAGCAAACTCGACGGCCTTTTTGTAACTATCAACCAGATAGTTGGTCAGCACCAAATGATCAGATCGATCCTCATAACGAGCCCGCAAGACGCGAGCCACCAGAACCTCCCGATTAGCAACACGATAGGCCTCTAAGGAGTGTGCAAAGAGAGTCGGGAAAGTTCTATATTCCCTCCCCAGTGTAGTACCTTCGAGAGAAGTGGTATCAAGGTCCTCGAGCAGGACACAGATTGCATCCTCGGTTGCAGAATGATCGGTTATGTGCGCGTAACCGCGACCCAGTAGGTTATAAAGCTTTTCCCACTGGGCCAAGACATCAGTTGAAAAAGTGCGTACGGGAGAGGAGGCCATTTGCGTTGGGTTGGCTTGAGAATAAGACGAGTTTAACAGAGAGATTAGAAGGAAGAAGCTGATTATGCGAGAACGTTAACCTTCCATACATTAATTCCTCATTTTATAGCAACTCGAGGATGATGAAGGGTCTCAGTAATAATGCTGGTGGAGCCCAGTTAGGGGGTAAAGCAGGAGGTCCCCTCACGAGAACCATTGGATTCGTTTCGGTCCGCGATTTCCGGCTCATCAATTAAAAGATGTAAAAGATTTGTCGGGATCACCATTATTAGAGTTAGGTGGGAGGAAAGCGCAACTATCGAAGAGAGCCCTAACAGGGTTTGGCAGTCCCATCAAGTTGAAAAGCTAAGCGAGAAATTCAAGGTCTTGAGGGGGAACGTTTGCCTAATGATGCTTGAAGAGCGTCTCCTGAACATGCAAAGTCACTTGAAGAAAACTTTATAGGGAGTGAGCATACAGGAGAGAGTGGAGAACTCTGAGTGGGCAAGAACCAATCAAACATTTCTCAATCCAACATATTTAAGAGGTTACTGTCAGCTGCTAGAGGCGACTGACTCAAAAATCTCAGAAATTGAACCACAGAGGGATCTCGAAGATTCCAAGATCAAGTCTAACGCCAAAACCATGGAGCCCAACACTTCTGGCAACGGAAATCAAGATCACGGCGACGACGACAACGACATCCACAATGCTCAACTCGGGAAAAGAAGACGTCCTCACCAATACTCTCAGGAGGAAACCCAAATGCTGGAAACCCTTTTCAGTAAAAGCCATTACATGAAAAAGAAGTGGAGAATTGAATTGAGCCGGGAGTTGGGGATTAATCAGTCGAGGATCCAGTTTTGGTTTCAAAATAGGAGATCCAAATCGAGGGCTCAACGCAAACGTCAGGTGGTCGAGATTTTAAAGGAAGAAAACCAAAAGCTGCGAACAGAAAACATGAGGTATGAAAAAGCTCTCAATATTACCGTTTGCCCTCATTGCGATAACCTCGTCGCCCTCGGTAAGATATCCCCCGATAAGCCTCATGCGATGATTGAAGACGTTCATTTACCACCTTACTCCCTCGGGGCATCTCCTGCTCAACCAGATTTTGCCGGAGTCACGCATGAGCAGGATGATCCTACGAAGATGATACAAATGCCTCCTGGGGGATGGGATTTGCATCGCTTTGATTGGAGTTATAGTTTCAAGGAGCTGGATGTTACCGCCGACCAGCTCAAAGCATATCAGCCTCATGCACAACAATTTTTGATAGGGTCGGGTCCTGCTGGAGATGAGTTAATCAGTCGTCAAGCCATCGATGCAATTTTGGGCCACGATAAGAGGAGGTTCGCTTGGCCCCCTGAACTGCATTCCAGATTCCTAGACGTGGTTCACCAAATGGGGATCGACTCAGCAACTCCGACGCGCATATTTAAGGCCATGAATGTACCGGGGCTTAGTAAGGAGCTGGTCAGGAATCACCTTGCTGCCTATAGAAAGCTATTAAAACAACGTCGAGCGGAGCTAAACCGGGAGGAATCCGTCTCGAGCTCAAAAGTTAGGGGCGACCGCCATTGTAATGCTCAGGCATCAAGAGATACCCGGCCAAATCTAAGCATCGATCAAGCTAGCAACCCGACCACCGGCAAACTGAAAGCTGATCAGAATGTCCTCCCAGGCCATTTCAACACTTCTCAAGAGCGCGTGTCACAAGTACAGCGAGTGCGCACTCCTCCATTCGAGCAACAGTCGGCTGGTGCTCTGCCTGCCGCTGGTCAACCCACGACAGACGATTTCTTCGATGAGGGGCTCGATGCCTTGTTCAATCAGTGGGAAGCTGGCATGCTTGGACAGCCATGATCTAGCACCTGGCTCGGGGCACGATGGGTCGGTCACTACGAACACCCATAGGAAGAAGACCAACGCTATCGAGTAGATCACTCATTTTATCCGTTGTAAAATTCCTACGGGAACATTTTTCTTTAATGACTATAGTTAATTCTATATTAAAACCAACGCTATCGACGAACATCGTCATGCCCAGTTGTGATGATCCCTTGTTAGATTAAGTCTGAAACCAGATACGGTCTTTAAAATTTTGAGTGGCCACGAACTCATTCCTCACCAAGCGCCCGGGATGCTGAAATGAAGAGTAACAGCATGCACAGGGAAAATGCCACTTTCGTTTGAACGATGAAAAGGGGTTGAGAGAAGATCATAGCGTTAATTCCCATGGAGCTAAATGAATTAAATGGAGTCATTAATTGCGGGTCCACCGCTGCTCCCCACGTTCTCGGGCCTAGCAAATCATAAAAGGCGCCGAAAGATTGTAGACCCACCACTTTGAAGACTGAACTAGGGGACGAGCGCAATACTCGATGAAACCGAATCAATGCAAGAGAGTTTGTGATCCTATCACGAGGAAAAAGAAAGGGGAATACAGACGATGAGTAATTACAGGGTCTCGGGAGGAGCGCTTGCTTGCTGGTCTTCATATGCATCCTGAAGGATGGTTCTAGGACACGCACAATCACTTGAGAAAATTTCTAGAGTGAGCAAACACGCAAGAGCGAATAGAGAAAGCTGAGTGAACTAGATCAGCCCGAGATACTCCGATCCATCATGTTTAAAAGCTATTCCCATCTGCTAGAAACGCCCGACCTGGACATTTCTGAGCACGAACTGCTGGGAGACTTTGAAGATCCTGGAGCTGAATCCTGCCCGAAGGCCGTGGAGACTGACTCCTCCAGCGATGAAATTCTAGGTTTCAGCTACGAAGAAGGAATATACAATGATGACCGGAGTCGGAAAAGGAAGCAATTACAACGCCACACTCCAGGCCAAATCCGAGAGCTCGAAGCTTTCTTCAATGAATGCCCCACTCCAAGCAGACAACAGAAAATGGAGTTGAGCCGAAAAATAGGATTGGAGCTTTCGAAGGTCAAGTTTTGGTTCGCCAACAAACGAACCCGGGTGAAACAGCAATACGCAGACCATGAGTTACTGGTCCTAAAGGAGGAGAATGAGAAGCTTCAAGCTGAAAGCGCGAGATATAAGGAAGCTCTGACCAATGCCACCTGCCTTAATTGTGGTAATCCTGTTGTCCTCGGCGAGGTGTTCCTCGATGAACCGTCCCTGTTGACGAATAACGCTCAGCTGTTACCGTATTCTCCACAGCATTTTCCGACACAGCCAGATATCGCCGGAGATCTGCATGAGCAAGTCAACACCATAGGATCAACACCAACATCTTCTGAGAAATGGGATATGAATCATCACAGGGGGAGTTCTCTCAATGACGAACTCGCTGTCGCAGCCAGCCAATCCAAAGTCGGTGAGTCCCTCCCTGGACAACTTTTGAAACGACTAGATCCCGTAGAGAATAGCTACCGAAGTATTGACGATATTTTGGGTGATAAGAGAACAAGGTTTTACTGGACCTATGAACTTCACACCAAATTTGTTGATGCAATTCGAGAGCTGGGAGTTGATTCGGCTAGCCCACTACGCATACTCGAGATTATGAATGTGCCGGGGCTCTCTAGAATTAACGTCGAGTCTCACCTCAAGTACTATAGGAGATTGCTAAGGGATGGAAGGATAGCGTTAAACCATCATAAAGCCAGTTGGAGCTCAAGTGCCGGGCAGAGTTACAACCACGATGATTGGAGAGCCGAGAGCACCCAACCGTGTTTCAGCAATGACGGGACCAGCAGTCGTGTCAGCGACTCCTCTAACCCAAATCAGAATGCTCCGCCGAGCTATCACAATACTCCTCAAGAGTATATGCCACAATTCCAGCACATAGAGATTCCTCAGTTTGAGCGCGAATCAGTCATTAATGCTGTCCCTGAAGCGGATCTGGCATTGGTAGAGAGTGCACATATGAACCTGCCGGTCATTGGAGGAAGTTCCAATTCGAGGGGTCAAATTGCTCACGGCAAGAGCAAAGAGAGGAATCCTTCGCCTGCAGTCGACGACACCCAATCTGGGCACCAAGGGCTAGAAAGTACAGGTGATTTCCTTGATGAGGAGCTGGACACTTGGATCAATACTCTTCAGGAATGTATGTCTCAACCCCAACAAGGCAATGATGAAGGTTCCAGCTCAAAGACTCCAATCCCTCATAACGAAGGCAATGAAAGAAATCTGCCCCCGACAATCGTTGATACCCAACTTGAACATCAATGGCTCGAAGACCCGAGCAATTTCCTTGGCGATGAGTTCAATCTTTGGCTCGATCAATTTGGAGCCGGAGGACCATCGCAGTGGTGATGCAAGGCCGGTGATTAGACGTCAGATGCAAGGCATGGCTACTCGATGAAAAATGCTTAGAGGAAATGGGTTGAATACTCCTATTGAATATGTTGTTGATCGCACTGTAAGGTTCCCACGGGAACATCTTTCATTAATGTCTAGAACTAATTGCGCGTGAGTGTCAACATCACCCTTTGAGCATCTTCAAGCCGAGGGCCGTGGATTAATCGCTTAATCCGTGGAGCAAGTTCCCCGAACAATGACTATCACCCGCGGAGTATAATGGGATCTACCCCTTCAATACGAAATACGTTTGGCCGCGAAGCCACCTATTTGGTAAAACGATGTATCGTTCCTAAACGATCTTCAATCGAATACCGAAGTAATGTCTCATTTCTTTCCCTTCTCAGGTGATAAACGTGGATAAATCACTCAAGGAGCCATTTGTTCGAGTAACAGAACAGACGTTGCCTAACTGGGGGCAGATGAACCATTGATGTTGCAAACACTCCAAGAATGGATAGGCGGATTTGATAGATGTTGTTCATATCAATACGCAATATCAGAACGGGATGAGAACCAAGAGTAAAGTTGTATCGTTCCAATTTGTCTTGAATTTGAGAATATGAATTGATACTTGTTATTTATCCTTGACAGGGGAATCGCCTTACAGACGAACAGGTTTTCACATCCCATGTATTACCCGTTAGAATACATGACCAAGGGTAAATTGTATCGTTCTAATTTTTTGAAAAATTCGTGAACGTACAATAACATGTTTCTTCCGCATTTTCAGGATCTCCAGCCGCGGGGGACAGGTAAGTATCCCTTTCCCCAATCCATTGAAGATGTTAAATAAAAAACAGAGAGAAAACGAAAAGCTTTCAGAATCTAATGTCTAGAAAAGACATAGAATTCAAACTTCATTGGCATTCATGTCTTAAAACAGGAGGTTATCTGAACATGAATAAGAACATGCATGGTGCATCATAAAATCCCCTTGACGGGTAAAATTTTTGGAGAAAATGAAAGAGATTTTTTGCAATCAAAAGTTCAAAACTTTTAAAAGGACGTTTTCTCAAAAGAAAAGAGGCAAAGCCTAGTCCAAACACGTCCTACACACACTGGAGAGAAGTGGAGCGGATCAGATAGCAAAATCTGGACCTACGGAAGTAGGGACCATTCGCAGCGATTACATGGATTGGGACGACGGAGGCGTTCGTTTCATATCATAAACACTACAGGTGACCGTTGACAACCCATTTGAACGGCGGTTTTCATTCTTAACCCTGTCAAGAACCACCCCACACCGGGGCAAAAAGGAAGTAAGTCCAGCAGCATCAGGAGAAAATGGTTAGAAGTTTTCTTGCTCGGACTAACATTAATCTTTGTGTGTTGTTTATATGGTAATCCAAGTGCCATAGGAGGACGAGAAGCATTCATTCTCTATCCCACACACCATATCCTTTGCACAGCCAAGTTGAGCCTGCGAATTCATTTCATAAACCCCTGTTGGTGATCATGGGATGTTTCAAGATAGAAACTGCATCACTCCAAGAACGGAAGAAATCAAGAGATGGGATTTATAGAAAAATTTCATATCGGCGTTTAAATGTGCTATGATTCAAGTTGTATATCTAGCACAATTTTCTGAACATCGTAGTTCCAAAGAAAAAGAAAAGGCGGGATTTCAACAAAGAAAAAATCCCCAGCATCAAGAAAAAGCAAAGTGCCTGGTAAAAGCAAGGCCGATGCTCGTGAAAACTGTTTGATTGATCTCCAATAAAGCCTAGTTGGGAAGAGAAAAAAACCCATAAAGGAGTCAGATCAAGAAGACTGCTCCCCAAACGATGTCAGCCGTGGTGCAAAAACACGGACATAATTGTCAATCTCTTAATACCACAAGAGACGTTCTCTAAAGGACTTGTGCACACCTCAAAAGCGGTTGCACACCTCAAAAATGGAAGATGCAGAATGGAAAAGACATGTGACAAATTTGCAATGATCACCAATGTCAAATCCTTCGTGATTTCTGGGCCAAAAACAAGCCTTTTTCGGTCCCCAATCCTACCAATGTTACAACCCTGAAACAGTCTTCTCTGACTAAGACACTTGGGTTAACATATAGCTTAGCTCGAAGAAGTACGAGCAAGACTCTTTCTTTCTCATTTTGCAGGGTTCTTGACTTGTAAACCCGGAGCAGATGGTGAAGATTTTCATTCGATGGCCCCGACTCCAAAGCGGGTCCCCCTTGAAAACCAATATCCAAGCCCAACATTACGGTCCCGTGGAAGACCTCCCGACCGATCAAAATGTATGCGCTGCGAATGAGCCTAAAACCTAGGCACATGTCAGTAGGGAATTGAGTGCATCCCCTAAAAATCATCACCTCAAAACAGGTGAGATGGCCTCCTTGTCGAGAAATATTCCAATTGATGTTTTGAGCAAACTCTTTTTTGGAATTTTCAAACTGTTGATCCAGATTTTCCATGCAAGGGATTTGTGATCACATTTGCATGTTGCAAGAATGTTTTGGATAACCTCCAGCATCAAAATGCACATCTCATGACTAAAGCTTAAGTCATAAAATTTTGTCAATTGGACAATTGCTGTCTTCTCAAAGATTACCAATATTTTCTTGGGGAAGAGAAACCCTTAAAAAAAAAAATCCTTTTCAAAATCAGACAGTCTCATTGGACGTGGAGAACCCTCGTCATGAGACCCCTTTTCAAAATTTAGGTAGTCTCATCGGACGTGGAGAACCCTCGTCATGAGACCCCTTTTCAAAAATCAAGCAGTCTCATCGGACGTGGAGAACCCTCGTCATGAGACCCCTTTTCAAAATTTAGGTAGTCTCATCGGACGTGGAGAACCCTCGTCATGAGACCCCTTTTCAAAAATCAAGCAGTCTCATCGGACGTGGAGAACCCACGTCATGAGACCCCTTTTCAAAAATCAAGCAGTCTCATCGGACGTGGAGAACCCTCGTCATGAGACCCCTTTTCAAAATTCAGGTAGTCTCATCGGACGTGGAGAACCCTCGTCATGAGACCCCCTTTTCAAAAATATCAAACAGTCTCATCGGACGTGGAGAACCCTCGTCATGAGACCCCTTTTCAAAAATCAAGCAGTCTCATCGGACGTGGAGAACCCTCGTCATGAGACCCCTGTTCAAAATTCAGGTAGTCTCATCGGACGTGGAGAACCCTCGTCATGAGACCCCCTTTTCAAAATTCAGGAAATCTCATCGGACGTGGAGAACCCTCGTCATGAGACCCCTTTTCATTTAGGCAGTCTCATCGGACGTGGAGAACCCTCGTCATGAGACCCCTTTTCAAAGTCAAAACTGATGGTAGACACCGCCTGAAGGGTCAAACAAAGGTAGATACCGCCTGAAGGGTCAAATGAAGGTAGATACCGCCTGAAGGGTCAAATGAAGGTAGATACCGCCTGAAGGGTCAAATGACGGTAGATACCGCCTGAAGGGTCAAATCAAAGGTAGATACCGCCTGAAGGGTCAAAATCAAAGGTAGATACCGCTTGAAGGGTCAACACAAGGTAGATACCGCCTGAAGGGTCAACACATGGTAGATACCGCCTGAAGGGTCAACACAAGGTAGAAACCGCCTGAAGGGTCAAATCAAAGGTAGAAACCGCCTGAAGGGTCAACTCAAGGTAGAAACAGCCTGAAGGGTCAAACCAAGGTAGAAACCGCCTGAAGGATCACATTAATGGTAGAAACCGCCTGAAGGGTCACATATGGTAGAAACCGCCATAAGGGTCAATTCATTGGTAGAAACCGCCATAAGGGTCAACTCATTGATAAATATCGTAGTAAGGATCAACACAAAGGTCTGATCCACCATACGGATCAAAATCCTTGGCAAATTCCAAAGCGTGGGATGCGCCTTCCTTAGGTTCCTACCAATTAGGAATCCCATCATGGTATGACCTACCATACAGGTCAGAGCTTAATCTCCCTAGGATATTCTGAATGACGAGTCCTAGGCATCTTCTTGAAAGTCGTCGCAACCGGCAGCATCCGACAGGTGAGCTTCAGGTGAGCCTCTCTTACTCCGGCCCATGTTCAAATTGTTAGAGCAAACCGGGGATTGATTTGAGCTTTTATCAATAGGCTTAAGGATCCGATGTCATAACATTTCTTCTCTCATTTTCCCAGTTGAGTCGGTTAGGAATCAGGTGCCACCTTATCTTTGAGAGAAACCTCTAACGAGATTTCTCTCAAAGAGGGGCAGCTGTTGACACCTGATTTTTTACCATTTATTATTGTGATTTTTATTCTTTAAAATTAATTAAAAATATCAAAAAAGGTCATAAAATCACAAAATCAACTTTGGAAGCCTTGGTTTAGCCTTAGCAACCAATTTTGAACAAAAAATATTTTTCGGTATTTTTAATATTTTTCGAGTTTATTTAATTATAAAAATACCCAAAAAAATCAGAAAAATACCATTCGTGGTCAGAAAAATACCCAAAAATATTCGATAATTTTGTTTTAATTTCCTCTTCAAGTGTGTCACTTTAAATCTCAAAAATTCGGCTCGGGTCACTATGTTCCTTCACAAACATAAACCCGAACCGAGCCTAAAAAAAAAAAAATCATTTTCGAGTCTTTTAGTTTTCAATTCTCACTTTTTATAAGCTATGACATTGGATTCTAAAGTCTTAAAGTGCAATTAGGTCAATTTGCCCTCCAATTTAATCAATTTTTACCAAAAGGGCTTAATTGCACATTTTTCTTTCAATTAGTCCCCGGTTTCACGGATGTATACGTATGCTCTACGTATTTATATGTCATACATATTTATACGTTATGCATATTTGTACTGTTTGGTAACCTCTTTAACTCTTGTAATAATAATAATGGTTATTATTTTTAACACCTTTGTTAGTGCCCTTTTTTTTAGCATTTTTGTATTGTGAGTGCTATTGTTAGTGTTATTTTTAAATAGCATTTTTGTATTATAAATTGTGAGTGCTATTGTTAGTGCTATTTTTAAATGACATTTATTTATCATAAATTGTGAGTGCTATTGTTAGTGCTATTTTTAAATGACATTTATTTATCATAAATTGTGAGTGCTATTATTAGATAGAATTTATAATTGTTAGTGCTATTTTTAAATAGTATTTTTGTATTATAAATTGTGAGTGCTATTGTTAGTGCTATTTTTAAATAGCATTTTTGTATTATAAATTGTGAGTGCTATTGTTAGTGCTATTTTTAAATGTCATTTATTTGTGAGTGCTATTATTAGATAGAATTTATAATTGTTAGTGCTATTTTTAAATAGCATTTTTGTATTATAAATTGTGAGTGCTATTGTTAGTGCTATTTTTAAATAGCATTTTTGTATTATAAATTGTGAGTGCTATTGTTAGTGCTATTTTTAAATGTCATTTATTTGTGAGTGCTATTTTTAGATAGAATTTATAATTGTTAGTGCTATTTTTAAATACAATTTATTGGAAGGTATTTTTGGCTATAAAAGGATGGCAAGAGTTTTGAGGTTGGAAGGGGGGAGACATTTTGTAGAGTGTGCAAATTTTTGAGAGCTTAGAGAGAAGAACACAAACACTCTCTATATTCTCATAATCTTGAGAGAGCAAAATATACTAAGTTCGGAATATTGATTCCGCATATTGCTAGCACAATTGTTGTGGAGTTATTAGTCGTCTCCCCGTTCGTCAATTGGTGGTGCGTCCGAATTAGATGCCTAACACTTGTGGAGGCTGAGATCGAAAAACATCGAACCGACACCTCCGTTCAAGCACGCTACGAGAGGTAATCTATTTAATCCCTTTGAGACTTTGTGATTTTTTTTCGATTGAAATGCATGAAGTACGCCTCTGGAGATACATGTATGGGTTGTTATTTATTTCCGCTACGTGTTACGTGGATCCCAACAGTGGTATCAGAGCCAATCCTTAGGTGTTTTCGTGCATTTAATTGATTTTTTGCAATTTTTGCAATACTATGGCCAATATGTATTAACGAATTGTTCGTCTTACATGGCTAATGGAGATTGATTATTTTATATGATAAATTAATCAACGTAGCAAAAATTGAGACTAAATTAATTTTGAATCGAAAATTTATGGCTATCTTATTTTACGTAAAAATTCTGAATATGATTCAACGTAAAATTTTTATTGTGCCTTCCTAAGTTTTAAATTGTGAATTTATTACTTACGTGAAAGGGTGGTGATCATGGAAAAATCCCTAATCAATGTGATTGATGTATATATTAATGTATGGTGATTATTTATATATTTGGGGTTGTAATTATTAAATGGAGGCTGCGTACTCCTTTTATTTTTCATGTAATCTTTATTTTTAGCATAGTCAATTGTTAATGTAAATGCTACGAGGATTACGTGGATGAGCCTTTTAAGTCGGCGAGCTCTTAGGGGCCCAATTCTTGAAGAGTTCAAGAAACCAAGAAGAAGCGAAGAGCGGCTCTCCGTTATTAAAATATTAAAATGATTAAATGTGGTCTCATTGGCTCGAGACCCATTAAATCATAATTCCATGATCACCACGTAGGATAGATGTTTATGTGATTGACATCTATTTATTTGTTATGATTACGTGAGCATGTTAAACTGGTTAATATGCAAAGTCAGACTTACCTCACCCAAAATTGCGCCTGCATGAAATCCTAGTTAGGGAAAATCACTCGCGTTAGGTACCGAAAGGGCGTTGGTAATGACATCAACGTAACCAAGTCCCCGAACCCAAAATCTCTGGTTCCGCAGAATTGATCGATCTCTCCCAATCGGTCAATAAGGTTTCCGGTCTACCCTCCAAGAAAGACCGGTGGCGACTCCAAATGCATGCACAAGTTGCACATGCCACCACGACCACACTAAGGTCGAAAGCGATCGACTGTTATCGTCGAATCCCTTTGAAAAATACTCCCGCCGCGATTTGGTATGGGCCTGGGAGGGCCCGCGTCGATCCAAAGCCCACGATCTGCACCCTTGTGCGGGGGAAGGCCCGCGATCGGTAATCCATTAGCCGCGTCCGCCTTCGGACGGGTCGCGACAGTGCCCTCTTCCTTCCATGGGGAAGTCCTCGTCAGAGAAGCTCAACTGATCTTTTAAGAGAATTGCTCCTACAAAGTCCCCTAGTTGTACCTCATTGATTGTTTCAGAGACATGTACTTCATTGAGTACCTTCAATAGTGCGTTCTTGTGCTTCTCTGAATTGATGAATAGGTCTAGCAGGGATATCTGAGCGGGCATCTTCCTCAGCTGCTCTATCACTTCAAACTCACTGGTTTTGATGATCGATACGAGCTTTTCGGCATCTTCCTTTGAGACATCTTTTTTTTCGGATTCTCCCTCTCTGGGGGCATAAAATCTTCCAGACCTCATTATTGCATCTACTTGTGTGGTCCCATAGTCCCAATGAACAGCTTTGGGATCATACTCTTCTACTTGGGGGACTTTTATCGTTACAGTTGTCTGATGAGGTACCTCTGGTCCTGACGTATTGCTCTCTTCCTCCTGAGGCAATTGAATTACGACAGGCCTCACTGGGCAATCTTCTACCTTGCTCAGGCTATCCAGCTCATCCAATCTGATCACCACGGCCGTGGCTACTTCGATCATCAATATGGCGTTGTCGAGTTCTTCCATACCGTTTGAGGTTTCTGGTTGAGAGAGATCATCCATACCTCCCCATCCGTCTGGTATGATGTCTTCAATCTTCTGATAAAAGCTGGGAGGGGCCGAATATTTCACCTTGAAATTGTATCCTCCAGAATCTTGACCCAGGTTGTCTATAATTTCGCTCTTCTCAAGTGCGTCAACCATAAACTTGAGGTCTGCTAGACTTCTCCTCCTGGCTTCTATTTCGTCTTCTTCAAATTCTTCCTCTGACTGAGTAGCTGGCCTCAGGCTGCTTACCAAGTTCTCATGTGAGGTACCACAGGTGTTACTCTGCCCAGCTGTGATCAAGAAGTGGTTTCTTTTCAAAGATAGAGATGCTTCGATCCCTTCAAATTCTTCATCAGTAATATCGGACACTATCCCCAAGCTCTTCATCTTGTCGATACACAACTTCTTTTGGTCGGTTGATATCTCCCCTTCTTTTGGGTATGATGAAGCGATTGTTAGCAGGGTGTCAGCTTAGGCATATCTACCTTCAGTTTAAGGTAATCCTCCTCTTCTTCAGTGAATATTGCCCCTATTGCTTGATGATCTGGCAACGGATTTTCTTGTACATTTGGGGCTGCATTGTCAAATTTCAAAATCTGACTATCAATTAGGGCTTGCACTTTCAGCTTCAGGACATAGCAGTTATCCACATTATGCCCTCTTTCGCCCATATGGTAGGCACAGGTCTGGCTCTCATCAAAGCCAGGATATCTTGCGGGGTTTGCCCTAGGTGGTTCTTTTGCCACCAAGTGTTGCTCCAGCAGCATCGGGAGTAGCTTGGATAAAGGTCTCGGGAGTTGAGAGAATTGTCTCTGGGGTTGCTTTCTTCTAGGCTCTTGTACCTTTGGCGCTGACCAGGATGATCCGCCTTTGGCCTGATTAGAATTGCCAAATGGCTTTAACTTGTGGGGATCTGGTATAAATGCTATGTCCAATCCGGCTTCTCTTTCCTTTCTCAGAGGGTACTGCTTCCTAGTAGGAGCTTCCTGAGGCCTTCTTTCTTTCAAGGCCCATTCCAGCCTCTTAGCAACCTTAATCAGGTGTGCGAATGTCTGACATCCAGAAGTGTTCAGTTTGTCAAAGTACTCGTAGGGGAGTACTTTTAGGAATAAGTCGATCAGCTCCTCTTCTGGGATTGAAGGCTTTACTTGGGTAGCCAAGGCTCGCCACCTCTGAGCATATGTCCTGATCGATTCGCCCCTCGCTTTTGAAGTTCGTAGGAGGTCTTCTCTTGTTGGGGCTGTAGCCGTGTTAAATTTGTACTGCCTGAGGAAGTCTTCTGCAAGGTCCACCCATCCGTCATAATCCTCTAAGTCTAGCTCAATAAACCAAGCCAGAGCGGCGCCAGCCAAACTCTCTTGGAATGTGTTCATCAACAACGGAATGTAATCCGAGTAGTGCGCCATCTTGCGCAGGTAGTATTTGAGGTGGGCACGGGGACAGCCTGTCCCGTTGTATTTTCTCACGAACTCTGGCTCCCTATAGTCAGGAGGAGTCTCTATTTTAGCAAAAGGAGATATTTTGTCGAAGCGGGCCAGCTCATAGCCTTGACTGCTCAGGCATTCTTCGATCTTGGCCAATCTCTTAGCCTCTACCTCTGTCTTCACAGTTTGTTTTCCCTTCTCCTCTTTTTCAAGGTTGATGACAACAGGCGAGGCTTTTTGTTGTGCCCGACTATTTGGTTCATGAACGTTTTCCTCTGTATGTTGGGTATCCCTGGTTGCTTCTTTATCTATTACATCAGGTACCATGGAAGGGCCTGAGTTGTTCTGATTGTGGGCGGTTGTCTGTCTAGCTTGGTTGGTCTCCAGCATGGCCTTAATGTCAGCCATCATAGTTGCCAGGGCAGTCATCTGAGATTCCAACATGCCTACGCGCGGAGTCAATTCCTGCTGTTCCATTCTCGTCTTTAGGGGGGTACGGAAACGATGCGTTGGCAATTCCGTGATGAGAGTGTACCTGTTTAAAAAGATCTCTGTGAGTGCTTCGCTTATTTAGCAAAAAAGAAGCAGTTAATTCTTTCAGTTGCATGCTTCTTGCCAGTAGATGAGAAAAAGGGCTACTTTGTGAGCCTTAGCCTCATGTAAGTAGTTCTTTTAATCATTTCCCGACAAGAACTCATGGAATTAAAAGAAGCGTAATTTCTGACGATAGTTTTTTTATGCATTTGCAAAACATGTTCACATTCATACTCATGTGTCCAAGATAGTATTCCACAGAAATGAGAATGTATGAGAAGGCATCACAATGCTTGCTTATTTTACACTTGACGGAATAGCCTATTCAAGTCTAGGACGTTTGAGGTCTAAGGTATCCTCATCGTCCCAGTATAGATTCCCCTCTTCAGCTTGGGGCTCCTCGTCTTCTGAACACGACAGTGGCCCTATGTCTTCGGGTATGTAGGGCTCTATTCCAGGTACGTATGGCACGATGTATTCAGGTATGTAGGGCTCGACAAGGCTTCGTCGGATTGCTTTGAAATGTTGAATGTATTCTGTGGTGGCTCTATGAGTGTTTTCTTCTCGAGTCATGTCTTCTGGCCAACTTATTTCTTCAGCCTGGGAATTCTTCAAGGAGAGTATGATGGATGCCACCTTGGCTTCAAGTTGTTTCTTCTCCTCCTCCGTGAGGGTCTGGCTTGGTAAGTCAAAGGAAAAGACACAAGGTCGCGGTGAAGAAGGAATCTCTTGTAGTGCCCCAAACTGCCGAATCACCCTCCTTGGGTAGTATGCAGTAGCGCCTGTGAATCCTAGCAAGGGAACTGGATTCCCGTCATCGCAGGTCAATCTGACTTTGCTTAGCGTCGGTAACCTTAGCCGCCATCGGAGTTGTTCGGGTTTTAGGACTTTGAGGAAGTTCTTCCATTCCATGAAGTTGAACTTAGGAACACGTGTATGGGTCCTAGCAAATGTTTTAAGAGGGTGTGCATTGGGGCTGATTTCAGTGAAACCCATGCGGATGTGGAATTGTCTGATATGGGATGTGAACCACAGATACAGCAGATCACTAGAAGCTCTAAAGATTCCCTTTTTGCTTTTCTTGAAACGATTTAGGGAGAGGAAGGTTTCGGCAAGGAGGATGTTTGAGTAATCCCACCCACAACAGACTTGCCTAGCTACTATAGCCATGATAGGGTCGAAGGTGACAGTTGAGATTGGGAATAGCACAAAGCTAAAGAATGCCAAGATAAAGGCTCTACCAGATTTGGTTCCTTTAGAAGCAGGAAGGCGGGAAAATCGGTCTATAAGGAAGGATAGGGAAACTCTTCCAGAATTGCTTTTCGCATCTACTTTGACTTCATTTAGGTTTGTGTCAAGGAATTCAGCTACCTGACTTAGGGGTTCAAGTCCTATAGGGGGTCGGACGAGCGTAGGGGTGAATTCAACTCCGATGACAGCGCTGTATTCCTCGATAGTGGGAGTGATCTCTAATCCTTCCATGCAAAATGTAGCGGTGATAGGATCCCAGTAGAGCGCCATGGCTTGAATAAAGGCAGGTGGGCACTCAATCTTCAGTAGGTCCAGTAGGTATCCTAGTCGTGACTCTGCATACTTCTGGCTGGCTTCGCCCAAGCCATCCCACCATGATTGGAGTTCAGCTCGGGGGATCTTGAACACTTGAATATCATTCTTTCCCATCAAGTCTAAAATATGCAAATGATTTTAAAAGGTCAATCGCCAGAAATTACTTTAAATGTATGAATATGCAGATGTCATGAAGCATGCATGAGCTAACTTGATTGCATAGTTCAATTTGAAGAAATGGAGATTATGATCCTTTTTCAGGTCTTGAAAGCCTGACTCAAAGCCTAATTTGCATTTCAGTGAAGTGAATTATGCAATTTAGTCAGGTTTTACTCAGTGACTAAAGGGAACAACAATGTCACATTCCATTGGTCAACACATCAAAGGAACAAAGTGGGATGTACTCTTATTACAGTCAAGATGTCTAATAAAAGAACGGTAAAGAAAGGTTTTTCAAACAAGAAAGCCATAAAAGACAATGGAACGTGAGGGTCTAGATCACTCTTTCTTTAGAAGTCTACCCAAATGACAATCGGTCAGGAATTCTCCTTTAATCTAGGGTAGGGGAGTCATCTTCAGTGGTTTGGTCGAGAGGTTGTAGTTCCTCCGGCCACTTTCTAGTCCAGGGTACGATGACTTCGGGAGCCTTCTTGGGTTCCACTTTTTTGAGTGTGATGCGCCTTGGCTTGGTCTTGATCGCAGGGGGTCTCTTCCTACCCCAAGAAGTAATCATGGGTATGTTCCCTTTGGCCAGCAATTCAGCCTTCCTGCGAGCGTACGCTTCCCTAGCCAGCTGGTTGCGACGTTGTCTCTTCATCTCCAGATAATCTTTCATCATTTCGTCTGCTTGTCGCTTGAATCTGAGGTTATCAGCATAGTAGCGGGTTTGACAGTCCTCAGCATACCCCAGCTTACGTCCAGTCAGTTCCCGACCATACACGAATCTAGTAAAGTGTAGCCTCGTGTTTGGTCCGGGGCGAGTAACTTTTCTCAAGTACTCGAAGGTCACCAACTCCATCGAGCTCTTAGGGAACAGCGACATCCTACCCCATAATCATTGTTGTTCTCATTAGTCACCCGAGTAATCTTCATGATGCGAATGCATATGGATGTATACAATGTATGAGTCATATCATGAAGCAGGAAATAAAGTACGTTTAGAGATAAATGTCTTACCAACCACACTTTGGGAGACGTGGAATCCCCCATGTATCAATGGGTGGTTTTAGGTATACCAACCATCCATGGACATGCGCATGCGACAAGTGGGTATACTCTAAAAAAGAAAACCGAAAGTCAGGTGAGGAACCTACGGCTCAGGCTCCCACGATCCACACGAGGCAGATTCCTCCCCAAGGGTACCTACCCAAGAGGGCTAGATATCGCCAATGCAGATGGTAGGCGGGAACGAATACGAAAGTCTCAAGTGCCATCAAACACAAGATCCTTTTCGCATCCTTTCCCTATCTAAGGTAACCTAAGGGTGGTTGCAGTCGGGGTTTGACCGCCAGTGTGTGCGATGTGTCGTGATCATCACAATGCAAAGTCATGCACAACAGTTTGTATCAAACACCGCTTCAGTAAATGCATAAAGTAAACATACATTCCCAACTCCAACCTGCAGGAAAAAATGTCAACAATCATTCCACCCCTTATTTCTCCAATCTGCAAAAACATTTAACACAATGGTTAGTGTACGTACCTCACCTTCGAGAGCATCTGCAGAAAACAATGTCAGATAAACCAGACAACTTTTTAATCGGCTCAAGTCCTCTGGTCTGCGAAACCAGAGATTCTGGGTTCGGTCCCCAGTGGAGTCGCCAGTCTGTCGCGACCCTCACCCGGAGGCTCGGAGGCGGGAGCGGGCTAATGGGCCGCCCGATCGCTGGCTTGATCGGACGCGGGCCTCTCCCAAGGTCCATTACCCAAATCGCAACTGCTGGATATACGTGGTCGACCTTCAGTGTGGTCTAGTGACATGTGATGAGTGTACATGCCAAGGAGTCGCCACCAATCGTTTCATGGAGGGTACGATCGGAAAACCCTATCGAATAGTTGGGAGTGATCTATTCGATTCTGCGGAAACCAGAGAAGTGGGTTCGGGGACTTAGTTACGCCAACTGTCAAAGTTGACGCCCTTTCGGTACCTAAGCTGAATGGTTTATCTGATCCTAGGATTTCATACAGATGAGTAGGGTACAGCTCCTAAATCTAGGAGTTCATGCAGATGGGAAATACTACCCTATCACTCACAACCAATAGAAATAAGTGCGCAAATCAAGGATCCAGTACATGCGGATAAAACACATGAAATTAGCATGATATCCCTAATGAGGCCCTATTAGCCTAGAGAAATATCAATCAAGGCTTAGGAGTGATTTGGACATGATTCGCCCATGAGGGGCAGAATCGTAATTTTGAACAATTCGGGGAAAATTTACCCTTAAAAGGGTAAATTTGTCATTTTTAGACGAATTGGGAAGTCAAAAGACAATGGAAATAGGATTGGCCATCAATCCAATCCATTTCCTATTTTTCAGGAATTTCCAGGATTTTTCTAGAATTTTCAAGTGATTTTACCCTTTGAGGGG
This sequence comes from Rhodomyrtus psidioides, assembly GCA_021437785.1. Classification (NCBI taxonomy): domain Eukaryota; kingdom Viridiplantae; phylum Streptophyta; class Magnoliopsida; order Myrtales; family Myrtaceae; genus Rhodomyrtus; species Rhodomyrtus psidioides. The sequence continues at coordinate 4,407,246 of JAILYB010000044.1, read as the reverse complement.
TAAAGTCGTCATTTGGACAAAGACGAGGAACTGAAAATCTCAAATATTAGGGTTGGTCGTCCACCTGACCCAAACCCTAACTTCAAGCAATTTTCAGAATTCGATTGAGACAAGAAAGACGATTTCCCCACTAAAGGGCAAAATCGTCATTTTGAGAAAAGAGGCGGGACTCGAAAACCCAAACCTGAGAATTGGTCGTCTAATCGACCCTAATTCTCACATTGGCATTATCGGCCTTATCTAGCATGCACACAAGAGGCGACTTACCCCTAAAGGGTAATGTCGTCAAGTTTCGGAAAATTGGATAAGGAACCCCAAAAATAGGGTTGACCAGTTGTCTGTGGTCAACCCTCGATTTTTGGTGCTTTCTGGAATGTCTAGGATTTTTCCAATATTTTTCCACATTTTTTGGAATTTTCTGGAATTTTCTAGCATTTTTTTGGATTTTCTAGGATTTTTCTGATTTTTTTTATTTTTTAAAATCATTTTTGAATTTTTTTATTTTAAAAAATATTATTTGGGCCGGGTCGACCCGACCCATTCGGGTCGGAACCCGGTCCAGACCCGAACCCGCGAAAACCTTGATCGAAAACGACGCCGTATCACACTTTTTATTTTTGGATTTTCCGGTTTTAATCCGACGGTCCCTGATGGACCACGTGGCTTGTCCGTGTCGCTTAGATCTGTTTACTAAAACCTACGGTCCAGATTGGATGAAGACTCGATCAGAGCCGTCTGATCAGATTACTTGAACCTACGGCCATGATTAGATCCGGAGACTTGATCTAGATCGTCGATTCACACTAACCTAAACGACACCGCACGGCCACTAACCTACACGACACCGTTTCAGTTTATTTTTGATTTTCTGATTTTAAAACATTTTCGGATAAACCTAATTACTAATCGGACGGTCACTAGAATTTACGTTCGATTTATTTGAACCGTCCGATCTTTTTTATTTGAATAACAGACCTAACGGCCGTGCTGACTCGACACCACGTGGACCAATGGCCGAATGCCAACTAGGACTTTGACCGGTTGACCGCGCCATGTCAGCTTCGTCTTCAACCTCGCGACTCCGGCAGAATGGACGGCTGTGGCTCTCCGACGATGATCTGACGATGAACTCTCGATGAAACCTCATGAAACTAACGGCAATCGACTCGCAATCGCATCTATTCTAACATATCTCAAGATTACGCGAATCCATTCACGGGGCCAAGCACGATCGAACATGAACCAGTATGTACACATACACTCAAATCGCTCTATTCATGGCGTAATGAACCAACTCATTAACAGGGAAGCATCATTCAATGTTTAGGAGACTTACCTCGAGCTCCGATCGAGCTCGCTCGGCCGAGATTTGGCTGGGCAAGAATCGGCTATGGAGGCTAAATCGGAGGACTCAATTCGGGGTATGCGAGCAAAATCGATGCAAAATGGAGATGCGAGCATGGTCAGTAATGTCTAAGGGATGAAAAGCACACAGGAATTGCAACGATTGAAGCCGAAATCAAAGTCCGCCATTGAAGACCTGAGCTTGAGCTCGAAGTTCGGGATTACCTGTTCTGGCGATTTTGGGCTGCGCGGTTGATGGCGGTCGCTTCCTAGCACTCAAAGCGAACTTCTGACGGTCTTATTCAGCTTCGGTTTGGCCGGAGACGGCCTAACCAGCGCTTTGCAGTCGAACTCAAGTTCTCGACGACGGAGGGTCGGAGAACGAGCTCTCTCTCGCGTTCTCTCTCTCTCTCTCTCGATTCAGTTTCGCCCCTCTGCAACTGAATCAACCTCCTCCTCTTCGCGAAGGCTTCTTTAGCTTATATAGCTTTCTCAATTTTCTGTCGCCGAACGAGTCTCCAACTGATTCTGTTTGGCACGTGTAATCACGTGCAATGTGGTCAAAACGAAGTCGGGGCTGATGGGCATTTCACTCGACCCTGTTTGGTTGCGTGGCGAGCTTCATTTCGCGTGAATTTGGCATGGGTTAGTGCTGTGTTTGGTCTTTGTTGACTTTCGCAGGTACCCCGGTTTTGACCGTCCTTGCCGGAGCTCTTCCGGTGGCCATTCGTCTCGGAGTTGGTCTCGATCGGTAGGTCTTGAGGTAAAGAACAAGACGCCCACCATTCCTCTTTCAATTAGTCGCGAATTGCCATTCAATTTGGCGTTCGAAACTCAGTCCATCACTGTTCATCTGTTCGAGCTCTTTTGGGGAAGACGACACTGTAGCGGACCGGTTTGACCGGTCTGACCGGCGGTCTGACCGGTCTGAACCGGTTCCGAACGGGATTTTTCAAATTAATCCCAAATTAATGGGAAAATTTTGCAATTAAACCTCAAAATCGAATCTAGAGCATGAATTCTATCTAGAAATGTGGTTTTGCCCAAAAGTTTTCATCAATTTCTACAAAATCCCCAAATTTTCATTTAATTGGAAATTGGGGATCGTGTAATTGGGGGTGCAAATGATCAAATTGAGTCAAACCACCTATGCCAATCGATTTAAAATGGTGAAATCCATTGGGTAGCATGTTCAATTTGCAGTGATAGCCCTTGAATTGAAAGTAATTTCAATTATGCTTAATTTCAAGGACTAAAATGCAATTTTAGTATGTAATTTTGTCAAATCCGGGCAATTGAGCAAATTGCACACACAATTGGGCTAAATTGAAATAGGGGTTAGTTAGATTGAATGTCAAGATCTTAAAAAATGCCAAAATTGCAAATTAAAAGACTCAATTGTTATTTTTTCTTCAAATTCAATAGTACGGGTTACAAAGGAACACCTAAAATTGAATCTGATTTTGACTTTTTTTGTGAGGTCAAAAATACAAGGGATTAAAAGGAAAAATATTGGGTATTTTTCCATATTTTTTTGACCTCAAATGCTATTTTTCTTGATTTTTTAAGTGTTTTTCTATTTTCCAAAAATACTAAAAAATATGAAAAATATGAAAAATTATTTTTTGGTCAAGAATGGTTCCTTGGGCTTGGCCAATGCCACCAAAGTTGATTTTGTAATTTTTTGACTTTTTATGAATGTTTTATGATTTTTCAAAAAAAAAATAAAAATGAAAAAGGCTGGGTCAAAAATCAGGTGTCAACAGGTGGCAATCCCGGCAGTTCTTGAGGAAAAACATCAGGAAATTCGCATACCACGGCTATATTTTCCAATTTCGGCTCTTCGGCTGTCATATCAACTACCGTAGCCAAGTAAGCTCGACATCCCTCATCTAACAACTTTGTCGCTTCAAGCGACGAAACCAAAGGAATGGAAGTTCCCCCCACAACTTCCCTTAAACTCATAGCTAGGACGACCATCCGGATAGAAACGGAATACCTTTTCACCACAGTCGACTACAGGTTTTTGTCTATTCAACCAGTCCATCCCAATAATCACATCAAAATCAAACATAGGCAGTACGACCAAATCTATCCTTTCTTCTCTACCATCTATGGCTATCTTGCAATCCGCGCAACCTAGCGAAACTATCACTTTATCCTTTAGCGGAGTAGTAACATACAAAGTCACATTCAAAGGCTTCAAATCCATTTCAACCATATCAGCAAAACGAGCAGACACAAAGGAATGCGAAGCTCCAGGATCAAACAATGCATAAGCAACTTGGTCGCACAAGTAAACCATACATGTAACCACCCTGGGCGCATTCTCTGCTTTGCCTCGAGCTACCGCATAAACTCGCCCTTGAGTTGGGGGTCTCGCTAGTTCATTTTGCGGAGCAACAGCTGGGGCTCCTGCATGTGCTCATTGTCCTTGAGGTCTAGCCAACTGAGTTTGGTTGGGACACCATCTCATTTGATGGCCCATCTGACCACACTTAAAGCATGCACATGTCCTAGTCGGACAAGGTCCCTTTCCATGTCTTCTTCCGCACAAGCGACAGTTAAGGTTGGACTAGTACTGCGGCTTACCAATGTTCTTCCTTGCAGGCGGAATAAAACGCCTACTACTCATCATCGGTTTCTTACCCAATTGACGATTATCTCGAGGTACAGGGAACCGTGATCCTGATGCTATTGATCTCTCTCTCATGTATCGTTCTATCATTTGTCCCCGTTCATAAGCTTCCTTATAAGTTCTCAAATTCATGGCCACCATCTGGCTGCGAAGTTCGAGTCGTAACCCATCTCGAAACCTCCGAATCTTTTCTACTAGATCCTCCACGTAACGCGGTGCATACATAGACAACCTTGCAAACTCTGCTTCATATTGATCAACCGTCAAATGACCCTGACGTAAGTTCTGGAATTGCACTAACTTGCTTTCTCGCGCAGTATCATTGAAGACCTCCGTAAACGTAGTCTAATTCAAAGCAATGCCTTCAGGGAATACTCCACCTTTAGTGGCCTTCCACCAGTCACTTGCCGTTCCATCCAGTTGGTACACCGCCAGGAATACTTTTTCCTCATCCGTACATTTCAGGACTCCAAAAATTTTCTCGAGCTTTTCTATCCATCTGGGTGCCAACTCTGGGTCACCAGTTCCATTAAATTGAGGTGGCCTCAACTTCACAAACTGTTCCACCAATTGACCTATATCTCGAGGTGCAATAACATTACCTGGCATATTGCCAACTCCCACATTTTGACCCGCATTTATATTAGCTTGCGCATTACTAGTTCCAGCGCCTTGGCCACTGCTACCACTACCTCCGCCCTCTGCATTGGTACCCGTCATTGCATTCACTGCAGTCAATGCCACGCCCACAGCTTGTGTTATAGCAGTATCTCTATCCTGAGCCTGTCTATCTATCAGATTATCAATCCTCTCCAAGGCCCTCAACACATCTCCCATTCCAGGATTCTCTGCTGCAGGTGGCCCCGAACTAGAAGCCCTAACACTAGGTCTTCTACGTCTCACAGGTCGATCGCTCATCTTTAAACTCCCTGCACCACTATAATTCCACCACGGTATTAAAGACTTAGGTCAGCCATTCCAATCTATTGATTCTATGCTACAGCACGAACAACAACCACTTCAAGACCACTATACACTAGATAGTCACAAAAAGCACACAATTTAAAGTATAGAAGTGTGCCACAAGCTCAAATAGAATACACAATGCTTCATCATGCAACCATTAGCAATCAAAGCACATGTTAGTACGAAACTTGGCAATGTCCAATCATCACAACAATGCCACTTTCATGATGCCAATCACATGCCATGCATTACTCAACTTACTCTAGCGAACCCTTCCTACGGTCTTGCTACCCAATTACCCCAGATCTCATTCCTCCTTATTACTCCAATCCTCAATCAACTTTGGATCGAGTTGACCTCGCTCTGATACCACTTCAACTAGGATGTCACGTCCCACCTTCCTAACGAGCACGTACATCCGCGCCCTGTCATAAGACCCATCCCAGGATACTCTCTAATACGGCCAAATGAAATGAGACTCGCACGCGGAAGATAAAAGAAAATAAAACCCATCCGAATATTATCCATTTATACATACCACCAAGAATGAGATGCAGGGGAACAAGAAACCTTTATACAATGAAAAGATAAGTCTATACATAAGGGACCAAGAACTCTCTTTCTAAAGCATAGGTCGGGACAACAAAATGACAGACAAAAGGAAACCACTAAGTCCCACTGCTGGACCAAGTCCACCAAAAAGATGCTCCCAAAAGTAAGACGACCATAAAAGTCCTAAGTAGTACTGGTATAATCAGCTTGCTCCAAGTCCTCAGCTGGGTCGTAGTCTGAGAAAGACTCCGACGACACCTGAATGGAATCCTCTTCCATATCGTCCTCAGAATCTGAAATCTCGATCACTTCCATACTGGCTTCGCCCGCTGGTTCTCCTTCAGGTATGTTCCTCGATCCCATGGTAGAAGTCTCTATTTCTATTTCCTCTCGGGTGGCACCAAGAGGGTACAACTCCTCTGGGTACATCCTGGGGTCTTAACTGCTCAGACATACCTTCACCTTCCCTACGATACCATGCTTCGAACCTATGGGGTTTATTTGGCGCTCCTGGCTCGTCCACCCATACTACAGTAGTCCGTCTAATATATACTATACCGCGATAGTCAGGAAACTCTTCAATAGACCTAGACATCTCTTGGGGTTCACCGAAGCGAATCGGCAGCATCTTCAATTCCTAGGGTCTGAAAAAAATAAGGTCCCACTAAGGGGTGAGATCGATATCTCAGTAAGAAAAGTCCTAGTCCTAAGTTAGGCCAACCGTACACTCAGGAAAAAGCGAATATGAACCCAACGTATAAACAATAAAATGATGCATTTAGTAACCATAAATAATACAAGATTATCGCAAGCATCTTTATGCAATCATAGCAGCGTATTCCATCAATTAAAACAAGTTCACATCACCAACCCAAGCCACGCCTTCCTTCCTTTCCAACCATCATTTGATTCAAGCCCGTGTGTGGAACGCCTCAGGCTAGGTCCGCGTACTTACGCATCAGACCATCTCATTGATAAACCCGCGTAAAACGCATCAGGTTTTCAATATCATCTCCGACCCGTGTCGACACATAACAATTCTCGTCCCGCGTCTCACGCATCAGGACATTGGTCATAACAATCCCGCGTCTCAACGCCTCAGGGTGCCACAAGTTTCTCAAGCATGCCAGGATTCATCTCAACTCAAGACATTGTAATCAAACACAAGCTCACGCATCGAGCTATAATTCAAGGCATGTGCAACAATCAATTTCAACAACCAAGAGAAACAAGCAACACGTATCATGACCATTCAATGAGCATATAAACAATAGGCACAACACGTGATCATAAATCAAACAATATCACCAAAGCTCACCAAAGATTAGCATATTCCTAATCGGATTTACCCAATCGAGTCCAATTGTTCTAACCAAGGTTAGGAACTTCCTTACCTTAAGCTTAAATCAGCAAAACCCCTTCCCTAGCACTTAAAGGATTCGGTTCCAGCACCCACGAAACAGAACAGCAAGCGTACCTAGGGAAAACCCGTCAATTCGTCAATATTTCTTCGTCCGGACTTCAAACCACGGAACATAAATGTCCTCAACATACTACTCCACACCCTAACATGCCTCGAGGATCAAATTAGACCACAATTCCATCACCAACAGCCTCTACCAACTCAGAGAGAACAGAACCGAAACAGAGCAGGTGCGGTTCTGTTTCAAATCCACTCAATCAGCCCCCAATTGAACCTAATCCTTCAATTTATTCAAAAATACCCTTGTCAACACAAAGTTCTACATTTCAAGAGGCCTCACCGAAAATTTTGGCTCAAGGCGATGCCGGATGACCTTCCAAAGGCACCAATTCCTCTGAGTCTGCAAATGGACAGATTCTGTCCTTCAAACATTACAATGATTATAGGTCAAGATGTTGTTCATTTGCGCCCAAATTTTGACAGCAACTCTCTATATGTGTCTACTATACCTCTACAAAAATGTAGCTCAACATTCGTCCATTAAGGGGTTTAATGAAAAGAAAACCGGAGCCTACCTCCAGTTCAGTCAGTTTCCGTCGACTCGCGGGAGATTGGCCGGCCGGAGCTCCTCAGGTGGCCAATCGGCGTGCTTCCAGTTGGAAAAGTTCGACAACAGGGAGATCTTCGCGATTATATATGGCTCGCTAGCTGGTTGTTAACGGTTGAAAAGTTAGTCGCTGATGAAGTGGACGAAAAATTCTGATCGTGCAGGTCTGGTTCTGAACGTGAGGAAGAAGAAGAACAAATGGAGGAGATGATGGTGCTTCAGGTGCTGCTCGTGAAAATGGCAGAAGGAAGGAGGAAGAAGAGCTTGTTCTCATCCAAAATATTAGAACTTGCTTAGGTGTATTTCTTAATTAATGCTCAACCATAGCTTAATGACACTTGGAGTTTTCCTCATAAAATCTGAATTTTATTCCAAGATTGCCCCTTAAGTTTCAGCTGATACATTGGGGCTTCCATTTGACAAAAATGCTCTTATCCAATTAATAAAACCAAGTCGACAACCCAAGGGCAAAATCGTCTTTTCACGCCCTTCGTCCAAAAATCCATTTTTCCGCTAATTTTCCTTCTCGATTAGGCGTCGTTCAATCCAAACTCATTGTTACCAATCCCTCATTTCCATTTTTCATCTTCGAGACCCCAAATCGTGATCGATTTCTCATCGTCCGTAATTTCAATTTATCTCGAACTAACGGGCGGCTTTTGCGGACGTTACGCGTATCGACTCTGTGATTCTCATCACACTCAGGAAAATCCAAACTACGGCAATCTTGATTGTCATGTAATCGTAAGGATCTATTACTAGTCCCGACGGCCACGATCGTCATAAATCGATTTAGGAAAAATTCGCAATTCATACGTTGGTTAAGCGGCATCACCCGCGTCCCAATCGTATAACACTAGCAATGGATTCCTTAATCGTTTTCTGGTCGGCCTCGGTTCTAAATATCCCTCGACAATCCTTATGGTCAAAACGCCGTGTTCAAATCGAATTTCCTAGGTCCACGTATCTCATCGCGCGTTAGCCTTTCCCCTTTGGTTAGTTAACTCGCGATTGATCAGATCCGAGCGAGATATAACTGAAATACTTCGATAGATATCTTACAGTCAAAGGTCTTGAAATGTCAGAAAAATCAGACTGTCACAAGGGGACTTGGATTGGGCTCAAGAGCCCAATCCTAATATGAACTTATTTTATCTATAGTATGGACCATGGAGACAAAATCGAGCGATTACGGCAGGCCAACGACCACCTATGCTTTTCAACTTTCATGTGTCCTCAGTTCTAAAATCAACGTCACAGCTTCAAGCCATGAACATATGAATTTCGCTATTAACCACTTGTAGCTATCCCCGCCACTCATCATTGCAGTCACCGCCCAGCACAAAACCGCTACCACTCACCGTCATCGATCATCAACATTTACAGATTAAACACAGAACAATTGGAATGTTCAGAGCACGAATCAGAGGAACAAACCAACTCGAATATTTGCTGAAATTGACACTGCCACCGCGAACTCGAACCATCTCCTATCAGGCAAGCACCACGGGGATATCACGGGAACATATGCAAAACATGAAGCAAAAACACAAGAAAAAAGGGATGTTCAGATTTGATAATGATGAATTGTAGCTGGAATATAATCTGCATTTTTAACCAATCGATTCAGAACAAGTTCCAGATCTGGTAGTACCATATATCGTTTCTCAATCATGCCTTCGAGCCATTTTATCGAACAATTTATGGTCGACGACTTGAGTAGTTTGTTTTAATCACTTCCAAATGTGGATTTGTGGATTGACCAATTGATGTTCAAAATCAATTGAAATTCGGACTCGGTGGACGCGAAGCTTGCAGCTCGAGAACCAGATCACTCGAGTTCGTAGGTGATGCCTCGTTTCGTTATCACCAACTGACGAACCAATCGGAGGAATTGGTTTTAATCATGGAGGATCAGAAGCGACCGAGCATACAACCGTCTTTGCAGCGACAGACTCTTCATTTCGAGCTTCGACTTCCATCAATCTCAGAGCCCGGTCACCTTCTATTCGACGCCTCAGAATCGTAGATAGTCTCATTAAAGTCTCCAATGCCAACCCAGTCCTCTCCCAAGTTTAGAACTCGACTTGTGAACTCTTCCCAAAATACTCGTTTAAGACCACAATAAGGAGGTGCATAAACCAAAGATAGCCACCACAGTTGTTCCGGATCTTCTCTAGTAGAAACCTCTACATGGATTTGGTTTTTGTCTGCAAAGGAAAAGGATAAAGCTACAGGGTCTTTCCACATCACTGCTAGACCTCCTGCGTTATTTTCCGTGGGAATTGAGAAGGACTGAGTGAATCGAATCCTTCTTGTCAGAGTCTCTATCCGTCTAGTATCACATTTTGTCTCCGATAGAAAAACAATATCCGGGTGACAAGATCAACATGTAGCCTTTAGCTCTCTCATTGTCAAATTTCGAACAATTCCTCGGCAATTCCAGGCTAAAATATTCATGGCTACAAAGGAAGCATAATTTGTCTTGTCACCGGATTTCAGCTGAACATGGAGAGTCACTCCTCAGCTATCTATGACCGCCAGTGAAAACTACGTCTCTCCACCAGCATTCCAAGAAATCAAACACAATCAGAATAAAGAGCCGACATCTTTCTACCAGACATTAAACCAAACATATGGTGTGCCAACTCTTCACATAACTTAGCAAGGCAAGTAGAGAGCCGCTCGTTCACCATAAACCCTGAAAACAGCAGCATCAGAATACACAGAGACACTATAGATACTAATCGTAGCTTCTCTCTTTAACAGGCATTTGAACGACCGTATGGACAGCACTGGGGAGAATCTTCTAACTATCAAAATAGAGAAGAGGCTGGGACACGACAAACGGCGTGATTTTACTGTAATGGCGTTAAAAAAGAAGTGAGGTAGTAGAGGCGAAAGAGAAATGGAGGCGCAATGGTGGAGAAACTTCCCGAGGGCTTGACGAGTGAAAGAGAAAAAACCACAAAACAGACAGTGGCGAGACAAATAATTAAGGGGCGAAAGGGGAAGGACAGTGTTGTGGGATGGTGAAGATGAAGGTTTTCACTGGAAGTCGTATAGGATTAGGTGAAAAAGCTCTCGAAATCAAGAGAGACAAACTCCCATGAAGGGAGAGAAAAGCTCCCAGAGAAGAGAGAGGAGTGTTATTTCTCTGCCTGCCTCTTCATTTGCAAAATCCGATTCTCTTCCCAAACAATGACAACGATCCCATTGAGGGGGCCTCGTGGACCAGTTCTACTTTGAGATTTCCTTTGAATATTATTGCTATTCTACTACCTAGTCATTATTTCTGAAATACCTAATAATACAAAATATAGATGCCCCAAGCTTCAAAATGACATCTTGTAGGTGGTGAACTGAAAACCTAGCTTTAGAACAAACATATTATTAATTTAATTGAAAACACCGAATTGATAAATGTTAAAACTATCCTTTTAAGTCTTTATATTTTGATATATGGCCAAGGATTCTTGGAATAAGTACACTAGAAGTGCCATAATTTTTTGTACGGCATTCACTTGAGTACCATAACTTTCAAAATGTTCACTTAAGTGGCATAACTTTTAAAAAAGCGTTCACTTGAGTACCACAGCTGATGCGGCCATCGGAAATGGTGACGTGGCCGCCAGAAATAGCGACGTGGCGCCGAAGAACATTTTTTATTATTTTTTAAGTGCCACATGGATTTCTTTATTTTTTTAAATAGTTTCTGTAATTTTTTTATTTTTATTCAAATCATGAAAAAAAGGAAAAAAAGAAAAGAAAAAAATTAATGGAAAAAAAGAGAAACTTAAGGGTTTCTCGATGCTGGATGGCGAGGGTCGCTGCCGGCCACCATCGACCAGATTTGGGGCCAGGGTTGACTTGCCCTAGGCGACGGCCGTCGCAGCCCCGGGTGGCGCATCAATAAAATAATAGTGAAAATTTCACATCGCCTTTTCTGGCAAAAATAGCACTTAGATGAATGATTTTGGCCAAAATTGCCACTTGCATGAACGTTTTTGCTTCGATATGACACTCAAGTGAATGTTTTGAAAATTATGGCTGTCACGCCTCGACTCTCGAGCCCGCGACATCCCTTGCCAAATCACCACGAGGTCATGAAAGATAACGTCACAGGCGCGTTATCGACCTATTAACTATATACGCATGCGAAAATGGTTTACTCCCAGACAGCATATAATCAAACATGGATACATTAGTAGAAGATAAACACCAAAGCAATTCATCAAAGATAAACATCTTCACATACAAAACAGTATATGAGTCTTAACCCTACTGAGCTAGCAGCATATAGATATTACCCCATACTTCGGGGCAGCTCACTAAGACCTCAAAAAGTTACTCGATCGAGTAAGGTTAACTTCTCAACCACTTCAAAAGGCTGTTTCCACATCCTTGCCTTGGTGTCCAAGAAGCTCCATCACTTGGGATCTGAAAAATGGTTCCTACTACGGGATGAGATATACATCTTAGTGAATCAAGCCTAAGCTCCGGTTAGGAAACTAATTCGCTCAGGGCATCCTAACATAAGGCTTACATAGGCACGTATAACAGCCAATCACAATCACAATATGATAACCATCCACATGCACACTTACCAGCTTTCAGTCACACGTAATGCAATGCTTAACTTGACTCAACAGTCATAACAGTCAATCACTCAAACAAAGCATCGCATCCACAAGTATGCACATGACAACACACAAGTTCATTTTATTAACGATGATCGCGCCATCGGCCAATGAGAGAATCTACGTGATTGGCGGGATCGACTCTTACATTTGTGCGATCTAGTGTTCTTCGGCAGGACCGGACTACATTCCTTTTTCCTTCGGCAACGGTTACTACGAGAGGTGTCTCCAGTGCGCCCAGCTCGGCATCCGTAAGTAGGCATCCCTATACAGGGCGTCGGTCCATCACAAGCTGCGATCGGCATCCAACAATCCCTTAAAACCGCACGTACCTCTAGGACATGAATTGTTGTGCTTCTGGCAAGTCGCATGATTCCATACAATTAGTAGGTGTGTACGATTAGTACAATGTAAGATTGCCAAGAAAAATTCATCATCGTTCCGTAATATCACCTCACAATACCCTCCCGGCAATCGATCCATTTCATTGTCTTCGATTAAGGCCGGATGCTCATACAGACATGTTCAAAGACTTAACCCTAGGCCGTTTTCATTTCAAAATATGTGTTTTGATCTCGCACACGATCATATACATATGCAGACTACTATTTAGACGCTGCAATTACACACGGAATGAATAACCCCCAAATGAATGCCAATTTACACAATGAACATTCCAGGTATCCAAACAAACATGTCACGAGGCGATCAATCCAATCAGGGCCATCAATTCAGTTAAGCAATATAACGGACGATTCGTACAATAATCATTTATTAGCCGATTTAATTTATAATCGCCGATCGATCGCTCGTCTCTAACCTATCGCTCGCTCGCGATCGAACCACAATCCACAATCAATCAATCCAATCTAATATCAACTAGCCACAGACAATTCAATCATCCGAGCTAACTTAATCGATTATGGCCATTTAACCTAAACCAGGGTATCTAACTAAACCGACCATAATCGCTCTACCTATTTACCCTAAAGGCTCATCAAACTAATCCTAGGCGTAATTAGCGCCCTAACCAAGGAATATGGTGAACTCACAACTAAACAAGCTCGGGCAGTCTCAAAGGCGACACTGGTGGCAACGAACGGCGACGACGATGCCGGTGACGGTTCTTGGTGAACCTAAGGGTTAATGCGCGACGAATCAACCCAACACCTCAAGGACTCCACGGGAAGGTCCGGCATGGTCGCTAGGGTAAGTGGCCAGCAAAAAGAGCTCCGGCAAGCGGCGGCCGGCGACTGAAACAGGACTGGTCATTGACGAAACAAGGTAAACCGGGGTTGTTTTGGTGGTTCTCGGCCTTAAGGGCCAAGGTGAGGCCGGGAAAGGTTAGAAGGCTCACCTAGGGGTCGAAGGGAGTCGTTCAGGACTGGTGACAGGCGGCGGCGGGCGGTCAATAGTGGCTCAGCAGCAACGGACAAAACGGCACAAAATAGGGCACGCACGCAGGGAAAACAAGGGATGCGGTCTAAAGATATTTCTGAGCACCATAGGTGATTCCGATCTCCCACAAGCTTCGAGGGTCGAGAGGGGACTCTAAGGTGGTTGTCGGTGGTAGTAGCAAGAAACAACGACATCTGACTTGGCCGGGCTCGAAGAAAACCCGAACAAGACCCCGAAACAGAGCACCTCGGCTCTTGGGTCTGTTCACGACGACTCCGGCACTCGACGGGTGGTGTGACGGCTTCTGAACGGTGCTGATGGGACTAAGGAACATCGACGAGGTGGCGGGTAGGGTTGGCGGCGATGCGACGAGGCCAAAAGAGGAGGGAGAGGCTCTCGGGTCCAGGGGTTGAAAAACAAGGCAGTGAGTCTCCTTATTGGGTTAGGGTCAGTTAGGTGATCAATTCTTCTTATTGGGTTCTCGAATCTCGTCATTCTTTCGTAAATGATGATTTTACCCCTCAAAGGGTAAATAGTCATCCCTATTCCAATCGAGTCCTGAAAATTGCTCAGAATTAGGATTTGGGTAAGGTGGTTGACCGATTCTAATGTTTGAGATTTTCACGTCTCGTCTTCGCATGAAATGACGATTTTACCCCTCAAAGGGTAAATCGCTTCTGAAATTCCAGAAATTTTTTGAAAATTCCTGAAAAATAGGAAATGGATTGGTTTGGTCGCCAATCCTATTGACGTCATATTTTGACTCCATATTTCATCTGAAATGATGAATTTTCTTTTTTAGGGTAAATTGTCCCAAAACTCTGCAAAATTACGATTTTGCCGAAAACAATCATGAGCCTTGATTGACATTTCTCTAGGCTAATAGGGCCTTACTAGGGATGCCACATTGCTTTCATGTGATTTATTCGCATGTTTTGGATCCTTGATTTGTGCAATCATTTTATTGATTGTGTTCGCTAGGATAGTCATTCCTATCTGCATGAATTCTTAAATTTAGGGCCTTGATCCTCACTCTTCTGCATGAAATCTTAGGGTTAGATAAATCATTCGACTTAGGTGCAGAAAGGGCGTCAACTCTGACAGTTGGTGTAACAAGTCATCGATCCCATTTCTCGGGTTTTCGCAGAATTGCATAGAATGCTCCCAACTATTCAATAGGGGTTTCGATCGTACCTTCCAAGAAACGATTGGTGGCGACTCCCTGGCATGTACAAGTATCGCATGTTACCAGACCGCACTGAAGGTCGACTACGTATACCAGTCGTTGCGATTTGGGTAACGGGCCTTGGGAGAGGCCCGGGTTCGACTAGACGGGACAACCCATTAGCCCTCGTCGTACGTGGGGAGAGGAAACCCCCGCCAAGAGCAGAGAGGGTCGCGACAGGGGCAAAATAGTAATTTTGGTAGAATTTGGGGACAATTTGCCAAAAGGGGAAAAATCATCATTTTGGATGAAATCCGGAGTCAAAAGGGGTCGAAAATAGGATCGATCATTAAATTGATCCATTTCCTATTTTTTGGCAATTTTCTGAAATTTTAGAAGGCGATTTACCCTTTGAGGGGTAAAATCGTTATTTTTTTTAAAATTGAGCGAGACGTGAATTTCCAGACAGAAGGATTGGCCACCCACCTGAATTATCACCTAATTTTGGCAATTTTCATAACTCATTGGAATAGAAAAGACGATTTACCCTTTGAGGGGTAAAATCGTCATTTAGGGAAAAGTCATGACTCGAAAATCCTAAGAGAAGGATTCGCCATCTAACTATCCCTATCCTAATCTAGGCATTTTTGGACTATCTCATATTCAACGCAGGGACGATTTTACCCCTAAAGGGCATTATCATCAATTTTCAGAAGAACGGATGAGAAATACCGAAAATAGGATTGACCAGTTGTCTGTGGTCATTCATCAATTTTTTTTGGAATTTCTAGAGTGTCTAGGAATGTTTTACATTTTCTTTTAGAATTTTCTACATTTTTTTTATTTTTTTATTTTAGAAAATCATTTTTATTTAGTGATTTGAAAAGTTTCAATACATACTTACTTACCCCAAAAAAATCATTTTTATTTAAAAAAGGAACCGGGTTGGGTCTGTGGACCCGGCCTAGTTCGCGCGTGACCTACCCATTCCGTGTGCTTACTGGCCCAGAGAAGTAATCGGTCCGGTCACCTCTACAGACAGAGCTTGATTTTTAAGCACAAGGTCGACCCAAGGATAGTCGGCCCTATTCGTGCTAAACCCACGACTAAAACAATGTCGTCTTCCTTTTATCATTTTTTTTATTTTCAAAAATGTAATTTTTTATTAAATTGATATTAAAAAAATTTCTATTTCTGATCCAACTGTCACCATGCCAACACGTGGCTCAACCCAGACCTTCAGATATTCAAATAGAATTATCTCGACCCTAATGGCCTTGTTGACGTGGCATGCCATGTGGCTCCACGTCAGCGTTGACTAAGGTCAACGCTGCCGGAGAAGAAGATCAGCATCGGCATTAAGTCGTCGGAGCCTAGTCGGAGGGTCGTGACTCTACCTACAGACCTCCAATCTCGATAAAACCAATGGCATTCGATTCGCCGTAACTCATTGTCGCGACCCTCTTGAGGTTTTCGGGCTCTCGAGGGCTAATGGGCCGTCCTATCTGGTCGGACGCGGGCCTCTCCCAAGGCCCATTACCCAAATCGCAACGGAGGTATGCGTGATCGACTTTCAGTGTGGTCTAGTGACATGTGCTAAGTGTGCATGCCATGGAGTCGCCACCAATCATTTTTTTAGGGTGTGATTGGACCACCCAATCGAATAGTTGGGAGTTTCTATTCAATTCTGCGAGAACCAGAGAAATGGTTTCGGGGACTTAGTTACACCAACTGTCAGAGTTGACGCCCTTTCGGTACCTAAGTTGACTGAATTTTCTAGCTTGAGATTCATGCGGATGAGTAAGGTATAAACCCTAAATCTAAAAATTCATGCAGATATGAGTGATTATCCTAGCAATCACAATCAGTAATAAAATGCGCAACTCAAGGAATCTAGATATGCAAATAAATCACTTGGCATTCCTATTAAGGCCCTATTTATCAATCACAGCTCAAGAATGATTTAGCTGTCCTAGTCATTCTACACACGATCTAACCTAAGAAAAGCATTAGGAAGCATCGAAGGAGTTCGAGAGTACTCACATGGGGTTCGCCGTGCCCTGGTTTGGTCTTGGACGAGCCGACCCGATTATATTTGGGGATCCACTCGGCGTTTTACACCATGAAATCATGTGAAACAAAAACGAAAATATTCAGCAAGGAGAATTTATTGTAGATGGTGGTCGATCTAATTGGACATCAAGACTAAAAAAATATGTAGAAATTTACAAATTAAAATACTCGAATGACATTTTTTTGCCAAATTCAACTCTATGCGTCGTGAAGAAACACATGCAATTGAACTTGAATTTTGACTATTTATGAGTTCAAAATGAAAAAGAAATTAAAATAAAAATATTGACTATTTTTCTATATTTTTACGACATCGAACGCTATTTTTCTTCATTTTTCATGTATTTTTCTATTTTTGGAAAATATTAAAAAATATTAAAAAATATGACAAATTATTTTTTTATCAAAAATGGTTCCTTTAGCTTGGTCAAGGTTACCAAAGATGATTTTTTAATTTTTTTTAAATTTTTATAGATTTTTTATGAATTTTTTAAAAATAAACTATGAAAGACTGATCAAAAATCAGGTGTCAACAGCTGCCCCTCTTTGAGAGGAATTTCGTCAGAGGTTTCTCTCAAAGACAAGGTGACACCTGTATTCCGATCGACTCGACTGGGAAAATAAAAGAAATCATGACATCCAATTTTCATGCCTATCAATGTGTGCTTTTCCTTAAAAAGAGATGTGCTCATTCAATTCCCTGATATGATGTAAGAAAGTTAAGGAGTAGATAGACTTCCCTGCCCCTTACTTGTCGAATGCTTGCAGCATTTGCTGTGTCTGATGGGTTCAAGTAGATTCCTAAGGACTTGTCATCGGAGTGTCCTGGGGATGTTAAGCTCTGACCTGTATGGTAGGTCAAACCATAATGGGATTCCTAACTGATAGGAACCTAAGGAAGACGCATCCCACATTTGGGAATTTGCCAAGGGTTTTGATCCGTGTGGTGGACTAAACTAGAAATGGCTTGCCTAATGTAAGGCTTATTAGGGAAAACGAATCCTCCCGCGTTCGGGATTCATCAAGGTTTTGATCCGTATGGTGGATCGGACCATTGGGTTGATCCTTCAGGCGGTCTCTACCAGTCCTTTGACCCTTCATGCGGTTTCTACCATTCATTGACCTTTCATGCGGTTTCTACCATTGAGTTGACCCTTCAGGCGGTTTCTACCATTGGTTGACCCTTCAGGCGGTTTCTACCATACATTGACCCTTCAGGCGGTTTCTACCATTGTTTTGACCCTTCAGGCGGTTTCTTCCATTGGTTGACCCTTCAGGCGGTTTCTACCATACATTGACCCTTCAGGCGGTTTCTACCATTGTGTTGACCCTTCAGGCGGTTTCTACCATTGATGGACCCTTCAGGCGGTTTCTACCATTGAGTTGACCCTTCAGGCGGTTTCTACCATTTATGAGATTCCAAATTGATATGAATCAAAGGATGACGTACCCACTCTTCGGGGCTAGTCGGAGACTCGATCATTCTGTGGATCGGTCTTAGAAAAGACTTGCCTACTAAAAGGCTTCACCTAAGGATGACGCACCCAGTCTTTGGGGCGGCCAAAAGTCCTGCAGAAAGCTTAGACCTGAAAATATTTTCCTCGCCAAGAAGATATTAGTAATCTTTGGGAAGACAATAATTTTCTAACTGACAAAATTCTACGACTTAAGTTTTAGTCATGAAATGTGCATTTTGATTGCTGGAGGTTATCCAAAACATTCCTGCCATATACAGATGTGATCATAAATTCCTTGCACGGAAACTCTAGATCAAACAATTTGAAAATTTCAAAAAGAGTTTGCTCAAAACATCCATTGGAGTATTTCTCATCCAAGAAGGCTTCTCACTGCTCTGTGATAATGATCTTTAATAGGGAAAGTGCTCAATTTCCTACCAACCTGTGCCTGGGTTTCAGGATCATTCGCAACGCATACATTTCGACCGATCAGGAGGTCTTTCACGGGACCGTAGTGTTAGGCTTGGATATCGGTTTCCAAGGGGGACTCACTTTTGAGTCAAGGCCGTTGAACGAAAATTTTCACTATCTGCTCCGGGTTTACAAGTCAAGAACCCTGTAAAATGAGAAAGAAATAGTCTTGCTCGTACTTCTTTGAGCTAAGTTATACATTAACCCAAGTGTCTTAGTCAGATAAGACTGCTTCAGGGTTGTAACATTGGAAGGATTGGGGACCGAAAAAGGCTTATTTTTTGTCCAAAAATTGTGAAGGGTTTGGCATTGGTGATCATTGCAAATTTACCACATGTCCTTCGAAGAACATCTCCATTTCTTGAAGTGTACACTCCTCTTTTAGAGCGCACAAGGATGTTTAAAAGCGTCTCTTGTTACATTAAGAGACCGTCTGTTTGTGTGTTTGCAATTTGAGCACGACATCATTTGGAGAGTAGTCATCTTAATCTGACTCCTTTGCAGGGTCTTTTCATCGTATATCTAGACTTTACTGGAGATATTTTGAATAGACATCAGCCTTGCTTTTTACCAGGCACTTTGCTTTTTCTTGATGTCTAGGGATTTTTCTTTTCCCCCTTTTTTTAATCCCGTGTTTTTCTTTTCTTTTGGAGCTAGGATTTTCGGCAATCATGCTAGATATGCAACTTAAATTTTGGCACGCTTCCATTCCTAGAGTGATGTTGCCTTTGCTTTGGAATATGCAATGATCACCAATAGGTTGATGAAATGAATTTGCTGGCTCAACTTGGTCGTGCAAAGGATAACAATGTGTAGGATAGAGAAATGAATTATTCTCGTCATCCTATGACACTTGGATTATCATATAAACAACACACAAAGATTTATGTTAGTCCGAGCAAGAAAATTTCAAACCGTTTACTTTCTGATACTGTTGGACTAACCTTCATTTGCCCCTATGTGGGGTGGTTCTTGACAGGGTTGAGAATGAAAATCGCCGTTCAATGGGGTTCTCAATGGGCATCTGTAGTGTTTGGAATGAAGAAATAAATGCCTCTGTCATCTCGATCCATGTAATCGTTGCGAATGACCCTTATATCCATAGGTTAAGGTTTCGCTATCATTTCCAATCTCCTCATCTCTCAAGTGTGTATGGGACGTGTTTGGATTAGGCTCGCTTCTCTTATGAGAAATTACCCTTTTGAACAGTTCAAACGACTCTTGTTGGAAAAATTCATTTCATTTCATCAAGATTTATCCTTCAAAGGGATTTTGTGATGCACCATACATGTGTAATTCATGTTCAGACAATCTCATGTTTTAAAACATGAATGTCAATGAAGTAAGAATTCTATGTCTTTTTAGATGTGAGAATCGAATTATTTCAGAAAGTTTTTAATCTCCAATGAATTGGGAAAAGGGATACTTACCTGCCTATCGAGGCTGGAGATCCTGGAGATATAAAAGGGATATGTCATCGTATATTCTAAAACTTTACAAAAATTGGAACGATACATCTTACCCTTGGTCATATGCTCCAACGAGTGTACAAGGGTTGTGAAAATCTGCAATGTCTGCCCTGATGGCGAGCTCCTGCCAAGGATAAATATTAAGCATTATTTTGGGTTTCCAAATTCAAAACAAATTGGGACGATACTACTTTACTCTTGATTTGAATTCCATTCTGCATGCCAATGTGCAGATTGTAGAAGCCGGCCC
Organism: Rhodomyrtus psidioides; assembly: GCA_021437785.1. Classification (NCBI taxonomy): domain Eukaryota; kingdom Viridiplantae; phylum Streptophyta; class Magnoliopsida; order Myrtales; family Myrtaceae; genus Rhodomyrtus; species Rhodomyrtus psidioides. Next base: position 4,386,793 of record JAILYB010000044.1, on the reverse strand, counting down.
TCAAGCTTGTGGCCATGATTTCTTCGTCTGGTTGGGCAACGAATCCACCTCGAGGATTTACGTCGGAGGAGATTCATTCATCTTTTTGGGCGTGTTTCATGCACTGTTTTGTTATTTGAATGCATGGCTTCTTGGGTGCCTCGTCTCTGTTCATCACCTGAGAGGAAAATGAGAGAACATTATCCCCGCATCTGATTGAAAATCATTTAGGAACGATACGTTCTTTTTACCAAATGGGTGGCTCCGCGGCCAAATGCGTTTTACATTGAAAGAATGGATTCCATTACGCTCTGCGGATGATAACTATCGCTTCAGGGACTTGCCCCACGGATTAAACGATGAATTTGATGTCTTCGGCTTCAACATGCTTTCCGGATGTAGGAATGGTTTGCCCCCATTTTCAGTGGAGATGGGTTTTGTCGAGTGGGCAAGATCAAAAACTCATCCTAGATTTGGCTTTAGTCGAAGGTTGAAATCCCGACCTTGGATAAGCGAATCACGATTCATCTCCTTCTGCTTCGGATTTGTCATTTGCATGCTTCACATTTTACAATACCAACTTCGCCGCTTGATGAAAATGAATCGATGATTTTCGAATTGCCCCAAGTTCTATAGTCATCTGCGTCGAATCTCTTTGAACTTCATCGGGTGATAGACCAACTGATAAAATGATTTTTCAATCCCGAGATCGAACTCCTGACGTTTCGTACCACTTCCATTTCACTGACTACCAGGACACAGCACTATTGGCGTCCCTAACTGGTTCGTTTTTTGTTATAAAATTCTTGAAGCAGTTAGCGACCCCCATCGAGAATGAAACAAGCTCAATTTAGAGTTCATAACGACTAAAGGTCCCTTAGAACGATACAGAGCTAACCGTCTTTGAGCTCGCTCGGGCTTTTGCTCGCATTTTCCTATGTTAAGCCTTTAAATGTTTTTCTTTGTGGCGTTCAATTGATTCGCCTCGACTCTAATCTAACAAGGGATTGTCGCACTCAAGCATGATGATGCTCGCAGGTAGTACTGATCGCTGCCCCAGATTAACTCTAGGCATTAAGGAAGATTATCTTGCATGGAAGACTTTATGACAGAAAGATTAATGATACATCCAGTCACATGTGCCTAGTTCCCTTGAGGATTCTCGGTGATCAGCCAGTTACACCATGAATCAGACATATAATCGTCATTTTGGATCATAACTTCATGAGCCCATCAGTTTTAAACTGATCGATCCAGATATGGAGCTCCTCATCAAGGAAATCTTTTGATTCTTCGAGCAACTGATATTCGGGTTGACCATCATCGCTTGGCGTTGAAGGATTCCTGTTTCTGTTGTGAGCGATCTGATTCTTCGAGCTAGAACCTTCGTCGTTGCTCGAGATTATAAGAGGATGATTGATCGGTTCACTATCAAAAGCACCTTCCATTTGGGAATGGAAGAAACAAAAATCCTCAGAGCATCCTCCCGCTTGATCTTCCGAAATCATATGCCCAAGCCGGGCAGATCTTTGAACACTAGGCGCAATATGTTGATCGGGGATAGGAAGAGCACTAGCGAAAAGTTGCTGCTCAAACCAAGGAGTTCGTACCTGCTGCACTTGAGGCATATACTCTTGAGGGGTGCTGAGATGATTCGGGGGAATATTCTGATTAGCGCCCAAGTAGTCGATGGTGCTGCTACCAGCTTGGTCGGTGCCTAGATTCGGCAGGGTATTTCTTACTTCAGGGGCATTGTAGTTATAGCCATGCCTAGTGTTTAGGCACAAGTTGAGTTCTTTCAGGTTCAGTGCTGTGTGGCGCTGTCTTAGCGCCCTTCTGTAGCTCTTGAGGTGACTCGCGACTCCATATTTAGTGAGTCCTGGTATGTTCATGATCTCAAGTATGCGCGTTGGATATGCTGAGTTGATCCCTAGTTGCTGAACCGCACTAAGGAACTTGAGATGAAGCTCGGGGGACCAATTGACCCTCGTCTTCTTGCGACCCGGAACAGTGTTGACAACTTGGCTATTGCTCTCTGGCCTATTTCCAGTAGGATTTGATCGAGCCGGAAATTGTTGTGGAGGGAATTCATCAGCTTTGGATTGGTCGGTCGTGATAGTAAGCTCATCGTTAAGGAAACTCCAATCATGGTGACGCATATCACATCCTTTAGAAGGCATCGGTATTGACTTCGTAGAATTGATTTGTTCATGCATATCTCCAACAAAATCTGATTGTATCGAAGATGGTTCGAGGGAGTGGGGTGGTGAATGAGCATTTTCAATCCTCATATAAGGCTTATCAAGGAACATTTCGCCGAGAGTGATAGGGCCACCGCAATTAAGGCAAGCGATAGTGCTGGGAGCTTTCTTATACCTCATGATCTCCGCTCGAAGCTTTTCGTTTTCCTCCTTTAGAATCGCAAGTTCTTGACGTCTGTGTTGAGCCCTCAATTTGGCTCGCTTATTTTGAAACCAAAACTTGACCCTCAAAGGTTTCATCCCTAGCTTCTGGCCCAATTCATTTCTTTGTTTCATGTTCGGGAGAGGGCATTCACTAAAGAAAGCTTCAAGCTCTTGGATTTCATTCTGAGTGTGGCACTGGCGACGTTTCCTTTTCCGGGATTGACCATCGCTGCTGCTGTTGTCGTCGCTGCTGAGATCCTGAACTTCGTTGCCGAAAGGGTTGGGTTCTGTGGTTCTGGTACCAGACGCCATCCTAGAATCTTCGAGATCTCTCAGTAGTTCATTTTCTGAGATTTTTGGATCAGTCGCCTCTAGCAACTGATGGTAACTCTCAAACATGTTGGATCGAAAAATGTTCGATCAATTTTTGCTCACTCAGGGTTCTCTACTCTCTCATGTATGCTCACTCTCTCTAAATTTTCTTTTGAGTGGTTCTGTATGCCCATGAAACGTTCTTTAAACATGGATGAAGATCATCAGGCAAGCGTTGCTCCCAAGATTTCGTATTTCCCGCTTTGTCGTCTTCTTTCTTCTTTTCAACGTGGAGGGACACCAAATCGATTTCCTTTTCTCGATATCCATGTCTGTCTCCCACTTATTTTCAAAAAGGTGAAACTACGCTCGCCTCCCGCTCAGTTTTTTAATATGATGGGACCGCCAAATCCTTTCGCAACTTTTTTCGATAGTTGCGCTTAACTCCCGCTCAATTTTAATATGGTGACACCGACATATCTTTTTACAACTTTTTTAGATTTATCAAGCCTGAAATCACGGACTGGGACAAATCTGATGGTTCACCGAAAGAGCCACCATTGATTTACCCAATTAACTTGGCTCCACGAGCATTATTGATGTGCCTTTCTTCATTCTCGAGTTGCTATAAAAGGAGGAGTTAATGCAGAGAAGATTAACACTCTTACATAATTGCCTTTTCGTATTTTAATCACTCTACCACACTCATCTTCTTCTCCCTCACTCCAACGAAAATGACCTCCTCTCCTATTCGCGCTTTCTCAGCCGAAATTTTGGCCCAGTGGGAAAAACTCTATAACCTCATCGGTCGAGGCTATGCTCATATAGCCGATCACCCAGAAACTGAAGATGAAATCCGTATTTTGCTCGTGGAAATAGACACCACCTCCATCGAGGGCACTAATTTAGAGAGGGAATATAGAATCTTCCCAACCCTCTTTATAAACTTTTTAGAGACTTACCGTGTCGCTCATCGAAAAGCTACCGTGGCTCACGTTTTGCGAGCTCGCTATGAGGATCGGTCCAACTGCTTGGTGTTGGCCAACCTTGTGGCCGATAGTCACAGAAAGGCTGTTGAGTTCGCCAACAAGCGAGTCTCGATGTTGCTTCGCGAGAGGGGAAATTTGGTGGAGCGCTTGGCCTTATCCCTGACCACCTATGAGCACGACCGTCGTAATGTCGTGTTGAAGTTTCAATGTGAGTGGCAGGAAGAAAGGCTTGACAGCATTACCGCGGATATAGCCCATGGGAGAGGACTAGTTCGGGACCTGGAAATAGCCGCCGAAGATCACAGGACCAAGGTTGCCGATCTTAAAGGGGAATGTAAACGCCTTCTTCTTAAGCTTGCAGATCTCGAGTCTCAATGTGGTGAGTATAAGCAAAGCATCAATAATATGGAGGGCCAACTAGGTTCCTTTGTGATGCTAATTAGGGCTCATTGCGGTTTTATATTTCCACCCCGATGATTTGTATGATCTGCTTTTAAGGTCCCTCGATTGAGCGAAATGAATGAAAGCTCTAATGTGTGTGTCTCAACTTCTGTATGGCTGACTTTCTCGAACACCTGACCACTCTCAACCTAGGCAAGCTGCGCTTTGACATTGATGATTCGAGCGTGTACATCTTGATTTTTTAATCTTGCTTATGATCGGATAAAGGAACCTCCCACCGCGATTATCCACAAAAAGACTTCTCTTCTCTACTTGTTTTTAACCTGTTTCAAATGAAAAGGCAGAATCAGAAGAAAGAATTTGAAAAATAAAGCATAAATCCTTTCAATTTTATGCTTGCTTATGATTAATAGGGATAAAAGCTTTTACAAGGGTTTTGGCCTTGTGCAAAAGCTTTTATCAATATTCCTCAAAGGAAAGCATATCATTGAAAGGAATGTAATTCACGATAATTGCCTTTGATCAATTTCAAGAAAATCAATGGAATGTTCAAAAGTACACAATTACGATGTGTTTTAAATTCAATTGAAGATACGATATCCAAATTAAAGCTGTTTGCTAAGAACGAGAGTAATTTGGATATCTATCTTTTCATTAAATTTGAAAAACACGAATACTCTTGATCAATTATTGTGGATTACCAATGATGCAAAACATGCATGAACCAATTCAAGTTTATAGTTCCTTCTGGCGAAATTGGGATTGTATTGCCCTATACGGCCAAAAGGTTGTATAAGACTTCCAATTTCAATTTCATCCAAAGGAATTATAAAATTGATTTTGGAGTATTCGAGTGATTAGAAGAAATGCCACTATCACATTCCAATGACAAGTCAATAGAAATACAACAAATTTCAATCTGAATGTATATAAACACAAATAGATCCCTAATACAATCAATCTAAGGGATCAGATAGAGAGGATCTCAGCAAAATAAATCCTATACAAGAAGGCTAGAAATGAAAAATAAAACAAAGGAATGTGATCTTAATACTTAGAGATGCCCCAGTTTCGATCTTTGAGACGTGACTTCAGGATCACCTATTCCAAATCGTCATCTTCATTAGATGATACCTCAATGATGTCCATAGTAGGCTCTTCTTGTCCACTTGGCGCTCGTAATGGGATGACACCATCTTCATCTTCCATCAAGAACATTGGGAGGAAAACACTCATATCTATCCTCAAAATGGCATTTAATCCAATCACCGGAATTATGCAATGAATATAATGATTAAGAGCTGTAACAAGTTCGAGGGATAGAAAAGTCTTACCAACCAAACTTAAGAGAAAATCAAGCTTCTCTGTATTTTTTGCAGTGTTAGGTATACTAACCTTCCATAGACAAATGCATGAGACAAGTGAGGAAAAACTCCTAAAAATCAAAAGATAGGGCTTGGTACCTAAAGCCAAGGTTCTCGCCTCGAATTCTGGGAAGAACCGATTCCATTGCACAACTATCGTTGCATTGGGACTCAATCCATAGTTCAAAGTGAGCGGAATTGAAAAGTGGATTACCCCATGTTTTTCCTCACGGAGATTCCATTTTCAATTCCTTCTATTGTGTTCCTAAAGAGGGCGCCTGGGGTTTTAGGCGCAATTGTGTGTATTCATTGTGTCGTGCTAAAGCAATAGACATGCATTTTATTTAACAATCACCGCTTCAATATAAACATCCACACAATCATACATCCAAAACTCCTGCCTGCATAAAACAAAGTTAACAAGCACTTCACCCCTTATTTCTCCCGTCTACAAAAACATCTAACACATTCGTTAGCATATACACCTCACTTTCGAGAGCATCTGCATAAAATTAGGTTAGAAGAATCAATCAACTTTTTAATCGGCTCAAGTCCACTAAATGGTTAAGAACCAGTCCCCAGTGGAGTCGCCAGTCTGTCGCGACCCTCTTGAGGTTTTCGGGCTCTCGAGGGCTAATGGGCCGTCCTATCTGGTCGGACGCGGGCCTCTCCCAAGGCCCATTACCCAAATCGCAACGGAGGTATGCGTGATCGACTTTCAGTGTGGTCTAGTGACATGTGCTAAGTGTGCATGCCATGGAGTCGCCACCAATCATTTTTTTAGGGTGTGATTGGACCACCCAATCGAATAGTTGGGAGTTTCTATTCAATTCTGCGAGAACCAGAGAAATGGTTTCGGGGACTTAGTTACACCAACTGTCAGAGTTGACGCCCTTTCGGTACCTAAGTTGACTGAATTTTCTAGCTTGAGATTCATGCGGATGAGTAAGGTATAAACCCTAAATCTAGAAATTCATGCAGATATGAGTGATTATCCTAGCAATCACAATCAGTAATAAAATGCGCAACTCAAGGAATCTAGATATGCAAATAAATCACTTGGCATTCCTATTAAGGCCCTATTTATCAATCACAGCTCAAGAATGATTTAGCTGTCCTAGTCATTCTACACACGATCTAACCTAAGAAAAGCATTAGGAAGCATCGAAGGAGTTCGAGAGTACTCACATGGGGTTCGCCGTGCCCTGGTTTGGTCTTGGACGAGCCGACCCGATTATATTTGGGGATCCACTCGGCGTTTTACACCATGAAATCATGTGAAACAAAAACGAAAATATTCAGCAAGGAGAATTTATTGTAGATGGTGGTCGATCTAATTGGACATCAAGACTAAAAAAATATGTAGAAATTTACAAATTAAAATACTCGAATGACATTTTTTTGCCAAATTCAACTCTATGCGTCGTGAAGAAACACATGCAATTGAACTTGAATTTTGACTATTTATGAGTTCAAAATGAAAAAGAAATTAAAATAAAAATATTGACTATTTTTCTATATTTTTACGACATCGAACGCTATTTTTCTTCATTTTTCATGTATTTTTCTATTTTTGGAAAATATTAAAAAATATTAAAAAATATGACAAATTATTTTTTTATCAAAAATGGTTCCTTTAGCTTGGTCAAGGTTACCAAAGATGATTTTTTAATTTTTTTTAAATTTTTATAGATTTTTTATGAATTTTTTAAAAATAAACTATGAAAGACTGATCAAAAATCAGGTGTCAACACTCATATTGTAACATATATCAGCCTCAACACAGCAAAATCAATCTAGCCTAGGTCACCTTCTTCAACCAAAGCTATTCTCTAGCAAGGATTCGTCCTAGCCATTTCTAGCGCAACCTAACCTAACAAATTAATCAGGAAGCATCACGGGAGTTCAAGGAAGCTTACCTAGCCGTCGTGGACCTTCGATTTGGTCTATAGCGAGCAATCGAACTCGCGACAGGTTAGGGAGAAGTAGGGCCAACTCGATGATTTCGACAATGAAATCACATGCGGTCAAAAAGGAAAATGCTCAGTGATGCAAGACAAGCAGATTGCAACAAATAGAGTAGCAAAATGAACGACTCTAGCTCAAGTTTCTATTAGAGGCCGAGTTCGAGCTTCAAGAGGAGTCTCACCTTTTTTCAGGGTTTCAAGTGGCGCCGTCGGTTGCGATTGCTTTCTACATACTCCAGCAAACTCCCGATGATAATCCTTTGCTTCGGTTTAGCTTAAAAAGGCCCGACCAGCGACGTACAGGTTTGAACTCTAGCTCTCTAAAATGGAGGTTGGAGAGCGAGTTCTCTCTCTATGCCTTTCTCTCTCTCTTATGTTATTCTCCAAGAACAGAATGAGCGATCCCCCCCCCCAAAACGCCTGAGTTATTTATTTATTTATTTAATAAATACTGATTTTGAAATATTGGCCGCGTGCGAGGAGTATGAATCGGTGATCTTCGCACGTGTTGTGACCCTGGTGAACGTCGGGGATGAATTAGTCATCACTTTTGGCCATCCGGTGCCCCTAATTCCGCTCGAATTTGGTATGCATTTCACTTTGCATTTTGATCAAAATCAGTTGCCGCAAAGAATAGCCTTATCGGGGCTATTCCGGCAGACCCATGCCGTCGGACCGGTCGCAATCGACAAGGGACGTTGCCAGCTACAAAATGCCTCAACCAATTTCATCAATTAATATGGATTGTCCTGTCGATTTGGTGATCAAAATTTACCCTGCAAAACTGTGATAGGGTGGGAAAATGCAATTGATTTTATCAGGGTTTGACCGGTTTGGTGGGCTGTTTGGTCCGGTCCGCGAACACCGGTTTGAACCATTTTCGATTTTAATGAAAATTCACAGGGAATTTTCCAAATTAAATCTCAAAATTGGATTTGAGGCAATTAAATTGAATGTCAAGACTCTTAAAATGCAAAATTTACGAATTAAAAGACTCGAATGACATTTTTTACCAAGTTCAATTCTATGTGTAATAAAGGAACACCCAAAATTGAACTTGAATTTTGACTTTTGATGAGGTCAAAACAAAAAGGGAATTAAAATAAAAATATTGACTATTTTTCTTTTTTTGTGACCTCAAATGCTACTTTTCTTGATTTATCATGCATTTTCTTGTTTTTTTTTTAAATACTAAAAAAGATAAAAAAAAATATGAAAATTTATTTTTTCTTCAACAAAGGTTCCCTAGGTTTGGCCAAGGATACCAAAGTTGATTTTGTAATTTTGTAATTTTTTATGAAATTTTTTATGAATTTTTCCTAATATAAAGGAAAAAGACCTGATCAAAAATCTGGTGTCAACAATGACAATGCAAAAATACGGATGACCATAGTAATGAATAGAGCAAAGAACATCGGTTGAGAAGATTCCTCATTTTCTTCGGCCATCTCCCTAACTTCCTCTTGACACTTTTATGATTTGGGATGAACACTCCAAAATCATAGCACCGTCAAATAGTAACGTGTTTTAAGGAAGGCAAACTCATCACATCTGCCTTTGATAGACCACCTTCTTCTTGGGGAACCACATCCTCCATATGTGCACATTCCACAATTTCTAGTATCTCCAATTTCCCCAAGGTTGTGGCCGTAAAATAGGGGAAGAGATATCTTAGCTCAGAGCAACGGTGAACATTGACTTCTTTTAGACTAGGAAAACTCCAAACCATTTAGGAATCGCTCTTCGCCACTTGTCTTAGCCTTCTTGCTTCACTTACCCTCACTACTTTCAATTTGGGTAGCAATGTCCTTGTTTGCTTCGTATATGAATCAAGGGACCCGCAATTGAGCAACGATTGTAGGGAGGGACAACTTTTAATGAGGATTCTTTTCAGTTTGGGAAGCAATACCCTTGTTTGTTCAGTAGTTGAATCAAAGGTCCCGCAATCAAATAATGATTTCAAGGAAGGACAACTTGAAACTTTGACTTCTTTCAGGTTCTGCAATCTCCCAATAATTGTGGAAGGGACGACGTTGAATAGTTCAGAGCAATTATCAAGGGTGAGGGTGGTTAATTCGCAGAAGGAACTTCTGACGAGTTCACCGTGCCATGTCCTTTTGAAGGATCCTACTGAGAAAAGCCTTAACTCCTCCAGGTTTGGTAAACTAACCTACTCATAAGAGTAATCTGTCAGATCATAGCTATGAAAAATTTGACAATTTAGCCTGATCTTGATGATTTATCAGATGTGGTGGAAGAATAAATTTTCAGTACTGGGCTTTACTCCGACAAATGTTGTTACGTGTTATAAACATTTAACTAGTAAAACCAAGGAAATAAAAATCTTCAAAGAGATGTTATTATCTTCTATGTAAAGAGTGTGCCAATCGCTATAATCATAAAAATGTGAAGAGAAGGGAAGCGCACCTTTCGATTGACGAAGGAGCCGGAATAAGCATTTTGTGAATCTGAAGAAGTTGTTACTAGGACATGAGAAGAAGTTCAACGTAGGACAATAACATATATCTAGTCGTTCCAGTTTCGGAAACTCTATAATATCATCTGTCCCTCTTTCTTTAATATCATCTGAAGTAGCATCATTCCTGATCCTCCTCCTCATTTTGGAGCCTCTTAAAATTACCAGAATGAGTCCACAAGGTAAAAGAGGCTTCAGAACGATCATAACGTGGCGTCTATGGGCCTAGGTTTCTCTAATCATTATTAATCGTCTCTTCCTCTTCGTATCCGCTCAAGAACATGTCTATGACGCCTTCCGAGTGGTCTCAGCTGATTGTTTGATGCGCTTGAACATGATTGGGAGAAAACACATGATGGCTAATTCAAATAGGCCAACGATAATAATTGCTATCTTTCTTTTTTGTATTACGATCAACTACATGACCTCGATAGCTTCTTCCTTTGTCGAGGTTTCCACTAGAATCGGCTCTTCTCATCTCATGTTTTTTTATCACACCTTCACATTGGTTCTTTCCTCATCATACTAGTGTTAAGGTTAACGAATCAAATGTTTAATGCTTGCATGTGCGGATTAGGCGTACGGTTGGCTACTAATTTGGTTCTTCTAATTGTCGATAAGAATGATAGCAATCTTGTGTAGGATCAGCTTTCTTATAAACTGAGGTGAATTTTCTCATTAAATTATGCACACTAATTGATAACTCACAACCAGTCCAAATTACATACAATACCAACCCATCTTCCAACAAAACAATCACCTTGGCAACAATCAAATACACTGAGAAAAAGGACTATAGAAATCAGGAACTATTCAGAGCAAAATCTTTCTGCTCTTGCTCATCCATGGTATCAGAGAGCGTCATCCCTCTTGTCTCCGGCAACGAAAGCACCACGAGCCCGCAAAAGATGATCGCGATTCCAAACACAGAGTAGGTCAAATGGGGTATTTGCTTGCCGGCCGAGATCAATGTCGGATCGAATAGAACGCCAAGGGTGATGGCTTGTCTCATCAACGATGTCGCCGAATTTCTCACGCTTGTTGGAAACAATTCGATGGTGTAGATCACGAGCACATTGTAAGCCATGCAAGTGAAGAAGAAAGAAGCAAGCTCAAACCCTATTTCCACACTCCCAATCCCCACAAAAGCACATGCCACACTTAGCACTCCACTCACCATTGTAAAGCCAAGCAATGTGCTCTTCCTATTCCATTCATTTAGTAAGAAATAGGACACAAAGTAGGATGGTATGATTATCAAGGCATTGAAGGTGACGCCTAGGTAGATGTTGAACCCTAGGTTTCCGACCCCCAACAGCATCCCATAGTACATCATCCCGATGCCAAACCCGAGCGCCATCACCTTTGCCAACCGCGTTAGCGCCCACCGCCTCCGGAATAGGTCCTTGATTGAGGAGTAGAGGTCGAGTTTTGTGGTTTCTTGCTTGCTAGGAAAGTTTGACAGGTACAATTTTAGCCTGCCGTGCTTTGTCGGCAGCGTGATATTCCTCAGTATGGCCATGGCCTCTTCCTTGCGGCCCTGCATGAAGAGCCATTTTGGAGACTCGGGGATGAAGAAGAAGAAGAGGAGGCAGTATAAGATGGTGGGTGCCGAGGTCGAAACATAGAGGTATCTCCACGAAGCATCTCTGAGGAGGTATGCTATGGCAGGCAACGATAATAACCCTAATGTTCCGAAGAACAGGCCAATCATCCCAATGAGTCCTCTCGACTTTTTCCCGACTATCTCAGTCGACAGGACCAGGGCACATGTGCCAATGGACGCTCGTCCGAACCCACTAACAAGCCGTAGTGCCGAGTAGACCCAGAGGTTGGGAGAGAACGAGGTGGCCAAGGCGGCCAACGACATAATTGAACACGAAAGGACGAGGAGGTTCTTTCGGCCGAGAGTGGAGTCGGCGAGGGTGGCAAACGCGAAGCCACCAATTAGGCAGCCCAAGTAAAAGCATGAGGTCGGGAGGCCAGTGATGAAGGAGCTCGCGCACTCGAGCCCCCACTCCGTTATGATGGAATTGTAGACAGTCATGTTTCCGGCCGAGTCGCACGTGGTTCCGGTGTCACTGTAGTCGCTAATGCACGCCTGTTGTCCATCGAAGAACCAGGCCGAGGAGACGATCAGGGCTTGGAGAAACCGCTGCCAGCCGAACCCCTCGACGCACCACTCGATCGTCTCGTCCAGCGTTTGGAAGCCGATCTCGTTGTTGTTTAGAACTCCTAACTCCGGTGACTCGGTTTCCAATAGGAGGGGCGATGAGTTCGCCATTGCTTGATCTCAACCCTGGCTATATTTGGTTGAATCAATCAATATCCGACCTATGAATACAAGACCGCCACCCCACAAAAAAACACGCACACGTTATTTTTGCGAATTTATAGCCAAATTGTGTCCCTAGCTACAGTCTTAGGTACTGATTAGATGACTTTATGCCCCACTCATTAGGCCCATTTTCATATCTCTCTTTGACAATTAACATGCCAGACAACAGTTCACTAATTGCTCCTTTTTTTATGACAAAACTAAAAGAGGGGTCTGCCACGGGTTTTCTCCCACTCTTTTTGTTTTTGTTTTTGTTTTTTTTACTATTTTCATTTTTTAAGGTAAGATATTCATTTTTTCTTATTAAGTATATTTAGAATATATTGTTCGCACAAATTAATTTGGATGATTAACCCTTTTCTGAAAATTTCTCTTTAAGTGAAACGATCTTTTCGAGGCCAAAAATTTCTTTTACATGGCTCAGGAAAAGAATGTGACTATGTTATGACGGAGGAGGATGTGATAGAGTGTCAAAGTTTACCAGGAAAATTTTCCTATCTAATTTCATGTTAAGTCCGTCTTTTGGAGTTATTTCGCTTGCAACTGTCAATTTCCTATTTTCAAGCTATCTTGATCTTCTAATCAAGTCCTAAGAGCGGTCGACATTTAGCATCGAGGGCTCCAAGCACTTATGGTATTAGTGGGTAGGCCCTCAGTCGATAGTGGCAGGGGTGGCCAGCCCTCAAGCTTACCTTTTTTCAATAGTTTAAACCAATTTTAGTCCCCACCTAATACATCGGTACATCGATACAAGCTGTCGCTTAGAGAACATCAGATCAAGTCGGCTGGCTTCGCTATCACGCCAAAAAACTTAATAACTAAAAAACCCTCCTAGACATATATCTCCTTAGAATTTATCCCTACCTAGTACATTGGTACATCGATACGGTCCCATGGTAGTGTATTGATAGCATTGATTTGCCTTAGATGCTCATAAAACAATGGACAAAATTATACTTTTAGTGCCAAAAGTTGTGTACGGATATCATTTTGGTGCCAAAAGTTTTAATCGTATTACTTTAGTGCCAAGTCAGAGAAAAAACAATCACTTTGATGCCTCCGGTTAAAATTGCCACGTGGCATTTTAAATTAATTTTTAAATTTTAATTGGTATTTTTTTTTTAAGAAAAAGAAGCCCACATTGGTTCCACGTGGATTTCAAGATTCATAAAAAATAAAATAAAAAAATAAACATAAAATTTTTAAAAATAAAAACTTTATTTAAAATAAACTGAAAAATAAGAAGAAAAAAAAAGGTGGCGAGGGTTACTGGAACCCTCCTCGCCGCCGCCCCACCATAACCGGCAAGCGAGGGTCTATATGCCCTCGCCTGAGGCCGGCGGGGGTCGTCAGCCATGCCTCACCCTCGCCGGCGATGGGCAAAGGGGAACGGAAGATGCCTCAGCCAAAGAGACTACCCTATTCCAAGGCGCAACATGGAAAGTAGATTCTGGATTTAGTTATTGATGGCCTTGATTCATGGGAGGCGCTGAGGAAAGGACAATGAAGACAGAAAAAGGACTAAGGATACCTGCGGCCATTGAAGGAAAACTATTCATGAATAGTAAAAGATTCAAAAGAAAAAGAAAAAAAGAAAAAGAAAAAGGGCCATGTTTGTTTCACTTCAAAAGTCATTGTCTTGTCTTTTATGCGTTTCATTTATTGCCTTAGTGCATTTTGTGGATATTTTTCGTTGGTCTTGGTCAAAAGATGTTTTTCAATGGTCCATTTAATCAGTGTTGAAAATCTATCTTCGCGAGAGATATTTCACGTGTTTTGCTATTATATAAGGACGTGAGTATAAATATTGTATTAAATGCCCATTAGAAAGCATTCCAATAAAAGATCTATCTATCTTTAATCCTTCCACACACATCCATCTATCCAAACAGTCTTCGCTAGAATTGTCTTTGATAATAGAGCCACAGAATCTCTCTTAATAAATATCGAAGAACGAATTTTGGTGATTTTTTTTTCTCATCACAAAACGAGCGAACGGGTTCCAACTAGAAGAACAGCCACAAAAGAGAGGGCTAGTGGCTATAGGCGTAGGTCGAAATCTAGAGCGAGTGAGAAATCATTTAGACGATACAACGGTGGTCAGAAAGAGGGGCACGGGGCGCTACTATAGGTGGCTTTATTTCATTATTATTTTCCAAAGATGCCCCTGGCGTCCTCCAATGCACACAAGCTGTACAAAATGGATCCACTCCACCCTCTCTTAAAAAAAAGTTATGTAACGGTTTTAAAATGACTATAAAATTAACAATCTAATTAGAATTACAAAAATATAAAAATAACTAATCAAAATTTATCATGTAATTTACTTTTTAAAAATTTATGACTTAGAATACTTTTTTATTCTTTTAATAAGTCATCGCTGACGCGGGAGCTATCCTGCTTGACTACCGCTGTTATCATCCATCAATGGTTTTATGCATGCTTTGCTCCAGCAATCAGCAGCAACGACACACCAATCTCCACTTGCGACCGATTCAGACAATGCACTACAATCCCAGTAACTTCATGAGCTCTTTTTACACAATAATAGAGTCTGCTTTAGTGCAATGATATTTGTCTTACTGTATTATGTGCCCACCACCAGTTTTGGTCGAGTAGCTTTTTTCATCCTTTCCTCTTTCGTAGAAGTTTGTATCATTTTCGTGCAAAAGCATCTTCTAATGCTTGCATGAAGTTATGGTCATAGCGTGTAAAAACTTTGTAATACACCAAGTTATGTAATGCATCTATTTTTGTGGCGCTCACTTGAATACTATACCTTTGTATAGAACTTACTGGAGAGCAGTAATTTTTTTTTATCATTAACGTTCAATTAATTGTCATGATTTTTTCTAAGATGTTCACCGCCAGTGCCAAAAATTCAATGTAAACGTTTTTTTTACAGTGATTGATTGAAAGTCATGTCACTCTAATGAATGATTTTTAGAAGTCATGTCACTCAATTTATTGGGGAAAAGTCATGATACTTAAGTAGCCGTCGTGAAAGTAACGGGAATTGTAGTGTCCTTATCCTAGCTAACTTCTATCAGAAGTTGCATAAGAGTTGGAAAGTGTTTAAATCAAGATACAGTCTTCAAGTTGCATAAGAATTGAGGCTAGCAAATAACTGGTTAAAGATAACATCAGCGAGTGTCATCTCACTACTGCCACCGATCTTGTGTGTTACAACAAGACGGAGTCCTTCGTATTCGGCATCTAATAGTTTCCACTACGCCTTCTTCTTGATCATTCGATCCGACAACATGCTCCGTAAGTTTGACCTCAGCTTAACCAGAAGCTGTCCAACCATCAACTTGATGAGTTCCTGGAGTCAGTCCAGAAGAATTGCCAAAACTAGTCAAATGAAGAACTAAAAAGTGACAATTTAATACAATTTCCGATAAAATATAGTGTTTGAACTTGACTCTTATCTGTGGAAAGTCAATGTGCACTAACATCTCCTGTAAGTGCAGTGCAATTTTCCACGATGCTTCGACTATTCGGGTTGGGTACATTCAACTCTACCCATCCTTAGGAGAATCTGATCTTCTTCATTGTTTAGAAATTTTCTTTCTAACTTTTTCGAATGTCGAACACAATGTTCCCGCAACTCCTGCTCAAATTGTCATACCATACAAATGACTATTACTGAAAATCTCTAAGTGTTTACATAGTACTGATAATTTGGGTAAAAATTGCAGCATTGTATTTGATATAGAATAGTTGGCAAATGTGTATATCGAAACGTTTTAGCGTTGTAAGAGCAGCCAACATATCAAATCAAAGAAGATTGTGAGATTTTGGAAGTTGCAAACTGGCTATACTAATTTTGGCAATTTTTGATCTCCAAATTGATGCATTTCCCTTGATTATTGCAAGATCAGAGATTTCGAACGACTTTCCCATTTATCAACTTTTTTCCTAATTTCATGATTTGATTTTAATTGTTTCCCAAAGGGAGACCTCCTTATAAATAGACGCCTAAGACATTGTAAGAGTGACAACTATCATTGAGAATAAACATTTATCCTCGCAACGTTTTCCAAGTATTTCTTCCTCCGGGTCAGTATCAAGGTGCGACATGAGATCGGTTCCTCGAGTGACAACGGAAGGCCGGATAAAAAGGGATAATAAATTGTTTGTAATGTACATATTATTGTACCTAGAGTTCTTTACAATAACTTTATCACAAACTAAAAATGTCTTAACGATAATATTGGGCAAAAACCAGAATTATGGGAGGACTAGTTATCTCATTGTCTCAAATTGTGTCAGCCAACCAGATTGATGCAGAGGAGTTCTTTGAGAGATATGAGAGAAGGGGAAGATGTGGTGGAAAGGATTGATGTTGCCGAGGGTGTGGAGGACGTACTGTATCTGAAGAAGTATATATTGTCAAGGACTTTGCTACAATCGAAAATGTCATCTGATGTTATGTATCTTGTTGTCGTGAGAATACTATCTTGCCCACCAGATCGAAGTGGAGAAAAATCCGAAACAAAAGCTGAGACTGAAGAGACCGCCATTTTCAAAAACTAAAATGAAGGCCGGCCTGCAATATCTTCAACCTTCCTCTCACACTGGAGAAAATCCCGGTACTTGTTATTGAGGATCGTATGATCTTTTTTCCAATATGATGTTATCTTTCCTCAAAAGCTTGCTCCATTTCGTACTTTTCTCAATGCATGCAAGCCGCCCGCGATTAGATGCATCGGGTAAGGCTTCACCTACCAGAAATTATTAAAGATTCCTTTTATGTCAACCTCATGCTGCAGATGGGAGCACGATTTCATAAATCGTGTGTCACGTTGCAATTATTAAAGCTTCTGGTCATCTCAACCTCTCACCAAATTTTCTACCAAGCTGTCGACAACACTTTCATTGAAGAACAGAAGATAATGAAGGCACACATAATGATGGCAAGATGGCAAATGTAATATTGTCACGTCCCGATCCTCGAGCACGCATCATCCCTAACATATCACCTCAAATCATAAAAGATAACGCCTTAGGCACTTTATCGATCCATTTATTTTATCTTTGATTATACATGCGAAAACATGCAACTCTCAAACATCAAATCAAACAACAAGGATAGTTAAACAGTTAGTTATCTCAATCAAATCATGATAGCTTACAAAGTCAACCTATTATTTAACTATCTTATTTAGACAATAGTCACAAGCCATTCTTCGACTCCTGATCCATATATAACCCACAGACTATCAGGCTCGATCTAACACGATCTCCGGGGCTACTCAAATAAGTCTACGTCTTAGTATCCACAAGGTTCCGTCACTTGGGACCTGAAAATGTTATCCACGACGGGGTGAGATATAAATCTTAGTGAAGTCAACGCCTAAGCTCGATTAGGACAAAACAATGGCTTGAAGCTCCAAAAATTATCTAAGAATGTGTCGGCATCACTTTTGAAGGATGGCCAATGAGCGTTCTTCCTAGTGTAACATGAACCCAAATAGGTTTTAGTTAGGATGGTGTCAACATAAATAAATAAAAGTACCAACCCTCAAGATTAATAAACCCCGATTCGATCTTGTGTCAGTAAAATAAAGAATAACTTACCGAGAATCGTCAAAGTTGGTTGCGGAATGCTGGGGATTACAAGAACCCAACATTCGGGAAGTGGGCAGTGAGACTGCACGTTACTGAAGTTCGGTAAGTAGTCATGAATCGGTAAATTCCTAAAAGCCATGAAGAGCCGATGGAGAGTGGTCACGGACATGAGAGGCAATCGATCAACCTAGCTAGTCACGTCAGCCAAAAATTATGAGACAGGAGCGACAGTAATGGGCACGAATGGATCATGGGAAGTTATTCAAGAGTTCAAATCTAAAATCATGGGAACAATTGAAGGTCAATTTTGGCAGACAAAAGCTATAAATAACGTGGGCGGTTATCGAAGGCGCTAGACTTCAAGATTTGAAAATGATGACTGTCTGAGCAGTTGCAAAGTGCAACATAATCAGAAGAAAGAGGAAGAAAGGAGACCAACAACACACACAAAGACATCAAATTTCCTTTGCAATTTAGCTTCATTCGTATTTTCAGTTTCCTGCACCTTTAGTTTCTGAAAATCAATTTCATTTCAAGTCATTTACAGCTTTCCTAAGAGTATTGTAACTTAGTATGATCCCTTTGTTGACCTCAAACCCACTACCAATCCATATATTTTCGTCCATATCCAGGTCTTCTCTCTGTGATTTGTTCTTCGCCATACATTTTTTTTTTGAGAACTGAACCACAGAACTTTCTAAATAAAAATCAAAGAAGGAATTTCAACGAAAGATCTTCCCTGTTGCAAAACGAGCAAACAAATGGCCAATGGGCCGTGCCATTTCCAACCCGTGCTCCCTGGCATTTCAATGTTTGTCCGTGGTGAGATGAATGAATATTTTAGCAAAGATGTCAGCAACTACATTGAAAAGGCCGAGGAAGACAATGTCGATCTTTTGATGTGCTCAGTCCATAGGGATCGATTGTACCGTCGGAGTCCACCTTCAGTACTAGCCAAAGGCTTATTAGAGGCAATCGGCAAATGTTGAGTCACCAGAATACGACAATGACTAGCACCTGCATCTCTTGCAACTCACTATATATGTCTACTAAACATGTGACATTCTGAAATTCCGCCCTCGCGACTTGAGACATGGAATGGGATCTCAGAAATGGAAAATGAAAATGAAGAGTTGTAACAATTAGTTTGGAATGGACGTCGCCTCGTCAAGGGCAATTTATATCGGAAAAATGGAATTTCGGACGAAAGATAAGAAAAGATCATTTTGCCCCCAGAGAGATAACCTTGCTTTGATAAGTTGAGAAGGGCGTTTTAGTCAATTTCCACTCACCCATAGCTGCTGAAAAAAAGAAGGGCAGAAGTGTCATTGAGACCAAGATATTATGGGCTTGAGGACAAGTGTCAACTTTTGAGAGTTAGCTTTAATTAATCACCTATCCACCTACCATTCAATATGTTTGACTCTTGAAGGGATTAGACAAGCTCTTCTTCTCTCCCATTTCAGCTCTTGCACGACCACTCCCCTTCCCTCTCCTCTTCCCTGCGTTTTCTTTCCAAGAACAGAAGCTGTTCTGCTCGACCAGCTCGCTGCCAGTTTACTGTTCTGGCCTTATCTTCGTCGTCCAATGGCTGATTGAGGTAATTCCAGCGCCATTACAAATCTTGTTGTCTTGGCTTTCCAGGGATATATTATAAGCTCAATTTGGCCGGGTAAATATTTCTGTAGATCAGTTTTAGTGGACAAAGGTCAGGACAAGGTCAGAATCGGGTCAGTTTTGGAGAGAGCTTGAGTTCGCCCACTTCAAGAGCTCAATTGCCTCCAAATTTTTGGTGAGACTCTCTTGACTTGAAGTATATGAACTGGTTGAGCTAGGGTTGCTGAATTGGTGGAGTTTTGGATGAGTTACAATGGTTGAAATAAGGTGTATCTCTGGATCAGATTCTGTCCGGCTGTATGCTTGTGGAAACCGGAGTTGCTCGTGAACTTTCAGACGTCGACTCACCCTCAATTCTTCGGTGAGGTTCTGTGACTTGTAGTTTAACATGTTTTTATGAGGAATTTGTGATAAATAGGAGCTTATGGATAATTAGTGGGCTGTTTAAGGTTGGATTGTGTTGGACCGGTTCTGTTCGGTTGGGGTTCTATGAAGACCGATTCTGTTTAGGGCCGTTTGAGGTGTCGCCAGGATTCCAATTGATATTTAAGGCATACTAGGGTGTTAATTGATGTGTTAATGGGAAGTGTGTGAAGTGGATTGAGAATTAGAAGTGATTTAAGGATTGTTGAGGTGAAAAACGTGAAGGCCGACCAATCTGTCCACAATGCGCGCCGGTTTTGAAATTAGTCGTTCTAAGTCGTCCGATATCCGAATTGAGCTCCGTTTTCGCCCACGCGTCCATAAGACATTGAAGTTTAAGAATATGAAAGTTGATTTTGTAAAAAGTAGATGGATCAATGTCAGTTTTATTGTAATGAAATCTGGTTGTGGACCAAGAAATGAGGGGGTTTTGGGCGGAATGGTATTAATAATGACTTGCCTTGTTAGAACGGTGATTGGCATGCTTAGGGCCATTGAATCGACGCTGTGAGGTTACGAGGATAAGGGGTTATGTGTGCTATTGGAGTATTGGCACGACGGAAATGAGAAATGACTGAATCTCGATGTGGTTTTTCTAGGTGCGCGTTGTGTACCCAGTTCGACCTTGATATTGCTTACCATGGAGGGGCCTTGTGAGTGAAATTTGCTATTGGAGTGATGAGGTAAGTGACTTCTAAACCTTTGTTAGGACATTTGGACACAACTGGATAGGTTTCATCGATAAGTCGACGAATTCATGAATTTATTGTGCTTGAATTGGTGGGAACCGAATAGCAATGATCAGGATCAAGCTTGAGCGCTTGTTGATTTGGAATTGGTGTCCTTATGTTAGAATTTGAGAAGTATATGTTCGTATGGATTGCTTGTTTATGGGGCCATATGACATAAGGTTCCTGAACTATGACTTGTGACAAAATATATTCATTCTGGCAATTGTTCTATGTTTGAGCGATTGAAATTCCTCGTGATGGGAATGTGGTGAAATGCTTGTTGAAATGATTTCTGATTTGAATCGGATTATTGAGGAAACAGGCTATGAGCCGTGAGAACACATGAATGGTGGCACCCTGATGCGCCTACATGACGCGGGGTCGTAAGTTGCAAAATACCTTGATGCGCCTGAGATGACGCGGGGTTGCATATTGAGACTCGCCCTGAGGCGATTTGATCGCGGGGTTGTGATTGAAAGTACACCTTGATGCGTTTATCGCGGGGTTATGATCTAAATTATATCCTGATGCGTTTGAACGCGGGATATTTTACATGGCCAAGTAAGAATGACTGACCTGATGCGTCTTATGCGGGCAGCATCCTAGCCTGATGCGTTGTTACACGGGCAATTGAGGAGCACGACCTGATGCGTTACGACGCGGGTTTTGCCTAGTACTTGAGGATAGCCTGATGCGTGTTGATGCGGGCCTAGCCACTCAAGAAAGAGAATTTGTGGTGAAGTTGAGAATAAAGCTT
The DNA here is from genome assembly GCA_021437785.1 of Rhodomyrtus psidioides. NCBI lineage: Eukaryota > Viridiplantae > Streptophyta > Magnoliopsida > Myrtales > Myrtaceae > Rhodomyrtus > Rhodomyrtus psidioides. The sequence goes on along the minus strand of JAILYB010000044.1, from coordinate 4,365,459 downwards.
TATGAATGAAATGAACATGGTCTTGATGTTAAGATGCCTTTGTTATGATTCATTGGTGTCGTGTGTCATTCTTTTAATAAGCTACTGTATGCCTTGCCTTGAAGGATATCTAGTGGGCCTGATGGCCTAGTTTAGGTTTAGGGTGAGCTTACTGAGATATATATCTCACCCCAGTGGGGGATTATCATTTTTTTCAGGTCCTTGAAGACGGAAATACTGGCGGGATGAAGATGAGCTTTCAATGAAGTAGTGGAATGAATGGTTATGTATTTTTTGTGGCCTTAGGGACTGTATTTGAACTTGGAAGATTTAGGGCTTAAATTTTGGGTACTTGACTGCGAAATTGTCTGAGGAAAATTTTATTCGTGAGAATTGTATACCCCTTTGTCTAGAGTCATCTCGATGGAATTGGTATGGAGTAAGTTTTATGGCTTCCGTGATCTTGTTCACTTGTAAAGCTATTGTACCGATTGGCCGAGGGATCCTGGGAGTTAAATGAAGACCATTGTCCTGGTGGGATGTACGTGTGCTCGACGGGGTCGGGCCGTGACATCCCCGTTTAAGTGGTATCAGAGCAAGGTCAGCTCGATCCAATTTAGTCGAGGCTTGGAGTGATAAGGAGTGATGACTTGCGAACTGTTGGATAATGAAACCCTTAGGATTAAGCATGAGTTGTGGAATCTTGAGGAATTATAGGCTTGAACTGGTGAGGTATCCTAATGGTCTTAGTATTGATTTAATGGATGGTCCTGAGTGACTATATGGTTAAAATTCACAAGAAAGTGAGTAGAGATTGTGGAGTCACAAGCTAGGGATTGAGGTTACAAAAGAGTAGCTTATGAATGAAGGGTCAAACGAAGTATATGGTTGTGATTGAGGCTTGTCAATGGCCCAATTTGGGAAACATGAGCTATAAAGGGATAATTGGTACTGATAGACTCAAGTTTGAATTGTACGATATCTTGATGACTTTCAGTTATTGATTGCCAAGGACAACCTTGGAAGGTAAGAGATGATGTGTATATAAGGAAGTGGGTAAGGAATACTTTGATTAAAGGCCAGTGTGATTGGGTGCATGTGGATTAGACTGGAGTAGTGAATAAACTTGAGGTGTATGGTTGAACATAGGAAACTGATTCGGAAGAGATGATGATCACTGGTGAGAATCTGAAATCTTTTATGGATGGAAATTGATTGGGAAACGACCGTGGCTTGATGAGTGGTGAGAATGAACGTGTTGTGTATGTGTTTATGGCTGTGGAGCGAAAGCCGATGAGGGTGCATGTATGAACTTATCGCCGTTGGACTTAATAAACTATCGCTTGGTATGGGACAAGTTGATAGGATACCTATAAACCGTCATGAAGCATGGTATGGGACGTGTGGAGCGGGGCTTTCTTCGTAGATGTATGACTTGGGACAACTTGCGATGGCCAGGTCTGATGAGGGCGGGGAGTGATCGCCGGGACAGAGAGGTCCGGACAAGGAGCGGCTCCTGGTAGGCTTCTAAGATGGCAAGTGGCAGGAATGACCCAAGCTATAACTTGAAAGGGAAAGTCTAGGTATCAGGTTGAGTCCAATTGTGGTTAAGTGAGATGTATGACCCGGGATTGATTCTCGAAATGAGTGCTCAAAAGTGGCATGACATGTGAAATGATGCATATGGGTGGCATGGTCGAAAGCTTTGCGCTTGACAGTGGATGGCAATTGAAAAAGAATAGTGATGTTGTGATTGGCCTGTTAGGCGTATTTTATGTTGGCATCATGTGATTGACTCGGCCAAGGTCCAACCAAAAGATTAGAGGGTGTGTGGGGAGTTTATACCCGTTGAATTGAATCCTATTGAGGATGAGAAAGCCTGTCGTGTTTATGACGGATGGTAGATGCCTTATGTTTAAAGTATGTGCGGTTGGTTTATAGAAGTAACACCTTAAGTATTTGCTTGGTGTTGACTTAGTTGAGTTTTAGCCTAGGTGAGGCTTGCCTAGGGATGGCAGTTAATTGAGAGATTGCCTCATGGAGGCTAGCTTATTATGTAGTTACTGCTTAAGGATGGTCTAAGATCCTTGAATAATTGGCAATTAGTTGAGAATTGCCTAAGGACCATTAGAAGGTTGTTTGAGAACCACTGAATGGTTGATAAAGAAATACAATGAGAGGAGCAGTCTGAGACTGCTAGGCTTAGACGACCTAAGTCTTTGATTCCTAGAGAGAATCATAGTGGTTCAAGGGACATGAGAACTTAATGACGTTAAACAACCCAAGGATGGTCGTAGAAGAGCATTAGACTCGAGTATGTAAAGTATGGGAAGATCCAAGAACTAAGATGGATCATGAGAATTGAGTAAAGATGAGCGACTAGAATAAGAGTCCTAACAGAGCGAATGGTTCGATTTTGTTAATCACATGGGGCCTAAAAGTTGAATGGGTCGTGAGAGCTTTAAATGGAAATGAAAAAAAAATTGTTGAGTAAGCAAGCTCAAGGAAGAGTTGCCATGATTGCCTAAGTCACTATGGTGACAAATGCTAGTGTTGATGAATAAAACGATGGAAGTCATGAGAAAGGTGACATGGAGTTAATCCTTCTTAAACTGAATGCGCGGGAAGAACCACAGGAGCTTGAAAGACTTATGAAGCTATGAATAAGATTGAGATCGACGGAGTTTGATGGAGGGATGAGATTTGAAATTGTATTCCTCTGGATTGGAGTTATTGGTAGAGGAAACCTTAAGGGTTTTGGGTGCGCTGAAGAAAGAAAGCGATCCTGGTAGTCTTTAGCCTTAAGAGGCTGTTGATAATTGGTGAAAGGTCACCAGAGAAAGAGTTTCCTCAAGGGTATGATAAGTGTCTGGACTACTTCTACTGAGTTGTTCGACAGGAAGTACTTTCTGGGTTTGTTCGAATACAAAAGTTGTTTTGATCCTGATAGTTTTGTAATGATCTGAGGATGATCGACCAGGTGAGACAGAGTTCTCATGGTCGCCTAAGTGCATTAAGAGTAGTCAAGAACCCCTTGAATAAGATAAGTAAATCCCTGAGTGGATTTAAACTTGGAAGCCTTATAGCTTGTCGTAAATTCTTGAGTTTGGGGAGCGATAATGGGCTTAGTAAAAGAAGAGAAGGATCGGAAGATTTATGAATAAGAGAATTCAACCTCATGGGTTACGAGCAAAGAAATGTTCATTATGGAACATTGAACGCGCCTGCGAGAAACGACCGTTATCTTGCCGTAAGGCTTGTGAAGCGATGTTGACGTTTTGTTTCTTCTGTCACGACGGAAGTGAAGAAAGAATTTTGTCAGTTATTTGACATCATTGAATTAGGTTGTTTGGCATTAAATCGGGACCACTAAAGGGGGTGTTGTAAATTATCATTCCTAAAGAATATGGTGTTGTTCTTAATGATGATTGGGCCATGAGATAGTCGTTGATGGATGAAAGGTGAAAGGACTTGATAGCCCTGGCTGTTCGCAATTCGAATGAATAGTTGAGTGAGCGAAAAGAGCGCTTGTGATGTACTTACAAGGTGACTTGAGGTAGTCGAATAGAGTATTCGATACATGAATGTATGGAGACTGAAGAAGAACCTCGACTCTTGGGAACCTTGTCACTTGAGGTGACTGGGTCACTAGAAGAATGTCAGGCATGTGGACATTTGAATCCTGGGGGTGAAAGTACCGCTGTTGACATAGACTCCAGAACTGACGTTCTATGGAATAGGAAAGACAAAATGGATTCGAAATAAAAGGAGGCCACTAAGCTGTATGGTATCTTTCTTAGGGTAAGAGATCCTAGTGTAGAAGGAAGAGAAAATTTAAATTGTCTTGGTATTGAGACTGAGCGTCTGAACTGAGAAAGAAGACGCGGAACTTGAATGATTCTTGGAAGTGAAGTTCGAGAGATTATCATGTATATAACGTTGAATTCCAGGATATTGTGAACGTTCATTTGAATGGGCGAGACTGAGGCATGGTCACACTAGTCGGTTGTGGAACCCAGAGAACAGGACACTAATACTTATTGAGGAAAGGGTGACAAAAATGTTTTTCGGTCCAAGTGGAGACCCTTGAGAATAGAAGGCCGAAGTTGGAATTTTCATGTGAAGTGTGTCATGGACAGCGGGAATGAACCGGCACCTGACAGTGATGGAATGGAAAATAATCGGATTGAATACCCGAGGAGTAATGGGATTAGTTATTACCGTCTTGAGAGATGGTGGTTAGACTCATTCAATGAGTCGTGAGAAACACGAATGACCCTAGAGAGAGTATTCTATGAACTTAAAGGAGATGCTCATAGTATGCTAATCATGGAGAGCACGAGTTGTGGGTCAGGAGAGGTAGAACTCCTCAGTTGTGAATTTCTTGGGAAATGAAACTCCTGTGAAATTCTTCGAGGATTGGAATAAGTGATGAATTGACTAGGGTCGATGCGAGTTGTGGGAAGTTGGAATTCCTTGAGATTGATAAATTGTTACATACGAATCATGGGAAGTTTACCCACAAGAACTATTCCATTGATGAAATAGACTAAGAACGAGACGTAACACGAACGGATGATTGAACGCGATAAGAGTTTCCGAGGACTTGAGTTAAGCTGATAACTATGCTGTTATGACGTTTTCAGTTGAGGGTTGAAAAGCTTGTGAGGGTCGTATTGCCACGACGTGGAATGAAACCTGAAGCATAACAAGACAACCGGAAGTGGACATTGCGTATCCATCATAATGATGAGGATATATGAGTGGTAATGCTTAGAGTATGATTGGAGTTGGTTTGTGGATATCCTCGTGACAAAGTTGGAAAACATTATTTGAGCGGAAGAGGATGTCAAATTTATATTTTTATCTACTCCAAGAATATCGAGTAGCCGTTTCCGAGAGGAGTTAATGAGAAGCAACGCCGATAGATGAAATTATTTACGGATACGGGAGCGTTGCTTGTGTAAGGGAAGACCTTGCAATAATATGAACTATATGAGTTGGAAATGTTGGCTGCATCAAGTGGATTGAAGGGAAGGCATAACTATTACAGAAGGGTAGGTTAAATTGATCATTGGAGGATCTCGAATGTAATCGAGGGAGAGCTATTAAGGACTCAATTATGAGTTAACGCCGAGAAGACTATGGTGCGATGTGGACGATCGGGGGTAAATTAATAGAATTGTGCGTCCTTGACGATACGAAAGGACGTTTGAATTGGATTCTTATGCCACACGATAGAGGTACTAAAGAGTATGCTCACGATGATTTGGTAACAATGGTGATAAAAAAAAAGAAGAAAAAGAAATAACATAGAATTAAGGTGATGTTAGGGGAAAAGCCTTTTGACTAGGAGCGTTAGAAGCAGGGTTGCAGTGCAATACATGAGTTATCCGTGGATCAATAGAAGAATTGAAAAGAAGATCAGAATGCTCGCAGGGTATCACCGACAGAGATTAGGAACGTTGAGAAAGAAAAGAGAAAAGTAAATACAGGGTGAGGATTGAAGGAAATAAGTCCGGAGAAAGGATGACTTGCATCGAAAAAGATAATCGAGAATGTCAAGTTGAGAAGAGTTAGTTTGGAAAGTGCTAATACGATGAGGCATATGTACCCCCTGAGATTGGACAACGGGAAAATGGCGAATTTCGAGGACGAAATTTCGTTAAGGGGGGAAGAGTTGTGACATTCTGAAATTCCGCCCTCGCGACTCGAGACATGGAATGGGATCTCAGAAATGGAAAATGAAAATGAAGAGTTGTAACAATTAGTTTGGAATGGACGTCGCCTCGTCAAGGGCAATTTATATCGAAAAAAATGGAATTTCGGACGAAAGATGAGAAAAGACCATTTTGCCCCCCGAGAGATAACCTTGCTTTGATAAGTTGAGAAGGGCATTTTAGTCAATTTCCACTCACCCATAGCTGCTGAAAAAAAGAAGGGCAGAAGTGTCATTGAGACCAAGATATTATGGGCTTGAGGACAAGTGTCAACTTTTGAGAGTTAGCCTTAATTAATCACCTATCCACCTACCATTCAATATGTTTGACTCTTGAAGGGATTAGACAAGCTCTTCTTCTCTCCCATTTCAGCTCTTGCACGACCACTCCCCTTCCCTCTCCTCTTCCCTGCGTTTTCTTTCTTAGAACAGAAGCTGTTCTGCTCGACCAGCTCGCTGCCAGTTTCGACGCCTTCACTGTTCTGGCCTTATCTATGTCGTCCGATGGCTGATTGAGGTAATTCCAGCGCCATTAGAAATCTTGTTGTCTTGGCTTTCCAGGGATATATTATAAGCTCAATTTGGCCGGGTAAAGCTTTCTGTAGATCGGTTTTAGTGGACAAAGGTCAGGACAAGGTCAGAATCGGGTCAGTTTTGGAGAGAGCTTGAGTTCGCCCACTTCAAGAGCTCAATTGCCTCCAAATTTTTGGTGAGACTCTCGTGACTTGAAGTATATGAACTGGTTGTGCTAGGGTTGCTGAATTGGTGGAGTTTTGGATGAGTTACAATGGTTGAAATAAGGTGTATCTCTGGATCAGATTCTGTCCGGCTGTATGCTTGTGGAAACCGGAGTTGCTCGTGAACTTTCGGACGTCGACTCACCCTCAATTCTTCGGTAAGGTTCTGTGACTTGTATTTTAACATGTTTTTATGAGGAATTTGTGATAAATAGGAGCTTATGGATAATTAGTGGGCTGTTTAAGGTTGGATTGTGTTGGACAGGTTCTGTTCGGTTGGGGTTCTATGAAGACTGGTTCTGTTTAGGGCCGTTTGAGGTGTCGCCAGGATTCCAATTGATAGTTAAGGCATACTAGGGTGTTAATTGAGGTGTTAATCGGAAGTGTGCGAAGTGGATTAAGAATTAGAAGTGATTTAAGGATTGTTAAGGTGAAAAACGTGAAGGCCGACCAATCTGTCCACAATGCGCGCCGGTTTTGAAATTAGTCGTTTTAAGTCGTCCGATATCCGAATTGAGCTCCGTTTTCGCCCACGCGTCCGTAAGACATTGAAGTTTAAGATTATGAAAGTTTATTTTGTAAAAAGTAGATGGATCAATGTCAGTTTTATTGTAATGAAATCTGGTTGTGGACCAAGAAATGAGGCGGTTTTGGGCGGAATGGTATTAATAATGACTTGCCTTGTTAGAACGGTGATTGGCATGCTTAGGGCCATTGAATCGGCGCTGTGAGGTTATGAGGATAAGGGGTTATGTGTGCTATTGGAGTATTGGTACGACGGAAATGAGAAATGACTGAATCTCGATGTGGTTTTTCTAGGTGCGCGTTGGGTACCCAGTTCGACCTTGATATTGGTAACCATGGAGGGGCCTTGTGAGTGAAATTTGCTATTGGAGTGATGAGGTAAGTGACTTCTAAACCTTTGTTAGGACATTTGGACACAACTGGATAGGTTTCATCGATAAGTCGACGAATTCATGAATTTATTGTGCTTGAATTGGTGGGAACCGAATAGCAATGATCAGGATCAAACTTGAGCGCTTGTTGATTTGGAATTGGTGTCCTTATGTTAGAATTTGAGAAGTATATGTTCGTATGGATTGCTTGTTTATGGGGCCATATGACATAAGGTTCCTGAACTATGACTTGTGACAAAATATATTCATTCTGGCAATTGATCTATGTTCGAGCGATTGAAATTCCTCGTGATGGGAATGTGGTGAAATGCTTGTTGAAATGATTTCTGATTTGGATCGGATTATTGAGGAAACGGGCTATGAGCCGTGAGAACACATGAATGGTGGCACCCTGATGCGCCTATATGACGCGGGGTCGTAAGTTGCAAAATACCTTGATGCGCCTGAGATGACGCGGGGTTGCATATTGAGACTCGCCCTGAGGCGATTTGATCACGGGGGTTGTGATTGAAAGTACACCCTGATGCGTTTATCGCGGGATTATGATCTAAATTATATCCTGATGCGTTTGAAAGCGGGATATTTTACTTGGCCAAGTAAGGATGACTGACCTAATGCGTCTTACGCGGGCAGCATCCTAGCCTGATGCGTTGTTACGCGGGCTGCCTGATGCGTTGTTACGCGGGCAATTGAGGAGCACGACCTGAAGCGTTACGACGCGGGTTCTACCTAGTACTTGAGGATAGCCTGATGCGTGTTGATGCGGGCCTAGCCACTCAAGAAAGAGAATTTGTGGTGAAGTTGAGAATAAAGCTTTATGAATGAAATGAACATGGTCTTGATGTTAAGATGCCTTTGTTATGATTCATTGGTGTCGTGTGTCATTCTTTTAATAAGCTACCATATGCCTTGCCTTGAAGGATATCTAGTGGGCCTGATGGCCTAGTTTAGGTTTAGGGTGAGCTTACTGAGATATATATCTCACCCCAGTAGGGGATTATTAACTTTTTCAGGTCCTTGAAGACGGAAATACTGGCGGGATGAAGATGAGCTTTCAATGAAGTAGTGGAATGAATGGTTATGTATTTTTGTGGCCTTAGGGACTGTATTTGAACTTGGAAGATTTAGGGCTTAAATTTTGGGTACTTGACTGCGAAATTGTCTGAGGAAAATTTTATTCGTGAGAATTGTATACCCCTTTGTCCAGAGTCATCTCGATGGAATTAGTATGGAGTAAGTTTTATGGCTTCCGCGATCTTGTTCACTTGTAAAGCTATTGTACCGATTGGCCGAGGGATCCTGGGAGTTAAATGAAGACCATTGTCCCGGTGGGATGTACGTGTGCTCGACGAGGTCGGGGCGTGACAAAACATCCACAAAATTTGAGCTCAAAATTCGTCCATTTAGGGGTCCAACGAAATACAAACAGAAGCCTACCTCCTGTTGAGTCAGCTTCCGTCGACTTTTCTTGTCGGAGCTGGTCGGAACAACACAGACTTCCTTTTGCCGAGCTTCCACTTGGAAACGTTCGGTAACAGGACGATCTTCGCAATGATGGGTGGCTCGCAAGTTGGTTGTTGACGGTTGGAGAGCTGGACGGCGGTGAAGCGGGCGGTTATGATCGGTCGAGCGAGAAGCGTTTCTGATCAAGGGAAGAAAAGAAAACGAAGAAGAAGGAGCAGGGGAGGGGTTGTGATCGTGAGGTTCTGTCTCGCCCCGAACTCGGCGAGCACGTGAACTTCCAACCAGGCCGTTATAACTCTATAGTCTCCTAGGATCCACGGCCTTCGACTTATCAAATCCTTACAATGAAAGGGTACAAGCGGAAACGAGATAACTACTTCTTCCCTTTAGTACAAATGATGACTTTAGGACGTTCCAATACAAAAGCATTTTACTCCCAAGGTAAATCGTGAATTTAATATATAACTCTAATTTCGAAACATTAAGAGGTCCTCATAGACTTCAACAGAAAAGACAAACTTCTCATCTAGTCAATTGCTCATCTACCTTCACATCATCATCTTCCTTCAAGGGTCTCCACCAGTGCTTCGGGTCTGAAAATGTTGGTCCCACGATGGGGTGAGATAATAATCTCAGCAAGTCGACCCTAACCCTAAGCTAGACTATTGGTACCTCCAGGCTCGTTTGAAAATATGCAATTTTGGCAAAAAATGTTTTTCACACATGACATTTAAGAAATTGGTATAATAAAGCAACTCAGGCATATCAGGCACCAGGTTCATTTCTTCCATACTTTCATTTTCCAATCTGAGTTTCTCAAGCCATACAGGCATAATAAACATTCCATGCACTCTAGGCATCCCAGGCATTCCAGCCAATTCAAGCATACAGACTCGAAAACATACCAAGAACCATGTTTCAGTCTTTTATCCTCTTTACGCCCATCAAGGGCCGCCCCACTTGGGCCGCGAGATGATTCGGTCAATCATATGACTCTCGACGTCTTATCGAGATGATTCGGTCATCATGACTCTCGCTGCGAGATGATTCGGTCTCTATAGCGACTCTCGACACTCCGCGCCATCGAGATGATTCGGTCAACTATAGGACTCTCGCATCCGAACCTAGAGATGATTCGTTCACTACCTGACTCTCGATTCTTACAGCCTTCGAGATGATGCGGTCAAGGTAGGACTCTCTAGCCGCACGACCTCGTCAGGTCAATGGGAGTAACTCCATCCCCGGCTCAATGCATTGGCCATAAAACACCATTATGAACCTTTTCATTAATCCCAATTTTACAATCACAAGCAAAATCATGCCATCGCCACTCAAGGCACGCATTTAAGCACATCAGGTTCACCATTTAAAATAAGCCATTCGGCCATCATACACATGCATATCGTTACACCATGCATCATCCGACACCAATTGTGACACCGAGCATTAAAGCCCTCGATTGAATCCCAATTAATCATCACATGCCCATTTTCTCACATAGCATTTCATCATCAAACAATCACAGCGTCAACTAGACACTCCCTAGGCATGTTTAAGGAACATTCAATCAAGAAAAGTCATCAATGACCCCAATCCACATGACTACCCACCATGACCAGGTTCATTCTCATGAAAACTGAAATATTTCTACTGAATTTTTGGGAAAACGAATTTCATGGTACTAAACTTCAAGATCTTGTGGTCGTGTGGGCGAAAACGGTGCTCAATTTGGACATCGGATGAATTAGAACGGGCCATTTTAAAATCGGTGTGCGCAGAAAACGGGATTTGGACGGTTTCGGGTCTCACGGGTATTTCTCACCAAATCAGTCCTTTAAACCCTTTTAATTCAACCAAAATTCCACCCTTTAGTGACTCAACATCCTAACAAAAGGTTAGAAGTCTTCTTACCTAGCTAATTTAGCAACGAACTCCTTCAAAACCGTTACAATCCTCGGTTCCCAATCTGTCCGGCGCAAGACAGATTCTGTTCCTAGGAAACACCATGCAAACCGGCCATCAAAATTTCAATCTAACTCACCAATCCTTTACTAAAATGTAATATCATGTCTTAGGATAGCTTACCAACAAATTTTGGGGCAAGGCGACACTTCTACGGCCTTCAAAGGCGCTCGGTTCCCAGACTCGTCGAAGAGGACAGATTCTGTCCTTAAGAAAATCATCCAAGTTCCACCATTAAAACCCATCTATCATCAACCAAAATTCAAACCAAACTTACTCAACCTTAATAATATGTCTTAAGGAGGTCTCACCTTAATTTGGAAGCAAGATAAACCTTCTAACCCGGTCTAAAGGAGCTCATGGCCTGGTTCACTCCGAATCTGACCTTCGTCTACTCAAACTGATCTACGGAAAGATATACTGGGTCAAAATGAGCTTATAATATGTATATGGAAAGACAAGACAATAATATTTCTATTGGAGAAAGAATCACCTCGATCTGATGTCGGACGACGGAGTTATGGCCGAAACAGTGAGATAGATCTGTGCTGGCCGCGAGCTGGCGGGCGAGAAAGAGGGAAAATGGAAGGGAGAGGGGAGAGAGAGCGTGAGATTGGGAGAGAGAGGGGAATTGGCTGAGCAAAATGAAGAGAGAGAGGTCTTCTAAATTTTCCTTGGTCCTTAAGTCAAGGAGAGAGAGAATGGTAGGTGAGGGAGATTAGACAACCAATTAATGCCAACCTATCTCAATGTGCCACTTGTCTTCATCTAATCAAGGCATTGACTCTCATTGACTTCTCTTCATAAAAATCTTGAAGACAAAAAGACTTCCTTGCCCTTCAAAATTCGGCCACTAGGGAGAGAGAGAGAATGACTATAATGCCCTTGCTTGTTCTAAAGGAAAGAATGTCTCTTGAAGGGTAAAATGGTAATTTTCCACTTTCAGTCCAAATTTCACTTTTCTCAATCTAAATTACCCTCAATGAGACGATGTCCAAATTCTTTTCTAATGTTAGAATTCTTCATTTCCATTTGCCAATTTCGAGCTTCCGTTGCATGATTGATCTTCTGTCATTTGTATCTTCAGTTTATCTCGAACTAACGGGCGGCTTTTGCAGACGTTACGCGTATCGACTCTGTGACTCTCGTGACACTTAGGACGACTCAAGCTACGACGGCTTTGGTTGTCATGTAATTGCGAGGGTTCATTACTAGTCCCGACGGTCTCGATCGTCATTGTTCGATTTAGGAAAACTTGGCAAATTATACATTGGTCAAACGGCATCACCCGTGCTCCAATCGTTATTTGATCGGCCTTTAATGGTTCTAAATGTTCCCTCGGCAATCCTTATGGTCAAAGCGTCATTTCCTTTTTCGAGTTTCCCAGGTCCACGTATTTGTCATGCGTTAGCCTTTCCCTTTCTGGTCAGTTAACTCGAATTGATCAGGTCCGAGCGAGATAAAACTGAAATACATCGATAGATACTTCTCATTTCATAGTCTCAAAATGGCAGGAATTCAGAATGTCATAGGTTCAGCTGAAGAGGAAGAGGAAAAGATGTGGCCTAGTCAATTATTGGTCAAACTCTAGAGGAATCCACTTAGTGGAAAATTAATGAGTTCCATTTCTTAATGACACATGTTCTCTTGCAAATAAAAATCTGAAATTCTTTCCATTTCTGCCCTTGAGGAATTCGGCAGCTCCATGGGGAAGCAAATGACTATAACGCCCTCGTCGACTTAATGAAACAAAGCCAACACTCCAGGGGCAAAATCGTCTTTTCACACCTTTCGTCCGAAAATCCATTTTTCCGCTAATTTTCCTTTTCAAAAAGGCGTCGTCCATTCCAAAATAATTGTTACAATCTTTCATTTCCATTTTTATATTTTCGAGACTCCATATCGTGATCGATTTCTCGTCGTTGTAATTTCAATTTATCTCGAACTAACGGGCGGCTTTTGCGGACGCTACGCGTATTGACTCTGTAATTCTCATCACACTTAGGAAAACTCAAGTGCGGCGATTTTGGTTGTCATGTAATCACAAGGGCCTATTACTAGTCTTGACGGTCGCGATCGTCACAAATCGATTTAGAAAAAATTCGCAAATCATACGTTGGTTAAGCGGCATCACCCGCGTTCCAATCGTATAAAAGTAGCAATAGATTCCTTAATCGTTCTCACATTAGCCTCGGTTCTAAACATCCCTCGACGACCCTTACGGTCAAAATACCGTTTTCTTATCGAATTTCCTTGGTCTACGTACCTCGTCGCGCGTTAGCTTTTCCCTTTTGGTTAGTTAACTCATGACTGATCATGTCAGAGCGAGATATACTGAAATACTTTGATAGATATCTGTTGACACCTAATTTTTGACCATTTATTATTGTGATTTTTATTCTTTAAAATTAATTAAAAATATCAAAAAAGGTCACAAAATCACAAAATCAACTTTGGAAGCCTTGGCTTGGCCTTAGGAACCAATTTTGAACAAAAAATATTTTTTTTGTATTTTTTAATATTTTTCGAATTTATTTAATTATAAAAATACCCAAAAAATCAATAAAAATAGAATTTGAGGTCACCAAAATGTAGAAGAATGGCCTATATTTTTATTTTAATCATCTTTTCATTTTGACCTCACAAAAAGAGAAATTTCAAGTTCAATTGCATATATTCTTTCATAACGCATTAAATCGAATTTGTCCATAAGTTACTATTCGATCTTTTAATTTACGCATTTTGCATCTTAGGGTCTTGATGTTCAGTTTGATTGCCTTACGTTGAAAATGAAGCACTGATTACCATAAGTAGGGAATGTGTAGCTAAACTGGTCACACGGCATTTATTGAGTGGTGGGAGAAGGCGAATGATGCTGGAGGGCATTGCCGAATAAAAAAATAGCAACCAAAAAAAAAAAAAAAGGGGTCGCCACTAAAACAGCAGAAAAGAGGAAAGGGACAACAAGGCTTTCTTGGTGATGGGAAAAGAAGACCACCCATGAAGATTAAAAAAATGGTGAGTATAGGTGGATTAAAAAAAAAGGGAGGAGAGATGATGAATGGCGTCTAAAGGCCAAGAGGGGATGATTAAAAAAAGAAGAAAAAGACTAAAAGAGGAAGAACTGTAGAATAAAAAAAAGAGGACCACTAGCAGAAAAGAAAAAGAGAAAGGAGAAGGAGGTCTGGTCAAAAGCTTCGTTCGGGAGGGAGGCGAATTTGGGGAAGGTTTTGAAACCAAACCCAAGCGGCGTCATCAAGATCGACATACGAAGAATACTTCCCAAAACCGAACGGACGTCATGAATGGAAAACTTCGTCGGGCGATCACCGATCGATGAGGATCTCCAGATGTCTTAAGTCGAATCTTTGAAGCTCGCCGGAAGTTGCCGAGGTTGAGAGAAGAGAGGGAGTAAAAGAAAGGCGATGGGGATTTTCGCAGAGAAAAAAAATATAGGGGACGAGGAGTCAAAGACTTCCGGCGGGGATAGCTAGCAAGTCGGGTGCCTGGTGGTGGCCGCCATCGATGCAGCATGCGGATGACTGTCTTGATATAGGCACCGACTAGATCGAGCAAGTTCGGCGCTAACAGCGAAACAAGCTGAACCAATGGTGACGCAACTTCGAACCAGACTCGATGCAAGTTCAGACGCAGAGGAGATCTAGAGAGGAAGAGCCGGCCATAAGGATGGGGAAAGCTTAGTCACGAAAAGATCGTTTGCGGCTCCTTCTCGAGAACCACTGGGAGCCTTACCCTGCACCATCAATCCATGCTTCATCTCGTGACGAGGATTGGCGTAGCCATCTCGAGTCGGACGAACATCACAGTCACAGGGGTCACTACTGAAGTGCAGGAACATTCGGAGGTAGTCACATTCCCGAGCCCTGCACCCGAGCATCATGGTCCAGATTATCAACAAACCCTGAGTCTACACGAACACATCGAGGCGAGCCGAACCCAGAGGTGGTGCGAATAGATCCGACGACAGTGACAAGCGAGCAAGAGCAACGGTGTGGCGGCGCGGTGGTCGTGGACGAATCACAGCGGACTGGCTTCGACCCGAGCAAGTTCGGCGAAGGAGCATGGAAAAATCCATAGCTAACATCAAAGACGGCAAGTCATCATCGGTCCAGAGACGGCATGACGGCGCCGCCAGGCTATAGCACGTGATTAGAGGCCACCCTCGTAAGCCTTTTGATCTCGATTGATATTTGCTGTGTGCTTAGATTAGAGGAACCGAACATGAGTAAAGAAAAAAAAACGAGTTAGGAAATGTTAGTCCTAGGGAGTTTGGTTTACGATAAAAGGATCTCGTGGAAGCTCTGCATAAGAGCATGGGGAAGAAGACGCCCTAAAAAAAAAGGGCCAAAGAAAAGATTAAAAAACAAATAAAAGAAAAGATCAACAAAGCACAAAATATAAAAAAAGAGTGAATTGTGAGTAGGGTCAGAATGTGAAGGCTGCGGTGGTTTTCTTTTGTGTATTGGGTATGACTTTGCATCTAGGCTAGTGTGTGGGCTTGGCTTGGAATTTGGGCTTTAATTGGAAATCATGAAAATAAATACGAAGATTGGGCATGCTTAGGTTGGACTTTTAGTTTTAGACCAATTTGGGCCCTCAAGGCCCGAGTTGGGCCCTTTCGGCGTTGATCGGGTTTATTCAGATAAAAAATATTATTAATAAACAAAAAAAAACTAAACAAAAACAAAACAAAACAAAAAAAAATAAAAAAATAATAATAAATTCAAAAATTCAAAAAAATTCGAAAAATTCCAAAAAATTCGAAAAATTCCAAAAAATTCTAAAAAAATTCCGTAAAATAGGAAATGGCCACATTCAATTGGCCATGACCCATTCCGGGTCATTTGACCCCCGATCTTTCCAGAAATGACGGTTTTGCCCTTTCGGCAAACCGTCTTCCAAAAAAATTCCAAAAAATCCAGATAAATCCCCAAAAATAGGAAATGGCCACAGTCAACTGGCCAAGACTCATTCCGGGTGTTTTGAACCCCGACCCTCCTTAAAATGACGATTTCGCCCTTTGGGCGAATCGTCTTCCAAAAATTGAAGAAAAATCAAGAAATTCCAAAAAATTCTCAAAAATGGGAAATGGCCACAAACAACTGGCCATGGAATATTTTGGGTAATTCGGTATCCAAACCTTCCAAAAATTGACGATTTTGCCCTTCGGGCTAATCGCCTCCAAATCTTTCCATTTTACCCCTGGTCCGAAGTCACACTTTCCTTAGGCCTTTATGGTTATACTAGGAAGCCATTGATCTGAATTGATGTGCATTGAAGTGATTTATTTATGTACTTGATTGCGTTTTCATTTAAATTGATTGTGATTGATAGGAACAATCTTCCAATCTGCATGAAATCCTGAATTAAGCCTACCTCACCTAAAATTGCGCCTGCATAAACTCTTAGCTAGGAAAATCACTCGCGTTAGGTACCGAAAGGGCGTTGGTAATGACACCAGCGTAACCAAGCCCCCGAACCCAAAATCTCTGGTTCCGCAGAACTGATCGATCTTTCCCAATCGGTCAGTAAGGTTTCCGGTCTACCCTCCAAGAAAGACCGGTGGCGACTCCAAATGCATGCACAAGTTGCACATACCACCACGACCACACTGAAGGTCGAAAGCGATCGACTCTTATCGTCGAATCCTTTGAAAAATACTCCCGCCGCGATTTGGTATGGGCCTGGGAGGGCTCGCGCCGATCCAAAGCCCGCGATCGGTAATCCATTAGCTGCGTCGGCTTTCGGACGGGTCGCGACAATATCTTACAGTCAAAGGTCTCGGAATGATAGGAAAATCATACTGTCGCAATGATGATTCACCTATTTGGACTGCTAATGATGATTGAGTTTAATATTTATTATTAAAACTCTTTGATCGATCCGAGTTGATTGTCTTGGACTGAATTGGATGATTCATATTTGCTTGAACATCACATTGACCACCGTATTGTATTGTGATGTATGGTGAACGTAGGAGGAGATTGTTGGATATATTATTGATATAATCCATATAATATGTTTACATACAAGCCCAATAGGTGAAATCATGGTTATTTGGGTCCATATGGGCTGGAGCCCAGTAGCTTGCATATAATTCTAGGGTTTCCTACGCTTGAGGTAACACTGTTGAGCATTCCTAACTTGACGTCTCTTGGTGTAATACTTCAAGATTATTGGAGGTTAGGGTTCAAGAGAGTAGAAATGGTTTTGTCTGCTTGAAGTATTATACCAAGATACATCATATTTGGAATGCTCAACAGTGTTACCTACAGCGTAGGAAACCCTAGAGTTTTATGCAAGCTACTGGGCTCCAGCCCATATGGGCTATACAACCCGCATGGTTTTGCTTTCCAAGCACTCAGCCAGGAAAAGGCCTCATGCAAGTCTAAGGTACCCCCGAGCCTTATAAGCTAAGCCAAGACCTCCCCCTAGGCAATGTGGAACTAGGGAGGGGATGTCACAATCTCTCCCCTTTGGACACAACGTCCCCGTTGTGCCTGTACCGTATTGGGGTTCATGGACGACACTGCTACCTAGCTACGACCGGGAACCCACACATGCGGTTAGGGATCAGCTCTGATACAATTTGTAACGGCCGATGTCCCACTTCCACAATATTGTTCGCTTTGGGATTTGCAACCTGCACGATTTTGCTTTCCGAGCACTCAGCCGGGAAAAGGCCTCATGTAAGTCTAAGGGCACCCACAAGGCTTATAAGCTTACCCAAGACCTCCCCCTAGGCAATGTAGGACTAGGGGTGGGGATCTCAAAATCTCCCACGAGACAATAAGCTTTCAGATGGCGGTGGTTTTACCTTAATCCAATGTCGGACGACAAAGTTATGGCCGTAACAGTAAAGCAGTTTTTCTCTGTCCGCGAGAAAACTGCTCGGCCGAGAGGAAAAAGAAGAAGAAGAGGAAGAGAAAGAAGGTGGCCAGCCAAATGAGGAGGGAGATGGAGTCTTCCACGAAAGAACTATTTCCTAAAATATCAAAGAACTGGTTTTTGAGAAATTGAAATGCTTCTTGAATCGAGATTTGTCTCAAGTGTGAAATTTGCCTCACGAGTTTGAAAATTCCACATGGTTGGAGGTTGAAAATTTGCCTCATTAATTGAAATTTAGCCCAGAGAGGGGCGTGAGAGAAAAGAATGTGTTTTTTGGAAATTTCGAGGAATGATACTTTTGAGAAAGAAATGAAAGTTGCCTCATGCTTTTGAGATGGCGTCGAGTGCTTGCTAAGGGGATGTCACGCCCCGAGCCAGGCGAGCACGGGAGCATCCCACCTTCGCCGTTACCTTTGATGATCTCCTAGGAACCAACGACCATTAACTTACGGACCTAAATGAAGCCTGCAAGGGAAAGCGAGAACATCTCCATATCAAATAAAACAACGCAAGATGAATTAAGATAAAAGGGTACGCTTCCCATTAAGGTCTATCATAGGTCAAAGGTTAAAATTCTAAACTCACAATTCATTGTATAATCCCTAAGGCCACAAAACGTTCATAACCACTTCCTCCAATTCAATCTTCAAATGTCAATCATGGCATTCCTCAAGTTTCCATCGCTTGGGACCTAAGAAATGTTGTCCCACGACGGGGTGATATATATAATCCCAGTAAGTCAAACCTAACCCTAAACTAGGCTATCAGTACCTCTAGACACTTTGAAAAGCAGGATATTTTGGAATAAAAAACTTAGGCATGGTAAGACAGGGTACTTGACAAAACTTGGCATTTCAGTACTTTCAAAACAGCTTGACTCAGTCAAGAAAGATCAATATAACTCTAAGCTTTGTACAATGACAGGGTTTTCAATCTGAAGCAAGCACTCGACTCCATCTCAAAAACATGAGGCAATTTTCATTTCTTTCACCAAAGTATCATTCATCTAAATTTCTAGAAAACACATTCTTTTCTCTCACGCCACTCTTTGGGCTAAATTTCAATTCATGAGGCAAATTTTCAATCTCAAACCATGAGGAATTTTCAAACTCGTGAGGCAAATTTCACACTTGAGGCAAATCTCGATTCAAGAGGCATTTCAATTTCTCAAAAATCGGTTCTTTGATATTTCAAGAAATGGTTCTTTCTATATCCGCCCATCCGGGGCCACCCACTTTGGGACTGCGTATGACCCGTCAGTACATATGAGACTCTTGCATCCGGACCTAGAGATGATTCAGTCACCATATGACTCTCGACGCCCATTTTCAATCGAGATGAATTGTGTCAGTATGGGACTCTCTAGCCGCACGACATCGTCAGGTCAAATGGGAGTGACTCCCTCTCAATACGTTAGCCAAATTATAATCCTCAGCGATTCCACAGGCCAGTGCACATATAATTTTTCTCGACGATCCCATACGCCCGTGCACTTAAGATTTTCTCGACGATCCCACACGCCATTTATTCATAAGAAATTCGGTTATAAAAGCCTCAGTTTTCATTAGAAACACACTCAACAAACTCAAGCATTTATCGTCTATTCAAGGCATTCTTTTCAAACGTCTATCACTGGACAAAACACATTTCAAGCTCGAACATGTTCAGTAAAACACGATAATCACTGGGCTCAACTCAATCAAATCTCAAATTTGGTCATTCACAAGTTATCTCAAGACTCGATTGGTAAATCAATCCGCTTAATGCACTCAAATCAATGAGAATTTCCACAAAGCACGCCAAATGGCCCAACCACATGCCACAACCAGATTAAGACTCCTCAATTTAACCTCGATTTCACAATTTTCATACCATGAATCCATTCAAGCTTAATCCATCAAAATAGGGCAAATTTGGGTTTCATCGCGCCTCTCACATAATTAGTTCATAAAATCATTCAATTTGAGTCAAAACTCTATCCTTTAGTAACCTAACATCCTAATAAAGGTTTAGGCATAACTTACCTCGAGCCTAGGCCAAGCAATTTCCACAAAACGCGTGACACAACGTCGCGGCACCAAGCTGTCAATATTGGCCTTTCACGACCAGATTCAGTCCCAAATAAACTGGCATTGTTCCATCAAAGTTCTATGAAATAAAATTTCATAATCTTATACTTCAATTTCTTATGGACGCGTGGGCGAAAACAGAGCTCAATTCGGATATTGGACGACTTAGAACGACTCATTTTAAAATCGGTGCGCGACAAGGACATATTGGTTGGTCCTAGGGATTTCATGCAAACCGGCCATTAAAACTCATCCAAACTCCTTTCTAACTCCTCATACTCTTCACCAACATGTAATACTATGTCTTAGAGAGCCTTACTAGCAACTTTCGGGCCAGGCGACACCTTGGCGAACCTTTAAACGACTCGGTTCCCACGGTCCAGTGCATGGGCAGAATTCGGCTCTGAGATAAACACACCCAGTAGCCATTTAATCACCTCTTAACCCAAATTCCTCATAAAACCGACTTGTCAATACATCCATTTACAAGTTTAGAAGGCTCACCGTAAATTTGGAAGCAAGATAACCCTTCTAGATCTTTCAATCAGTCTGATCCTACTCGGTTCTCAGTGTTGACACCTGATTTTTGATCAGTCTTTCATAGTTTATTTTTAAAAAATTCATAAAAAATCTATAAAAAGTTAAAAAAATTAAAAAATCATCTTTGGTAGCCTTGACCAAGCTAAAGGAACCATTTTTGATAAAAAAAAATAATTTTTCATATTTTTAAATATTTTTTAATATTTTCCAAAAATAGAAAAATACATGAAAAATGAAGAAAAATAGCGTTCGATGTCGTAAAAATATAGAAAAATAGTCAATATTTTTATTTTAATTTATTTTACATTTTGAACTTATAAATAGTCAAAATTCAAGTTCAATTGCATGTGTTTCTTCACGACGCATAGAGTTGAATTTGGCAAAAAAATGTCATTCGAGTATTTTAATTTGTAAATTTCTACATCTTTTTTAGTCTTGACGTCCAATTAGATCGACCACCATCTACAATAAATGCCCCTTGCTGAATATTTTCGTTTTTGTTTCACATGATTTCATGGTGTAAAACGCCGAGTGGATCCCCAAATATAATCGGGTCGGCATGAGTTCGATAGCTCGTCCAAGACCAAACCAGGGCACGGCGAACCCCATGTGAGTACTCTCGAACTCCTTCGATGCTTCCTAATGCTTTTCTTAGGTTAGATCGTGTGTAGAATGGCTAGGACAGCTAAATCATTCTTGAGCTGTGATTGATAAATAGGACCTTACTAGGAATGCCATGTGATTTATTTGCATATCTAGATTCCTTGAGTTGGGCATTTTATTACTGATTGTGATTGCTAGGATAATCACTCTTATCTACATGAATTTCTAGATTTAGGGTTCATACCTTACTCATCCGCATGAATCTCAGGCTAGAAAATTCAGTCAACTTAGGTACCGAAAGGGCGTCAACTCTGACAGTTGGTGTAACTAAGTCCCCGAAACCATTTCTCTGGTTCTCGCAGAATTGAATAGAAACTCCCAACTATTCGATTGGGTGGTCCAATCATACCCTAAAAAAATGATTGGTGGCGACTCCATGGCATGCACACTTAGCACATGTCACTAGACCACACTGAAAGTCGATCACGCATGCCTCCGTTGCGATTTGGGTAATGGGCCTTGGGAGAGGCCCGCGTCCGACCAGACAGGACGGCCCATTAGCCCTCGAGAGCCCGACAACCTCAAGAGGGTCGCGACAGACTGGCGACTCCACTGGGGACTGGTTCTTAACCATTTAGTGGACTTGAGCCGATTAAAAAGTTGATTGATTCTTCTAACCTAATTTTATGCAGATGCTCTCGAAAGTGAGGTGTATATGCTAACGAATGTGTTAGATGTTTTTGTAGACGGGAGAAATAAGGGGTGAAGTGCTTGATAACTTTGTTTTATGCAGGCAGGAGTTTTGGATGTATGATTGTGTGGATGTTTATATTGAAGCGGTGATTGTTAAATAAAATGCATGTCTTTTGCTTTAGCACGACACAATGAATACACACAATTGCGCCTAAAACCCCAGGCGCCCTCTTTAGGAACACAATAGAAGGAATTGAAAATGGAATCTCCGTGAGGAAAAACATGGGGTAATCCACTTTTCAATTCCGCTCACTTCGAACTATGGATTGAGTCCCAATGCAACGATAGTTGTGCAATGGAATCGGTTCTTCCCAGAATTCGAGGTGAGAACCTTGGCTTTAGGTACCAAGCCCTATCTTTTGATTTTTAGGAGTTTTCCCTCACTTGTCTCATGCGTTTGTCTATGGAAGGTTAGTATACCTAACACTGCTAAAAATACAGAGAAGCTTGATTTTCTCTTAAGTTTGGTTGGTAAGACTTTTCTATCCCTCGAACTTGTTACAGCTCTTAATCATTATATTCATTGCATAATTCCGGTGATTGGATTAAATGCCATTTTGAGGATAGATAGGTGTGTTTTCCTCCCAATGTTCTTGATGGAAGATGAAGATGGTGTCATCCCATTACGAGCGCCAAGTGGACAAGAAGAGCCTGCTATGGACATCATTGATGTATCATCTAATGAAGATGACGATTTGGAATAGGTGATCCTGAAGTCACGTCTCAAAGATCGAAACTGGGGCATCTCTAAGTATTAAGATCACATTCCTTTGTTTTAATTTTCATTTCTAGCCTTCTTGTATAGGATTTATTTTGCTGAGATCCTCTCTATCTGATCCCTTAGATTGATTGTATTAGGGATCTATTTGTGTTTATATACATTTAGGTTGAAATTTATTGTATTTCTATTGACTTGTCATTGGAATGTGATAGTGGCATTTCTTCTAATCACTCGAATACTCCAAAATCAATTTTATAATTCCTTTGGATGAAATTGAAATTGGAAGTCTTATACAACCTTTTGGCCGTATAGGGCAATACAATCCCAATTTCGCCAGAAGGAACTATAAACTTGAATTGGTTCATGCATATTTTGCATCATTGGTAATCCACAATAATTGATCAAGAGTATTCGTGTTTTTCAAATTTAATGAAAAGATAGATATCCAAATTACTCTCGTTCTTAGCAAACGGCTTTAATTTGGATACCGTATTTTCAATTGAATTTAAAACACATCGTAATTGTGTACTTTTGAACATTCCATTGATTTTCTTGGAATTGATCAAAGGCGATTATCGTGAATTACATTCCTTTCAATGATATGCTTTCCTTTGAGGAATATTGATAAAAGCTTTTGCACAAGGTCAAAACCCTTGTAAAAGCTCTTATCCCTATTAATCACAAGTAAACATAAAATTGAAAGGATTTATGCTTTATTTTTCAAATTCTTTCTTCTGATTCTGCCTTTTCATTTGAAACAGGTTAAAAACAAGTAGAGAAGAGAAGTCTTTTGTGGATAATCGTGGTGGGAGGTTCCTTTATCCGATCATAAGCAAGATTAAAAAAACAAGATGTACACGCTCGAATCATCAATGTCAAAGCGCAACTTGCCTAGGTTGAGAGTGGTCAGGTGTTCGAGAAAGTCAGCCATACAGAAGTTGAGACACACACATTAGAGCTTTCATTCATTTCGCTCAATCGAGGGACCTTAAAAGCAGATCATACAAATCATCGGGGTGGAAACATAAAACCGCAATGAGCCCTAATTAGCATCACAAAGGAACCAAGTTGGCCCTCCATATTATTGATGCTTTGCTTATACTCACCATCTCGAGACTCGAGATCTGCAAGCTTAAGAAGAAGGCGTTTACATTCCCCTTTAAGCTCGGCAACCTTGGTCCCGTGATCTTCGGCGGCTATTTCCAGGTCCCGAACTAGTCCTCTCCCATGGGCTATATCCGCGGTAATGCTGTCAAGCCTTTCTTCCTGCCACTCACATTGAAACTTCAACACGACATTACGACGGTCGTGCTCATAGGTGGTCAGGGATAAGGCCAAGCGCTCCACCAAATTTCCCCTCTCGCGAAGCAACATCGAGACTCGCTTGTTGGCGAACTCAACAGCCTTTCTGTGACTATCGGCCACAAGGTTGGCCAACACCAAGCAGTTGGACCGATCTTCATAGCGAGCTCGCAAAACGTGAGCCACGGTAGCTTTTCGATGAGCGACACGGTAAGTCTCTAAAAAGTTTATAAAGAGGGTTGGGAAGATTCTATATTCCCTCTCTAAATTAGTGCCCTCGATGGAGGTGGTGTCTATTTCCACGAGCAAAATGCGGATTTCATCTTCAGTTTCTGGGTGATCGGCTATATGAGCATAGCCTCGACCGAGGAGATTATAGAGTTTTTCCCACTGGGCCAAATTTTCGGCCGAGAAAGCGCGAATAGGAGAGGAGGTCATTTTCGTTGGAGTGAGGAAGAAGAAGATGAGTGTGGTAGAGTGATTAAAATAAGAAAAGGCAATTATGTAAGAGTGTTAATCTTCTCTGCATTAACTCCTCCTTTTATAGCAACTCGAGAATGAAGAAAGGCATAGCAATAATGCTCGTGGAGCCAAGTTAATTGGGTAAAGCAGTGGTGGCTCTTTCGGTGAACCATCAGATCTGTCCCAGTCCGCGATTTCAGGCTTGATAAACCTAAAAAAGTTGTAAAAAGATATGTCGGTGTCACCGTATTAAAATTGAGCGGGAGTTAAGCGCAACTATCGAAAAAAGTTGCGAAAGGATTTGGCGGTCCCATCATATTAAAAAACTGAGCAGGAGGCGAGCGTAGTTCCACCTTTTTGAAAATAAGTGGGAGACAGACATGGATATCGAGAAAAGGAAATCGATTTGGTGTCCCTCCACGTTGAAAAGAAGAAAGAAGACGACAAAGCGGGAAATACGAAATCTTGGGAGCAACGCTTGCCTGATGATCTTCATCCATGTTTAAAGAACGTTTCATGGGCATACAGAACCACTCAAAAGAAAATTTATAGAGAGTGAGCATACATGAGAGAGTAGAGAACCCTGAGTGAGCAAAAATTGATCGAACATTTCTCGATCCAACATGTTTGAGGGTTACCATCAGTTGCTAGAGGCGACTGATCCAAAAATCTCAGAAAATGAACTACTGAGAGATCTCGAAGATTCCAGGATGGCGTCTGGTACCAAAACCACAGAACCCAACCCTTTCGGCAACGAAGTTCAGGAGCTCAGCAGCGACGACAACAGCAGCAGCGATGGTCAATCTCGAAAAAGGAAACGTCGCCAGTGCCACACTCAGAATGAAATCCAAGAGCTTGAAGCTTTCTTTAGTGAATGCCCTCTCCCGAACATGAAACAAAGAAATGAATTGGGCCAGAAGCTAGGGATGAAACCTTTGAGGGTCAAGTTTTGGTTTCAAAATAAGCGAGCCAAATTGAGGGCTCAACACAGACGTCAAGAACTTGCGATTCTAAAGGAGGAAAACGAAAAGCTTCGAGCGGAGAACATGAGGTATAAGAAAGCTCCCAGCACTATCGCTTGCCTTAATTGCGGTGGCCCTATCACTCTCGGCGAAATGTTCCTTGATAAGCCTTATATGAGGATTGAAAATGCTCATTCACCACCCCACTCCCTCGAACCATCTTCGATACAATCGGATTTTGTTGGAGATATGCATGAACAAATCAATTCTACGAAGTCAATATCGATGCCTTCTAAAGGATGTGATATGCGTCACCATGATTGGAGTTTCCTTAACGATGAGCTTACTATCACGACCGACCAATCCAAAGCTGATGAATTCCCTCCACAACAATTTCTGGCTCGATCAAATTCTACTGGAAATAGGCCAGAGAGCAATAGCCAAGTTGTCAACACTGTTCCGGGTCGCAAGAAGACGAGGGTCAATTGGTCCCCCGAGCTTCATCTCAAGTTCCTTAGTGCGGTTCAGCAACTAGGGATCAACTCAGCATATCCAACGCGCATACTTGAGATCATGAACATACCAGGACTCACTAAAGATGGAGTCGCGAGTCACCTCAAGAGCTACAGAAGGGCGCTAAGACAGCGCCACACATCACTGAACCTGAAAGAACTCAACTTGTGCCTAAACACTAGGCATGGCTATAACTACAATGCCCCTGAAGTAAGAAATACCCTGCCGAATCTAGGCACCGACCAAGCTGGTAGCAGCACCATCGACTACTTGGGCGCTAATCAGAATATTCCCCCGAATCATCTCAGCACCCCTCAAGAGTATATGCCACAAGTGCAGCAGGTACGAACTCCTTGGTTTGAGCAGCAACTTTTCGCTAGTGCTCTTCCTATCCCCGATCAACATATTGCGCCTAGTGTTCAAAGATCTGCCCGGCTTGGGCATATGATTTCGGAAGATCAAGCGGGCGGATGCTTTGAGGATTTTTGTTTCTCCCATTCCCAAATGGAAGGTGCTTTTGATAGTGAACCGATCAATCATCCTCTTATAATCTCGAGCAACGACGAAGGTTCTAGCTCGAAGAATCAGATCGCTCACAATAGAAACAGGAATCCTTCAACGCCAAGCGATGATGGTCAACCCGAATATCAGTTGCTCGAAGAATCAAAAGATTTCCTTGATGAGGAGCTCCATATCTGGATCGATCAGTTTAAAACTGATGGACTTATGAAGTTATGATCCAAAATGACGATTATATGTCTGATTCATGGTGTAGCTGGCTGATCACCGAGAATCCTCAAGGGAACTAGGCACATGTGAATGGATGTATCATTAATCTTTCTGTCATAAAGTCTTCCATGCAAGATAATCTTCCTTAATGCCTAGAGTTAATCTGGGGCAGCGATCAGTACTACCTGCGAGCATCATCATGCTTGAGTACAACAATCCCTTGTTAGATTAGAGTCGAGGCGAATCAATTGAACGCCACGAAGAAAAACATTTAAAGGCTTCACATAGGAAAATGCGAGCAAAAGCCCGAGCGAGCTCAAAGACGGTTAGCTCTGTATCATTCTAAGGGACCTTTAGTCGTTATGAACTCTAAATTGAGCTTGTTTCATTCTCGATGGGGGTCGCTAACTGCTTCAAGAATTTTATAACAAAAAACGAACCAGTTAGGGACGCCAATAGTGCTTTGTCCTGGTAGTCAGTGAACTGGAAGTGGTACGAAACGTCAGGAGTTCGATCTCAGGATTGAAAAATCATTTTATCAGTTTGTCTATCACCCGATGAAGTTCAAAGAGATTCGACGCAGATGACTATAGAACTTGGGGCAATTCGAAAATCATCGATTCATTTTCATCAAGCGGCGAAGTTGGTATTGTAAAATGTGAAGCACGCAAATGACAAATCCGAAGCAGAAGGAGATGAATCATGATTCGCTTATCCAAGGTCGGGATTTCAACCTTCGACTAAAGCCAAATCTAGGATGAGTTTTTGATCTTGCCCACTCGACAAAACCCATCTCCACTGAAAATGGGGGCAAACCATTCCTACATCTGGAAAGCATGTCGAAGCCGAAGACATCAAATTCATCGTTTGATCCGTGGGGCAAGTCCCCGAAGCGATAGTTATCATCCGCAGAGCGTAATGGAATCCATCCTTTCAATGTAAAACACATTTGGCCGCGGAGCCACCCATTTGGTAAAAAGAACGTATCGTTCCTAAATGATTTTCAATCAGATGCGGGGATAATGTTCTCTCATTTTCCTCTCAGGTGATGAACAGAGATGAGGCACCCAAGAAGCCATGCATTCAAATAACAAAACAGTGCATGAAACACGCCCAAAAAGATGAATGAATCTCCTCCGACGTAAATCCTCGAGGTGGATTCGTTGCCCAACCAGACGAAGAAATCATGGCCACAAGCTTGAGGGCCGGCTTCTACAATCCGCACATTGGCATGCAGAAGGAATTCAAATCAAGAGTAAAGTAGTATCGTCCCAATTTGTTTTGAATTTGGAAACCCAAAATAATGCTTAATATTTATCCTTGGCAGGAGCTCGCCATCAAGGCAGACTTGTAAGTTTCATTTTTCTCCAAAAACCAAGAAGTCGAAAGAACTTTAGAACACCCAACAATCTTGTGTTACTATGTGAAGTGCAGATTTTCACAACCCTTGTACACTCGTTGGAGCATATGACCAAGGGTAAGATGTATCGTTCCAATTTTTGTAAAGTTTTAGAATATACAATGACATATCCCTTTTATATCTCCAGGATCTCCAGCCTCGATGGGCAGGTAAGTATCCCTTTTCCCAATTCATTGGAGATTAAAAACTTTCAGAATTAATTCGATTCTCACATCTAAAAAGACATAGAATTCTTACTTCATTGACATTCATGTTTTAAAACATGAGATTGTCTGAACATGAATTACACATGTATGGTGCATCATAAAATCCCTTTGAAGGATAAATCTTGATGAAATGAAATGAATTTTTCCAATAAGAGTCGTTTGAACTGTTCAAAAGGGTATTTTCTCATAAGAGAAGCGAGCCTAATCCAAACACGTCCCATACACACTTGAGAGATGAGGAGATTGGAAATGATAGCGAAACCTTAACCTATGGATATAAGGGTCATTCGCAATGATTACATGGATCGAGATGACAGAGGCATTTATTTCTTCATTCCAAACACTACAGATGCCCATTGAGAACCCCATTGAACGGCGATTTTCATTCTCAACCCTGTCAAGAACCACCCCACATTGGGGCAAATGAAGGTTAGTCCAACAGTATCATAAAGTAAACGGTTAGAAATTTTCTTGCTCGGACTAACATAAATCTTTGTGTGTTGTTTATATGATAATCCAAGTGTCATAGGATGACGAGAATGATTCATTTCTCTATCCTACACACTGTTATCCTTTGCACAACCAAGTTGAGCCAGCAAATTCATTTCATCAACCTATTGGTGATCATTGCATATTCCAAAGCAAAGGCAACATCACTCTAGGAATGGAAGCGTGCCAAAGTTTAAGTTGCATATCTAGCATGATTGCCGAAAATCCTAGCTCCAAAAGAAAAGAAAAACACGGGATTAAAAAAAGGGGGAAAAGAAAAATCCCTAGACATCAAGAAAAAGCAAAGTGCCTGGTAAAAAGCAAGGCTGATGTCTATTCAAAATATCCCCAGTAAAGTCTAGAGAGACGATGAAAAGACCCTGCAAAGGAGTTAGATCAAGATGACTACTCTCCAAATGTTGTCGTGCTCAAATTGCAAACACACAAACAGACGGTCTCTTAATGTAACAAGAGACGCTTTTAAACATCCTTGTGCGCTCTAAAAGAGGAGTGTACACTTCAAGAAATGGAGATGTTCTTCGAAGGACATGTGGCAAATTTGCAATGATCACCAATGTCAAACCCTTCACAATTTCTAGGCAAAAAATAAGCATTTTTCGGTCCCCAATCCTTCCAATGTTACAACCCTGAAGTAGTCTTATCTGACTAAGACACTTGGGTTAATGTATAACTTAGCTCGAAGAAGTACGAGCAAGACTATTTCTTTCTCATTTTGCAGGGTTCTTGACTTGTAAACCCGGAGCAGATAGTGAAAAATTTCGTTCAACGGCCTTGACTCAAAAGTGAGTCCCCCTTGGAAACCGATATCCAAGCCTAACACTACGGTCCCGTGAAAGACCTCCTGATCGGTCGAAATGTATGCGTTGCGAATGATCCTGAAACCTAGGCACAGGTCGGTAGGAAATTGAGCACTTTCCCTATTAAAGATCATTATCACAGAGTAGTGAGGAGCCTTCTTGGGTGAGAAATACTCCAATGGATGTTTTGAGCAAACTCTTTTTGAAATTTTCAAATTGTTTGATCTAGAGTTTCCGTGCAAGGAATTTATGATCACATCTGTATATGGCAGGAATGTTTTGGATAACCTCCAACAATCAAAATGCACATTTCATGACTAAAACTTAAGTCGTAGAATTTTGTCAGTTAGACAATTATTGTCTTCCCAAAGATTACTAATATCTTCTTGGCGAGGAAAATTTTTTCAGGTCTAAGCTTTCTACAGGACTTTTGGCCACCCCAAAGACTGGGTGCGTCATCCTTAGGTGAAGCCTTTTAGTAGGCAAATCTTTTCTAAGACCGATCCACAGAATGATCGAGTCTCCGACTAGCCCCGAAGAGCGGGTACGTCATCCTTTGATTCATATCAATTTGGAATCTCATAAATGGTAGAAACCGCCTGAAGGGTCAACTCAATGGTAGAAACCGCCTGAAGGGTCAATCAATGGTAGAAACCGCCTGAAGGGTCAACACAATGGTAGAAACCGCCTGAAGGGTCAATGTATGGTAGAAACCGCCTGAAGGGTCAAAACAATGGTAGAAACCGCATGAAGGGTCAATGTATGGTAGAAACCGCCTGAAGGGTCAACCAATGGTAGAAACCGCCTGAAGGGTCAACTCAATGGTAGAAACCGCATGAAGGGTCAATGAATGGTAGAAACCGCCTGAAGGGTCAAAGGACTGGTAGAGACCGCCTGAAGGATCAACCCAATGGTCCGATCCACCATACGGATCAAAACCTTGATGAATCCCGAACGCGGGAGGAGTCGTTTTCCCTAATAAGCCTTACATTAGGCAAGCCATTTCTAGTTTAATCCACCACACGGATCAAAACCCTTGGCAAATTCCCAAATGTGGGATGCGTCTTCCTTAGGTTCCTATCAGTTGGAATCCCATTATGGTTTGACCTACCATACAGGTCAGAGCTTAACATCCCCAGGACACTCCGATGACAAGTCCTTAGGAATCTACTTGAACCCATCAGACACAGCAAATGCCGCAAGCATTCGGCGGGTAAGGGGCAGGGAAGTCTATCTACTCCTTAACTTTCTTACATCATATCAGGGAATTGAATGAGCACATCTCTTTTTAAGGAAAAGCACACATTGATGGGCATGAAAATTGGATGTCATGATTTCTTTTCTTTTCCCAGTCGAGTTGATCGGAACACAGGTGTCACCTTGTCTTTGAGAGAAACCTCTGACGAAATTCCTCTCAAAGAGGGGCAGCTGTTGACACCTGATTTTTGATCAGTCTTTCATAGTTTATTTTTAAAAAATTCATAAAAAATCTATAAAAAGTTAAAAAAATTAAAAAATCATCTTTGGTAGCCTTGACCAAGCTAAAGGAACCATTTTTGATAAAAAAAATAATTTTTCATATTTTTAAATATTTTTTAATATTTTCCAAAAATAGAAAAATACATGAAAAATGAAGAAAAATAGCGTTCGATGTCGTAAAAATATAGAAAAATAGTCAATATTTTTATTTTAATTTCTTTTACATTTTGAACTTATAAATAGTCAAAATTCAAGTTCAATTGCATGTGTTTCTTCACGACGCATAGAGTTGAATTTGGCAAAAAAATGTCATTCGAGTATTTTAATTTGTAAATTTCTACATCTTTTTTAGTCTTGACGTCCAATTAGATCGACCACCATCTACAATAAATGCCCCTTGCTGAATATTTTCGTTTTTGTTTCACATGATTTCATGGTGTAAAACGCCGAGTGGATCCCCAAATATAATCGGGTCGGCATGAGTTCGATAGCTCGTCCAAGACCAAACCAGGGCACGGCGAACCCCATGTGAGTACTCTCGAACTCCTTCGATGCTTCCTAATTCTTTTCTTAGGTTAGATCGTGTGTAGAATGGCTAGGACAGCTAAATCATTCTTGAGCTGTGATTGATAAATAGGACCTTACTAGGAATGCCATGTGATTTATTTGCATATCTAGATTCCTTGAGTTGGGCATTTTATTACTGATTGTGATTGCTAGGATAATCACTCTTATCTACATGAATTTCTAGATTTAGGGTTCATACCTTACTCATCCGCATGAATCTCAGGCTAGAAAATTCAGTCAACTTAGGTACCGAAAGGGCGTCAACTCTGACAGTTGGTGTAACTAAGTCCCCGAAACCATTTCTCTGGTTCTCGCAGAATTGAATAGAAACTCCCAACTATTCGATTGGGTGGTCCAATCATACCCTAAAAAAATGATTGGTGGCGACTCCATGGCATGCACACTTAGCACATGTCACTAGACCACACTGAAAGTCGATCACGCATGCCTCCGTTGCGATTTGGGTAATGGGCCTTGGGAGAGGCCCGCGTCCGACCAGACAGGACGGCCCATTAGCCCTCGAGAGCCCGACAACCTCAAGAGGGTCGCGACACTCAGGCGAGCAGATTCTGCTCCACAGAAGCGACCTCAAAACAGCCCTGAAAACCAATCTAAACTCAGTTAAACTTGTAACCCTAACCCCACCAACTCAATTACTATGAGTGTAGAAGATCTCATCGAAAATTTGGAGTCATTTGAAGTCTCGAAGCCTGCGAAACATCTTTTTCCCCAAAACCGGTCAAATTTTGCTTCAATATGACCTTTGTCCATTCAAACAGACCTACGGGAAGCAATAATGGGCCAAATTGAGTTTATAATATGTCCCTAGAAAGAGGAGACAATAAGCTTTCAGATGACAGTAGTTTTACCTCAATCTAATGTCGGACGAAAAATTTATGAGGGGCTGGTTGGGAGAGCAGTTTTTTGCGAGAGGAAGAAAACGTGAAAATGGAGGAGATGAGAGAGATGGTGGCCGAAAATGTGAAGGAGGAAGAAAACTATCCCTTAATCCAATTTGACAATCTTCTAGAAGAGTTGTTGGAGACAAGATGGGTATTTAATGCAAAAGGGATAAGATTAAGTCTCCTAATGACACTTGTCATCATCTAAGTAAATATCTTGGCCCACTTGTTGACTTCCTTGACCCATTTTCAGCAGCCCATGGGGTTCAAAAAGACTAAAATGCCCTTCTAAAAATCTTAGGGCAATGGTAAGGCATGAGGGGCAAAATGGTCATTTTGCACGTGTCGTCCGAAATCTGATTTTTCCAATCTAAATTGCCCTCGATGTGGCGACGTCCATCTCAATTCAAATATTGGAATTCCTCAATATCCAATACCCAAATCTCGAGGTCCAATTTCATGCCGGACTATCGTCGATTGTAATTTCAGTTTATCTCAAACTGACGGTCGACTCTTGTAAACGCTGTGCGTATCGACCTTGGGATTTTTCTCAAGCCGTGGCGACTTTGGTTGTCATATAATTGCGAGGGTTTATCGCTAGCTCCTGCGGTCCTGATCATCGGAATCCGATTTAGGAAATTCTCGCAAATTACATATTGGTTAAGCGGAATCACCCGCGTCCCATCGTATAACGCTAGCAAGGTATTCCATGATCGTTCCTAGATCGATCTCTACTGGCCCAAAGTATTCCATCGACAATCCTTATGGTCTCCATTCCTCATTCAAATTCCCCAAGTCCACGTACCTGACCTCGCATTAGTCTTTCCCTTTTGGTCAGTTAACTCGAGAGTGGTCTGTTCCGAGCGAGATACAACTGAAATACATCGATCGATATCTTTCCATTCAATAGCCTCGAGAGGGGCCGGAATTCGAAATGTCACAACTCTTTCTCCCTTAAAGAAATTTCGTCCTCGAAATCTACAACATTCCAAATCATCCAATCTCATGGGGTACTGACGCCTCATTGCATTATCATTTTCCATGATAGTTCCTCCCATTACTTGACGTTCTCATTGTCCTCTCCGATAAAAGTCATCCTCCCCCAAGACTTATTTCCTTCAGTTCTCTCTCTGTATTTACTTTTCTCTATTCTTTCTCGATATTCATAACATCTGTTGGTGGTGCACCTTCGAGCATTCAGATCTTCTTCTCGATTTGTCAATTGGTCCAGGAGTAATATGTACATCACACCGTAATCACGCTTTTCAAATTCCCTATCGAAAAGCTTTTCCAAGACGTTGTAGAAGACTCAAGATCTTTTCGTATCACGATCATTACCGATCCATCATGAAAACGTACTCTTTGGTGCTTCCATCAGTTAACGTGATCATCCAATGACCAATTAATCCACTAGCTTGTCAAAATTATGTTTTCCTTCATTGGTACGTTTCCTTGCCTCTGAAATTCCATGGTTTACATCCTCAATTTCAATGTTTCTCCTCCAGATACTTAAAAGTTTGGGTTTTCTCCAAATTATTCTTATTCGTAGTAATTACGCAACTTGATCCATGTTGCTTCTCATTCAATTCCTTTTTGGAGACTCATACTTCAAGTTCTGTATGGACTCGAAACCTTCTTCGCGTAAGTTACATTTTCCCCCGAACTTCGTCGTAGGGGCGGTTGCACACCAATTCCAATCATGCTCTAAGCATTCCAACTCATATGGAATTATTGTCACGGCTCGATCCAATGTGATTGAGGTTTGGAGTGATAAGGAGTGATGACTTGGGAACAATTAGATTGTGAGATCTTTAGGATTATGTATTGATCATTGAATCTTGAGGATTATAGGCTTAAACTTGTGTGGTATTCTAATGGTCCTAGCGTCGACTTTGATCGATGATCTTGGGTGATGATATTATTGAGGTTCACAACGAAGTAAGCGAAAATTGAGGAGTTTTAAGTGTGGATTTTGAGGTCATAATTGTGCTTGAGGCTAATAGAGGATTGCTTATGAGTAAAGGATCGATTGGATTTTATGATCGTGATTGTAGCCTTGAGGTATATGGTTGAACATAGGTAATTGATCTGTGAGATGAATGGTCCTTTGCGGAAATAGAAATCTTCTACTACTAAGAGTTGATCTGGAAGCGAATGTGGTATGACGAGTATTGAGGACGCTGTCGCGACCCTCTTGAGGTTGTCGGGCTCTCGAGGGCTAATGGGCCGTCCTGTCTGGTCGGACGCGGGCCTCTCCCAAGGCCCATTACCCAAATCGCAACGGAGGTATGCGTGATCGACTTTCAGTGTGGTCTAGTGACATGTGCTAAGTGTGCATGCCATGGAGTCACCACCAATCATTTTTTTAGGGTATGATTGGACCACCCAATCGAATAGTTGGGAGTTTCTATTCAATTTTGCGAGAACCAGAGAAATGGTTTCGGGGACTTAGTTACGCCAACCGTCAGAGTTGACGCCCTTTCGGTACCTAAGTTGACTGAATTTTCTAGCATGAGATTCATGCGGATGAGTAAGGTATGAACCATAAATCTAGAAATTCATGCAGATAGGAGTGATTATCCTAGCAATCACAATCAGTAATAAAATGCGCAACTCAAGGAATCTAGATATGCAAATAAATCACATGGCATTCCTAGTAATGCCCTATTTATCAATCACAGCTCAAGAATGATTTAGCTGTCCTAGCCGTTCTACACTCGATCTGACCTAAGAAAAGCATTAGGAAGCATCGCAGGAGTTCGAGAGTACTCACATGGGGTTCGCCGTGCCCTGGTTTGGTCTTGGACAAGCTATCGAGCTCATGCCGACCCGATTATATTTGGGGATCCACTCGGCATTTTACACCATGAAATCATGTGAAACAAAAACGAAAATATTCAGCAAGGGGAATTTATTGTATATGGTGGTCAATCTAATTGGACATCAAGACTAAAAAAGATGTAGAAATTTACAAATTAAAAGACTCGAATGATATTTTTTTTTGCCAAATTCAACTCTATGCGTCGTGAAGAAACACATGCAATTGAACTTGAATTTTGACTATTTATGAGTTCAAAATGAAAAGAAAATTAAAATAAAAATATTGACTATTTTTCTATATTTTTACGACATCGAATGCTATTTTTCTTCATTTTTCATGTATTTTTCTATTTTGGAAAATATTAAAAAATTGAAAAATTATTTTTTGTCAAAAATGGTTCCTTTAGCTTGGTCAAGGCTACCAAAGATGATTTTTTAATTTTTTAACTTTTTATATATTTTTTTATGAATTTTTAAAAAATAAACTATGAAAGACTGATAAAAAATCAGGTGTCAACAGCTGTCCCTCTTTGAGAGGAATTTCGTCAGAGGTTTCTCTCAAAGACAAGGTGACACCTGTGTTCCGATCGACTCGACTGGGAAAAGAAAAGAAAAGAAAAGAAATCATGACATCCAATTTTCATGCCCATCAATGTGTGCTTTTCCTTAAAAAGAGATGTGCTCATTCAATTCCCTGATATGATGTAAGAAAGTTAAGGAGTAGATAGACTTCGCTGCCCCTTACCTGCCGAACGCTTGCGGCATTTGCTGTGTCTGATGGGTTCAAGTAGATTCCTAAGGACTCGTCATCGGAGTGTCATAGGGATGTTAAGCTCTGACCTGTATGGTAGGTCAAACCATAATGGGATTCCTAACTGATAGGAACCTAAGGAAGACGCATCCCACATTTGGGAATTGGCCAAGGGTTTTGATCCATGTGGTGGACTAAACTAGAAATGGCTTGCCTAATGTAAGGCTTATTAGGGAAAACAACTCCTCCCGCGTTCGGGATTCATCAAGGTTTTGATCCGTATGGTGGATCGGACCATTGGGTTGATCCTTCAGGCGGTCTCTACCAGTCCTTTGACCCTTCAGGCGGTTTCTACCATTCATTGACCCTTCATGCGGTTTCTACCATTGAGTTGACCCTTCATGCGGTTTCTACCATTGGTTGACCCTTTAGGCGGTTTCTACCATACATTGACCCTTCAGGCGGTTTCTACCATTGGTTGACCCTTTAGGCGGTTTCTACCATACATTGACCCTTCAGGTGGTTTCTACCATTGTGCTGACCCTTCAGGCGGTTTCTACCATTTATGAAATTCCAAATTGATATGAATCAAAGGATGACGTACCCGCTCTTCGGGGCTAGTCGGAGACTCGATCATTCTATGGATCGGTCTTAGAAAAGATTTGCCTACTAAAAGGCCTCACTTAAGGATGACGCACCTAGTCTTTAGGGTGGCCAAAAGTCCTGTAGAAAGCTTAGACCTGAAAAAATTTTCCTCGCCAATAAGATGTTAGTAATCTTTGGGAAGACAATAATTGTCTAACTGACAAAATTCTACGACTTAAGTTTTAGTCATGAAATGTGCATTTTGATTGTTGGAGGTTATCCAAAACATTCCTGCCACATACAGATGTGATCATAAATTCCTTGCACGGAAACTCTAGATCAAACAATTTGAAAATTTCAAAAAGAGTTTGCTCAAAACATCCATTGGAGTATTTCTCATCCAAGAAGGCTCCTCATTGCTCTGTGATAATGATCTTTAATAGGGAAAGTGCTCAATTTCCTACCGACCTGTGCCTGGGTTTCAGGATCTTTCGCAACGCATACATTTCGATCAATCAGGAGGTCTTTCACGGGACCGTAGTG
Source organism: Rhodomyrtus psidioides (assembly GCA_021437785.1). NCBI lineage: Eukaryota > Viridiplantae > Streptophyta > Magnoliopsida > Myrtales > Myrtaceae > Rhodomyrtus > Rhodomyrtus psidioides. Next base: position 4,328,538 of record JAILYB010000044.1, on the reverse strand, counting down.
TTAGGCTTGGATATCGGTTTCCAAGGGGGACTCACTTTTGAGTCAAGGCCGTTGAACGAAATTTTTCACTATCTGCTCCGGGTTTACAAGTCAAGAACCCTGCAAAATGAGAAAGAAATAGTCTTGCTCGTACTTCTTTGAGCTAAGTTATACATTAACCCAAGTGTCTTAGTCAGAGAAGACTGCTTCAGGATTGTAACATTGGAAGGATTGGGGACCGAAAAAGGCTTGTTTTTTGCCTAGAAATTGTGAAGGGTTTGACATTGGTGATCATTGCAAATTTGCCACATGTCCTTCGAAGAACATCTCCATTTCTTGAAGTGTACACCCCTCTTTTAGAGCGCACAAGGATGTTTAAAAGCGTCTCTTGTTGCATTAAGAGACCGTCTGTTTGTGTGTTTGCTATTTGAGCACGACATCATTTGGGGAGTAGTCATCTTGATCTGACTCCTTTGGAGGGTCTTTTCATCATCTCTCTAGACTTTACTGGGGATATTTTGAATGGACATCGGCCTTGCTTTTTACCAGGCACTTTGCTTTTTCTTGATGTCTAGGGATTTTTCTTTTCCCCCTTTTTTTAATCCCGTGTTTTTCTTTTCTTTTGGAGCTAGGATTTTCAGCAATCATGCTAGATATGCAACTTAAACTTTGGCATGCTTCCGTTCCTAAAGTGATGTTGCCTTTGCTTTGGAATATGCAATGATCACCAATAGGTTGATGAAATGAATTTGTTGGCTCAACATGGTCGTGCAAAGGATAACAGTGTGTAGGATAGAGAAATGAATTATTCTCGTCATCTTATAACACTTGGATTATCATATAAACAACACACAAAGATTTATGTTAGTCCGAGCAAGAAAATTTCTAACCATTTACTTTCTAATACTGTTGGACTAACCTTCATTTGCCCCAATGTAGGGTGGTTCTTGACAGGGTTGAGAATGAAAATCGCCGTTCAATGGGGTTCTCAATGGGCATCTGTAGTGTTTGGAATGAAGAAAGAAATGCCTCTGTCTTCTCGATCCATGTAATCGTTGCGAATGACCCTTATGTCCATAGGTTAAGGTTTCTCAATCATTTCCAATCTCCTCATCTCTCAAGTGTGTATAGGACGTGTTTGGATTAGGCTCGCTTCTCTTATGAGAAAATACCCTTTTGAACAGTTCAAACGACTCTTGTTGGAAAAATTCATTTCATTTCATCAAGATTTATCCTTCAAAGGGATTTTGTGATGCACCATATATGTGTAATTCATGTTCAGACAATCTCTTGTTTTAAAACATGAATGTCAATGAAGTAAGAATTCTATGTCTTTTTAGATGTGAGAATCGAATTAATTCTGAAAGTTTTTAATCTCCAATGAATTGGGAAAAATGATACTTACCTGCCCATCGAGGCTGGAGATCCTGGAGATATAAAAGGGATATGTCATTGTATATTCTAAAACTTTGCAAAAATTGGAACGATACATCTTACCCTTCGTCATATGCTCCAACGAGTGTACAAGGGTTGTGAAAATCTGCACTTCACATAGTAACACAAGATTGTTAGGTGTTCTAAAGTTCTTTCGACTTCTTGATTTTTAGAGAAAAATCAAACTTACATGTCTGCCCTGATGGCGAGCTCCTGCCAAGGATAAATATTAAGCATTATTTTGGGTTTCCAAATTCAAAATAAATTGGGACGATACTACTTTACTCTTGATTTGAATTCCATTCTGCATGCCAATGTGGGGATTGCAGAAGCCGGCCCTCAAGCTTGTGGCCATGATTTCTTCGTCTGGTTGGGCAACGAATCCACCTCAAGGATTTACGTCGGAGGAGATTCATTCATCTTTTTGGGCGTGTTTCATGCGATGTTTTGTTATTTGAATGCATGGCTTCTTGGGTGCCTCGTCTCTATTCATCACCTGAGAGGAAAATGAGAGAACATTATCCCCGCATCTGATTGAAAATCATTTAGGAACGATACGTTCTTTTTACCAAATGGGTGGCTCCGCGGCCAAATGCGTTTTACGTTGAAAGGATGGATTCCATTACGCTCTGCGGATGATAACTTCATCGAGTGATAGACCAACTAATAAAACGATTTTTCAATCCCGAGATCGTACACCTGACGTTTCGTACCACTGCCATTTCACTGACTACCAAGACACAGCATTATTGGCGTCCCTAACTGGTTCGTTTTTTGTTATAAAATTCTCGAAGCAGTTAGCAACCCCCATTGAGAATGAAACAAGCTCAATTTAGAGTTCGTAACGACTAAAGGTCCCTTGGAACGATACAGAGCTAACCGTCTTTGAGCTCGCTCGGGCTTTTACTCACATTTTCCTATGTGAAGCCTTTAAATGTTTTTCTTCGTGGCGTTCAATTGATTCGCCTCGACTCTAATCTAACAAGGGATTGTCGTACTCGAGCATGATGATGCTCGCAGGTAGTACTAATCGCTACCCCAGATTAACTCTAGGCATTAAGGAAGATTATCTCGCATGGAAGACTTTATGACAGAAAGATTAATGATACATCCAGTCACATGTGCCTAGGTCCCTTGAAGATTCTCGGTGATCAGCCAGTTACACCATGAATCAGATATATAATCGCCATTTTGGATCATAACTTCATAAGTCCATCAGTTTTAAACTGATCGATCCAGATATGGAGCTCCTCATCAAGGAAAGCTTTTGATTCTTCGAGCAACTGATATTCGGGTTGACCATCATCGCTTGGCGTCGAAGGATTCCTGTTTCTGTTGTGAGCGATTTGATTCTTCGAGCTAGAACCTTCGTCATTGCTCGAGATTATAAGAGGATGATTGATCGGTTCACTATCAAAAGCACCTTCCATTTGGGGATGGGAGAAACAAAAATCGTCAGAGCATCCCCCCGCTTGATCTTCCGAAATCATACGCCCAAGCCAGGCAGATCTTTGAACACTAGGCGCAATATGTTGATCGGCGATAGAAAGAGTACTAGCGAAAAGTTGCTGCTCAAACCAAGGAGTTCGTACCTACTGCACTTGTGGCATATACTCTTGAGTGGTGCTGAGATGATTCGGGGGAATATTCTTATTAGCGCCCAAGTAGTCGATGGTGCTGCTACCAGCTTGGTCGGTGCCTAGATTCGGCAGGGTATTTCTTACTTCAGGGGCATTGTAGTTGTGGCCATGCCTAGTGTTTAGGCACAAGTTGAGTTCTTTCAGGTTCAGTGCTGTGTGGCGCTGTCTTAGCGCCCTTCTGTAGCTCTTGAGGTGACTCGCGACTCCATCTTTAGTGAGTCCTGGTATGTTCATGATCTCAAGTATGCGCGTTGGATATGCTGAGTTGATCCCTAGTTGCTGAACCGCACTAAGGAACTTGAGATGAAGCTCGGGGGACCAATTGACCCTCGTCTTCTTGCGACCCGGAACAGTGTTGACAACTTGGCTATTGCTCTCTGGCCTATTTCCAATAGGATTTGATCGAGCCGGAAATTGTTGTGGAGGGAATTCATCAGCTTTGGATTGGTCGGTCATGATAGTAAGCTCATCGTTAAGGAAACTCCAATCATGGTGACGCATATCCCATCCTTTAGAAGGCATCGATATTGACTTCGTAGAATTGATTTGTTCATGCATATCTCCAACAAAATCCGATTGTATCAAAGATGGTTCGAGGGAGTGGGGTGGTGAATGAGCATTTTCAATCCTCATATAAGGCTTATCAAGGAACATTTCGCCGAGAGTGACAGGACCACCGCAATTAAGGCAAGCGATAGTGCTGGGAGCTTTCTTATACCTCATGTTCTCCGCTCGAAGCTTTTCGTTTTCCTCCTTTAGAATCGCAAGTTCTTGACGTCTGTGTTGAGCCCTCAATTTGGCTCGCTTATTTTGAAACCAAAACTTGACCCACAAAGGTTTCATCCCTAGCTTCTGGCCCAATTCATTTCTTTGTTTCATGTTCGGGAGAGGGCATTCACTAAAGAAAGCTTCAAGCTCTTGGATTTCATTCTGAGTGTGGCACTGGCGACGTTTCCTTTTCCGGGGTTGACCATCGCTGCTGCTGTTGTCGTCGCTGCTGAGATCCTGAACTTCGTTGCCGAAAGGGTTGGGTTCTGTGGTTCTGGTACCAGACGCAATCCTGGAATCTTCGAGATCTCTCAATAGTTCATTTTCTGAGATTTTTGGATCAGTCGCCTCTAGCAACTGACGGTAACCCTCAAACATGTTGGATCGAAAAATGTTCGATCAATTTTTGCTCACTCAGGGTTCTCTACTCTCTCATGTATGCTCACTCTCTCTAAATTTTCTTTTGAGTGGTTCTGTATGCCCAGGAAACGTTCTTTAAACATGGATGAAGATCATCAGGCAAGCGTTTCTCCCAAGATTTCGTATTTCTCGCTTTGTCGTCTTCTTTCTTCTTTTCAACGTGGAGGGACACCAAATCGATTTCCTTTTCTCGATATCCATGTCTGTCTCCCACTTATTTTCAAAAAGGTGCAACTACGCTCGCCTCCCGCTCAGTTTTTTAATATGATGGGACCGCCAAATCCTTTTGCAACTTTTTTCGATAGTTGCGCTTAACTCTCGCTCAATTTTAATATGGTGGCACTGACATATCTTTTTACAACTTTTTTAGATTTATCAAGCCTGAAATCGCGGACTGGGACGGATCTGATGGTTCACCGAAAGAGCCACCACTGCTTTACCCAATTAACTTGGCTCCATGAGCATTATTGTTGTGACCTTTCTTCATCCTCGAGTTGCTATAAAAGGAGGAGTTAATGCAGAGAAGATTAATGCTCTTACATAATTGCCTTTTCATATTTTAATCACTCTACCACACCCATCTTCTTCTCCCTCACTCCAACGAAAATGACCTCCTCTCCTATTCGAGCTTTCTCGGCTGAAATTTTGGCCCAGTGGGAAAAACTCTATAACCTCTTAGGTCGAGGCTATGCTCATATAGCCGATCACCCAGAAATTGAAAATGAAATTCACATTTTGCTCGTGGAAATAGACACCACCTCTATCGAGGGCACTAATTTAGAGAGGGAATATAGAATCTTCCCAACCCTCTTTATAAACTTTTTAGAGACTTACCGTGTCGCTCAGCGAGAAGTTACCGTGGCTCACGTTTTGCGAGCTCGCTATGAGGATCGGTCCAACTGCTTGGTGTTGGCCAACCTTGTGGCCGATAGTCACAGAAAGGCTGTTGAGTTCGCCAACGAGCGGGTCTCGATGTTGCTTCGCGAGAGGGGAAATTTGGTGGAGCGCTTGGCCTTATCCCTGACCACCTATGAGCACGACCGTCGTAATGTCGTGTTGAAGTTTCAATGTGAGTGGCAGGAAGAAAGGCTTGACAGCATTACCGCGGATATAGCCCATGGGAGAGGACTAGTTCGGGACCTGGAAATAGCCGCCGAAGATCACGGGACCAAGGTTGCCGAGCTTAAAGGGGAATGTAAACGCCTTCTTCTTAAGCTTGCAGATCTCGAGTCTCGAGGTGGTGAGTATAGGCAAAGCATCAATAATATGGAGGGCCAACTGGGTTCCTTTGTGATGCTAATTAGGGCTCATTTCGGTTTTACTTTTCCACCTCGATGATCTGTATCATCTGCTTTTAAGGTCTCTCGATTGAGCGAAATGAATGAAAGCTCTAATATGTGTGTCTCAACTTCTGTATGGCTGACTTTCTCGAACACCTGACCACTCTCAACCTAGGCAAGCTGCTCTTCGACATTGATGATTCGAGCGTGTACATCTTGATTTTTTAATCTTGCTTATGATCGAATAGAGGAACCTCCCACCGCGTTTATCCACAAAAAGACTTCTCTTCTCTACCTATTTTTAACTACTTAGAGATGCCCCAGTTTCGATCTTTGAGACGTGACTTCAGGATCACCTATTCCAAATCGTCATCTTCACTAGATGATACCTCAATGATGTCCATAGCAGGCTCTTATTGTCCACTTGGCGCTCGTAATGGGATGACACCATCTTCGTCTTCCATCAAGAACATTGGGAGGAAAACACATCTATCTATCCTCAAAATGGCATTTAATCCAATCACCGGAATTATGCAATGAATATAATGATTATGAGCTGTAACAAGTTCGAGGGATAGAAAAGTCTTACCAACCAAACTTAAGAGAAAATCAAGCTTCTCTGTACAGTGTTAGGTATACTAACCTTCCATAGACAAATGCATGAGACAAGTGAGGGAAAACTCCTAAAAATCAAAAGATAGGGCTTGGTACCTAAAGCCAAGGTTCTCACCTCGAATTCTGGGAAGAGTCGATTCCATTGCACAACTATCGTTGCATTGGGACTCAATCCATAGTTCGAAGTGAGCGGAATTGAAAAGTGGATTACCCCATGTTTTTCCTCACGGAGATTCCATTTTCAAGTCCTTCTATTGTGTTCCTAAAGAGGGCGCCTGGGGTTTTAGGCGCAATTGTGTGTATTCATTGTGTGGTGCTAAAGCAATAAACATGCATTTTATTTAACAATCACCGCTTCAATATAAATATCCACACAATCATACATCCAAAACTCTTGCCTGCATAAAACAAAGTTAACAAGCACTTCACGCCTTATTTCTCCCGTCTACAAAAACATCTAACACATTCGTTAGCATATACACCTCACTTTCGAGAGCATCTGCATAAAATTAGGTTAGAAGAATCAATCAACTTTTTAATCGGCTCAAGTCCACTAAATGGTTAAGAACCAATCCCCAGCAGAGTTGCCAGTCTGTCGCGACCATCTTGAGGTTGTCGGGTTCTCGAGGGCTAATGGGCCGTCCTGTCTGGTCGGACGCGGGCCTCTCCCAAGGCCCATTACCCAAATCGCAACGGAGGTATGCGTGATCGACTTTCAGTGTGGTCTAGTGACATGTGCTAAGTGTGCATGCCATGGAGTCGCCACCAATCATTTTTTTAGGGTATGATTGGACCACCCAATCGAATAGTTGGGAGTTTCTATTCAATTTTGCGAGAACCAGAGAAATGGTTTCGGGGACTTAGTTACGCCAACCGTCAGAGTTGACGCCCTTTCGGTACCTAAGTTGACTGAATTTTCTAGCATGAGATTCATGCGGATGAGTAAGGTGTGAACCATAAATCTAGAAATTCATGCAGATAGGAGTGATTATCCTAGCAATCACAATCAGTAATAAAATGCGCAACTCAAGGAATCTAGATATGCAAATAAATCACATGGCATTCCTAGTAATGCCCTATTTATCAATCACAGCTCAAGAATGATTTAGCTGTCCTAGCCGTTCTACACTCGATCTGACCTAAGAAAAGCATTAGGAAGCATCGCAGGAGTTCGAGAGTACTCACATGGGGTTCGCCGTGCCCTGGTTTGGTCTTGGACGAGCTATCGAGCTCATGCCGACCCGATTATATTTGGGGATCCACTCGGCATTTTACACCATGAAATCATGTGAAACAAAAATGAAAATATTCAGCAATGGGCATTTATTGTATATGGTGGTCAATCTAATTGGACATCAAGACTAAAAAAGATGTAGAAATTTACAAATTAAAAGACTCGAATGATATTTTTTTTTGCCAAATTCAACTCTATGCGTCGTGAAGAAACACATGCAATTGAACTTGAATTTTGACTATTTATGAGTTCAAAATGAAAAGAAAATTAAAATAAAAATATTGACTATTTTTCTATATTTTTACGACATCGAATGCTATTTTTCTTCATTTTTCATGTATTTTTCTATTTTGGAAAATATTAAAAAATTGAAAAATTATTTTTTTGTCAAAAATGGTTCCTTTAGCTTGGTCAAGGCTACCAAAGATGATTTTTTAATTTTTTAACTTTTTATATATTTTTTATGAATTTTTAAAAAATAAACTATGAAAGACTGATAAAAAATCAGGTGTCAACAGACGCTCATTTAGTGCATGTGTTTAGACTTGATAAACCATCGCTTGGTATGGGACAAGCTGATGAGATACCTATAAACCGTAATGAAGCATGTTATGGGACGTGTGGAACGGGACTCTCTTCGCAGATGTATAACTTGGGACAACCTGCAACGACCAAGTCTGATGAGGGTGGGCAGTGTACGTCGGGATAGAGAGGTTCGAACAAGGAGCGACTCCTGGCAGGCTTCTAAGATAGCAAAGAGGCAATGACCCAAGTCATAAATTGAAAGAGAGAGTCCAGGTATCAGATTGAGTCTAATTTAGGTTAAGAGATGTATTGCACCAAGGTGATCCTCATAGTGAATTTTAAAATTTGTATGGTATTTGTAATGGCGTATGTGATTGGCATGGTTAAGAGCTTCGTACATGGCAATGGGTGTTGTTTGAAAAAAAAAATTGATGAATGTGTTTGGCCTGTATGGCGAGTCTTGGCATTGAATGTCGTTGGCTGATACCTTTTGAAATTGAGATAGCCTGGTGAGTTATTGCTAAGTCGCAGATAAGTCTGGACTTATGGTGCGCGCACTTGACCCAATGAGTTGTGATTCAAGAGTTTGCCTAATAGATGGCGACTAGTTGAGAAATTGCCTAGTTGAGGCTGGCTTGATGAGTAGTTACTGATGAAGAATGATTTGAAATCCCTGAATAAATGGCGATTGATTGAGGATTTGCCTAGAACCACTGGGTGGTTGATGGCTTGTGATAGCTATGATATTGAGCAGCTTGAGACTTTTAGGCTCGAGGATATGACTTAAGCCTTTAATTCCGGAAGGAAATTGTAATAGCTCGAATGTCATGAGAACCTAATAAGATTGAAGAACCAAAGTACGATCGCTAGAGGAGCATTTGGCTCAAGTGTGCAAGATATGGGAAGATCCAAGAATTGAGATGGATCATGAGAATTGATCAGAATCGAGCGACTAGAGTATAAGTACTGAAGCATGCAAGCGAAAGTGAGAACATCTCCATATGAATAAAACAACACAAGATGACTTAAGACAAAAAGGGTACGCTTCCCATTAAGGTCTAATATATGTCAAAGGTTAAAATTCTAAATCCACAATTCTTAGTGCAATCCCTAAGGCCACAAAAGGTTCATAACCACTTCCTCCAATTCAGTCTTCAAACGTCAATCATGGCATTCCTCGAGTTTCCAACGCTTGGGACCTGAAAAATGTTGTCTCACGACGAGGTGAGATATTTAATCCCAGTAAGTCAAACCTAACCCTAAACTAAGCTGCCAGTACCTCTAGAAACTTTTGAAATATGGGGTATAAAAGTGTTGGCATGGTAAAACATGGTATTTGACAAAACTTGGCATTCAGTATTCTCAAAATAGCTTGACTCAGTCAAGAAAAATCACGATAACTCTAAGCTTCGTACAATGGCAAAGTTTTCAATCAAAAGCAAGCACTCAACGCCATCTCAAAACATGAGGCAACTCACTTCTTTCTCAAAAGTATCATTCCTCGAAATTTTCAGAAAACATGTTCTTTACTCTCACGCCCCTTTCTGGGCCAATTTCAAATCATGAGGCATATTCAATTTCTCAAAATCATTCTTGATTTTTTTGAAAAACAGATCTTTCCATATCCGCCCATCCTGGGCCGCCCATCTTGGGGCTGCAAGATGATTCGGTCTCCATATGACCCGTCGGTCTATATGAGACTCTCGCGTCCGGACCTAGAGATGATTCGATCACCAAACGACTCTCGACGTCCATTTTCAATCGAGATGAATTGTGTCAATATGGGATTCTCTAGCTGCACGACCTCGTCAGGTCAAATGGGAGTAGCTCCCTCTCAATACATTGGCCAAATTATAATTTTCGGCGATCCCACACGCCAGTGCACATATAATTTTTCCCGGCGATCCCACATGCCATTGGCGATCCCACACACCTGTGCACTTAAGATTTCCTCGGCGATCCCATACGCCATTTACTCATAAAAATTCAGTTATAAAAGTCTAAGTTTTTATTAGAAAACACATTCATGCCTCAATTTTTAATCCGAAACACACTCAACAAACTCAAGCATTTATCGTCTATTCGAGGCATTCTTTTCAGACGTCCATACTGGACAAAGCACATTTCAAGTTCGAACATGTTCAGTAAAACACGGGCATCACTCGGCTCAATTCTAAAATGACCAAAATGTCGTTTTATATTTGTTAGGACAAGGGCAAGGGTCAAGGGGTAAAATGGTCATTTTGCGCATTTCGTCTGAAATTTCATTTTTCCAATATAAATTGCTCGTGATGAGGCGACGCCCACTTCAATTCAAATGTTAAAATTCCTCAATGTCCAATACCCCAATCTCGAGGTCCAATTTCATGTCGAACTCTCGTCAACTGTAATTTCAATTTATCTCTAATTGACGGGCGACTCTTGGAGGCGCTACACGTATCGACCTTGGGGTTTTTCTCAAGCCGCGGCGATTTTGATTGTCATGTAATTGCGAGGGTTTATCGCTAGCTTCTGCTGTCTTGATCGTCGGAATTCGATTTAGGAAATTCTCGCAAATTACACATTGGTTAAACGAAATCACCTGTGTCCCAACGTATAACGCTAGCAAGGCATTCCATGATCGTTTCGAGATCGATCTCTATTAGCCCAAAGTGTCAGTCTGTTGGACCTTGTTGATTCTAATGAGATTGGTTGAGATCGAATTGGAACCAATAGAAGTGGAGATTTCGAGTCGTTGTCCCTAAAAGATAGGGCGTTGGTCTTAAGGACGATGGACCATGAAATGGTCGTTGATGGAAAGAAAAGTGAACCGACTTGATAGCCCTAGCTACTTATGATTCCAATGGATGGTTGAGCAAGCAAAAAGGGCTGCTCGGATTATGACTGTAAGGTGGCTTGATTTAATTTGATTCGAATATCCAATGTATGGATTTATGGAGACTGAGGAGGAACTTCGACCCCTTAGGACCTTGTCACTTGATGTGACTAAGTTATTGGGAAAAGAATGTTGAATATGGTGGCATCTGAATCCTGGAGTAAAGGTACTGCTGTGGCGTAGGCTCCGAGATTGACGTCTCGAAGTAAAAGAATGCCACTGAAGTATATAGCTTCCTTCATAGGATAAGAGACCCTAGTGTGGAAGGAAGAGAAAATCCTAAATATCTTGGTGTTAAGCTTGAACACCTGGATTAAGGATGTAGATGCAAAGCTTGAATGACTTTTGAGAATTAAGTTTGAGAGACTTGTCTTGTGGACAATGTTGGATTCTGAGATAATGTCGACTTTCAGTCGAATCGCTTGAATTGAGACAAAGTCGCATTGGTTGGTTATGGAATCCAGTGTGTATGACACTGATACTTCCTAAGGAAAGAGTGAAGAAAATGAACAAAATGTTGCATGGTTTAATTAGGGATCCGTGGAAGCGGAGAAAGTCAAAACATATGCTCTCAAGTGGATGGTGTAAAGGACAGTTGGAATAATTCGACACCTAGTAGTGAGGAAGCTGATGACGATCGAATTGAGTACTCAAGAAATAATTGGATTGATTATTACTGTCTTGAGAGACGATGGTCGGATTCATTCAAGGAGTCATGAAGAACATGAATGGCCTTTGAAAAGTATCATGTGGACCTTAAGGAAATGCTCACTGTATACTAAGAGCAATGGATGTGAGTTTCAGCTGGTTAAGGTGGTGTTTCTTAAATCGTGAATTTTCTGGGAAATGAAATACTTGAGGAGGTAACAAACGATGGTGGATTGACTAAGGCTAATGAGAGTTGCTGAGGCTTGAGGTTTCCTAAGTTTGATGGATCGTAATGGAATGCTATAGATGTCGTGGGAAGATTTCCCAGAAGAGTTATTCCATTGAAGAAACAGAATAAGGACGAGATGTAGCATAAGTGGATGAACAAACATGAAAAGGAAATTCCAAGGAATTAAGCCTAGTTAGTGACCGCGCCAATATGAGTACTTCCATTGGGAAGTGAAAAGATCATGAGAATCATAACGACGTGTCGCAGAAAGAAAATTTGAGGCGTAACAAGTCGATTTGAAATGACACTGCATGTACGTCATGACAGTAAGATCCTATGAGTAGGAATACCACATGCATGATTGGAATTGATATACAACCGCCCCTGTGGCGAAGTTTGGGAAACCTTGGAGTTTCATGGACAATGAAACGTGTCCATGAACAAAAGGGAAGCTTAGAGAGAGGATCTTATGAGAAGTTCATATAAAGAATCATGGCATTTATTGGAATAGCACGAAAGTATGTTAAGACCTACATTGGTATTAGAAATGTAAGGAATGGAAGGGAAGGAGACCAAGTACATGGTTAGAAGTTGACGCGTGCCATTGGAGGAATGTATAACCATTGCAAGTGATGGATTAATTAGTCGTCGGAGAAACTTGAGTGTAATCAAGGAAGGACTACTAAAGATTCAATCATTGGTTTGCCAGGGTAATTGATGAGGCTATAGTTCAATTTGGGCAATCGAGGTTAAGTTAATGGAACTTATGCGTCCCTGACGATACGAAAGGATGGCGTATGGATTAAAGGATTATGCCTGAAAGCTGGAAACACCGAAGAGTACTATTTGATGATGGTCTAATAATGATCGTGATAGAAAAAGATCTTGAGTATACTACGGCGTCCAGGAAAAGCCTTTCAACAAGGAATTTGAAAAGCAGGGGTTACATTATATTGCGTGTATTATTCACGGACCAGTAGACAAATTGAAAGGAAAGTTTGAATGCTCGAGAGTGTACCACCAACTAAGGTTATGAATGTCGAAGGAGAGTAGAGAAAAACAAGTACATGTTGGGGACGAAGGGAAACAAGTCCCGAAGGAAGAGAACTTTTTCCAAAAGAGGGCAAATGGGAACGTCTATTAATAGGAGGAGTTATCTTGGAAAAGTGAGGATGCGATGAGGCGTCAGTACCCCTATGAGATTGGATAATTGGAAGATTGCAAATTTCGAGGACAAAATTTCTTTAAGGGGGAAGAGTTGGGACATTCTGAATTCTGACCCCTCTCGAGGCTATTGAATGGAAGGATATTGATCGTGTATTTTAGTTATAACTCACTCGGAGTTGGCCACTCTCGAGTTAACTGACCAAAAGCGAAAGACTAACGCGGAGTCGGGTACGTGGACCTAGGGGATTTGAATGAGAAATGACACTTTGACCATAAGGATTGTCGAGGGAATATTTTGGGCCAGCAGAGATCGATCTAGGAACGATCATGGAATGTCTTGCTAGCGTTATACATTAGAACGTGGGTGATTCCGCTTAACCAATGTGTGATTTGCGAGAATTTCTTAAATCGGATTCCGATGATCAGGACCGCAGGAGCTAGCGATAAACCCTCGCTATTATATGACAACCAAAGTCATCACGGCTTGAGAAAAATTCTAGGGTCGATATACGTAGCGCTTGCAAGAGCCGCCCGTCAGTTTGAGATAAACTGGAATTATAGTCGACGAGAGTTCGACATGAAATTGGATCGCGAGATTTGGGTATTGGACATTGAGGAATTCAAACATATAATTGAAATGGACGTCGCCTCATCGAAGGTGGTTTATATTGGAAAAATGGAATTTCGGACGAAAGTGCCAAACAACCATTTTCCCCTCGACCTTTGGCTTTGCCTCAAGAAGTTTATAAGGTCATTTTGGTCATTTTAAACCCCCAAGGGCTACCGAAAATTTGATGTGGATATGGTCAAAGAAAGTCAAAGTCAATGGATCAACCAATGGAAGCTTGCCAAGTGTCAACCAAAGAAGGCCTCATGCATTAAATGCCCATTAATTACCCATCTTATCTAATTGACCCAAAGTGCATTATTAGCTTAGAAAGCTCTCTTTATCTTCATTTTGGCCGGCCACCTCCTCCCCCTCTTCTTCTTCTTCTTCTTCTTCTTCTTCTTCTTCTTCCTCTTCTTCTTCTTCTTCCTTTTTCTTTCGGCTGAACAGATTTCGCACGGACAGAGAAAAACTGCTTCACTGTTCTGGCCATAACTTTGCTGTCCGACATTGAATTGAGGTAAAACCACTGCCATATGAAAGCTTATCGTCTTTCCGTTCCAACAAGGTGCTATAAGCTCAATTCGGCCTAGTATTTATTCTCGTAAGTCTGTTTGAATGGACAAAGGTCAAAATCTAATCCGGTTTTGGAGAGAATCCATTTTTGAGGGCTTCTGGACTTCAAATGGCCCTAAATTTTTGGTGATTTTATCTCAACACGTACTATTAAGGTTTAGTGAGCTGAGCTTGAAGATTGGTAAGAGATTTGAAGGGTTTTTGTAATGGTTTTTAGGTGAATTCGTTAGGAACAGATTATGTTTCCCCTGTCGGTAGTTGGAACCGGGACACTTTTGGGCTTGTTGAGACATCGTTTGACTAGGAAATCACTGGTAAGTCATCTCAGGATGTAGAGGTATGTGTTAGCAAAGGATATGTGAGTTGGATTGGAGTTTATAGATTAGTTGTTACCGTCTCGAGAGACGATGGTCGGACTCATTTAAGGAGTCGTGAGAAATATGAACAGCTTTTGAGAATATCCTATGGATACTAAGAAGATGCTCATGGTATGCTAAATGTGCAGAGCACGAACTGTAAACTTGATGAAGTAAGATTCCTTAGTCGTGAAATTTCTGAGTAATTGAATCCCTGTAGAGTCCTTGAAGAATAGAATAAGTGATGGATCGACTAAAGTCGATGGGAGTTATGAAATTTGAAGTTTTTAGGAATCGATGGGTGGAATTAGACGGATCGTGGGAAGATTCCCCACAAGAGCTGTTTCATTGATAAAATGGACTAAAGATGAGGTATAACGCGAATGGATGAATGAACGTGACAAGAGTTTTTAAGGACTTGAGTCAAGTTGATGACTACGCTGATAGTGGCGTTCCTGTTGGAATCAAAAGGATAGAGAGAATCAGAATGGCGTGACGTAGGAATGGAATTTGAGGCATAGTAAGGCCAACCGAAGTGGGCTATACGAATGTGCCATGGCGATAAGGCCATATGAGTTGGAACGCCTAATGTATGATTGGAGTTGGTCTGCAATCGTTTTTGCGACGAAGTTTGGGAAACATTACCTGTATGGAGGAAGATTTCAAGTTTACACACTCCATAAGAACATAAACTATTAAATTCCCGAGAAGAACCGAAGGGGAAGCAACACTGATGGATGAAATTACCTATGGATTTGGGAGCGTTGCTTTCGTAAAGAGAGAAGGGTCACGTGATTGAGCATGTTGATTGTTCCAAAGGGAGCTAAAGGAAGGGTTACATTGATTGGGAATATTGCCTAGAAGTCACAACTACGATACCCTATATCATCAAAAAAAGGAGAATTAAGTAGCGGATGCATATAATTAGAAATTGAGGATCGTATGATTGACGAAGGAAGGATGGACTTCGCTCAAGGGGGCAAGAGATTCAACTTCTAAATTGAAAGTTTGCCAATTGCCTAGTTTGCTAGCTACCTCGGGCATGAAACCTGAAAATGGAGAAGGGGTTAAGACGTTGTGATGAACGGACCATGATGTCCAAGGAATAAGGTGAAATAAATAGAACAGAAAGAAAATTCAGACTTTCGAGTATTTGAGATGGAAACCTCGAAGTTAAGGGTAGAAATTTTGAAGTTCCATGGACGAATATATGAGCCCAACATTGAGGAGGAGCTTAAAGAATTGACCTCATCAGAAATTCAAAAGGAAGATTACGACGTCTAATGGGATGGCACGAGGGTGTGCCAAGACTTGACTTAATACTATCGACGGAATGGATGGAAAGTTGGATTAGCCTAACATGTGGTCAAGTATTAGACATTCCGACGAGAAAGAGGCATGGCCTTGGAAGTTGGTGGGATTACTACGAGAGTGAGAGATTTTCGAATGAAATCGAAAGCGAAGTACTATGGGAATAATCGTGAACTTATTTAAGGAGTCTAGAAGGCTATGACTCGACTTGGATAATAGATGGTAAGTTTATATAGCCCACGAATCCCTGATGGCACGAGAGGACTATAAAGAAAATGATTCGTCAAATGGTGTGAGCACCGAAGAGCACATTGTGGCGATGGTTTAGTGATGACGGTGATGAGTAAAGATCTTGAGTTTAATACGACGTCCTGAAAGAGCCTTCTGTCAAGAATTAGGGAAGCTAAATCGTAGTATGACTACAAATTGTCCTCGGATCGATGGTCAATTGAAAAGACGATTCGAATGCTTGCACGTATACTACCAGAGAACAGAGAAAGGTGAGCGCAGATTGATGACAAAAAGGAAATGATTTCTGAAGGATGAGAACTATTACTGGTAAGGGCGTTACGAAAATGCAAGAGACGACGGGAACTACTTTGGAAAGTAAGATCGCAATGAGGCGCCGGTACCCCAAATGACATAATGATTGGAAGGTTGCAAATTTCGAGGACGAAATTTCCTTAAGGGGGAAGAGTTGTGACATTCCGAATTTCGGCCCTCCTCGGAGCTTAAGACATGGAAAGGGGTCTTGAAATCGAATATAGGCCACGGGAGAATTCCGACATTTGAATGAATTGGACGTCGCCTAATCGAGGATAAAAAATATCGAAAAACTAAAATTTCGGACGAAAAATGGGAAAAGACCATTTTTCCCTTAGGGGATAACCTTGCTTAATTGGATTGAGAGGGACATTTTGGTCATTTGAAAATTTTCTTCCTCCCCAAGGCTGCTACAAAAAAATTGGAGGCCAAAGATGTCATTGGAGTTTTGATATTATTGATGCTAGGACAAGTGTCATTACTTGGGTGATGATCATTTATTTTCCACTAACCTAATCTTCTAGAAGCTTAATCAAGGTGGAATGGACTTCCCTCATCTGCTGCCACCCCAATTTTCATGAGCCATCTTCTTCTCCCTTTCCATTTGAGCAATTTCTTCAAGAACAGAAAACTGCTCTAATCGACCAATTTTGCCAGCCTAGTTTGGTCCTTACGAGCGCCTCCTCTAGTGACTTTTTGGTCTGCCACCGACCACCACAGGTTAGTTTAACCTTTCCTTGACAATTTCCCGTTGGTTGTGTGATTTTTACAAGTTGGGTTAATTTATGGTGATTTTTGGAAGAAAACTGGACAGATTCTGAGCTAACTGGGAGATGGCCATGGTTCACCCTCTTAGAGACTTCATTTGTCTCCAACTTTTTTATGGAAGTCACATAACATATAGTACTACATGTTGATGAGCATAAATGAATTTTTCAAGTGAGATTTAGGAGTGTTTCATGGCTGTGTTTGAGGGGACAGAATTGAGCAAAAATCTGACTGATGGACAATCTGTGGAGGCCGAACCATTTGGACATCCTAGGAGTGTTATTTTGCTTCCTAATAATTAGGGGGTGTCCTAAACATGTAAATCTTGGTTTTGGCAAGTAGAATTAGTGATAAATTGGAGATTAAGGGTGATTAGTGGGCTGTTTGTGCAAGGAAAGGCATAACCGATTTCTGCTCTATTTTGAATTTGTCTAGTCCGGTTCTGTTGGGGGCTAATTGAGGTGTCGCCGTGGTATAAAATTATTATTAGGATATATTAGAATGTCAATTGAGGTGTTATCGAGGTGTACGAGTGATGGAATCGAGATTGAAATAGATAAATTGGTCGAAACGTCGGATTGTTTCTAATTGAGTTGCTGCCCTGTTTTGGACAGCAGTGAAGTGAGTTTGAATCGAGCTTGACGAGGTGTTATCGGTGGATTTTTGGCTAGCTCGGACAAAGGTGAGTGACCCCTAAAACTTTACTAAGACATTTGGACGCGACTGGATGTTTTTCATCGAGAAATCGTTGAATTGAATGGCTTTTATTGGTTGATTGGTTGAAAGCCGAAGGGCTTTGTTGAGGAAGGGGCCATGAGGACTAATTGGCCATGGACTTGTGTTCTTGAAATTGAATTGATGATGTGCTTGTTAATGTACTTTGCTTGCCTATGTGGTGCCGTGATTATCAGTTTCTTTTAAATTATTTTACGACAAAGCATGTTTGTTTCCTTTTGGAAAGCAATTGAATTGTGTTCTAATACCTAAGAATTCCTCGATATGGAAATGTGACTAATTGTTCATTGTGATGATATATGACTGGAATTATTGAGGAAATGGGTTGTTGAGCCTTGAGAACACCTGAATGGAAATGCCCTGAAGCGCCTAGATGACGCGGGGTTGCGTGATGAGAAATACCTGATGGGCCTAAGATGACGCGGGTTTATTGATTGGTATACCCTGAGGCGATCTAATCGCGAGGTTGAGATATGAAACACACCTTGAGGTGATCTAATCGCGGGGTTGACAAATGAAACACACCCTGAGGCGACTTGATCGCGGGGTTGAGGAATGAGACACACCCTGAGGCGATGTGATCGCGAGGTTGTGGTTGAAAGTACATCCTTCTCTATAGTATGAAGTGAAGTTGAAATACCTTTTTAAGTGATGATAAGATTTATTCTGAGCTAATACAGAAGCTTGATCACTTGATGCCCTGTTTGCCTTTGATTGAAATTCTTGTGTTAGCATGATTCGATGCTTTGAGATAATGTCATGCCTTGTTTTATCTAACGATTGTCTGTTGCTCGATTGCTTTGGTTCGGTGGGACGGATGACCTAGTTTAGGTTTAGGGCGAGCTTGCTGAGATGTATATCTCACCCCAGTGGGGGATTAATTTTTTTTTCAGGTCCTTGAAGAGGGGAGTATCGGTGGGATGAGGATGAGCTCTCGATGAAGTAATTACACGATTGGTTTCTGTATTTTGGGGCCTTAGGGATTGTACCTGAATTTTGCGGATTTAGGACTTAAATTTTTGGGTACTTGACTACGATAACTTATGAGAAGAATTTTATTTTTAAGGAGTGTATACTCTTTGTCCTGAGTCATCTCTGTTGACACCTGATTTTTGACCAATATATTATTGTGATTTTTATTCTTTAAAATTAATTAAAAATATCAAAAAAGGTCATAAAATCACAAAATCAACTTTGGAAGCCTTGGTTTAGCCTTAGGAACCAATTTTGAGCAAAAAATATTTTTTGGTATTTTTAAATATTTTTCGAATTTATTTAATTATAAAAATACCCAAAAAATCAGAAAAATACCATTCGTGGTTAGAAAAATACATAAAAATAGTCAATAATTTTTTTAAAATTCTCCCTTCAAGCTTGTCACTTTAAACTTTGAAAATTCGGCTTGGGTCACTATGTTCCTTCACAAACATAAACCCGAACCGAGCCTAAAAAAATGCATTTCGAGTCTTTTGATTTTCAATTCTCACTTTCAATAAGCTATGACATTGTATTCTAAAGATTTGATGTGCAATTGGGTCAATTTGCCCTCCAATTTGATCAATTTTAACCAAAATGGCTTAATTGCATATTTTTCTTTCAATTAGTCCCCGGTTTCACGGATCTTGAATTTCACACGGGCATACCCATTAAAATTCAACACCTCTACCCCATAATTTTCATCATGCCCAATCCATTGGATGCCTCAATTCAGGCTGATTTGGTCGTTTGGATGTATACGTATGCTCTACGTATTTATACGTCATACGTATTTATACGTTATATGTATTTATACCGTTTGGTAACCTCTTTAACTCTTGTAATAATAATAATGGTTATTATTTTTAACACCTTTGTTAGTGCTTTTTTAAATAGTATTTTTGTATTGTGAGTGCTATTGTTAGTGCTATTTTTAAATATCATTTTTGTATTATAAATTGTGAGTGCTATTGTTAGTGCTATTTTTAAATGACATTTATTTATCATAAATTGTGAGTGCTATTGTTAGTGCTATTTTTAGATGGCATTTATTTATCATAAATTGTGAGTGCTACTATTAGATAGAATTTATAATTGTTAGTGCTACTTTTAAATAGCATTTTTGTATTATAAATTGTGAGTGCTATTGTTAGTGCTATTTTTAAATAGCATTTTTGTATTATAAATTGTGAGTGCTATTGTTAGTGCTATTTTTAAATGTCATTTATTTGTGAGTGCTATTTTTAGAAAGTATTTATTATTTGTTAGTGCTATTTTATAATACAATTTATTGTAAGGTGTTTTTGGCTATAAAAGGATGGCAAGAGTTTTGAGGTTGGGGGAGAGACATTTTGTAGAGTGTGCAAAATTTTGAGAGCTTAGAGAGAAGAACACAAACACTCTCTATATTCTCATAATCTTGAGTGAGCAAAATATACTAAGTTCGGAATATTGATTCCGCATATTGCTAGCACAATTGTTGTGGAGTTATTAGTCGTCTCCCCGTTCGTCAATTGGTGGTGCGTCCGAACTAGATGCCTAACACTTGTGGAGGCTGAGATCGAAGAACATCGAACCGACACCTCCGTTCAAGCACGCTACGAGAGGTAATCTATTTACTCCCTTTGAGGCTTTGTGATTTTTTTCGATTGAAATACACGAAGTACGCCTCTGGAGATACATGTATGGGTTGTTATTTATTTCCGCTATGTGTTACATGGATCCCAATAGTTGTATCAGAGCCAATCCTTAGGTGTTTTCGTGCATTTAATTGATTTTTGCAATTTTTACAATACTATGGCCAATATGTATTAACGAATTGTTCGTCTTACATGGCTAATGGAGGTTGATTATTTTATATGATAAATTAATCAACGTAGCAAAAATTGAGACTAAATCAATTTTGAATTGAAAATTTATGGCTATCTTATTTTAAGTAAAATTTCTGAATATGATTCAACGTAGAATTTTTATTGTGCCTTCCTAAGTTTTAAATTGTGAATTTATTACTTACGTGGAAGGGTGGTGATCATGGAAAAATCCCTAATCAATGTGATTGATGTATATATGAATGTATGATGATTATTTATATATTTTGGGTTGTAATTATTAAATGGAGGCTGCGTACTCCTTTTATTTTTCATGTAATCTTTATTTTTAGCATAGTCAATTGTTGATGTAAATGCTACGAGGATTACGTGGGGGAGCCTTTTAAGTCGGCGAGCTCTTTGGGGCCCAATTCTTGAAGAGTTCAAGAAACCAAGAAGAAGCGAAGAGCGGCTCTCCGTTATTAAAATATTAAAATGATTAAATGTGGTCTCATTGGCTCGAGACCCATTAAATCATAATTCCATGATCACCACGTAGGATAGATGTTTATGTGATTGACATCTATTTTTTTATTATGATTACGTGAGCATGTTAAACTGGTTAATGTGCAAAGCCAGACTTACCTCACCCAAAATTGCGCCTGCATGAAATCCTAGTTAGGAAAATCACTCGCGTTAGGTACCGAAAGGGCGTTGGTAACGACACCAGCGTAACCAAGTCCCCGAACCCAAAATCTCTGGTTCCGTAGAACTGATCGATCTCTCTCAATTGGTTGGTAAGGTTTCCGGTCTACCCTCCGAGAAAGACCGGTGGCGACTCCAAATGCATGCACAAGTTGCACATGCCACCACGACCACACTAAGGTCGAAATCGATCGGCTCTTATCGCCGAATCCCTTTGAAAAATACTCCCGCCGCGATTTGGTATGGGCTTGGGAGGGCCCGCGCCGATCCAAAGCCCGCGATCCGCACCCTTGTGCGGGGGAAGGCCCGCGATCGGTAATCCATTAGCCGCGTCCTCTTTTGGACGGGTCGCGACAACTGGCGACTCCACTGGGGACGTTTGTTCTAGAACCTATGGTTCTAGACCTCAAGTGGACTTAGGCCGTAATTAAAACGCTGAGTGATTTTTCTAACCATGCAGGCGCTCTTGAAGGTGAGGTAAGTCCGCTTATGATAGGTGTTATATGTTTTTGCAGATTGGAGTGATAAGGGGGGTAGTCTGTGATTAACATTGTCTTATGCAGGTTGGCGCAGGAAGGAATGATTGTGTGTATGTTTTATATTGAAGCGGTGATTGTTAAATAAGATGCATGTTTATCGCTTTAGCATGACACCGAAAATACACACAACCGCGCCTAAAACCCCGGGCGCCGTCTATAGGAAAACAATAGAAGGGATTGAAAATGGAATCTCTGTGAGGAAAAGCACGGGGTAATCCACTTTTCAATTCCGCTCACTTCGAACTAGGGATCGAGTCCCAATGCAACGATAGCTGTGCAATGGAATCGGCTCTTTCTAGAACTCGAGGTGGGAACCTTGACCTTAGTGCCAAATCCTTTGATTTTTAGAAGTTTTATCCTCACTTGTCTCATGTGCATGTCTTTAGATGGTTGGTATATCTAAAACCACCTAAAAAAAAAATTTGGTGATCCTGGAGTCACAACTCGAAGACTGGAACTGGGGCATCTCCAAGTGTTCGGACCACATTCCTTTGATTGATTTGACATTTTTAGTTCTATTGTATAAGATTAATTTTGCTGAGATCCTCTCTATCTCGTCCCTTAGATTGATTGTATTAGGGATCTATTTGTATTGTATACTGTCGCGACCCGTCCGAAAGCGGACGCGGCTAATGGATTACCGATCGCGGGTCTTGGATCGGCGCGGGCCCTCCAAGGCCCATACCAAATCGCGGCGGGAGTATTTTTCAGAAGGATTCGACGATAAGAGTCGATCGCTTTCGACCTTAGTGTGGTCGTGGTGGCATGTGCAACTTGTGCATGCATTTGGAGTCGCCACCGGTCTTTCTTGGAGGGTAGACCGGAAACCTTACTGATCGATTGGGAGAGATCGATCAGTTCTGCAGAACCAGAGATTTTGGGTTCGGGGACTTGGTTACGCTGGTGTCATTACCAACGCCCTTTCGGTACCTAACGCGAGTGATTTTCCTGGATAAGAGTTCATGCAGGCGCAGTTTTGGGTGGGGTGAGTTTAATTCAGGGTTTCATGCAGATTGGAAGACTATTCCTATCAATCACAATCAATGAAAGCGCGATCAAGTGCATAAATAAATCTCATCGATGCACATCAATTCAAGTCAATGGCTTCCTAGCATAGCCATAAAGGCTTAGGGCATGTGTGATTTCGGACCGGGGTAAAATGGGAAGACTTGGAGGCGATTTAGCCCGAAGGGCAAAATCGTCAATTTTTTGGAAGACTGGGATACCGAATTACCCAAAATATTCCATGGCCAGTTGATTGTGGCCATTTCCCATTTTTGAGAATTTTTTGGAATTTTTTTATTTTTCTTCAATTTTTGGAAGACGATTCGCCCAAAGGGCGAAATCATCATTTTGAGAAGGGTCGGGGTTCAAAACACCCGGAATGAGTCTTGGCCAGTTGTTTGTGACCATTTCCTATTTTTTTGGGATTTTCCTGGATTTTTTAGAATTTTTTTGGAAGACGGTTTGCCGGAAGGGCAAAACCGTCATTTCTAGAAGGTTCGGGGGTCAAAAGACCCGAAACAGGTCATGGCCAGTTGAATGTGGCCATTTTCTATTTTCTGGAATTTTTTAGAATTTTTCTGAATTTTCTGAATTTTTTTGAATTTTTTATGATTTTCTATTTTTTTATTGAATTTTTGAATTATTATTATTTTTTTATTTTTTAATATTTAAAAATATTTTCTGGGCCGGGTCAGACCCGGCCCGCGCCTCTCGGGCGCCCGGCCCGACCCTACGGGTCGAAAACCGATCTAAAACGACACCGTTTTGTATTTTTAAACATTTTTCTATTTTTTTATCAACTTTTTATATTACCCGAAAATCCACAAATCGGACGGTCCGCAACGTGCCACGTGGCTACGTCTCGGGCGTCCGATCTTCCGCTAGATCGGACGGACCACAGAGAACCACGTGGCCAAATCATAACCATTGGATCAAAATTAATTTATTTCCTTTTTCAGAAAAACCTTTGAATCGGACGCTCCATATTGCGCCACGTGGCTACTCCTGGTGCGTCCGATCTTGGACAAGATCGGACGATCCACAGGAAGCCACTTGGCACAATTTAAGCCGTCGGATTGATTTTTAATTTATTACTCGAAAATATTTATATTAATTCTGAAAATATGTTTTATTTTTCGAAAATTCCACGATCGCGACACGTGTCGCGATCGGGACCGTCCATTTCATTTATTTGAAAAACGTTCGGACCGGCCCCACCTGGCTGACGTGGCTGCCTACGTGGCATGCCACGTCATCATTTGACCGTTGACCGGCCGGAGGGTCGCCGGGGAAGATGATGAACAGTGAAAATTCCGGCGACCCTCGCCGGAATTCTCGCCGGAGACCCCGAATCGACGTGAAAACCACCGTTTCGAATCCCGATTCTAACACCTATCAATTCCCCTCGAGCCCGACATCAATATTTACCAAAAACATGCCGAAGGCGACGTCGGGAACAAGCCGGGGAGGCGCCCACAGGTCCGGCGCCGGCGAAAACATTTACCAAAAAAAATTTTGCATTCAAACTCGGTTTCGATCGATCAGGAAGCATCTCAAGGAAGTCTAGGGACTTACCTGAGCCTTTTTCGAGCTCGCCGTCAGCCGTGCTCACCGGCATGAACTCTCGGCCGATCGATGCATGGTGGGGGCTCCGGCCGTCGTTCTCGGCATGGTTCCGATGCAAAATAATCACATAAACGAGCTTAGAGTCGGTGATAGAACAACTTCTAGGCTAGATTCGCACGAAATGAGGTCTGGCAAGGCATGGCCGAGACCCGAAAAATGCAAAGCTTACTAAGGCAATCCGTCGAGCACATGGTGTGCGACGGTGGAATTGGGGTTTAAAGGGGATACCGACCTGTCTGGGGGCTTGTCGACGGCGACTGAATTCCCGGTGATGATCAGTGAGGTATGCCGAAGCCCCGGTTTTGCCTTTTTTTTCCCGGTTGCAGCTCGAGCTTCCTCCCAAAAAAAAATCCTCCTTTCCCTCTCTCCCCGAACTCTTTTCCGCCTCTTTTGTTTCTGGCCGACCAGCCCTTTTTCTGACCACTCGCCCTTGCACCCACTTTGCACGTTCCCCCTTTTTTTACCAAAAAGAAAGCCTCCCACGATCCCCTGTCTTCAGCCATCTTTCGGCCGGTGGGTCTGTGTTGACACCTGATTTTTGACCAAGTCTTTTTCAATTTTATTTTTGAAAAATCATAAAAAATTCATAAAAAGCCAATAAATTACAAAATCAACTTTGGTGGCCTTGGCCAAGCCCAAGGAACCATTCTTGACCAAAAAATAATTTTTCATATTTTTCATATTTTTTAATATTTTTTAGAAAATAGAAAAATACTTAAAAAATCAAGAAAAATAGTATTTGAGGTCACAAAAATATGCAAAAATATCTAATATTTTTATTTTTAATCCCTTGTATTTTCGACCTCACAAAAAATCCAAAATCAGATTCAATTTTAGGTGTTCCTTTGTAACCCGTATTATTGAATTTGAAGAAAAAAATAACAATTGAGTCTTTTAATTTGAAATTTTGGCATTTTTTAAGATCTTGACATTCAATCTAACTATCCCCTATTTCAATTTAGCCCAATTGTTTGCGCAATTTGCTCAATTGCACGGATTTGACAAAATTATATACTAAAATTGCATTTTAGTCCTTGAAATTAAGCATAATTGAAATTACTTTCAATTCAAGGGCTATCATTGCAAATTAAACATGCTACCCAATGGATTTCACCATTTTAAATCAATTGGCATAGGTGGTTTGACCCAATTTGATCATTTGCACCCTCAATTATACAAATCCCCAATTTGCAATTACATGAAAATTTGGGGGTTTTATAGAAATTGATGAAAAATTTTGGGCAAAACCACATTTCTAGATAGAATTCATGCCCTAGATTCGATTATGAGGTTCAATTGCAAAAATTTCCCATTAATTTGGGTTTAATTTCGAAAATGGTGAGTCGGAGCCGGTTCTGACCGGTCAGACCGCCGGTCAGACCGGTCTGCTACAGTGTCGTCTTCCCCAAAAGAGCTCGAACAGATGAACAGTGATGGACTGAGTTTCGAACGCCAAATTGAAGGGCAATTCGCGACTAATTGAAAGAGGAATGGTGGGCGTCTTGTTCTTTACCTCAAGACCTACCGATCGAGACCAACTCCGAGACGAATGGCCACCGGAAGAGCTCCGGCAAGGACGGTCAAAACCGGGGTACCTGCAAAAGTCAACAAAAACCAAACACAGCACTAACCCATGCCAAATTCACGCGAAATGAAGCTCGCCATGCAACCAAACAGGGTCGAGTGAAGTGCCCATCAGCCCCGACTTCGTTTTGACCACATTGCACGTGATTACACGTGCCAAACAGAATCAGTTAGAGACCCGTTCGGCGACAGAAAATTGAAAAAGTTATATAAGCTAAAGAAGCCTTCGCGAAGAGAGAGGAGGTTGATTCAGTTGTAGAGGGGCGAAACTGAATCGAGAGAGAGAAAGAAAACGAGAGAGAGAGCTCTTTCTCCGACCCTCCGTCGTCGAGAATTTGAGTTCGACAGCAAAGCGCTGGTTAGGCCGTCTCCGGCCAAACCAAAGCTAAAGAAGACCGTCAGAAGTTTGCTTTGAGTGCCAGGAAGCGATCGCCATCAACCGCGCAGCCCAAAATCGCCAGAACAGGTAATCCCGAACTTCGAGCTCAAGCTCAGGTCTTCAATGGCGGACTTTGATTTCGGCTTCAATCTTTGTAATTCCTGTGTGCTTTTCATCCCTTAGACATTACTGACCATGCTCGCATCTCCATTTTGCATCGATTTTGCTCGCATACCCCGAATTGAGTCCTCCGATTTAGCCTCCATAGCCGATTCTTGCCCAGCCAAATCTGGGCCGAGCGAGCTCGATCGGAGCTCGAGGTAAGTCTCCTAAACATTGAATGATGCTTCCCTGTTAATGAGTTGGTTCATTATGCCATGAATCGAGCGATTTGAGTGTATGTGTACGTACTGGTTCATGTTCGATCGTGCTCGGCCCCGTGAATGGATTCGCGTAATCTTGAGATATGTTAGAATAGAGGCGATTGCGAGTCGATTGCCGTTAGTTTCATGAGGTTTCATCGAGAGTTCATCGTCAGATCATCGTCGGAGAACCACAGCCGTCCATTCTGCCGGAGCCGCGAGGTTGAAGACGAAGCTGACGTGGCGCAGTCAACCGGTCAAAGTCCTAGTTGGCACTCGGCCATTGGTCCACGTGATGCCGAGTCAGCATGGCCGTTGGGTCTGTTATTCGAATAAAAAAAGATCGGACGGTTCTGATAAATCGAATGTAAATTCTAGTGACCGTCCGATTAGTAATTAGGTTTATCCAAAAATGCTTTAAAACCAGAAAATCAAAATAAGCTGAAACGGTGTCGTGTAGGTTAGTGGCCGTGCGACGTCGTTTAGGTTAGTGTGAATCGACGGTCTAGATCAAGTCTCCGGATCTAATCATGGCCGTAGGTTCAACTAATCTGATCAGACGGCTCTGATCAAGTCTTCATCCAATCCGGACCGTAGGTTTTAGTAATCAGATCCAATGGGCACAGATCAGCCACGCGATTCATTAGGGACCGTAGGATTAAAACCGATTAAAACCAAAAAAATAAAAAGCATCAAACGGCGTCGTTTTGGTCTTCGGTTTCGCGGATCCGAGTCTGGGCCGGGTTCCGACCCGAGTGGGTCGGGTCAACCCGGTTTGAATCACATTTTTTTAATAAAAAATTCGAAAATGATTTAAAAAATAAAAAAAAATCGAAAAAAAAATCCTAGAAAATCCAAAAAAATACTAGAAAATGTCAGAAAATTCCAAAAAAATGTGGAAAAATTAGGGAAAAATCCTAGACACTCCAGAAATCCCCAAAAATCGAGGATTGACCACAGACAACTGGTCAACCCTATTTTTGGGGTTTCTCATCTGTTCTTCCAAGAATTGACGACAATGCCCTTTAGGGGTAATTCGTCCCTGCCTTGTGTTTCGAGATTAGTCGAAAATGCCTAGATTAGGATAGGGCCAATTAGGTGGCGAATCCTTTTGCTGGGATTTTCGAATCTTATCATTCCTGCTGAAATGACGATTTTGCCCCCTCATGGGGAAAATCATCTTTCTTATTCCAATTGAGTTCTGAAAATCGCATAAAGTTAGGGTTTGGGTCAGGTGGACGACCAGCCCTAATATTTGAGGTTTTCAGTTCTCATCTTTGTCCAAATGACGACTTTACCCCTCCAAGGGTAAAATCATTTGAAAATTCCAGAAAAATCCTGGAAATTCCTAAAAAAATAGGAAATGGATTGGATTGATGGCCAATCCTATTTCCTCTGTCTTTTGACTTCCCAATTCGTCTAAAATGACAGATTTACCCTTTTAAGGGTAAATTTTCCCTGAATTATTCAAAATTACGATTCTGCCCCCCTCATGGACGAATCATGTCCAAATCACTCCTAAGCCTTGATTGATATTTCTCTAGGCTAATAAGGCCTCATTAGGGATGCCATGCTGATTTCATGTGTTTTATCCGCATGTATTGGATCCTTGATTTGCGCACTTATTTCTATTGATTGTGAGTGATAGGGTAGTAATTCCCATCTGCATGAACTCCTAGATTTAGGATCTATACCTTACTCATCTGCATGAAATCCTAGGATCAAATAAACCATTCAGCTTAGGTACCGAAAGGGCGTCAACTCTGACAGTTGGCGTAACTAAGTCCTCGAACCCACTTCTCTGGTTTCCGCAGAATCGAATAGACCACTCCCAACTATTCGATAGGGTTTCCGATCGTACCCTCCACGAAACGATTGGTGGCGACTCCTTGGCATGTACACTCATCACATGTCACTAGACCACACTGAAGGTCGACCACGTATATCCAGCAGTTGCGATTTGGGTAATGGACCTTGGGAGAGGCCCGCGTTCGATCCAGCCAGCGATCGGGCGGCCCATTAGCCCGCTCCCGCGAGCCCGGGAGAGGGTCGCGACAGACTGGCGACTCTGCTGGGGACTATTCTAAACCAGAATCTCTGGTTACAAATTCCAGAGGACTTGAGCCGATTAAAAAGTTATTTGGTTTATCTGACATTGTTTTCTGCAGATGCTCTCGAAGATGAGGTACGTATGCTGACCATTGTGTTAGATGTTTTTGCAGATTGGAGAAATAAGGGGTGGAGTGATTGTTGACATTTTTCCTGCAGGTTGGAGTTGGGAATGTATGTTTACTTCACGCACATACTGAAGCGGTGTTTGATACGAACTGCTGTGCATGACCTTGCATTGTGATGATCACGACACATCGCACACACTGGCGGTCAAACCCCGACTGCAAACCACCTCTAGGTTACCTTAGATAGGGAAAGGATGCGAAAAGGATCTTGTGTTTGATGGCACTTGAGACTTTCGTATTCGTTCCCGCCTACCATCTGCATTGGCGATATCTAACCCTCTTGGGTAGGTACCCTTGGGGAGGAATCTGCCTCATGTGGATCGTGGGAGCCTGAACCGTAGGTTCCTCACCTGACTTTCGATTTTTTTAGAGTATACCCACTTGTCTCATGCGCATGTCTGTGGATGGTTGGTATACCTAAAACCACCCATTGATACAGGGGTCACTCCACATCACCCAAAGTGTGGTTGGTAAGATATTTATTTATAAATGTTCTTTATTTCTTGCCCCATGATATTACTCATACATTGCATACATCCATATGCATTCACATTATTACTCAAGTGACTAATGGAAACAACAATGATTGTGGGGTAGGATGTCGCTGTTTCCTAAGAGTTCAACAGAGTTGGTAACTTTCGAGTACTTGAGAAAAGTTACTCGTCCCGGACCAAACACGAGGTTACACTTCACTAGATTCGTGTATGGTCGGGAACTGACTGGACGTAAGCTGGGGTATGCTGAGGACTGCCAAACCCGCTACTACGCTGATAACCTCAGATTTAAGCGACAAGCAGACAAAATGATGAAGGATTATCTGGAGATGAAGAGATAACGTCGCAACCAGCTGGCTAAGGAAGCGTACGCCCGTCGGAAGGCTGAATTGCTAGCCAGAGAGAACATACCTGTGATTGCTTATTGGGGTAGGAAGAGACGCCCTGCGATCAAGACCAAGCCAAGGCGTATCACACTCAAAAAAGTGAAACCCGAGAAAACTCCCGAAGTCATCACGCCCTGGACTAGAGAGTGGCCTGAGGAACTACAACCTCTCGACCAAACCACTGAAGATAACTCCCCTACCCTAGATTAAGGGAGAGTTCTTGATCGACTGTCATTTGGATAGACTTCTAAGAAAAAGAGAGAGTGATCTAGATCCTCACATTCCATTGGCTTTTATGGCTTTCTTGTTTGAAAAACTTCTCTTTACCCTTCTTCCATTAGGCATCCTGATTGTAATAAAAGTTCATTCCACTTTGTTCTTTTGATGTATTGACCAATGGAATGTGACATTGATGTTCCCTTTAGTCACTGAGTAAACCTGACTAAATTGCATAATTCACTTCCCTGAAATGCAAATTAGGCTTTGAGTCAGGCTTTCAAGACCTGAAAAAGGGTCCTAATCTCCATTTCTTCAAATTGAACTATGCAATCAAGTTAGCTCATGCATGCTTTATGACATCTGCATATTCATACATTTAAAGTAATTTCTGGCGATTGACCTCTCAAAAATCATTTGCATATTTTAGACTTGATGGGAAAGAATGATATTCAAGTGTTCAAGATCCCCCGAGCTGAACTCCAATCATGGTGGGATGGCATGGGCGAAGCCAGCCAGAAGTATGCAGAGTCACGACTAGGATACCTGCTGGACCTACTGAAGATTGAGTGCCCACCTGCCTTTATTCAAGCCATGGCGCTCTACTGGGATCCTACCACCGCTACATTTTGCATGGAAGGATTAGAGATCACTCCCACTATCGAGGAATACAGCGCTGTCATCGGAGTTGAATTCACCCCTACGCTCATCCGACCCCCTATAGGACTTGAACCCCTAAGTCAGGTGGCTGAATTCCTTGACACGAACCTAAATGAAGTCAAAGCAGATGCGAGAAGCAATTCTGGACGAGTTTCCCTGTCTTTCCTCATAGACCGATTTTCCCGCCTTCCTGCTTCTAAAGGAACCAAATCTGGTAGAGCCTTTATCTTGGCATTCTTTAGCTTTGTGCTATTCCCAATCTCAACTGTCACCTTCGACCCTATCATGGCTATAGTAGCTAGGCAAGTCTGTTGTGGGTGGGATTACTCAAACATCCTCCTTGCCGAAACCTTCCTCTCCCTAAATCATTTCAAGAAAAACAAAAAGGGAATCTTTAGAGCCTCTAGTGATCTTTTGTATCTGTGGTTCACATCCCATATCAGAAAATTCCACATCCGCATGGGTTTCACTGAAATCAGCCCCAATGCACACCCTCTTAAAACATTTGCTAGGACCCATACGCGTGTTCCTAAATTCAACTTCATAGAATGGAAGAACTTCCTCAAAGTCCTAAAACCCGAACAACTCCGATGGCGGCTAAGGTTGCCGACGCTAAGCAAAGTCAGATTGACCTGCGATGACGGGAATCCAGTTCCCTTGCTAGGATTCACAGGCGCTACTGCATACTACCCAAGGAGGGTGATTCGGCAGTTTGGGGCACTACAAGAGATTCCTTCTCCACCGCAACCTGATACCTTCTCCTTTGATATACCAAGTAAGACCCTCACGGAAGAGGAGAAGAGACAGTTCGAAGCCAAGGTCGCATCCATCACACGCTCTTTGAAGAATTCCCAGGCTGAAGGAATAAGTTGGCCAGAAGACATGACTCATGAAGAGAACATCCATAGGGGT
This sequence comes from Rhodomyrtus psidioides, assembly GCA_021437785.1. NCBI lineage: Eukaryota > Viridiplantae > Streptophyta > Magnoliopsida > Myrtales > Myrtaceae > Rhodomyrtus > Rhodomyrtus psidioides. The sequence continues at coordinate 4,296,940 of JAILYB010000044.1, read as the reverse complement.
ACCACTGAATACATTCAACACTTCAAAGCAATCCGACGAAGCCTTGTCGAACCCTACATACCCGAATACATCGTGCCGTACGTACCGGGAATAGAGCCTTACATACCCGAAGACATGAGACCACTGTCATGTTCAGAAGACGAGGAACCCCAGGCTGAAGAGGGGAATCCATGTTGGGATGATGAGGATACCTTATACCTCAAACGTCCTAGACTTGAATAGGCTATTCCGTCAAGTGTAAAATAAGCAAACATTATGATGCTTTTTCATACATTCTCATTTTTGTGGAATACTATCTTGGACACATAAGCATGAATGTGAACATGTTTTGCAAATGCATAAAAACTATCGTCAGAAATTACGCTTCTTTCAATTCCATAAATTCTTGTCAAGAAATGATTAAAAGAACTACTTACGTGAGGCTAAGGCTCACAAGGTAGCCCTTTTCCTCATCTACTGGCAAGAAGCATGCAACTGAAAGAATTAACTGCTTCTTTTTGCTAAAATAAGCAAAGCACTCACAGAGATCTTTTTAAACAGGTACGCTCTCATCACGGAACTACCGACACATCGTTTCCGTACTCGCTTTAAGACAAGAATGGAGCAGCAAGAATTGACTCCGCGCGTGGGAATGTTAGAATCCCAAATGACGGCCCTGGCTACTATGATGGCCGACATCAAGGCGATGTTGGAAGTCACCCAAGCTACACAAACGACGACTCACAACCAGAACAACGCTGGTACTTCTTTCGTACCCGATACGGCAGATAAAGAGTTGACGAGAGATACACAGCGTACAGAGGAAGACGTTCATGAACCAAATAGCCGGGTGCAACAAAAAGCCTCACCTGTTGTCGTCAACCTTGAAAAGGAGGAGAAGGGAAAACAAACTGTGAAGACAGAGGCATAGGCTAAGAGATTGGCCAAGATCGAAGAATGCCTGAGCAGCCAAGGCTATGAGCTAGCCCGCTTCGACAAAATATCTCCTTTTGCTAAAATAGAGACTCCTCCAGACTACAGGGAGCCAGAGTTCGTGAGAAAATACAATGGGACAGGCTGTCCCCGTGCCCATCTCAAGTACTACCTGCGCAAGATGGCGCACTATTCAGATTACATTCCACTGTTAATGAACACATTCCAAGAGAGCTTGGCTGGCGCCGCTCTAGCCTGGTTCATTGAGCTAGACTTGGAAGATTACGACGGATGGGAGGATCTTGCAGAGGATTTCCTCAGACAATACAAGTTCAACACAGCTACAGCCCCAACAAGAGAGGACCTTCTGCGAACTTCGAAAACAAGGGGCGAGTTAATCAGGACATATGCCCAGAGGTGGCGAGCCTTGGCTACTCAAGTGAAGCCATCAATCCCGGAAGAGGAACTAATCGATTTATTCCTGAAGGCACTCCCCTACGAGTACTTTGACAGATTGAATACTTCTGGATGTCAGACATTCACACACCTGATTAGGTTGCTGAGAGGCTGGAATGGGCCTTGAGAGAAAGAAGGCCTCAGGAAGCCCCTACTAGGAAGCAATATCCTCTGAGAAAGGAGAGAGAAGTCGGACTAGACATATCGTTTATACCAGATCCCCACAAGTCAAAACCATTTGGCAATTCTAATCAGGCCAAAGGCGGATCATCCTGGTCAGCTCCAAAGGTACAAGGGCCTAGAAGAAGGCAACCCCAGAGGCAATTCTCTCAACTCCCAAGACCTTTATCCAAGCTGCTCCCGATGCTGCTGGAGCAACACTTGGTGGCGAAAGAACCGCCTAGGGCAAACCCTCCAAGATATCCCGGCTTTGATGAGAGCCAAACCTGTGCCTACCATATGGGCGAAAGGGGGCATAATGTGGATAACTGCTATGTCCTGAAGCTGAAAGTGCAAGCCCTAATCGATGGTCAGATTTTGAAATTTGATAATACAGCCCCAAATGTACAAGAAAACCCACTTCCAGATCATCAAGCAGTAGGGGCAATATTCACTAAAGAAGAGGAGGATTACCTTAAACTGAAGGTAGATATGCCTAAGTTGGACACCCTGCTAACAATCGCTTCATCATACCCAAAAGAAGGGGAGGTATCAACCGACCAAAAGAAGTTGTGTATCGACAGGATGGTGAGCTTGGGGATAGTGTCCGATATTACTGATGAAGAATTTGAAGGGATCGAAGCATCTCTATCTTTGAAAAGAAACCACTTCTTGATCACAGCTGGGCAGAGTAGCACCTGTGGTACCTCACATGAGAACTTGGTAAGCAGCCTGGGGCCAGCTACTCAGTCAGAGGAAGAATTCGAAGAGGACGAACTAGAAGCCAAGAGGCGAAGTCTAGCTGACCTCAAATTTATGGCTGATGCGCTTGAAAAGGGGGAAATTATAGACAATCTGGGTCAAGACTCTGGAGCATACAATTTCAAGGTGAAATATTCGGCCCCTCCCAGCTTTTATCAGAAGGTTGAAGACATCATACCGGACGGATGGGGAGGTATGGATAGTCTCTCTCAACTAGAGACCTCAAAGGGCATAGAAGAACTTGACAACACCATATCGATGATTGAAGTGGCCACGACCGTGGTAATTAGATTGGATGAACTGGATAGCCTGAACAAGGTAGAAGATTGCCCAGTCAGGCCTGTCATAATTCAATTGCCTCAAGAGGAAGAAGACAACACGTCAGGACCAGAAATATCTCATCAGACAACTGTAACGATAAAAGTCCCCCCAGTAGAAGAGTATGATCCTAAAGCAGCCCATTGGGACTATAGGACCACACAAGTAGATGCAGTAATGAGGTCTGGAAGATTTTATGCCCCCAGAGAGGGTGAATCCGAAAAAAGGGAGGTCTCAAAAGAAGATGCTGAAAAATTCATATCAATCGTCAAAACCAGCGAGTTTGAGGTGATAGAACAGCTGAGGAAGTTGCCCGCTCAGATATCCCTGTTAGACCTATTCATCAATTCAGAGAAGCACAAGAATGCACTATTGAAGGTACTCAATGAAGTACATGTCCCTGAAACAATTAATGAGGTCCAACTAGGGGACTTTGTAGGGGCAATTCTCTTAAAAGATCAGTTGAGCTTCTCTGACGAAGACTTCCCCATGGAAGGAAGAGGGCACAACAAAGCTTTATACATCTCCGCCCAATGCAACGGCAAAAGAGTGGCGCATGTATTGATCGATAATGGATCAGCATTTAACATATGCCATCAGGCTACCATAAGGAGGCTGGGAATCAAGGAAGAGATGATCAAGACATCCAAGACAGCTGTGAGAGCATTCGATGGCATGAAGAAGACTGTAGAGGGAGAGATCGAGCTTGACGTATTCATCGGCCCGACAAAGTTCTCTATAAACTTTCAAGTAATGGATCTACCCAGTGCATTTGGGTTCTTACTAGGAAGACCCTAGATCCATACGGCAGGAGCTGTCCCTTCGAGCTTGCACCAAAAAGTACGTTTTGTTGTAGATGGGAAGGTAATTACCATACATGGGGAAGTCGACCTCCAGACATACCAAAACAGCGCCATTCCCTATGTGGAGCCTGAAGAAAAAACAGAAGCAAGCTATCATTCCCTAGAGTTGGTAGCAACAGTTCATACCCCAGCAGGGACGAAATCAAGGACTCCCTACATCTCAGAAGCGAGTCTTCTACCAGTTAAGATGCTACTAGCATACGGGTTCAATCCTGAAAAAGGCCTAGGCAAACATAATCAGGGTATAAATACCCCACTACAGTTAAAGGCCAACCCGCATAGAAAAGGCTTGGGGTACCAAAAATATCCCATGAATGAATCTGTCCCGAAAGCAACAGGCAGAGGCCGAGGCAGAAACCTGGGACGCCGGGGAGGCGAAAACAGCCCGAATAATTCATTCATCGGTTCTCCAACCTGGAAGGGCAGGTCTCGAATGTTCAAGAATCCCTTAAATGCCTACTTCGACCAGAACTCCAAATGGCTATCTGAAGAGGATATCACTTCGCCGATGGAACCAGATCTGACAAACCCTTTTCTTGAAGATGACTCTGTGAATGTCATCGTGGAGTGGTTGGACAGTGAAGCCACTTCTTCTGTGTAAAGAGACTCTTCCTCTATCTTTAAATACTGCGTTTAGAATTTTCTGCATTGCATTGTATTTTCTTTCCTTGTTGTATGCATAGGAAAACGCCTTTGGATCCCCGGCCGTTGGTCCAAATAGCACATCTTGTAATGCGGCCCATCTTGCATTCAATAAAACTACGCATGTTTTGTTAAGGACATATGGAACCACGAATCAGCCCGATGATGATAATGGTCTTCCATACAGAAGCTTGAGGCCTGATTTGCCATATGATTCCTAATCTTCAAAAAGATTTTCATGGGGCCGGGATATCCAATGACATGAGGATTAGTCCCCTTTGTACCTACATCTGTTTCGAAAACTTTTTCGAAAAGACTTTACATGACCATGCATGTCATTTTTACCGAGCATAAACTGACCATACTCATGACATTTCAGGCATATCATCTCAAACATGCATACCAGGTGGTTACAAAATTCAGATCCCTCCATTAACCACTCCTATAACATTGAGGAAGATGAAGACGAGGATTACGCATCTATTCGCAGAGATTGGAACACCTTTGAAGAATCGAAGCCTCCTACCTCCGAGGAACCAGTCATTATTAATTTGGGAGACGCAGTGAACGTCAAAGAGGTCAAGATCGGTGGACACCTACCCCGAGATGAGAAACTCGAGTTCACCAAGTTACTAAAAGAATACCAGGACATCTTCGCATGGTCTTACGCGGATATGCCAGGCCTTGATCCTAAAATTGTGGAACACGCGTTGCCCACGGATCCCGGAATCAAACCTGTCAAACAAGGCAGCAGGCGGATGAAAGCCGAATTAGAAGACAAGATTAAAGAAGAAGTCATGAAACTTCTTAGGGTAGGCTTCATTGAAGCTATCCCATACTCAGATTGGATTGCAAATATAGTCACCGTCATGAAGAAGGATGGTAGAGTTCGGATCTGCGTAGATTACCGAGATCTGAATAGAGCAAGCCCAAAAGATGATTTTCCGCTCCCCCACATTGATGTATTGGTGGACAGTACGGCGGGTTACGAATTATTCTCATTCATGGATGGATTCTCGGGATACAACCAAATCTTCATGAAACAAGAAGACAAACCCAAGACTGCATTTACCACACCATGGGGAAATTTTTGCTACAAAGTCATGCCCTTTGGATTGAAAAACGCCGGGGCCACCTACCAGAAGGCTATGGTCACGTTATTCCATGATATGATCCACAAAGAGATTGAAATATATGTCGATGACATGATCGCTAAATCCAAGAAAGGACAAGATCATATACAGGTGTTAAGGAAGCTGTTTGAGCGCCTGCGCAAATACAAGTTAAAGCTAAACCCTAACAAATGTGTGTTCGGGGCAAGATCCGGGAAACTCCTTGGATTCATAGTCAGCAACAGGGGCATCGAGATTGATCCCTCAAAGATTCAAGCCATCCACGATTTATCAACTCCCTCCACAGTGAGAGAAGTGAGAAGCCTTCTGGGGAGATTGAACTATATTGCCAGATTCATCAATCAGCTGTCTGATGTGGCTAAACCAATCTTCAAATTGCTTAAGAAAGGCGCAAAAATAACATGGGATGCCGAGTGCAGCATGGCATTCCAAATGATCAAAAACTATTTGATCACACCTCCGGTGCTTGTGCCACCAATTCCTGGTCACCCATTGACCTTATACCTGACCATACGACAAGAGTCCTTGGGAACCTTGCTTGCCCAAACAAGCCCAATAGATGGTAAAGAGAGGGCTATCTATTACCTGAGTAAGAAATTCACGCCATCTGAAGTAAAATATATACCAGTTGAAAGGGCCTGTGTAGCAACGGTATGGGTACTTCGCAGACTGAGGCAGTACACCCTACACCACCATATCCAGCTCGTAACAGAGAACGATCCTGTCAAATACCTCTTGGAGAAACCCGCTCTAATTGGGAAATTAGCAAAGTGGCAAGTAATGTTGTCTGAATTTGACATCAAGTGTTCCCCACAGAAGTCGGTAAAAGGGAAAGCTATAGCTGACATGCTAGCAGAAAGCCCGTCAAACAGTGAGTCCCCTGAAATAACGAACACAGAAGGCCGAATTCTGAACTTAGCAGAGGGTAAGTGGATCATGTATTTCGATGGCGCTGTTAACCTATCAGGGGCAGGCACTGGGACAGTACTGATATCCCCAGATGGTCAACATCACCCTGTCGCGGCAAAAATAACTTTTCCTTGTACCAACAATATTTCGGAATATGAGGCATGCATTCTGGGCCTACGACTGGCCATTTCTATGAAGATACCTAAGTTGCAAGTTTTTGGAGACTCCATGCTTATCATTTTACAGACACAGGGGGAGTGGAAGACGAAAGATGCAAAGCTCATCCCTTATCACGAATACCTTGAAGAATTGATACTCGAATTCGAAGAAGTGTCATTCGAATACCTATCAAGGTCTCACAATCAATTTGCAGATGCATTAGCCACCCTAGCCTCGATGTTACAAACAACTGAAGGGTTGGATGTAGAACCCCTGAGGATCGGTATCGTTGAAAAGCCAGCTTATTGTATGCTAATCGAAGAAGAATTTGACGGAGAGCCATGGTACTATGACATCAAGAATTACCTCTCAAAAGGGGAATTCCCTGAAGGATGCCAGTCAGGAGACCGAAAATACATAACCAAGATGGCCAGCAAGTTCTTCCTCAATGGACAAATTCTATACAAGAGATCGTTCGATTCCACTCTACTGAGATGTGTAGATGCCAAAGAAGCAAATATTCTCATGAAAGAGATTCATGAAGGTGTGTGTGGGCCTCACATGAACGGCCACCTCCTCGCCCGGAAGATCATGCGGCTTGGATATTACTGGATGACCATCGAATCAGACTGCTGTCAGCACGTCCGGTCATGCCACCAATGCCAAATATATGGGGATAAGATTAACGCACCCCCGAACGAACTACACCAAATGTCTGAAGTTTGGCCTTTCTCTATGTGGGGCATAGACATGATAGGGCCTATTAATCCTGTGGCGTCGAATGGTCATCGCTTCATCTTGGTAGCGATTGATTACTTCACCAAATGGGTAGAAGCCAGCTCTTATAAGAATGTCACTGCAAGAAATGTGGCAAGATTTGTCAAAAGAGATATCATATCCCGGTATGGTACCCCTCAAGCGATCATCACAGATAATGGGTCCAACCTGAACAACAAGATTGTCGATGGTCTGCTGGATCACTTTAACATTCGACATCTGAATTCATCTCCTTACCGCCCACAGATGAATGGGGCAGTGGAAGCAGCCAATAAAAACATCAAGAGAATCTTGGCTAAAACAGCAGAAAACTACAGGGATTGGCACGAAAGGCTGCCCTTCGCCTTGATGGCTTACCGAACGTCGATCAGGACTTCTACAGGGGCAACTCCCTATAGTCTGGTGTATGGGATGGAAGCAGTTCTACCAGTAGAAGTTAAGATTCCCTCTTTGAGAATCTTATCCGAAGATAAACTCTATGGGTCAGAGTATTTCAAGCACAGATATGAACAGCTGAATTTAATAGACGAGAAACGTCTTAAAGCCATTTGCCATGGACAAACTTACCAGAAGAGGGTAGCCAGGGCGTTCAATCGAAAGGTCAAGACCAGAAACTTCGAAGTAAATGACTTGGTAATTAGGAAAGTTTTGCCGAGTACTACCCATCCAGGGGGAAAATTCACTCCAAATTACGAAGGCCCTTACATTGTTAAGAAGATCCTCACGGGAGGAGCATTAATTCTTGTAAACTCCGAGGGAGAAGAACTCGGGCACCCTGTGAATTCAGATGCTGTGAAGAAATATTACCCTTGAAATAAAATCAGATTCCGGTCATATGCCCTGCCTCGAATTGAGCCTACTCTTCATAATAGTCTTTGCATAAGCATGTCATGCATCTATGCATACATTAGCATGTGTTCAATATTGCAGGATCCAAGGAAGCAGGGTCGCGATAAGTTGGAACGCATGATCAAGGAGACCTAATGTCATGGTGGTCAGGTGCACGTCTTCTTCTCCAAAGACTGAGAATTTCAAGAAATTTTAGAACAACTTAACCATCTTGTGTTGTTAAGAAAAATGCAGATTTTCGTAAATCTATCCACTTCCATTGGAGTGCATGATCAAGGGTAAGGTGTATCGTTCTAATTTTCTGAAATTCGAGAGCATACACTGACATATTCCTTTTATGTTTTGCAGGAATCCCTAGCCGCGCTGGGCAGGTAAGTATTCCTTTCCTAATCTTTTAGGTTTGCAAGACTGTCAGAATCCTTATTGATAGAATTTGAAGGCTTCTTGGAATCTAGCATGCATTCAAATCTCATGTCTAGAAAAACGCAAAATTCTCACAGTCATGTCATTGGCATTCATGTTTAAACTTGGAGGTTATCTGAACATGATTGAAATATGCATTGTGCATCATAAATCCCCTTGGAGGGTAAGTTTTGGAAAAAACGAAATGAACTTTTCCGACAAAAGTTATTTAAACCGTTCAAAAGGATGATTCCTCAGACAAGAGGCAAGCCTGGTCCAAACACGTCCCATACACACTTGAGAGATAAGTGGAGTGATAAGGATAGCGAGACCTTGATCTACGGACGTAAGGGTTATTCGCAGTGATTACATGGATCGAGACGACGGAGGCATTCGTTTCTCTATCATAAACACTACAGGTGATCATTGATAACCCTTTAAACGGCGATTTCATTCCATACCCCTGTCAAGAACCACCCCACATTGGGGCAAACTGGAGGTACGTCCAGCGGTATCAAGAGGTAAATGGTTAGAAATTCTCTTGCTCAGACTTGCATCAATCTTCGTGTGTTGCTTGTCATTTTAACTTCTATGGTAATTCATGCGCTTTAGGATGACGAAAAGCATTCGTTTCTCTATCCTATACACTTTTACCCTTTGTGTAGCCCAATTGAGCCTATAAGTTCATTTCACAAACCCGTTGGTGATCATTGCATATTCCAAGGTGGAAACGACGTCACTTCAAGAGCGGAAGAGTTCAAAACACAGGATTTGTGAAAAATTCCTAGATTAATGTTCGAGTCCTGAGATTCAAGCTATACATCTAGCACATTCATTTGAAAATTCTGATCCCCAAAAGAAAAGAAAAGATGGGATCTCAAAAAGAAAGAAGAGAGAAAAATTTAATCTTGGGCATCAAGAAAAAGCAAAGTGCCTGGTAAAAGCAAGGCCAATGCCCATCCAAATACTTGTACACTTGTGAATCATGTGTTTGATCTTGTAAATGCCAAAATGTGGCATGATACCTTTGTATAGGTCACTAGTGAGATCTGATTGTAAAAGAAAATCCCAAGGGAGCTGGACAGCAAAGGATGCTCCCAAATCATGTCACACTCAGATGATGTAAGTATAGACAAGATGTTGACACCGTCTCAACATAAGAGAGATATGTTCTCTAAAGACAAACGTGCGCTTCGAAGGCTGACAATGCTCTTCAAAGACTATCAATGCACTTCAAAAACTGAAGACGCTCTTTGAACCAGAAGGGACAAGATCGGCGGCAAACCGGCAGTGATCACCAATGTTTAAACCCTTCGCGTATTCTGAGCCAAAAACAAGCCTTTTTTGGTCCCAATCAGACCTACGTTACAACCCTGAAAAGCCTTTTCTGATTAAGGCACTTGGATTGACATAGGGTTTAATGTCTAAGCTTAGCTCGAAGAAGTTCGAGCAAGATTATTTCTCTCTCATTTTGCAGGTTTCTTGACTTGTAAACCTGGAGCAGACATTGAAGACTTCTCTTCAAAAGCCTTGACTTGCACGCAAGTCCCCTTTGAAAACCGTTGACCAAGCCCAACATTACGGTCCCTTGGAAGTCCTCTTGATCGATCGAGGTGTATTCACTACGAATGATCCTAAACCCTAGGCGCAGGTTTGATAGGAAATTCGAGTGCATTCTTGATAAAAGACCATTATCTCAGAGCGGTAAGAAGTCCTCTTTGATGAGAATACTCCGTTGGACATTTTAACCAAACTTTTTTGGTAATTTCAGATTGTTTGATTCAAACTTTCCCCACAAGGAATTTTTGATCACTCTCGTATGTTGCAAGATGTTTTGGATAACCTCCAACATCGTAATGCATTCATTGAAATTTTTTTCATGACTACGATATAAGTCATAAAGTACTGTCAGTTTGACATCGGATATCACTTAAAGACCATTGATGTGCCTTTGGTAAGAAAATTTTCAGATTGGAGCTTCTGCAAGATTCTTGATGACTTCAGCTCCTAAGATGGCTTGTATCACTCTTGGTGAGAAACATTTAACATGTCTAAACTTCTGCAGAATTCCTGGCAAGCCCAGATCTCAGAAGAACACAACCTCTCTTGGTAAGAAAGAGTTTACATGTTCAAGCTTATGTAGGACCCTTGGTATCTCCAGACCTCAGAATGCTACTTCTTTTGTGAAGAATATATTTCAAGTTTAAACTTCTGCAGGACCCCTGGTAACCCCAGGTCTCAGAATAACACATTTCTCTAAGAATAAGAGTTTATATGCCTGAGCTTCTGACAGATTCTTGGTAGCCCCAGATTCTAGAATGCTATTGTTCTTGGTTAAACTTCTATAGGAATCATGGTAACCCCAGATTCTAGAAGGATGCCTCGCTCTGAGAAGAAGAGCTTTCAAGTTTATTTTCCTGCAAGATCCCTGGTAATTTCATATCTCAGGAAAACACATTCTTATGAACAATTTTGTAGGTTTGATCTTTCTGCAGGATACCTGGAGCTCCCAGATCCCAGAATGTCACCTCCAATGTCAAAAGGACAATCTTCAAAATCATCCCTCTGTGAGATTTCAAATTTATAGGTTTGATCTTTCTGCAGGATACCCGGAGCTCCCAGGTCCCAGAATGTCACCTTCAATGTCGAAAGGACAACATTCAAGATAGTCTTTCTGCGAGATCTCAGGTAGCCCCTAGATCCTAGAAGAATCTTATCAAAGTTTTTGCAGGTTTAAGTTTTCTGCAGGATACTTGGAATCCCCAAATCCCAGAATAACGCCTCGCATGTCGAAAGGACAATTTTCAAAATCTGCTTTCTGTGAGGTTCTAGGTAACCCCTAAACCCAGAATAGCCCATTTGGTAAAGCCTCACGGTTAGGCACACCTCATTTGTATAAATCCTAGTTAATTCCTTAGAATATAGGATCAAAATGTTCGACAATCCCTAAGAGACTGGGTGCGTCATCCATAGGTTCCTAGCATAGAGGAATCCTATTCTCGGCCTGATCCCCCTGACGGATCAAAATGTTCGACAATCCCTAAGAGACTGGGTGCGTCATCCATAGGTTCCTAATAGAAAGGAGTCCTATTCATGGTCCGATCCACCATACGGATCAAAAGCCTGACAATCCCTAAGAGACTGGGTGCGTCATCCATAGGTTCCTAACAGAAAGGAGTCCTATTCATGGTCCGATCCACCATACGGATCAAAATCCTGACAATCCCTAAGAGACTGGGTGCGTCATCCATAGGTTCCTAACAAAGAGGAGTCCTATTCATGGTCTGATCCACCATACGGATCAAAACCCCGACAATCCCTAAAAGACTGGGTGCGTCATTCACAAGTTCCTGTCAAGTATAGGAATCCCATTCTGGTACGGCCTACCATACAGGCTAGAGTTTAACCGCCCTAGGATACTCAAAAGACGAGTCCCTAGGTATTCACTTGAACCCACTATACACCGCGTATGCCACGCGAGCATCAGGCAGGTGATCAACAGGTAAATAGCAGGTGGGTCTCTCTATTTTCTCCCTCACTTCAGCGAAAGAACGAAGAGCAGAACGTTCACCAGCGGGACAAGAAAGATTGAGTGTCAAGATTCGTTTTTCTTTCCCCAGTCGAGTCGGTCTAGACTCAGGTGTCACCTGTCTTTGAGCGAAACCTCTCACGAGATTCCACTCAAAGAGGGGCAGCTGTTGACACCTGATTTTTGACCAAGTCATTTTTCAATTTTATTTTTGAAAAATCATAAAAAATTCATAAAAAGCCAAAAAATTACAAAATCAACTTTGGTTGCCTTGGCCAAGCCCAAGGAACCATTCTTGACCAAAAAATAATTTTTCATATTTTTCATATTTTTTAATATTTTTTAGCAAATAGAAAAATACTTAAAAAATATGAAAAATAGCATTTGAGGTCACAAAAATATGGAAAAATATCTAATATTTTTCTTTTTAATCCCTTGTATTTTGGACCTCACAAAAAATCCAAAATCAGATTCAATTTTAGGTGTTCCTTTGTAACCCGTATTATTGAATTTGAAGAAAAAAATAACAATTGAGTCTTTTAATTTGAAATTTTGGCATTTTTTAAGATCTTGACATTCAATCTAACTATCCCCTATTTCAATTTAGCCCAATTGTTTGCGCAATTTGCTCAATTGCACGGATTTGACAAAATTATATACTAAAATTGCATTTTAGTCCTTGAAATTAAGCATAATTGAAATTACTTTCAATTCAAGGGCTATCATTGCAAATTAAACATGCTACCCAATGGATTTCACCATTTTAAATCAATTGGTATAGGTGGTTTGACCCAATTTGATCATTTGCACCCTCAATTATACAAATCCCCAATTTGCAATTACATGAAAATTTGGGGGTTTTATAGAAATTGATGAAATCTTTTGGGTAAAACCACATTTCTAGATAGAATTCATGCCCTAGATTCGATTATGAGGTTCAATTGCAAAAATTTCCATTTAATTTGGGTTTAATTTCGAAAATGGTGAGTCGGAGCCGGTTCTGACCGGTCAGACCGCCGGTCGGACCGGTCAGACCGGTCTGCTACAGTGTCGTCTTCCCCAAAAGAGCTCGAACAGATGAACAGTGATGGACTGAGTTTCGAACGCCAAATTGAAGGGCAATTCGCGACTAATTGAAAGAGGAATGGTGGGCGTCTTGTTCTTTACCTCAAGACCTACCGATCGAGACCAACTCCGAGACGAATGGCCACCGGAAGAGCTCCGGCAAGGACGGTCAAAACCGGGGTACCTGCGAAAGTCAACAAAAACCAAACACAGCACTAACCCATGCCAAATTCACGCGAAATGAAGCTCGCCACGCAACCAAACAGGGTCGAGTGAAGTGCCCATCAGCCCCGACTTCGTTTTGACCACATTGCACGTGATTACACGTGCCAAACAGAATCAGTTGGAGACCCGTTCGGCGACAGAAAATTGAAAAAGCTATATAAGCTAAAGAAGCCTTCGCGAAGAGAGAGGAGGTTGATTCAGTTGTAGAGGGGCGAAACTGAATCGAGAGAGAGAAAGAAAACGAGAGAGAGAGCTCGTTCTCCGACCCTCCGTCGTCGAGAATTTGAGTTCGACTGCAAAGCGCAGGTTAGGCCGTCTCCGGCCAAACCAAAGCTAAATAAGACCGTCAGAAGTTCGCTTTGAGTGCCAGGAAGCGATCGCCATCAACCGCGCAGCCCAAAATCGCCAGAATAGGTAATCCCGAACTTCGAGCTCAAGCTCAGGTCTTCAATGGCGGACTTTGATTTTGGCTTCAATCTTTGTAATTCCTGTGTGCTTTTCATCCCTTAGACATTACTGACCATGCTCGCATCTCCATTTTGCATCGATTTTGCTCGCATACCCCGAATTGAGTCCTCCGATTTAGACTCCATAGCCGATTCTTGCCCAGCCAAATCTGGGCCGAGCGAGCTCGATCGGAGCTCGAGGTAAGTCTCCTAAACATTGAATGATGCTTCCCTGTTAATGAGTTGGTTCATTATGCCATGAATCGAGCGATTTGAGTGTATGTGTACGTACTGGTTCATGTTCGATCGTGCTCGGCCCCGTGAATGGATTCGCGTAATCTTGAGATATGTTAGAATAGAGGCGATTGCGAGTCGATTGCCGTTAGTTTCATGAGGTTTCATCAGGAGTTCATCGTCAGATCATCGTCGGAGAACCACAGCCGTCCATTCTGCCGGAGCCGCGAGGTTGAAGACGAAGCTGACGTGGCGCAGTCAACCGGTCAAAGTCCTAGTTGGCACTCGGCCATTGGTCCACGTGATGCCGAGTCAGCATGGCCGTTGGGTCTGTTATTCGAATAAAAAAAGATCGGACGGTTCTGATAAATCGAATGTAAATTCTAGTGACCGTCCGATTAGTAATTAGGTTTATCCAAAAATGCTTTAAAACCAGAAAATCAAAATAAGCTGAAACGGTGTCGTGTAGGTTAGTGGCCGTGCGACGTCGTTTAGGTTAGTGTGAATCGACGGTCTAGATCAAGTCTCCGGATCTAATCATGGCCGTAGGTTCAACTAATCTGATCAGATGGCTCTGATCAAGTCTTCATCCAATCCGGACCGTAGGTTTTAGTAATCAGATCCAATGGGCACAGATCAGCCACGCGATTCATTAGGGACCGTAGGATTAAAACCGATTAAAACCAAAAAAATAAAAAGCATCAAACGGCGTCGTTTTGGTCTTCGGTTTCGCGGATCCGGGTCTGGGCCGGGTTCCGACCCGAGTGGGTCGGGTCAACCCGGTTTGAATCACATTTTTTTATTAAAAAATTCGAAAATGATTTAAAAAATAAAAAAAAAATCGAAAAAAAAATCCTAGAAAATCCAAAAAAATACTAGAAAATGTCAGAAAATTCCAAAAAAATGTGGAAAAATTAGGGAAAAATCCTAGACACTCCAGAAATCCCCAAAAATCGAGGATTGATCACAAACAACTGGTCAACCCTATTTTTGGGGTTTCTCATCTATTCTTCCAAGAATTGACGACAATGCCCTTTAGGGGTAATTCGTCCCTGCCTTGTGTTTCGAGATTAGTCGAAAATGCCTAGATTAGGATAGGGCCAATTAGGTGGCGAATTCTTTTGCTGGGATTTTCGAATCTTATCATTCCTGCTGAAATGACGATTTTGCCCCCCTCATGGGGAAAATCATCTTTCTTATTCCAATTGAGTTCTGAAAATCGCATAAAGTTAGGGTTTGGGTCAGGTGGACGACCAGCCCTAATATTTGAGGTTTTCAGTTCTCATCTTTGTCCAAATGACGACTTTACCCCTCCAAGGGTAAAATCATTTGAAAATTCCAGAAAAATCCTGGAAATTCCTAAAAAAATAGGAAATGGATTGGATTGATGGCCAATCCTATTTCCTCTGTCTTTTGACTTCCCGATCCGTCTAAAATGACAGATTTACCCTTTTAAGGGTAAATTTTCCCTGAATTATGCAAAATTACGATTCTTCCCCCCTCATGGACGAATCATGTCCAAATCACTCCTAAGCCTTGATTGATATTTCTCTAGGCTAATAAGGCCTCATTAGGGATGCCATGCTGATTTCATGTGTTTTATCCGCATGTATTGGATCCTTGATTTGCGCACTTATTTCTATTGATTGTGAGTGATAGGGTAGTAATTCCCATCTGCATGAACTCCTAGATTTAGGATCTATACCTTACTCATCTGCATGAAATCCTAGGATCAGATAAACCATTCAGCTTAGGTACCGAAAGGGCGTCAACTCTGACAGTTGGCGTAACTAAGTCCCCGAACCCACTTCTCTGGTTTTCGCAGAATCGAATAGACCACTCCCAACTATTCGATAGGGTTTCCGATCGTACCCTCCACGAAACGATTGGTGGCGACTCCTTGGCATGTACACTCATCACATGTCACTAGACCACACTGAAGGTCGACCACGTATATCCAGCAGTTGCGATTTGGGTAATGGACCTTGGGAGAGGCCCGCGTTCGATCCAGCCAGCGATCGGGCGGCCCATTAGCCCGCTCCCGCCTTCCGCGAGCCCGGGAGAGGGTCGCGACAGTCTTTAACTAAGTTGCAGACCCGGTTCAGACCGGGTCGGGTCGGGTCTGACCCGACCGGCCCGGTTTCTACCAAATCGGCCCAATTAGGCCTCAAATTGACCTATTTTCATAAAATTGATGGCAAAATCGGACTCCTTGACATGTTTTCTATCGAAAATGGGTATTTTCGTGAATCAATTAATTGAAATTTAGTGAAAGCCCCAAATTGTCCCTAGGATCCGAAAATGATTTTCGTCTAATCGAGGGCCTAAACGACCAAATTAGCCCGAATTGAAGCCACCAATGCATTCAGCATGATGAAAAATATGGGGTGGAGGTGTTTAATTTTAATGGGTATGCCTGTATGAAATTTAATTTCAAAAATTGTGAAACCGGGGACTAAATTGAAAGATTTTTATGCAATTAAGCCCTTTTGTTTAAAATTGATCAAATTTGAGGACAAATTGACCCAATTGCACTTCGAGATTTTAGAATCCAATGTCATAGCTTATAAAAAGTGAGAATTGAAAATTAAAAGACTCGAAAAGGATTTTTTTATGCCCGATTCGGGTTTATGTTTGTGAAGGAACATAGCGACCCAAGCCGAATTTTCAAGATTTAAAGTGACACACTTGAAGAGGAAATTAAAAAAAATTATTGAATATTTTTGTGTATTTTTCTGACCACGAATGGTATTTTTCTAATTTTTTTGGGGTATTTTTAATAATTAAATAAATTCGAAAAATATTTAAAAATACCAAAAAATCTTTTTTGTTCAAAATTGGTTCCTAAGGCCGAGCCAAGGCTTCCAAAGTTGATTTTGTGATTTTATGAATTTGTTTTATATTTTTAATTAATTTTAAAGAATAAAAATCACAATGATAGATGGTCAAAAATCAGGTGTCAACAGCTGCCCCTCTTTGAGAGGAATCTCGTTAGAGGTTTCTCTCAAAGATAACATGGCACCTGATTCCTAACTGACTCAACTGGGAAAATGAGAGAAGAAATGCTATGACATCGAATCCTTAAGGCTCTCGATAAAAGCTCAAATTAATCCCCGGTTTACTCCAACAACTTGAACATGGGCCGGGATGAGAGAGGCTTACCTGAAACTCACCTGTCGGATGCTGCCGGTTGCGACGACTTTCAAGCATATGCCTAGGACTCGTCATTCAGAATATCCTAGGGAGATTAAGCTCTGACCTGTATGGTAGGTCATACCATTATGGAATTCCTAATTGGTAGGAACCTAAAGAAGGCGCATCCCACGCTTTGGGATTTGCCAAGGATCTTGATCCGTATGGTGGATCGGACCTTTGTGTTGATCCTTACGGCGGTATTTACCAATGAGTTGACCATTATGGCGGTTTCTACCATATTTGACCCTTCAGGCGGTTTCTACCTTGATTTGACCCTTCAGGCGGTATCTACCATGATTTGACCCTTCAGGCGGTATCTACCTCGGTTTGATCCTTCAGGAGGTATCTACCTTTGGTTGACCCTTCAGGCGGTATCTACCGTTGATTTGACCCTTCAGGCGGTATCTACCGTTGATTTGACCCTTCAGGCGGTATCTACCTTGATTTGACCCTTCAGGCGGTATCTACCTTGATTTGACCCTTCAGACGGTTGTCGCGACCCGTCCGGAAGGCGGACGCGGCTAATGGATTACCGATCGCGGGTCTTGGATCGGCGCGGGCCCTCCCAGGCCCATACCAAATCGCGGCGGGAGTATTTTTCAGAGATTCGGCGATAAGAGCCGATCGATTTCGACCTTAGTGTGGTCGTGGTGGCATGTGCAACTTATGCATGCATTTGGAGTCGCCACCGGTCTTTCTTGGAGGGTAGACCGGAAACCTTACTGACCGATTGGGAGAGATCGATCAGTTCTGCGGAACCAGAGATTTTGGGTTCGGGGACTTGGTTACGCTGGTGTCATTACCAACGCCCTTTCGGTACCTAACGCGAGTGATTTTCCTAGCTAAGAGTTCATGCATGGGCAATTTTAGGTGAGATAGACTTGATTCAAGGTTTCATGCAGATTGGAAGACTGTTCCTATCAATCACAATCAATTTTAATGAAAGCGCAATCAAATACGTAAATAAATCACATCAATGTATATCAATTCAAATCAACAGCTTCCTAATATAGCCATAAGGGCTTTGGGGAGGCGTGATTTAGGACCAGGGATAAAATGGGAAGATTTGGAGGCGATTTAGCCCGGAGGGCAAAATCGTCAATATTTTGGAAGACGGTTTGCCGGAAGGGCAAAACCGTCATTTCGGAAAAGGTAGGGGGTCGAAAGACCCGGAACAGGTCATGGCCAGTTGAATGTGGCCATTTCCTATTTTCTGGAAATTTTTTAGAATTTTTCTGAATTTTTCGAATTTTTTTATCTTTATTATTTTTTTATTGTTTTTTGGAAAATATTTTATACGACAACATACAACACTTAACCGACTAAACAAGCCGACCTCTAGATAGGAATAAATACTTGCGAATCAAATATATAATGACAATATTTTAGAAAAATAATCCTAATATGCGAATCGGGTACGCAAAATATACCTGATTGGACACCAACCTTAAATCACCCAGCCTCAGCCTGCCACCATTCTTCGTGCGCTTCACCCCAATTACCAAGCTCGATTGAGCTTCCATCGCCATGGGCATCATCGTCAGTCGCCACATTGGAATATCAAAATGGTGCGTCTAACCTTTGGAACGTGCACTTACTCAAAGTAGATAATCAACAAAGTTCAGCCAATTAAAGGATAAAACGAGTGTCTCGAATTAAACTCTAATTATCGTGCTAATTTATCTACTAGGACATGCATAATATTCAGACATTCACAAACGAACTTAAAACTAAGTCATATGAATTAAACATGGAGAACAAATCGACAATCAAACACATATAAAGCGTAATTGAGACAATATAAGCAAATAAATGCATTTTCTATCTATTTTTTTTATGAAATTTTATTATTTTTAATTATTTTTGGAATTTTTCTATTTTTTTATATTTTTTTAATTATTTTTTTATTAATTAATTAAATAGAACGGGGCCGGGTCGGGTTCCCGAACCCGGGCCCGGAACAGGCCGTCGGGCCTGATCGGGCCCGAATAAGAGGACCCGAATCGGGCCCGGTCGGCACCAAAACAGGCCTCAGGCCCGAACCCCCTTTTTCTCATCCGAATTGGGCTTCAAAACCCCTGGCCCAACCTTCTCTTTCTTATCAATGCTAGCCCATTCGGAGCCCACTCTCCTCTTTACTATTCCAAGCCAGCCCACCCGGAGACTAAATGTTGCTGAGATCAAGGCCAGCTTCTTCGCCGACCCAACCCACAGCCCACACTAACCTTATTATCACTGTTCATCGTCTTCATCCTCGCGTCACCTTCTTGATCTGCGAAAACCCGACGGCGACTCTACTCCTTCGACGCCGACAGCCCTCGACGACTCGCTGTTCGGACTCGTTTATCATACCGCTGTCACTATTCACCCTCGCGTCGACTTCGTTGTCAGGACCCGCTCCAAGGTCGACTCATTCAACGCTCCTGTCAGATCGCGGCCTAAACCTCCTTGAGCCGCGGACTGGTCGACGTTGAGGCTCGCCCGCCACGTCGTCGTGGTCGTCGCCTGCCGACTCATGCGACTGCCGTTCATCACGTTCAGGCACCAACAAGGTCGCCTAGAGACGGGGGCTCTCAACACAATTTGTTCCGCCGGCAGCCTCTTGACGAAGTTGAGCGGTGCAGAAGGAAGTTTGTACCCGAACCTCGGGTGCCTCAACACACCCGTGATGAGTGTCACTACTTGGAAATACCTGACGTACAGAGCGATGTAATCGACCAAACAGAATGACAGAGCAGTGGCTCTCGGGTCGCGCGAGCTGAGCAAGGATTGGAGCCTCTCTCCGTGAGTCGCCAAGTCGTCAGGATTACGTCGCACCCAACAGTAGGACTCGCTCGTCAAGCCAACTCCAGGATCGTTCGCGACCAGCGTCGTCTCTCAGATAACGTTCGCCACGCCGTCACTGAGTTGGCTGTGGCACCTTGGTCAGACCCGCTAACCCCCACGCCTCCATGCCGAAAACATGCCGCCACGAACCACTCATGGCTGTCGAACGCAGGTAGGATCTGTTCGGAGCTTTGCGCCGTCGTCGGGGTCGAGCTTCCGAAGCCTCAGTTCCTCTCCTTCCTTCCTCTCTCTCTGTTCGGTGCCCCGTTGCGAGGCAGTCGGTGACGATGGATGACCATGGTGGCAGTTACCAGGTCCGCTCAATAGAGGAAGAGGTGCTCTCCCCTCTTTTGTGGTGGCTGGGGGTGCCTTTTTTTTGACGACGTCGGTAGTCGGGATAAGGAGGACGACGGGAGTTGGTGGCTCGACGACAGCTCGTCTCGTGTGGCTCACTGAGGTCGGCCCCTGATTGCCAGCTTTTTCGAACAAGATCGCCACCTTCCTGATCTTCCCCCTGCCCCCTTCTTTCTTTTTTCTATCTTATTCACTAATGGCTTCCCTTTTATTTATTTACTCCCCATTGTCTCATTTAAGAAACTCCACCAGCTCATCTTTGTACCCCCACGAGCTTTGGCCTTTATTGAATTGTCTCCCAATCCCTGTTGTCGGTGGCGCATGAATGCTTTTCTTTTGCCAAAGGAGCTTGTCCTTTCCCTTGCTCAATGGCTCATCCCATTTTTTTATATATTCAAGTTCGACTCAGCGGCCCAATGGTGCAAAATGTAAATCCGAATTCTACCGAGAGCGTCGATCCTATCTTTGCCAGGACTGCGTCTACCTCTCATTCATTCTCGATTTCAACTCAATTATGCGAACGCAATGCATGAATAAGGGATCAAATACGTTATGAATGAAAATTCTTTTTGGTGAGAATTAGGACCAATTCTCATTTTTATGCAATGACAATTAAATAAAATAAAAAAAATAAAAAAAATCATAATAACATTAGGTGTCAACAGCTGCCCCTCTTTGAGAGTGAGCTCGTCAGAGGTTGCTTTCAGAGACAAAATGACACCTGAATCTTGACCGGCTCGACTGGGGAAAAGAAATGCTATGAAATTGGAACCTTAATTTATTATTATTATTTTTTTTTTTATGAATGCTCAATTTAATCCCTGATTTGCTCTTGCAATTCGAACATGGACCGGAGTGAGAGAGGCTTACCTGAAGCTCACCTGTCAGATGCTGCCGGTGGCGACGAGTTTCAAGAAGATACCTAGGACTCATCATTTTATCCTAGGGAGATTAAGCTCTGACCTGTATGGTAGGTCATACCATTATGGGATTCCTAACTGGCAGGAACCCTAGGAAGGCGCATCCTTTCTTAGGAAATTTGCCAAGGATTTTGATCCGTATGGTGGATTAGACCATAAGCGGTTCGCCTACAATAAGGCTTACCTAGGAAAACAACTTCTTCAACATTTTGGAATTAGTCAAAGTTTCGATCCGTATGGTGGATCGGACCGTTGGGTTGACCCTTATGGCGGTATCTACCTCTGAGTTTTGACCCTTCAGGCGGTTTCTACCTATGAGTTGACCCTTTAGGCGGTTTCTACCTTTGTTTTGACCCTTCAGGCGGTATCTACCGTCATTTGACCCTTCAGGCGGTATCTACCTTCATTTGACCCTTCAGGCGGTATCTACCTTTGTTTTGACCCTTCAGGCGGTTTCTACCTTTGTTTTGACCCTTCAGGCGGTTTCTACCTTTGTTTGACCCTTCAGGCGGTTTCTACCTTTAATTGACCCTTCAGGCGGTATCTACCATTGTTTGATTTTGAAAAGGGGTCTCATGACGAGGGTTCTCCACGTCCAATGAGACTGCTTAAATTTTGAAAAGGGGTCTCATGACGAGGGTTCTCCACGTCCCATGAGACTGCTTAAATTTTGAAAAGGGGTCTCATGACGAGGGTTCTCCACGTCCGATGAGACTGCCTAAATTTTGAAAAGGGGTCTCATGACGAGGGTTCTCCACGTCCGATGAGACTGTTTGATATTTGAAAAGGGGTCTCATGACAAGGGTTCTCCACGTCCGATGAGACTGCCTAAATTTTGAAAAGGGGTCTCATGACGAGGGTTCTCCACGTCCGATGAGACTGCCTAATTTTTGAAAAGGGTGTCCTAGGACGAGGGTTCTCCACGTCCTGCTGGGACAGTTTGCTGATTTCTTTTGAAAAAGGGTTCTATCCTCACCCCTTCTTTTGAAAGATCCCGAAATTTGCCGGGAATTCAATTTTGAAGCAGTGAAAGATTTCATCTTGACAAAGCTTCACTTGGGTCTGTTGAGGCGACATTCTGGGAGCTGGGTTCTCCAGGTATCCCGCAGAAGTTTGAGCTTGAAAGATTTTTCTTCACCAAGAAAACGTTAGTAATCTTTGGAAAGACCACGGCTGTCCATTTGACAAAACCGCATGATTTAAATTTTAATCATGAAATGTGCATTTTGATGCTGGAGGTTATCCAAAGCATTCTTGCAACATGCAAATGTGATCACAAATCCCTTGCACGGAAAATCTGGATCAACAGTTTGAAAATTCCAAAAAGAGTTTGTTCAAAACATCAATTGGAATATTTCTCGATAAGGAGGTCTTCTCACCTGTTTTGCTATAGTGGTTTTTTATAGGGGACGCACTCAATTCCCTACTAACCTGTGCCTAGGTTTTAGGCTCATTCGCAGCGCATACATTTTGATCAGTCGGGAGGTCTTCCACGGGACCGCAATGTTAGGCTTGGATATTGGCTTTCAAGGGGGACTCGCTTTGGAGTCGAGGCCATTGAATGAAAGTCTTCACCATCTGCTCCGGGTTTACAAGTCAAGAACCCTGCAAAATGAGAAAGAAAGAGTCTTGCTCGTACTTCTTCGAGCTAAGCTATATGTTAACCCAAGTGTCTTAGTCAGAGAAGACTGTTTCAGGGTTGTAACATTGGTAGGATTGGGGACCGAAAAAGGCTTGTTTTTGGCCCAGAAATCACGAAGGATTTGACATTGGTGATCATTGCAAATTTGTCACATGTCTTTTCCATTCTGCATCTTCCATTTTTGAGGTGTGCAACCGCTTTTGAGGTGTGCACAAGTCCTTTAGAGAACGTCTCTTGTGGTATTAAGAGATTGACAATTCTGTCCGTGTTTTTGCACCACGGCTGACATCATTTGGGGAGCAGTCTTCTTGATCTGACTCCTTTATGGGTTTTTCTCTCTTCCCAACTAGGCTTTATTGGGGATCAATCAAACAGTTTTCACGAGCATCGGCCTTGCTTTTACCAAGCACTTTGCTTTTTCTTGATGCTGGGGATTTTTTTCTTTGTTGAAATCCCGCCTTTTCTTTTCCTTTGGAACTACGATGTTCAGAAAATTGTGCTAGATATACAACTTGAATCATAGCACATTTAAACGCCGATATGAAATTTTTCTATAAATCCCATCTCTTGATTTCTTCCGTTCTTGGAGTGATGCAGTTTCTATCTTGAAACATCCCATGATCACCAACAGGGGGTTTATGAAATGAATTCGCAGGCTCAACTTGGCTGTGCAAAGGATATGGTGTGTGGGATAGAGAATGAATGCTTCTCTTCATCCTATGGCACTTGGATTACGATATAAACAACACACAAAGATTAATGTTAGTCCGAGCAAGAAAATTTCTAACCATTTTCTCCTGATGCTGCTGGACATACTTCCTTTTTGCCCCGGTGTGGGGTGGTTCTTGACAGGGTTAAGAATGAAAACCGCCGTTCAAGTGGGTTGTCAACGGTCACCTGTAGTGTTTATGATATGAAACGAACGCCTCCGTCGTCCCAATCCATGTAATCGCTGCGAATGGTCCCTACCTCCGTAGGTCCAGATTTTACTATTTGATTCGCCCCACTCATCTCTCAAGTGTATGTAGGATGTGTTTGGATTTGAGCTTGCCTCTCTTTTGAGAAAACATCCTTTTGAGAGTTTTGAACAACTTTTGATTGGAAAAATCTCTTTCGTTTTCCCAAAAATTTTACCCGTCAAGGGGATTTTATGGTGCACAATGCGTGTTCAGACAACCTCATGTTTCAAAACATGAATGCCAATGAAGTTAGAATTCCATGTCTTTTCTAGACATCCGATTCTGAAAGCTTTTCTTTTCTTCTCTATTTTTTTATTCAACATCTTCAAGGGATTAGGGAGAGGGATACTTACCTGTCCCTCGCGGCTGGAGATCCCTGAAAATGCAGAAGAAACATGTTATTGTTCGTTCATGAATTTTTCAAAAAATTGGAACGATACGATTTACCCTTGGTCATGTATCCTAACGGGTAATACATGGGAAGTGAGAACTTGTTCGTCTCCAAGGCGACTCCCCTGTCAAGGATAAACAGTAAGTGTCAATTCATATTCGCCAATTCAAGACAAATTGGGACGATACAACTTTACTCTTGATTTTCATCCTATCCTGATGTTGCGTATTGATGTGAACAACACCTATCAAATCCGCGTATCCATGTTTGTAGTGTTTGCAACATCAATGGTTCCTCTGTTCTGGTTGGGTAATGTCCATTCTGTTATTCGAACGCATGACTTTTTATGACCTCGTCTATTTTTATAACCTGCGATGAGAAATGGAGAAAACTTTATCCCCCGATCGATTGAAAATCAATTTGGAACGATACGTCTTTTTACCAAACGGGTGGCTTCGTGGCCAGATGCATTTCGCATTGAAGGGATGGATTCCCTTATGTTCTGTGAACGATGATCATCGCTTAGAGAGTTCTCCCTTGAGCTTGAAGATGCTTAAGAGGTAAGGCGGATCCTCGTACGGTTGGTTTCAAGCGTATATGAGGAATGTTCCCATGGGAATTTTATAATGAGGCTACCAATACAGTCATTCAGGGTATTCAACCTCCCTCTCACTTGAGCATTTTTTTTATGAGCAAATTGCGCCTTGAATCAGACCCATGATCGTCGGCTTTGTGTCACCATTAGAAGAGTCCGCCAGCTTCAGGCTGATCGATCCAGAAATTGAGTTCTTCCCCAAGGAAATCGCTCGAATCTCCGAGCCATGTATGTTCAAGTTGAGTATGACCGACTGCCAGTGATGAATTTCTTTCATCACTTTCGCCTTGAACGATCCGATTCTCCGAGCTCGAACCTCCATTGTTGCCCTGTTGAGACTGTGGTTCATATTCCTGAGGGGTGTTAAGATAATCCTGGGGGTTGTTCAGCTGATTGATCCAAACCCCTAGCTCTTCATCAAGGAAATCGATTGCTTCTTCGAGCTCTAGGCGCTCAAACCGGGTGTCATTGACTGTAGGCGAGGGACTTCTCCCACTGTCCTCGCCGTGAGCAATTTGGCTTCTCGAGTTGGAACTCCCCTCGTTGACCAGTAAGTTTGTAGACGTGTCCCATGTAGATGTCGGATTCGCCATGGGAAGAGCACTAGCAACGGGTTGGTGCTCGAATCGGGGGTTTCCCATTTGCTGGAGTTGTGTTATGTACCCCTGGAAAGTGTTGTAGTCATAACCATACCTGGCGTATTGGTCCGAGCTGGTTCCATATGGGTCTGATGTTGTCGCGGTTTTCTTTAGCCACTTTCTGTAGTGCTTGAGGTGACTCATGACGCTGCTTCTGGTAACTCCTGTCACGTTCATGATCTCTAGTATGTGCTGTGGACGAGCCGAGTTGATCCCCAGTTGTTGAACTGCATCCACAAATTTGTAATGAAGCTCTCGGGTCCATTGAAGCTTTCTCTTTTTTTTGTTACCCAGAGTAGCACCGGAAACTCGACGGTTGCTTTCTTCGAGATCCGACTGCGCTGGAATCTGCTTTGGTGGAAGTTCATCACCCCCAAATTGATTGGCCTCGATGGGGAGCTCATCACTGAGGAGGTTCCACTCCTTATGATATAGGCTCCATCCGTCAATAGGCAGTGATATTGACTCTCCAGTGTTGATTTGCTCAAGTGAGTCTTGAACGGCGCCCGACCGCTCCGGAGGATGTTGTGGAAGCCATTGCGCCAAGTGGGCATTATTAAACTGCGGATACGGCCCTTCGAGGAACGCTTCGCCGATTGGAATAGGGTTGTTGCAGTTAAGGCAAGCAGCAACGCTCAAAGCCTCTTTACACTTCGCGTTTTCCATTCGGAGTTGTTTAACTTTGTCATGTAGAATCTGCAACTCGCGATGTCTGAATCCATCCATCCACCGGGACCGTTTGTTGCGAAACCAAATCTTGACTCTCGCAGGCTCCATACCTAGTTTCCGGCCTAGCTCAATTTCCTGCTCCTCCGTTGGACGGGCATTCACTAAAAAAAACATTAAGCTCTTGGCGTTGGTATGGAGTGTGGGGTTCGTGGGGTTTCCTTCTCACGCGCTGAACATCGCCACCGACATTCTCGCCGCCGGGGGTTTGGGTTTCTTTACTAGATGAGCCAATCTCCATAGCCCTTGTGCCAAATCGAGCTCCAAGATCTTCACATTCTAGCAGCTCAAGCTCGGAGATTTCATGGTCGGGTGCGTCTAACAGGTAACGGTAGCTCCCGGACATGTTGGACAGAAATATCACTAGTCGATTTTCGTTTCGCTCAGTTTTCTCCCCTTTCCCTCGAATGCTCTCTGTAACTCTTCAGAGGTTAAGCATGCTCCAAGGATCATCCTTTCGATTTAGATAACGATTGTCTGGCGAGCGCTC
Organism: Rhodomyrtus psidioides; assembly: GCA_021437785.1. Lineage (NCBI taxonomy): Eukaryota > Viridiplantae > Streptophyta > Magnoliopsida > Myrtales > Myrtaceae > Rhodomyrtus > Rhodomyrtus psidioides. Next base: position 4,270,364 of record JAILYB010000044.1, on the reverse strand, counting down.
CTCTCGAGACTTCGTGATTCCCCCATGTCTTTTCTTACTCTGTCCTATGCGAGTGGAGCCTGAAGATCTTTCGCGTCGATCTCGCTTTGTCGAGCACTACGTCTGTCCCCCTAGCTCGGTCTCCAAAGTGATAGGTCTGTCAACCTTTCGGCGTCATTATATTTTACTAAGCCCGAGATGAGGTCAGTGGTGGATCCGTGACTCCTCGGGGACGCGTTAATGAAATTTGCTCAGCCCTGCTGCACATAAACAATTAATACAACCCTCATTTTTTTCGAGTATTAAAAGGTGAGAGAGTGATGTCCGGAGATTAACATTTTAGTCTATTCAGATTCAGCCTTTCAAGCATTCCCCCCAAAACTCATTCTCTTCTCTACGTTCAATCGCGCATGGCTTCCTCTCCTGTACCTGCTGCCTTAGCCGGGGCTTCGATCCAATGGGAGAGATTTTATCACCTCCTGGGTAGAGGTTATAATTACATAAACACTCATCCCGAAGCGGAGGTTGAAATCCGTGCTCTGATTCCAGCCTTGGATACCGCGTGTATCGAGGGTACGAAATTGCAAAGGGAGTTTGTGATCTTCCCAACTCTCTTCAACAATTTCCTAGAGGCTTACGAAGTCGCTAGCCGGGATGTCACTTTGACTTGTATCGTGCGAGCTCGTTATCAAGACAGGACTGATTCCCTGGTGTTGGCCATGCTGACGGCCGATAACCATAAGAGAGCTGTTGAATACGCCAACGTCCAGGTCTCATTGCTAGTTCGTGAGAGGGACAACTTGGTGGAGCGTCTAGCTCTCTGTCAAACCGTCTTTGAGCAAGATCAGAACAATCTCATGCTGAGGTTCCAGTGCACATGGCTAGAGGAAAGGCTCGACGATCTGATCGTGGATATAGCTTGCGGGAGAGCGCTGGCCCAGGACTTAGAACATGAATCTGAGTACTACGAGGCCAAGGTGAACGAGCTTAAGGAGACATGCCGTCTCCTCCTCTTCAAGCTTGTAGAACTTGATCCTCGGAGCGCCAGCAGTAGGCAAGGCATGGATAGTATGGAGAGTCAATTGAGCTCTTTCGTGATGGTTGTCAGAACTCATTTTGGGTTTACCGCTCCCCCTCAGTGATCCACTTGTAAAATTTCCTGCCGAATGAAATAAATGTGAGTTTGTTTATATACGCTCTTTCATTCTGCATTGTTGACTAGCCAAGAAAGGTTTTTGCTTTCGGATCTACGCGACTCCTTTTTCTCCTGTGTCAACAGCTTGACTACGCATCATTCTCACAGCCCGACGTTTTATATTTGATTGACTTGAATGCCTCGTGAGAAATAGATTTGTAGTTTCTCGAAACTTAAAGATTGCCCCTGATTTTGTGGTCATAGCGTTTGGGGCTGCTAGCAATTTTTTACTTTCGAGTTCGATCACATTCTGCTAGCAACTCATGCTATCAATTCTGCCTTCACGCGTCGGGGCTGATTTTACCTTGAACAAGGAGTTACCGTATACACACGAGATGACGTTCGCAGACAACATTATGCAAAATCAACTCTAGCTATTGAAGAAACAAACGCATGCACCGATGAGAACTTTACAACAAGAGATACATCCTTCTCGCGTACATCCCCTTCTTTCTTTGGGCATGTCCAATGACTAACCAATCTGGCCTTGGCTTCGGTGTGCCATTACCGACTGCAGATCATGGTTGCCAACCTTTAATAGCTTCCAACTGATCGAACCAGGTATCAAGTCCTTCATCGAAGAAATCATCTGACCCCTCGAACGATTGATGTGTAGGTTGAGCCGCATCGCCCGACGGGTTCTTCGAACTGGAACCCCCATCCTTGTTTGGGATTATAAGAGGAGATTTGATCGATCTACCACAAGCATCTCCCACTTGGGAATTAGGGAAATAAAAATGCTCCAAGCATTCTCCCATTAGATCATCTGAAGCCACATGCTCCGATTGGGCAAACCCTCGAGCACTGGGCGTGGTGGGCTGATCCGCAACAGGAAGAGCGCTGGCTAGCTGCTGCTCGGACAGAGAAGTGCTTACTTGCTGCACTTGTGGTACGTACTCTTGAGGAATGCCGAGATGATTCGGAGGGATATCATGAGCAATTTCTCCGTAGTCGGCAGTAGAACGGCTGGCTCGGTTGGTGTCGAGATCCGGCCAGACCTCTCTTGACTTACGTAGATTTCGTTCGAGGTCACGCCTGGTGTTTAAGTTCGAATCGGGCCCTTCTAGGCTCAGCATGGTAGAACGTCGTCTTAGCGCCTTTCGGTAACTACCAAGGTGGCTCGCGACTGCGCATATAGAGACTTCCGGTTCATTCATGATCTCAAGTATGCGTGCTGCGCGCGTTGGTTTGGTTCCTACCTCCCGAACCGCGTCGAGGAACTTGCGATGAAGACTCGGGGGCCATGTTGATACCTGATTTTTTGACCAGGTCTTTTTCAGTTTTATTTTTCGAAAAATCACAAAACATTTATAAAAAGTCAAAAAATTACAAAATCAACTTGAGACTTTATAAAAAGTCAAAAAATCACAAAACATTGCACACACTGGCGGTCAAACACACATGGCACTTGAGACTTTCGTATTCGTTCCCGCCTACCATCTGCATTGGCGATATCTAGCCCTCTTGGGTAGGTACCCTTGGGGAGGAATCTGCCTCGTGTGGATCGTGGGAGCCTGAGCCGTAGGTTCCTCACCTGACTTTCGGTTTTCTTTTTTAGAGTATACCCACTTGTCGCATGCGCATGTCCATGGATGGTTGGTATACCTAAAACCACCCATTGATACAGGGGGCATTCCACGTCCCCCAAAGTGTGGTTGGTAAGACATTTATCTCTAAACGTACTTTAATTCCTGCTTCATGATATGACTCATACATTGCATACATCCATATGCATTTGCATCATGAAGATTACTCAAGTGACTAATGGAAACAACAATGATTATGGGGTAGGATGTCGCTGTTCCCTAAGAGCTCGACGGAGTTGGTGACCTTCGAGTACTTGAGAAACGTTACTCGCCCCGGACCAAACACGAGGCTACACTTTACTAGATTCGTGTATGGTCGGGAACTGACTGGACGTAAGCTGGGGTATGCTGAGGACTGTCAAACCCGCTACTACGTTGATAATCTCAGATTCAAGCGACAATCAGACGAAATGATGAAGGATTATCTGGAGATGAAGAGACAACGTCGCAACCAACTAGCTAGGGAAGCGTACGCCCGCAGGAAGGCTGAATTGCTGGCCAAAGAGAACATACCCATAATTACTTCTTGGGGAAGGAAGAGACGCCCTGCGATCAAGACCAAGCCAAGGCATATCACGATCAAGAAAGCAGAACCCGAGAAGGCTCCCGAAGTCATCGTACCCTGGACTAGAAAGTGGCCGGAGGAACTACAACCTCTCGACCAAACCATTGAAGATAACTCCCCTACCCTAGATTAAAGGAGAATTCCTGACCGACTGTCATTTGGGTAGACTTCTAAAGAAAGAGTGATCTAGACCCTCACGTTCCATTGTCTTTTATGGCTTTCTTGTTTGAAAAACCTTTCTTTACCATTCTTTTATTAGACATCTTGACTGTAATAAGAGTACATCCCACTTTGCTCCTTTGATGTGTTGACCAATGGAACGTGACATTGCTGTTCCCTTTAGTCACTGGGTAAACCTGACTAAATTGCATAATTCACTTCCCTGAAATGCAAATTAGGCTTTGAGTCAGGCTTTCAAGACCTGAAAAAGGATCCTAATCTCCATTTCTTCAAATTGAACTATGCAATCAAGTTAGCTCATGCATGCTTCATGACATCTGCATATTCATACATTTAAAGTAATTTCTGGCGATTGACCTTTTAAAATCATTTGCATATTTTAAACTTGATGGGAAAGAATGATATTCAAGTGTTCAAGATCCCCCGAGCTGAACTCCAATCATGGTGGGATGGCATGGGCGAAGCCAGCCAGAAGTATGCGGAGTCACGACTAGGATACTTACTGGACCTACTGAAGATTGAGTGCCCACCTGCCTTTATTCAAGCCATGGCGCTCTACTGGGATCCTACCACCGCTACATTTTGCATGGAAGGATTAGAGATCACTCCCACTATCGAGGAATACAGCGCTGTCATCGGAGTTGAATTCACCCCTACGCTCGTCCGACCCCCTATAGGACTTGAACCCCTAAGTCAGGTAGCTGAATTCCTTGACACAAACCTAAATGAAGTCAAAGTAGATGCGAAAAGCAATTCTGGAGAAGTTTCCCTATCCTTCCTTATAGACCGATTTTCCCGCCTTCCTGCTTCTAAAGGAACCAAATCTGGTAGAGCCTTTATCTTGGCATTCTTTAGCTTTGTGCTATTCCCAATCTCAACTGTCACCTTCGACCCTATCATGGCTATAGTAGCTAGGCAAGTCTGTTGTGGATGGGATTACTCAAACATCCTCCTTGCCGAAACCTTCCTCTCCCTAAATCGTTTCAAGAAAAGCAAAAAGGGAATCTTTAGAGCTTCTAGTGATCTGCTGTATTTGTGGTTCACATCCCATATCAGACAATTCCACATCCGCATGGGTTTCACTGAAATCAGCCCCAATGCACACCCTCTTAAAACATTTGCTAGAACCCATACACGTGTTCCTAAGTTTAACTTTGTAGAATGGAAGAACTTCCTCAAAGTCCTAAAACCTGAGCAACTCCGATGGCGGCTAAGGTTGCCGACGCTGAGCAAAGTCAGATTGACCTGCGATGACGGAAGCCCAGTCCCCTTGCTAGGATTCACAGGCGCAACTGCATACTATCCAAGGAGGGTGATTCGACAGTTTGGAGCACTTCAGGAGATCCCTTTTTCACCGCGACCTTGTGTCTTTTCCTTTGACTTACCAAGCCAGACCCTCACGGAGGAGGAGAAGAAACAACTTGAAGCCAAGGTGGCATCCATCATACTCTCCTTGAAGAATTCCCAGGCTGAAGAAATAAGTTGGCCAGAAGACATGACTCGAGAAGAAAACACTCATAGAGCCACCACAGAATACATTCAACATTTCAAAGCGATCCGACGAAGCCTTGTCGAGCCCTACATACCTGAATACATCGTGCCGTACGTACCTGGAATAGAGCCCTACATACCCGAAGACATGGGACCATTGTCATGTTCAGAAGACGAGGAGCCCCAAGCTGAAGAGGGGAATCTATACTGGATGATGAGGATACCTTAGACCTCAAACGTCCTAGACTTGAATAGGCTATTCCGTCAAGTATAAAATAAGCAAGCATTGTGATGCCTTCTCATACATTCTCATTTCTGTGGAATACTATCTTGGACACATGAGTATGAATGTGAACATGTTTTGCAAATGCATAAAAAACTATCGTCAGAAATTACGCTTCTTTTAATTCCATGAGTTCTTGTCGGGAAATGATTAAAAGAACTACTTACATGAGGCTAAGGCTCACAAAGTAGCCCTTTTTCTCATCTACTGACAAGAAGCATGCAACTAAAAGAATTAGCTGCTTCTTTTTGCTAAATAAGCGAAGCACTCACAGAGATCTTTTTTGAACAGGTACACTCTCATCACGGAATTGCCAACGCATCGTTTCCGTACCCGCCTAAAGACGAGAATGGAACAGCAGGAATTGACTCCGCGCGTAGGCATGTTGGAATCTCAGATGACTGCCCTGGCAACTATGATGGCTGACATTAAAGCCATGCTGGAGACCAACCAAGCTAGACAGACAACCACCCACAATCAGAACAACTCAGGCCCTTCCATGGTACCTGATGTAACAGATAAAGAAGCAACCAGGGATACCCAACATACAGAGGAAAACGTTCATGAACCAAATAGTCGGGCACAACAAAAAGCCTCGCCTGTTGTCATCAACCTTGAAAAAGAGGAGAAGGGAAAACAAACTGTGAAGACAGAGGCAGAGGCTAAGAGATTGGCCAAGATCGAAGAATGCCTGAGCAGTCAAGGCTATGAGCTGGCCCGCTTCGACAAAATATCTCCTTTTGCTAAAATAGAGACTCCTCCTGACTATAGGGAGCCAGAGTTCGTGAGAAAATACAACGGGACAGGCTGTCCCCGTGCCCACCTCAAGTACTACCTGCGCAAGATGGCGCACTACTCGGATTACATTCCGTTGTTGATGAACACATTCCAAGAGAGTTTGGCTGGCGCCGCTCTGGCTTGGTTTATTGAGCTAGACTTAGAGGATTATGACGGATGTGAGGACCTTGCAGAAGACTTCCTCAGGCAGTACAAATTTAACACGGCTACAGCCCCAACAAGAGAAGACCTCCTACGAACTTCAAAAGCGAGGGGCGAATCGATCAGGACATATGCTCAGAGGTGGCGAGCCTTGGCTACCCAAGTAAAGCCTTCAATCCCAGAAGAGGAGCTGATCGACTTATTCCTAAAAGCACTCCCCTACGAGTACTTTGACAGACTGAACACTTCTGGATGTCAGACATTCGCACACCTGATTAAGGTTGCTGAGAGGCTGGAATGGGCCTTGAAAGAAAGAAGGCCTCAGGAAGCTCCTACTAGGAAGCAGTACCCTTTGAGAAAGGAAAGAGAAGCCGGATTGGACATAGCATTTATACCAGATCCCCACAAGTTAAAGCCATTTGGCAATTCTAATCAGGCCAAAGGCGGATCATCCTGGTTAGCGCCAAAGGTACAAGAGCCTAGAAGAAAGCAACCCCAGAGACAATTCTCTCAACTCCCGAGACCTTTATCCAAGCTACTCCCGATGCTGCTGGAGCAACACTTGGTGGCAAAAGAACCACCTAGGGTAAACCCCGCAAGATATCCTGGCTTTGATGAGAGCCAGACCTGTGCCTACCATATGGGCGAAAGAGGGCATAATGTGGATAACTGCTATGTCCTGAAGCTGAAAGTGCAAGCCCTAATTGATAGTCAGATTTTGAAATTTGACAATGCAGCCCCAAATGTACAAGAAAATCCGTTGCCAGATCATCAAGCAATAGGGGCAATATTCACTGAAGAAGAGGAGGATTACCTTAAACTGAAGGTAGATATGCCTAAGCTGGACACCCTGCTAACAATCACTTCATCATACCCAAAAGAAGGGGAGATATCAACTGACCAAAAGAAGTTGTGTATCGACAAGATGAAGAGCTTGGGGATAGTGTCCGATATTACTGATGAAGAATTTGAAGGGATCAAAGCATCTCTATCTTTGAAAAGAAACCACTTCTTGATCACAGCTGGGCAGAGTAACACCTGTGGTACCTCACATGAGAACTTGGTAAGCAGCCTGAGGCCAGCTACTCAGTCAGAGGAAGAATTTGAAGAAGACGAAATAGAAGCCAAGAGGAGAAGTCTAGCAGACCTCAAGTTTATGGTTGACGCACTTGAGAAGAGCGAAATTATAGACAACCTGGGTCAAGATTCTGGAGGATACAATTTCAAGGTGAAATATTCGGCCCCTCCCAGCTTTTATCAGAAGATTGAAGACATCATACCAGACGGATGGGGAGGTATGGATGATCTCTCTCAACCAGAAACCTCAAACGGTATGGAAGAACTCGACAACGCCATATTGATGATCGAAGTAGCCACGGCCGTGGTGATCAGATTGGATGAGCTGGATAGCCTGAGCAAGGTAGAAGATTGCCCAGTGAGGCCTGTCGTAATTCAATTGCCTCAGGAGGAAGAGAGCAATACGTCAGGACCAGAGGTACCTCATCAGACAACTGTAACGATAAAAGTCCCCCCAGTAGAAGAGTATGATCCCAAAGCTGTTCATTGGGACTATATGACCACACAAGTAGATGCAATAATGAGGTCTAGAAGATTTTATGCCCCCAGAGAGGGAGAATCCGAAAAAAAAGATGTCTCAAAGGAAGATGCCGAAAAGCTCGTATCGATCATCAAAACCAGTGAGTTTGAAGTGATAGAGCAACTGAGGAAGATGCCCGCTCAGATATCCTTGCTAGACCTATTCATCAATTCAGAGAAGCACAAGGACGCCCTATTGAAGGTACTCAATAAAGTACATGTCCCTGAAACAATTAATGATGTCCAACTAGGGGACTTTGTAGGGGCAATTCTCTTAAAAGACCAGTTGAGCTTCTCTGACGAGGACTTCCCCATGGAAAGAAGAGGGCACAACAAAGCTTTATACATCTCTGCCCAATGTAACGGCAAAAGAGTGGCACACGTATTGATCGATAATGGATCAGCCTTTAACATCTGTCCTTTGGCTACCATAAGGAGGCTGGGAATCAAGGAAGAGATGATCAAGACATCCAAGACAGCTGTAAGAGCATTCGACGGCATGAGGAAGACTGTAGAGGGAGAGATCGAGCTTGACGTATTCATCGGCCCGACAAAGTTCTCTATAAACTTTCAAGTAATGGATCTACCCAGTGCATTTGGATTCCTGCTAGGAAGACCTTGGATCCATACAGCAGGAGCTGTCCCTTCGAGCCTGCACCAAAAAGTACGTTTCGTTGTAGATGGGAAGGTAATTACCGTACATGGGGAAGTCGACCTCCAGGCATACCAGAACAGTGCCATTCCCTATATTGAGCCTGAAGAGAAAACTGAAGCGAGCTATCACTCTCTAGAGTTGGTAGCAACAGTCCTTACCCCAGTAGGGTCGAAGTTGAGAACTCCTTACATCTCAGAAGCCAGTCTTCTACCAGCTAAGATGCTGCTGGCATACGGGTTCAATCCTGAAAAAGGCCTAGGCAAACATAATCAGGGTATAAATGCCCCGCTACAGTTGAAGGCTAATCCACATAAAATGGGCTTGGGGTACCAGAAGTATCCCATGAATGATTCTGTCCCGAAAGCAACAGGCCGAGGCCAAGGCAAAAGCCTGGGACGCCGTGGAGGCGAAAACAGCCCGAATAGCTCATTCATCGGTTCTCCAACCTGGAAGGGAAGGTCTCGAATGTTCAAGAATCCCTTAAGTACCTACTTCGACCAGAACTCCAAATGGCTATCTGAAGAGGGTATCACTTCGCCGATGGAACCAGATCTGACAAATCCTTTTCTCGAAGATGACTCTGTGAATGTCATCATGGAGTGGTTGGACAGTGAAGCCACTTCTTCTGAGTAAATAGACTCTTCCTTCATCTTTAAATACTGTGTTTAGAACTTTCTGCATTTCACTGTATTTTCTTTCCTTATTGAACGCATAAGAAAACGCCTTTGGATCTCCGGCCGTTGGTCCAAATAGCACATCTTGTAACGCGGCCCATTTCGCATTCAATAAAACCACACATGTTTTGTTAAGGACATATGGAACCACGAATCAGCCCGATGATGATAATGGTCTTCCATATAGAAGCTTGAGGCCTGATTTGCCATATGATTCCTAATCTTCAAAAGATTTTCAAGGGGCCGGGATATCCAATGACATGAGGATTAGTCCCATCTGTACTTACATCTATTTCGAAAAACTTTTTCAAAAAGACTTTACATAAGCATGCATGTCATTTTTACTGAGCACAAACTAACCATACTCATGACATTTCAGGCATATCATCTCAAACATGCATACCGGGTTGTTACAAAATTCGGATCCCTCCATTAACCACTCCTATAACATTGAGGAAGATGAAGACGAGGATTACGCGTCTATCCGTAGGGATTGGAACACCTTTGAAGAATCAAAGCCTCCTACTTCAGAAGAACCAATTGTCATTAATTTGGGAGACACCGTGAACGTCAAAGAGGTCAAGATCGGCGGACACCTATCCCGTGATGAAAGGCTCGAGTTCACCAAGCTACTAAAAGAATATCAAGACATCTTCGCATGGTCTTACGCGGATATGCCAGGCCTTGATCCTAAGATTGTGGAACATGCGTTGCCCACGGATCCTGGCATCAAACCTGTCAAACAAGGCAGTAGGCGGATGAAAGCCGAGTTAGAAGACAAGATTAAGGAAGAAGTCATGAAACTCCTTAGGGTAGGCTTCATTGAAGCTATCCCATATTCAGAATGGGTTGCAAATATAGTCCCCGTCATGAAGAAAGACGGAAAAGTTCGGATCTGCGTAGATTACCGAGATCTGAATAGAGCAAGCCCAAAAGATGATTTTCCACTCCCCCACATTGATGTATTGGTGGATAGTACAGCAGGTTATAAATTATTCTCATTCATGGATGGATTCTCGGGATACAACCAAATCTCCATGAAACAAGAAGACAAACCCAAGACTGCATTTACCACACCATGGGGGAATTTTTGCTACAGAGTCATGCCCTTTGGATTGAAAAACGCCGGGGCTACCTACCAGAAGGCTATGGTCACGTTATTCCATGATATGATCCACAAAGAGATTGAAGTATATATTGATGACATGATCGCTAAATCCAAGAAAGGACAAGATCACATACAGGTATTAAGAAAATTATTTGAGCGCCTGCGCAAATACAAGTTAAAGCTGAACCCTAACAAATGCGTGTTTGGGGCAAGATCCGGGAAACTCCTTGGGTTCATAGTCAGCAACAGGGGCATTGAGATTGATCCCTCAAAAATCCAGGCCATCCACGATTTATCAACTCCATCCACAGTAAAAGAAGTGAGAAGCCTTCTAGGGAGATTGAACTATATTGCCAGGTTCATCAATCAGCTGTTTGATGTGGCTAAGCCAATCTTCAAATTGCTTAAGAAAGGCGCGAAAATAACATGGGACGCCGAGTGCAGCAAGGCATTCCAAATGATCAAAAACTATTTGATCACACCACCGGTGCTTGTGCCACCAATTCCTGGTCACCCATTGACCTTATACCTGACCATACGACAAGAGTCCTTGGGAGCCTTACTTGCCCAGACAAGCCCGATAGATGGAAAAGAGAGGGCCATTTATTACCTGAGTAAGAAATTCATGCCATCTGAAGCAAAATATATACCAGTTGAAAGGGCCTGCGTAGCAGCAGTATGGGTACTACGAAGACTAAGGCAGTATACCCTACATCATCACATTTAGCTCATAACAGAGAACGACCCCGTCAAATACCTCTTGGAGAAACCTGCTTTAATTGGGAAACTGGCAAAATGGCAAGTAATGTTGTCTGAATTTGACATTAAATGTTCTCCACAGAAGTCGGTAAAAGGGAGAGCTATAGCTGACATGCTGGCAGAAAGCCCGTCAAGCGGTGAGTCCCCTGAAGTAGCGAACACAGAAGGCCGAATTCTGAACTTAGCAGAGGATAAGTGGATCATGTATTTCGATGGTGCTGTTAACCTATCAGGGGCAGGCACTGGGGCAGTACTAATGGGGCAGGCACTAGGGCAGTACTGATATCCCCAGATGGTCAACATTACCCTGTCGCGGCAAAGATAACTTTCCCTTGTACCAACAATATTTCAGAATATGAGGCGTGCATTCTGGGTCTACGACTGGCCCTTTCTATGGAGATACCTAGGTTACAAGTCTTTGGAGACTCCATGCTCATTATTCTACAGACACAAGGGGAGTGGAAGACGAAAGATGCAAAACTCATCCCCTACCATGAATACCTTGAAGAATTGATACTCAAGTTTGAAGAAGTGTCATTCGAGTACCTATCAAGGTCTCACAACCAATTCGCAGATGCATTAGCCACCCTAGCCTCGATGTTACAAACGATTGAAGGGTTGGATATAGAACCTCTGAGGATCAGCATTGTTGAAAAGCCAGCTTATTGCATGCTAATCGAAGAGGAATGTGATGAAGAGCCATGGTACTATGACATCAAGAATTACCTCTTGAAAAGGGAATTCCCTGAAGGATGCCAGTCAGGAGACCGAAAATACATAACCAAGATGGCCAGCAAGTTCTTCCTCAATGGACAAATTCTATACAAGAGATCGTTCGATTCCACTCTACTGAGATGCGTAGATGCCAAAGAAGCAAATATTCTCATGAAAGAGATTCATGAAGGTGCGTGTGGGCCTCACATGAACGGCCACCTCCTAGCCCGGAAGATCATGCGGCTAGGTTATTATTGGATGACCATCGAATCAGACTGCTGTCAGCACGTCCGGTCATGCCACCAATGCCAAATATACGGGGATAAGATTAACGCACCCCCGAACGAACTACACCAAATGTCTGAAGTTTGGCCTTTCTCTATGTGGGGGATAGACATGATAGGGCCTATTAATCCTATGGCTTCGAATGGTCATCGCTTCATCTTGGTAGCGATTGATTACTTTACCAAATGGGTAGAAGCCAGCTCTTACAAGAATGTCACTGCAAGAAATGTGGCAAGATTTGTCAAAAGAGATATCATATCCCGGTATGGTACCCCTCAAGCGATCATCACAGATAATGGGTCCAACCTAAACAACAAGATTGTCGATGGTCTGCTGGATCACTTTAGCATTCGACATCTGAATTCATCTCCTTACCGCCCACAGATGAATGGGGCAGTGGAAGCCGCCAATAAAAACATCAAGAGAATCTTGGCTAAAACAGCAGAAAACTACAGGGATTGGCACGAAAGGCTGCCCTTCGCCTTGATGGCTTACCGAACGTCGATCAGGACTTCTACAGGGGCAACTCCCTATAGTTTGGTATATGGGATAGAAGCAGTTCTACCAGTAGAAGTTAAGATTCCCTCTTTGAGAATCTTATCCGAAGATAAACTCTCTGAGTCAGAGTATTTCAAGCACAGATATGAACAGCTGAACTTAATAGATGAGAAACGTCTTAAAGCCATTTGCCATGGACAAACTTACCAGAAGAGGGTAGCCAGGGCGTTCAATCGAAAGGTCAAGACCAGAAACTTCGAAGTAAATGACTTGGTAATTAGGAAAGTTTTGCCAAGTACTACCCATCCAGGGGGAAAATTCACTCCAAATTACGAAGGCCCCTACATCGTTAAGAAGATCCTCACGGGAGGAGCATTAATTCTTGTAAACTCCGAGGGAGAAGAATTGGGGCACCCTGTGAATTCAGATGCTATGAAGAAATATTACCCTTGAAATAAAATCAGATTCTGGTCATATGCCCTGCCTCGAATTGAGCTTACTCTTCATGATAGTCTTTGCATAAGCATATCACGCATCTATGCATACATTAGCATGTGTTCAATATTGCAGGATCCAAGGAAGCAGGGTCGCGATAAGTTGGAACGCATGATCAAGGAGACCTAACGTCATGGTGGTCAGATTTTCGCGAATCTATCCACTTCCATAGGAATGCATGATCAAGGGTAAGGTGTATCGTTCTAATTTTCTGAAATTCGAGAGCATACACTGACATATTCCTTTTATGTTTTTCAGGAATCCCTAGCCGCGCTGGGCAGGTAAGTATTCCTTCCCTAATCTTTTAGGTTTACAAGACTGTCGGAATCCTTATTGATAGAATTTGAAGGCTTCTTGGAATCTAGCATATATTCAAATCTCATGTCTAGAAAGACGCAAAAGTCTCATAGTCATGTCAATGGCATTCATGTTTAAACTTGGAGGTTATCCAAACATGATTGAAATATGCATTGTGCATCATAAATCCCCTTGGAGGGTCAGTTTTGGAGAAAGCAAAATGAACTCTTCCAAACAAAAGTTGTTTAAATCATTCAAAAGGATGTTTCCTCAGACAAGGGGCAAGCCTGGTCCAAACACATCCCATACACACTTAAGAGATAAGTGGAATGGTAAGGATAGCGAGACCTTAACCTACGGACGTAAGGGTTATTCGCGGTGATTACATGGATTGAGACGACGGAGGCATTCGTTTCTCTATCATAAACACTACAGGTGACCATTGATAACCATTTGAACGACGATTTCATTCTATACCCCTGTCAAGAACCACCCCACAGTGGGGCAAACTGGAGGTACGTCCAGAGGTATCAGGAGGTAAATGGTTAGAAGTTCTCTTGCTCAGACTTGCATCAATCTTCGTGTGTTGCTTGTCATTTTAACTTCTATGGTAATTCAGGTGCTTTAGGATGATGAAAAGCATTCGTTTCTCTATCCTACACACTGTTACCCTTCGCACTGCCCAATTGAGCCTATACGTTCATTTCACAAACCCGTTGGTGATCATTGCATATTCCAAGGTGGAAACGACGTCACTTCAAGAGCGGAAGAGTTCAAAACACAGGATTTGTGAAAAATTCCTAGATTAATGTTCGAGTGCTGAGATTCAAGCTATACGTCTAGCACATTCATTTGAAAATTCTGATCCCCAAAAGAAAAAAAAGATGGGGTCTCAAAAAGAAAGAAGAGAGAAAAATTTAATCTTGGGCATCAAGAAAAAGCAAAGTGCCTGGTAAAAGCAAGGCCAATGCCCATCAAAATACTTGTACACTTGTGAATCATGTGTTTGATCTTGTAAATGCCGAAAGGTGGCATGATACCTTTGAATAGGTCACTAGTGAGATCTGATTGTAAAAGAAAAATTCCAAGGGAGCTGGACAGCAAAGGATACTCCCAGATTATGTCACATTTAGATGACAAAAGCATAGACAAGGTATTGACGCCGTCTTGACATGAGAGAGACGTTCTCTAAAGACAAATATGCACTTCAAAGACTAAAGACGCTCTTTAGACGAGAAGGGACAAGATCGGCGGCAAACCTGCAGTGATCACCAATGTTAGACCCTTCGCATATTCTAAGCCAAAAACAAGCCTTTTTTGGTCCCCAATCCTACCTACGTTACAACCCTGAAAAGCCTTTTATGATTAAGGCACTTGGATTGACATAGGGTTTAATGTCTAAGCTTAGCTCGAAGAAGTTCGAGCAAGATTATTTCTTTCTCATTTCGCAGGTTTCTTGACTTGTAAACCTGGAGCAGACGTTGAAGACTTCTCTTCGAAAGCCTTGACTTGCACGCAAGTCCCCCTTTGAAAACCGTTGACCAAGCCCAACATTACGGTCCCTTGGAAGTCCTCCTGATCGATCGAGGTGTATTCACTGCGAATGATCCTGAACCCTAGGCACAGGCTTGATAGGAAGTTCGAGTGCATTCTTGGTAAAAGACCATTACCTCAAAACGGTGAGAAGTCCTCTTTGATGAGAATACTCCGTTGGACATTTTAACCAAACTCTTTTGGTAATTTCAGATTGTTTGATTCAAACTTTCCCCGCAAGGAACTTTTGATCACTCCCGTATGTTGCAAGGTGTTTTGGATAACCTCCAACCTCGTAATACATTCATTGAATTTTTTTTTTATGACTATGATATAAGTCATAAAGTGCTGTCAGTTTGACATCACATATCACTTAAAGACCATTGATGTGCCTTTAGTAAGAAAATTTTCAGGTTGGAGCTTTCGCAAGATTCTTGATGACTTCGGCTCCTAGAATGGCTTGCAGCACTCTTGGTAAGAAACAATTTACATGTCTAAACTTCTGCAGAATTCCTAGCAATCCCAGATCTCAGAATAACACAACCTCTCTTGGTAAGAAAAAGTTTACATGTTCAAAGCTTTTGTAGGACCCCTGGTATCCCCAGATCTCAGAATGCTACTTCTTTTGTGAAGAATATATTTCAAGTTTGAACTTTCTGCAGAATACCTGGAGCTCCCAGGTCCCAGAATGTCACCTTCAATGTCAAAAGGACAACATTCAAGATAGTCTTTCTGCGAGATCTCAGGTAGCCCCTAGATCCCAGAAGAATCTTATCAAAGTTTTTGCAGGTTTGATCTTTCTGCAGGATACCTGGAGCTCCCAGATCCCAGAATGTCACCTCCAATGTCAAAAGGACAATCACCGAAATCATCCCTCTGTGAGATTTCAAATTTATAGGATACCTAGAGCTCCCAGGTCCCAGAATGTCACCTTCAATGTCGAAAGGACAATTTTCAAAATCAGCTTTCTGTGAGGTTCTAGGTAACCCCTAAACCCAGAATAGCCCATTCGGTAAAGCCTCAAGGTCAGGCACACCTCATTTGTATAAATCCTAGTTAATTCATTAGAATATAGGATCAAAATGTTCGACAATCCCTAAGAGACTGGGTGCGTCATCCATAGGTTCCTAGCAGAGAGGAGTCCTATTCTCGGCCTGTTCCCCCTGAAGGATCAAAATGTTCGACAATCCCTAAGAGACTGGGTGCGTCATCCATAGGTTCCTAGCAGAAAGGAGTCCTATTCATGGTCTGATCCACCATACGGATCAAAACCCCTGACAATCCCTAAGAGACTGGGTGCGTCATCCATAGGTTCCTAGCAGAAAGGAGTCCTATTCATGGTCTGATCCACCATACGGATCAAAACCCCGACAATCCCTAAGAGACTGGGTGCGTCATTCACAGGTTCCTGTCAAGTGTAGGAATCCCATTCTGGTACGGCCTACCATACAGACTAGAGTTTAATCGCCCTAGGATACTCAAAAGACGAGTCCCTAGGTATTCACTAGAACCCGCTATACACCGCGCAGGCCACACGAGCATCAGGCAGGCGATCAACAGGTAAGTAACAGGTGGGTCTCTCTACTTTCTCTCTCACGTCAGCAAAAGAATGAAGAGCAAAGCCTTTACCAGTGGGACAAGAAAGATTGAGTGTCAAGATTCGTTTTTCTTTTCCCCAGTCGAGTCGGTCTAGACTCAGGTGTCACCTGTCTTTGAAAGAAACCTCTCGCAAGATTCCTCTCAAAGAGGGGCAGCTGTTGACACCTGATTTTTTGACCAGGTCTTTTTCAGTTTTATTTTTCGAAAAATCACAAAAAATTTATAAAAAGTCAAAAAAATTACAAAATCAACTTTGGTGGCCTTGACCAAGCCCAAGGAACCATTCTTGACCAAAAAATAATTTTTCACATTTTTCATATTTTTTAGTATTTTTGGAAAATAGAAAAATACTTAAAAAATCAAGAAAAATAGCATTTGAGGTCACAAAAATATGGAAAAATATCCAATATTTTTCCTTTTAATCCCTTTTATTTTTGACCTCTCAAAAAAATCAAAATCAGATTCAATTTTAGGTGTTCCTTTATAACCCGTACTATTGAATTTGAAGAAAAAATAACAATTGAGTCTTTTAATTTGCAATTTTGGAATTTTTTAAGATCTTGACATTCAATCTAACTATCCCCTATTTCAATTTAGCCCAATTGTTTGTGCAATTTGCTCAATTGCACGGATTTGACAAAATTACATACTAAAATTGCATTTTAGTCCTTGAAATTGAGCATAATTGAAATTACTTTCAATTCAAGGGCTATCATTGCAAATTGAACATGCTACCCAATAGATTTCACCATTTTAAATCGATTGGCATAGGTGGTTTAACTCAATTTGATCATTTGCACCCTCAATTACACAATCCCCAATTTCCAATCAAATGAGAATTTGGGGATTTTGTAGAAATTGATGAAAACTTTTGGGCAAAACCACATTTCTAGATAGAATTCATGCCCTAGATTCGATTATGAGGTTCAATTGCAAAATTTTCTCATTAATTTGGGTTTAATTTGAAAAATGGTAAGTCGGAACCGGTTCAGACCGGTCAGACCGCCGGTCCAACCGGTCGAACCGGTCCGCTACAGTGTCGTCTTCTTCATTAAGCCTTCGCGCGAATGAACAGTATGAGGTTGGATTTTAACAAGGAAATTGATCAACCAATCGACTACAATTGGAGATGCACTAGTGGGCGTTTCGTTCACCAAACCATTCCCCGCTGATTGACGCCGGAATCGCGGCTGATAGTCGCCGGAGAAAGGAGTGATCGGCCGGTCAATCCTGCAGACCTGCGAAAGTCAACACTTCCCAAACTCAGTACAAATTCATGCCAAATTCGCATGAATCACGACCTGCCGAAGAACTAGACGGACATGGACGGAACACCCATCGTCTCCGTCGCCGTTTAGACCAAATGGCATGTGCAATCACGTGCCATTTCGAGTCTGTTGGTCCCCTCAGAATTGGCGCTAAAAATTGAAAATGGTATATAATCCACAGAAACCTTCGCGAAAGGGGGAGAGCGGATTCAGTTGTGAAAGTTGAAACTGAATCAAGAGAGAAAGAAAAAACGCGAAGCAGAGCTCGTTCTCCGACCCCCGTCGTCGAGAATTTGAGCTCGAATTGCAGGGCGCTGGTTGGGTCTTCCCAGGCCAAACCAAAGCCACACGAGGCCACCAGAAGGTCGCCCAAAGTCCCCGGAATCGATCGCCGCCGGCCACGCACAAGGAATCCGCGAGAACAGGTGAGTTGCAGTCTCGAGTGTTTCTTCAAGCTTTCATGGCGATTCATGCGTTTCTTGATCATTCATGCAATTAGTGTGGGCGTTTCATTCCCTGAACATCACTGACCATCGTCGCGTATCTTGTTTGCATCGGTTTTGCCTTAACACGCCCAATCGAGTCTTCCAATCCAACCTCCATTGTCGAGCCACTGTTCATTTTTCCCCAGCCAAATCTGGGCCGAGCGAGCTCGATCGGAGCTCGAGGTAAGTCTCCTGAACATTGAATGGTGCTTCCCTGTTAATGAATTGGTTCATTACGTCATGAATCGAGTGATTTGAGTGTATGTGTACGTACTGGTTCGTGCTTGCTCGCGCTTGATCCTGTTAATGAAATCGTGTAATCTCACGATATGTTGCGTACGAAGCATAGACGAGTCGTTTGCCGCCGGTCTCATTCGATTCCGTTGAGGTTCCACCGTTGGATCATCGCCTGAGAGTCGCGGCCGTTCGTTCAGCAATCGTCGCGAGGTTGAAGACGATGCGAACCTGGCAGGTCAACAAGTCAAGGCCTTAGGTGGCGTCCGGCCATTGGTCCACGTCAGTGCCGAGTCAGCTCGACCGTTAGTTTGTTAGGACCAGTCAGCGCTAGATCGGACGGTCTAGGATTATCGAGTCTGATAAATGGTGACCGTCCAATTAGAAATTAGGATTATCCGAAAATGATTTTAATCGTAAAATCAATCAGAATGGAAACGATGCCGTTTAAATGAAGGATTAGGCGACGTCGTTTTGGGTTAATGAAAATAGACGGTTCAGATCAAGTCCCACGTTCTAATCATGGCCGTAGATTCAAGTAGTTAGATCAGACGGTCCGGATCGAGTCTCCGTTCAATCTAGACCATAGGATCTAGTAATCAAATCTAAGGGACACGGACAAGCCACGTTGTTCAATAGGGTCCGTTAGATCAGATTAGTATAATCTGAAAAACGAAAACGCAATGCGGCGTCGTTTTGGAGCCAAGGAGTTCGCGGGTCCGGGTCTGGACCGGGTCCCGACCCGAGTGGGTCGGGTCAACCCGGTCCGAATAACATTTAAAAAAAATATAAAAAAATTAGAAAATGATTTTAAAATAAAAAAAATCGGAAAAATTTCAGAAAATCCAAAAAAATGCTAGAAAATTCCAGAAAATTCCAAAAAAATGTGGAAAAATTGTGGAAAAATCCTAGACACTCCAGAAATCCCCAAAAATCGAGGGTTGACCACAGACAACTGGTCAACCCTATTTTTGGGGTTTCTCATCCGTTCTTCCAAGACTCGACGACATTACCCTTTAGGGGTTAGTCGCCTCTGCCGTGTATGCGAGATAAGGCCGACAATGTCAAGGTAAGAATTAGGGTCGAGTACGCGACCAATTCTCAGGTTTGGGTTTTCGAGTCCCGCCCCTTTTCTCAAAATGACGATTTTGCCCCTCAATGGGAAAATTGTCTTTCTTGTCCTAATTGAGTCCCGAAAATTGCTTAAAATTAGGGTTAGGGTCAGGTGGACGACCAACTCTAATATTTGAGATTTTCAGTTCTCATCTTTGTTCAAAATGATGATTTTACCCCTCTGAGGGTAAAATCACTTTTAAATTCCAGAAAAATCCTGGAAATTCCCGAAAAATGGGAAATGGATTGGATTGATGGCCAATCCTATTTCCCTTGTCTTTTGGCTTCCCAATTCATCTAAAATGACCAATTTCCCCTTTTTGAGGTAAATTGTCCCCGAATTGTTCAAAATTACGATTCTGTCCCTCATGGGCAAATCATGCCAGAATCATTCCTAAGCCTTGATTGATACTTCTCTAGGCTAATAGGGCCTCATTAGGGATGCCATGTTGATTTCATGTGTTTTATCCGCATGTATTGGATCCTTGATTTGCGCACTTATTTTTAATGATTGTGAGTGATAGGGTAGATATTCCCATCTGCATGAACTCCTAGATTTAGGATCAGCACCTCACTCATCTGTATGAGATCCTAAGATCAGATAAACCATTCAATTTAGGTACCGAAAGGGCGTCAACTCTGACAGTTGGCGTAACTAAGTCCCCGAACCCACTTCTCTGGTTTCCGCAGAATCGAATAGACCACTCCCAACTATTCGATAGGGTTTCCGATCGTACCCTCCACGAAACGATTGGTGGCGACTCCTTGGCATGTACACTTTTTCACATGTCACTAGACCGCACTGAAGGTCGATCACGTATATCCAGCAGTTGCGACTTGGGTAATGGACCTTGGGAGAGGCCCGCGTCCGATCAAGCCAGCGATCGGGCGGCCCATTAGCCCCGCTCCCGCCTCCGAGCTCCGGGAGGGGGTCGCGACAGGCCAGAAGAAATTCTTCTTCTTTTTTTGTCTGATCATGGCATCGATGACTGGGTGATCATTCTTTGATAGATTTTCGGTAGGGTCTGATTGTGCCGGTAGTTGTTGTAGAGGAAGTCGATTGACTTCGAGCTGATCAGGGGTAAGAGTAGGCCTATCGCCAGGAACCACATAGTGACATATATCCTGCTCTTCAAAAGTTGGTTCGAAGGAGTAGGATTGCGGATGAACGTTCGGGACTATCATGGAAGGGATGTCACAGAGCAACTTGCGAAGATCAACAAGGCCACCGCAATTGGGGCAAGTGGTAGTAACGAGAGTCTTCTTGTACCATACATTCTCTGCCTGCAGTTTATCGTGATATTCCACCAGAGTGGCGACCTCTTGACGTCTGCACTGATCTGCCACTTTGGCCCGCTTGTTCTGAAACCAATACGTGACTCTCGTAGGCGTCATCCCCAACTTTTGGCTTAACTCTTCTACTTCTTTTACTTTCGGACGAGGGGTTTTCCTGAAACTAGCTTCGAACACTTGGATTTCCTCCTTACTATGAGGCTGGCGAGACCTGCTTTTTCGAGGTTGGCCGTCGCTATCCTCCTCGTCGTCGTCGTCGTCACCGGAATCCTGAACCTCACTGCTGGGGACGTTAGGCTCTACGGCTTCGGTACCAGGCTCGATCATGGACCTTTCGAGGTCTTCGAATTGGACATTATTTAGGCTGTTTGGGCTAGTCGCCTCTAACAACTGATGGTAACTCCCAAACATATTGGATCAGGAAGAAGTCTCTCGATTCTTACTCACTCAGGGTTTTGTGATCTTCCTCGTATGTTCACTCTTTCTCTGAGTTTTCTCTTGAGTGACTCCGCGTGTTCAAGAGGTGTTCTCTGGACACGGATGAAGATCATTGGGTGAGCGTTCCCCAAGGTTTCGATTTTACCGCTTTGTCGTCTTCCTTCTTTTTCGTTGGAGTGATCTCGAATCGATTTTCTTTTCTCGATAGCCGAACTTGTCCCCCACTATCTTTCCAAAAGACTGCATTATGTACGCCTCCCGCTCAGCTTTCCATCATGACAAGACCGCCACATCCCATCGTGGCTTCTTCGACATTTGCGCTCGGCTCCCGCTCCCTCCCAATAATGGTGGGACAGACAGCCCTTTTACAACTTTTCAGACTCGTCAGACCTGAAATCGCGGATCAAGACGGGTCTGATGATTCACGAGAGGAGCGGCCCCCCTACTTTAC
This sequence comes from Rhodomyrtus psidioides, assembly GCA_021437785.1. NCBI lineage: Eukaryota > Viridiplantae > Streptophyta > Magnoliopsida > Myrtales > Myrtaceae > Rhodomyrtus > Rhodomyrtus psidioides. Next base: position 4,248,651 of record JAILYB010000044.1, on the reverse strand, counting down.
TTAATTACCCCGGTTCCACAAGAATTATTGTTGTGGCTTTTCTCCACTCCCGAGACGCTATAAATTGCGGAGTTAGCGTTTGGGAGATTAACGTTCTCATATAATCGGCTTCTTCCTTCTAATCTCTCTATTAGCCTCGTCTTATTCTCAAGCCAACCCAACGCAAATGGCCTCCTCTCCCGTACGCACTTTTTCGACTGATGTCTTGGCCCAGTGGGAAAAGCTTTATAACCTATTGGGTCGCGGTTACGCGCACATAAACGATCATTCTGCAACCGCGGATGAAATCCGTGTCCTGCTCGAGGACTTAGATACCACTTCCCTCGAAGGTACTACGTTGGGGAGGGAATATAGAATTTTCCCGACCCTCTTTGCACACTCCTTAGAGGCCTACCGTGTTGCTGATCGGGAGGTTCTCGTGGCTCGCGTCTTGCGGGCTCGTTACAAGGATCGGTCTGATCATTTGGTGCTGACCAACTATCTGGCCGATAGTCACAAAAAGGCCGTCGAGTTTGCCAATGAGAGGGTCGCGACGTTGCTTCGCGAGAGGAGAAAACTGGTGGATCAATTGGCCCTATCCCTGACCGCTGGCGAGCACGACCGCCACAATGTCCTATTGAGGCTGCAAAGCGACTGGCAGGAAGAACGGCTCGACAAAATAACCGCAGACATAGCTCACGGGAATGGATTAGTTCGGGACTTGGAAATAATCACCGAAGAACACTAGGTCAAGGTCACTGAGGTTAAGGGAGAATGCAGAAACCTTTTCCTCAAGCTCGCGGACCAGGACATGCGAAGTCGTGAGTACGGGCAGAGCATTAACAACATGGAGGGTCAGTTGGGCTCCTTTGTGTCGTTAATTAGGGCTCACTTTGGCTTTACTTTTCCACCCCGAATTGTATGACCTGCTTCTGAAAACCCTCCGCTGAGCAAAATAAATGAAAGTTCTCGTGTGTGTTTTAACTTCTGCATGGTTCCTTTCTTCGAGCGTTCGAACATCTTCAACTTAGGTGAGCCGAACCATAATATCAATAAGTCGAGCAAGTATGTCCTGATTTTATGACTCGCTCATGATCAGATGAAAGAATAGCCTCAGACTTATCCAGGAAAAGATTTTCTCTCTGTTACCTATTTTTTACCTGCAAATGAAAAGACAGAATCAGAAGGAATAATTTGAAAAAGAAAGCAAAAACCCCTTTCAATCTTACGCTTACCCATGATTAATAAGGACAAGAACTTTTACAAGGGTTTTAATCTTGCGCGAAAAGTTTTTATCAATATTTCTCGAAAGAAAGCATACTATTGAAAGGAATGTAATTCACAATAATTGCTTTTGATCAATTTCGAGAGGAACGAATTACTCAAAAGTGCGAGGCATAATAACGTGTTTTAAATTTAATTGAAGATACGGCATCCAAATCAAGGCCGTTTTGTTAAGAACGAGAGTAATTTGGACATCTATCTCGTCATTAAATTCAAAACAACGCCGATATTCTCGGTCAATTATCGTGGATTACCAGCGGCGCACAATCATGCATGAACCAATTCAAGTGTATAATTCCTTCTAGCGAAATTGGGGTTGGATTACCCTATACGACCAAAAAGGTCGTGTAAGATTTCCAATTTTAATTTCCTCTAAAGGAATTATAAACTTGACTTGGTAGTATTCGGATGATTAGAGAAAATGCCACTATCACATTCCCATGACCCGTCAAAAGAAATACAACCAAGTTCCATCTGAATGTATACACCAATAGATCCCTAATACAATCACTCTAAGGGGTGAGATAGAGAAAACCCCGGTAAAAATAAACCCTATACAAGAGGACTAGTAATGGAAAATGAAACAAAGGAATGTGATCCTAACGTTTAGGGATGCCCCAGTTTCGATCTGTGTCTTCAGGATCACTTGCCCCAACTCGTCATCTTCATTGGATGATACCTCAATAATGTCCATAGTATGCTCCTTATCGCACACTCGGTGTTCGTCGTGGGATATCACCCTCCTCGTCTTCTGTCAAGGGCGTTGGGGACAAACGCACATACCTATTCTCGAAACGGCATTTAATCTAATCACCAGAATGCAATGGATGAAATGCCTATATTTACATGAACAGTGATAGATTTGGGGGGATAGAGAGTCTTACCAACCCAACTCGTCGACTTATGTGCGGTTTTAGGTGTACCAACCGCCCAAAGACATGCGCATGAAACAAGTGATGGTAAACTTCTAAAAATCAGATGGTTTGGCACCTAAGGTCAAGGTTCCCACCTCGAGTTCTAGAAAGAGCCGATTCCATTGCACAGCTATCGTTGCATTGGGACTCGATCCATAGTTCGAAGTGAACGGAATTGAAAAGTGGATTACCCCGTGTTTTTCCTCACGGAGATTCCATTTTCAATTCCTTCTATTGTGTTCCTAAAGACGGCGCCCGACGTTTTAGGCGCGGTTGTGTGTGTCCACGTGTCGTGATCATCACAATGCAAGTCATGCACAACAGTTTATCAATCAGCACTTCAAATCATCCACACAACATACATTCCTACGCCCAACCTGCATAAGACAATGTTAATCACGGACTACACCCCTTATTTCTCCGATCTACAAAAACATATAACACCTACCATAAGCGGACTTACCTCACCTTCAAGAGCGCCTACATGGTTAGAAAAATCACTCAGCGTTTTAATTACGGCCTAAGTCCACTTGAGATCTAGAACGATAGGTTCTAGAACAAAAAGTCCCCAGCGGAGTCGCCAGCTGTCGCGACCCGTCCGGAAGGCGGACGCGGCTAATGGATTACCGATCGCGGGTCTTGGATCGGCGCGGGCCCTCCCAGGCCCATACCAAATCGCGGCGGGAGTATTTTTCAGAGATTCGGCGATAAGAGCCGATCGATTTCGACCTTAGTGTGGTCGTGGTGGCATGTGCAACTTATGCATGCATTTGGAGTCGCCACCGGTCTTTCTTGGAGGGTAGACCGGAAACCTTACTGACCGATTGGGAGAGATCGATCAGTTCTGCGGAACCAGAGATTTTGGGTTCGGGGACTTGGTTACGCTGGTGTCATTACCAACGCCCTTTCGGTACCTAACGCGAGTGATTTTCCTAGCTAAGAGTTCATGCATGGGCAATTTTAGGTGAGATAGACTTGATTCAAGGTTTCATGCAGATTGGAAGACTGTTCCTATCAATCACAATCAATTTTAATGAAAGCGCAATCAAATACGTAAATAAATCACATCAATGTATATCAATTCAAATCAACAGCTTCCTAATATAGCCATAAGGGCTTTGGGGAGGCGTGATTTAGGACCAGGGATAAAATGGGAAGATTTGGAGGCGATTTAGCCCGGAGGGCAAAATCGTCAATTTTTTGGAAGACGGTTTGCCGGAAGGGCAAAACCGTCATTTCGGAAAAGGTAGGGGGTCGAAAGACCCGGAACAGGTCATGGCCAGTTGAATGTGGCCATTTCCTATTTTCTGGAAATTTTTTAGAATTTTTTAGAATTTTTAGAATTTTTTTATCTTTATTATTTTTTTTTATTGTTTTTTGGAAAATATTTTATACGACAACATACAACACTTAACCGACTAAACAAGCCGACCTCTAGATAGGAATAAATACTTGCGAATCAAATATATAATGACAATATTTTAGAAAAATAATCCTAATATGCGAATCGGGTACGCAAAATATACCTGATTGGACACCAACCTTAAATCACCCAGCCTCAGCCTGCCACCATTCTTCGTGCGCTTCACCCCAATTACCAAGCTTGATTGAGCTTCCATCGCCATGGGCATCATCGTCAGTCGCCACATTGGAATATCAAAATGGTGCGTCTAACCTTTGGAACGTGCACTTACTCAAAGTAGATAATCAACAAAGTTCAGCCAATTAAAGGATAAAACGAGTGTCTCGAATTAAACTCTAATTATCGTGCTAATTTATCTACTAGGACATGCATAATATTCAGACATTCACAAACGAACTTAAAACTAAGTCATATGAATTAAACATGGAGAACAAATCGACAATCAAACACATATAAAGCGTAATTGAGACAATATAAGCAAATAAATGCATTTTCTATCTATTTTTTTTATGAAATTTTATGATTTTTAATTATTTTTGGAATTTTTCTATTTTTTTATATTTTTTAAATTATTTTTTTATTAATTAATTAAATAGAACGGGGCCGGGTCGGGTTCCCGAACCCGGGCCCGGAACAGGCCGTCGGGCCTGATCGGGCCCGAATAAGAGGACCCGAATCGGGCCCGGTCGGCACCAAAACAGGCCTCAGGCCCGAACCCCCCTTTTCTCATCCGAATTGGGCTTCAAAACCCCTGGCCCAACCTTCTCTTTCTTATCAATGCTAGCCCATTCGGAGCCCACTCTCCTCTTTACTATTCCAAGCCAGCCCACCCGGAGACTAAATGTTGCTGAGATCAAGGCCAGCTTCTTCGCCGACCCAACCCACAGCCCACACTAACCTTATTATCACTGTTCATCGTCTTCATCCTCGCGTCACCTTCTTGATCTGCGAAAACCCGACGGCGACTCTACTCCTTCGACGCCGACAGCCCTCGACGACTCGCTGTTCGGACTCGTTTATCATACCGCTGTCACTATTCACCCTCGCGTCGACTTCGTTGTCAGGACCCGCTCCAAGGTCGACTCATTCAACGCTCCTGTCAGATCGCGGCCTAAAACTCCTTGAGCCGCGGACCGGTCGACGTTGAGGCTCGCCCGCCACGTCGTCGTGGTCGTCGCCTGCCGACTCATGCGACTGCCGTTCATCACCTTCAGGCACCAACAAGGTCGCCCAGAGACGGGGGCTCTCAACACAATTCGTTCCGCCGGCAGCCTCTTGACGAAGTTGAGCGGCGCAGAAGGAAGTTTGTACCCGAACCTCGGGTGCCTCAACACACCCGTGAGGAGTGTCACTACTTGGAAATACCTGAGGTACAGAGCGATGGAATTGACCAAACAGAATGACAGAGCAGTGGCTCTCGGGTCGCGCGAGCTGAGCAAGGATTGGAGCCTCTCTCCGTGAGTCGCCAAGTCGTCAGGATTACGTAGCACCCAACAGTAGGACTCGCTCGTCAAGCCAACTCCAGGATTGTTCGCGACCAGCGTCGTCTCTCAGATAACGTTCGCCACGCCGTCACTAAGTTGGCTGTGGCACCTTGGTCAGACCCGCTAACCCCCACGCCTCCATGCCGAAAACATGCCGCCACGAACCACTCATGGCTGTCGAACGCAGGTAGGATCTGTTCGGAGCTTTGCGCCGTCGTCGGGGTCGAGCTTCCGAAGCCTCAGTTCCTCTCCTTCCTTCCTCTCTCTCTGTTCGGTACCCCGTTGCGAGGCAGTCGGTGACGATGGATGACCATGGTGGCAGTTACCAGGTCCGCTCAATAGAGGAAGAGGTGCTCTCCCCTCTTTTGTGGTGGCTGGGGGTGCCTTTTTTTTGACGACGTAGGTAGTCGGGATAAGGAGGACGACGGGAGTTGGTGGCTCGACGACAGCTCGTCTCGTGTGGCTCACTGAGGTCGGCCCCTGATTGCCAGCTTTTTCGAACAAGATCGCCACCTTCCTGATCTTCCCCCTGCCCCCTTCTTTCTTTTTTCTATCTTATTCACTAATGGCTTCCCTTTTATTTATTTACTCCCCATTGTCTCATTTAAGAAACTCCACCAGCTCATCTTTGTACCCCTACGAGCTTTGGCCTTTATTGAATTGTCTCCCAATCCCTGTTGTCGGTGGCGCATGAATGCTTTTCTTTTGCCAAAGGAGCTTGTCCTTTCCCTTGCCCGATGGCTCATCCCATTTTTTTATATATTCAAGTTCGACTCGGCGGCCCCGTGGTGCAAAATGTAAATCCGAATTCTACCGAGAGCGTCGATCCTATCTTTGCCAGGACTGCGTCTACCTCTCATTCATTCTCGATTTCAACTCAATTATGCGAACGCAATGCATGAATAAGGGATCAAATACGTTATGAATGAAAATTCTTTTTGGTGAGAATTAGGACCAATTCTCATTTTTATGCAATGACAAATAAATAAAATAAAAAAAATAAAAAAAATCATAATAACATTAGGTGTCAACAACGGTATCTACCTTTGATTTGACCCTTCAGGCGGTATCTACCTTATTTGACCATTCAGGCGGTATCTACCTTAAGTTGTGTTTTGAAAAGGGGTCTCATGACGAGGGTTCTCCACGTCCGATGAGACTGCCTGATTTTTGAAAATGGGTCTCATGACGAGGGTTCTCCACGTCCAATGAGACTGTTTGATATTTGAAAAAGGATTCTATCCCCATCCCTTCTTTTAAAAGACCCCGAAATTTGTCGGGAATTCAGTTTTGAAGCGGCGAAAGATTTTATCTTGACAAAGCTTCACTTGAGTCTATTGAGGCGACATTTTGGGAGATTGGTGTTTCCAACGGATCCTGCAGAAGTTCGAGCCTGAAAAATTTTTCTTCACCAAGAAAACATTAGCAATCTTAGGGAAGACGACGGTTGTCCATCTGACAAAACCATATGATTTAAGTCGTAATCATGAAATGTGCGTTTTGATGCTGGAGGTTATCCAAAGCATTCTTGCAACATGCAAATGTGATCACAAATCCCTTGCACCGAAAATCTGGATCCAACAATTTGAAGATTCCAAAGAGAGTTTGCTCAAAACATCAATCGGAATATTTCTCGACAAGAAGGTCTTCTCACCTGTTTTGAGATAGTGGTTTTTATAGGGGATGCACTCAATTCCCTACTAACCTGTGCCTAGGTTTTAGGCTCATTCGCAGCGCATACATTTTGATCGGTCGGGAGGTCTTCCACGGGACCGTAATGTTGGGCTTGGATATTGGTTTTCAAGGGGGACCCGCTTTGGAGTCGAGGCCATTGAACGAAAGTTTTCACCATCTGCTCCGGGTTTACAAGTCAAGAACCCTGCAAAATGAGAAAAAAATAATCTTGCTCGTACCTCTTCGAGCTAAGCTATATGTTAACCCGAGTGTCTTAGTCAGAGAAGACTGTTTCAGGGTTATGATGTTGGTAGGATTGGGGACCGAAAAAAGGCTTGTTTTTGGCCCAGAATTTATGAGGGGTTTGACATTGGTGATCACTGCAAATTTACCACTTGCCCTTTCCTCTCTGCACCTTCAGTTTTTTGGGATGCGTAACCGATTTTGAGATGTGCACCAGCTCTTTAGAGAACGTCTCTCGTCGCATTTTAAGAGACTGATGACTCTGTCTACGTCTCTGCTCCACGTTTGACACCATTTGGGGAGTAGTCTTTTTGATCTGACTCCTTTAGGGATTTCCTCTTTTCCCATTCGGCTTCATTGTGGATCAATCAAACAACTTACACGAGCATCGGCCTTGCTTTTACCAGACACTTTGCTTTTTCTTAATGCCGTGGATTTTTCTCATTTCATTTTTGAAATCCCACTTTTTCTTATCTTCATGGGATCATGTTAGACACATAGTCTAAACATTCTTTAAATATCAGTCCGGGAATTCTCTTCGTAATTCCTGAGTCTTGAACTCTTCCATTTTTGAAGTGATGCGGCATCCGTCTTGGAATGTGCAATGATCACCAACGGGTTTATGAAATGATTTTGCAGGCTCAACTTGGCTATGCAAATGATACAGTGTGTGGGATAAAGAATGAATGCTTCTCGTCATCCTATGGCACTTGGATTACCATATAAACAACACACAAAGATTAATGTTAGTCCGAGCAAGAAAATTTCTAACCATTTTCTCCTGACGCTGCTGGACTTACTTCCTTTTTGCCCCGGTGTGGGGTGGTTCTTGACAGGGTTAAGAATGAAAACCGCCGTTCAAATGGGTTATCAACGGTCACCTGTAGTGTTTGGGAATATGAAACGAACGCCTCCGTCGTCCCAATCCATGTAATCGCTGCGAATGGTCCCTACCTCCGTAGGTCCAGATTTTGCTATCCAATTCGCTCAACTCATCTCTCAGGTGTATGTAGGATGTGTTTGGACTGGGCTCGCCTCTCTTTTGAGGAAACTTTCTTTTGAATGGTTTGAAAAATAATCATATTTGGAAAAATTCATTTTCTTTTCTAGAAAATTTATCCGTCGAGGGGATTTTGTGATGTACCGTGCATGTTCTATTCATGCTTCAGGTAACCTCCCGATTTAAATCATGAATATCGATGCATTGGAAATCTTTATGCCGGCTGAAAGGATTCTGACATTTTTTTTTATCTCCAGCTAACTGGGAAAAGGGATACTTACCTGTCCGTCGCAGCTGCGGATCCCTGCAAATGTAAAAGAAGCATATCATTGTATATCCACAAATTTTCCAAAAATCGAAACGATACATCCTACCCTTGGTCATGTACTCTAACGAGTAGTACATGGGATGTAAGAACTTGTTCGTCTGCAAGGCGACTCCCCTGTCAAGGATAAACAATAAGTGTCAATTCATATTCCCAAATTCAAGACAAATTGGGGCGATACAACTTTACTCTTGATTTTCATCCCATTCTGATGTTGCGTATTGATATGAACAACATCTATCAAATCCGCCTATCCATGCTTTGAGTGTTTGTAACATCAATGGTTCATCTGCCCCCAGCTGGGTAGCGTCTGTTCTGCTATTTGAACGCATGGCTCCTTGAGTGATTTATCCATGTTTATCACCTGAGAAGGAAAAGGAAGGAGGCATTACTTCGGTATTTGATTGAAGATCGTTTAGGAACGATACATCATTTTACCAAATGGGTTGTTTCGCGGCCGAACGTATTTCGTATTGCAGGGATAGATCCCATTACGCCCCGCAGATGATAGTCATTGCTCGGGGAACTTGCTCTACAGATTAAGCGATTAATCCAAGGGTAATGTTGACGCTCAGAGCGGTTAGTTTTAAGCGTTAATTAAAAATGTTCCCATGGGAATTTTACAACAAGATCAGTAACACATTCATTTAAAGCATCCGCCTCCCATTCTCCTGAGCCTTTTAGTGATTCAGCACACGGGCCTCAAACCAGATGCATGGTTGCCAGTATCGGTCACGACTACGAAAATGCACCTCTTCTAAAATGCTCGACCCATAGGCTGAGTTGCTCATTCAGGAAATCGTCCGACTGTTCAAGTCGTTGGCGTTCAAGTTGAGCATCCTTAATCGCTGGTGATGGATTTCTCCCACTACTTTCGGCATGAATAACCCGCCTCGAGTCCTGCTTGATCCACATGCCGAGTTGCTTACTGAGGAAATCACTTGATTTTTCAAACCATCGAAATTCAAGTCTGGTATCCTCAACCGCTGGCGGTGGATTCCTCCCACTATCTTCGGCATGAACAACCTGACTCCTCGAGTTGGGACTTCCATCGTTGTCCAATAAATTCGTATCCAATGCGGGATTCGCCGTAGGAATAGCACTAACAATTGGTTGGAGCTCAAATTGGGGAGTCCCTATTTGCTGTGATTGAGGTACATACTCTTGAGGAGTACTGAGGTAACTCATGGGGGAATTTAGCCGATCGAACCAAGAATAGAGGTCTTCAAGTAGATCGTCTGATCCATCGAGCCACTGACACTCAGGTCGAGTATCGTCGGCTACAAGCGAAGGAATTTTGTTGCCATTTTCGTCATGAACGACCTGATTCTTCGAGCCGGAACCTCCGTGGTTGTCTTGCGAGATTGTATGTGTATCTCCTGCCAATGCTAGATTCGCCGTGGGACTAGCACTAACGATCGGTGGGTGCTCAAATTGGGGAGTCCCTACTTGCTGGAATTGCGGTACGTACTCTTGAGGAGTACTGGGATAACTCATGGGAGCACTCTGATTGATGCCTGAACAATCACCCGCGTAATTGCCAGTTTCGTCGATACCGAGATGTGATTGGGTGCTTCTTGCTTCATGAGGATTGCGGTCGCAGCCATGCATATCGTTTAAACTTGGATCGTCTCTATATTGGTTTGACGCCATTTGTCCATCTCTCAGTTGTCTCCTGTAGCGCCAAAGGCGATTTTTGACATTACCTACAGCCAGACCTGGCACGTTCATGATCTTGAGTATACGCAGTGGGCAAGCCAAGTCGATTCCCAACTGTTGAACTGTATCGACAAATTTGCTACGAAGCTCCGGAGTCCAACGAAACCTTGTTTTCTTGTTAGCTGGAGTAGTGTTAGCAACTTGACGGCTACTCTCCGCGGGATCTGGTTGTGCTGGAAGTTTCTCTAGGGGGAATTCAGTGGTCTCAGATAGGCCGGTTGTGATGGTGAGTTCATCGTTGAGCGGGCCCGACTTGTCATGACACACGCCCCCTTCCACAATGGGTGTCGACTTTGACCTTATGGCACTGGGTTTCTCTTGCAGACCCTCGACGGTACCCGTCTGTTCCGAAAGATGTTGCGAAGGGCATTGCAACATATGAGCATTATAAACCCCCAGATCTGGCTCTTCAGTGAACGCTTCGCCGGTGGGAACAAGGTTACCGCAATCAAGGCAAGTAACGATGCTTAGAGCCTTTTTATACTGAGTGTTTTCTATTTGAAGCTTTTCATTTTCCTCCCTCAGAATCATTAACTTGCGTCGATCGCGTTGATGTTTCAGACGGGTTCGTTTGTTTTCAAACCAGGACTTGACCTTTTGAGGCTCCCACCCTAACTCCTGGCTTATCTTGATTCTTTGTTCCTTCTCTGGATAAGGGTATTCCCTGAAAAAAAAACTCAAGTTTACGGACATGACCTGAAGCGTGGCGTTGGAGATGCTTCCCTTTCTGACGCCGATCACCGCCGCGGACATTGTTCTCGTTAACCAGGCCTCGGGTTTCATCATTGGAAAGGTCGGCTTCCGTGGCTCTCGTGTCGGGTTCGGTCCCGGGATCTTTAAATTCTTCTAGCAGCTCCAGCTCGGAGACCTCTAAGTCTAGCGTTTCCAGTAAATGACAGAACCCCCTGAACATTTTTGATCGAAATATCACCGATTGATTTTTTGTTAACTCGGCTTTCTCTGTCCTTCCTTGGATCCTCACCTTCTCTGAAATTTTCGAAAGGGAAAGTGAGTCCGATCACCGTTTCTTTGATCCAAGATAATGGCCACCTGGTGAGCGCTCTTCTCAAGACTTCGTAATTCCCCCTTCGTCTTTTCTTACTTTTTTCTACGTGAGTGGAGCCTGAAGATCTTTTGTGTTGATTTCGCCTTGCCGAGCACTACGCCTGTCCTTTTGCCCTAGTCTCTAAAGCAATAGGTCTGGCCACCTTTCGGCGCCATTATGTTTTGCTAAACCCGAGATCACAAGACGTTGGTGGATCCGTGACTCGTCGGGGACGCGAGACCCGCTTGTCCCCGCTGCACATAAATTATTATAATAGATTCTCATTGCTTATTCGAGCGTTATAAGGTGAGAGATTGATGCCAAAAAGATTAATATTTTAGCCTGATCAGATTCAGCCTCTCAAACACTCTGCCAATATTCACTCTCTTCTCTATCATTCAATCGCGCATGGCTTCCTCTTCTACACCTGCTGCTTTAGCCGAAGCTTCAACCCAATGGGAGAGGTTTTATCACCTCTTGGGTAGAGGTTATGGCTACATAAACAATCATCCTGAAGCTGAGGTTGAAGTTCATACTCTGATTCCGGCCCTGGATACTGTGTGTATCGAAGGTACGAAACTGCAAAGGGAGTTTGTGATCTTCCCAACTCTCTTCAACAATTTCCTGCAGGCTTACGAAGTTGCTAGCCGGGAGGTCACTTTGGCTGGTATCGTGCGAGCCCGCTATCAGGACCGAACTGAGTCCCTGATGTTGGCCATGCTGACGGCCGATAACCATAAAAGGGTTGTTGAATACGCCCACGCCCAGGTTTCGATGCTGGTCCGTGAGAGGGACAACTTGGTGGAGCGTCTGGCTCTTTTTGACACCGCCTTTGAGCAAGACCAGCACAACTTCGTGCTGAGGTTCCAGTGTGCCTAGTTGGAGGAAAGGCTTGAAGACCTGAGCATGGATATAGCTCGCGGGAGGGTGCTGGCTCAGGACTTAGAGCTTGAGTTCGAGTACTATGAGACCAAGGTGAACGAACTTAAGGAGAAATGTCGTCTCCTTTTCTTCAAGCTTGTAGACCTCGATTCCCAGAGTGTGGGTTGTAAGCAGGGCATGGATAGCATGGAGAGTCAGTTAATCTTTTTTGTGATGCTTGTCAGAACTCATTTTGGGTTTACTGCTCCCCCTCAGTGATCCACTCGTAAACTTTCCTGCTGAATGAAATAAATGCGAGTTTGTTTATATATGCTCTTTCATTCTGCATTGTTGACTAGCCAAGAAAGGTTTTTGCTTTCGGATCTACGCGACTCCTTTTTCGCATGTGTCAACAGCTTGACTACGCATCATTCTCACAGCCCGACGCTTTATATTTGATTGACTTGAATGCCTCGTGAGAAATAGATTTGTAGTTGCTCGAAACTTAAAGATTGCCCCTGATTTTGTGGTCATAGCGTTTGGGGCCGCTAGCAATCTTTCACTTTCGAGCTCGATCACATTCTGCTAGTAACTCATGCTATCAATTCTGCATTCACGCGTCGGGGCTGATTTTACCTTGAACTTAATAACAAGGAATTACCGTATACACACGAGATGACGTTCGCAGAAAACATTATGCAAAATCAACTCTAGCTATTGAAGAAACAAACGCATGCACCGATGAGAACTTTACAATAGGAGATACATCCTTCTCGCGTACATCCCCTTCTTTCTTTGGGCATGTCCAATGACCAACCAATCTGGCCTTGGCTTAGGTGTGCCATTACCGACTGCAGATCATGGTTGCCAACCTTTAATAGCTTCCAACTGATCGAACCAGGTATCAAGTCCTTCATCGAAGAAATCATCTGACCCCTCGAACGATTGATGTGTAGGTTGAGCTGCATCGCCCGACGGGTTCTTCGAACTGGAACCCCCATCCTTGTCTGGGATTATAAGAGGAGATTTGATCGATTGACTACCACAAGCATCTCCCACTTGGGAATTAGGGAAATAAAAATGCTCCAAGCATTCTCCCATTAGATCATCTGAAGCCACATGCTCCGATTGGGCAAACCCTTGAGCACTGGGCGTGGTGGGCTGATCTGTGATAGGAAGAACGCTGGCTAGCTGCTGCTTGGACGGAGGAGTGCTTACTTGCTGCACTTGTGATGTGCACTCTTGAGGAATATTGGAATGACTCGTGAGGATGTCCTGATCAAATCCCCAATAGTCGTCTAGATTTGATCGGGCTTCCTTTCACATAAAAGGTGTTGGATTCGTAGCCGAGTCTATTGTTCGGATTCAGCTCTGCATAACGCTGTCCTAGCGCCCTTCTGTAGCAACCAAGGTGATTCGCGACTAATTGCTTGGTAAGTCCCGGTACATTCATGACCCTAAGTATGCTTGTCGGACCTATGAAGTCGAGTCCTATCTGTCGAACTGCGTCTAAGAACTTGAGATGAAGCTCCGGGGGCCAAATGAATTTCTTCTTCTCGTTGTCCAGAATAGCGTCGATAGCCTGCCGACTAATCTCTAACTCTTCTTGAACGGTATCTGATCTTACTGGAAGCTGTTGTGGAGGAGATTCATGGGCTTCGATGAGGTGACTCCGATCATAACGACACGTATCTTCTTCCTCCGAAGGCACTGGTATAATTTCTGTAGGATCGATCTGCTCATGCGCGCCATTAGCAGGATCTGATTGTACCGGAGATGGCTCAAGGGAGCAGGGGGATGAATGAGCATCTTCCATCGTCGTAGAAGGTTTATCGGGGAACAATTTACTGAGGGTGGTAGGGCCACCGCAGTCAGGGCAGGTGATAGTACTGAGAATTTTCTCATACCACATGTTTTCCATTCGAAGGTTTTGGTTCTGCTCTTCTAGGGTCGTGATCTCCTGATGCCTGTGTTGGACACCTAGTCTGAATCGTTTATTTTGGAACCAAAATAGGACTCTCACAGGATTCATTCCCAGCCTCCGGCCCAATTTAACCCTTTGCTCCGCGTTTGGGCAAGGGCATTCATCGAAGAAAGCTTGAAGCTCTCGGTTTTCATTCTGAGTGTAGCATTGGCGACGCTGTCTTTTCTAGGGTTAAGCATTGTGGCCACTGCCATCGTCGCTGCTGTGATCTTGATATTCGTTATCGAAAGTGTTAGGTTCCATTGCTTCGATATCGAATTTGATTCAAGAGCCTTCGAGGTCTTCCAACAGCTCGTCACTCGGGGTTCTCTGTTCTCTTTTGTATACTCATTCCTTCGATTTGTTGTCTCATTTTCCTCGAAAGCCATGCCTGTTCAGCGTTCTGTCTTTGAAACGACGAAACTGTTTACCTCCTGCTCAGCTTTCCGACACGATGGGGTAACCAAATCCTTACGCGGCTTCTTCGATAGTAGCGCTCGTCTTTCACTTTTCCTCAATAGTCATGCCTGTTCAGCACTGTCTTCCCTTTTTAATGGCAGAACTGTTCACCTCCCGCCCAGCTTTATGTCGTGACGGGATAACCAAATCCTTTCGCGGCTTCTTCGATAGCTGCGCTTGCCTTTCACTTTTCCTCGATAGTCATGTCTATTCAGCATTCTATTTCAAACAGCGGAACTGTACCTACCTCCCACTCAGCTTTTCAAAAAGATGAGACTGTCCAATCCTTTCACGATTTCTTCGATAGCTGTGTCTGCCTCCCTCCCAGCTTTAATAATGGCGAGACCGACGAATCTTTTACCACTTTTTAAAAAAAAAAATTGTCAGGCCTGAAATCGCGGATCAGGACATGTCTGATGATTCACGGGAGGAGCAGCCCCCGCTTTACATTAATTAACCCGGCTCCACAAGCATTATTGCTGCAACTTTTCTCCACTCTCGAGACGCTATAAAATGCGGAGTTGGTGTTTGGGAGATTAACGCTCTCATATAATTTGCTTCCATCCTCTAATCGCTCCATTACACACCTCCCCGTCGAAAATGGCCTCTTCCCATGTTCACACTTTCTCAGCCGAAGCTTCGGCTCGATGGGAAGAGTTCTATAACCTCTTGGGTCGAGGTTATGCTCACATAGCTGATCATCCCGAAATCGAGGATGAAATCCGAGTCATGTTCGGGGACCTGGACATCACCTCCCTCGAGGGTACTGCGTTGGGGAGGGAATACAGTATTTTCCCAACGCTCTTTACAAACTCTTTAGAGGTCTACCGCGCTGCTCATCGGGGACTTACTATGGCTCGTGTCTTGCGAGCCCGTTATGAGGATCAGTCCGACCGCCTAGCGTTGGCTGACTACCTGGCCGATAGTCACAAAAAGGCTGTTGATTTTGCCAAAGAGCGGGTTTCGACCTTGTTTCGCGAGAGGAGGAATCTGGTGGAGGACTTAGCTCTAACCCTGGCTACCTATGAGCGCGATCGTCGTAATGCCCTGCTAAGGAATCGAAGCGAGTGGCTGGAAGAAAGGCTCAACGGCATAAATGAGGATATAACTCGTGAGAATGGACTTGTTCGGGACTTGGAAACAGTCGCCGAAGATCACGAGACTCAGGTTGTTGCAGTCAATGATGAACGCAAACGCCTTCACCTCAGGCTTGCGGACCATGATACGCGGAGTGGTGCGTACAAACAAAGCATCCATAACCTGGAGGGTCAGCTGGGCTCCTTCGTGTCGCTGATTAGGGCTCACTTCTGCTTTACTTTTCCACCACAATGAATTGTATGATCTGGTTTTGGAATCCATCAATTGGGCAAGAATGAATGAAAGCTCCCGTGTGTTTGTTTTAGCTTTTATATGATCCATTTCTTCGAGCATCCGAACATCTTAGACTTGGATGAGCCGATCCATAATAAATCGAGCAAATGTGTTCTGATTTTCTAACTCGCTCCCGATCAGAAGAAAGAATAGCTTCAGGCTTATCCAAGAAAAGATTTCTCTCTATCTCCTATATTTTACCTGCAAATAAAAAGACAGTATCAGAAGGAATAATTTGAAAAAGAAAGCAAAAACCCCTTTCAATCCTATGCTTGCCAATGATTAATAAGGACAATAACTTTTACAAGGATTTTAATCTTGTGCGAAAAGTTTTTATCAATATTCCTCGAAGGGAAGCATACTGTTGAAATGGATGTAATTCACGATAATCGCTTTTGATCAATTTCGAGAGGAACGAATTACTCAAAAGTGCAGGACATGATAACGTGTTTTAAATTCAATTGAAGATATGGCGTCCAAATTAAGGCCGTTTGCTAAGAACGAGAGTAATTTGGACATCTATCTCGTCCTTAAATTTGAAACAACGCCGATATTCTTGATCAATTATCGTGAATTACCAGGGGCGTACAACATGCATGAATCAATTCAAGTGTATAATTCCTTCTAGCGAAATTGGGGTTGGATTACCCTATACGACCAAAAAGGTCGTGCAAGATTTCCAATTTTAATTTCCTCTAAAGGAATTATAAACTTGACTTGGGAGTATTCAGATGATTAGAGAAAATGTCACTATCACATTCCCATGACCCGTCAAAAGAAATACAACCAAGCTCCATCTGAATGTATACACCAATAGATCCCTAATACAATCACTCTAAGGGGTGAGATAGAGAAAACCTCAGTAAAAATAAACCCTATACAAGCGGATTAGTAATGAAAAATGAAACAATGGAATGTGATCCTAACGTCTAAGGATGCCCCAGTTTCAATCTGTGTCTTCAGGATCACTTGCCCCAACTCATCATCTTCATTGGATGATACCTCAATAATGTCCATAGTATGCTCCTTTATCGCACACTCGGTGTTCGTCGTGGGATATCACCCTCCTCGTCTTCTATCAAGGGCATTGGGGAAAAACACACATATCTATCCTCGAAATGGCATTTAGTCTAATCACCCGAATGCAATGAATGAAATGCCTATATTCATATGAACTGTGATAGATTTGAGGGATAGAGAGTCTTACCAACCAAACTTGTCGACTTATGTGCGGTTTTAGGTGTACCAACCGCCCAAAGACATGCGCATGAGACAAGTGATGATGAACTTATAAAAATCAGAGGGTTTGGTACCTAAGGTCAAGGCTCCCACTTCGAGTTCTAGAAAGAGCCGATTCCAATGCACAACTATCGTTGCATTGGGACTCGATCCATAGTTCGAAGCAAGCGGAATTGAAAAGTAGATTACCTCGTGTTTTTCCTCACGGAGATTCCATTTTCAATTCCTTCTATTATTTTCCTAAAGGCGGCGCCCGGGGTTTGAGGCGCGGTTGTGTGTGTCCATGTGTCGTGATCATCACAATGCAAGTCATGCACAACAGTTTATCAATCAGCGCTTCAAATCATCCACACGACATACATTCCTACGCCAACCTGCATAAGACAATGTTAATCACGGACTACACCCCTTATCTCTCCAATCTGCAAAAACATATAACACCTATCATGAGTGGACTTACCGCACCTTCAAGAGCACCTGCAGGGTTAGAAAAATCACTCAGCGTTTTAATTACGGCCTAAGTCCACTTGGGGTCTAGAACCATAGGTTCTAGAACACAAAGTCCCCAGTGGAGTCGCCAGCTGTCGCGACCCGTCCGAAAGCGGACGCGGCTAATGGATTACCGATCGCGGGTCTTGGATCGGCACGGGCCCTCCCAGGCCCATACCAAATCGCGGCGGGAGTATTTTTTAGAAGGATTCGACGATAAGAGTCGATCGCTTTCGACCTTAGTGTGGTCGTGGTGGTATGTGCAACTTGTGCATGCATTTGGAGTCGCCACCGGTATTTCTTGGAGGGTAGACTGGAAACCTTACTGATCGATTGGGAGAGATCGATCAGTTCTGCAGAACCAGAGATTTTGGGTTCGGGGACTTGGTTACGCTGATGTCATTACCAACGCCCTTTCGGTACCTAACGCGAGTGATTTTCCTGGCTAAGAGTTCATGCAGGCGCAATTTTGGGTGGGGTGAGTTTGATTCAGGGTTTCATGCAGATTGGAAGACTATTCCTATCAATCACAATCAATGAAAGCGCGATCAAGTGCATAAATAAATCTCATCGATGCACATCAATTCAAGTCAATGGCTTCCTAGCATAGCCATAAAGGCTTAGGGCAGGTGTGATTTCAGACCGGGGTAAAATGGGAAGACTTGGAGGCGATTTAGCCCGAAGGGCAAAATCGTCAATTTTTTGGAAGACTGGGATACCGAATTACCCAAAATATTCCATGGCCAGTTGATTGTGGCCATTTCCCATTTTTGAGAATTTTTTGGAATTTTTTGATTTTTCTTCAATTTTTGGAAGATGATTCGCCCAAAGGGCGAAATCGTCATTTTGAGAAGGGTCGGGGTTCAAAACACCCGGAATGAGTCTTGGCCAGTTGTTTGTGGCCATTTCCTATTTTTTTTGGGATTTTCATGGATTTTTTAGAATATTTTTGGAAGACGGTTTGCCGGAAGGGCAAAACCGTCATTTCTAGAAGGTTCGGGGGTCAAAAGACCCGAAACAGGTCATGGCCAATTGAATGTGGCCATTTTCTATTTTCTGGAATTTTTTAGAATTTTTCTGAATTTTCCGAATTTTTTTGAATTTTTTATGATTTTCTATTTTTTTTTATTGAATTTTTGAATTATTATTATTTTTTATTATTTTTTTATTTTTTAATATTTAAAAATATTTTCCGGGCCGGGTCAGACCCGGTCCGCGCCTCTCGGGCGCCCGGCCCGACCCTACGGGTCGAAAACCGATCTAAAACGACACCGTTTTGTATTTTTAAACATTTTTCTATTTTTTTATCAACTTTTTATATTACCCGAAAATCCACAAATCGGACGGTCCGCAACGTGGCACGTGGCTATGTCTCGGGCGTCCGATCTTCCGCTAGATCGGACGGACCACAGAGAACCACGTGGCCAAATCATAACCATTGGATCAAAATTAATTTATTTCCTTTTTCAGAAAAACCTTTGAATCGGACGCTCCATATTGCGCCACGTGGCTACTCCTGGTGCGTCCGATCTTGGACAAGATCGGACGATCCACAGGAAGCCACTTGGCACAATTTAAGCCGTTGGATTGATTTTTAATTTATTACTCGAAAATATTTATATTAATTCTGAAAATATGTTTTATTTTTCGAAAATTCCACGATCGCGACACGTGTCGCGATCGGGACCGTCCATTTGATTTATTTGAAAAACGTTCGGACCGGCCCCACCTGGCTGACGTGGCTGCCTTCGTGACATTCCACGTCATCATTTGATCGTTGACCGGCCGGAGGGTCGCCGGGGAAGATGATGAACAGTGAAAATTCCGGCGACCCTCGCCGGAATTCTCGCCGGAGACCCCGAATCGACGTGAAAACCACCGTTTCGAATCCCGATTCTAACACCTATCAATTCCCCTCGAGCCCGACATCAATATTTACCAAAAACATGCCGAAGGCGACGTCGGGAACAAGCCGGGGAGGCGCCCACAGGTCCGGCGCCGGCGAAAACATTTACCAAAAAACATTTTGCATTCAAACTCGGTTTCGATCGATCAGGAAGCATCTCAAGGAAGTCTAGGGACTTACCTGAGCCTTTTTCGAGCTCGCCGTCAGCCGTGCTCACCGGCATGAACTCTCGGCCGATCGATGCATGGTGGGGGCTCCGGCCGTCGTTCTCGGCATGGTTCCGATGCAAAATAATCACATAAACGAGCTTAGAGTCGGTGATAGAACAACTTCTAGGCTAGATTCGCACAAAATGAGGTCGGGCGAAAAATGCAAAGCTCACTAAGGCAATCCGTCGAGCACATGGTGTGCGACGATGGAATTGGGGTTTAAAGGGGATACCAACCTGTCTGGGGGCTTGTCGACGGCGACTGAATTCCCGGTGATGATCAGTGAGGTATACCGAAGCCCCGGTTTTGCCTTTTTTTTTCCCAGTTGCAGCTCTAGCTTCCTCCCAAAAAAAAATCCTCCTTTCCCTCTCTCCCCGAACTCTTTTCCGCCTCTTTTGTTTCTGGCCGACCAGCCCTTTTTCTGACCACTCGCCCTTGCACCCACCTTGCACGTTCCCCCTTTTTTTACCAAAAAGAAAGCCTCCCACGATCCCCTGTCTTCAACCATCTTTCGGCCGGTGGGTCTGCAACTAAGTTGCAGACTCGGTTCGGACCGGGTCGGGTCGGGTCTGACCCGACCGGCCCGGTTCGACCAAATCGGCCCAATTAGGCCTCAAATTGACCTATTTTCATAAAATTGATGGCAAAATCGGACTCCTTGACATGTTTTCTATCGAAAATGGGTATTTTCGTGAATCAATTGATTGAAATTTAGTGAAAACCCCAAATTGTCCCTAGGATCTGAAAATGATTTTCGTCTAATCGAGGGCCTAAACGACCAAATTAGCCCGAATTGAAGCCACCAATGCATTCAGCATGATGAAAATTTGGGGTGGAGGTGTTTAATTTTAATGGGTATGCCCGTATGAAATTTAATTTCAAAAATTGTGAAACCGGTGACTAAATTGAAAGATTTTTATGCAATTAAGCCCTTTTGTTTAAAATTGATCAAATTAGAGGGCAAATTGACCCAATTGCACTTCGAGATTTTAGAATCCAATGTCATAGCTTATAAAAAGTGAGAATTGAAAATTAAAAGACTCGAAAAGGATTTTTTATGCCCGATTCGGGTTTATGTTTGTGAAGGAACATAGCGACCCAAGCCGAATTTTCAAGATTTAAAGTGACACACTTGAAGAGGAAATTAAAAAAAATTATTGAACGTTTTTTTTGTATTTTTCTGACCACGAATGGTATTTTTCTAATTTTTTGGGGTATTTTTAATAATTAAATAAATTCGAAAAATATTTAAAAATACCAAAAAATCTTTTTTGTTCAAAAATGGTTCCTAAGGCTGAGCCAAGGCTTCCAAAGTTGATTTTGTGATTTTATGACTTTTTTTTTATATTTTTAATTAATTTTAAAGAATAAAAATCACAATGATAGATGGTCAAAAATCAGGTGTCAACATATACATCTTGATAAGGCTCATTTCTATCGAAAATGGGGGCAAACTCTCATGATCCCCCATGAAAGCGCATCAGACCAGGGTCATCGAATCCAGAGATGACAAACAGCAAAACCATGCCTAACTGGGGCAAGTGAATCATTTGTACGCCGGACGTTTCTCCTCTGGCAAAGTCAATGGACACAATAACAGAGTCGTCCGCATCAGAATCAAACCCCAAGATACGAATTTGGGTGAACGGTAACCTTGTATCATTCCAATTTGGTCTTCGAAGACCACATGCCTAACATAAGTTTTTACTCATTTTACAGGAAGTCATTGGCGCTGAAAGCCTCAAATGAAAAGAGCGCGCTAACAGGGAGGCGAATAGAATCATTGGCCTTAGAAGTCAGGATTCCAGGAGATGGTCTTTGATTATAAGACCTAGTGGATGGTAAAAAGTATCGCTCCTACGTCACATGCTTTGACATGCATTTTGATAAAATTTTCTTTTTCCCTTGAAGAAATGGTACCTTGGAAAATGGCGTAGAGTACGTCCAAAAGCATGAATTGATCTAGTGCAAATCCTTGAGAAGGATTCGTCGCCCAACCAGATGGGAGATCAAGGACACAAGATAGAGGGCCAAATTTTGCAAGCCGCGCGTTTGTGTTCAAATGGAAACACAAAGCAAGAACAAGGCTGTATCGTTCCAATTTACCTTGAATTTTGGAACGCAAACTGACACCTAATTCCTTTCTTTGACAGGGGCTCGCCATCAAGGCGAAACAGGTTTTCACATACCATGTATTACCCATTGTTGACACCTGATTTTTTATCAGTCTTTCATAGTTTATTTTTAAAAAATTCATAAAAAATCTATAAAAAGTTAAAAAAAAATTAAAAAATCATCTTTGGTAACCTTGACCAAGCTAAAGGAACCATTTTTGATAAAAAAAAATAATTTGTCATATTTTTTAATATTTTCCAAAAATAGAAAAATACATGAAAAATGAAGAAAAATAGCGTTCGATGTCGTAAAAATATAGAAAAATAGTCAATATTTTTATTTTAATTTCTTTTTCATTTTGAACTCATAAATAGTCAAAATTCAAGTTCAATTGCATGTGTTTCTTCACGACGCATAGAGTTGAATTTGGCAAAAAAATGTCATTCGAGTATTTTAATTTGTAAATTTCTACATATTTTTTAGTCTTGATGTCCAATTAGATCGACCACCATCTACAATAAATTCTCCTTGCTGAATATTTTCGTTTTTGTTTCACATAATTTCATGGTGTAAAACGCCGAGTGGATCCCCAAATATAATCGGGTCGGCTCGTCCAAGACCAAACCAGGGCACGGCGAACCCCATGTGAGTACTCTCGAACTCCTTCGATGCTTCCTAATGCTTTTCTTAGGTTAGATCGTGTGTAGAATGACTAGGACAGCTAAATCATTCTTGAGCTGTGATTGATAAATAGGGCCTTACTAGGAATGCCAAGTGATTTATTTGCATATCTAGATTCCTTGAGTTGCGCATTTTATTACTGATTGTGATTGCTAGGATAATCACTCATATCTGCATGAATTTCTAGATTTAGGGTTCATACCTTACTCATCCGCATGAATCTCAGGCTAGAAAATTCAGTCAACTTAGGTACCGAAAGGGCGTCAACTCTGACAGTTGGTGTAACTAAGTCCCCGAAACCATTTCTCTGGTTCTCGCAGAATTGAATAGAAACTCCCAACTATTCGATTGGGTGGTCCAATCACACCCTAAAAAAATGATTGGTGGCGACTCCATGGCATGCACACTTAGCACATGTCACTAGACCACACTGAAAGTCGATCACGCATACCTCCGTTGCGATTTGGGTAATGGGCCTTGGGAGAGGCCCGCGTCCGACCAGATAGGACGGCCCATTAGCCCTCGAGAGCCCGACAACCTCAAGAGGGTTGCGACAGACTGGCGACTCCACTGGGGACTGGTTCTTAACCATTTAGTGGACTTGAGCCGATTAAAAAGTTGATTGATTCTTCTAACCTAATTTTATGCAGATGCTCTCGAAAGTGAGGTGTATATGCTAACGAATGTGTTAGATGTTTTTGTAGACGGGAGAAATAAGGGGTGAAGTGCTTGTTAACTTTGTTTTATGCAGGCATGAGTTTTGGATGTATGATTGTGTGGATGTTTATATTGAAGCGGTGATTGTTAAATAAAATGCATGTCTATTGCTTTAGCACGACACAATGAATACACACAATTGCGCCTAAAACCCCAGGCGCCCTCTTTAGGAACACAATAGAAGGAATTGAAAATGGAATCTCCGTGAGGAAAAACATGGGGTAATCCACTTTTCAATTCCGCTCACTTCGAACTATGGATTGAGTCCCAATGCAACGATAGTTGTGCAATGGAATCGGTTCTTCCCAGAATTCGAGGCGAGAACCTTGGCTTTAGGTACCAAGCCCTATCTTTTGATTTTTAGGAGTTTTCCCTCACTTGTCTCATGCGTTTGTCTATGGAAGGTTAGTATACCTAACACTGCAAAAAATACAGAGAAGCTTGATTTTCTCTTAAGTTTGGTTGGTAAGACTTTTCTATCCCTCGAACTTGTTACAGCTCTTAATCATTATATTCATTGCATAATTCCGGTGATTGGATTAAATGCCATTTTGAGGATAGATATGAGTGTTTTCCTCCCAATGTTCTTGATGGAAGATGAAGATGGTGTCATCCCATTACGAGCGCCAAGTGGACAAGAAGAGCCTACTATGGACATCATTGAGGTATCATCTAATGAAGATGACGATTTGGAATAGGTGATCCTGAAGTCACGTCTCAAAGATCGAAACTGGGGCATCTCTAAGTATTAAGATCACATTCCTTTGTTTTATTTTTCATTTCTAGCCTTCTTGTATATGATTTATTTTGCTGAGATCCTCTCTATCTGATCCCTTAGATTGATTGTATTAGGGATCTATTTGTGTTTATATACATTCAGATTGAAATTTGTTGTATTTCTATTGACTTGTCATTGGAATGTGATAGTGGCATTTCTTCTAATCACTCGAATACTCCAAAATCAATTTTATAATTCCTTTGGATGAAATTGAAATTGGAAGTCTTATACAACCTTTTGGCCGTATAGGGCAATACAATCCCAATTTCGCCAGAAGGAACTATAAACTTGAATTGGTTCATGCATGTTTTGCATCATTGGTAATCCACAATAATTGATCAAGAGTATTCGTGTTTTTCAAATTTAATGAAAAGATAGATATCCAAATTACTCTCGTTCTTAGCAAACAGCTTTAATTTGGATACCGTATCTTCAATTGAATTTAAAACACATCGTAATTGTGTACTTTTGAACATTCCATTGATTTTCTTGAAATTGATCAAAGGCAATTATCGTGAATTACATTCCTTTCAATGATATGCTTTCCTTTGAGGAATATTGATAAAAGCTTTTGCACAAGGCCAAAACCCTTGTAAAAGCTTTTATCCCTATTAATCATAAGTAAGCATAAAATTGAAAGGATTTATGCTTTATTTTTCAAATTCTTTCTTCTGATTCTGCCTTTTCATTTGAAACAGGTTAAAAACAAGTAGAGAAGAGAAGTCTTTTTGTGGATAATCGCGGTGGGAGGTTCCTTTATCCGATCATAAGCAAGATTAAAAAATCAAGATGTACACGCTCGAATCATCAATGTCAAAGCGCAGCTTGCCTAGGTTGAGAGTGGTCAGGTGTTCGAGAAAGTCAGCCATACAGAAGTTGAGACACACACATTAGAGCTTTCATTCATTTCGCTCAATCGAGGGACCTTAAAAGCAGATCATACAAATCATCGGGGTGGAAATATAAAACCGCAATGAGCCCTAATTAGCATCACAAAGGAACCTAGTTGGCCCTCCATATTATTGATGCTTTGCTTATACTCACCACCTTGAGACTCGAGATCTGCAAGCTTAAGAAGAAGGCGTTTACATTCCCCTTTAAGATCGGCAACCTTGGTCCCGTGATCTTCGGCGGCTATTTCCAGGTCCCGAACTAGTCCTCTCCCATGGGCTATATCCGCGGTAATGCTGTCAAGCCTTTCTTCCTGCCACTCACATTGAAACTTCAACACGACATTACGACGGTCGTGCTCATAGGTGGTCAGGGATAAGGCCAAGCGCTCCACCAAATTTCCCCTCTCGCGAAGCAACATCGAGACTCGCTTGTTGACGAACTCAACAGCCTTTCTGTGACTATCGGCCACAAGGTTGGCCAACACCAAGCAGTTGGACCGATCCTCATAGCGAGCTCGCAAAACGTGAGCCACGGTAGCTTTTCGATGAGCGACACGGTAAGTCTCTAAAAAGTTTATAAAGAGGGTTGGGAAGATTCTATATTCCCTCTCTAAATTAGTGCCCTCGATGGAGGTGGTGTCTATTTCCATGAGCAAAATACGGATTTCATCTTCAGTTTCTGGGTGATCGGCTATATGAGCATAGCCTCGACCGAGGAGGTTATAGAGTTTTTCCCACTGGGCCAAAATTTCGGCTGAGAAAGCGCGAATAGGAGAGGAGGTCATTTTCGTTGGAGTGAGGGAGAAGAAGATGAGTGTGGTAGAGTGATTAAAATACGAAAAGGCAATTATGTAAGAGTGTTAATCTTCTCTGCATTAACTCCTCCTTTTATAGCAACTCGAGAATGAAGAAAGGCACAGCAATAATGCTCGTGGAGCCAAGTTAATTGGGTAAAGCAATGGTGGCTCTTTCGGTGAACCATCAGATTTGTCCCAGTCCGCGATTTCAGGCTTGATAAACCTAAAAAAGTTGTAAAAAGATATGTCGGTGTCACCATATTAAAATTGAGCGGGAGTTAAGCGCAACTATCGAAAAAAGTTGCGAAAGGATTTGGCGGTCCCATCATATTAAAAAACTGAGCGGGAGGCGAGCGTAGTTCCACCTTTTTGAAAATAAGTGGGAGACAGACATGGATATCGAGAAAAGGAAATCGATTTGGTGTCCCTCCACGTTGAAAAGAAGAAAGAAGACGACAAAGCGGGAATACGAAATCTTGGGAGCAACGCTTGCCTGATGATCTTCATCCATGTTTAAAGAACGTTTCATGGGCATACAGAACCACTCAAAAGAAAATTTAGAGAGAGTGAGCATACATGAGAGAGTAGAGAACCCTGAGTGAGCAAAAATTGATCGAACATTTTTCGATCCAACATGTTTGAGAGTTACCATCAGTTGCTAGAGGCGACTGATCCAAAAATCTCAGAAAATGAACTACTGAGAGATCTCGAAGATTCTAGGATGGCGTCTGGTACCAGAACCACAGAACCCAACCCTTTCGGCAACGAAGTTCAGGATCTCAGCAGCGACGACAACAGCAGCAGCGATGGTCAATCCCGGAAAAGGAAACGTCGCCAGTGCCACACTCAGAATGAAATCCAAGAGCTTGAAGCTTTCTTTAGTGAATGCCCTCTCCCGAACATGAAACAAAGAAATGAATTGGGCCAGAAGCTAGGGATGAAACCTTTGAGGGTCAAGTTTTGGTTTCAAAATAAGCGAGCCAAATTGAGGGCTCAACACAGACGTCAAGAACTTGCGATTCTAAAGGAGGAAAACGAAAAGCTTCGAGCGGAGATCATGAGGTATAAGAAAGCTCCCAGCACTATCGCTTGCCTTAATTGCGGTGGCCCTATCACTCTCGGCGAAATGTTCCTTGATAAGCCTTATATGAGGATTGAAAATGCTCATTCACCACCCCACTCCCTCGAACCATCTTCGATACAATCAGATTTTGTTGGAGATATGCATGAACAAATCAATTCTACGAAGTCAATACCGATGCCTTCTAAAGGATGTGATATGCGTCACCATGATTGGAGTTTCCTTAACGATGAGCTTACTATCACGACCGACCAATCCAAAGCTGATGAATTCCCTCCACAACAATTTCCGGCTCGATCAAATCCTACTGGAAATAGGCCAGAGAGCAATAGCCAAGTTGTCAACACTGTTCCGGGTCGCAAGAAGACGAGGGTCAATTGGTCCCCCGAGCTTCATCTCAAGTTCCTTAGTGCGGTTCAGCAACTAGGGATCAACCCAGCATATCCAACGCGCATACTTGAGATCATGAACATACCAGGACTCACTAAATATGGAGTCGCGAGTCACCTCAAGAGCTACAGAAGGGCGCTAAGACAGCGCCACACAGCACTGAACCTGAAAGAACTCAACTTGTGCCTAAACACTAGGCATGGCTATAACTACAATGCCCCTGAAGTAAGAAATACCCTGCCGAATCTAGGCACCGACCAAGCTGGTAGCAGCACCATCGACTACTTGGGCGCTAATCAGAATATTCCCCCGAATCATCTCAGCACCCCTCAAGAGTATATGCCTCAAGTGCAGCAGGTACGAACTCCTTGGTTTGAGCAGCAACTTTTCGCTAGTGCTCTTCCTATCCCCGATCAACATATTGCGCCTAGTGTTCAAAGATCTGCCCGGCTTGGGCATATGATTTCGGAAGATCAAGCGGGCGGATGCTCTGAGGATTTTTGTTTCTTCCATTCCCAAATGGAATGTGCTTTTGATAGTGAACCGATCAATCATCCTCTTATAATCTCGAGCAACGACGAAGGTTCTAGCTCGAAGAATCAGATCGCTCACAACAGAAACAGGAATCCTTCAACGCCAAGCGATGATGGTCAACCCGAATATCAGTTGCTCGAAGAATCAAAAGATTTCCTTGATGAGGAGCTCCATATCTGGATCGATCAGTTTAAAACTGATGGGCTCATGAAGTTATGATCCAAAATGACGATTATATGTCTGATTCATGGTGTAACTGGCTGATCACCGAGAATCCTCAAGGGAACTAGGCACATGTGACTGGATGTATCATTAATCTTTCTGTCATAAAGTCTTCCATGCAAGATAATCTTCCTTAATGCCTAGAGTTAATCTGGGGCAGCGATCAGTACTACCTGCGAGCATCATCATGCTTGAGTGCGACAATCCCTTGTTAGATTAGAGTCGAGGCGAATCAATTGAACGCCACGAAGAAAAACATTTAAAGGCTTCACATAGGAAAATGCGAGCAAAAGCCCGAGCGAGCTCAAAGACGGTTAGCTCTGTATCGTTCTAAGGGACCTTTAGTCGTTATGAACTCTAAATTGAGCTTGTTTCATTCTCGATGGGGGTCGCTAACTGCTTCAAGAATTTTATAACAAAAAACGAACCAGTTAGGGACGCCAATAGTGCTGTGTCCTGGTAGTCAGTGAAATGGAAGTGGTACGAAACGTCAGGAGTTCGATCTCGGGATTGAAAAATCATTTTATCAGTTGGTCTATCACCCGATGAAGTTCAAAGAGATTCGACGCAGATGACTATAGAACTTGGGGCAATTCGAAAATCATCGATTCATTTTCATCAAGCGGCGAAGTTGGTATTGTAAAATGTGAAGCATGCAAATGACAAATCCGAAGCAGAAGGAGATGAATCATGATTCGCTTATCCAAGGTCGGGATTTCAACCTTCGACTAAAGCCAAATCTAGGATGAGTTTTTGATCTTGCCCACTCGACAAAACCCATCTCCACTGAAAATGGGGGCAAACCATTCCTACATCCGGAAAGCATGTCGAAGCCGAAGACATCAAATTCATCGTTTAATCCGTGGGGCAAGTCCCTGAAGCGATAGTTATCATCCGCAGAGCGTAATGGAATCCATTCTTTCAATGTAAAACGCATTTGGCCGCGAAGCCACCCATTTGGTAAAAAGAACGTATCGTTCCTAAATGATTTTCAATCAGATGCGGGGATAATGTTCTCTCATTTTCCTCTCAGGTGATGAACAGAGACGAGGCACCCAAGAAGCCATGCATTCAAATAACAAAACAGTGCATGAAACACGCCCAAAAAGATGAATGAATCTCCTCCGACGTAAATCCTCGAGGTGGATTCGTTGCCCAACCAGACGAAGAAATCATGGCCACAAGCTTGAGGGCCGGCTTCTACAATCTGCACATTGGCATGCAGAATGGAATTCAAATCAAGAGTAAAGTAGTATCGTCCCAATTTGTTTTGAATTTGGAAACCCAAAATAATGCTTAATATTTATCCTTGGCAGGAGCTCGCCATCAGGGCAGACATGTAAGTTTCATTTTTCTCCAAAAACCAAGAAGTCGAAAGAACTTTAGAACACCTAACAATCTTGTGTTACTATGTGAAGTGCAGATTTTCACAACCCTTGTACACTCGTTGGAGCATATGACCAAGGGTAAGATGTATCGTTCCAATTTTTGTAAAGTTTTAGAATATACGATGACATATCCCTTTTATATCTCCAGGATCTCCAGCCTCGATGGGCAGGTAAGTATCCCTTTTCCCAATTAATTGGAGATTAAAAACTTTCAGAAATAATTCGATTCTCACATCTAAAAAGACATAGAATTCTTACTTCATTGACATTCATGTTTTAAAACATGAGATTGTCTGAACATGAATTACACATGTATGGTGCATCACAAAATCCCTTTGAAGGATAAATCTTGATGAAATGAAATGAATTTTTCCAACAAGAGTCGTTTGAACTGTTCAAAAGGGTAATTTCTCATAAGAGAAGCGAGCCTAATCCAAACACGTCCCATACACACTTGAGAGATGAGGAGATTGGAAATGATAGCGAAACCTTAACCTATGGATATAAGGGTCATTCGCAACGATTACATGGATCGAGATGACAGAGGCATTTATTTCTTCATTCCAAACACTACAGATGCCCATTGAGAACCCCATTGAATGGCGATTTTCATTCTCAACCCTGTCAAGAACCACCCCACATTGGGGCAAATGAAGGTTAGTCCAACAGTATCAGAAAGTAAACGGTTTGAAATTTTCTTGCTCGGACTAACATAAATCTTTGTGTGTTGTTTATATGATAATCCTAGAGTGATGTAAAAAATCTGACTCCTTTGCAGGGTCTAAAAGAGGAACCATTTTTGATAAAAAAAAAAATAATTTGTCATATTTTTTAATATTTTTTAATATTTTCCAAAAATAGAAAAATACATGAAAAATGAAGAAAAATAGCGTTCGATGTCGTAAAAATATAGAAAAATAGTCAATATTTTTATTTTAATTTCTTTTTTATTTTGAACTCATAAATAGTCAAAATTCAAGTTCAATTGCATGTGTTTCTACACGACGCATAGAGTTGAATTTGGCAAAAAAATGTCATTCGAGTATTTTAATTTGTAAATTTCTACATATTTTTTAGTCTTGATGTCCAATTAGATCGACCACCATCTACAATAAATTCTCCTTGCTGAATATTTTCGTTTTTGTTTCACATGATTTCATGGTGTAAAACGCCGAGTGGATCCCCAAATATAATCGGGTCGGCTCGTCCAAGACCAAACCAGGGCACGGCGAACCCCATGTGAGTACTCTCGAACTCCTTCGATGCTTCCTAATGCTTTTCTTAGGTTAGATCGTGTGTAGAATGACTAGGACAGCTAAATCATTCTTGAGCTGTGATTGATAAATAGGGCCTTACTAGGAATGCCAAGTGATTTATTTGCATATCTAGATTCCTTGAGTTGCGCATTTTATTACTGATTGTGATTGCTAGGATAATCACTCATATCTGCATGAATTTCTAGATTTAGGGTTCATACCTTACTCATCCGCATGAATCTCAGGCTAGAAAATTCAGTCAACTTAGGTACCGAAAGGGCGTCAACTCTGACAGTTGGTGTAACTAAGTCCCCGAAACCATTTCTCTGGTTCTCGCAGAATTGAATAGAAACTCCCAACTATTCGATTGGGTGGTCCAATCACACCCTAAAAAAATGATTGGTGGCGACTCCATGGCATGCACACTTAGCACATGTCACTATACCACACTGAAAGTCGATCACGCATACCTCCGTTGCGATTTGGGTAATGGGCCTTGGGAGAGGCCCGCGTCCGACCAGATAGGACGGCCCATTAGCCCTCGAGAGCCCGACAACCTCAAGAGGGTCGCGACACCCATTGGAACACATGACCAAGGGTAAGATGTATCGTTCTAATTTTTTGGAAAATTCATGAACGTACAATAACATGTTTCTTCCGCATTTTCAGGGATCTCCAGCCGCGGGGGACAGGTAAGTATCCCTCTCCCCAATCCATTAAAGATGTTGAATAAAAAAATATATAGAAAAAAAGAAAAGCTTTCAGAATCTAATGTCTAGAAAAGACATAGAATTCAAATTTCATTGGCATTCATGTTTTGAAACATGAGGTTGTCTGAACATGAATAAGAACGTGCATGGTGCGTCATAAAATCCCCTTGATGGGTAAAATTTTTGGAGAAAAAGAAAGAGATTTTTCCAATCAAAAGTTGTTCAAAACTTTCAAAAGGACGTTTCCTCGAAAGACGAGAGGCAAAGCCTAAATCAAAATACGTCCTATACACACTTAAGAGAAAAGTGGAGCGAATTAGACAGCAAAACCTGGACCTACGGAAGTAGGGACCATTCGCAGCCATTACATGGGTTGGGACGACGGAGGCATTCGTTTCATATCCCCCAAACACTACAGGTGACCGTTGGTAACCCCTTTGAACTGCGGTTTTCATTCTTAACCCTGTCAAGAACCACCCCACATCGGGGCAAAATGGAGGTGAGTCCAGCAGCATCAGGAGAAAATGGTTAGAAATTTTCTTGCTCGGACTAACATCAATCTTTGTGTGTTGTTATATGGTAATCCAAGTGCCATAGGATGACAAGAAGCATTCATTCTTTATCCCACACACTGTATCATTTGCACAACCAAGTTGAGCCTGCAAATTCATTTCATAAACCCGTTGGTGATAATTGCAAATTCCAAGACGAAGACAGATCACTTCAGAAACGAGGGAGTTCAAGACCTAGGGTTTACGAAAAAGCTACTAAGTCGATACTCAAGCGTGCTAAGAGCCAAATCATATATCTAGCACAATTGCCAAGCATCTCACTTGCAACAAGGGATTAAAGAAATCCCCAGCATCAAGAAAAAGCAAAGTGCCTGGTAAAAGCAAGGCTGATGCTCACGCAAGCTGTTTGGTTGATCCACAATGAAGCCGGATGGGAAAAGAGGAAATCCCTGAAGGAGCCAAATCCAAAAAGGGCTGCTCCCCAAATGCTATCAAGCGCAGAACAAAGACATAGAGAGAGTCAGTCTCTGAATGCAACAAGAGACGCTCTTTAAAGAGCTGGTGCACACCGCAAGATAGGTTGCGCGCCTCAAAGGCTAAAAATGTAGAAAAGAAAGGACAGGTGACAAATCAGCAATGATCACCAATGTCAAACCCGTCACGAATTCTGGGCCAAAAATAAGCCTGTTTCGGTCCCTAATCCTACCAATG
Organism: Rhodomyrtus psidioides; assembly: GCA_021437785.1. Taxonomy (NCBI): domain Eukaryota; kingdom Viridiplantae; phylum Streptophyta; class Magnoliopsida; order Myrtales; family Myrtaceae; genus Rhodomyrtus; species Rhodomyrtus psidioides. The sequence goes on along the minus strand of JAILYB010000044.1, from coordinate 4,216,279 downwards.
TTACAACCCCGAAACAGTCTTTTCTGACTAAGACACTTGGGTTAACATATAGCTTAGCTCGAAGAAGTACGAGCAAGACTATTTCTTTCTCATTTTGCAGGGTTCTTGACTTGTAAACCCGGAGCAGTTGGTGAAGACTTTCATTCAATGGCCTCGACTCCAAAGCGAGTCCCCCTTGAAGACTAATACCAAGCCCAACATTACGGTCCCGTGGAAGACCTCCCGACCGATCAAAATGTATGCGCTGCGAATGAGCTTAAAACCTAGGCACAGGTTAGTAGGGAATTGAGTGCATTCCCTATAAAAACCACTACCTCAAAACAGGTGAGAAGACCTCCTTGTCGAGAAATATTCCAATTGATGTTTTGAACAAACTCTTTTTGGAATTTTCAAATTGTTGATCCAGATTTTCCGTGCAAGGGATTTGTGATCACATTTGCATGCTGCAAGAATGCTTTGGATAACCTCCAGCATCAAAATGCACATTTCACGATTAAAACTTAAGTCATACGGTTTTTTTCAAATGGACAGCCGTCGTCTTCCCTAAGATTGCAAATGTTTTCTTGGTGAAGAAAAATTTTCAGGCTCGAACTTCTGCAGGATCCGTTGGAAACATCAATCTCCCAGAATGTCGCCTCAACAGACTCAAGTGAAGCTTTGTCAAGATAAAATCTTTCACTGCTTCAAAACTGAATTCCCGACAAATTTCGGGATCTTTCAAAAGAAGGGATGAAGATAGAACCCTTTTTCAAAATCAAGCAGTCTCATCGGACGTGGAGAACCCTCGTCATGAGCCCCATTTTCAAAATCCAATCAGTCTCATCGGACGGGGAGAACCCTCGTCATGAGACCCCTTTTTCAAAATCAAGCGGCCCTGTCAGACGTGGAGAACCCTCGTCCTAGGACCCTTTTTCAAAAATTTAGGCAGTCTCATCGGACGTGGAGAACCCTCGTCATGAGACCCATTTTCAAAGCAAACTGAAGGTAGAAACCGCCTGAAGGGTCAAACAAAAGGTAGATACCGCCTGAAGGGTCAAAATGAAGGTAGATACCACCTGAAGGGTCAACCAAAGGTAGATACCGCCTGAAGGGTCAACCAAGGTAGAAACCGCCTGAAGGGTCAAAACAAAAGGTAGAAACCGCCTGAAGGGTCAAACCAAGGTAGATACCGCCTGAAGGGTCAAGTCAAGGTAGAAACCGCCTGAAGGGTCAATATAAGGTAGAAACCGCCTGAATGGTCAACTCAAGATAGAAACCGCCTGAAGGGTCAAATACAAGGTAGAAACCGCATGAAGGGTCAAATCAATGGTAGATACCGCCTGAAGGGTCAACTCATGGTAGAAACCGCCTGAAGGGTCAATCAATGGTAGAAACCGCCTAAAGGGTCAATGCAAGGTAGAAACCGTCTGAAGGGTCAAATTAAGGTAGAAACTGCCTGAAGGGTCAACTCAAGGTAGAAACCGCATGAAGGGTCAAACCAAGATAGAAACCGCCTGAAGGGTCAACTCAAGGAAGAAACTGCATGAAGGGTCAAACCAAGGTAGAAACCGCCTGAAGGGTCACATTAATGGTAGAAACCGCCTGAAGGGTCACATATGGTAGAAACCGCCATAAGGGTCAATTCATTGGTAGAAACCGCCATAAGGGTCAACTCATTGGTAAATATCGCCGTAAGTATCAACACAAAGGTCCGATCCACCATACGGATCAAAATCCTTGGCAAATCCCAAAGCGTGGGATGCGCCTTCCTTTGGTTCCTACTAGTTAGGAATCCCATCATGGTATGACCTACCATACAGGTCAGAGCTTAATCTCCATAGGATATTCTGAATGACGAGTCCTAGGCATCTTCTTGAAAGTCTTCGCAACCGGCAGCATCCGACAGGTGAGCTTCAGGTAAGCCTCTCTCACTTCTGCCCATGTTCAAATTGTTAGAGCAAACTGGAGATTAATTCGAGCTTTATCAAGAGTCTTAAGGATCCGATGTCATAGCATTTCTTCTTTCATTTTCCCGGTTGAGTCGGTTAGGAATCAGGTGCCATCTTATCTTTGAGAGAAACCTCTAACGAGATTCCTCTCAAAGAGGGGCAGTTGTTGACACCTGATTTTTGACCAATCTATTATTATAATTTTTATTCTTTAAAATTAATTAAAATATCAAAAAAGGTCATAAAATCACAAAATCAACTTTGGAAGCCTTGGTTTAGCCTTAGGAACCAATTTTGAGCAAAAAATATTTTTCGGTATTTTTAAATATTTTTCGAATTTATTTAATTATGAAAATACCCAAAAAATCAAAAAAATACCATTCGTGGTTAGAAAAATACATAAAAATAGTCAATAATTTTTTAAAATTCTCTCTTCAAGCTTGTCACTTTAAACTTTGAAAATTCGGCTTGGGTCACTATGTTCCTTCACAAACATAAACCCGAACCGAGCCTAAAAAAATGCATTTCGAGTCTTTTGATTTTCAATTCTCACTTTCAATAAGCTATGACATTGTATTCTAAAGATTTGATGTGCAATTGGGTCAATTTGCCCTCCAATTTGATCAATTTTAACCAAAATGGCTTAATTGCATATTTTTCTTTCAATTAGTCCCCGGTTTCACGGATCTTGAATTTCACACGGGCATACCCATTAAAATTCAACACCTCTACCCCATAATTTTCTTCATGCCCAATCCATTGGATGCCTCAATTCAGGCTGATTTGGTCGTTTGGATGTATACGAATGCTCTACGTATTTATACGTCATACGTATTTATACGTTGTGTGTATTTATACTGTTTGGTAACCTCTTTAACTCATGTAATAATAATAATGGTTATTATTTTTAACACCTTTGTTAGTGCTTTTTTAAATAGCATTTTTGTATTGTGAGTGCTATTGTTAGTGCTATTTTTAAATAGCATTTTTGTATTATAAATTGTGAGTGCTATTGTTAGTGCTATTTTTAAATGACATTTATTTATCATAAATTGTGAGTGCTATTGTTAGTGCTATTTTTAGATGGCATTTATTTATCATAAAATGTGAGTGCTATTATTAGATAGAATTTATAATTGTTAGTGCTACTTTTAAATAGCATTTTTGTATTATAAATTGTGAGTGCTATTGTTAGTGCTATTTTTAAATAGCATTTTTGTATTATAAATTGTGAGTGCTATTGTTAGTGATATTTTTAAATGTCATTTATTTGTGAGTACTATTTTTAGAAAGTATTTATTATTTGTTAGTGCTATTTTATAATACAATTTATTGTAAGGTGTTTTTGGCTATAAAAGGATGGCAAGAGTTTTGAGGTTGGGGGAGAGACATTTTGTAGAGTGTGCAAATTTTTGAGAGCTTAGAGAGAAGAACACAAACACTCTCTATATTCTCATAATCTTGAGTGAGCAAATTATACTAAGTTCGGAATATTGATTCCGCATATTGCTAGCACAATTGTTGTGGAGTTATTAGTCGTCTCCCCGTTCGTCAATTGGTGGTGCGTCCGAACTAGATGCCTAACACTTGTGGAGGCTGAGATCGAAGAACATCGAACCGACACCTCCGTTCAAGCACGCTACGAGAGGTAATCTATTTACTCCCTTTAAGGCTTTGTGATTTTTTTCGATTGAAATGCATGAAGTACGCCTCTGGAGATACATGTATGGGTTGTTATTTATTTCCGCTACGTGTTACGTGGATCCCAATAGTGGTATCAGAGCCAATCCTTAGGTGTTTTCGTGCATTTAATTGATTTTTGCAATTTTTGCAATACTATGGCCAATATGTTTTAACGAATTGTTCGTCTTACATGGCTAATGAAGGTTGATTATTTTATATGATAAATTAATCAACGTAGCAAAAATTGAGACTAAATCAATTTTGAATCGAAAATTTATGGCTATCTTATTTTACGTAAAAATTCTGAATATGATTCAACGTAGAATTTTTATTGTGCCTTCCTAAGTTTTAAATTGTGAATTTATTACTTACGTGGAAGGGTGGTGATCATGGAAAAATCCCTAATCAATGTGATTGATGTATATATGAATGTATGATGATTATTTATATATTTTGGGTTGTAATTATTAAATGGAGGCTGCGTACTCCTTTTATTTTTCATGTAATCTTTATTTTTAGCATAGTCAATTGTTGATGTAAATGCTACGAGGATTACGTGGGGGAGCCTTTTAAGTCGGCGAGCTCTTTGGGGCCCAATTCTTGAAAAGTTCAAGAAACCAAGAAGAAGCGAAGAGTGGCTCTCCGTTATTAAAATATTAAAATGATTAAATGTGGTCTCATTGGCTCGAGACCCATTAAATCATAATTCCATGATCACCACGTAGGATAGATGTTTATGTGATTGACATCTATATTTTTATTATGATTACGTGAGCATGTTAAACTGGTTAATGTGCAAAGTCAGACTTACCTCCCCCAAAATTGCGCCTGCATGAAATCCTAGTTAGGAAAATCATTCGCGTTAGGTACCGAAAGGGTGTTGGTAACGACACCAGCGTAACCAAGTCCCCGAACCCAAAATCTCTGGTTCCGTAGAACTGATCGATCTCTCTCAATCGGTTGGTAAGGTTTCCGGTCTACCATCCGAGAAAGACCGGTGGCGACTCCAAATGCATGCACAAGTTGCACATGCCACAACGACCACACTAAGGTCGAAATCGATCGGCTCTTATCGCCGAATCCCTTTGAAAAATACTCCCGCCGCGATTTGGTATTGGCTTGGGAGGGCCCGCGCCGATCCAAAGCCCGCGATCCGCACCCTTGTGCGGGGGAAGTCCTGCGATCGGTAATCCATTAGCCGCGTCCTCTTTTGGAGGGGTCGCGACAATCTCGTTGTAATTTGCATGGAACAAGTTTTATGGCTTCCGCGATCTTGTTTCTTTGTCAAGTTGTTTTACGGATTGGCTGAGGGATCCTGGGTGATTTTTGAAGATCAACGGCCTGGTCGAATGTATGTGTGCTCGACGGGTTCGAGGCGTGACAGCGACGCTCGGAGGAATAAAATCGTGAGGACTGTGTGTCCAAAGCGGATAATATCTTGCAAAGTGGCGCAGTGGAAGCGCGGTGGGCCCAGGCCGTTACATATCCTGTATGGAGTTATGCCATTAACGGCCAAGCAAGAGCTCAATCTCGGTGGTTACCTGATTCGGTGATGAAAAAGCGCGCTGACCGGTTCTGGAGCTTCCTTAGGACGTCATTAAGTTAGGAGGATGGTTCGTCGACTTCGGTTTCGCTCCAAATGCGATGACGAAGAATAGGAAGCCTCGGCGGAGCCCGGCGGCTATGACAGCGATGGAGCTCGCACGTCTCCTCTCTCTCTCTCATGTCCACCGCCTCTGTCCCAATCGAAGACATCCTCATAGCCATCGATGAGCTGAAAAGTGAGCAGAGGAATGAAGGTTCGGCGAGGGCTTGAGGTAGGCTGCAGTTCGGCTGGGATTTGAATCCAAGTGCTGTCGGGTTCGGACGGCGGACGACGGTGATGAACTGTTGTGGTTGCTGGTGACCAGTGCAGGCAGGGACGAGGGCGGGGGGGGGGGGGGGAGGGGGGCGGTGGTCTCGTAGAAAAAGCAGGGAGATCAAGGAGGAGGATGGGCCTTCGGTTGTGTATCTCTCGACCAAAGAAAAACGTAGATATATATATATATATATATATATATATATATATAGTGTGTGTGTGTCCTCGTGAAAAAAAAAATCAATACCCAAAACGAAATAAAAATAGCAATAACACAAAATATACAAATAAAAGTAAAAATAAAGTAAAATAAATAATAAAAAGCAAAGGCAAAATCATTAATCTCCTTTTCCTTTTAAAAGATGATGCTTTCACTCCTTTACTTTTAATCACCACTAATATTTTGCCCAAATTCGATCTTACGATGATCAAAGAATCTCATAAATCCGAACCTTAATTCTGCTATTTATGAGATCAGAAGATAGATAAAATTAAACTAAAAATATTGATTATTTTTTTATATTTTTGTGACCTCAAATACTATTTTTCCTGATTTTCTTTTTCTTTTTATATTTTTCAAAAATAATAATAAAAAATACTAAAAATATATATATACTATTTTTTTGTCCAAAATGGTTCCTTTAGCTTGGCCAAGGCTACCAAATATGATTTTTCAATTTTTTAACTTTTTATTATTTTTCTATGAATTTTCAAAAAATAATTAAAAAAGACTGATCAAACTTTAGGTATCAACAGCTGCCCACTCCCTGAATCTTTGGGCTTTAGCGTTTTGCCACTTACCGATTTTCGGGAAGTTACTCGCTTACATTACTTCCCGAGCAAGGCGATGACAGCTTCTGAGCTCGTTCAGGAGTTGTGCTTAATTTGGGTGTCAACAATTGTAATGAAAGATAACATCATTTTGATAGAAGATTAGAACAAGCCAATAAAAGATTAACGAGATCCTCAATTACATGTACTCGGATTTTCTCAAATGCGAGAGTTGAACTTATGTGCTATTATTGTGGGCCTTCATTTCAGTTTGTGAAAATGACAGTCTCTTCAATCTTAGCTTCTTTCCTCGACATTGATCGGATGGGCGAAGACAGTATTTTCTAAACAACAGGCCACTGAATATCTCATGACGTTTTCGATTGTGATGAAGTTTTTGACAACTACACAATCCATGGAAATCAATCACAGAAAAGAGTTCTTGAGCTTTCGCAAATCTCTTGGATGATGGCTCTTGATGTCTCTCACAAGTTTTTACACATACCATATTCACAATGTGCAGAAGACCAATCTCCGCAACAAAATATTTATATGCTAAAAACTATGAGCCCTTATCTAAGGATAACATTGATTTCATCTTCAATAAGGAAAAGAACTCTTGTGGGAAATAGCTTTCCCTTTTTGCATTACCTGCAGTCTTGTTGGCAAGAGTTCAATCCCAACTTTTCCAATATGTTCCAGGGCTGCTAAGTCATAATTAACACATCACAATGTCATCTCCTAGCGCACTTGCAGAGAGAGCTTATCTCATCAAGGTTTACAAAACAAATATACGGGAACCTTCAAGGAAATTTCGATGCAAGTTCATGGATCATATGTATTTTCAGGGGTAATTCCTCTCTAAGGCGGGTAATTTTTTTTTTTTCCCAGTAATGAGTCAATCTTGAGTTATGTTGTCTGCTGTTACGGCTGCACCTCATTTAGAAATCTACTGGACTCTTCTTCGGTATGCTTACTTGTATTGAACCAATAACTTTTCCAGTGGCCCCATCCTCTAAATAATTTCTGTTTCACTAAAGCTAGAATCTGATGCTTGTCATGGTTATGGCATGTCACCTCGTAGAAGGAAAGTGAAAGTAGGAACAAGGCTATTCTGGTTTCTTTGCATCTTGCAAGGTGCTTTCATGGTCCCTACTCAGAAAACCATCAGTTGTGTGCTCGGCTTAAGGACTGTATGTTTTCAGTCAATTCTTGTAGATATTTTAAATACTTTTACCCTAAATTTAGAAGAAGAATATCACGTCTTAGTTCGTGAAAGATGATGGAATTACAACACGAGCAGCTCTTGTGACATACCCCATGTCATCATCTAACAAAAGAACCGTGAATTGCTTTTGTATATAGAATTGAGAAAAAAATTTACTTGTGTGGTCGAATTTAGATAGGAGGCATCATGGATATAAGCAGTCTCAAGACATTCACCATTGTCTATTGCACACATGTCAGCTTATCTCTAAACTTTTCAATTTTGTCGATATGCTCCAATCTCACCGATTTGGCAGGTCAAAGTTGAAGAAATCATGGTGGAAGATTAAACGAAGAGAGGTACAAGTGAAGAGAGAGATTTGAAAAAGAAAAAAAAAAGAGGCGATAGAGATTTCTTTCGTGATTGTTTCATATTTATGTTTTTCCATTTTGTGGATTGTTTTTGCTTTAGTTTTTGCTTTATTGAGAGGTTCCAAACTTCCAAAGTGAAGAAATAATGAGATGAATGAGGATTCTTTCGTCTTTTCTTTTTCCTTCAAGTTGAGAATTCTTTCCCATCATTCAATTTAGATACTTGTCTTCTATGATAGATTATTCTTTACTCCAATATACTCTTCTTCAAATTATTCAAATTGATTCTTTTCTTCTTCCAATGCAAAATCCAAACCCTATGTCGTCAAATTATTCTTTTCTTGGCTGAGGAAAAATGAGATGGTCTTGACTACTTTTCTTGGCCACCACCTTCGTATATATAGGGAGCTTATACCCCATCTCATCTAGACATCTGCCGCATTTCCCCTATCTCGCATTTTCACTCTGTGTCCTTCACCGTCTTCTTCAAGCCATTAGTTCTATCAGTTTTCCGACGAATTCTCATAAAGGTACGCATGCTCTTCTCTCTTATATGTGCAACATTTCTGATTTCTGATAGACGATCATTGGGCAGGCTACATTCGAGGCCTTACATATCATTGTCGCGACCCTCTTGAGGTTGTCGGGCTCTCGAGGGCTAATGGGCCGTCCTGTCTGGTCGGACGCGGGCCTCTCCCAAGGCCCATTACCCAAATCGCAACGGAGGTATGCGTGATCGACTTTCAGTGTGGTCTAGTGACATGTGCTAAGTGTGCATGCCATGGAGTCGCCACCAATCATTTTTTTCAGAGTGTGATTGGACCACCCAATCGAATAGTTGGGAGTTTCTATTCAATTCTGCGAGAACCAGAGAAATGGTTTCGGGGACTTAGTTACACCAACTGTCAGAGTTGACGCCCTTTCGGTACCTAAGTTGACTGAATTTTCTAACCTGAGATTCATGCGGATGAGTAAGGTATGAACCCTAAATCTAAAAATTCATGCAGATAGGAGTGATTATCCTAGCAATCACAATCAGTAATAAAATGCGCAACTCAAGGAATCTAGATATGCAAATAAATCACATGACATTCCTAGTAAGGCCCTATTTATCAATCACAGCTCAAGAATGATTTAGCTGTCCTAGCCATTCTACACACGATCTAACCTAAGAAAAGCATTAGGAAGCATCGAAGGAGTTCGAGAGTACTCACATGGGGTTCGCCGTGCCCTGATTTGGTCTTGGACGAGCTATCGAGCTCATGCCGACCCGATTATATTTAGGGATCCACTCGGCGTTTTACATCATGAAATCATGTGAAACAAAAACGAAAATATTCAGCAAGGGGAATTTATTGTAGATGGTGGTCGATCTAATTGGACGTCAAGACTAAAAAATATGTAGAAATTTACAAATTAAAATACTCGAATGACATTTTTTTGCCAAATTCAACTCTATGCGTCGTGAAGAAATACATGCAATTGAACTTGAATTTTGACTATTTATGAGTTCAAAATGAAAAGGAAATTAAAATAAAAATATTGACTATTTTTCTATATTTTTACAACATCGAACGCTATTTTTCTTCATTTTTCATGTATTTTTCTATTTTTGGAAAATATTAAAAAATATGACAAATTATTTTTTTTTATCAAAAATGGTTCCTTTAGCTTGGTCAAGGCTACCAAAGATGATTTTTTAATTTTTTTAACTTTTTATAGATTTTTTATGAATTTTTAAAAAATAAACTATGAAAGACTGATAAAAAATCAGGTGTCAACAGCTGCCCCTCTTTGAGAGGAATTTCGTCAGAGATTTCTCTCAAAGACAAGGTGACACCTGTGTTCCGATCGACTCGACTGGGAAAAGAAAAGAAATCATGACATCCAATTTTCATGTCCATCAATGTGTGCTTTTCCTTAAAAAGAGATGTGCTCGTTCAATTCCCTGATATGATGTAAGAAAGTTAAGGAGTAGATAGACTTCCCTGCCCCTTACCTGTCGAATGCTTGCGGCATTTTCTGTGTCTGATGGGTTCAAGTAGATTCCTAAGGACTTGTCATCGGAGTGTCCTGGGGATGTTAAGCTCTGACCTGTATGGTAGGTCAAACCATAATGGGATTCCTAACTGATAGGAACCTAAGGAAGACGCATCCTACATTTGGGAATTTGCCAAGGGTTTTGATCCGTGTGGTGGACTAAACTAGAAATGGCTTGCCTAATGTAAGGCTTATTAGGGAAAACGAATCCTCCCGCGTTCGGGATTCATCAAGGTTTTGATCCGTATGGTGGATCGGACCATTGGGTTGATCCTTCAGGCGGTCTCTACCAGTCCTTTGACCCTTCAGGCGGTTTCTACCATTCATTGACCCTTCATGCGATTTCTACCATTGGTTGACCCTTAAGGCGGTTTCTACCATACATTGACCCTTCAGGCGGTTTCTACCATTGTTTTGACCCTTCAGGCGGTTTCTACCATTGGTTGACCCTTCAGGCGGTTTCTACCATACATTGACCCTTCAGGCGGTTTCTACCATTGTGTTGACCCTTCAGGCGGTTTCTACCATTGATTGACCCTTCAGGCGGTTTCTACCATTGAGTTGACCCTTCAGGCGGTTTCTACCATTTATGAGATTCCAAATTGATATGAATCAAAGGATGACGTACCCGCTCTTTGGGGCTAGTCGGAGACTCGATCATTCTGTGGATCGGTCTTAGAAAAGATTTGCCTACTAAAAGGCTTCACCTAAGGATGACGCACCCAGTCTTTGGGGCGGCCAAAAGTCCTGCAGAAAGCTTAGACCTGAAAAAATTTTCCTCGCCAAGAAGATATTAGTAATCTTTGGGAAGACAATAATTGTCTAACTGACAAAATTCTACGACTTAAGTTTTAGTCATGAAATGTGCATTTTGATTGTTGGAGGTTATCCAAAACATTCCTGCAATATACAGATGTGATCATAAATTCCTTGCACGGAAACTCTAGATCAAACAATTTGAAAATTTCAAAAAGAGTTTGCTCAAAACATCCATTGGAGTATTTCTCATCCAAGAAGGCTCCTCACTGCTCTGTGATAATGATCTTTAATAGGAAAAGTGCTCAATTTCCTACCGACCTGTGCCTGGGTTTCAGGATCATTCGCAACGCATACATTTCGACCGATCAGGAGGTCTTTCACGGGACCGTAGTGTCAGGCTTGGATATCGGTTTCCAAGGGGGACTCACTTTTGAGTCAAGGCCGTTAAACGAAATTTTTCACTATCTGCTCCAGGTTTACAAGTCAAGAACCCTGTAAAATGAGAAAGAAATAGTCTTACTCGTACTTCTTTGAGCTAAGTTATACATTAACCCAAGTGTCTTAGTCAGATAAGACTGCTTCGGGGTTGTAACATTGGAAGGATTGGGGACCGAAAAAGGCTTATTTTTTGCCCAGAAATTGTGAAGGGTTTGGCATTGGTGATCATTGCAAATTTGCCACATGTCCTTCGAAGAACATCTCCATTTCTTGAAGTGTACACTCCTCTTTTAGAGCGCACAAGGATGTTTAAAAGCGTCTCTTGTTACATTAAGAGACCGTCTGTTTGTGTGTTTGCAATTTGAGCACGACATCATTTGGAGAGTAGTCATCTTGATCTGACTCCTTTGCAGGGTCTTTTCATCGTATATCTAGACTTTACTGGGGATATTTTGAATAGACATCAGCCTTGCTTTTTACCAGGCACTTTGCTTTTTCTTGATGTCTAGGGATTTTTCTTTTCCCCCTCTTTTTAATCCCGTGTTTTTCTTTTCTTTTGGAGCTTGGATTTTCGGCAATCATGCTAGATATGCAACTTAAACTTTGGCACGCTTCCATTCCTAAAGTGATGTTGCCTTTGCTTTGGAATATGCAATGATCACCAATAGGTTGATGAAATGAATTTGCTGGCTCAACTTGGTCGTGCAAAGGATAACAGTGTGTAGGATAGAGAAATGAATTATTCTCGTCATCCTATGACACTTGGATTATCATATAAACAACACACAAAGATTTATGTTAGTCCGAGCAAGAAAATTTCAAACCGTTTACTTTCTGATACTGTTGGACTAACCTTCATTTGCCCCAATGTGGGGTGGTTCTTGACAGGGTTGAGAATGAAAATCGCCGTTCAATGGGGTTCTCAATGGGCATCTGTAGTGTTTGGAATGAAGAAATAAATGCCTCTGTCATCTCGATCCATGTAATCGTTGCGAATGACCCTTATATCCATAGGTTAAGGTTTCGCTATGATTTCCAATCTCCTCATCTCTCAAGTGTGTATGGGACGTGTTTGGATTAGGCTCGCTTCTCTTATGAGAAAATACCCTTTTGAACAGTTCAAACGACTCTTGTTGGAAAAATTCATTTCATTTCATCAAGATTTATCCTTCAAAGGGATTTTGTGATGCACCATACATGTGTAATTCATGTTCAGACAATCTCATGTTTTAAAACATGAATGTCAATGAAGTAAGAATTCTATGTCTTTTTAGATGTGAGAATCGAATTAATTCTGAAAGTTTTTAATCTCCAATGAATTGGGAAAAGGGATACTTACCTGCCCATCGAGGCTGGAGATCCTGGAAATATAAAAGGGATATGTCATCGTATATTCTAAAAATTTACAAAAATTGGAACGATACATCTTACGCTTGGTCATATGCTCCAACGAGTGTACAAGGGTTGTGAAAATATGTCTTCCCTGATGGCGAGCTCCTGCCAAGGATAAATATTAAGCATTATTTTGGGTTTCCAAATTCAAAACAAATTGGGACGATACTACTTTACTCTTGATTTGAATTCCATTCTGCATGCCAATGTGCAGATTGTAGAAGCCGGCCCTCAAGCTTGTGGCCATGATTTCTTCGTCTGGTTGGGCAACGAATCCACCTCGAGGATTTACGTCGGAGGAGATTCATTCATCTTTTTGGGCGTGTTTCATGCACTGTTATGTTATTTGAATGCATGGCTTCTTGGGCGCCTCGTCTCTGTTCATCACCTGAGAGGAAAATGAGAGAACATTATCCCCGCATCTGATTGAAAATCATTTAGGAACGATACGTTCTTTTTACCAAATGGGTGGCTCCGCGGCCAAATGCGTTTTACATTGAAAGGATGGATTCCATTACGCTCTGCGGATGATAACTATCGCTTCAAGGACTTGCCCCACGGATTAAACGATGAATTTGATGTCTTCGGCTTCGACATGCTTTCCGGATGTAGGAATGGTTTGCCCCCATTTTCAGTGGAGATGGGTTTTGTCGAGTGGGCAACATCAAAAACTCATCCTAGATTTGGCTTTAGTCGAAGGTTGAAATCCCGACCTTGGATAAGCGAATCATGATTCATCTCCTTCTGCTTCGGATTTGTCATTTGCATGCTTCACATTTTACAATACCAACTTCGCCGCTTGATGAAAATGAATCGATGATTTTCGAATTGCCCCAAGTTCTATAGTCATCTGCGTCGAATCTCTTTGAACTTCATCGGGTGATAGACCAACTGATAAAATGATTTTTCAATCCCGAGATCGAACTCCTGACGTTTCGTACCACTTCCATTTCACTGACTACCAGGACACAGCACTATTGGCGTCCCTAACTGGTTCGTTTTTTGTTATAAAATTCTTGAAGCAGTTAGCGACCCCCATCGAGAATGAAACAAGCTCAATTTAGAGTTCATAACGACTAAAGGTCCCTTAGAACGATACAGAGCTAACCGTCTTTGAGCTCGCTCGGGCTTTTGCTCGCATTTTCCTATGTGAAGCCTTTAAATGTTTTTCTTCGTGGCGTTCAATTGATTCGCCTCGACTCTAATCTAACAAGGGATTGTCGCACTCAAGCATGATGATGCTCGCAGGTAGTACTGATCGCTGCCCCAGATTAACTCTAGGCATTAAGGAAGATTATCTTGCATGGAAGACTTTATGACAGAAAGATTAATGATACATCCAGTCACATGTGCCTAGTTCCCTTGAGGATTCTCGGTGATCAGCCAGTTACACCATGAATCAGACATATAATCGTCATTTTGGATCATAACTTCATAAGTCCATCAGTTTTAAACTGATCGATCCAGATATGGAGCTCCTCATCAAGGAAATCTTTTGATTCTTCGAGCAACTGATATTCGGGTTGACCATCATCGCTTGGCGTTGAAGGATTCCTGTTTCTGTTGTGAGCGATCTGATTCTTCGAGCTAGAACCTTCGTCGTTGCTCGAGATTATAAGAGGATAATTGATCGGTTCACTATCAAAAGCACCTTCCATTTGGGAATGGAAGAAACAAAAATCCTCAGAGCATCCGCCCGCTTGATCTTCCGAAATCATATGCCCAAGCCGGGCAGATCTTTGAACACTAGGCGCAATATGTTGATCGGGGATAGGAAGAGCACTAGCGAAAAGTTGCTGCTCAAACCAAGGAGTTCGTACCTGCTGCACTTGTGGCATATACTCTTGAGGGGTGCTGAGATGATTCAGGGGAATATTCTGATTAGCGCCCAAGTAGTCAATGGTACTGCTACCAGCTTGGTCGGTGCCTAGATTCGACAGGGTATTTCTTACTTCAGGGGCATTGTAGTTATAGCCATGCCTAGTGTTTAGGCACAAGTTGAGTTCTTTCAGGTTCAGTGCTGTGTGGCGCTGTCTTAGCGCCCTTCTGTAGCTCTTGAGGTGACTCGCGACTCCATCTTTAGTGAGTCCTGGTATGTTCATGATCTCAAGTATGCGCGTTGGATATGCTGAGTTGATCCCTAGTTGCTGAACCGCACTAAGGAACTTGAGATGAAGCTCGGGGGACCAATTGACCCTCGTCTTCTTGCGACCCGGAACAGTGTTGACAACTTGGCTATTGCTCTCTGGCCTATTTCCAGTAGGATTTGATCGAGCCGGAAATTGTTGTGGAGGGAATTCATCAGCTTTGGATTGGTCGGTCGTGATAGTAAGCTCATCGTTAAGGAAACTCCAATCATGGTGACGCATATCACATCCTTTAGAAGGCATCGGTATTGACTTCGTAGAATTGATTTGTTCATGCATATCTCCAACAAAATCCGATTGTATCGAAGATGGTTCGAGGGAGTGGGGTGGTGAATGAGCATTTTCAATCCTCATATAAGGCTTATCAAGGAACATTTCGCCGAGAGTGATAGGGCCACCGCAATTAAGGCAAGCGATAGTGCTGGGAGCTTTCTTATACCTCATGTTCTCCGCTCGAAGCTTTTCGTTTTCCTCCTTTAGAATCGCAAGTTCTTGACGTCTGTGTTGAGCCCTCAATTTGGCTCGCTTATTTTGAAACCAAAACTTGACCCTCAAAGGTTTCATCCCTAGCTTCTGGCCCAATTCATTTCTTTGTTTCATGTTCGGGAGAGGGCATTCACTAAAGAAAGCTTCAAGCTCTTGGATTTCATTCTGAGTGTGGCACTGGCGACGTTTCCTTTTCCGGGATTGACCATCGCTGCTGCTGTTGTCGTCGCTGCTGAGATCTTGAACTTCGTTGCCGAAAGGGTTGGGTTCTGTGGTTCTGGTACCAGACGCCATCCTAGAATCTTCGAGATCTCTCAGTAGTTCATTTTCTGAGATTTTTGGATCAGTCGCCTCTAGCAACTGATGGTAACCCTCAAACATGTTGGATCGAAAAATGTTCGATCAATTTTTGCTCGCTCAGGGTTCTCTACTCTCTCATGTATGCTCACTCTCTCTAAATTTTCTTTTGAGTGGTTCTGTATGCCCATGAAACGTTCTTTAAACATGGATGAAGATCATCAGGCAAGCGTTGCTCCCAAGATTTCGTATTTCCCGCTTTGTCGTCTTCTTTCTTCTTTTCAACGTGGAGGGACACCAAATCGATTTCCTTTTCTCGATATCCATGTTTGTCTCCCACTTATTTTCAAAAAGGTGGAACTACGCTCGCCTCCCGCTCAGTTTTTTAATATGATGGGACCGCCAAATCCTTTCGCAACTTTTTTCGATAGTTGCGCTTAACTCCCGTTCAATTTTAATATGGTGACACCGACATATCTTTTTACAACTTTTTTAGGTTTATCAAGCCTGAAATCGCGGACTGGGATAGATCTGATGGTTCACCGAAAGAGCCACCATTGCTTTACCCAATTAACTTGGCTCCACGAGCATTATTGCTATGCCTTTCTTCATTCTCGAGTTGCTATAAAAGGAGGAGTTAATGCAGAGAAGATTAACACTCTTACATAATTGTCTTTTCGTATTTTAATCACTCTACCACACTCATCTTCTTCTCCCTCACTCCAACGAAAATGACCTCCTATCCTATTCGCGCTTTCTCGGCCGAAATTTTGGCCCAGTGGGAAAAACTCTATAACCTCCTCGGTCGAGGCTATGCTCATATAGCCGATCACCCAGAAACTGAAGATGAAATCCGTATTTTGCTCGTGGAAATAGACACCACCTCCATCAAGGGCACTAATTTAGAGAGGGAATATAGAATCTTCCCAACCCTCTTTATAAACTTTTTAGAGACTTACCGTGTCGCTCATCGAAAAGCTACCGTGGCTCACGTTTTGCGAGCTCGCTATGAGGATCGGTCCAACTGCTTGGTGTTGGCCAACCTTGTGGCCGATAGTCACAGAAAGGCTGTTGAGTTCGCCAACAAGCGAGTCTCGATGTTGCTTCGCGAGAGGGGAAATTTGGTGGAGCGCTTGGCCTTATCCCTGACCACCTATGAGCACGACCGTCGTAATGTCGTGTTGAAGTTTCAATGTGAGTGGCAGGAAGAAAGGCTTGACAGCATTACCGCGGATATAGCCCATGGGAGAGGACTAGTTCGGGACCTGGAAATAGCCGCCGAAGATCACGGGACCAAGGTTGCCGATCTTAAATGGGAATGTAAACGCCTTCTTCTTAAGCTTGCAGATCTCGAGTCTCGAGGTGGTGAGTATAAGCAAAGCATCAATAATATGGAGGGCCAACTAGGTTCCTTTGTGATGCTAATTAGGGCTCATTGCGGTTTTATGTTTCCACCCCGATGATTTGTATGATCTGCTTTTAAGGTCCCTCGATTGAGCGAAATGAATGAAAGCTCTAATGTGTGTGTCTCAACTTCTGTATGGCTGACTTTCTCGAACACCTGACCACTCTCAACCTAGGCAAGCTGCGCTTTGACATTGATGATTCGAGCGTGTACATCTTGATTTTTTAATCTTGCTTATGATCGGATAAAGGAACCTCCCACCGCGATTATCCACAAAAAGACTTCTCTTCTCTACTTGTTTTTAACCTGTTTCAAATGAAAAGGCAGAATCAAAAGAAAGAATTTGAAAAATAAAGCATAAATCCTTTCAATTTTATGCTTACTTGTGATTAATAGGGATAAGAGCTTTTACAAGGGTTTTGGCCTTGTGCAAAAGCTTTTATCAATATTCCTCAAAGGAAAGCATATCATTGAAAGAAATGTAATTCACGATAATCGCCTTTGATCAATTCCAAGAAAATCAATGGAATGTTCAAAAGTACACAATTACGATGTGTTTTAAATTCAATTGAAGATACGGTATCCAAATTAAAGCTGTTTGCTAAGAACGAGAGTAATTTGGATATCTATCTTTTCATTAAATTTGAAAAACACGAATACTCTTGATCAATTATTGTGGATTACCAATGATGCAAAACA
Organism: Rhodomyrtus psidioides; assembly: GCA_021437785.1. NCBI lineage: Eukaryota > Viridiplantae > Streptophyta > Magnoliopsida > Myrtales > Myrtaceae > Rhodomyrtus > Rhodomyrtus psidioides. The sequence continues at coordinate 4,198,798 of JAILYB010000044.1, read as the reverse complement.
TGCATGAACCAATTCAAGTTTATAGTTCCTTCTGGCGAAATTGGGATTGTATTGCCCTATACGGCCAAAAGGTTGTATAAGACTTCCAATTTCAATTTCATCCAAATGAATTATAAAATTGATTTTGGAGTATTCGAGTGATTAGAAGAAATGCCACTATCACATTCCAATGACAAGTCAATAGAAATACAACAAATTTCAATCTGAATGTATATAAACACAAATAGATGCCTAATACAGTCAATCTAAGGGATCAGATAGAGAGGATCTCAGCAAAATAAATCCTATACAAGAAGGCTAGAAATGAAAAATAAAACAAAGGAATGTGATCTTAATACTTAGGCTCTTCTTGTCCACTTGGCGCTCGTAATGGGATGACACCATCTTCATCTTCCATCAAGAACATTGGGAGGAAAACACACATATCTATCCTCAAAATGGCATTTAATCCAATCACCGAAATTATGCAATGAATATAATGATTAAGAGCTGTAACAAGTTCGAGGGATAGAAAAGTCTTACCAACCAAACTTAAGAGAAAATCAAGCTTCTCTGTATTTTTTGCAGTGTTAGGTATACTTACCTTCCATAGACAAACACATGAGACAAGTGAGGGAAAACTCCTAAAAATCAAAAGATAGGGCTTGGTACCTAAAGCCAAGGTTCTCACCTCGAATTCTGGGAAGAGCCGATTCCATTGCACAACTATCGTTGCATTGGGACTCAATCCATAGTTCGAAGTGAGCGGAATTGAAAAGTGGATTACCCCATGTTTTTCCTCACGGAGATTCCATTTTCAATTCCTTCTATTGTGTTCCTAAAGAGGGCGCCTGGGGTTTTAGGCGCAATTGTGTGTATTCATTGTGTCGTGCTAAAGCAATAGACATGCATTTTATTTAACAATCACCGCTTCAATATAAACATCCACACAATCATACATCCAAAACTCATGCCTGCATAAAACAAAGTTAACAAGCACTTCACCCCTTATTTCTCCCATCTACAAAAACATCTAACACATTCGTTAGCATATACACCTCACTTTCGAGAGCATCTGCATAAAATTAGGTTAGAAGAATCAATCAACTTTTTAATCGGCTCAAGTCCACTAAATGGTTAAGAACCAATCCCCAGCAGAGTCGTCAGTCTGTCGCGACCCTCTTGAGGTTGTCGGGCTCTCGAGGGCTAATGGGCCGTCCTGTCTGGTCGGACGCGGGCCTCTCCCAAGGCCCATTACCCAAATCGCAACGGAGGTATGCGTGATCGACTTTCAGTGTGGTCTAGTGACATGTGCTAAGTGTGCATGCCATGGAGTCGCCACCAATCATTTTTTTCAGAGTGTGATTGGACCACCCAATCGAATAGTTGGGAGTTTCTATTCAATTCTGCGAGAACCAGAGAAATGGTTTCGGGGACTTAGTTACACCAACTGTCAGAGTTGACGCCCTTTCGGTACCTAAGTTGACTGAATTTTCTAACCTGAGATTCATGCGGATGAGTAAGGTATGAACCCTAAATCTAAAAATTCATGCAGATAGGAGTGATTATCCTAGCAATCACAATCAGTAATAAAATGCGCAACTCAAGGAATCTAGATATGCAAATAAATCACATGACATTCCTAGTAAGGCCCTATTTATCAATCACAGCTCAAGAATGATTTAGCTGTCCTAGCCATTCTACACACGATCTAACCTAAGAAAAGCATTAGGAAGCATCGAAGGAGTTCGAGAGTACTCACATGGGGTTCGCCGTGCCCTGATTTGGTCTTGGACGAGCTATCGAGCTCATGCCGACCCGATTATATTTAGGGATCCACTCGGCGTTTTACATCATGAAATCATGTGAAACAAAAACGAAAATATTCAGCAAGGGGAATTTATTGTAGATGGTGGTCGATCTAATTGGACGTCAAGACTAAAAAATATGTAGAAATTTACAAATTAAAATACTCGAATGACATTTTTTTGCCAAATTCAACTCTATGCGTCGTGAAGAAATACATGCAATTGAACTTGAATTTTGACTATTTATGAGTTCAAAATGAAAAGGAAATTAAAATAAAAATATTGACTATTTTTCTATATTTTTACAACATCGAACGCTATTTTTCTTCATTTTTCATGTATTTTTCTATTTTTGGAAAATATTAAAAAATATGACAAATTATTTTTTTTTATCAAAAATGGTTCCTTTAGCTTGGTCAAGGCTACCAAAGATGATTTTTTAATTTTTTTAACTTTTTATAGATTTTTTATGAATTTTTAAAAAATAAACTATGAAAGACTGATCAAAAATCAGGTGTTAACAATCATGTCTTAGTTCGTGAAAGATGATGAAAGCTCTTGTGACATACCCTCATAGTCATCATCTAAGAAAAGAACCACGAATTGCTTTTGTATACATAATTGAAAAAAAAAATTACTTATGTGGTCGAATTTAGATAGGAGGCATCATGGATATAAGCAACCTCAAGACATTCACCAATGCCTATTGCACACATGTCAGTTTATCTCTAAACTTTTCAATTTTGTTGATATGCTCCAATCTCACCGATTTGGCGGTCAAAGTTGAAGAAATCACGGTGGAAGATTAAACAAAGCGAAGTACAAGTGAAGAGAGAGTCTAGAAAAAAAAAAGGCGACAGAGATTGCTTTCGTGATTGTTTCCTATTTATGTTTTTCTGTTTGGAGGATTGTTATCCCTTTATTGAGAGGTTCCAAAGTGAAGAACTGATGAGATGAATGAGGATTCTGTTAGGTCTAGCAATATGACATAGAGAGGGGCTGGATAGGTGATTCTGAATCTAATTGAAATTTCTTGCGGAATTAAAATAATTTCAATGCACGATTAGAATCAGGAACAATATAACAGCGTGCAAGAAATCTAAATACAGAAATAGGAGTTTAGAGAGAGAATGATGCACGCTAAGTTTATAGTGGTTCGGCTTGTTAGGCCTACGTCCACTCTCCCACACTGACAGCCGATTGGCTGAATCAGTGGAGGTTTACAACAAGTGATGATACTCTCTCTGATAGGTCACACTATCCTTTCTCAATCACTCTTACAAAGCCTCTCAATGATTGTCGTATAAAGCTCACGGGGACAAGTATGAATCTGGACAACTCTAGCACTTTGGAATTTATGGTTCCTTATCCTACTCCGTAGTAGCACCATGGATCTCCTTTTATACTCCTTCACCCTCAAACTAGCCGTTGGACAGGTCTTCAAATGATCGCTCTTCAATCACTAATTGGACGCCATCAATCTTGATTGAACGAGACTGTATCTCGGAAGATTTAGTGACCGTTGGTGCAAAATCTAAACCCTTCAGATTCAGTCGCTCATACAACTCAATCTTCAGTTTCCATAAGTGGAGTTCTTCAGATATAGAAGGTTTCTTTTCCCATGGAAGGTAATATCCAACCAAGGATATTCTATTAATCATGTTATAGAATAATCCTATCAACCAAAGATTACAAAGTTCCACAAATACCTTAGTAATAATGGATATATGTTAGCCGTGGGTCTTCAGAATTTCGAAATAATATATCTCGTAGCTCCTGAACAATTCCGCTGCTTCTGAACAATCTTCAGAAGCAGACTCCATCTCGATGTCTTCAGAAGCAACTCCGTCTGACCGTCTTTAGAATCAACTCCATCTGACCGTTTTCAGAAGCACTTCCATCTGACCGCGTCAGAAGAACTTCCATTTGATCGCATCAGAAGCACTTCCATCTAACCGCATCATATGCACTTCCATCTGACCGTCTTCAGAAGCCCTCCTTCTGAGCGTCTCTAGAAGCACTCCTTCTGAACGTCTTCAGAATACATAACTTAGAGAAATATCTTGAACTCCATCTTTCGGTCCCTCCAAACATATTGGCAATTGCGGCTCTTCCTTATTGTTCACCTATCCAAGGTCCTTCCAAGCTTTACCGAACTTCCCATTCTAGGCTTGTTCACCTTCTACTTAGGTATCTCCAACTTATAGACTCCTCTACGCCCAATGCCTTGTTCACCATTGATAGAGAACTCATAACCATATGACGTACAGTTAAGACATCATTTGCATAACGCTTGTGTTTCTTTTACCTGGTTCTACTCGACCAACAAACATATTAGTAGCCTTTGATTATTTTGTCATCTTCAAAACATCATAAGAGATTTTCCCTAACAATCTCCCCCTTTTTGATGATGATAAAATAATCTCTGAATATGCAGATGTGCAAACACGTTTCAATGATATTCAATTGTAAAATCTTGGAAAGTGAACGAAATATGCTTATTGAGCATTATGATATATAGAAACATAATTGCAGCTCAATATTCAACACATATGCATATATATATATATATATATATATATATATATATATATATATATATATAAAATCAATCAGCACATATGCATATATATTATCTCCCCCTTTTTGTCATAATCAAAAGGCGATAACGATGAGAAGGGTATCACATAGATAATATATCTTTAGATGCAAAACATCTTCTACACTCTGAAATGAACATAAAATATACGAAATATAGCTCATGTTCTAAATCAACATGTATGTCTTTGAACATATATTAAGACGTGCAGATAAGTTTCACTTTCTTTTTGTCATAATAAAACGATATTAAAGATTAGAGATTTGTGATAACAAAAAGTAAGGGAAATGGAAGATGTACTAACCGGATTGTGTAGAACTTAGCAAGTTCTAACACACATTTACCTGTTCTTCCATAAAATTCAACAAGATTTTCCCATGCTTGATTAATGCTCCCCCTAAATTTTTGCTTCTTTGAGATGATTCTCTCCCCCTAAGTATGAGAAATCGATTCATGAACTTTAAAAACATCAATAATCACATGTTGAATAGTGATATCGATTTTTGATTTTAGTTGCATCTTCAAGGATTGTTATCCTTCTGAACAATTTCTGAATAATTGTCCTTGAATCTGATTAATAATCTCCTTCTGAATCTGATCAGTAGACTCTTTCTGAACATTTCCTTCTGAATGTTCCTTTTGAGGGTTTCCTTCTGAGATGCTCCTTCCGAACATTTCTTCTAAACGTTTCTTTTGAACAGTCCCTTTCGAACATTTCTTCTGAACGTTTCTTTTGAACAGTCCCTTCCGAACATTTCTTCTGAACGTTTCTTCTAATGGTTCTTCTGAAAGTCTTTCCTTCTGAACATTTCTTCTGAGGTTCCTTCTGAAAGTCGTTCCTTCTGAACGTTTCTTCTGATGTTCCTTCTGACGCTCCTTCTGAGTCTCCTTTTGAGGGTTCCTTCTGAAGTTCTTTTTGACGCTTCCTTCTGAGGTTCCTTCTGAGGCTTCCTTCTAAGCAGTTCTTTTGAATGTTTCTTCTTAGCATATGCATCTGAACACTTGCTTCTGAATGTTTGCTTCTGAAAAAATGTTCGACAGTTGTGCTTCTGAACTTTTGCTTCTAAATAAATGTTCTACAACTGTACTTCTGAACAAACTTTTCAACTTTAAGAGGAAGGATTCTTTTACAACTGTTGGATCTAGCAATATCACCTAGAGGTGGGGTGAATAGGTGAATTAACAATCAAATTAAAATTTCTTGAAGAATTAGTAATAATTTCAATATGCGATCAGTGAATAAAAACAACAGGAGATAGTGCACAATTCAAACGTAGCAATGAAGTAGGGAATATAAGAGAGCACGCTGAGTTTATAGTGGTTCGGCTTGTCAAGCTTACGTCCACTCTCCCACGATGACAGCAATTGGCTAGATTTCATTATGAAGAATCAAGAGAATTACAAACACTCAACCACTCGATTTTTTCTCTTACAGATTCTCACAATGAATGAGATTTTGAGCACTCTGAATGATTTTGGGTACAATTAGAATAATGCTTGCACTTTTTAGATTATTGTTCGTCTCTCTTCTCAGATCGCCATGGTTCTTCTTTTATACTCCATTGCCTCCAAACTAGCCGTTGGATACCTGTCCAAGAGATCGCTCTTCTATCCTTGATTGGACGTCATCAATCGTGATTGAACGAGACTGTATCTTAGAAGATATGAGAACCGTTGAAGAAGATATTGAGCCCCTCTGATTTATTCGCCCATATAACCAAATCTCCAGTTTCCACAAGTGTGGTAAATCCGTATTGCTCCCCCAAGAGATATTCTTGGAAAGTAATATTCAATTGTAGAAAGTAATATTCAATTGTAGAAAATCCCTTGATTGTTTAGAAGGGATATCATGTCAATCGAATATTAGTAATTTCCATAATGAACCTTGCCTTGATCGGAAACCTGCCATACGTGAGTCTTCATGTTTTGGAGATGCAGAAACTGACTAATTTCAAGTTCCATCTTCATAAAGAATTTCCCTCAGAAGCAGCTCCATCTGATAGTCTTCAGATGCACTCCATCTGTTCTCGTCAGAAGCCCTTTCATCTGACCTCGACAGAAGTACTTCCATCTGACCTCGTCAGAAGCACTTCCATCTGACATCGTCGGAAACACTTCCATCTGACTCTTGGTCCAGAAGCATTCCATCTGACCCTTGGTTCAGAAGCACTCCTTCTGACACTTTGTTCGGAAGCACTCCATCTGACACTTGGTCCAGAAGCACTCCATCTGACACTTGGTCCTCGTGACAAAATTAGATCCACACAACCTGCTGCTTACTCATTCTTTCTGCATCATAAAACATTATACAATTCTTTGATAATTTTGTCAGAATCAAAATATAGGATAATTTTCACAACAATCTCCCCCTTTTTGATGGTGACAAAACTACAAAATCTAATAAACATTGTATGTAAAAAAAATAGTGATACTGTGATAAAACAAATAACATAATGACTCAATTTGCTCCTGTAGGAAAACATAATCAGAGAGTATCCAGAAATGATAACCTGCACTATAATATCTTGCACAAATGGTATTCTGCTGCACTGTAGTAAAAGATAAATAGAATTAGTAAATCGAAAAATTTCTCCCCCTTTTTGTCAACAGCAAAAAGAATGTATATAAGAAAGAATATGCTTGTCGAAGGAATTGTTAAAAAAAATGAAATTGCATAACAAATGACATCTTTGTGCTTTAAAAATTAAGAAGAAGAAGGGGGAATTTTGGAGGAAGAGGGAACATCTTCAGGCTCTGCATCAGCCTCTATTGAAGAGGGTCTGACATACTCTTCTCCCATTTTTTTAGCGTGACTTCTGACAGCTTGAGATATAGGTAATGCTGAGGCTGCTCTGTCAGTCCTCACTAGTGTATACGAAGGTAAATTTGCAATCTTAGCAAAGAACATTCTCCCATACAAATCAATAGATTTCTCTATATTTGTCACCTGATTTGCTATGCCCTGCAACTTTCCATCAACCTTCAGTTCAAAGTTATGCAGTTTCTGATCTAGCCTGGTTTCCATAGCAGCCAGAGTCTGGATGAGGACATGTTGAAGATCTTTCATTTGCCTCTGAATTTCAACCTGTGGTGTTGTAGAAGATGGTTTTTGATTTTCAGTGTCAGTCCTTTGTCTTTGCACATTCCCCCCCTCAGATTGAGCTTTAGGAAAGACTTGAGAAGCAAACACTTCTGTCAGAAAGATATCAGAGGTTGCAGGCACATACTTCCCCTGAGTTATATCTTTCTTCCCTTTAGCTATTGTACTTGGTACATAATCTATTTCTTCATCGATGTCCATTGGTATGGACTGAGCACTCGAGAGTTGATCCTCTCTTGCAATTGCAGTTGCCAAGCTTGAGTTGCCTTTATGAACAGTTAATCGGGTAGAGGATATGGAGTAAGTCTCAACATCATCTGGTTCTGCCACCTGTTCTTCTGAGGCCATCTGTGCAAGTACCTATGCTGACCATTGCTCATAGTCAAAAGTGAAGAGAGCATCACTATACTCTGTTTCATTTTCTTTTCTCGTAACATCCTCATCAGTCTACATAGTAAGAAATTCTTCCTCAGTTAAATCAAAAATGTACACAACTTTATCTTTTGGTTGTGTTTCATTTTCATCTCCTCCTTCTTCAGCACTTTGACTCTGACTCTTAGTTTGATTTTCTCCATCTGAGGCACCTTTGGATTGAGTAGCTTCAGAGTCAGATTCTGTCCTGCTTCTTCTAGAATGATCATCAGATGAAGTGTCTTCTTGTTTACCCTTGATAGCCATAACCTTCCTCCTTTTTGGAGACTTCTGTTTTGACTCATCCTCAAACTCCACAAGAACTGGATCATTGTTCTTGGTCCTCCATCCAGTCGGAGTCATTTTGAATCACATCTTTCCCACCATAATTTCACCTGCAGTCATCAAGGGAATATCCTTTTTGATAAGTTCTCAAGAAGCCTTGATCTTAAAATAATATATTATTTTATAGATCAAACCAGCATAAGGTAGATGTCCCTTTGGCTTGAGGACTGATCTGTACATGTATAGTAGAACTGTGTGGGCAAAAGAAAATTTCTGTCCCTTTAGGATACCCCACAACAGTTTCGCCTCATACTTTGAGATGTCTATCTTGGAGGCTACCTTTGGTCTGAGGCATTCTATGACAACCTTGTGCATCATTGTATGCTTCAAAGGAAAATCACTATAGGCTATGTGAGATTTTGACTCTCTGGAGAAACTTGTTTTCCTAGTGAGGAAATAGAAAGCCTCTTCAGCAGTAACATCCAAGGGTGTGAAAGCCCTTTTGCTAGTGCCCATAATGAGTGCCAGCTCATCAACATGCAACACATGTTGCTTTCTACGCACAGTGACAAACATAGTGTTGAAGTTGGCAAAATGAAGATTGGAGTAGAAATAGGCTACCAGGTCAGGAAAAGTGAAACTCCTTTGGGTTACAAAGTGCTCTAGGTTGACCTTCTGAAGATGCCTCCTAAGAGGAATGCCATTCCTGTCGAAATACTTCAAATCAAATGCCTTGTGTGGTATGATGCCTCTCTGTTTCAAGGACTCGAATTTGTCCTTATGTGCTTGACTTTGAAAGTTAGGATCAGGAAAGCTTTTATCTATAATAAACCCAATATTTTTCACAAAGTTATTGAACATAATATCATCATCATCTTCGACCTTTGCCTTAGTACCGCCAGGCCTAATTGGAGAGGATTTTCGTGTAGTTGCTTTCGAACTGGGCTTTGCTACTTTATCCTTTCCCTTTCTAGAGGTGGATTCAAGTTCTTTAATAGCAATTGGTTGAACGACCTTTCCAAGCAAACTAAAGAACTCTAGAAATTCGCTCTCACTAGCAAATTTGTGAATATCTAGCAGTTTTCTAAGTTGATCACCAAAATCCCCTACTGCCATACATTGGCTTAACAGAGTGTGTCATGGCTTCTTTTTCTTCAAAAGAAGATAAAGACAAACCTTTTGCCAAACGGAATGCCTCGCGCTGTTCGTTGATTTTAGTTTCCGTAGGCTCGGTGGTGCTTGCAATTGAAGAGGAAAACTTTCTCTTCGTCTGAGGAGTCTTCTTCGAGTCAGAGACTGATTTCGGAGCCATTTGGATGAGAAAGTTTGAAATTTTGGAAGAGAGTGTGTTGATTCAAGGAAGAAATCGAGAACGAGAGAGATTCTGAAGACAGTTTAGGGTTTCGATTGAGAGCGATTTGAAAGTGAGAGAATAGAGGTGACGGTTCGGTGTTTTATAAAAATGGCGGTTATTTTTGGAAACAAAATCAATTTAAAGAGAAATAAAATAATTCCTTTAATAAATCAGTTAATCACCGTCAGTTAAATATACGCAGATATATGAGAAATTTACCTTAAAAACAATTTTAGGAGATAACTGACCTTTGATTTATGAACTTTCCTTAAAAAGAATGACGATTTACTTCTTACGTTCATTCTGACTTTCCTTCTAGGTCTCCTTCTAACGCTTCTTCTGGGTCTTCTTCTAGGTCTCCTTCTGACGCTCCTTCTGGGTCTCCTTTTGACATTCCTTCTGACATTCCTTCTGAGCCTCCTTCTGAGTCTCCTTCTGTTCTAAAATATGCTTAAGACAAAAGATTAATAATGACTAATTTATTTCTAATAAAATTAAAGGATTCCTTATCCAGGGGTTTTGTGAAAATGTCTGCAAGTTGATTTTTTGTATCAATATATTGAATATTAACATGACGGTTTTGAACATGATCACGTATGAAATGATGTCTGATCTCAATGTGCTTTGCTCTTGAATGAAGTATGGGATTCTTTGTAAGATTTATGGCGCTTGTGTTGTCACATTGGATTTCCACATTTGTATCTTCGATACCGTAATCTTTGAGCTGCTGTTTTAGCCAAAGAATTTGAGCACAACAGCTTCCAAGTGATACATATTCTGCTTCAGCTATGCTGAGTGCCACTGTACTTTGCTTTTTGGAATATCATGAGATAAGCATATTTCCCATGAGCTGGCAAGTTCCATATGTGCTTTTCCTATCAATTTTGCAACCTGCAAGATCTGCTTCTGAGTAGCCTCTTAGTGTAAAATCAGAAGTTTTAGAATACCACAACCCATAGTTGGGATAAGTCCCAATGTATTTGATTATTCTTTTGACGGCTGAAAGGTGTGATTCCTTTGGGCTTGACTGAAATCTTGCGCACATGCAGACACTATGTAAGATGTCTGGTCTTGAAGTTGTGAGATAGAGTAGTGATCTAATCATGCTTCGATATAGCTTGGGATCAACTTCCTTTATATCTTCATCTTTGTCTAGTTTGGAGGAGTGAGATATGGGAGTTTCTGTCTTCTTGCAGTTCCAAACCAAACTTTTTCACGATTTTCAGTGCATATATTTTCTTGAAATATTAATGTTCCTTTTTGAGATTGATAAATTTGAAGTCCAAGAAAGAAACGCAACTCTCCCATCATACTCATTTCGAATTCTTCCTGCATCACTTTAGAAAATTTCTTGTAGAGTAGCTCATTAGAAGAACCAAATATTATATCATCAACATAAATTTAAACTATAAAAAGGGTAGTGTCTACATTACCTTTAGTGAAATTGTGTTTGGATAGAAAGTTACTCAACCTTTCATACCAAGCACGAGGTGCTTGTTTTAGTCCATAAAGTGCCTTTTTTTAACACATAGACTAGATCCTTTCCTCTAGGTTCTTCAAAGCCGGGGGGTTGCTCAACATACACCTCTTCTTTGATGTAGCCGTTAAGGAATGTACTTTTCACATCCATCTGAAAAAGTTTAAAGTCATTGTAACAAGCATAAGCAAGTAATAGCCTGATAGCTTCTAACCTGGCAACAGGTGCGTAAGTCTCATCATAATCTATTCATTCTTCTTGAGAGTAGCCTTTTGCTACGAGTCTTGCTTTGTATCTTACAACTTTTTCTTTATCATCCAGTTTGTTTCTGAATGCCCACTTTGTTCTAATTACTGGACGATTTTTGGGTCTGTTGACTAATTCCCAAACATTGTTGACCTTGAACTGATGTAGCTCTTCCTGTGTTGCATTTATCCAGTTCTCATCTGCTAGTGCATCTTCAATTCCTTTCTGCTCTAATTCAGATACCAATGCTATGTTACTCATTGCTTGCTTGAACTTGGATCTTGTCTTGATGCCATCACTTATGTTTCCTATGATGAGTTTCTTTGGATAACTTGACTTATGCTTCTAGTTTTTGTCAAAGCAATCATTTGAAGAAGTTGTAGGTTCATTCTGTTCATCTATTGGCCTTTAATCATTTGAGTGAGCTTCCTTCTGAACGTTCTCCGAACCAGTATTCGCATTTGAGTCTTGCTTTTCTTCTGATTCTTCCTGTGAATCTGAGACTTGAGGAAGTATATAACTGGATTCAGGTTCATTAATTTGACAAATTTCATAAAACTTGATGTTTACAGATTCTTCAACAACACGAGTGTTTTTGTTGTAGACTATGTAGGCTTTGCTCGTTGTTGAATATCCCAGAAAATTACTTTCATCTGATTTTTCATCAAACTTTCTAATTCGATCATTAGCATTCTTTAGGATAAAACACTTACAACCAAATACATGAAAATATGCAACAACAGGCTTTCTTTCTTTGAAGATTTCATTGGGGTTTTCTCAGTGAGAGGTCTGAGAGAAATTTGGTTCAAAATATAACAAGCTGTGGAAACAGATTCTGCCCAAAAATGAGATACAATCTTACTCTCAATCAAAAGAGTTCTTGCCATTTCTTGCAAAGATCTGTTTTTCCTTTCTACTACCACATTCTATTGAGGAGTATATGGAGCAGAGAAATTATGCTGAATTCCAAATTCATTGCAAAAATCTGAAAAAACTTGATTTTCAAACTCTCCTCCATGATCCGTTCTTAAAGAAGAAATCGTACAGGCTTTTTCATTTTGATTTTTTTTTCCAATTTTGAAAAAGATGTAAATCCTCACTTTTGTGAGTAAGAAACAACACACATGTAAATCTAGAGAAATCATCAACAATGACAAGACAATATTTCTTACCTCCAAGGCTTAAGGTTCTGTTTGGTCCAAAGATATCCATATGAAGCAACTGCAAGCATTGCTTAGAAGAAATTTGATTTACAGACTTAAAAGAGCTTCTTACCTGCTTACCTAGTGTACAAGCATGACATAGTCCTTTTTTTTCAAACATCGTTTGAGGTAACCCTCGACCAAGTCCCTTTTTGGAAAGTTTTGACATATGCTTTACACTAATATGACCTAACTTTCTGTGCTAAAGATTAGATTCATCTTTAACAGAGATAAGACATTTTGCATTTTCAGAATTAGAATCAATATCTAAGAGATAAATGTTTCCATGTCTTTGACCCGCGAAGGATTGTTTCTTGTCCTTGCTCATACCTGTGCACTTTAGATCTTGAAAGCATATTTCACAACAGGAGTGACAGAGTTGACTTATAGATATCAAGTTGTAGTTCAGTCCTTTGACAAGAGATACATCTTTAATCGTCAGGTTTCCAATTTTGACATTGTCTTTTCCAATGACTTTTCCTTTGTTCTTTCCTCCAAATGACACACTTCTACCATCACATTCTAAAAGAGATATAAATACATCTGGATTTTCGGTCTCGTGACTCGAGCATCCACTATCTAGAAACCACTTGTTTTTCTTTCTCTTTGGTACTTGCAAGAAATGAGCAGCTCACTATTTCTTTGGTACCCATGCTTTCTTGGATCCTTCTGTGTCAGTAAGATTTGACCTTTTAACAGGTCTCCATGTTTTCTTGCAAGAGTCTTTAGTGTGTTTAAAATCACCACAATTTACACAAGGCTGATGTATGTGAGATTTTGTAAACTGTTTGTAAAAATGCCTTCTATAAACAGTAATGGTAGGTTTGTAGAAATTCGTTTTAGAAAAATAATTTTTGAGAACACTTCCCTGTTTAAAACCCAAATCAGATCTATCAATAAAAGGTATTTGTTTAGAGATAATATTGTCCAAAGTTTTTGAACTTTGTGAAAACCTTTTTGAAGTCTCATCAATTTTCTCTTTAAGAGAATCATTCTCTTTTGAAATGAGATCATGGATTTCTTTCAACTGATGAAATTCGTGTTGTAAAAACTCAATTTTTTTCTTTTTGGAAGATGTTCTGCTGTTTTAAAGAAGAGTTTTCCTTTTTCAAAACAGAAACTTTTTCAAGAGTTTCTTTGTAACTTTTACAAAGCTCATCAATGTACTCTGCAACTTCATCAGGGAGATTAGATGGGCTTACCTCAGTTTCTGAATTTGAGCTTGAATCAAATTCTGAATCTGATTTTGCCATCAAACAAATGTTTGCGTAGTCTTCACTTTGATCAGAATCACTCAAAGTTTATGCCTTTAAAGCATATTCATCTTTGCTTTCTTGCGACTCATTTTGAGAGAATTTTTTATCAATCTTCTTCAAAGGTTTCTTTCCTTTGAAGTTTCTGGCTTTTCGAGCCATTTTTCTAAATTTCTTCACCATAAGTGCAAGTTCTTCATCATCTTCATCTTCATCATCTGTGTCAGTTAAACATTGAGCAATTTCAGTTTTCAATGCAATTGATTTCTTACCTTTTTTATCTCCTCTTTTGCTCGCTCGTTCTGTTTCATAGGATTGTAGTGTTCCAACTAGCTCATCCACCGAAAGCTATCTGATTGTTTGACATTCTTGTATGGAAGGTTTGACATAGTTCCATTCGTCTGTGAGTCCCCTTAGTATCTTTCTCACTTACATCGCCTCGGCAACTAGTGCACCTTGTCTTGCAAGTCCACTTGCTAGACTTTGAAACCTGTCTATCATGTCAGCAATAGATTCGTCATGTTTCATTTGAAATGTTTCATACTCACTCAGTAAAATGCTGAGTTTTGTTTCCTTCACTCTATTTGTTCCTTGAAGAGCCTATCCCATATTGCTTTAGCAGATTCTTCCTCTGAAACACGATTATACAGAGGAGTTGATAAAGCACAAAATAATGCATTGACAGCTTTGAAATCCAAGCTTCGTCTTTTGGCTTTTTCAGTCTCAGTCATGGTCGTGGTGAGATTTGCTTCATTTCCAGATGTTGTTCTTGCAGCAGCATTTGGTACAATACCATTTGTTACAACATCCCACATCAAATCATCATACGCCTTAAAGAACCATTTCATCGTGTTGCTCCACATATTGTATTCTTTCCCATCAAAGTATGTTGGCTTATTTACAAAATGCGAATCGCCTGCTCCTGAAGAATGATTGCTAGAAATAGTAGATCGTTAACTCTGAAGTTAATAAACACTTCGTAAATATGAGTAACCTGGCTCTGATACCAATTGTTGGATCTAGCAATATCACCTAGAGGGGGTGAATAGGTGAATTGCCAATCAAATTAAAATTTCTTGCGGAATTAGTAATAATTTCAATATGCAATCAGTGAATAAAAACAACAGGAGATAGTGCACAATTCAAACGCAGCAATGAAGTATGGAATAGAAGAGAGCACGCTGAGTTTATAGTGGTTCGTCTTGTCAAGCCTACGTCCACTCTCCCACAATGACAGTCGATCGGCTGGATTTCATTATGAAGAATCAAGAGAATTACAAACACTCAACCACTCGATTTTTCTATCTTACAGATTCTCACAATGAATGAGATTTTGAGCACTCTGAATGATTTTGGGTAAAATTCAAATCACGCTTACACTTTTTGGATTATTGTTTGTCTCTCTTCTCAGATCGCCATGGTTCTTCTTTTATACTCCCCTGCCTCCAAACTAGCCGTTGGATACTTGGCCAAGAGATCGCTCTTCAATCCTTGATTGGACGTCATCAATCGTGATTGAACGAGACTGTTTCTTAGAAGATATGAGAACCGTTGAAGGAGATATTGAGCCCTTCTGATTTAGTCGCCCATACAACTAAATCTCCAGTTTCCATAAGTGTGGTAAATCCGTATTGCTCCCCCAAGAGATATTCTTGGAAAGTAATATTCAATTGTAGAAAATCCCTTGATTGTTTAGAAGGGATATCATGTCAATCGAATATCACAAATTTCCATAATGAACCTTGCCTTGATCGGAAACCTGCCATGCAAGGGTCTTTATGTTTTAGAGATGCAGAAACTGACTAATTTCAAGTTTCGTCTTCATAAAGAATTTCCCTCAGAAGCAGCTCCATCTGACAGTCTTCAGATGCACTTCATCTGTCCTCGTTAGAAGCACTTTTATTTGACCTCGACAGAAGCACTTCCATCTGACCTCGTCAGAAGCACTTCCATCTGACCCTTGTCAGAAGCACTTTCATCTGACCCTTGTCAGATGCATTTCCATCTGACCTCGTCAGAAACACTTCCATTTGACCCTTGGTCCAGAAGCACTCCATCTGACCCTTGGTCCAGAAGCACTCTTTCTGACCCTTGGTTCGGAAGCACTCCATCTGACACTTGGCGCAGAAGCACTCCATCTAACACTTGGTCCTCGTGACAGAATTAGATCCACACAACCTGCTGCTTACTCATTCTTTTTGCATCATAAAATATTATACAATTCTTTTGATAGTTTTGTCAGAATCAAAATATAGGAGAATTTCCACAACAACAACCTGCACTTTCTTTTTGAAGAGATAATAATCTTTACAAATAAAATATGGATGATATCATGTGCATACCTTCCTTTGATTCACGGATTGAATTTGCCAAATGTAAAATGTACTTTCAAGATAATAGCAAGAGTATCCATAAAAATATTTCTTTCAAAAATCAAAGAGATTTTCCTTGAGTGTGAATCTCATACGCACAATGATAATATACCACTAATAATGTTCACAAAAAAATGACCATAAAATTATGAAGCAATGGTTTCTTGTAGAGGAGAGAGTAAAATTTCCTTTTTAGAAAATATTCCTCATTGAGATCCGTCTTTGATTGCATCATGATTTGCATTGACTTGCAATCTTTCCTTGTAGAAAATCCTGTAATAAACTCGTTTCCTTTTTGGTATCCATGGATTTTGGATCCTTTCTTTTACGTTAGAGTAAAATAAGGAAACTTCTTAAAAAATAAAAGATTATTTCCATAGACTTATGGCATAACAAGGAATAATATAATTAAAAAAACATTCCTTAAATAACTCACTTTACAACACAACCAACGACGTAATATAACATGTCATAACAAGGCAACGTCAAAATCAAATTATGAAAGCATAAGATTCTTTCTCCACCATGATATCATGCATAAAAATATCTCTTTAAAAAAAACTTTCAAAGCAAGATAACATCAGAAATCATCAATCAAATAAATCGCGCAGTCTCTAAACAAAATATCAATTAAACAATTAATCTCATCTCATGAAACACAAAAAATGTATCACATGAGCACAACTAAAAAAATCAACCAAAGCACAATATCAGGCGCAATGAGAATTTAAATATGTTCCCAAAGAAAATTGAAAATATAACAACATACTGAATTCTCTTTCTCTCCATTTTTATTCCTTGCAAGAAAAACAACTCATCTCTTTTTTTGGTACCCAAATGAATTTGGGTCCATTCACATTATAAGATTTATTGAAATTCCCAAAAGACCTTTTGGAATGTCTCCAAGCTTTTTGACAATCTTGCTTGAGATGAATTAAATTCCGAAAGTTTGAATATTCAAAGAAGTTTCGGCCAACAGGATTTGAAAAATGTTTTCCCAAACAATTTTCAGCAACAATTTTTGAAGACACACTCATTAATCTTTCATTGACATTTGAAAAACCATTTTTGATCAAACTCTTTTCTTCAAAAATAAGTCCTGATTTTTTAAAACTTGGAACTAGTATAGAAAGAACGTTTTCTGAAGATTTTGGAATGGGAGAAAACTTTTTGAAAACTTTTGAAATTTCTTCTTTTAAAAAAGTATTTTCTTTTGCAAGCAAATCTCGATTTTATTCCATTTGTGAAAATTCCTTTTGTAAAAACTCAATCTTTTTATTATTCGAAATTTCCTGTTGTCTCAACTTTGAATTTTCATTTTTCAATTCAAAGATATTCTTTAAAGCAACTTTATAATCTAGGCATAATTTGTCAATATAATCACAAACTTCTTCTGAATTTTCAGAATGATATACCTCAATTTCTTCATCCGAATCAAAATTTTCCAAGAGACAAATATTTGCATGGTCTTTATCACTATCTTCGCACTCACTATCACTTGATGTCTTTGATTTTGGAACCTTTTTGGACTTCTCATACTTGCCTTTCTTTTTCTTTTGCAATGGACAATTTGGCTTGATATGTCCCTTTTTCCTGTATTCAAAACAAATCACATCCGTACCTTCTTCTTTATCGTCGAACGTCTTCTTTTGATCAGCTTGTTTGAATGGCTTTTTCTCTTTGAGTTTTCTTCCTTTCTTGGCCATTTTTCTAAACTTCTTTGCCATGCGAGCAAGCTCTTCATCGTCCTCTTCATCATCTTTGGAATCTGAATCATCATAATCAATTTTAGATTTTAAAGCAATCGACTTCCTACCTATTGTATCCTTTTCTTTGTTGAATCGTTTTGTCTCATACGACTGTAGAGTCCCAACAAGTTCGTCAATGGATAATGGTCTGATTGTTTGACATTCTTAAATGGACGGTTTGATGTAGTTCCAATCATCCGTAAGTCCTCGAAGAATCTTGTGAACCCGCATAGGTTCAGAAATAGGAGCACCTTGCCTTGCAAGACCACTTGTTCCTATTTGAAATTTGTCAATCATATCAGCAATTGACTCATACGGTTCCATTTTGAAGGCTTCATAGTCACTCAGTAGAATGTTAAGTTTGGTTTCCTTCACCCTATTAGTTCCCCGAAAAGTAACATGGAGTCTATCCCATATAACCTTTGTCGATTCTTCTTCTGCAACACGATTATATAAAGGAGTGGATAGCGCGCAAAAGAGTGCGTAAACAGCTTTGGAATCGAGTCCTTGTCTTCTTACTCTTTCAGTATTTGATAGGGTAGGAGCATGAGCATTATTCCCATTTCCAGAAGTTACAGTAGTTGTAGGATTTACTCCTTTAGTCACAACATCCCACATCATATTGTCTAATGCCTTGAAGCACCACTTCATCTTATTGCACCAAACGTTGTAATCCTTTCCGTCGAAGTAAGGAGGCTTGTAGATGAACTGTGTATCACTTGATCCTGAATAAGTATTGCTAGACATGATAGATTGTTAACTCTGAAGTAAAACACTTCGAAAATATGAGCAACCTGCTCTGAAACCAATTGTTGGGTCTAGCAATATCACCTAGAGGGGGGTGAATAGGTGATTCTGAATCTAATTGAAATTTCTTGCGGAATTAAAATAATTTCAATGCACGATTAGAATAAAGAACAATATAACAACGTGCAAGAAATCTAAATATAGAAATAGGAGTTTAGAGAGAGAATGATGAACGCTAAATTTATAGTGGTTTGCCTTGTTAGACCTACGTCCACTCTCACATGCTGACAGTCGATAGGCTGGATTGCACTAGATGAATCAATGGAGGTTTACAGCAAGTGATGACACTCTCTCTGATAGGTCACACTATCCTTTCTCAATTACTCTTATAAAGCCTTTCAATGATTGTCGTATAAAGCTCATGAGGATAAGTATGAATCTGGACAACTCTAGCACTTTGGAATTTATGGTTCCTTGTCCTACTCAGTAGTAGCACCATGGATCTCCTTTTATACTCCCTCACCCCCAAACTAGCCGTTAGACTGGTCTTCAAATGATTGCTCTTCAATCAATGATTGGACGCCATCAATCTTGATTGAACGAGACTGTATCTCAGAAGATTTAGTGACCGTTGGTGCAAAATCTAAACTCTTCAGATTCAATCGCCCATACAACTCAATCTTCAGTTTCCATAAGTGGAGTTCTTCAGATATATAAGGTTTCTTGTCCCATGAAAGGTAATATCCAATCAAGAATATTTTATTAATCATGTTATAGAATAATCCTATCAATCAAAGATTACAAACTTCCATAAATACCTTAGCAATAATGGATATGTGTCAGCCGTGGATCTTTAGAATCTCGAAATAATATATCTCGCAGATTCTGAACAATCTTCAGAAGCAGACTCCATCTAGACGTCTTCAGAAGCAACTCCATCTGACCGTCTTCAGAAGCACTTCCATCTGACCGCGTCAGAAGCACTTCCATCTGACCGTCTTCAGAAGCTCTCCTTTTTGAGCATCTCTTGAAGCACTCATTCTGAACGTCTTCAGAATATATAACTTAGATAAATATCTTGAGCTCCATCTTTCGGTCCCTCCAAACATATTGGCAATTGCGGCTCTACCTTATTATTCACCTATCCAAAGTCCTTCCAAGCTTTACCGAACTTCCCGTTCTAGGCTTGTTCACCTTCTACTTAGGTATCTCCAACTTGTAGACTCCTCTACGCCCAATGCCTTGTTCACCATTGATAGATAACTCATAACCTTCTGACGTACTATTAAGGCATCATTTGCATAACGGCTTGTGCTTCTTTTACCTGATTCTACTCAACCAACAAGCACATTAGTAGCCTTTGATTATTTTGTCATATTCAAAACATCATAAGGGATTTTCCCTAACAGATTCTTTCGTCTTTACTTTTTCCATCAAATTGAGAATTCTTTCACATCTTTCAATTCAGATACTTGTCTTCTATGATAGATGATTCTTTACTCCAACATAGGAATTCTTCTTCAAATTATTCAAATTGATTCTTTTCTTCGTCCAATGCAAAATTCAAACCCTTTGTCTTTAAATTATTATTTTCTTGGCTGAGGAAAAATGAGATGGTCTTAACTACTTTTCTTGGCCAACACCTTCGTATTTATTTTGGGAGCTTACACCCCAAAATATATACGATTTTTTTTATCGCTATTTTCGTTGCTAAATCCATGTTTTTTTTTTGTAGTGGAGAAAAGGTTCATGGAACATGCCTTTTCATTTTCTTTATAGAAATTACAAATTACAACTATCATTTATTACTCAAAACCCCATTTTAATAGTTCTGAAACAACCCCATTTCATTGATTGATGACACCTCGTTAGCAAATCTAGTGAATATGAAGTGTATTTGTATGTGATTATTTCTGCAGAAATAACGTGACACACGATAATATCAAGCCGAGCTCCCGTCTGCAGCATGAGGTTGACATAAAAAGGAAAGCTTTTAATGATTGGGTGTCTAAGTTCATCCTTGCTACGCTTATCATTCTATCGTCTTCCTTGCAATCCCAGGCGATGGAGTACACCTTGAAGAACGTAGCCAGCGGCACTCCTGGTGGCATCCGTTTCGACAATGATATCGGGTTCCCGTATAGCTTGCAGACGATGATCGAATCCATCAATTTCGTTTGGAGGGTCTTCGGTCAGGATGCCCCTAAGGATCGCAAGAGCATCGCAAAAGTGAGCCTGATCATGGATAACATGGCCGGCCTAGCTCACACGAGCAACGGCGAGATCCACCTGAATGCCACGTACCTCGTAGGCTTCTCGGGGGTCATGAAGGCAGAGTTCACAGGGCTCCTGTACTACGCGATGGCGTGCGTGTGGCAGTGGGACGGGGCCGGGCAGGCCCCCCACGGGCTCATTCAGGGGATCGCGGATTTCGTGAGGCTTCGATCGGGGTATGTGCCGGGCCACTGGGATGCGCCAGGCCAGGGCAATAGGTGGGACCAGGGTTACGATGTCACAGCACGTTTTCTAAACTACTGCAATAGCCTCAGGAACGGGTTCGTGGCCGATCTGAACAAGAAGATGAGGACTGGTTATAGCAATGACTACTTTGTTGAACTGCTCGGCAAGAGCGTTGATCAGCTCTGGAGGGACTACAAGGCTAAGTACACTACCTAACTTGAGTCTATACCTGGTCGATGGATGTATGTGCTTAGTACAAGCCTTGGTTCTGGCATAAATAAAACATACATGGTCCATGGATGTATGTGCTTAATAAAAGCCTTGGTTATGGCATAAATAAAACATACTCAAATCGACTTTGGATTATTTGCGATTTACTCTAATTTGCGTCTACTCCTGGCCATTCGTGCAAATGTCTGACCGACAAGTTTCTCTGCTCGGCCAAAGAGAGGAATTTCGATGATTCAATCCGGTTCATTTGTTCATGTTAGATTGTGTGGGCTCCATTTGAGATTCATATGATCCGATGATCGATATTCATAGTGGTGTTTTAAAATCTGGAACAGTAAAAAAAACAATCTAACTTCCGGTTCTCGAATCAATTGATTCAGCCCGTTCAACCACCAGGTTGATGATTTGCACAATATTATTCTTTAAGGGGTGGTTGTGTGTTGGGGAGCTGGGGTTTCTCTTATGGTCTTTCGACCTAAAATTGACGAAAAAATCAAAATTATAACAATAACTTGAATAATTTAAATGAATCTATGGGCTTTTTTCACGTAATTTGCAACACTCAATGCTTGTTATTGAGAATCCCGTGACCTTTGTCAACATTATATTTATCTTTCATTAACAGCTTTGTAAGTCTGACCTTATCTGTATTTTCTTAGCATGGAATCTACGAATTTTGGCTCCATTTCGTACTTTTTTGCCGATGCATACAAGCTGCCTACCGGGGAAAAGTACACTTTTAGTGTCAAAACTTGTGTAGGAGATCCTTTAGTGTCAAAAGTTTCAATCGGATCACTTAGTGCAAAGTTTTTTGAAAAACGAGCATTTCGGGAAAAGTAGACTTTAGCGACCCGTGCGTGAGGGAGACGCGGTCAAGGCGCACAACGATGAAGCCAAGATGGGGCTGGTGCTGACAAAGGTGGTGAAGGGCGAGGGCGAGGAGCAGGTCATGTCGGGGACAAACTACAGGCTCGTCTTCGAGATCATGGACGAGGCCGACACGAGGAGGTTCGAGGCCTTCGTTCGGGAGTACGACTGTACCATGGGAGTCCACCATCGGTGCTAGCCAAAGGATTATTAGAGACCATAAACAAATGTTGAGTTACAAGAATATGGCAACGACTGTCGACTGCATTTCTTAGCCCGTCCCCAATACCCATCTACGTAACCGCTAAAAAAAGAAAAGAACATTAGATTCTCCTAAACAAGCAAAAGGAGCAAACTGAACTTCACCACCATAGATTTAACTTTTTCCCATGCATTTTGGGGACAATATTTTCTATTATTATCATTATTGCCGAAGACGATTGTTTTAAATTATCGTTTTGTGTGCGTAGGAAAGTCCAAAATGCTTGTGCTATGAATGACTTCAGACCCATTGCATGTTGCAACACTTTATACAAGTGCATCACCAAGATTCTGGCTAATTGGATTTGTGGTATTCTGCCCTCGATTATTAGTTCGCCACAAAATGCCTTTGTCAAGGGCCGTAGGATTACTGACAATATCCTGTTGGCTCAGGAGCTCTTTTGTGGCTTCCATCATGACCCGCACTTACCGAAGTGTGCTATTAAAGTTGATTTCAGGAAGGCTTATGATACGTTGGATTGGAACTTCCTCAGGTTGGTTCTCCGGGGTTTTGGTTTTCCATCGGTTTTCTCTGACCTCATCGTGACTTGTGTCACAACCCCAAAATTCTCAGTAGCTATTAATGGGGAGCTTCATGGATTTTTCTCTAGTAGTAGAGGCCTTCGGCAAGGTGACCCGATGTCATCTTATCTTTTCACTCTTGCTATGGAGATATTTACAGGCATTATCAACTCCCAAACACGACAGCCTGGCTTCAAGTTTCACTGGAGGTGTAAAGCTACGAGATTGTCCCACCTATTCTTTGCCGATGATGTTCTCATCTTTGCTAAAGCTAACTCTACCTCGGTTGGACTTCTCAAGTCAGGCCTACAGAGATTCTCCAGCTGGTCGGGACTTACTCCAAATTTGAACAAAAGTGAATTTTTTTGCTCAGGTGGGTCAGCCGAACTCCGACAGCATCTCCTCTCGAGTCTTGGCTTTCAGGAAGGTGCCTTGCCATTTCGGTATCTCGGTGTACCAATTGTTTCAGGACCTTTGAAAAAGGTGGATTGTACCTCTTTGGTGAATGCAATAACAGCTAGAGCCCGTTCTTGGTCGCAACGGTTCCTCTCTTTCGCGGGACGTCTCTTGCTAGTCAAAACAGTGCTTCACGCCATTCAGGTTTATTGGTCTTGCGTTTTTATTCTGCCTAAGTCTGTTCTTCTTAATATAGAGCAAATTCTCAGGCAATTCCTCTGGAAAGGTCCGGAGTTAGGCACGGGTGGTGTCAAGGTCTCGTGGGAAAACACGTGCTTACCAAAAGCAAGAGGGGGGCCTTGGCATCCGTCGGCTCTCCGATTGCAACAAGGCTACCATGCTTAAACATATCTGGCTACTCTTCACAGATAAAGAGTCCATTTGGTGCAGGTGGATTCATTCAAACTTTCTTAAGAACAAGAACTTTTGGGTAGCGTCCAAACCGAGCTTTTGCTCTTGGGCTTGGAAGAAGATTCTCGATCTCAGGAAACACAGTGAGCAACTTTTTCGCTGGCGGATTGGGGTTGGCAATATATCTTTCTTGTATGATTCCTGGCTTCCGCGGGGTCCTCTTCACAAATTTTTTTCGGACTCAGAAATATACAGATCTGGTATTTCTCGTATGGCTACAGTGCGAGATTTCCTAACTACATCTCACTCTCCCTCGAGGGTGATCACCGTCATGGGAACATGGCCTGATCCCATGCCGACCATCACCCCTGAGATCTGTGATAAGTTGCTTTGGTTAGGCCACCCATCAGGAGCTTTCTCCTCAGCCTCGGCTTCCGAGCATTTTCTCATTAGGAGACAAGCGGTCCCTTGGCACTCTTTCATTTGGGATCATCACCATTCTCCTCGTCACTCATTCCTTTTGTGGCTTATAAGTCTTAACAGATTACCGACCCAGATCGTCCTTCTTACCTATCGCCCTATTGCGGAAGGTACTTGTGCATTTTGTAATTCCCGTCCTGACTCTGCTGATCACTTGTTTTTTGGTTGTTGTGTCACGAATACTCTTGCTTTGTTCTTGTCGTGCAAGTGCAATCTGGCTTGGTATAACACGTCTTGGCAGGACAACCTTCGGTGGGCGATGACACACTTTCGTGGCCACTCTTTTCATCACTGCATTGCTAGATTCTCTTTTGGTGCCTTGTGTTATTTGATTTGGACGGACCGGAACCATATTCTCTTCCGCAACAAGCAATTCAACATGTCTTCCCTTACAGAGCATCTTCGAAAAGTTGTCAAGGACAAGGCTCTAACTTTTAGTCATGTAGATGACAATCCCAGAAACCGTAGGATGCAAGCTTCTTGGGGTATCTCTCCAACGGTTTTTGATTGATATTGTATGGAGATGTTTCTCCCTCTTGTTGTTTGGCCATTTGTAGGCTTTTGGGCTTTTACAAATCCTTGTATAGGTTATGCAGGATAGCTTTTGTGTTTTAGATGCCACATTATGTGGCCTTTTGTTTCCTTGATTTTATCCGAGCTGCCCTTACGCTTTAGGCGACACTTTGGTGGTGTGCGGCGGAGGTTTGTACATATTAGCACTCTGTTAATACATATCTTACTTTTACCCCAAAAAAAAAGTCTCTGGAAGTCATCGTGGAAGTGAAAAGTCATCAACAGTGACTCAAAAACGTTTTTACTGGACTTCCTATTTGGAGTTCCTCCAACTAACTTCCATCTTGTCCACAAACGTGTATATGCGTTCGCCACCATATTTTACTCAAACCAATTGTGCCAAGTTATTTACATAATGTTAATCTGCAACGTTTTACTTGCAATCAAGTCTTGAATCACTGGACCAACCATCTAGTTGATCATTCAAGTGAAACTTTATAAAGATTGGCTTTTGTTTGAACCTATGTAAATTCTCAATATGCCTCACATTATTTCCTTTATTTTATTTTTTTTATGATGATGGACACAAAAATAATGAATACGCTTCGAACAATGAATACATAGAATGTCACATACCGTAGAATTGGGTGAGTAGAAATTTTGAGTGAATTGCTAAAATACAATATCATTGATAATAGCACTGTCAATTGTTTGAAAACTTGAGCTGATAAACGAAGACGTAATTTAATCCAACTTCGCTCCTCAGCTGCTAGGTTGAATGGCTAGCGGCACTTATCGTCCCTATCCTTTTTCCTTTTTTTTTCCCGAATTATCCCTGTCTTAGTTGAAGCTATTGCGACTCCCCTTTTGAGTGACGTAGATGCATTGTAAATAAAAGAAAGCCAAAAAACCAGAGCCCTAGTAGAGCACTACAATTTCGCAAGCCAATCTTCTACTTGATTTGCACTTCTTAAGCAATGGGTCATCGGTATATTGTGATGATGGGGTCAGGATATCTTGGCTTCGCCAATGTAAGTACGTGCGGTCAAAGAAGAAAGGAAAAGACCTCTTCTTTTGTTGCTTTTCTTTTGTTCCCAAGGCTCAATTTTGATTGTTCCTTTAATGCGTCCGGCACTTGTATAGACTTAAATGTGACTTCTCGTAGACATGTCCGCCAGCCGAAGTAAGGTATAACTCAAAGTCTTCACGATCAATAATTCTAGTACTACATAAAAGAATGTCTCCCTCACCAATTGAGAATCCGATCCCGAGCTCGACTCACTTTGCTTTTTACACAATTAAAGGAATTTTCTGAGACTCCTACATGACGAGTTCTTCGGTTGCTGTAAAAAGAGAATCAAAGCTCGACCGGACCAACTTTATTAACAGAAAGATGGATCAAACTCTGGCCACTGCTGAGTATTCACAAGTGGGTAAGTCAATCTGGAGGATGGAGCAACAACACATAAAGTTGGATTACATCTTAGTTTTTTTCTTTCACATAGCAAAACCAATATATAATCTGAGATTAATGTTATAATTTAGCTAAGAACTAATTTCTTGCATAGAAAAAATATTGTCCAACCCTTCCCGGAGTTATAAACAAGAAGAAGAAGGGGGCCTTGGCTAAAGAAGGTTATGCAAATAAAGATAGCGACCTTCGTAATATTACGTGATATTGCCTAATTTTTTTTTTCTAAGCAATTTTATATTTTCGTAATTTTGCAAATTTTATTGTTAGTAGTGTTAGTACCTTATATAAGAGTGCTTAGGGTTTTGAGACTCTCAGCTTTATAACAGACTTTGATATTTTCGTTGATTTTGATAAAATCACACTTGAGTGCATGGTGGTTTCTCTTTATCAATTTTCGATTCTTCTATTTAGCCTTTGCTTTCTATCACATTTCGGCATCATTTGGTATCAGAGCACATGTTGATTGAAAATCAATGGCTGAACGGAATCGAGGTGGTCGAAGACAGCGTGCTCATGGAGGCCGGGAGCGTGGAATCGTTCCTGATGCAGATGCACAGCTGCGTTTGATAAACCTGCGAGACATAGAAAACGAAGAGCTACAGAGACGAAATCAGGATTTGAAGCGACAACTTGCACGGGTGCAAAAAAGGCGAATGGAGCGACGACTTGCACTGGTGAGGTTGGTCTTTCAATCCGAAAAAAAAAATCCGATCGTTGATGACTATGAATATCTATTCGTTGGTGAAAATTCGACTTTTGATGAATATCCGATCGTTGATGACAATCCGATTGTTGATGAAGATCCGATCGTAGATGAATATCCGATTGCTGATGAAAATCCGATCGTTGATGGAGATTCGATGTTTGATCAAGATCCGATTTTTGATAAATATCCGATTTGTTATGAAAATTCAAGTTTTGATAAAGATCCAGTCTATAAAATTCCAATCTTTGACGAATATCCATAATTTGACGAAGATCCGATTCTTGATAAAAATTACTCGTTCTCCACGTTCGTGGGTGAGCCTATGGCTAGGGTTGTGTTCGAAGGTGTGCTAAGCTTTGAAAAGGCCAAACTGGCAACCACTAAATTGAAAGATGGTGTTGCCGAGTACGAGGGTTCGTTGTTTGATGATACCACTGTTGCTGCATTTCCAATGGACGCGTTCAAGGAAATGGCCAATTTGGTTCCTGAAGATGCGCAGAAGCCGATGTTTCAGGGAGCACTAAGGATCAAGGTAATTTTGTTCCTGAAATTGATGATTTTGGTGGCAATGAGTTTGTCGCTATGGACGAGGTCGATCATAATGCGTTAGGCGCTGGGCGCATTTATGTGCAATGTGTAAAACTCGTTGACCGAGGCATAGCATCTGGAAAGACTTATGAAGATATTAGGATTGATGTGAATTTGTCCGTGGCCAAGTTTGAGAAGAAGATCCTTGATGAGTTCTGGTTACATGAAGACAAAGTATATTTGTCATTTCAAGAGTAGTGTGTTTGATTTGCGCAGATCATCTTCTTCAGATGATGCATGCCGTTACGTTGCTGAATCTGAAGATGATAATGATATTAACCCTTCTATAAGATCAGTCGAGTTGAGATTTCCATATGTGAAGCGGCGTAAGAAATTGGAGCTTGATCCTGTCGGTATTTTGACTTTGCAATTTAACAACGGCGAAGTTTTCCAGTGGAGTAAGGTAACAACATCCACATACGATCTCATATTGGGAAAACTTTATTGTGATCATTATGGAACTATGCGCATACAAGGCAATCGTGATCTTTCATGTGATACAGATATTGGTGGTTATATTGAGAAATTTGTGCATGAATTGTATGTGCTTTGTGGTTGTGTCCAGAAAATAGTGGCTTGGGAGGAGATTACTTTGATAGAGCAAATCCCATTCGGAAGAGATCCTTATATCGTTATATCTTTTGATGAGGATATTTTGGGTTCGTCACAAAATTCGCTGGTACCTACCTCTGTGGTTAGTTTAATGGAGAAGGATAATAGGCATTCTGAAGGTCCTAATTATAGTCACCCATAAGTAAGTAGGGAGAGGTTCCACGATTCTACTCCTAGGTCAAAGCGAAAGCGTAAAAAAAAAAATTCGCAGAATACGCGGTTATGTCAAGATGAGGAGATTGTTGTCAATGACGAAGAAGGATATCCGAGGACGAATTTTTCCTAGCAGGAGAGAATGATGCAAATAAAGATACCGACCTTCGTAATTATTAGAAAGTCCAACCCAAAAGCTTAAGCTGTTAGGTGGAAGAAGACCATATGAATATAAAGAGCATACAATACCCATTCATAAGTGATGTGGGACAACAACACAACTTCAACACCCCCTCTCACGTGCTAGCGATTTGCATGTGGAAATTAACTAATGGGGGGTGGGCTCACATACGCGGAAGGAAATAACACTGGCTCTGATACCATGTTAGAAAGTCCAACCCAAAAGCTTAAGCTATTAGGTGGAGGAAGACCACATGAATATAAAGAGCATACAAGACCCTTTCACAAGCGATGTGGAACAACAACACAACTTCAACAGTAATATTGCGTGATATTGCGTACTTTTTTTTTTGTTTTCTAAGCAATTTTATATTTTTAAGATATTTTCGTAATTTTACGAATTTTATTGTCAATAGGGTTAATACCTTATATAAGAGTGCTTAAGGTTTTGAGACTCTCATTTTCTTAATAAAATCACACTTGAGTGAATGGTGGTTCCTCGTTATCGATTTTCGATTATTCTGTTTAGTCTTACTTTCTATCACGCTTCAGTATCAGAAGGGCTTGGCTAAAGAAGGGCTCAGCTCACAAGTTTGAGACATTAAGCTGCCAAAATCAACTTCGAACAAAAATTGAGATGAAAAAATCAAGTTGGTATTACAAAAGACATACACATATAAACAGCGCAGTGCTGCAATAGAAGCTGTTTTTCTATTGACTGTGGACATAAAAATCTTAGCTAAAACGGCGTATCCAGAACCTTTCGCTCCTATATAAAGAATCTCTATGCACCGTTATAGAGGATGAACCTTTCGCCTCTTTTTCTTTTTTTATGCATGGGATCGTGTTATCCTTTTCACTTTATTCTGATCTAAATTTCCTTATTAGGTGAACTCTTGACAACAAAAGAGGCGAAGGTGCGACAAAAAGAAATGATGAACTTGTATCGAGACGAGGGTTCTCATCAGGATCCGGCTCCTCTGCCTTAAAGGCAGAGGAGCCTTAAAATCCCCACCGCCCCCTTCCCCTTTTAATAGGGGGGAAATGTTTTTGGGGGGTGGGGATCCGCCTGTCTTACAAAAAGTAAGGCAGGCGATCCAGACGCTCTCATCTGCTCTTCTGGTGGTGAGGAAGCATCTTCCCCCTGGAAAGGCCTGCTTGAGGATAAACATTGATGCCACGAAAGTGGGAAATGTCAAGAGATTCATCAATCATTCCTGTGATGGTGGCAACTTGTCCACGGTGTTGATGAGAAGCACAGAAGCTTTGTTTCCTCGCCTCTGCTTCTTCGCTTCGAAAGACATACAACAAGGTGAAGAGTTGAGTTCAGTTATGGAAAGATCAGGCTCAGGTCCAATGGGTTACGGTGCTATTGCGGGGCTTCTACTTGTTTGGGAATACTTCCTTCAGAACATACTTTAAAAAGCAAATGCAAAGCCATCACTTTGTGGAGCAAAATCATTTCACTCTCTACCTCGACCATTAGAGCTACGTGCATTCATATATATAGGGTCAAACATGCAGTCATCTTCTAACGCGGTCTATTTTGGGTTTAAAGAATTTGTAATGCGGCTCGCTACTATATGATCTATTTATGTATTTACGTAAATCTGTAATTAAATGACAACGTTTTTGTTAGGATCAATAATTTTCATAGAAATTATACGTAAATCCGAAATTAAATGAAAAATTTTTCGTAGAAAATTTTTCTCAAATAACAAGCATTATAAGTTCCAGGAGTATAAATTGTCAACCATTACCAAATGAATTTCTATTCTATAAGTAGAAATTTTGTTCAGCTATCAAATGCATTTTTTTATTAGAAATCAACTTCTGCTCAGAAGCAGAAGTAAAAAAATCAACTTCTTGCCGGGAGTTGATTTCTAATATAGAAGTGTTACCATGCGTGCTCTAAACTTCCCTCCCCCAATGAATACCCAAAAACAACACTCAAGTTGTCGTAATAAGCTTCGAGGTAGTCGTAGTCCCTTTTACACCATGACCCAAGCACGTACATGCCTAGTATTCTCAAGTCCAACCTATGGATGCATGTCACCTACGTGCTTGGGTTCTGGGGGAAGAGGCTGCACAACTGCCTCGAAACCTACTGCATCAACTAGAGGTGCCAAGCTACCACCTTCGGCGGGCCTCTTCCGTGAAGTCCTTTCTCGAGAATAGGAAATCAGCTAAATACTTGCTCTTGCTTGTAACTATGTTGGTCACTGCCATTGTCATTGGGGACGGGATCCTCACACCATGCATTTCCCGTAATAGTTTCCGCATTCAGATCTTTAGTTTTCTTGGTTGAATTTCAATAGATGGTTCTGATTCTTTTCTTCTTTTTCTAGGAGCAGTATTATCGGCTGTTGGGGGCATAAGAGAAACTGCACGTTCACTTGGAGATAATCAAATCATGTGGATCTCTGTGGTAATCTTGATCCTTCTATTTCAAGTGCAAAGGTTCGGGACTTACATGGTTGGATATAGCTTCGCCCCGTTTCTCTCCGTATGGTTCCTTAGTATCGGACTTATCGACATCTACAATTTCGCGAAACACGACTCGGGAGTGATCAGAGCCCTCAATCCGCTCTAAATCGTTCTCATGAAGAACAAAAAGGAAGCATGGAATTCTTTCGGAGGTGTGGTTCTGCACCTAACTGGTAATCCAAACATCTATTCTTCTCACTGATTAAGTATAGATGACTGATAACATATAGTCTGTTCTTCTGATTTCCTGTAATCTTGAGACTAATCAATGAGAATATATCTAGCAATGTATTTTAGTCATATTTCGCTCGGATCTGATCAATCTCGAGTTAACTGACAAAAAAGGAAAGGCTAACGTGAGACAAGGTACGTGGACCTAGGAACTCGTATAGGAAATGACACTTTGACCATAAGGATTGTCGAGGGAACATTTGGAACCATAAAAAGCCGATCAAAGAACGATTAAGGAACCATTTGCTAGCGTTATGCGATTGGAGGGCGGGTGATGCCGCCTAACCAATTCATAATTTGCAAAATTTCCCTTAATCGAACGATGACGATCGAGACCGTCGAAACTAGTGATAGGCCCTCGCAATTACATGACAATCAAAGTCTCCATGGATTGACGAGCCCTGAGTATGATATAAGTCACAGAGTCGATACGCGTAACGTCTGCAAAAGCCGCCCGTCGGTTCGAGATAGGCTGGAATCGCATTCAATAGAGAATTGAACCTGAGATGAGTCTCGAAATTCGAAAATGGTGAATCAAGAATTCCAATATTTTTTTATTAGGATTGGACACCGCCTCATCGAAGAAAATTTGAATTCGAAAATCGATACTCTGGACGCCGGAGGTGAAATGACTGTTTTGCCCCCAAGCTTTAGTCTTCTTTTTAGCAATGGATAGGGGCGTTTTGGTCTTTCTCCACCCTTCTTGCTGCCGAAAATGGAGAGGAATTTCAGCCCTTGGATTGCCTATTGATTTACTATGAGACAAGTGTCATGAGATCAACCACCTAGCATTTAATGCTTGCCTTTTTACCTACCATTCTTTGGGGTTTGACTCTCATTTGGGTAAAGACCTCTCTCTCTCTTCTCTACCTTCTACCGAGTCCCCATCTTCGCGACACCATCTTCTTCTTCTTCTTCCCTTTTTCTTTCCCTCCTGCTGTCGTGAACTCCCTTGGCCCAACCAGTCTTCCCCGCCGGCTTCGTTCTGCTCGACCGCCGCCGCCGGCCACTTCTAGCCACAGCGCCTACCACCACGACCTAGCCCAACGTCTTGCCGAACTCCTCGAGGTGGTAGGCGTTTGGACCACCGAGCAGCTCCGGCCAAGCTTTTCCCCTCCGGTCGACGGAAAACACTGCATTCTGGGGTAGGTTTCAGTTTTGCCTCCTTAGGACCTCCAAATCTTGGGGTTTCTTGCTCAAAGTTTGCATATTTCTAGTAAACTTATATGTGATCCTGTGGTAAAAAGTTAGGCCGAAAATAATGAGGATTCGATGTCTTTCTGTTGCTGTGTTTGTGAGACAGTTTCTGTCGGTTTGTGGAACTGAGAAAGACCGGCGCTTTTTGAGGACCACTCGACGTCGCCTTGCGTTCAAACCTTCGGTAAGGCATCCTAACTCGTAGAACTTGATGCTAGCGAGGAGTTTAATGATTAAATTGGAGAATTGGTTGAGTTAGGCTGGTGAAATGACGAATGGGCAGAAACCGAACTGTGCCTTGTTCGGTTCTACTTTGGCCGAGCTGTTAAGGGCTGGTGGGATTGGATTTAGACCTCAATCTAATCTTGGAGACATGCTAGGATGTGAAATGATGTGTAAGGGGAATATGTGCTAGATGATTCGGCAATTAGACGGAAAATTATTGATGAATTGATTGGATTTTGATGCTAGGTGCTGCTGCCCTATTTTGATTCGTTGGAGCCGAATCCTTGTGGACCTTAGGAAGTAATTTGTGTTGATTCTAGAGCGAGGTAAGGGGTTCCTAAACCTTAGTTAGGAAGATTGAACTTGATTGGACAAGTTAGTCGAGAAATGAGGTTGATTTTGGAACGTTGTCTTGTGATTTTTGCATTGTGTGTTCTCGATTGATATAGGAGATTTATATGCCCGAGTTATGCATGTTTCATGATTGGAATGCCACTATGGCTTGTCTAAGACGACGAACTCACATGCTATAAATCGTTAGTTCAAGGAATGAACTATATTCTATCATGAAGTCTATCCTGGGAATTGGTTCTGGCATGTTTGAGAATGGTAACGCCCTGATGCGTCATATACACGGGGTTGAGATAGCCAAGGTCCTGATGCGCTGAGTGACGCGAGACGAATATTGAGTTGAGTTGACATCGGCCTAGGCCGAGACTGAAAACCTGAGGCGTTTACGCGGGTTTCTCAGTGTGTGGGTCTAAGGCGTAAGTACGCGGACCGGGCCTGATGAGTTGCATACGCGGGCGAGGAGGAAATGCGAAGTCGTAAAGAGCTGTGGAGTGGTTTGACTTAAATTGTATATTTGGCTCATATAACGATATTCGTTGGCTTGATTATGTGCTTGTGGCTTAATCGCTCTTATGTGCTATATGAGACTATTTGATACTTTATATGGTTGTCGTTGCCTTTTGTTGTGTTTGACTGCTTGTCTGAGTGTGCGATCGGCCTAACTCGGGGTTAGGGCCTTTTTACTGAGATTTCGATCTCACCCCGTCGTGGGACTATTTCTTTTCCATATCCTAGGTCGTAAGGATGCTACCTACCAGGCTCGGAGACCCAAAGGAGATGACTGCTTTTTGGGAGGAGTTCCCTGACGGATAGGGAACTGTTTTTGTGCGAAAGACCACAGTGGTCTGGATAGATGAGGCTGATAGGAAAGATGTTCCTCATAGGTTTGAGGTTTGGTTTCGACGCGTATGTGAAGTGACTACTGGGCCACTTAAGGCCGTTGATGTACCTTGTAGGGTAGTTCCCAACTTTTGTCATCCCACCCGAGATTCTATAGAAGTGGATGGTTCGGTGGCGGGTTTGGTTAATGCACCGGAGAGGACCCCGACTCACGAGGATACTGTCGAAGTGATTGAGTTGGAGGCCTCTGAGGGCGACTTGGTGGAGCGACCGGAAGATGTCGCCATGGAGGATACCTTGGAGGATTCTATCGAGGTTCAGTCCGAGACCTGGTCTGAGTACGAGCCCATGGAGGACACCGAGGCGTCCGACGATTCCAGTGCTTCGACTTAGGAGCTGTAGTTAGGCTGGATGTTACATTTTGAGTGGTCTCAGTGATGTCTTTTGGGGAGGTGTAATTATGTAGTCGTTGTATTGGCCGTCTACCCGACCTCTTCGCTGGTCTAGGTGACCTGCGCTTTTGTATGAACGTCATTTGGTAGTAAAGTGGTCATATTTGGTCCTTGTCTTGCTATACAGGTTTCCTCATTATATTGTTTACGAGGGGTTGTATTCCCGCTTCCGCATGCTAGCTCTCGCGTTTTACTTCGCAGCAGTGGTATACTGGGACTACGAGAGTTTCTGAGGCGGGGGTTACCACGTCCTCGTGCCGAGGGAAGGTGCAGGGCGTGACATAGTCCATTCCTTTGATAGTAAGGTCACTTGGATTTGAGTTTGGTCGATAGAGATAAGGCACGATGGAGTTTGTTGTGCAAGTGGACTTTGGTTGCGTGAATTTGAGTTTAGTGATTATTCATGGTGATTGGCCGTTCTTGAGGTATTCTGTGTCGCGAATATTTTGACTCCCAAATATGGCCGCTTAATCGAGTCTTAATTCATGTGGTGGTATTCACTTGTGTTTTGATATCCCTTCTCTTTTAATTGATAAGATTTCGAGTTTGTCGATTCGAGGTGACTTTCATGGTTTAATCTAGACATACCCAAATGAGCAGTTCTTTTATATTTTCTAAAGTTGTAACTTCGTATGTGTTGACACCTGATTTTTGATCAGTCTTTCATAGTTTATTTTTAAAAAATTCATAAAAAATCTATAAAAAGTTAAAAAAATTAAAAAATCATCTTTGGTAGCCTTGACCAAGCTAAAGGAACCATTTTTGATAAAAAAAATAATTTTTCATATTTTTTAATATTTTTTAATATTTTCCAAAAATAGAAAAATACATGAAAAATGAAGAAAAATAGTGTTCGATGTCGTAAAAATATAGAAAAATAGTCAATATTTTTATTTTAATTTCTTTTACATTTTGAACTCATAAATAGTCAAAATTTAAGTTCAATTGCATGTGTTTCTTCACGACGCATAGAGTTGAATTTGGCAAAAAAATGTCATTCGAGTATTTTAATTTGTAAATTTCTACATCTTTTTTAGTCTTGACGTCCAATTAGATCGACCACCATCTACAATAAATGCCCCTTGCTGAATATTTTCGTTTTTGTTTCACATGATTTCATGGTGTAAAACGCCGAGTGGATCCCCAAATATAATCGGGTCGGCATGAGCTCGATAGCTCGTCCAAGACCAAACCAGGGCACGGCGAACCCCATGTGAGTACTCTCGAACTCCTTCGATGCTTCCTAATGCTTTTCTTAGGTTAGATCGTGTGTAGAATGGCTAGGACAGCTAAATCATTCTTGAGCTGTGATTGATAAATAAGACCTTACTAGGAATGCCATGTGATTTATTTGCATATCTAGATTCCTTGAGTTGAGCATTTTATTACTGATTGTGATTGCTAGGATAATCACTCTTATCTACATGAATTTCTAGATTTAGGGTTCATACCTTACTCATCCGCATGAATCTCAGGCTAGAAAATTCAGTCAACTTAGGTACCGAAAGGGCGTCAACTCTGACAGTTGGTGTAACTAAGTCCCCGAAACCATTTCTCTGGTTCTCGCAGAATTGAATAGAAACTCCCAACTATTCGATTGGGTGGTCCAATCATACCCTAAAAAAATGATTGGTGGCGACTCCATGGCATGCACACTTAGCACATGTCACTAGACCACACTGAAAGTCGATCACGCATACCTCCGTTGCGATTTGGGTAATGGGCCTTGGGAGAGGCCCACGTCCGACCAGACAGGACGGCCCATTAGCCCTCGAGAGCCCGACAACCTCAAGAGGGTCGCGACAGACTGGCGACTCCGCTGGGGACTGGTTCTTAACCATTTAGTGGACTTGAGCCGATTAAAAAGTTGATTGATTCTTCTAACCTAATTTTATGCAGATGCTCTCGAAAGTGAGGTGTATATGCTAACGAATGTGTTAGATGTTTTTGTAGACGGGAGAAATAAGGGGTGAAGTGCTTGTTAACTTTGTTTTATGCAGGCAGGAGTTTTGGATGTATGATTGTGTGGATGTTTATATTAAAGCGGTGATTGTTAAATAAAATGCATGTCTTTTGCTTTAGCACGACACAATGAATACACACAATTGCGCCTAAAATCCAGGCGCCCTCTTTAGGAACACAATAGAAGGAATTGAAAATGGAATCTCCGTGAGGAAAAACATGGGGTAATCCACTTTTCAATTCCGCTCACTTCGAACTATGGATTAAGTCCCAATGCAACGATAGTTGTGCAATGGAATCGGCTCTTCCCAGAATTCGAGGTGAGAACCTTGGCTTTAGGTACCAAGCCCTATCTTTTGATTTTTAGGAGTTTTCCCTCACTTGTCTCATGCGTTTGTCTATGGAAGGTTAGTATACCTAACACTGCTAAAAATACAGAGAAGCTTGATTTTCTCTTAAGTTTGGTTGGTAAGACTTTTCTATCCCTCGAACTTGTTACAGCTCTTAATCATTATATTCATTGCATAATTCCAGTGATTGGATTAAATGCCATTTTGAGGATAGATATGTGTGTTTTCCTCCCAATGTTCTTGATGAAAGATGAAGATGGTGTCATCCCATTACGAGCGCCAAATGGACAAGAAGAGCCTGCTATGGACATCATTGAGGTATCATCTAATGAAGATGACGATTTGGAATAGGTGATCCTGAAGTCACGTCTCAAAGATCGAAACTGGGGCATCTCTAAGTATTAAGATCACATTCCTTTGTTTTAATTTTCATTTCTAGCCTTCTTGTATAGGATTTATTTTGCTGAGATCCTCTCTATCTGATCCCTTATATTGATTGTATTAGGGATCTATTTGTGTTTATATACATTCAGATTGAAATTTGTTGTATTTCTATTGACTTGTCATTGGAATGTGATAGTGGCATTTCTTCTAATCACTCGAATACTCCAAAATCAATTTTATAATTCCTTTGGATGAAATTGAAATTGGAAGTCTTATACAACCTTTTGGCCGTATAGGGCAATACAATCCCAATTTCGCCAGAAGGAACTATAAACTTGAATTGGTTCATGCATGTTTTGCATCATTGGTAATCCACAATAATTGATCAAGAGTATTCGTGTTTTTCAAATTTAATGAAAAGATAGATATCCAAATTACTCTCGTTCTTAGCAAACGGCTTTAATTTGGATACCGTATCTTCAATTGAATTTAAAACACATCGTAATTGTGTACTTTTGAACATTCCATTGATTTTCTTGGAATTGATCAAAGGCGATTATCGTGAATTACATTCCTTTCAATGATATGCTTTCCTTTGAGTAATATTGATAAAAGCTTTTGCACAAGGCCAAAACACTTGTAAAAGCTCTTATCCCTATTAATCACAAGTAAGCATAAAATTGAAAGGATTTATGCTTTATTTTTCAAATTCTTTCTTCTGATTCTGCCTTTTCATTTGAAACAGGTTAAAATCAAGTAGAGAAGAGAAGTCTTTTTGTGGATAATCGCGGTGGGAGGTTCCTTTATCCAATCATAAGCAAGATTAAAAAATCAAGATGTACACGCTCGAATCATCAATGTCAAAGCGCAGCTTGCCTAGGTTGAGAGTGGTCAGGTGTTCGAGAAAGTCAGCCATACAGAAGTTGAGACACACACATTAGAGCTTTCATTCATTTCGCTCAATCGAGGGACCTTAAAAGCAGATCATACAAATCATCGGGGTGGAAACATAAAACCGCAATGAGCCCTAATTAGCATCACAAAGGAACCAAGTTGGCCCTCCATATTATTGATGCTTTGCTTATACTCACCACCTCGAGACTCGAGATCTGCAAGCTTAAGAAGAAAGCGTTTACATTCCCCTTTAAGCTCGGCAACCTTGGTCCCGTGATCTTCGGCGGCTATTTCCAGGTCCCGAACTAGTCCTCTCCCATGGGCTATATCCGCGGTAATGCTGTCAAGCCTTTCTTCCTGCCACTCACATTGAAACTTCAACACGACATTACGACGGTCGTGCTCATAGGTGGTCAGGGATAAGGCCAAGCGCTCCACCAAATTTCCCCTCTCGCGAAGCAACATCGAGACTCGCTTGTTGGCGAACTCAACAGCCTTTCTGTGACTATCGGCCACAAGGTTGGCCAACACCAAGCAGTTGGACCGATCCTCATAGCGAGCTCGCAAAACGTGAGCCACGGTAGCTTTTCGATGAGCGACACGGTAAGTCTCTAAAAAGTTTATAAAGAGGGTTGGGAAGATTCTATATTCCCTCTCTAAATTAGTGCCCTCGATGGAGGTGGTGTCTATTTCCACGAGCAAAATGCGGATTTCATCTTCAGTTTCTGGGTGATCGGCTATATGAGCATAGCCTCGACCGAGGAGGTTATAGAGTTTTTCCCACTGGGCCAAAATTTCGGCCGAGAAAGCGTGAATAGGAGAGGAGGTCATTTTCGTTGGAGTGAGGGAGAAGAAGATGAGTGTGGTAGAGTGATTAAAATAAGAAAAGGCAATTATGTAAGAGTGTTAATCTTCTCTGCATTAACTCCTCCTTTTATAGCAACTCGAGAATGAAGAAAGGCACATCAATAATGCTCGTGGAGCCAAGTTAATTGGGTAAAGCAGTGGTGGCTCTTTCGGTGAACCATCAGATCTGTCCCAGTCCGCGATTTCAGGCTTGATAAACCTAAAAAAGTTGTAAAAAGATATGTCGGTGTCACCATATTAAAATTGAGCGGGAGTTAAGCGCAACTATCGAAAAAAGTTGCGAAAGGATTTGGCGGTCCCATCATATTAAAAAACTGAGCAGGAGGCGAGCGTAGTTCCGCCTTTTTGAAAATAAGTGGGAGACAGACATGGATATCGAGAAAAGGAAATCGATTTGGTGTCCCTCCACGTTGAAAAGAAGAAAGAAGACGACAAAGCGGGAAATACGAAATCTTGGGAGCAACGCTTGCCTGACGATCTTCATCCATGTTTAAAGAACGTTTCATGGGCATACAGAACCACTCAAAAGAAAATTTAGAGAGAGTGAGCATACATGAGAGAGTAGAGAACCCTGAGTGAGCAAAAATTGATCGAACATTTTTCGATCCAACATGTTTGAGGGTTACCATCAGTTGCTAGAGGCGACTGATCCAAAAATCTCAGAAAATGAACTACTGAGAGATCTCGAAGATTCCAGGATGGCGTCTGGTACCAGAACCACAGAACCCAACCCTTTCGGCAACGAAGTTCAGGATCTCAGCAGCGACGACAACAGCAGCAGCGATGGTCAATCTCGGAAAAGGAAACGTCGCCAGTGCCACACTCAGAATGAAATCCAAGAGCTTGAAGCTTTCTTTAGTGAATGCCCTCTCCCGAACATGAAACAAAGAAATGAATTGGGCTAGAAGCTAGGGATGAAACCTTTGAGGGTCAAGTTTTGGTTTCAAAATAAGCGAGCCAAATTGAGGGCTCAACACAGACGTCAAGAACTTGCGATTCTAAAGGAGGAAAACGAAAAGCTTCGAGCGGAGAACATGAGGTATAAGAAAGCTCCCAGCA
Source organism: Rhodomyrtus psidioides (assembly GCA_021437785.1). NCBI lineage: Eukaryota > Viridiplantae > Streptophyta > Magnoliopsida > Myrtales > Myrtaceae > Rhodomyrtus > Rhodomyrtus psidioides. The sequence continues at coordinate 4,159,064 of JAILYB010000044.1, read as the reverse complement.
CTATCGCTTGCCTTAATTGCGGTGGCCCTATCACTCTCGGCGAAATGTTCCTTGATAAGCCTTATATGAGGATTGAAAATGCTCATTCACCACCCCACTCCCTCGAACCATCTTCGATACAATCGGATTTTGTTGGAGATATGCATGAACAAATCAATTCTACGAAGTCAACATCGATGCCTTCTAAAGGATGTGATATGCGTCACCATGATTGGAGTTTCCTTAACGATGAGCTTACTATCACGACCGACCAATCCAAAGCTGATGAATTCCCTCCACAACAATTTCCGGCTCGATCAAATTCTACTGGAAATAGGCCAGAGAGCAATAGCCAAGTTGTCTACACTGTTCCGGGTCGCAAGAAGACGAGGGTCAATTGGTCCCCCGAGCTTCATCTCAAGTTCCTTAGTGCGGTTCAGCAACTAGGGATCAACTCAGCATATCCAACGCGCATACTTGAGATCATGAACATACCAGGACTCACTAAAGATGGAGTCGCGAGTCACCTCAAGAGCTACAGAAGGGCGCTAAGACAGCGCCACACAGCACTGAACCTGAAAGAACTCAACTTGTGCCTAAACACTAGGCATGGCTATAACTACAATGCCCCTGAAGTAAGAAATACCCTGCCGAATCTAGGCACCGACCAAGCTGGTAGCAGCACCATCGACTACTTGGGCGCTAATCAGAATATTCCCCCGAATCATCTCAGCACCCCTCAAGAGTATATGCCACAAGTGCAGCAGGTACGAACTCCTTGGTTTGAGCAGCAACTTTTCGCTAGTGCTCTTCCTATCCCCGATCAACATATTGCGCCTAGTGTTCAAAGATCTGCCCGGCTTGGGCATATGATTTCGGAAGATTAAGCGGGCGGATGCTTTGAGGATTTTTGTTTCTCCCATTCCCAAATGGAAGGTGCTTTTGATAGTGAACCGATCAATCATCCTCTTATAATCTCGAGCAACGACGAAGGTTCTAGCTCGAAGAATCAGATCGCTCACAACAGAAACATGAATCCTTCAACGCCAAGCGATGATGGTCAACCCGAATATCAGTTGCTCGAAGAATCAAAAGATTTCCTTGATGAGGAGCTCCATATCTGGATCGATCAGTTTAAAACTGATGGACTTATGAAGTTATGATCCAAAATGACGATTATATGTCTGATTCATGGTGTAGCTGGCTGATCACCGAGAATCCTCAAGGGAACTAGGCACATGTGAATGGATGTATCATTAATCTTTCTGTCATAAAGTCTTCCATGCAAGATAATCTTCCTTAATGCCTAGAGTTAATCTGGGGCAGCGATCAGTACTACCTGCGAGCATCATCATGCTTGAGTACGACAATCCCTTGTTAGATTAGAGTCGAGGCGAATCAATTGAACGCCACGAAGAAAAACATTTAAAGGCTTCACATAGGAAAATGCGAGCAAAAGCCCGAGCGAGCTCAAAGACGGTTAGCTCTGTATCGTTCTAAGGGACCTTTAGTCGTTATGAACTCTAAATTGAGCTTGTTTCATTCTCGATGGGGGTCGCTAACTGCTTCAAGAATTTTATAACAAAAAACGAACCAGTTAGGGACGCCAATAGTGCTTTGTCCTGGTAGTCAGTGAACTGGAAGTGGTACGAAACGTCAGGAGTTCGATCTCAGGATTGAAAAATCATTTTATCAGTTTGTCTATCACCCGATGAAGTTCAAAGAGATTCGACGCAGATGACTATAGAACTTGGGGCAATTCGAAAATCATCGATTCATTTTCATCAAGCGGCGAAGTTGGTATTGTAAAATGTGAAGCACGCAAATGACAAATCCGAAGCAGAAGGAGATGAATCATGATTCGCTTATCCAAGGTCGGGATTTCAACCTTCGACTAAAGCCAAATCTAGGATGAGTTTTTGATCTTGCCCACTCGACAAAACCCATCTCCACTGAAAATGGGGGCAAACCATTCCTACATCTGGAAAGCATGTCGAAGCCGAAGACATCAAATTCATCGTTTGATCCGTGGGGCAAGTCCCCGAAGCAATAGTTATCATCCGCAGAGCGTAATGGAATCCATCCTTTCAATGTAAAACACATTTGGCCGCGGAGCCACCCATTTGGTAAAAAGAACGTATCGTTCCTAAATGATTTTCAATCAGATGCGGGGATAATGTTCTCTCATTTTCCTCTCAGGTGATGAACATAGATGAGGCACCCAAGAAGCCATGCATTCAAATAACAAAACAGTGCATGAAACACGCCCAAAAAGATGAATGAATCTCCTCCGACGTAAATCCTCGAGGTGGATTCGTTGCCCAACCAGACGAAGAAATCATGGCCACAAGCTTGAGGGCCGGCTTCTACAATCCGCACATTGGCATGCAGAATGGAATTCAAATCAAGAGTAAAGTAGTATCGTCCCAATTTGTTTTGAATTTGGAAACCCAAAATAATGCTTAATATTTATCCTTGGCAGGAGCTCGCCATCAGGGCAGACATGTAAGTTTCATTTTTCTTCAAAAACCAAGAAGTCGAAAGAACTTTAGAACACCCAACAATCTTGTGTTACTATGTGAAGTGCAGATTTTCACAACCCTTGTACACTCGTTGGAGCATATGACCAAGGGTAAGATGTATCGTTCCAATTTTTGTAAAGTTTTAGAATATACAATGACATATCCCTTTTATATCTCCAGGATCTCCAGCCTCGATGGGCAGGTAAGTATCCCTTTTCCCAATTCATTGGAGATTAAAAACTTTCAGAATTAATTCGATTCTCACATCTAAAAAGACATAGAATTCTTACTTCATTGACATTCATGTTTTAAAACATGAGATTGTCTGAACATGAATTACACATGTATGGTGCATCATAAAATCCCTTTGAAGGATAAATCTTGATGAAATGAAATGAATTTTTCCAATAAGAGTCGTTTGAACTGTTCAAAAGGGTATTTTCTCATAAGAGAAACGAGCCTAATCCAAACACGTTCCATACACACTTGAGAGATGAGGAGATTGGAAATGATAGCGAAACCTTAACCTATGGATATAAGGGTCATTCGCAACGATTACATGGATCGAGATGACAGAGGCATTTATTTCTTCATTCCAAACACTACAGATGCCCATTGAGAACCCCATTGAACGGCGATTTTCATTCTCAACCCTGTCAAGAACCACCCCACATTGGGGTAAATGAAGGTTAGTCCAACAGTATCAGAAAGTAAACGGTTAGAAATTTTCTTGCTCGGACTAACATAAATCTTTGTGTGTTGTTTATATGATAATCCAAGTGTCATAGGATGACGAGAATGATTCATTTCTCTATCCTACACACTGTTATCCTTTGCACAACCAAGTTGAGCCAGCAAATTCATTTCATCAACCTATTGGTGATCATTGCATATTCCAAAGCAAAGGCAACATCACTCTAGGAATGGAAGCGTGCCAAAGTTTAAGTTGCATATCTAGCATGATTGCCGAAAATCCTAGCTCCGAAAGAAAAGAAAAACACGGGATTAAAAAAAAGAGGAAAAGAAAAATCCCTAGACATCAAGAAAAAGCAAAGTGCCTGGTAAAAAGCAAGGCTGATGTCTATTCAAAATATCCCCAGTAAAGTCTAGAGAGACGATGAAAAGACCCTGCAAAGGAGTTAGATCAAGATGACTACTCTCCAAATGTTGTCGTGCTCAAATTGCAAACACACAAACAGACGGTCTCTTAATGTAACAAGAGACGCTTTTAAACATCCTTGTGCGCTCTAAAAGAGGAGTGTACACTTCAAGAAATGGAGATGTTCTTCGAAGGACATGTGGCAAATATGCAATGATCACCAATGTCAAACCCTTCACAATTTCTGGGCAAAAAATAAGCCTTTTTCGGTCCCCAATCCTTCCAATGTTACAACCCTGAAGTAGTCTTATCTGACTAAGACACTTGGGTTAATGTATAACTTAGCTCAAAGAAGTACGAGCAAGACTATTTCTTTCTCATTTTGCAGGGTTCTTGACTTGTAAACCCGGATCAGATAGTGAAAAATTTTGTTCAACGGCCTTGACTCAAAAGTGAGTCCCCCTTGGAAACCGATATCCAAGCCTAACACTACGGTCCCGTGAAAGACCTCCTGATCGGTCGAAATGTATGCGTTGCGAATGATCCTGAAACCCAGGCACAGGTCGTAGGAAATTGAGCACTTTCCCTATTAAAGATCATTATCACAGAGCAGTGAGGAGCCTTCTTGGGTGAGAAATACTCCAATGGATGTTTTGAGCAAACTCTTTTTGAAATTTTCAAATTGTTTGATCTAGAGTTTCCGTGCAAGGAATTTATGATCACATCTGTATATTGCAGGAATGTTTTGGATAACCTCCAACAATCAAAATGCACATTTCATGACTAAAACTTAAGTCGTAGAATTTTGTCAGTTAGACAATTATTGTCTTCCCAAAGATTACTAATATCTTCTTGGCGAGGAAAATTTTTTCAGGTCTAAGCTTTCTGCAGGACTTTTGGCCACCCCAAAGACTGGGTGCGTCATCCTTAGGTGAAGCCTTTTAGTAGGCAAATCTTTTCTAAGACCGATCCACAGAATGATCGAGTCTCCGACTAGCCCCGAAGAGCGGGTACGTCATCCTTTGATTCATATCAATTTGGAATCTCATAAATGGTAGAAACCGCCTGAAGGGTCAACTCAATGGTAGAAACCGCCTGAAGGGTCAATCAATGGTAGAAACCGCCTGAAGGGTCAACACAATGGTAGAAACCGCCTGAAGGGTCAATGTATGGTAGAAACCGCCTGAAGGGTCAACCAATGGTAGAAACCGCCTGAAGGGTCAAAACAATGGTAGAAACCGCCTAAAGGGTCAATGTATGGTAGAAACCGCCTGAAGGGTCAACCAATGGTAGAAACCGCCTGAAGGGTCAACTCAATGGTAGAAACCGCATGAAGGGTCAATGAATGGTAGAAACCGCCTGAAGGGTCAAAGGACTGGTAGAGACCGCCTGAAGGATCAACCCAATGGTCCGATCCACCATACGGATCAAAACCTTGATGAATCCCGAACGCGGGAGGAGTCGTTTTCCCTAATAAGCCTTACATTAGGCAAGCCATTTCTAGTTTAGTCCACCACACGGATCAAAACCCTTGGCAAATTCCCAAATGTGGGATGCGTCTTCCTTAGGTTCCTATCAGTTAGGAATCCCATTATGGTTTGACCTACCATACAGGTCAGAGCTTAACATCCCCAGGACACTCCGATGACAAGTCCTTAGGAATCTACTTGAACCCATCAGACACAGCAAATGCCGCAAGCATTAGGCAGGTAAGGGGCAGGGAAGTCTATCTACTCCTTAACTTTCTTACATCATATCAGGGAATTGAATGAGCACATCTCTTTTTAAGGAAAAGCACACATTGATGGGCATGAAAATTGGATGTCATGATTTCTTTTCTTTTCCCAGTCGAGTTGATCGGAACACAGGTGTCACCTTGTCTTTGAGAGAAACCTCTGACGAAATTCCTCTCAAAGAGGGGCAGCTGTTGACACCTGATTTTTGATCAGTCTTTCATAGTTTATTTTTAAAAAATTCATAAAAAATCTATAAAAAGTTAAAAAAATTAAAAAATCATCTTTGGTAGCCTTGACCAAGCTAAAGGAACCATTTTTGATAAAAAAAAATAATTTTTCATATTTTTTAATATTTTTTAATATTTTCCAAAAATAGAAAAATACATGAAAAATGAAGAAAAATAGTGTTCGATGTCGTAAAAATATAGAAAAATAGTCAATATTTTTATTTTAATTTCTTTTACATTTTGAACTCATAAATAGTCAAAATTTAAGTTCAATTGCATGTGTTTCTTCACGACGCATAGAGTTGAATTTGGCAAAAAAATGTCATTCGAGTATTTTAATTTGTAAATTTCTACATCTTTTTTAGTCTTGACGTCCAATTAGATCGACCACCATCTACAATAAATGCCCCTTGCTGAATATTTTCGTTTTTGTTTCACATGATTGCATGGTGTAAAACGCCGAGTGGATCCCCAAATATAATCGGGTCGGCATGAGCTCGATAGCTCGTCCAAGACCAAACCAGGGCACGGCGAACCCCATGTGAGTACTCTCGAACTCCTTCGATGCTTCCTAATGCTTTTCTTAGGTTAGATCGTGTGTAGAATGGCTAGGACAGCTAAATCATTCTTGAGCTGTGATTGATAAATAAGATCTTACTAGGAATGCCATGTGATTTATTTGCATATCTAGATTCCTTGAGTTGAGCATTTTATTACTGATTGTGATTGCTAGGATAATCACTCTTATCTACATGAATTTCTAGATTTAGGGTTCATACCTTACTCATCCGCATGAATCTCAGGCTAGAAAATTCAGTCAACTTAGGTACCGAAAGGGCGTCAACTCTGACAGTTGGTGTAACTAAGTCCCCGAAACCATTTCTCTGGTTCTCGCAGAATTGAATAGAAACTCCCAACTATTCGATTGGGTGGTCCAATCATACCCTAAAAAAATGATTGGTGGCGACTCCATGGCATGCACACTTAGCACATGTCACTAGACCACACTGAAAGTCGATCACGCATACCTCCGTTGCGATTTGGGTAATGGGCCTTGGGAGAGGCCCGCGTCCGACCAGACAGGACGGCCCATTAGCCCTCGAGAGCCCGACAACCTCAAGAGGGTCGCGACAGTATGTTAAAATGATAAGAATTAAAGAGCATATTCGTTGCATAAAAATTGGATCGGGCGTTAGAAACCCTTTATGGTATTTCAAATGCTTCTTGGGCGGTTGTTTGACTGTTGGTAATGGGTGTTCAATTCAGTCATGTAATCAAGGTATCTTGCTACTCTTTGGATTGATGCACCCACGCACATCTATGTGTGGTTAATTTTATAATACAAATTATTTAAACGTCTAAGCAATTAGTCATTGCAAATGTATGAAGCACCGAGTCGTCCAAATCTTTTTATTTTAATTTTCTTTCATGAGCTGATATTTATTTATCAAACTGACGATGGCTATCTTCGCTATTATGTAAATGAGATTGCACTTCACTTGAGAAGTGCACATTTATCTTCATTTGCATATAATTCAATGATATTTAGGGAAGGCGGGATAAAAAAAAATTGTCACGCCCCGTGCCTTGCCCACGACACGCGGACGCGGCGATCCCTGTAAAGTACGGCTTCCAAAGTCCCTGGGCACAATTTCAAAGAAAAGAAAAGAACACAAGAACTAGCAGACGGAAACGGGACAGCAACTCCCCCAAACATAAGTAACGGGGCAACCTGAATAGCAAGACGAGAACTGAACACGGCCACTTTACATCCACAATCTGTTTATACAAAAGTGCGGTCACCAAGACCAGCGGAAAGGTCGAGTAGACGACCAAGACAACAACAAAAAATATACGTTCACCAAAAGACATCACCAAAACGACTACACAAAAAGTATCCACCAGCCTAGGTACAACCCCTAAGTCGAAGCACTGGAGTCGCTAGACGCCTCGGCATCCTCCGTATGCTCGTACTCGGACCAAGTATCGGATTGGACTTCAGTCGAATCCTCCTCGACTCCCTCCAAAGCGGCGTCTTCGGGTCGCTCCACTAACTCGTCCTCGGTGGCTTCAAGTACAATCACCTCCACGGTGTCCTCTTGAGTCGGGGTCCTCACTGGTACATTGACCGAACCCGCTACCGAACCCTCTACCTCTAAAGAATCCCGAGAGGGATGACAAAAGTTGGGGACTACACCCCAAGGCACCTCAGAGGGCTTAAGTGGCCCAGTAGTAACCTCACCTACACGCCGGAACCACGCCTCGAAACTATGAGGCACCTCTTTCCTCTCTGCCTCGTCCACCCAGACCACCGTGGTCTTTCTTACAAAAACGGTTCCTTGACCATCGTAAAACTCTTCCCAGTAGGGAGTCATCCACTGCGGGAACCCCATGCCTAGTAGGCGGCATTCTTACAGCCTAGGATCGGGAAAAGAAACGGTCCTGCGACGGGGTGAGATTGAAATCTCAGTAAAAGAGGCCCTAACCCCAAGTTAGGCCGACTGTACACTCATACAAGCAGTCATTTACAACAACAAAGCAGCAACAACCATAACAGTATCAATGATCACATTTAACATATAAGAGTAAATGAATCTCAAGCTCATAATCAAGCCAATGTATATCGTCATAAGAATCGAATGTGCAATTTAAATCGAACTACTCCACAGCCCTTATCAACCTCACATTTCTTTCTTGCTCGTGTGCACAACGCATCAGGCCCGGTCCGCGTACTTACGCCTCAGACCCATCTCGCTCACAAACCCGCGTAAACGCCTCAGGTTTTCAGTCTCAATTCAGACCAGTGTCAACACAACTCAATATCTGTCCCGCGTCGTTCTACGCATCAGGACCTTGGCCACCTCAAACCCGCGTGTACAACGCATCAGGGTACTAGCATAATCAAACGTGCCAGAATTCCATTCCCAAGATAACTTCATGATCGAAAATAGTTCATACTCTAAACTAAGGATCTATAACATGGGAAAGCATCGACTTCGGCATTTCATAGCGACATTCAAATCACAAAGCACACATGCAAATCCCCGATGTCAATTAAGAATGCGCAAAGCGATCTCATGAGACGACGCTCCAAAAATCAATATCGTTCCTCGACTAACTCATCCAATTGAGTCCAATCTTCCTATCGAGAGTTTAGGAACTCCTTACCTCGCTTTAAAAACAACGCAAGCAACTTCCCGAAGCCCACAAAGGTTTGGATCCTACGATACACAACGGGAGAGCAGCACCTAACACCAAAATCGACTCAAATCGTCAAGCTTTCTTCATCGAAACGCCAATCCACATAACAACGACCTTAGGGACATAACTACGGACATTCTAATGTATCAATAGAAAGGATTTCCAGCTCAAATCATACTCCCACAGCCCTTAAACATACGGCCAAAACAGAATTAAACACAGGGCAGGGACCGGTTCTGCTCTAACCTCCTAAAACAACCTACAAATCACCCAATAGCCACCAATTAAATCACAACCCCATCACCAGCAGCTCTATCTAGGAGTGAGGAAGCCTCACCGAAAATTTTGAACCAAAGCGACGCCGTGAACTCCTTGGTGGGCGCCCAACTCCCTCGATCCACAACCCGGCAGAATCTGCCCTTGCAACACAGCAATCAAACGGCAACAATTTCTCATCAAATTCAGCCCAACTTTTTACCACACGATCATCTATATGTCTACTAACAATCTACAAATTTTGGGCGAAAAAATCCAACAATCGGGGGCTCTAAGGAGGCAAAACCGGACCTACCTCAGGCTGAAGCAGAATCCGTCGACCGGCGCGCCAATGCTTGGACGGGGCGGCACAGGGGTCCAAATGCTGTGCTTCCACCTCGAGGAGTTCGGCAAGACGTAGGGCTAAGCTATAGAGGCGGGCGCGGCGGCTGGAGGTCGACGGAAACGGCGCTGGTGGTCGGCGAAGCGGGCGGACAGAACCTGGTCGGGGAAGCTGCTCGCGGTTGGAGAAAAAAAAAGAAGAAGAAGAAGAAGAAGGGAAGAAGAAGATGGCGTCGTGCGAAGGAGAGGGAGAGGGAGTCTGCTGAAGGAAAAAGAGAAGGCTTCTCCAACTTGGTCAAAGGTTGAATGGTGGTTGGAAAGCAAACAATTAATGCACATTGCTTAATCCATTGACAAGTGTCCTCTATGTCACCAACCCAATCCAATGGCTGTCATGGCTTCTTATTTCCAGCAGCAATGGGAGTAGTTAAAGGACCAAAATGCCCTTGTCTAAAAGTAGAAAAAGATTAAGGCTTAAGGGCAAAATGGTCATTTCGCCTCTGGCGTCCAAAACTTCGATTTTTCCAATTCAAAGTCTCTTCGACGAGGCGACACCCATTCCAAAGAAAATGTTGGAATTCTTAATTCTCCATTTTCAATTTCGAGACTCGTCTCCGATTCAATTTTTCTATTGAATGCGATTCTAGTCTATTTCGAACCGACGGGCGGCTTTTGCAGACGTTACGCGTATCGACTCTGTGACTTAAATCACACTTAGGCTCGTCAGTTCGTGGCGACTTTGGTTGTCATTTAATTGCGAGGGTCTATCACTAGTTCCGACGGTCTCGATCGTCATCGATCGATTTAGGAAAATTTTGCAAATTATGAATTGGTTAAGCGGCATCACCCGCGCTCCAATCGCATAACACTAGCAACGGATTCCTTAAATCGTTCTTAGATCGGCCTTTTATGGTTCTAAACGTTCCCTCGACAATTCTTATGGTCAAAGCGCCATTCCCTATTCGAGTTCCTAGGTCCACGTGCTTATCTCGCGTTAGCCTTTCCCTTTTGGTCAGTTAACTCGAGATTGATCAGATCCAAGCGAAATATGACTGAAATGCATCACTAGATATATTCTCATTGAAAAGTCTCAAGATGACTGGGAATCAAAATGTCACAACTCTTCCCCCCTTACAAAAATTTCGTCCTCAAAATTTACAACAAACCCAGCTACTCAAACAAATGGGGGTATTGACGCCTCATCGCCTCCTCGTCCTCCTAGGTAGCTCCTTCAGTTCCGTGGCGCTCCCACACTACTTTAACCAAGGATATCGTCTTGTTCCTTAAAACATGTTCCTTTCTTTCTTCAATCCTGATCGGTCTTTCCACGTAGGACACTCGGTCGTCCACTTCGATTGTTTCGTGGTCCAAAATATGCGTCGGGTCCGGTTCATACTTCCTTAGCATCGACACATGGAAAACATTGTGAACTTGGGACAAACTAGGCGGCAAGGCAAGTCTGTAGGCTAGGGTTCCAATCCGCTCCAAAATCTCAAACGGGCCTACGTATCTCGGGCTTAGCTTTCCTTTCTTCCCGAAACGCGACAAACCCCGCATCGGTGATACCTTAAGGAAAACATGATCACCTACTTGAAATTCCAAAGGCTTGCGTCGCTTATCGGCGTAACTCTTCTGACGGCTCTGAGCCGTCTTCAGTCTGTCTCGTATGATCTTCACCGTCTCTACTGACCTTTCCACTAACTCCGGGCCCGTAATACTCCTCTCTCCAACTTCATCCCAGCAAATCGGTGTCCTGCAAGCTCTTCCATAAAGTGCCTCAAAAGGTGCCATTTGTATACTCTGCTGATAACTGTTGTTGTAGGCAAATTCTACCAAATGCAACTGATCCTCCCATCCGCCTTTGAAGTCTATAACACACGCTCTTAGCATATCCTCAAGGGTCTGAATTGTCCTTTCCGACTGCCCGTCCGTCTGTGGGTGGTAAGCAGTGCTAAACTGTACTCTAGTTCCCAAGGCATCCTGCAGACTCTTCCAGAAATTCGCTGTGAACTTAGGGTCTCTGTCTGATGTGATGGTTACTGGTACACCATGAAGCCTTACTACGTGACGCATATACAGTTCAGCGTACTTGTCCAAAGTGAAATCTTTTCTCACGGGAATAAAATGGGCCGACTTAGTCAGTCTATCCACAACCACCCAGATTGAATCATGGCCCCTCTGACTCCTTGGTAGTCCCATAACAAAGTCCATTGTCACGTGCTCCCATTTCCATTCGGGGATCTCTAGCGGCTGTAGTAGTCCACCCGGCTTACAGTGCTGTGCTTTCACCTGTTGACAAGTCAAGCACTTTGCTACATACTTCGCCACATCCACCTTCATTCCACTCCACCAGTAGTGCTGCCGTAGATTCTGGTACATTTTCGTGCTGCCAGGATGAATACTATAGTTACTCATATGTGCCTCTGACTAAATCTTTCCTCTAAGTTCCTCATCGTTGGGTATACATAGGCGTCCGCGGAATTTCAAGGTCCCATTCTCTGATACTTGAAACTCTGGCTTCCTCTGTGTCGCGTCCACTGCGAGGATTTTCTGAATCTCCGGGTCTGAAGGTTGCAAGGCCTTTATCCTTTCTTGGATCTCAGGTTCAATTCTTAGCGTGGCCACTAAACTGGATAGCTGGCAAACTTCCAATCTAAACGCAGAATCCCTCAGGTTTTCCAATAACGACCATCCCTTGACCAAAAGGGAAGCGATACTTGATTTCCGACTGAATGCATCCGCAACTCTATTCGCTTTTCCAGGGTGATACATGATGTCACAGTCGTAATCCTTCAATAACTCCATCCACCGTCGCTGTCTCATGTTCAACTCCTTCTGAGAAAATAAATACTTCAAACTCTGGTGGTCCATAAAAATCTGAAACTTTTCACCACAAAGGTAGTGTCTCCAAATCTTCAAGGCGAACACAATTGCAGCCAATTCCAAATCGTGCGTCGGGTAGTTCATCTCGTGAGGTCTTAATTGTCGCGAAGCATAAGCTACTACCCTTCCATATTGCATGAGCACACATCCCAATCCTCTAAGCGAAGCATCGCTGTAAATCTCAAAACCTCCGGGTCCTGATGGAATCGTAAGAACAGGCGCAATCGTCAGTCGATGTTTAAGTTCTCGAAAACTCCTCTCACACTTGTCTGTCCAATCAAACCTTGCAGTTTTCTTAGTCAACTGCGTCAACGGCATAACTATAGATGAAAACTTTTCCACGAAATGTCTATAATATCCAGCCAATCCTAGAAAACTTCGGACTTCCGTAACTGTCGTAGGCCTAGGCCAATTGAGTACTGCCTCAATCTTCGAGGGGTCCACTGATATCCCCTCGCCAGAAATTATATGACCAAGGAACGCCACTTTATTCAGCCAAAACTCACGCTTGCTAAACTTGGCGTACAACGAGTGTTCGCGCAAGGTTTGTAAAACCATTCTCAAATGCTCTTCGTGCTCCTCGTTACTCCTAGAATAAATCAAGATATCATCGATAAACACTATGACGAAACGGTCCAAGTAGCCCTTAAACACATGATGCATCAAATCCATAAATGCGGCCGGGGCATTAGTCAATCCAAAAGGCATCACGGTAAATTCATAATGTCCATACCTCATTCTAAAAGCTGTCTTCGGAATATCCTCCTTCTTAATCCTCAACTGGTGATATCCTGTTCTCAAATCTATCTTAGAGAAAACTGAAGCCCCTTGTAACTGATCGAACAAATCGTCAATCCTTGGCAACGGATACTTGTTCTTAACGGTTACTTGATTCAATTGCCGATAGTCGATACACAACCGCAGGGATCCATCCTTTTTCCTTACAAAGAGTACTGGTGCTCCCCAGGGCGATGCACTTGGCCTAATGAATCCTTTGTCTAATAACTCCTGCATCTGCACCTTTAGTTCCTTCAACTCTGTCAAGGCCATTCTGTAGGGTGCCTTCGAGATTGGTTCCGTTCCGAGGGCTAACTCGATGACAAACTCGATTTCCCGCTCGGGTGGTAATCCTGGTAATTCTTGGGGAAAGACATCTAGGAAGTCCCGTACCACCGCTATGTCATCAAACCTCGGCTCCTCGACCGTCGGATCTAATACCGCGGCCAAGTAAGCTTGGCATCCATCATCCATTAACCTTGTCGCCTCAAGCGACGAAACCATTGGAATAGAGATTCCTCCTCGGTTTCCTCTAAACTCAAAGCTAGGGCAGCCATTCGGATAAAAACGGATTACTTTATTTCCACAATCCACTACCGCCCCTAGCTTACTCAGCCAATCCATCCCTATAATCACATCAAAGTCGTACATGGGCAGAACGGCCAAATCTATAACCCCCTCATTACTACCAATGGCTATCTTACAATTGTCACAGCCTGTCGAGACCAACACATTATCTTTCAATGGAGTAGCAACATGCAACAACACATTCAACGGTTTTAACTTCATGTTAACCAAATCAGCAAATCGAGCAAATACGAAGGAATGCGTAGCACTAGGGTCAAACAATGCATAGGCAGCCTGATCGCACAAATAAACCATACATGTGACCACCCCAGGTGTCTCCTCCGCATCCCGGCATGCCACAGCGTAAACTCTTCCCTGAGCTGGGGGTCGGTTCTGAACATTCTGAGGCGCCGCATTTGGTGGTCCTGCTTGTGGTCGCTGCCCTTGGGGTCTAGCCATCTGAGTCTGGTTGGGACAAAATCTCATCTGATGGCCCATCTGGCCACACTTGAAACACGCTCCAGTTCTGGCCGGGCAAGGTCCGTTTCCATGCCTCCTCCCACAAAGACGACAGTTTGGGTTAAACTGGTGTGGTGGCTTACTGATGTTCTTCCTTGGAGGTGGAACGAAACGCCTAACATTCGTCATGGGCCTTTTTCCTAACTGGCGATTATCCCTAAACGAAGGAAATCGCGATCCAGAAGCAGCCGTCCGTTCCCTCATGTCTCGTTCGATCATCTGTCTTCGTTCATATATCTCTTTATAAGTCCGCAGATTTACCGTCACAATTTGACTGCGAAGTTCAGGTCGCAACCCATCTCGAAATCTTCGCCCCTTCTCCAGTGGGTCCTCAACATAACATGGCGCGTATCTCGACAGTCTTGCAAATTCCGCTTCATATTGGTCTACCGTCATGTTACCTTGCCTCAAATTCTGAAACTCCACCAGCTTACTTTCTCGCGCAGTCTCTGAGAAGCATTTATCATTAAAAGCCGCTGTAAAGACATTCCATTCCAAGGCTGTGCCCTCAGGGAACACTCCGTCCTTCGTAGCTTTCCACCAGTCATTTGCAGTACCTTCCAGTTGGTAAACCCCCAGGAGCACTTTCTCTTCATCATTACACTTCAGCACACCAAAGATCTTTTCGAGCTTCTCTATCCACAAGGGTGCTAGCTCGGGATCACCAATCCCATCGAACTGCAGAGGCCTTAACTTCACAAATTGTTCCACTAGCTGGCCTATATCCCTCGGCACAACGTTAGGACATGGCGTGTTGCCTACTCCCACGCCCTGGTTAACATTGGCATTAGCTTGTGCGTTACTCGTCCCAGCACCTTGGCCGCTGCTACCACTTCCTCCACCTTCAGTATTAGTACCAATCGTAGCATTTATTGCAGTCAAGGCCGCTCCAACAGCTTGGGTTATGGCAGCATCTCGATCTTGAGCCTGTCTGTCTATCAAGTTGCCGATCCGCTCCAAGGCTCGCAACACATCTCCCATCCCAGGGTCCTCTGCTGCAGGCGGTCTCGAACTAGAGGCCCTACCACTAGGCCTTCTACGTCTAACGGGTCGGTCACTCATCTCAGACTTCCTGCACCACTTTGGTTTCACCACAAAATTAGAATTCAACCCCACTACCTCAGCCTAGTAGTTTTATACTATACAGCAAGCAGTACTCATAACAGAGCAATCATTAGCCAGAAGTCTCAAGAGTACAACAGTCTAAAACACAGGACTATGCTGTCAACTTAAACAAATTAATCAAGGCTCTTCAACAAGCATTCACATCCAATGCACCAGCTCAGCAAAGTTCGATCGTGCCTAATCAGAACCATACTATGACTTTCAAAACGTCAAACACATAAGTCACTCACGAGTCAAGCATGCCTCAATTTACTCTAGTGGTCCTTGTCTATTGCCTTGCTATTCTATCACCCTAGAATTCATTCCTCCTTATTACTCCAATCCCTCAACCACTTGAGTCGAGCTAAACTCGCTCTGATACCAAGAAAAGCGGGATGTCACGCCCCGTGCCTTGCCCACGACACGCGGACGCGGCGATCCATGTAAAGTACGGCTTCCAAAGTCCCTGGGCACAATTTCAAAGAAAAGAAAAGAAAACAGGAACTAGCAGACGGAAACGGGACAGCAACTCCCCCAAACATAAGTAACGGGGCAACATGAATAGCAAGACGAGAACTGAACACGGCCACTTTACATCCACAATCTGTTTATACAAAAGTGCGGTCACCAAGACCAGCGGAAAGGTCGAGTAGACGACCAAGACAACAACCAAAAATATACGTTCACCAAAAGACATCTCCAAAACGACTACACAAAAAGTATCCACCAGCCTAGGTACAACCCCAAAGTCGAAGCACTGGAGTCGCTAGACGCCTCGGCATCCTCCGTAGGCTCGTACTCGGACCAAGTATCGGATTGGACTTCAGTTGAATCCTCCTCGACTCCCTCCAAAGCGGCGTCTTCGGGTCGCTCCACTAACTCGTCCTCGGTGGCTTCAAGTACAATCACCTCCACGGTGTCCTCTTGAGTCGGGGTCCTCACTGGTACATTGACCGAACCCGCTACCGAACCCTCTACCTCTAAAGAATCCCGAGAGGGATGACAAAAGTTGGGGACTACACCCCGAGGCACCTCAGAGGGCTTAAGTGGCCCAGTAGTAACCTCACCTACACGCCGGAACCACGCCTCGAAACTATGAGGCACCTATTTCCTCTCTGCCTCGTCCACCCAGACCACCGTGGTCTTTCTTACAAAAACGGTTCCTTGACCATCGTAAAACTCTTCCCAGTAGGGAGTCATCCACTGCGGGTCCCCATGCCTAGTAGGCGGCATTCTTACGGCCTAGGATCTGGAAAAGAAACGGTCCCGCGACGGGGTGAGATTGAAATCTCAGTAAAAGAGGCCCTAA
Source organism: Rhodomyrtus psidioides (assembly GCA_021437785.1). Lineage (NCBI taxonomy): Eukaryota > Viridiplantae > Streptophyta > Magnoliopsida > Myrtales > Myrtaceae > Rhodomyrtus > Rhodomyrtus psidioides. The sequence goes on along the minus strand of JAILYB010000044.1, from coordinate 4,142,544 downwards.
CCCCAAGTTAGGCCGACTGTACACTCAGACAAGCAGTCATTTACAACAACAAAGCAGCAACAACCATAACAGTATCAATGATCACATTTAACATATAAGAGTAAATGAATCTCAAGCTCATAATCAAGCCAACGTATATCGTCATAAGAATCGAATGTGCAATTTAAATCGAACTACTCCACAGCCCTTATCAACCTCACATTTCTTTCTTGCCCGTGTGCACAACGCATCAGGCCCGGTTCGCGTACTTACGCCTCAGACCCATCTCGCTCACAAACCCGCGTAAACGCCTCAGGTTTTCAGTCTCAATTCAGACCAGTGTCAACACAACTCAATATCTGTCCCGCATTGTTCTACGCATCAGGACCTTGGCCACCTCAAACCCGCGTGTACAACGCATCAGGGTACTAGCATAATCAAACGTGCCAGAATTCCATTCCCAAGATAACTTCATGATCGAAAATAGTTCATACTCTAAACTAAGGATCTATAACATGGGAAATTCGACATTTCATAGCGACATTCAAATCACAAAGCACACATGCAAATCCCCGATGTCAATTAAGAATGCGCAAAGCGATCTCATGAGACGACGCTCCAAAAATCAATATCGTTCCTCGACTAACTCATCCAATTGAGTCCAATCTTCCTATCGAGAGTTTAGGAACTCCTTACCTCGCTTTAAAAACAACGCAAGCAACTTCCCGAAGCCCACAAAGGTTTCGATCCTACGATACACAACGGGACAGCAGCACCTAACACCAAAATCGACTCAAATCGTCAAGCTTTCTTCATCGAAACGCCAATCCACATAACAAGGACCTTAGGGACATAACTACGGACATTCTAATGTATCAATAGAAAGGATTTCCAGCTCAAATCATACTCCCACAGCCCTTAAACATACGGCCAAAACAGAATTAAACACAGGGCAGGGACCGGTTCTGCTCTAACCTCCTAAAACAACCTACAAATCACCCAATAGCCACCAATTAAATCACAACCCCATCACCAGCAGCTCTATCTAGGAGTGAGGAAGCCTCACCGGAAATTTTGAACCAAAGCGACGCCGTGAACTCCTTGGTGGGCACCCAACTCCCTCGATCCACAACCCGGCAGAATCTGCCCTTGCAACACAGCAATCAAACGGCAACAATTTCTCATCAAATTCAGCCCAGCTTTTTACCACACGATCATCTATATGTCTACTAACAATCTGCAAATTTGGGCGAAAACCTCCAACAATCGGGGGCTCTAAGGAGGCAAAACCGGACCTACCTTAGGCTGAAGCAGAATCCGTCGACCGGCGCGCCAATGCTTGGACGGGGCGGCACAGGGGTCCAAATGCTGTGCTTCCACCTCGAGGAGTTCGGCAAGACGTAGGGCTAAGCTATAGAGGCGGGCGCGGCGGCTGGAGGTCGACGGAAGCGGCGCTGGTGGTCGGCGAAGCGGGCGGACAGAACCTGGTCGGGGAAGCTGCTCGCGGCTGGAGAAAAAAGAAGAAGAAGAAGAAGAAGAAGGGAAGAAGAAGATGGCGTCGTGCGAAGGAGAGGGAGAGGGAGTCTGCTGAAGGCAAAAGAGAAGGCTTCTCCAACTTGGTCAAAGGTTGAATGGTGGTTGGAAAGCAAACAATTAATGCACATTGCTTAATCCATTGACAAGTGTCCTCTATGTCACCAACCCAATCCAATGGCTGTCATGGCTTCTTATTTCCAGCAGCAAGGGGAGTAGTTAAAGGACAAAAATGCCCTTGTCTAAAAGTAGAAATAGATTAAGGCTTAAGGGCAAAATGGTCATTTCGCCTCTGGCGTCCAAAACTTCGATTTTTCCAATTCAAAGTCTCTTCGACGAGGCGACACCCATTCCAAAGAAAATGTTGGAATTCTTAATTCTCCATTTTCAATTTCGAGACTCGTCTCCGATTCAATTTTTCTATTGAATGCGATTCTAGTCTATTTCGAACCGACGGGCGGCTTTTGCAGACGTTACGCGTATCGACTCTGTGACTTAAATCACACTTAGGCTCGTCAGTTCGTGGCGACTTTGGTGGTCATTTAATTGCGAGGGTCTATCACTAGTTCCGACGGTCTCGATCGTCATCGATCGATTTAGGAAAATTTTGCAAATTATGAATTGGTTAAACGGCATCACCCGCGCTCCAATCACCTAACGCTAGCAACGGATTCCTTAAATCGTTCTTAGATCGGCCTTTTATGGTTCTAAACGTTCCCTCGACAATTCTTATGGTCAAAGCGTCATTCCCTATTCGAGTTCCTAGGTCAACGTACTTATCTCGCGTTAGCCTTTCCCTTTTGGTCAGTTAACTCGAGATTGATCAGATCCAAGCGAAATATGACTGAAATGCATCACTAGATATATTCTCATTGAAAAGTCTCAAGATGACTGGGAATCAGAATGTCACAAAAATTCTCTGAAAGTCTATGTCTGTGCGGGTAAATAAACTTGATAATGGACATATAAGAATATCGAGGAAGGTGGTGACGAGGATCAGCGTAGTCCTTTCGAAGTAGATGGCAATGGTCCGCGAGGAGCTTTTCGTCGGAGGAGGTGATGTCGAAGTTTTCGAAAATGCGTGGTCTGCAAGGGATGATGGCTTTAATGCCAGAGGCTTGTTAGAAGAAGTAGATTCTAACGACGTAGATGAGGATGTGGCGGATGGACGGGGTCACGTGGAGGATGAAATCCTGCCACTCGCCGTCCTCGATGCTTTGCTTGGTGGCATTAACAACTCCAACGACAACGCTGTCAAGGTCACCAAGCAGGGAGACAATGAGGGGGTACAGCGGGATCTCCTCCTCTACCCGACTTTATCCGTGTGCCACATGCTCATATGTGCCGTTGGGATCCACTTATACTAAAAAGCCTCTAGGATCGACGTCATCGTCCTCTGTAAAACCTCGCATTTTCAAGAAGGCGTACATCACCTCCTTCGACAAGCTCCTCTGGACCACAGTAGTCGCCTTCATAAAGACAATGTTCATCATCGTTGCAGTCTTCCTCCTTGACCAAATTGGGAGGTACTTGTTGCTACAATAATCAATGTCGGCGAGACGATCTTCTCACTTGCCTCTCTCGGAATGTGTCTCGCCATCATCGGCCACTATAGCTACACGGAACTCATGTCAGCAGTGGCCATGTGCATGGCCTTAGTGTTGTCCTACATGGCCTTCTTCTTTATCAAGAATTGGCTGATCATGTGGGTGTATAAATCAGAGATCTTCCATTGGAGTTGCGCGCGCAGGGTTATGCAATTGGTGTCGCCTTGGACCGGGTGATGGGTGGAGAGTCATCAATGACGTTTTTATCGTTGCATAAGGTGTTCTTCTACATGATAATTACCAGAAACACAAGGACGGACGTCGGACGCTGGAGGATATATGACATTTTTTTGGTAAATGTGTCCAAGTGTAGGTCTACGTCAAGGGAGATAGAGATGAGAAGGAATAATGTGGTTGATAATGACGCGATGGAGGCTGCGGCGTGGGGCAACTAAGGAAATTATTATAAGGTAAGTAGTATTTGGTAAATAATGGATGCCTTTACTAGGGTATTTAGAGTAATTAAACACGAACGAACTGAGTGATGTTTGCTAATGGGATTGGGGACATAAAAAGATTTACTATGACGAATTTTCAAAGGAAAAAGTCAACAGAAATTTACCAGGAAAGTCACTTCCTGTCTAATTAAGAAGTCTTTGATAAAGTTGTTGGGACTTTTTCATTTCGCCCATTTGAGCCCAAACCCACTATTTAGTTGGGCAATTTTCCATATTATTATTATTTTTAAATATTTACCAATTTAATATTAAAAAAATATTTACCAAATTGAGTGCCAATCGGCAATTGGACGGCCGGTTGGCACCCAAAATGGGATTTTGGGCCCCAATCGGCGGCCCAATTATCGATTGGGGGGCCCCAATCCCCCGATCATCAATTGGGCCGCCGATTGGGGCTCAACACCAACATTTGGGCCCCAATCGGTGGCTCAACTGCCGATTAAGGCCGAAATTTATTTATTTATTTATTTTCAATAGATTCGTCTCGAAAAATTATACAAAATAAAACAAATTCATTCCAAACGGACACTCAAGCGATGAGATATGCCCTTTCAAAGTATTATTCCATCGAATTTTTAAAACTTTGTTAATTTAGCCATCCATTTAAACGAGCAAATTATAAAAGTATCAATTAGATAATAAATTATATTAAAATTACGCAAACTTTGAGGGAAAAAAAAGCACTACATAATTCATATTCCACCATTAAAATTGACTTTTAAATTTATATTTTTTTATAAAAGTATCAATTAAATAATAAATTATAATTGATGCCTAAATTATTAATAAAATTTCAATTATAATTTATTATTTAATTGATACTTTTATAAAAAAAAAATATATAAATTTAAAAGTCAATTTTAATGGTGGAATATGAATTATGTAGTGCTTTTTTTTCCTCAAATTTTACATAATTTCAATTATAACTTATTATTTAATCAAAAAATTTATAAAAATATAAATTAAAATTCAATTTTAATGGTGGAATATGAATTATGTAGTGCTTTTTTTTCCTCAAATTTTACGTAATTTCAATTATAACTTATTATTTAATTAAAAACTTTTGTAAAAAATATAAATTAAAAGTCAATTTTAAAGGTAGAATATGAATTATGTAGTGCTTTTTTTTCCTCAAAGTTTATGTAATTTCAATATAATTTATTATTTAATTAAAAAATTATAAAAAATATAAATTAAAAGTCAATTTTAATGGTGGAATACGAATTATGTAGTGCTTTTTTTTCCTCAAATTTTACGAAATTTCAATATAATTTATTATTTAATTAAAAACTTTTATAAAAAATATAAATTAAAAGTCAATTTTAATGGTGGAATATTAATTATGTAGTGCTTTTTTTTCCCTCAAAGTTTACGTAATTTCAATATAATTTATTATTTAATTGATAGTTTTATAATTTACTCGTTTAAATGAATGCCTAAATTAGCAAAGTTTTAAAAATCCGATGGAATAATACTTTGAAAGGGCGTATCTCATCTCTTGGGTGTCCGTTTGGACGAATTTTTTTTATTTCGCATAATTTTTCGAGACGAATCCATTAAAAATAAAATAAAATAAATAAATTTCAGCTTAAATTGACAGTTGGGCCGTCGATTGGGGCCCAAATGTTGGTTTTGGGCCCCAATCGGCGGCCCAATTGCGGATTGGCACTCAATTTGGTAAGTATTTTTTTAATATTAAATTGGTAAATATATTTTTAAAAAAAAATTAATTTGAAAAATTGCCCTATTTAGTTCGGCCACACTCATTTGTCCTTAGCCTGGCTGTAATTTCCTAGTGTCGCGCACGTGCCATAAGTGTGTTGCACATTGCGGTGCTTGCGCCAAACACGTTGCATGCAATTTCTGAAAGGACTTTTAGCTAAGGATTAAGGAGAGTTTTCCATCTAAATTTTTTATTTATTCATGGTAGCGATTGCATTGGTTTTGCCACCGATTGATATGGAAGGACTCTTGGGGAGAAAAACATCCACTTAAGAAGAGTCGAATTGAGGAGTTTATTATGAGGATTTAGGTGGGGAGGATTAGAGTTTGTGCAGTCTGTGTGAAGTGTTGTTTCACGAAGAACTTGACATAATTTTGGATGGCAAAGGATTTCTCAATAGCATTGGTCAGCTTCGAGATACACACAATAAATGGCATAACATGTGGCATGATCTAATTAATGTAGGGCTAATTCCCTAAAAGAGTACCAACTTTAGTCAAATGACAATTCTGACCCGAATTTTTTTTTTGTCTCATAAAAAAACACTAACTTTAGGTCCAATGACAATTCTGGCCCAAACTTTAACTCGAATCGCAAATTTGCCCTCTTAACTTGGAACCATTAGTTCTCTAACATGGCAATTCCACTTCATAATGAGATTCACGTGGCTGGATTTAAAATACTAGACATCGTCTTATTGGCACGGAATATGAAGTTGTTCATCCTCTTTGGGAGAGAGGGTAGGGTTGGGAGATTCCCGTCCATAGCGTCTCTCCATGAGTGGTAATACACAACTTCGGATTCTAATTAGACAGCTAATGCTTGCGGATGAAGTGAAGGGGACTATGAATATGTTAACTATCATCTTTCAACTTGTGTCAGATGTGAAGCAAATAAATAACTATAAATTATGTGCTAAGAAGATGATCCCTTAAATCCACATCAGCAAGTCACGTGAATTTATTGATGACGTGAAATTGTTAGGTATATATCTAAGACATGACATTTGCCTCGTTGAGGCATGAAGAATCTTCAGAATTCGGAGGGACCACTGAATGCACCAGACGACAAGCCAATGCGGATGAGCATCACGAAGGAATATGGCTTGCGAAATATGAAGATTTTGATCTCTTATACGAAGAATAGGGGCCGAGTTGTGACTTGTCGGCCATCCAATCCCATCACAATAAAATTAATTTGATATTATTTTTATTGTTGGTAAGGGATTTGATATTGTTGTTTTAATCATCACTTCATCTCTATTACATTGATTATAGTTGAGTTTTTCGAATGTTCTTAATTGTTGTCTCGTATATTCATTTGTTTCAACTTCATTGGTATTTTTCACTTCCCTACGAGATTGCTCCCAAATGTACCTCTTGTTTCAAGCCGGGGAAATTGTCAAAAAAGTTCTAAACCTATTATACTTTTGCTAATTTAGTCCTAAACCTTTTTTTTTACGCCGATTCAGTCCTAAACCTTTTGCATTTGTGCCAATTCAATCCTAAACCCGTTTTTTTGTGTCGATTTAGTTCTAAACCTTTTACATTTATGCTAATTAAGTCTACCCGATCAATTTTGACCTGCCGGCGCTGACGTGGACGCCGATCAGCGATGACGGGGCTTTTTTTAATAATTTTTTTTCCATTTTCCTTTTCTTTTTTTCTTTTTTACTCTTTCATCTTCTTCTTCTTGCTCCTTCATCCTCTTTCGTGGAAGAAGACTTGAAGGTTAAAAAAAGCTGAAGACTTGAAGCAGCGGACTGAAAGAGAGGGCCAGCCAAGATCGAGCGCCGGGGATGCCATCGTTGGTAGAGGCCAGCGCTGGCGATGCCATCGTTGGGCGAGCTCGGCCTCGCCCAAATCTGGGGACGCCGAGCCACCCATGGCTGGGCGTGGGTCGGCCTTGCCCAGCCACCCAGCTATGGCGTCGTGTCGCTGTCCCCGGGCTGTGGCGAGGCTCGGCCGTCGCCGGCGATGCAATCTCCTTCACACCAATCGAAAAGGAGCTATCGATGTAATAGATGCAATCGGCGTAATTGATAGATGCAATCCCATTCACACCAATCGAACTTGCTCGTCGGGAGTGCGAACGAGCAGAGGTTGCAGAGGAAGAAGGCCGGATTGCCCAAGCTTTACACCTCTTCCCATCTCTCACATTATTTTTTTTTTTTGGGTAAAAGTAAGATATGTATTAACAGAGCGCTAAAATGTACAAACCTCCGCCGCACACCCCCAAAGTGTCGCCTAAAGCGTAAGGGCAGCTCGGGTAAAATCAAGGAAACAAAAGGCCACATAATGTGGCATCTAAAACACAAAAGCTATCCTGCATAACCTATACAAGGATTTGTAAAAACCCAAAAGCCTACAAATGGCCAAACAACAAGAGGGAGAAACATCTCCATACAATATCAATCAAAAACCGTTGGAGAGATACCCCAAGAAGCTTGCATCCTACGGTTTCTGGGATTGTCATCTACATGACTAAAAGTGAGAGCCTTGTCCTTGACAACTTTTCGAACATGCTTTTTAAGGGAAGACATGTTGAATTGCTTGTTGCGGAAGAGAATATGGTTCCGGTCCGTCCAAATGTAATAGCACAAGGCACCAAAAGAGAATCTAGCAATGCAGTGATGAAAAGAGTGGCCACGAAAATGTGTCATCGCCCACCGAAGGTTGTCCTGCCAAGACGTGTTATACCAAGCCAGATTGCACTTGGACGACCAGAACAAAGCAAGAGTATTCGTGACACGACAACCAAAAAACAAGTGATCAACAGAGTCAGGATGGAAATTACAACATGCACAAGTACCTTCCGCAATAGGGCAATAGGTAAGAAGGACGATCTGGGTCGGTAATTTGTTAAGAGTTATAAGCCACAAAAGGAATGAGTGACGAGGAGAATGGTGATGATCCCAAATGAAAGAGTGCCAAGGGACCGCCTGTCTCCTAATGCGAAAATGCTCCCAAGCCGAGGCTGAGGAGAAAGCTCCTGATGGGTGGCCTAACCAAAGCAACTTATCACAGATCTCAGGGGTGATGGACGGCATGGGATCAGGCCATATTCCCATGACGGTGATCACCCTCGAGGGAGAGTGAGATGTAGTTAGGAAATCTTGTACTGTAGCCATACGAGAAATACCAGATCTGTATATTTCTGAGTCCGAAAAAAATTTGTGAAGACGACCCCGCGGAAGCCAGGAATCATACCAGAAAGATATATTGCCAACCTCAATCCGCCAGCGAAAGAGTTGCTCACTGTCTTTCCTGAGGTCGAGAATCTTCTTCCAAGCCCAAGAGCAAAAGCTCGGTCTAGACGCTACCCAAAAGTTCTTGTTCCTAAGAAAGTTTGAATGAATCCACCTGCACCAAATGGACTCTTTATCTGTGAAGAGCAGCCAGATATGTTTAAGCATGGTAGCCTTATTGCAATCGGAGAGCCGACGGATGCCAAGGCCCCCCTCCTCTTTTGGTAAGCACGTGTTTTCCCACGAGACCTTGACACTACCCGTGCCTAACTCCGGACCTTTCCAGAGGAATTGCCTGAGAATTTGCTCTATATTAAGAAGAACAGACTTAGGCAGAATAAAAACACAAGACCAATAAACCTGAATGGCGTGAAGCACTGTTTTGACTAGCAAGAGACGTCCTGCGAAAGAGAGGAACCGTTGCGACCAAGAACGGGCTCTAGCTGTTATTGCATTCACCAAAGAGGTACAATCCACCTTTTTCAAACGTCCTGAAACAATTGGTACACCAAGATACCGAAATGGCAATGCACCTTCCTGAAAGCCAAGACTCGAGAGGAGATGCTGTCGAAGTTCAGCTGAGCCACCTGAGCAAAAAAATTCAATTTTGTTCAAATTTGGAGTAAGTCCCGACCAGCTGGAGAATCTCTGTAGGCCTGACTTGAGAAGTCCAACCGAGGTAGAGTTAGCTTCGGCAAAGATGAGAACATCATCGGCAAAGAATAGGTGGGACAATCTCGTAGCTTTACACCTCCAGTGAAACTTGAAGCCAGGCTGTCGTGTTTGGGAGTTGATAATGCCTGTAAATATCTCCATAGCAAGAGTGAAAAGATAAGATGACATCGGGTCACCTTGCCGAAGGCCTCTACTACTAGAGAAAAAGCCATGAAGCTCCCCATTAATAGATACTGAGAATTTTGGGGTTGTGACACAAGTCATGATGAGGTCAGAGAAAACCGATGGAAAACCAAAACTGTGACGTCCTGGAAATCCCAATTTCTGTAAGTTTTGGAATTCGATATAAGAATACTATATGGAATTATAGTCGACAATTATTTTGGACCGTCAGGACCGAAGTGACGATAAATCGGACGAATTTCGAAATTTTGATCGTTTTAGATTAGGGATCGATTTCTTAGTCGTTTTAAATTAGATTTTCGACTTTTACGCCGAACCCAATCCCGATCAAGCCTAGCCAGTGAAAATTCAAATATTTTCGGTTCGTCTAGTACGCAAAAATTTTCATTCAGTCCCGGCATGGCCAATTACTATTTTACCCGTACCCTAATTAGCATAAGACAAAGCCAATTAATCTTAGAGATAAGAAGTGCCCCAAAGTCTTCATTGGACCCTACCATCTCTCCCTTCCCCATGCAGCCTCCCATCTTCACGTCGCTTCTCTCTCTCTCTCTTCTCTTGGCCGCTGCTTTTTCTTCTTTCTTCTTTCCCTGCGGTTTGTTGGGGACGACGCACGGCCGAGCTCCCTCTCCCTCTTCCTCTTGCTTCTTCGTGCGACAACCGCCTCCAAGCCGGCCACCACCTCGCCTAGCCACCTCCTGCCGTCGTCGTCGCCCAGTCACCGGCCGCCGTTCGCCGCCGGATCGCCGCGGAAGCAGCTCGGGACGAGGTGCCCTGTTTTCGGCCCTGCAACCCGAGCACTGTTAGCTCCTTCCCCGGCCGTTCGCGACACCACCAGGCCCGGCCACCACCTCACGACGGACCACCAAGCTCCCCTCGACCGGTCCGAACCAGTCCCGCCGCCCGTCGTCCGCCGGAGCCGCCGCGGTAAGTCTTGGAACCGCCGGTGCTCTGTTTTGAGCCCGGTTCGGTTTTTCTTCGAACCCGGCCGTTTCCGACGGCCCCGCCGCTCACCACCACCGCCAATCGACTCCTCTAACTCCTCTCTTACTTTCCCCAGCTCGTGGTAGCTCGTCGTCGCCGGTGGAGCTCGAGGGAAGTCCCGAAGTCCTCCCCTGTTCTCGGCCGCGGGATACCCTGTTTCCGCCTGGTTCTGTTCGTGGCTGGACCGCCGCCGTCGGCCGCCTTCCGCCGCCCTCCGCCAGTCCTAGCTGAGCCCCTCCGACCCCTAGGTAAGTCTAGTACCCTTGGCCGACCTCGCCGTGGCTCGTGGGATCGAGAACCACCCTAAACCGCCATATTTCCCCTGTTTTGTTCACTGGACAGGTTCTGTTTCACCGCCGACCGCCGCTCGCCGGAGCTCCATCGCCGGCCACCTGTCCCGGCGACCTCGTGGAACCTTCCCGAGGTGTTCCCGAAGGTTTGGTCCAATTCGCCGCGTGGTTACCCTTTTTGGTTCTCGAGAACCGCCGCCGCCGCCGTCGCTGCCGCCGTCGCCGTCGACCGTTGGGACCGCCCGAGCTCACTCTTGCAGTGAGTTGACCCTAACCCTTAGTTAGGGCGCTAATTGCGCCTAGGATTAGTCGATTGTGAAATTTGGGTACTCGATCGGGGCCGGTTTAGTTAGAAATTGGGTTAGGTTAAATGGCCGATCGTTTAGGTAAATTGAGGTGATTTTATTATCTGTGGCTAATTGTGATAAAATTTGTGATTGATTGGTTGGGTGATAATTTGTAGATTGTGGTTCGATTACGAGCGAACGACTGGAGTGTTAAATCAATTTGGTTAATAATTGTCATGGCACGGATTGAGCTTGGTATTGCCTGATTGAATTGGTTGCTCGTGGTTTAGTCATTAACCTCATGGGTTTGATTACCTCGTTGGCATGCCTGACTGAATGTCTTGATTGGCCGTGGGCCGAGTCTGATAACATGTCTATATGAGTATTTGGCGTTAATCAAAGATAATTAATGAATCGATTGCCAAGTGTGAATTGTGTGGTCACATGAGGGACAGATGACGAGTACCTGGCAAGTTCGTTTGGTACTGTTTGTGCACTTACTGTACCTATTGTAAACGACTTGTCAGAAGCACGATAATTCATGCCCCGTGCCAGACGTACGGCCTTAAGGAATTATCGGATGCCGGTCGCTGCTTGTGATGGACCGACGCCCCGTTTAGGGATGCCTGCTAGCTGGTGCCGTGCTGGGTGCACTGGATACACCGCCTGTAGTAGCCGTCGTTGAGAGGGAAATGAGACGTAGTCCGGTTCTACCGGAAGGACGCTAGATCGCACTAAAGTGATGGATCGCGTTGTGGAATTTGATCACGCTAGTGGCGTGGGTCAACTGAGATAAGTGAACTGTGTGGTGCCTGATGTACACTTGATTTGTGATGCCTTGATGGGTTGTTTCATATGTTATGACTATATCTTGTTGAATTATACGACTGAACTGTATGTTGGTTGTGGTGCTTAGTATATTCTGGGAGAATCAATGTCCTAACTGAGCTTAGGCTTGATTCACTGAGATTTATTTCTCACCCCGTCGTGGGTTAACCTTTCAGGTCCGAAGTAATGGAAAGGCCCGTGCGATTCGGTACCCCTACCCACTCGTCTCACGATGTCACGTCTCATCCGGTTCTAGGTATGGATCAGGTCTGGGAGCGTCACGTCAGGACGATATGGGTCGATGAGGGGATGCCACATCTGGTGGCTCATCTCTTCAAGGCCTGGTATCTTCGTGACGGGATTGATCTCTACGGCCCGGTTCATGGGTTTGAGGGACCGCCTATTCAGGGGGTCGCTAATGCCCCCGCCTGGGACCCGATGGACATTGACACGCCTGACGGGGAGGTAGTGGATCCCGAACCCGGCACGCAGCCTGAGGTCGAGCCCGAGGAGTCTGTAGCCTCTTCTGTGCAGTCAAGTAATAGTTCTTTTGACGATCCCAACAACCCGGCTCCTCCGTTGGGGCCGCCGTGATCACTAGTCTGAATTGTGATCTTTTTGGTCTGTTGGTGGATCTTTTGTGGGGGTACCATTTTGGAGTATTTGAGAGTTGACCTTACTCCGACTCCTGTATCTTTTTGAGAGTCTTAGAGGGCCACCCCGAAGCATGGGGTTGTACATATTAGCTGTTAGCTCTGTAAGGTCATGGATCATCTATTCTCATCTGTTTAGTACTTCTGTTTTATCTGGCTGGTTGTTTCTGCTTCTCTATCCCATGCTGATCTTATTCGTTTGGAAGTTGCACGTTCCGCATGCGCCATATGTTAGTAGGTCGATAGTCCGCCTGGGACGCTATCCTTCGTGACCTAGTGGCGATTTGGCAAGGGATGTTGCGAGCTCGAGAGTCGGGGCGTGACAAAAACCCCGGAGAACCAACCTGAGGAAGTTCCAATCCAACGTATCATAAGCCTTCCTGAAATCAATCTCTCACATTGTTGATCCAGTCTATAGACTCTAAAAACACACAAACCACGTATCCATATTCCACGAAGTTTAAAGTATCTATAAACTGCATAGAGAACACCATTTGACACCACTAAACACTTACAAGGAAAGCCATGGTGGTTGTGATTGCCAGATGGCCTGCAAGTGTTGGGCGCGGCTATGGCGAGGCTCAGCCGTTGCCGCCGTAGGGCTAGATTGAGCTCGCCCGATGACTTCGATACGATGCCATGGCTGGGTGGCTCGGCGTCGCCAGATTTGGGCAAGGCCGAGCTCACCCAGCGATGGCATCGCTAGTGCTGACCTCTACCAATGACGGCATCGCCGGTGTCCGATCTTGGTTAGCCCGCCCTTCCAGTCCGCTGCTTCAAGTCTTCCGCATTTTTTGGCCTTCAAGTCTTCTACCACGAAGAGGATGAAGGAGCAAGAAGAAGAAGAAGATGAACAGTAAAGAAAAGAAAAGAAAAGAGAAAAGGAAAATAGACAAAATTTTTAAAAATAAATATTATGAAAAAATGCCCCGTCATCACCGGCCGGCGTCCATGTCAATGCTGGCCGGTCAAAATTGACCAGGTAGACATAATTGGTATAAATGTAAAAGGTTTAGGACTGAATTGACATAAATGCAAAAGGTTTAGGATTGAATCGGCACAAAAAAAAAGATTTAGGACTGAATTGGCAAAAGTGTAATAGGTTTACGACTTTTTTGACAATTTTCCCGTTTCAAGCCACATTATTCGCACGAAATATCACTGCCATACATTCATTCATACCAAAATGCCGTGACAACTAACTATCACGTCGACCATTTCTCCATGTATTCTCGCATCTTCACACGATGTATTTCTCGATCCTTTTGTATATTTTCATTTTAGGCAAGGACGATTATGCAATTTGAGAATGAACTTCCATGACCAAAGAGACATAACATAGTGACAGATACAGTGAGAATATGAGAGAGAGAGAAGAGAGAGAGAGAGAGAGGATGAGTCCGTGATGCGTGACAACGAGAGGTTAAACGAATAAACTTTCTATCACCCATCTCTCGCCTCATCTCATCTAATCCTTTCGTCCTCTCATCATTTTTAATCATTAATTTTCATTACCAAATCGCTTAATTGTTCCCCCTAAAATATTTAAAAGGATATATCATACGCCATGGAAAGAAGCGATAATAGATGAAGAGAATGTCAACGAAATAGGACCGGCATTATCGACACTCCGATAAAGATAAACATGCGATAAGAGACATGAGGACGGGCACGCTTTTACGTCTTCAACTCATCAATCTATCAACCTTTCATCCATCTCGTGCACAATATATCCAGTCATGCCAACGATGAAGTCCACATTTGGATGTTATAATAAAAAGTACAACTTTTTAGGAAGTGGGAATTCAGGGATCAAGTTTAGTCTATAATTGTCACCATTTTAATTGCTTAGAGTAAGTATTATCCTCTATATCTGAGTTACTGCAATTCCGATAAATATTCGATGAAGATACTAAAAAGCAAAAAGAACAAACATAACTAGTAAAGAGAATTAACTATCAATCTACCATGAACATTTTAATGAACAAGACCTCATTCTGAACAGCAGTGGCCAGTGAATATTCTGGTGAAGGAAAGGACATCATGAATGAGTGGCTCACAATTGGTATTGTGCATAGTGTGTTGGCACAAACACACATGCCTGAAGGAACAATCAGGTTTAAGCTATAGCGCTTATAGATAAGCATTAAATGGTGAGTGTCGAAGAAGGGGGAGAGGGAATCCATATTTTGTTTAATATTGCGAAAAAGAAAGATGCCCCAAGCTTTGAAATTGCAAGAATCATGGAATTAAAACTTCAATTATCATCAGAGTCCCCTGAATCAATAATCAGGCCAAGACTCTCATGGTAATATCAAGCATACATCTTGTTAATTTAATCATGCAATTGCCATCCGAGCATGTGAAATTGACAAGGAACTTGCACACACGATATCACTTATCCACCGACAGTCAAGAAGGCAACCAAACTAGGACAACATCCATCTAATTCATGCCTATTGCACAAAATTCTAGTACACGTTCAGAATTGTAACAGAGCATAAAAGACTGCAAATCGCAATCGTTTGATGATTAATTGACAGGAAATTAAAGCCATATGTTCCTACAAGCGCATATGAGTCTACTTGATCAAAATGGCATCGATCCAGGACCAAATTAATTCCAAATTCAAACAAAGCAATCACAGTCAGCATGGAATACTTTGATTCTAACATTTTGGTTATTTTAATTCTCACAAAATTGGCATGAAATTCATCAAAAAACTTTCCTAGCATCTCACAACCAAACTAGCCTCAGGTTGGAATCAAATGCACACCAAATCAGGGATATCAAGACATGGCCAGCATACACGGGTCGTTTGCAATAGAATTTAATTCACTCATGACATTATTTCTTTTTAAGAGAACATGAAATTCACCATAACACAATCTTATATCATCAGGAATGTCATCGAACAGGTGGTATACATTTCAGCCAAGGAGCTTACATGCAAAAGTAAAGCATTGATTTCCATCCAAATCATCACATAGGCATTGCGATAAGCTCATATCATTAATACAGAGTCAATCACAGGGAATTTCATGCAGACGGTAGCAATAGCTCTCAGCCTCTGCTTCATATATAAAGCAACGGAAAACAGAGCATGCGTGGTTTGGTCGACTGAGGAATGATTAGCTATAGTGATTGACATAGGATAGAGGAGTAAGGAGATCACAGAAGCGACGTCGCGGAATGAGACCGTCAAAGGAGGAAGTCATGACTAAATTTCTTCGGCAGCAGTGATGAGAAAATAGGGCAAACAGAACTTCTTCTTCTTCGCAGCAGCAGGGCAGCAGAACTGGTGGTGATGGGATGGCCGTGTTGATTAACAAAAATGCGCACCATTCGATTTTTCAAGCATAGCCAGCAATCAAATAGCATCAGCTCAGGCAACTTGTTTATCATTTTGTATTCCATCCTAATTATAGTTCTCAAATCGAGCATGAAAGCCAACAAAAATCAGAATTATATGTAATTTTAGTCGTAGAATATAATAAGTTGTCCACAAAGGAAATTGTACTTAAGATGTTAGAAATATCACATGTTGGCGACAAACCTATAGGCAAGGATACGATGCTTTTTGTGGCATCACGGTATAACATGACTTTGCAGTGAACATGATAAATAACAATGTAAAAACTAAATAAGAGCAATTCTAATCATGCACTCTCAAATGGAGAGTATGCTTCTTGGTCTGAAAGGTGCTGTTGATCGTCTCTGAGCCCACTTGTTAATAAATGCTGAAAAGGACAGCACGTTTAGTTTATCGCAATGAGTCTCTCGCATTCCTTCAAGAATGGCAAGCTGGGCAGAAAGTCTTGAATTGTCGCATATCATGTAGCATTAGGGAGGCCGGTTTTTTTCAGTTACTCAAAATTCCACTTGAAGTTTCTCAAAAGCCTCCCCTTTCGGTAAACGTTGACTATCATCACGATCCACGTGGGAGAGAACCATAGACTTAGACCGAGGAAACAGTACCTGGCATATAGAGAAAAATGGCACATCTAGGGCGATTACATTGAGCGATAACATCAAATAAGGGACTTCCAAACTTCCCTAGCTCTCATAAATCATGATAATTCTAGAGTTTATTAGTGACATAAGCAGGAAGAGGTGGTTCGATGCTTTCATTGTTAGTGACATAACACGTACGTGACAATTCATATAAAACAAAATAAATCGTAGGAAAAGTAAGTGGATAGCTATTGCTCACTCTTGTTATTAAAGAGCAACCAAATGTGTGGACATTGATTATGACAAAACATCCTACTCACAAATCTTGTGATTAAAAAGACTGGGCAAAAGCATTAGAAAAATAAAATAACACAGGCATTTTCCTCCGTCAAAAAAGAAAGCTGTAATTGAAATCAATATAGAATCTATAACAGAAAATGCCAAAAAGCAAATCAGTTGGTACGTGTTAAGTGCATTTTCTAAATAGTGACGCATATTTTTACACAAAATTGGTGAAGATATGAGCTTGTGTTCACTTAATTCAATCAAAATAAATTCGAAATTCGAAAAAAATCTTCAATCGTTTTACTGGATATTAAAAGGTTGTGCATCCCAGCAAGAAAAAAGGGAAGCATTACCTCCGGAAAATAGAGAAAAAGTAGGAAGAAAGGCCGACCTGTGGAGGGAAAGGTGAAGAAATGCCTCGGTCAATCTTCAACAATGATTGCCAAGTGAACATTATAATCTTGGGGCAGTGGGTTATGGTCAACTCTTTTAACATGGGGCATTCCAGCGTACGGTTCGGCCCAGAGAGGAAACTAGTCAATCTCGGTAAGCGTTCCAGCTCCATCGAACGGAGGATCGGCAACGTAATCTTCTCCACTGCACTGCTCTCCCCTTCTTCTTCCTCGGCAATCACTCCTTCCATCTGATCACACTCCTTTATTTCCATCCATTGAAGAGCGGGAAGGCAATGAGTCATCGACGGAGAGAAAGCATGTTTTAAGTTGCTGCAATTATAGAGTGTGAGATAACTTAGGGAATCAAAGCGGAGCATTCCTTGAAGGTCTTTGTCCCATAGTCGCCTCAACTTTGGTAAATTGACCAAGTTCAGACACCATAGTTGAGGCAGCACCCGAGTGCTTTCCCTAGCCTCCAGCCCTTCAAGATCGAATATTTCTTCTAGCCCCTCACAATCCTGCACTTGCAACTGGTCAACTTTATTTAAAGCATACATCAATCTGGATGGAATTGCATTGAGAAATTTGTCGTGCCAGTTTTCCGTCCGCACAGAGGTCCGAGACAGATGCTTGAACTCTATGCCATCACCGGTAGCCTGTCAAAAAATGCATCATTAAGCATACAGATCTAGTTGGGAAAAAACAATTAGTCTGTTGGTAATCAAAACCATCCAATTGCGCAGAATTTGATGCATACCTTCGCTATAGACATATTCTGCATGGGGTATCTGATGGCTCCTGTTAATCCCTCTGCTGTCTTTAGCTTTGGCGCCCTTATTGGTGCCTCAGAGAAATATTTCATGTTGAGACATCCGGTCACAATGAGATCTTCCAATAGAGGAAACATCAAAATATATCTAGCTGAGCTGAAACACGTCAACCCTGTCAAGTCTTTAAGCTCCATATACTTCAGTTGTTTGAAAGCCACAACAGGCCCCTCTTTACTTCCCTCATCGCTGATGACTTCTGTCAACCTTTTACAATTACTTATCCTCAATGTTGTGAGTTCCATCAAATTTCCAGCCATTATCGGTGTGAACATATTCGATAACTCATCACAATGCGACACATCTAGAGTCTTCAGATGTGTAGAGGATAATAGTAAAAGATTTTCCCTTATCATCTTGAGGTGACCCATGCCAGAGATAAATAATTCCTCCAGGCTGGGAAACGCAACCTGTAATAAAAAAAGAAAGAAAGAAAGAATATAGCTCCACAATGACTTCTGCGTCTTCAAGCAAGTACAAAGGGCATGTGGGTTTGGCTGATGTTCGAAAACTTCTTAATTCAGTTTATGTTAAATTAATTATGTGAACTTTTCCAGTTAGTCAAATGACCTCTTGAGTTCTCCTGTCTAGATCACGGAAGGTACGAGGCATTCACTATTAGACAAAATCACACCTCAAAGGCTTAAAATAAAAATTTAAAGAGATAAGGAATCTTTCTCTAGTCTTTCCTTCTAGTAGAATTGTTGTGGTCAGAAGTGGGTTAACAAGTGGAGCGGCTCCAGATTAATCATATGAAGTCAAATGACAGGCCCTTCATCTCCAGCCTCTTGAACCTTCAATGTAAGTGTGTAATGGCTAAGCCGTTGATGAGAGGTTGCCGAGAGTTTTAAGTTTCTCTTGAAAATTGAAAAGCTTTTACAGATGCTGTTCTGCAGTTGTTTTACCCATTCATGCTTTGTGCAGGTACCACAAGAGATGTTCAACCATTTTTATGGAAACCATTTCCAAACAAATTAAAAATAAGAAATTGCAACTCATATATGTCGGCGACCCTCAACACTTAATGCTTATATGCTACTCGTTTTTGTGTAAGTATTTTGACGAAAGTACACTTTGTAAGTAATTTAGTTCGTTTATATTCTGGCTATGCATTGTCTCCGGTGTATTTAATGTTTTGATGTAACCTTAAACATATATCTCTCGATTGAAGAGTGTAGTGGAGCATAATTTTGAAGTAACGTTAATCACATTCTCTAGAGTATGAGTTAATGTAATGAAATAATCTTTTCACAGATCATCCTAATTACATTCAATAAGTTGAGGAATGGTTATGTAGGACTTGGTCTTGTGAATTAAGCTCAGGCATTGTCATAGGAGCTCAGACACTAACGCATGAGCTCAAATGCTAAGAAGTATTTCAAATGCAATGATCAGATTATTATGAAAATTAATCAAGGCATTCTTGAGATATTATCACAATGGCTGTCAAATCGTGTTGGATTCGTTTTTGAAGACAATATATATATACTACCTAAAGGAGAATTCTATTTTGAAAACCCAAATCTTGATTGTATGGGCTATCCGATCAACGGAGATTCTATTCTTATTTCTCAACAGCTAGGAAATCCTTGTTATACAATCTCCTCCATTGGCTAGTTGGAGAGTGATCCTCTAAAAACCTGACAACGACTACTTTGAAGGTGGAGGAGTATAAAAGAAGACTTCAAGGTTGAAAAGAGAAAGAGAGTCCAATGGATGGATCTGGGATTGATCTTGCGCTTATGGTAAAGAAGTTCAAAAGGATGGCCAAAAGATGTAGAAACTTCAAAGACAAAAAGAAGTATGATCATATTAGATCATATAATAACAAAGAAGAAAGCAAGGATGTGATTTGCTTCGAATGCAAGAAGAAGGGGCACCTTAAACCAAATTGTCCACTCCCAAAAAGGAAAGGAAGACATGAGAAGTCCAAGAAGGCCTTGAAGTAGAAATTTGAAGCAATACAGAATGCGAAGAAAGTGATGAGAAGTATGCAAACATTTGTTTGATGGCAAACTCAGATTCAGATGAAGAAACTGAAATAATCCATTGCGATGTCCTTCGTGAAGTATCTAAATATATTGATGAGTTATGTTCATATTATAAATCTGCTTTTGAAGAAACTAAGAATCAAAATGCTGACTAAGGCAATAGAATATTTTTCAAAAAGATAAAATTAACTTTTTGCAAATGGGTTTATAGAAAAATAAGAAAAATCGAGTATTTGAAAAAGGAAAATTAATCTTTGAAGAAGGAAAACGAGCCTTTGAAAAAAGGAAATTTAGATATCAACGAACATTTTCCTTTGGTACGAAAAAATTATAACATATTCTTTCTATAAAAGTTTGATACTATAATAAGTCTGGACTAGTTCTTGAAAAGTGATTTGACAAATGGTTTTCCAAAAAAGCAAAAGAAAGACTTAAGAAAAGGCCTTCAAAACTTGCTTATATAAATCATTTTCAAAATCAATTACAAAATCTGTTGGCCAAATTTTTACTAAACATACAAATTATAGAGATCAAAATCACTCAAGGAAATATTGTCCTAAGAATTGGAGACCCATTCGAAGAATTTTAAGTTCGAAGAAATCTTCTAACCCAAAAGGACCCAAACAGATTTGGGTATCAAAGAAAGCTTAAGACTGTTTCAAATCTGCAGGTACCAAAGAAAATAGATAAATAAATGATACCTTGATAGTGGATGCTCGAGGTACATGACTGGAGATTCAAAATGGTTCATCAATTTGACAAAATTTGATTGTGGCAGCGTATCCTTTTGGTGGAAACAATAATTTCCAGAGCTGAAACTGAGCAGGTTATTGAGCTCCTTTAGTGTTAATGAACTTAAGCAAGGGAAACTCATCACTTCTTCCTCTGAGTGACCACCATCTTCCTTGGTAACCACTTCCTTCATCTGTTCGCAATTGCTAATGTATAGCGACTCGAATTTCTTCAGAGTTGTGGCAGTAAAATAGGGGAAGAGATATCTTAGCTTGGGGCAATTTTCAATCGAGAAATACTTTAGTCTAGGAAAACCGAAGACCATTTTGGAAGCCCTCTTCACCATGCGTTTTAGCCTTCTTGCTACATCTACCAAAACTTTTTCCAACTTGAGGAGCAAAATAATTTTTTCGTTCTGTATAAGAATCAAAGGATCCACATTCAAACACCATTTCCAGAGAGCAACACTGAAAAAACTTCGACTCTACTCAAGTTGTTCAATCTCCCTATGATTGTCGAAGAGAAGAAGTCGAGTAGGTCGGAGCAATAAATAAGGGTGAGGGTGGTTAATTCGCTGAAGGAACTTTTTGGAAGTTCACCGTGTCATATCTTTTTGAAAGATCCTACCAAGTCGAGCTCTAAACTCTCCAAACTTGTTAAACTAACCTGTTCATAAGATTTATGCGTCAAATCATACTTTCGAAAAATGTGACAATTTCCCGAGTTAAAAAAAACAAAACAAAAAGAAAGAGCTTAAAACGATAGGACAATCTAGACGAAGACTCGTTAAAATTTCCACAAAAAAGTGACGTGGGATGCTTTAATCATATAATACCGGGGAAAAGGATAAGATAAGATGCTGTTGGGGAACAATGGAAAGGAGTTTGGAAGTGTAGCCTTGGAATTTGGATTGGACTAACCCGGTCCCCACCTTTGCAAAACATACTTTGCTTTAATTGAACCCGATGCATAATTAAAATTAAAAAAAAGAAAAAAAATAAATAATTAATAAGCTAAGCATACTTTAGCAAATATATTAATAACGATCTCAGACAAAAACGGCATGGCGTTTTGCGCGCAACCTCGAGATACGAGCCCCCAAGACGGTGCTGTTTTGAAGCCACTAAAGTAGCTAAAACTCATTAAAGCTGTGTTTACTACAGGCTTAAACTCTCAAGCAAAACCATTTTCATGAGGATATGCTCACCACTATCATTAAAGCTGCTTGACCACAAAAATTAAATAAATAAAAATAAAAATATGACTTTGAAAATGTTCGCACTTCGTTAATAAACGTCATAAAACACTTTCTGAAATTGCATTTTCAGCAGAACCAAATACAAGAAAATAATTCATTTCTCTAGAAAACTATTCACCTGGGAAACATTTTTCAGAAACAACGAATTTTCAGTGAAATAAACGAATCCTAAATGCATGAACTAGCTTGATGTCTCTTAAGAATGTCAAAAACTTAATTGAGACAAAGGGATGATAGAAGTAGAACAACGTTGACATAGTGAGGCTGACATTACGTGTTAGAATCAATTTCACATTGACATGGTGAGGTTGGCATTACGTGTTGGAATCAATTGCAACTTGAATGTAGGTGATACATGAATTATGTGGACTTTCTTTGTTATGGGGCTGTTCCTTCCCCTTCCATTTATTTAGTTTCTCACTTTCTTCATTTTGAAATTGTTGAATTTCATTCATTCGTCCAAGCTTCATTCTTGTTCAGTATAATGTTTTTTCTTCTAATTAAGAATGTTCAATGAGTGATAAATTAGTCATAGTACAAACCCATCTAACATTGAGATAATTTTTTTTAAAGGACATTCCTGGAAAGAGGCTTCCCCCAAGCTAGAGTTGAATGTGAATAGTCAAATTTAATGCAATATTTCAGAAATTAATACCATCTTATTCCAAATCCCGATGTAATAGTAAGGTATGGTTTGCAAGCTTAAGAATTAAGGAAACTCCATCAAGCGAAAAAAATTACCTGAATTGGATCACCCTTAGCTCCGGTGCAAAAGCTACTCATATTTGGTAGGTCCCACAATTCCATACGGCGTACATTAGGCAACACAAGTCTGTCATCAGCAGCAACTTCTACTTTTCCTCCATCATATGTGATAATGGCTTGCAATGAGTCACATCTCCACACTCGAATCTCTTCCAAATGTGCAAGTCTTTGCATCTCTGACAAGGACCCCAGATTTTTGAACCGACGACATCCTGAGATATTTACGACTTTCAATTTGCTGAAGCACTCTGGTGCGACAGGGCCATTCCATATCTTCTCCAAATCAACAAGATTTATGAGGATCAAAGACTCTAATCTCGTAAAAACAGTGAGAGGAGTGACACCGAATGAACTGGCGATATACTCGATTGAGGGGCTGTTCTCAATGTAGAAGTGCTTCAGTTGCGTAAATCCTTGGAAGCACAACTCGTGAGCATTTTCCATGAACTCTCTCAACCCGTGCAAATGCAAGTATTGAGTTTTCTGCAGCGTATTTTGAACCCATTCTTTTGACAAAATACTGTCGCACCCTTCCAAATTGAGCTTCACGGTTCTCAAACCTTTATATTCTCTTGAGACAATACCATCAGGCCTCGAGAAAATTCGATGTCGAACTTTGCCCCATCCGACGGCAATTCCTACCTCGATCCAAAATCTGATCAGGTTCCCAAAAGGAAGGTCACCATCCTCTAAGAGTACGGTTGGATCACGGATAGCAATTTCTAGAGCGGTTAGCCTTGTCAAGCACCTCAACTCGGCAAGCCTAGCATTACCGGGTTCCGGTGGTATTCCATCCTCACGCATCCATCGATCAAAGCTTCCTTTCATATATAACTCTTCCAAGTTGATTAAGCCTTTCAGCGCACCGGGCTCGATTATCTTAAGATAACCGCACCCACTTAGATTCGACGATCTCAAATTCGTCAGTTCCCCGATTTCTTTAGGCAACCTATGAATATTAGACCCTGCGAAGCTGAGAATTTGCAATGCTTTGAGCTTGCCAAGAATTGCCACGTCCCCCACATTGCAATAATCTAAATATAACGACCGAAGGTTGTCGAGGATTTTGATCGTGGAAGGTAAAGTGGTGATGTTCATGGAGCGAAGATATAGGACTCGGAGCTGCTTCATGAATGTGAAATCTAGCCTACAACAATCTCCCACGTGTTGCTGTACAGGCATCCCCGACCACCACTTTTTTGGTTGAGACAACATGAGTATTTTCAAGTCAGGAAACCCATGTTGCATTAGTTCAGCAAGCCTATCATTGCCAACATCCATTAGCCATATTGCCCAACATTTCTCAAGCTTTTCCTCTGACCATGAATTGTTGTTCATGATTAAAGAATTATAACCTCTAAATGGAGTTGAGACGACTACCTCGCTGTAAAGATCATGTATAGTCACATTTTCCTTGTCATCGCCATCATTCAATAACAAACAAGCGGAATGAAGTTCATCGAGTGTAGTACTCAATCTATCTCTTACATCTTGCATCGTCTTATTGAATCCCTCAAACAAGCCCAAACCCATGCCTAGTACCAGCAGAAGTTCGACTTGAATGGTCCCGCCGATAAGACCACAGAGCAAGAATAAGGCTTTGGCATCCTCACTCTTCAAATGGTCGTAACTCAACTTCACTATAGTTTCTAAGTTCACCTCCTCAATTTTTGTCAACGCATTTCTCCATGCGGACACATTACTATATTTCAAAGTGGTTGCGACAGAGATAATCAAAAGAGGCAAACCTGCAAGCTTCTTCACCACTTGAGCCGTTATTGGTTTCAATTCCTCTTCGTCTTTGAGCCTGTCGCCGACCGTCTTTTCAAATAGCCTGAATGCTTCGTCGTTGTTTAAACCTTTAAGAAGAAATGTTTGATCGGCATTCATCTTTTGCTCCAGCACGTCTTTAAATCTTGACGATAGCAGCAACTTGCATCCCCTGCTCTCGTCTCCCGAAGGAATTCCAACTGTCTTCAAGTCAAGTTTATCCCACAGATCGTCCAATATTATGAGAACCTTCTTTGTCGGATCGCTCCGTATTTTACGGAACAGAAGGTCTCTTCTTCCCTCTTCGCTCGGCTCTTCCTTTAAATTTAGGCTGAAGGCGTAAGCGATATCATCTTGGATTTTCTTCAAGTCCGGCGTCTGCGATACTTTTGCTTTAACGATCATGTGGAACGGTCTCCCCTCTGTCCTGACTTTCTTCTCGACTTCCTCCAATAGCGTAGTCTTCCCCACGCCCCCAGGCCCATAGACACCAATTACTTTTAGCTTCTCATCATCCAGAGCTTTCATTATGCCCTGAAAGATGGAAGCTCGAGAATCGACGATAGTGTCGCCCCCATCACCAGCCGACGAATTTATGTTGGGAGCACCAACAACAAGGCCCGGAGGAGCATTCTCGTAGTAGACCCTCTTGAAATTACCCTGCCGAAGTGCCTGGATGGCCTGGACTGTCTTCCTCGCGTTCCTGCCGAGACTATAACGCTCCTTTGGGTTGGGAATCCACCCGTAGAAGCAAGTTTTCTTGGCTCTTCCATCATAATCCACATCGTGTACCTTGTTGCCGACGATCTCCACTTTTTTCATCCAGTCCTCGATGTCAGCTTCGATGGGCTTCATGTTATTTCGAGCTTCATCGACAGAATGCTGCACCCTTTGCCTTGCTTTTTCCAGCTGGACAATTTCTTCCTTAAGTTCGCCAACATAGCGGTTGGTGAATATCACGTAGCCGCATTGACGAAAGACCGGAGACACCAGGTACTCTGTAACTTTGGAAGCCACGGACAGAACAATATCCGCCATTTCCCCCTTTTGACTTCTTTCTAGTTGTGTTTCCTTCCTCTGTGTAGAGAAATAAAAGTCAACAATTTACATATGCTGAGGAAGGCTGTAGTGTTGGAACCCAAAAACAAAATTACCCAAGAAGAGGACAGGTTCAATAAGATGAATAGCTATGAGAGAGAGAGAGAGAGAGAGAGAGAGAGAGAGAGAGAGAGTTGAAGAAGATGGTGAAGGACATAAAGTGAAAATGCGAGATAGGGGGTGTAAGCTCCATAAATATATACGAAGGTATTGGTCAAGAAAAGTAGTTAAGACCATCTCATTTTTTTCTCAGCCAGGAAAAGAATAATTTGAGGACTGGGTTTGGATTTTGCATTGGAAGAACAAAAGAATCAATTTGAATAATTTGAAGAATAATTCCTATGTTGGAGTAAAGAATCATCTATCATAGAAGACAAGTATCCAAATTGAAAGATAGGAAAGAATTCTCAACTTGAAGGAAAAAGTAAAGACGAAAGAATCCTCAATTCATCTCATCATTTCTTCACTTTGGAACCTCTCAATAAAGCGAAAACAATCCTCCAAGCGGAAAAACATAAATAAGAAATAATCACGAAAGCAATCTCTGTTGCCTCTCCCCCCCTTTTTTTTTTTCAAATTTCTCTCTTCACTTGTATTTCTCTTTGTTCAATCTTCCACCGTGATTTCTTCAACTTTGACCCGCCAAATCGGTGAGATTGGAAGTTTAGAGATAAACTGACATGTGTACAATAGGCATCGGTGAATGTCTCGAGACTTCTTACATCCATGATGCCTCCTATCTAAATTCGGCCACACAAGTAAAAAGTTTTCCCAATTCTGTATACAAAAGCAATTTGTGGTCCTTTTCTTAGATGATGACTATGAGGGTATGTCACAAGAGCTGCTCGTGTTGTAATCCCATCATCTTTCACGAACTAAGACATGATATGTAAGGCCTCGAATGTGGCATGCCCAATGATCATCTAACTAGAATCAGAAACATTACACGTATAAGAGAGAAGAACGCGTGTACCTTTATGAGAATCCATCAAAAAATTGATAGAGCTAGTGGCTTGAAGAAAACGGTGAAGGACACAGAGTGAAAATGCGAGATAGGGGAAATGTGGCAAATGTCTAGATGAGATTGGGGTGTACGCTCCCTAATTATATACGAAGGTGTTGGCCAAGAAAAGTAGTTAAAGACCATCTCATTTTTCCTCAACCAAGAAAAGAATAATTTGAAGACATAGGGTTTGGATTTTGCATTGGAAGAAGGAAAGAATCAATTTGAAGAAGAATTCCTATGTTGGAGTAAAGAATCATCTATCATAGAAGTCAAGTATCTGAACCGAAAGATGGGAAAGAATTCTCAGCTTGAAGGAAAAAGAAAAGACGAAAGAATCCTCATTCATCTCATCATTTCTTCACTTTGGAACCTCTCAATAAAGCGAAAATAGTCCACCAAACGGAAAAACATAAATAGAAGACAATCACGAAAGAAATCTCCCTTTTTTTCTTTTTTTCCAAATCTCTCTCTTCACTTGTACTTCTCTTTGTTTAATCTTCCACCGTGATTTCTTCAACTTTGACCTGCCAAATCGGTGAGATTGGAGCATATCGACAAAATTGAAAAGTTTAGAGATAAACTGACATTGTGCAATAGGCATTGGTGAATGTCTCGAGACTGCTTATATCCATGATGCCTCCTATCTAAATTCAGCCACACAAGAAAAAAGTTTTCTCAATTCTGTATACAAAAGCAATTTGAGGTTCCTTGCTTAGATGATGACTATGAGGGTATGTCACGAAAGCTGCTCGTGTTGTAATTCCATCATCTTTCACGAACTAAGACATGATATTCTTCTTCTAAATTTAGGGTAAAAGTATTTGAAATATCAACAAGAATTAACAGAAAACATACAGTACGTAAGCCGAGCACACAACTGATGGTCTTCTGAGTAGGGACCAACGAATGCACCTTGCAAGATGCAAAGAAACCATAATAGCCCTGTTCCTACTTTCACTTTCCTTCTATGAGGCGACAGGCTGTAGCCATGACAAGCATCAGATTCTAGCTTTAGTGAAACAGAAATTATTGAGAGGATGGAGCCACTGGAAAAGCTATTGGCTTCAGTACAAGTAAGCATACCCAAGAAGAGTCCAGTAGATTTATACATGAGGTGCAACTGTAACAGCAGACAACATAACTCAAGATCGACTCATTACCAAAAAAAAAAAAAAATACCTACCTCGGAGAGGAATTACCCCTGAAAATACCAATGATCCACGAACATGCATCGAAATATCCACGAATGTTCTCGTATATACGATTTGTAAACCTTGATGAGATCAACTGTCTCTGCAAGTGCACTTGGCGATGACATTGTGATGTGTCAATTATGACTTAGCAGCCCCGAAACATACTGGAAAAGTTGGGATTGAACTCTTGCCAATAGGACTGTGGGTAATGCAAGAAGGGAAAGCTATTTCCCACAAGAGTTCTTTTCCTTATTGAAGATGAAATCGATGTTATCGCTAGATAAGGGCTCGTAGTTTTTAGCATATAAATATTTTGTTGCGGAGTTTGGTCTTCTGCACATTATGAATGTGCTTAATATGTGTGAAAGTTCAAGAACTCTTTTCTGTGATTGATTTCCATGGATCGTGTAGTTGTCAAAAACTTTATCACAATCGAAAATGTCATGAGATATTCATCAACCTGTTGTTTAGAAAATACTGTCTTTGCCCATCCGATCAATGTTGGGGAACGAAGCGAAGATTGAAGAGACCGTCATTTTCGCAAACTGAAATGAAGGCCCACAATCATCACACATAAGTTCAACTCTCACATTTGAGAAAATCTTTTATTGGCTTGTTCTAACCTCCTGTCAAAATGATTTTATCTTTCATCACAAGCTTGCTTACTCTTACATTAACTGTACTTTTTGCATGGCTCTGTGAAACCTCGGCTCGGTTATGTACTTTTATTGATGCACGCAAATTGCCACGTTCGCATATAACAGGTAAGACTTTATCTATTGGTTGGTGGGCGAGGCCTCGAAAGTTGCTCTAACCAAAAAATGCTAAGATTTAAGTGCAAAATCCGTCGACAAACGTTCGATAGTCACCGGACACAATTATCGAGCACTCTATTTGCCGCAATATATGTGCCTATTAGCATAAAACAAAAATTCAAGCACCAAACGAATAATTCAATTCCAGTTGCATGTCTCATGTGATAGGAGATAATCGCATAGGGAGAAAAACGAAAAAAAAATATATTTAGAAAAGAAAGTTAGATGATTGTCGGAACTCGGAAGTATGATGTTCATGTAGATTTGTCAATACTTATTATCGTCATTTTAAGCTAGCGATCGCACAGTCAATGTTCTTTTCATCACACCGAGCTCCTTCATCTCCATCCGACGTCGAGTCGCCATCGCCGGCCACCTCAAGCTTGGCCACAACTCATACAAAAATCCTCCCACTGATTTCTCTCATTTGCGGATCTCCTTCACCAATTTCAGGGCACTACTAGCGGTCTTTGCTGTTGCCGTTCACCCTTTCAAAGCCTCTCCACGAACCCTGCTGTTTTGCTCTGTTTCTTGGTCAGGCAGCTTGAAGTGCTTCAAGCTCACTCGCTCCTTCTTCGCCAGTGAAGATGCTTCCACGATCCTTCCTCTCTAGTCTGAATGCCGATTCAAGGCCAACGTCTTTTTGCTCTGTTTTGGTGAGCTGAGGTCTGAGAGCTGTGATTGAAGTTTGTGTGGAAGTTGATTCTGATTAAGCATCGAATAGTGACCTAAACATACTCTGATTTGACTATGAAATTCTGGATCTGAATTGGCGCTTGGACATTGCATCTATATCCTCCGTTTGAACCGATCGCCATGTGTTTGTTGATTTTCCTAAGTGAAGTCGGTCCACAAATTTGAGAAATGTTCTTTCGCATTTGTCCCAGTGGGAGTATCATCCGTCTAAACTGAGGCATGTCTGTTTTATTCTCTGATAAAATTTTCAAACTGAGGTAGTATGATATTTGTCTAAACCTCCATTTGTAAGTTGCCCATTTCCAGGTATATGTATATCAGCCTCTGTTTTAGTCCATTCCGTTAAGTCTCCCTGTTGATGTTGATTGTTGATCCATTAGCTTTCATATAGTTGGATTGTTAATGATGCTTTCATCCACTGCGAATGAGTGGTTCTGCATTCTGAGATATGTCACATGCAAAGGAGATGAAGCTGATTCATCTTGGACAAAGAAAGAAAAAGGAAAAAGGAAATGGTTCGAAAGCAAAAGCAAGCCCGAGTTGTGAGTATAAGGAGTGTCTGTGATACAAAAGGGGCTGAGCAAGAGAAAAGAAGATCATTACACGATTTGGGCACCATCATTTGCCATAAAAAAAAAAAAACCTTAAAAGAGGATAATCTAGATTTGGATACCAACATTCAATGGCATATATGAAAATAGGCCTAATACCCAAAAAACTCTCTACCATTAACATTTATGTAAATTATATCAAAACTTTTTTTTGTCCCGTAAAAAAATCAACTATTACTTTTGTCCCAATTCTACTGGCCTAATATCCAAAAAAACCCTCAACTTTAGCATATGTCTCAATTATATCCAAAACTTTTTTATCTCCTAAGAAACCACCAACTTTTACCTTTATCCTAATTCTACCACCATCAACCATTTGTTCATAATTACCGTTAGTTAATTATGTGAGTCGAATGTATTTTCGAAATTTGGAAACCGTAGGTTTTAAGGATGATGAGATTTTAAAAAGTTCATCAAAATATCTTCATGTTTAACCGTTCTTTAGGTTGGTGAGTGCCGAGGAGAATACGAAATGCGCCATCTTGAGTGACTATATATCTCTCAGCAATATATAGGGAAGCAAACAATAGAAAAAAAGTTCAAAATTTTTTCATGTCAGCTTTATTGAGGTGTAATTCATTAAAGACATTAAAATGCTATGTAAAATTAACTAATGATGATGATAGACAGAAGAGTAATGATGGTAACATTAGGACAAAAGTAAAAGTTGAAGGTTTTTTATGAGATAATTTTTTAAAATATAATATGTGATATATTGCTAAAGTTGAGGCTTTTTGGTACTAGGCTAGTAAAATTGAGACAAAAGTAGAAGTTTTTTATGGAATTGAGACAAAATTAAAAGTCGAAAGTTTTTTATGAGACAATTTTTTTTTGGAAATAATTGTCACAAAATGCTAAAGTTAGAGGTTTTTTTTTTTTTTTTTGTATTGGGCCTAAGAAAATATGCGGTACAAAACGACTAATAAGAATAGATAACTAACGAAATGTATGTACACATCATCATCATCTCATGTTCGCTTGTCGAAATGTCGGAGGAAACTTTTAGTCTAATTTACCAAACTGAGAATATCTTTGATTTGGTCAAGTCCAGTATCTTGATTCTTGGAAATTTTGACTTCTGTCAATAAATAGAAAAGAATTGAACCAATGTCGGCCCAATACTCAAAAAAACCTCCAACTTTAGTATTTGTGACAATTATATCCAAAACTTTTTTTTGTCTCGTAAAAAACCTCAAACTTTTATTTTTGTCCTAATTCTACCCAAAACTTTTACTTTTGTCCCAATTTTACCGACGTAGCACAAAAAAATCCTCAACTTTTATTTTTGTCCCAATTCTACCCAAAACTTTTATTTTTGTCTCAATTTTACCGGTCTAGTATAAAAAAAAACTCAATTTTTATTTTTGTCCCAATTTTACCAACCCTCAACTTTTACTTTTGTCCCAATTTCACTCAAAATTTTTACTTTTGTCCCAATTTTATCGGCATAGTAACAAAAAAACCCTCAACTTTTACTTTTGTCTCAATTTTACCACCGTTAGCCTTCCGTATATAATAACGTCATTAATAAATTACACCTCGACAAAGCTGTCATGAAAAAATTTCGAAATTCTCTTCTATTTTTTGCTACCCTTATATATTGCTGAGAGATATATATAGTCATTAAAGGCGGCGCATTTCGTATTCTTTTCGGCACTCAACAGCCCAAAGAACGGCTAGACATGGAGATATTCTAACGAACTTTTTAAAATATCGTCGTCTCTGAAACTTACTGTTTTTAAATTTCGAAAATTCATTGGTAAATTCAGCAAGAAAATTCGAGTTACGTAGGATTAGCTAACGGTGATTATGAACAAAATGTTGATGGTGGTAGAATTGAGATAAAAGTAAAAGTTGAAGGTTTTTTTTATACTAGACCGGTAAAATTGAGACAAAAGTTAAAGTTTTGGATAGAATTGGGACAAAATTAAAAGTTGAGGATTTTTTTTATACTAGGTCGGTAAAATTGGGACCAAAGTAAAAGTTTTGGGTAGAATTGACACCTTTTTTTCTTTTTTCTTTGGAATCAATTGCAACTTGAATGTAGGTGATACATGAATTATGTGGACTTTCTTTGTTATGGGGCTGTTCCTTCCCCTTCCATTTATTTAGTTTCTCACTTTCTTCATTTTGAAATTGTTGAATTTCATTCATTCGTCCAAGCTTCATTCTTGTTCAGTATAATGTTTTTTCTTCTAATTAAGAATGTTCAATGAGTGATAAATTAGTCATAGTACAAACCCATCTAACATTGAGATAATTTTTTTTTAAAGGACATTCCGGGAAAGAGGCTTCCCCCAAGCTAGAGTTGAATGTGAATAGTCAAATTTAATGCAATATTTCAGAAATTAATACCATCTTATTCCAAATCCCGATGTAATAGTAAGGTATGGTTTGCAAGCTTAAGAATTAAGGAAACTCCATAAAGCGAAAAAAATTACCTGAATTGGATCACCCTCAGCTCCGGTGCAAAAGCTACTCATATTTGGTAGGTCCCACAATTCCATACGGCGTACATTAGGCAACACAAGTCTGTCATCAGCAGCAACTTCTACTTTTCCTCCATCATATGTGATAATGGCTTGCAATGAGTCACATCTCCACACTCGAATCTCTTCCAAATGTGCAAGTCTTTGCATCTCTGACAAGGACCCCAGATTTTTGAACCGACGACATCCTGAGATATTTACGACTTTCAATTTGCTGAAGCACTCTGGTGCGACAGGGCCATTCCATATCTTCTCCAAATCAACAAGATTTATGAGGATCAAAGACTCTAATCTCGTAAAAACAGTGAGAGGAGTGCCACCGAATGAACTGGCGACATACTCGATTGAGGGGCTGTTCTCAATGTAGAAGTGCTTCAGTTGCGTAAATCCTTGGAAGCACAACTCGTGAGCATTTTCCATGAACTCTCTCAACCCGTGCAAATGCAAGTATTGAGTTTTCTGCAGCGTATTTTGAACCCATTCTTTTGACAAAATACTGTCGCACCCTTCCAAATTGAGCTTCACGGTTCTCAAACCTTTATATTCTCTTGAGACAATACCATCAGGCCTCGAGAAAATTCGACGTCGAACTTTGCCCCACCCGACGACAATTCCTACCTCGATCCAAAATCTGATCAGGTTCCCAAATGGAAGGTCACCATCCTCTAAGAGTACGGTTGGATCACGGATAGAAATTTCTAGAGCGGTTAGCCTTGTCAAGCTCCTCAACTCGGCAAGCCTATTACACGGTTCCGGTGGTATTCCACCCCCATGCTCCCATCGATCAAAGCTTCCCTTCATGTATAACTCTTCCAAGTTGATTAAGCCTTTCAGCGCACCGGGCTCGATAAATTCAAGATAACCGCACCCACTTAGATTCAACAATCTCAGATTTGTTAGATCCCCGATTTCTTTAGGCAGCCAACCAATCAAGGAACCAGCAAAGCTGAGAATCTGCAATGCTTTGAGATTGCCAAGAATTGCTACTTCCGTCACATGACATTTTTCTAAATATAATGAGTGGAGGTTCCCGTGAACTTCGATCGAGGAAGCTGGTAAACGAGTAAAAAACATGGAGCGAAGATAGAGGACTCGGAGCTCCTTCATGTGTGTGAAAACCGGTCTATGATAATCCCCCCAATCACTTTCTTCCGACACCGTGCGTATCATCATGTCAGGAAACCCACGCCGCGTCAGTTGAGCAAGCCTATTACTGCCAACGTTAAATAGGCATGCCCAACATTTCTCAAGCTTGTCCTCTTGCCACGAGCCATAATTGCTGTGAGTCATTAAGGAAATCTGACCTTCAAATGGAGTTGATACTACCACCTCGCTATAAAGATCATGTATGGTCACATTTTCCTCGTCATCGCCACCATCCTGCAACAAACAGACGGAACGGAGGCTATCGAGCATAGCACTTAATCTATACCTTGCACCTTGCAAGGTCTTATTGAATCCCTCAAACAAGCCCAAACCCATGCCTAATACCAACAAAATTTCGACCCGAATGGTCCCGCCAATAAGACCACAGAGCAAGAATAAGGACTTGGAGTCCTCGCCCTCCAAATGATCGTAACTCAACTTCACTATGGTTTTTACATTTGACTCCTCTATTTTTATCAATGCATTTCTCCATGTGGACACACTGCTATATTTCAAAGTCCTTGCAACAGAGATAATCAAAAGAGGCAAACCTGCAAGCTTCTTGACCACTTGAGCCGCTATTGGTCTCAATTCCTCCTCGTCTTCAAGCCTGTCACCGACCGTCTTTTCAAATAGCCGAAAAGCTTCGTCGTTGTTTAAACCTTCAAGACGAAATGTTCTATCGGAATGCATCTTTTGCTCCAACACATCTTTAAATCTCGACGATAGCAGTAACTTGCATCCCCTGCTCTCATCTCCCAAAGGAATTCCGACTGAATTCAAGTCAAGTTTATTCCACAGATCGTCCAATATTACAAGAACATTCTTCATTGGATCGCTCCGTATTTTTTGGAACCTAAGGTCTCCTCTTCCCTCTTCGCTCGACTCGTCCTCCAAATTAAGGTCGAAGGCGTAAGCGATATCGTCTTGGATTTTCTTCAAGTCTGGAGTCTGCGATACTTTTGCTGTCACGATCATGTGGTACGGTCTCCCCTCTTGACGCAGGGAAACAGTAACTTGGAAAGGAATTCCAAAGAAAACTCAAATTGATTGAATGATAATCTGTCTAATACAAAGAGAGGACGCCCATATATATAGATAGGACTCCTAAAGGAATGCAGATAATTAAAGATAACATTAATCGACTCAAATCAAATCTTATCTAAAAGGAATCAAAATGAAATCTCGAAAATTATGCAAAAAAAATCTAAAATTGCGAAATAGAAAACTACCTAAAAAGTGGTCTAAACAACTCCGGAATACCAAAATCCATCGTATGTCACGGCAAAGCCGTGACTTTGAATTAGACGGCCGTTTTGCTTCAATCGACCAATTTTGAGCGCGATCCGAGATCGTTTGTCCCAAGATCCGAAATTACCGGTGAAGCCGCGTGGGCTTCTGGCGGGAAACAGTAACTTGGAAAGGAATTCCAAAGAAAACTCAAATTGATTGAATGATAATCTGTCTAATACAAAGAGAGGACGCCCATATATATAGATAGGACTCCTAAAGGAATGCAGATAATTAAGATAACATTAATCGACTCAAATCAAATCTTATCTAAAAGGAATCAAAATGAAATCTCGAAAATTATGCAAAAAAAATCTAAAATTGCGAAATAGAAAACTACCTAAAAAGTGGTCTAAACAACTCCGGAATACCAAAATCCATCGTATGTCACGGCAAAGCCGTGACTTTGAATTAGACGGCCGTTTTGCTTCAATCGACCAATTTTGAGCGCGATCCGAGATCGTTTGTCCCAAGATCCGAAATTACCGGTGAAGCCGCGTGGGCTTCTGGCGATCCAATTTATCAAGATAATCGCATGCCAACTGTTCTACATCACCTCTTTCCTGAGTTTCTTCTCGACTTCCTCCAACAACGTAGTCTTCCCCACGCCGCCAGGCCCGTAGACCCCAATCACTTTTAGCTTCTCATCATCCAGAGCTTTCATTATGCCCTGAAAGATGGAGGCTCGAGAATCGATAACAGTGTTGCCCCCATCACTGGCTGATGAAATCACGTTAGGAGTGCTGCCGCCAACAAGCCCTGGCAGAGGATTCTCGTAGTATACCCTCTCGAATTTACGCTGCCGGAGTGCTTGGATGGCTTGGACAGTCTTCCTCGCATTCCTGCCGAGACTATAACGCACCTTTGGGTTGGGAAGCCGCCCGTAGAAGCAAGTTTTTTTAGCTCTTCCATCATAATCCAGCACGTCGTACGCTTTGTTGGCGACGATCTCCACTTTTTTCACCCATTCATTGACGTCAGCTTCAATTGGGTTCATGTTGTTTCGAGCTTCATTGACGGAATGCTGCACCCTTTGCCTCGCATTTTCCAGCTGGGCAAGTTCTTCCTTAAGTTCGCCAACATAGCTGTTGGTGAATATCACGTAGCCACATTGACTACCGACCGGAGCAACCAGGTTCTCTGCCACTTTGGAAGCTACAGACAGAACAATATCCGCCATTTTCCCCCCTTTTGATTTCTTTCTGATTTTCTTTCCTTCCTCTTTGTAGAGAAATGAAAGTTAACGAAATGACTAGAGAAGAGGAAAGCGGAAGGATGGAACCCGAAAACGAAATGACTGAAGAAGAGGAAAGGTTCAATAAGATGAATAGCTCAGTGAGAGAGAAACAGAGGGAGAGAGCGCTAGTGGCTTGAAGAAGACGGTGAAGGACACAGAGTGAAAATGCAAGATAGAGGAAATGCGACAGATGTCTGAATGAGATGGGGTGAAAGTTCCCAAAATATATACGAAGGTGATGGCCAAGAAAAGTGGTGAAGAACATCTCATTTTTCCTCGGCCAAGAGAAGAATGATTTAAGGAAGAATCTCTTATGCGGGAGGAAAAGAATGCTATATCATAGAAGGTAAGTATCTGAACTGAAAGATGACAAAGAATCCTAAAAATAATAATAATAATAATAATAAATCATCATCAATCTCATAATTTCTTCACTTTAGAACCATGAAATAAAGCGAAAAATAAACAAATGAAAGAATCATGATGCACTAAAGAAATCTCTGCCATCACTCTTTTCCTCTCTTCACTTGTACGGCTCTTTGTTTAATCTTATCATAGAAGACAAGTGAAGGTTCTCTGAGAAGGGACCAGTTGAAGCATCTTTCACTTTCCTTCTGTTAGAATATCCAACCCAATAACTTAAGTTATTAGGTGGAAAGCGCTGCACGTGGAATTTGATGGAACCGAAAACACAATACGGGTGACCTTTCGAAAATAAGAACGAGGCACGAAATGGATGGAGAAGAATATGTATATTGGAGAACTTGATTTTTGGCTTCTCTCTTGCTTATCTTACAATACAACACACTCAAGTATTTATAGCAAAAACTAAACACTCCTATGAAGACAACATGTAATTACTATGAAACACAAGACACCTAGTAATGATGACACAACATGTAATTACTATGAAACCCAAGACACCTAGTAATGATAACACCTAGTAATGATAATCACACCAAACTTGCATTAATTACTCCATGGTGCATTAACTCCTCCATGGTCTTATAAAATCAATTTTATGAATATTTTAATAGCCTCCCTTAAAATTGATTTCCATACCAAGCATCTTCTTCAATTTTTCGAACGAATCCGCCTTCAAGGGTTTCGTCAAAATATCTGCAAGCTGATCTTCTGATCTGCAGAAATTAAGATCGATTTCACCATCTTTGACTCGCTCACGAATGTAATGATACTTGATGTCGATGTGCTTGCTCCTGCCATGAAATACAGGATTCTTGGCTAATGCAATAGCCGACTTATTGTCACACATCATTTTAATAGGACCCGTTTGTTCATGCATCAATTCATGCAGCATCCTACGAAGCCATATCGCCTGACAAGCCGCTGAAGCTAATGCCATGTATTCTGCTTCAGCTGTCGAGAGAGCAACAACTTGTTGCTTTTTGGAAGACCAAGAGAATACTCCTGATCCAAGAAAGAAAGCATACCCCGACGTACTTTTTCGAGTCTCGGTATCACCTGCCCAATCACTGTCTGTGTACCCCACTAGACCAAAGTTGTCAGTATAAGAATATAAAATTCCATGATCACGAGTTCCACTGACATACCGTAAAATTCTCTTTGCTGCTTGCAAATGTGACTGGTAGGGTTTTTCCATGAACCTGCTAATAATACCCACTCCATAGGTAATATCTGGCCTTGTAGAAACCAAATATCTCAAGCTGCCAACAATGCCTTTAAAATAAGTGGGATTTACCAGCTCACCGGTTCCTTCTTTCTTCAGCTCCAATCGTTCTACTACGGGAGTTCGGATTGGCTTCAGCGATTCCATTTTAAATCGCTTCAAAATATCATTAGCATATTTCTGCTGAGAAATAAATATGCCATCATCTGTTTGCTTCACTTCAAGACCAAGAAAATAGGACATCAGTCCCAAATCAGTCATCTCAAACTGGCTAGTCATAGCCTCCCTGAATTCAGCAAACATTTTTTCACAGCTCCCTGTAAATATCAAGTCATCAACATAAATGCACACAATTAAGATGTCACCGATAGCATTTGACTTGATATATAGTGTATGCTCATAAGGGCACTTTTGAAAATCATGCTCCA
Organism: Rhodomyrtus psidioides; assembly: GCA_021437785.1. Lineage (NCBI taxonomy): Eukaryota > Viridiplantae > Streptophyta > Magnoliopsida > Myrtales > Myrtaceae > Rhodomyrtus > Rhodomyrtus psidioides. The sequence continues at coordinate 4,104,463 of JAILYB010000044.1, read as the reverse complement.
ACATGTATGTGTCGATACGTGTGTACCAAGCACGTGGTGCCTGTTTTAATCCATACAAAGCCTTCTTCAGTCTGTAAAACTGATTTTCATGCCCTTTCTTCTCATAACCCTGTGGTTGCTCCACATATACTTCCTCTTCAAGGACACCATTGAGAAATGCTGATTTCACATCCATTTGATGAATTCTCCAATGGTTTTGAGCTGCAAGTGCTAATACCATCCGAATAGTATCCATCCGGGCAACTGGTGCAAATACTTCAAAATAATCAATACCTGGCTTCTGCTTGTAGCCCTTTACAACCAGTCTAGCCTTGTAACGGTCCACCTGACCGTCGGGTTTGTACTTTGTCTTGTACACCCACTTGACACCGATAGGCTTCTTACCGGGTGGTAAAGAAGTCAACACCCATGTGTCGTTTTTCTCAATGGAGTGAATTTCTTCATCCATTGCTTCAATCCACTTTTCATCTACAGCTGCTTCATCATAGGTTACAGGGTCACAATCAGCAAATAAACAAAAGTTTACCAGTGTTTCATCAGTGATTTCGCTATCACTGTTTCTATTTCTTGTGACCACATAATCTCTGAATTTTGCTGGCGTCTCCTTCAGTCGTTGTGAACGACGTAGTTGTGGTTCTGAAACTGCTGTTGGTGAAGATGTACCTCCAGTTGAAGATGATGAGGAAGATGGATCACTCGTTGAAGATAATGGAGGTGTTTCTGTCTCACCCGCCAGTGGTTCATCTTCGATGATGATGTTTTTCTGGTCACCCTTCTGGTTCCAGTCCCAGGCCTCATATTCTAAAAACTGGACATCCCTGCTGATAATAACTTTCTCAGTGACCGGGTTATACAGCTTATAACCTTTAGTTGTATCACTGTAGCCGATGAAGATGCACTTCTCGCTTTTGTCATCCAGCTTTTTTCTTCGCTCGTCTGGTATATGGGGATATGCCACGCACCCAAATACTCGTAGGAACGAAACATCTGGTTTGTTTCTACTCCAAGCTTCTTCTGGAGTTCTTCCAAGAACACTCACTGTTGGACACCTGTTTAGTACAAATACAGCACAAGCAACAGCTTCTGCCCAAAATTTCTTGGGCAAATCTTTAGCTTTCAGCATACTTCTTGCCATTTCAAAAATTGTCCTATTTTTTCTTTCTGCTATACCATTTTGCTGAGGAGTATAGCTGGCAGTCAACTGACGTTTGATTCCATGAATTTTACAATATTTGTGAAATTCATTTGAGGTAAATTCTCCACCTCTATCCGATCTCAACGCCTTCAATTTAAAGCCACTTTGTTTTTCAACATAGACTTTAAATTCTTTAAACTTGCCAAAAGCTTCAGATTATTCCCTCAAGAAGTGTACCCATATTTTTCTGCTAAAATCGTCGACAAAAATTAGCATGTACCTTTTTTGTCCGAACGATTCCACCTCAATAGGGCCACATATGTCGGTATGTACCAACTCTAGTGGTTGGTTTGCTCTTCTGGCTTTTCCAACTGGAAAAGAGTCTCGATGCTGTTTTCCAACGAGACATCCTTCGCAAGGACGCCCTGGATCATTAATCAACGGCATGCCGGTCACCATCCTTTTCTGGACCAATTGCTTCATTCCACGAAAATTTAGATGCCCAAATCGAAGATGCCACAGCCAGCTGCTGTCTTTCGTCATCGCTTGAAAACTCAAGAGATTCTTCGTCGGAAGAGTCAGGGGAAACATCCGGTTCTTCGTCATCTGTACCGTCGTGATCAACTTGTTGTTTACACCTCTGATGGTGCAAACTCCATTTTCAATGTGAACTTTGTGGCCTCTTTCAGAAAGTTGCCCAACACTTAGCAAATTCCAAAAAAGTCCTGGCACAAAGTAAACATCTGCAATAGCAACATTAGTACCATCTTTGGATTTGATATTAATGTTACCTTTGCCCATCACTGGAATTTTTGATTTATTCCCAAAGTTGACTTCGCCACGACTTGTCTCATCCAGCTGTGAGAATAACTCCTTTCTTCCGGTCATATGGTTGCTACACCCAGTATCTAGATACCATGTATTAGTATCAACAACAGTTGAATCATCCTTCGCACATGCTAGTACCATGTACTCTTCAGCATCGGTGGCATGTGCATGTTCCGCCGGCACGTACGTCGCCTTTGCATGACACTCGGATTTGTAGTGTCCGAATTTATTACACTTAAAACACTTGACTTTTGATTTGTCAGGTGTTCTAAATTTTCTGGTGAAATTTGAATTCTCACCTCTACCTCGGGCTCCTCCACGACCTCGACCGCCTTGATAGCCTCCTCGGTTTGGTTGAGCGACCCGGCTTTGCAATGCTTGCTCGGAAACGGAACCCGTAGACTTCTGGTTCATTCTTTGCTCATGGGAGCATAATGAACCCATCAACCGCTCCAACGTGAGAGTTGATACGTCTTGTCCTTCCTCGATCGCTGCGACGACGTAGTCAAATCTTTCGGTCAAAGACCTCAAGATTTTTTCTACAACACGAACATCTTGAAGTTCTTCACCATTAACCCTTAATTGGTTAACGATGGCCTGCACACGATCAAAATATGCCGATATTGTTTCCGAGTCATTCATGCGTAAATACTCGAAATCACCTCGAAGAGTCTGAAGCCGCACCCGTCGGACACGATCATCGCCTTTGTAGGATTTCTGCAAGATATCCCAGGCAGCTTTCGCGGTCTCGGCACTCGATATTTTTTCAAATATCGTTTCCTCCACGGCTTGAAAAATCGCATATAATGCTTTCTGATCTTTCTTCCGGGACTCCACCAGAGATTCTTTCTCCTCCTTTCTCAAAGCCTCGAATGCTTCGGCATCAGCTACTTCGTTGTAGCCACTTTCAACTAGATTCCACAAATCTTGCGATTTGAACAGAACCTTCATCTGGACAGCCCAGTTGTTGAAATTCTTTCCGTTCAACTTTGGAAGCTGCATTTGAACGGAACTACTAGATGCCATACTAGCTCTGATACCAAATGATGGAACCGAAAACACAATACGGGTGACCTTTCGAAAATAAGAACGAGGCACGAAATGGATGGAGAAGAATATGTATATTGGAGAACTTGATTTTTGGCTTCTCTCTTGCTTATCTTACAATACAACACACTCAAGTATTTATAGCAAAAACTAAACACTCCTATGAAGACAACATGTAATTACTATGAAACACAAGACACCTAGTAATGATGACACAACATGTAATTACTATGAAACCCAAGACACCTAGTAATGATAACACCTAGTAATGATAATCACACCAAACTTGCATTAATTACTCCATGGTGCATTAACTCCTCCATGGTCTTATAAAATCAATTTTATGAATATTTTAATAGAATTTGGGTAAACGCACATTGCGAAAGGGCAAACACTGGCTCTGATACCATGTTAGAATGTCCAACCCAATAACTTAAGCTATTAGGTAGAGGGAGACCTCAAGTATATAAAGAGTACCAAAGATCCATTCTAAAGCAATGTGGGACTTACAAAGTCAAGAACTTCCATGTTGCGATTTGCAGCTTCCACAGAGACACTATTGAGAGGCACGACGGAGCCCACCATGGCCTTCGGACCTTAAAAATACACCTGCCTCGGAGAGGAACTACCCCTAAAAATAAATATAGTTTTTTGGACTTTGCTCCCGATGACATGATATTCTTCTTCTTCTTCTTCTAAAATTAAGGTAAATGAATTTGAAACGTCCACGAGATTTAACAGAAAACATACATTACATAAGCTGACCACCACCCAAGTGAAGGTTATCTGAGAAGGGACCGACGAAAGCACTTTGCAAAGATATTTGTCAAATATTCATTACATGAATCCGTCGTGTTCAGATTTTATTTCGGCAATTTATTTCTTAAGTCATTTTTGTTTTCTTACGTCTCCGCATTAGCCACAACCAATTGGTATCAAATGAATCATCTTTCACCAAAGAAATCTCTGCCATCTCCCTTTCCCTTTCTCCCTCTCTCTCTCTCTCTCTCTCCTTCCCTATAGGACTTTTTGTTTAGTTTTCCATCGCAATTCATGGGACTCCGACCAAAGAGCATGTTCCTACTTTCACTTTTCTTTTGAAAAAATGATACAAGTGATCCCTAAACTTTGATTCAATATGTGATGTCGCCTATAAACTTTTAATTTATTTAATATCATCTTTGAACTATTAGTAAATTGTTCAATATAGGAAAAATTACCAAAGAAGTCCTAAATCTATTGAATTCAATCCTAAACCTAAAGTGAGCGCCGTGCACAAATATTGGCATTTCTAGTGTTCTTCTGCCTTTTTTTTTGTCGATTCAATCCGAAACTTTTGAAATTGTGTCAATTCAGTCCATTTGGCCAAATTTGACCGGTCGGCATTGATGTGGACGTCGGCCTGCCAAATTTGGTCTGCGGCATAATCTATTTTTGAATATTTTTAAATTTAAATTTTCTTTTTCATTTTCCGTCCTTTTTTCATTTTTTTTTTCATTCTCTCCCCTTCGTCCTCTATGGCCAAAGACTGGCGAGCAGGCAAAGCTCGCAGCAACACTCGCCGTTGCCAGGTGCCATTGACCTCACTTGGGCCCGATGAGGCCGAGGCTCACTTGGCCGTGGCTGGGCGAGCTCCCCCAGATCTCATCCTTGAATTTACTAATTTTGTCCAATAAACATGCTTTCTCCAGCTTTGCTCGAATCGAACCATTCTCTACACTAAATCCATCCCTCTACAATCCCTTGCCTTTCCTTATCGCCCACTTCGAGTTCAAGATTGTCCATCCTATCTCCAGTGACAATTCCCAAAATTTCTTGTTCACTGCGACAAAAAGCATCGACCCTTGATTCAATTAAAAGAGAGAACAGAAATAGGCTTCACTGGGTCCATGTTGCAGAGCATGAAAGCCGAGAAATAGTGGATCACGATGACCCATCTCTTAGGGAACTCTTCCCATCAAGGAACCATACCGCCGTCCTCCTCGTCTTCGCCGTTCTTCAACTTTGCCTTCTCCTCGAATCGAACCATTCTCTACACTAAATCCATCCCTCTACAATCCCTTGCCTTTCCTTATCGCCCACTTCGAGTTCAAGATTGTCCATCCTATCTCCAGTGACAATTCCCAAAATTTCTTGTTCACTGCGACAAAAAGCATCGACCCTTGATTCAATTAAAAGAGAGAATAGAAATAGGCTTCACTGGGTCCATGTTGCAGAGCATGAAAGCCGAGAAATAGTGGATCACGATGACCCATCTCTTAGGGAACTCTTCCCATCAAGGAACCATACCGCCGTCCTCCTCGTCTTCGCCGTTCTTCAACTTTGCCTTCTCCTGCACATTCGAGATTCTGTGGAATCAAAGCAAAAGCAATGGCGAGATCTGGGCGGTAGCCATGCCTGCCCGAGCCCGAGCTCACGCTGCGATAGTCGGACGAGGCTCATCGCAAGATTTAAAAAACAAAAGAAAAAATGAAAAAGAAAATAAAAAATTAATAAAATCCAAGAATATTCAAAATATTACTAAAATATTATGTTGCCAACCGGCCGATGTCCACATCAATGCCGGGCGGCTGAAATTGGCCAAATAGACTCAATTGGCACAATTTCAAAAGGTTTATGACTGAATCGGTATAAAAAAAGTTTATGGCTGAATTGACACAATTGCAATAAGTTTATGACTTTTTTGGTAATTGTTTCGTTCAATATAGTCTCCTCACTCTGAATTCTAAATAAATATTCAACATAGTCCTTCAGCTGGCCCTTAACAATAAGAAAAGAAAAGAAAAACAATCAATCAAATTATCAATCAAGTAAAACAATAACTTTCCACTTCAACATCATTCGTATCACGTAGGACGTGTCGGCATCCACATCATCAATTTTTGGCCAAAATTGGCTGTATGGACTAAATTGAAAAACTGTTAATGCAAGGTAGTAATAAAATCACGAATAATCTTCGGTCCTATTAACTACTAACATATAATTAAAATAAACAATATGTTGAAACTGAGCTTAAAAGCAAGTAAACTTTGACTTACCCAGATATGAAATCCTTACACAAAGGTAGAGGTGGCAAATGGGTGAGTTGGGTCAAGTTTGAGTTGGGTCAAATATGGTCCGACCCATATTGACCCATCTGACCCATATTTAAAGACCCAAACCCGACCCGACCCGCGACTGACCCATACACGACCCGACCCGTTTTGACCCATATTATCAAAACACAATAATATTTTAAGAAAATAATATTACTAAAATAGTTCCCGACCCCGGTCCTTGCACCGGCCCCGTCCCTGGCCCATGCCCAGACCCCGTCCCTGATCCCCGGCACTGGCATCGACCCCGAACCCTATCCTGGTCCACCGGTCTCGGCATCGGTCCCGACCCCCAACCCTGGCCTCGGGATCGGGACCCGGGCCCCGAGACCCGAACCCGGGTCCTAGACACGGACTCGGGTCCCGGACACGGCCCTGACCCCCGGCCCCTGGTCCCGGCCGCGGGACCCAGCCTCGGGACTAGGACCCGGGACCCCGAAACCTGCCCCGGGCGCCGGCCATGACCTTGACCCAGGGACCTGGCCCCCGGCCCAGCCCTCGGGACCCGACTCGAACGCCGATCACGAGACCCGGCCGCGGCCCTGATACCGGTCGCGGCCCCGATACCAGCCGCGACCCAGGGCCCCGCCGCCGGGACCAGGCCTCGACCCCGGCCCCGGTCACGATCACGGTCCCGGCATCGAGAACCAGTCTCGACCCTTGGTCCTGGGACCCGGCCACGAGACCAGGCCTCGGGACCCAGCTGTGGGACCAGGCCCCTGTCACGGCCCCCGGCCCCGACCATGGTCCTGGGACTCGGCCCCAGCCCTGGGAGCCGGTCCCGACCCCGGCCATGGCCACGGCCCCGACCCCGACCCCGACCCCGACCTCCGTCCCGGTCCCGCGAGCTGATCCCGGCCCCGAGCACCCGGTCCCTGACCCGGCCCCGGCCCCAGACCCTTGCCCCGAGACCCGGCCCCAGACACGACCCCAACCTTAGCCCCAGCCGTCGGCCCTGACCCCGGCTGCCAGCCCTGGCCCCGTGCCTCAGCCCGGACCCAGGCCCGAGGACCCCACCGGGGCCTCGGTCCCGGCCTCGGCCCCAGCCTCGGTCACGGCCCCAGGACCCAGCCCCGGTCCCGGGACACGGCCCCAGCCCCCATCCTGGCCCCGGCCTCTATCTCGGCCCCTGCCCCGGACACGGCCCCGGCTTCGACCTCGGGACCCGACCCCTGGACCAGGTCCCGTTCTTGACCCCCGACCCCGGTCACGGTCATGGTCCCGAGACTCGGCTCTGGCCCTGACCCTGACCTCGAGACATGGCCCCGATCCTGGCCTTGTTCATCGCCCCCGGCCCCAGACCCCGGTCACGGTCACGGCCTCGGTCCCGGTCCAGCTCACGGGCCCGGCCTCGGCCTTGGTCCCGACCCCGGCCCTTGTCACGGCCCCTGCCCTGCCCCCGGTCAAGGCCCCGGGACCCGGCCCCGGTCCAGATCACGGCCCCGGCCAGGCTCCGATCCTGATCACAACCTCGGCCCCGGTCCTAGTACCATTTGTAACTTGTGGAAGGATGTTGTCCTTATAGATCGAAAGTGGGTCAATATGGATCGAAAATTTATTTAAGTGTGACCCATTGTTGACACATTTTTAGTGAACCATTTAAAAGTTAATGACCCATATTGCCTCCTCTACACAAAGGGTAATCGAGGCTGTAGAGATTCTGTCACGCCCCGAACCCGACAAGCCGCGAACATCCCACTGGCCGTAAACAAATTGTGACATCCAAGATCGTTCGGACCTCATCTACACAATCGTATATCTGCGGAAGCAAGAGGCTACTCCGTGCACAAATAAAGTCAAGACGACTTAGGACAGAGAAATACTACACTTCAGTTCACATGGATGATCAAAATTAAAGATTTGACTTCTACATCCACCTCATTAAATACAATCTCTAATGATCACTCATTGTCTTAGATACATTTGATCACCTACTTCCTCCATAAGCCACTTCTTTAAATCCAAATCGGGCTTCTTTCGCCTGGAACCTGAAAAAGTTAAGCCCCCACTAGGGTGAGATATAAATCTCAGCGAGCTATCCTAACCCTAAATTAGGCCAATCGTTCCACCGAACCAAAGTATTTACAGTAACATGCAATCATTAGTTGAATCAAGGCAATGCATTTTCTCAAGGCATCGAATCATGCTAAAACGAGAATCTCAATCAAATGTAAACATGGCATCAAGTAACCAAACGTCCATACTAGTGTCAGAAAATTCATAACCACATAAGAATCATAAGGTGAGTCCACTTCACTTCACATTTCTAGAGACCAGCCCGCATTTAGACGCCTCAGGCTATCCCGATCAATAAACCCGCATTCAGACGCATCAGGTTTAACAGCTTATCACCAAGCTCGTGTCCATAGGTACGATTATCATCCCGCATTCAAACGCATCAGGATGGACTTTCGACTACAACCACAACCCTGCGATCACATCGCCTCAGGGTGTGTCTCATTCTTCAACCCCGCGATTAGATCGCCTCAGGGTATTTCACTTTTCCTCAACCCCGCGATTACATCGCATCAGGGTATTTCACTTTTCATCATGAGGAAATTTCAGTCACATAATCATAAATCAATCACTTGCCAAAAACGTGCTTTGCCATAAAAACAACAATTCAAGAGTCGAGTATCATGTCACCACATAAGCAAGCAAAGCACACTAGCAAGCACGTCATCAATTCAATCACGAGAACACTATTCTATGGCAAACTAGCACTCACGGCTCATTCCTCGTCAAGGCCATTCAGCTTTCAATCAATCAAGCAATAAGAGTCAATCAATTCATCGATTTCCCAATGAAACCGTCCAGTTGCGTCCAAATGTCCTAATAAAGGTGTATGGGTCACTCACATCTTCATTCAAATAGCAAACTTTAATCACCAAGCTCCTCCAAGGTCAGCAAATTTCAAGGTCGAACAGGACATCCACGGTGCGCCTAGGAAAAACCACATCGAAACTTAGTCATTTCTCATTTTCATTGTGCCATTACTTCAATAGCACACACAACCCCTTATTTTCATGTTCTCACAGTGTCGATTCAATGGCCCTAAGCATGTCAAATCGCCGTTCTATCAAGGCAAATCACCATAATTATCATTCCGCCAAAACTGCCCTATCTCTAAGCCCCACGACTAGATTCAATCCTTAATAAACTGACATTGATCCAACGCCTTTTTATGACATAAACTTTCAGAATCTTATACTACAATGTCTTACGGACGTGTGGGCGAATATGAAGCTCAATTCGGATACCGGATGACTTAGAACGACTCATTTTAAAAACAGTGTGCGCCGAAGACAGATTAGTCGGCCTCTCGGGTTTCACTTCAAGCAGCCCTTAAATCACTTCTAATTCTCAATCCACTTCGCACACTTCCCATTAACACTTCAATTGACATTCTAGTATGTCATAACGATGAATTTAAAGCATGGAGACACTTCCCTCAGCCCACAACAGAAATAGTTTTCACAAGACACGACAGGGCAAAATCGGTTCAGGACTTTCCTACACTAAACAGCCCACAAATCACTCCTAAGCTCCAATTTATCACAAATTCCACTCGCCGACACCTTAATCTACATGTTATATAGTCGTACGATGAATTTCGAAGCTAAATAGCACTCCTAGGAATTTCGAATAGCTCACTTCGTATTAATCCCACCGGCGGTCAGATTCTGCTCTTAAAACCACATCGATTCACCCATCGAAACCTAAATGAAACTTAGCCAAATCAGCAGCCCATGCTCAGTGAACATAGTACTACATGTCATGCAACTCTCATAAAAATTTCGAAACCAATTGAAGTCTCTAAGGGGCTGAATCATGGCCCTCTCTCAACTCACTCAGAATTCGTCCGGTTTTCTTCCAAAAATCACCATAAATTAACCAGACCTCCAAAAATCACGAAACCAATTGGAGATTGTCAAGGACATCTTGAACTAACCTGTGATGGTCAGAAGTCGGGCAAAAGGTCACCGGAGGTGGCCGTCGTACGGACCGAATCGGCCGGCAGAAGCTGGTCGGAACAGGGCAGTTTCTGTTCTCCAAACACAGCACCATTTCAACAACAAATCTCCATCAAATTCCACTCAACTTGTCACCACAGCTCAGTATACCAGAGTATTACATGTTCCTAAGCTACCACCGAAAATTGGAAGCAATTTGGAGTCCTATGGAGGTCAAAAGACAACTTACCTCCAGCTGCGACGAAAACCGTCGACTCTTGGGAGATCGGCTGCCGGGGCTCTACCGGTGGCCAAACGCCGCGATTCCAGTTGGAGCTGGTTGGCAGGAGGTAGGGCTACGGGCTGGTGGTCGGCATGAGGGCTGGTGATCTCCGGAGAAGGCACTCGACGGCGACAAAAGAGGTGGCTGGAACTGATCGAGCAAGAGCAGATTTTGTTCTTGAGAAAGAAGAAAAAAAATGCAGAAGAGAAGAAGAAGGGGGAGGTTGTCGTCCAAAATACTGAAGGAAGAAGAGAGAGAGTTGCTTCATCCCCCTCTTGGTCAAACTTGTTGATTGGTAGGTAAAAAGCTAAGTAATTAAAGCTACAATGCCATCCATTGACACATGTCATCAAGGTAATTATTAAGACCATCTAATGGCCCTAATTTCCTCTATTTTCAGCAGCCTTGAAGGATAGGTCCATGACCAAAATGCCCTCCTTCATTTATTGAGACAAAACCGAACCTCGAGGGGCAAAATGGTCTTTTCACGTCTTTCGTCCGTAAATCCATTTTTTCGCCAAATTTCATTCTTGATTAGGCGTCGTCTATTCCAAATTGATTGTTAGAAATTCTTCGTCTCAATTTACTAATTCCGAGATCACATTCCATGTCTCAAGCCTTGTGAGCGAAAATTTCGGAATGTCACAGATTCTAACGTTGCTGTGACTTGCGGCCTAAGTTGGAGATCAGCCTAAACAACAACGTTGCTGCGTCGGGCCAAGGCAGCAGGGACTCGGCTGGACATGTGGGCAAGATGATGATCGCGCGATCTCTCTCTACTGTTGTTCAGCTTTGTAAGCTGCGATTTTAATCTATATGCAGCGATCCAATTAATCTCACGTATAGAGTCACGAATCACAAATTCATAGATTAGAAGAATTGATGCATCGATTTTGGAATTATCATTCTTGATGCGGAATTGTGACGATCCGATATCAAAGAGCTTCTCCTCTATGAACCCCTTATCGCTGGCTTCAATTAGACGGTCCCTCACGCGTCGTGTCTGATGACTCTTTATGTGAGGCTATGCGGACATTAGGGTTTAGAGGAGGGACTTGAGCTCTATTTATAAAGAATAAAACATATCTCCTCATCAAAGATTAAGTTTATCTCAGTCCATACTATCTAGCCCCATATCCGACTAGAATTAGAAAACTGTATATATCTCTCTTTATTAGACCAAATAATATTTACAATAACAATTAATAAAGCCCACAATTGAATATAAAAAAAATATTCTAACAAGCCTCTCTTCTAGGATTTTCTCAGTATCTACTGCTCTCTTTAAAACGCCTCCTTCGCCCTGTATTTGTAGAGACGGAAGCGGCTGTGAGTGAAGATATCCCAAGATAATACCATATTTTCACTCAACTTACGTTGATCTTCCCAAGAGAGGGAAATCGCACAATCCCTGTATAGAGTTTTCCGAACGGAAATGGCTCCATTATCAAAGTCAAACCTTTTAAATCTCCCTCCACGACCAGGTTAGTTATTCTAATTAATTGCAGATGATCTTTTTCTTTTCTGTTTATTATTATGGTTATTATAATTATTAGTGTTATTGTTATTATTATTTAGAACAATTTTGAAGTGGATAAGTTGCCGTATATGTAATTGTTACTTAAATGCAATGTTATGAAATGCATAATGCCTAATGCTATTTTGACATTTTTATTTAGGACTCTGGACCGATTGATAATATTTATGAGATGAAAATTCAATGGGAAAATCAAAATTTAGATTTCAACAATGTTAAATGAATCCATGGCATATATGATATGTAGATATGTAGCGCTTATTCCAACAAAAAAAAAAAAAAAGCACTGGATGTTATATGGAATTGTTATGTCTGGATAGTGGGTACATATATTCACTTCTTATCTAGAACATTGGTTTGTTGGGAGTGGAAAATTATCTGAATTGGTCCGAGATAAAACTTAATTAACTTCTTTTTTAAAAAATATAACCTGTTATCGAATGACGTCATTCGTACATCCTAAATTAATCACCCCATAATAATCTCAAGAACTTATTTTCATATTGGTCATATGGATGAAACCAGAGGTTAATAAATGATGAACAATACATGAAAATTGCTAGTACTAAACATATGAAGCAAGGAGGTACATTTGTGACTTGTGGGCCATCCTATCCCATCAGAATAAAGCATTCCTAATATTATAATCGTTTTAATCATCACTTCATCTATTACATCGATTATAATTAAGTTTCTTCAATGTTCTTAAAGTGTTGTCTCATCTATTCCTTTGATTCCTAGTACCCAGTCATGAGAATGAACTATCAGTCTATCATGAATATTCAAATGAAAGCAGAAATGAGAAATATATATGTTAAACATCATTTTGAACAGCAGTAGCCAGAGAGCACTTCGAGGAAATAAAGGACATCGTGAATGAGTAGCTCGCAGTTGGTATTGTGCACAATACGGTGGCACAAATGCACACGTGCTTGAAGGATCGGTTTGGTTTAAGCTAGGGTGAGCATGATTCCCGGATAGAACCGAGAACCGGAGAACCGAACCGCCAGTTTCGATCTGGTTCTCGATTCTGATGTGCCTAGGTCCGGTTCTCGATTCTTCATTTTGAGGAACCGGCAGTTCCTCTAATTTCCTATATCAACACTTTCCTCAACGATGCAGCACTTCGAGTCCCATACATACCACCCCCCCCCCCCCCCCCCAATGATCTTCAACTCCTCTTCTATTGAGCGATTCATCAAATTAGCTCAAGGATCCGATGGATCGACGATGGCTGGCGACTTGGAAGGCTTCAGCTTTGAGCAGAGGCATAGCAAAGACAGAGTGCGGGTGGCCATGGTCTGGAGGACCGGCGACGGCCGGAATTTGATGGTCGAGTGGGTCGTCAGCATCAGTATCTTCTCCGATTGCGTCGACGCGTACGTCCGTGATGACAACTCCAGCATGGTCGCCATCGATACCATGAAGAACACGATACCTAATTGCTTCCCTCATTTAAGCTGGCCACGGTGGTTGATGTGAATTGTCTCTCCTCTTGTCCAGTCGGTGATGTAAAGGGGTGTGTTCGTTTGATTGTGTGGCTTGCTATTTACTCCGGCTAAGGGCACCAGTGAATTATGGCGAGTAGTGACTTGTTTTTCGTAATAGCATCTTTATAATCTGGTCTGACGAGATGGGAGCTTTTATTAGGTGTACGTGAAAGCAAAGGAATGTTTGGAGCAACTCTCGGCGGAGCATTTTGCAATTTTGCTTGCCAAGCATTTCACATCGTTCTATAAAGAGGTTAGCACTTGCCTTATTTTGGGAAAGGATATCAAAAGACAATCTAGTTGTCTCTGTAGTGGATTTTACTCTGAAGCCAGAAGAGGTTACCGTATCTTGCTATTGTTACATATAAAAATCCGGGAATATAATTTGGAGTCATTATGTTTCACCATTCGAAATCGGTTGTATTTGGAGATCTTGTTAGGGATGGGAGCCATGACACAAACTCATGACTGATCATGGCCGAAATAGTCTCAAAGAAAATCAGGAAGTGGTTATTAATAGCTCAAAGGCATTGATTGAGATGGTATTGGATGATCTGGTGATAGGAAATACTAAGTTTGCATGGTCTTGTTGTTTGCCCTAGAAGACAACAGCGTTGTTGGTTAGTCTGTGCATCATATGTTTGTGTGTTATCATATAAGCATGTTGTTGATAGGTGGGTTTATGTGGCTTCTATCGGCAAATCTGAGGGACCATCGTGGCACCTAAAGTTATGATACATTGTCTGGATCTAACCTGGATCACTAACTTGTGAATGACTGAGAAAAGCAATTATGAGATCCGGTTTGAGCTTGCATATTAAACAAACAAACTAACTAACTAACTTTTTCGCGGCTCGACAGGTTCTAGGGTACCTTGGAACCGGATCCGGAACCCGTGGCGGGGTAGGTTCCAGGTTCCAAAATATACATGGTAGCTTGGTAGGTTCCAAGTTTCAAAAAATTAGGAACATGTACCAGTGGGTAGATTCCAGGTGGAACCTACCCGAAACCTAAAACCTAGAACCGCTCACCCATAATTTAAGTTGTAATTTCTATAAATAAGCCTTGAATAATGACCATCTAAGGAGAGGGAGAGAATATTCGCATTTGTTGGCAGGTGTAGTCCTTGCAATTTATTGAGGCGCCCCGTTGAACAGTTTTGCTGAGAAATTTCCTCGGATCTAACTAGTCTACCATATCACATTTAGACGAAGTCAGTATTCTTAAAAAATATTGAACATTACCAAAAAAAAAAGGATTTTCTCAGAATTGGCTGGTCTACCAGATCATCTTTGAATGAAGAATGATTAGTCATAGAAATTGACTTTCGATATGAGTGTTGACACCTGATTTTTGACCATCTTTTATTTTAGTTTTTATTTCTAAAATTAATTAAAAATATCAAAAAAAGGTAAAAAAATTACAAAATCAACTTTGGAAGCCTTAGCCTAGCCTTAGGAGCCAATTTTGAAAAAAAAATATTTTTTGTATTTTTTTTTATTTTTTTTGGAATTTATTTAATTATAAAAATACCCAAAACAATTATAAAAAATACCATCCGTGGTCAGAAAATTACACAAAAATATTCAGAAATTTTATTTTAATTCCCTATTTAATATTTTCACTTTTTATCAGGGAAATTTGGCTCGATTCATGGGGTTCCTTCACAAACCTAAACCGAACAGAGCCTGAAAAATCCTTTTCGAGTCTTTTAATTTTTAATTCTCACTTTTAATAAGTTCTGACATTGGATTCTAAAGTCTTGAAGTGCAGTTGGGTCAATTTTCCCTCCAATTTGATCAATTTTAACCAAAAGGGCTTAATTGCACAAATTTTTATTTAATTTAGTCCCCGGTTTCACAATTTTTGAAATTAAATTTCACACGGGCACACCCATTAAAATTAAACACCTCTACCCAATAGTTTTAATCATGATGAATCCATTGGTGGGCTCAATTTTGACTAATTCGATCGTTTAGATCTTCGATTAGCCAAAATTCATTTTCGGATCCTGGGGACAATTTGGGGTTTTCATAAAATTTCAATCAATTGATTCACGAAAATACCCATATTTGACAGAAAACATGTCAAGGAACCCGATTTTGCCATCAATTTCATGAAAATAGGTCAATTTAGGACCCAATTAGGGAGAATTGGTCGAACCGGGTCGGTCGGGTCAGACCCGACCCGACCCGGTCCGACCGGGTCTGCAACATTATTGCAGACCACTCGGCCGAATGTGGGCACAACATGGAGAAAAAAACAGGGGAAGATGGGGCGTGCGATTTTTCAAAGGAAAAAGGACGACCGGCGTGGGGGACGGGAGCACAGAGGCCCATGCTCATTTCACAAAGGTGGTGGACGTGCCGAGGCGGGCGGTCGGCCACGAAGCCCGGCAAGATTCTCGGTTAAAACCGAGCTCGGCCATGGGAGAAAAGGGGATTTTTTTGGGCAAAAACAGGGCGAGAGGAGCGACTGGGGACCTTGAGCATACCTCACCGATCACCACCGGAGCTTCAGCCGCCGTCGACAAGCCACCACCAGGTCGGTATTCTCCTCCGATCACCGTTTCTCATACGCACGCCATGTGTTCGATGAAATGCCGATGCATGTTTCGACTCGGTTTTGTCTCGGCCGTGCATTATCTGAGTATTATATGTTCGATTATGGCCATAAGTCACTCCTAGAACTGCTTTACGGCCCGTGTGTGTCCTTGTTTTGCATCAAAACCCTACGGAAACCGAGCCCGGAGCTTCGCCGTCCACCATGCGGACCGAGAGCTCGTCGGGAAACTTCCGCCGGTCGCCGACCATCAAGGGACCTCAGGTAAGTCCTCAAACCTCCCTTGGATGCTATGTGAACGGTTGGAACCGAGTTTGAAGGATAAAAAATTTTCCGCACATACCTCGCCGGAGTCGGGTTCGGAGGAGTTCGGTTCGCCGGTTTTCGGACGTGCACGGCACCATGTTTTGTTTGCATGTTGACTGTGGGCTTGAGGGGAGTCGAATGGTGTAAAAACGAGCAAAAAATATGAAATTTTGGACCCGGTTTGTCCATTCTGGCGAGGATTCCGGCGACTTCGCCGGAATAATCACTGTTCCGGCGAGTCGCCGGTCGTCTTCTCCGGCGGGCCGAAGACCGGTCAATGGTCAACGGCCGACGTGGCATGCCACGGAGGCGCCACGTCAGCCGGGTGGGACCGGTCCATTTATTTTTAAATAAAACAAAACGGACGGTCCCGATCGTGACACGTGTCGCGATCCTGTAATTTTGGAATAAAATAAATGATTTTCGGATAATAAATTAAAATCGATCCGGCGGATGAGGTTGTGCCAAGTGGCACGCTGTCGAACGTCCGATCTAATGATAGATCGAACGCGCCGAAGGTGGCCACGTGGCACAATCTAGAGCGTCCGATTTGAATGGTTTTCTAAAAAAGGAAAATAAATTAATTCTTGATCCGACGGCTATGATTGAGCCACGTGGCTCTCTGTGGGTCCTCCGATCAAGCGAGAGATCGGACGCACGAGATCAGGCCACGTGGCGCAATATGAACCGTTAGAACCGGGAATTTTCGGATAATTAAAGAAAATGATTAAAAAATCAAAAAATTGATAAAAAAAAAAAAAATATAAAACGGTGTCGTTTTAGACCGGTTCTGACCCCTAGGGTCGGGCCGGGCGCCCGAGAGGCGCGGGCCGGGTTTGCCCCGGTCCGGAAAATATTTTTTAAATATTAAAAAATTCAAAAAAAAAATAATAAAATAATCAATAAATCAATAAAAAAATAAAAAATCATGAAAAATTAAAAAAAAATCAAAAAAATTCAAAAAAATTCAAAAAAATTCAAAAAAATTATAACAAATTCCAAAAAATAGGAAGTGGCCATAATCAACTGGCCAAGGCTCGTCCCGGGTGTTTTGAACCCCGAACCTTCTTAAAAAATGACGATTTCGCCCTTTGAGCGAATCGTCTTCCAAAGATTGAAGAAAAGTCAAGAAATTCCAAAAAATTCTCAAAAATGGGAAATGGCCACAATCAACTGGCCATGGAATATTTTGGGTAATTAGGTATCCAAACCTTCCAAAAAATGACGATTTTACCCTTCGGGCTAATCGTCCCCGAATCTTCCCATTTTATCTCCACTCTTAAATCACACCTTCCCTCAGCCCTTATGGCTATACTAGGAGGCCATTTGATGTGAATTGATATGCATTGACATGATTCATTTAGGCAATTGACTGCGCTTTCGTTAAATTGATTGTGATTGATAGGACTAGTATTCCAATCTGCATGAAACCCGAACCATACCTATCTCACCCAAAATTGCGTCTGTATGAACTCTTAGTCAGAAAAATCACTCGCGTTAGGTACCGAAAGGGAGTTGGTAATGGCACCGACGTAACCAAGTCCCCGAACCCAAAATATCTGGTTTCGCAGAACTGATCGACCTCTCCCAATCGGTCAGTAAGGTTTCCGGTCTACCCTCCAAGAAAGACCGGTGGCGACTCCAAATGCATGCACAAGTTGCACATGCCACCACGACCACACTAAGGTCGAAAGCGATCGACTCTTATCGTCGAATCCCTCAAAAGACACTCCCGCCGCGATTTGGTATGGGCCTGGGAGAGCCTGCGCAGATCTAAGGCCCGCGATCCACATTTCAGAGTGGGGGCCGCGATCGGTAATCCATTCGCCCGTCACACAAACGAAATTCAATCCCTCGCACCGTCGGATCTGGGGGAAAATTTCGGACGGGTCGCGACAGCTGGCGACTCCGCTGGGGACGTTGTTCTAGAACACTTGGTTCTGGACCTCAAGTGGACTTAGGCCGTAATTAAAACGTTGAGTGAGTTTTCTAACCCTGCAGGCGCTCTTGAAGGTGAGGTAAGTCCGCTCACGATAGGTGTTATATGTTTTTGCAGATTGGAGTGATAAGTGGTGTAGTCTGTGATTAACATTGTCTTATGCAGGATGGGCGTAGGAATGTATGTTATATGGATGATTTGAAGCGCTGATTGATATATAAATTGTTGCGCATGATTCACTGCATATTTGAGGATCACGACACTTTGCACAAAGCGCCCAAACCCAGGCCGCGAAATCACCTTTTCAGGTAGCCATAGATCAGGGATCGATATGCAACGCTCTAGCGTGGATTGCGCTGGGGTCGACCATATTCGATCCCACTCACTATCCAAGTCGAGACTTTTATCCATTTGTTGTGGATTGCGCTCATGGACGAATTTATCGACTCGGATAGAGGGAAGCCTCTAGGTTCCTCACCTAAGCCCCTTTGATTTTTAGAGTCAAGCCTCACTTGTCTCATGCGCATGTATATGGATGGTTGGTATACCTAAAACCAAAAAATCATTGGGTACCTCTCATGGTAAAGTCCTGCCATTTCTATTTAAATTCACTTGCAGCCTTTCATTTTGCACAACATGTTGCATTCATCAAGTCCGATGGTTGAGTCCAATTCCATTTTAAAGTATAGATAAAAGAGATGATCTCTCCAAGTCGGTCCCACATCCCGGACGTATTCAAGTATGAGCGACGCGTCATCCGCCATCAGACTGCCCAGACATTCAACGGAGTCTATCCTTTTCGAGCTGTCCGAGGAATGATCTAGTAACCTTACCGGAAATTGAAGGATAGGCGATAACAGCAAATCCAAGACACCCGCCGGACGCTGTCAAGATGTTATCTGATAAAAACGAAGACCCGAAGGGCCGAACCGAAGACACCAGGCGTCATCCCTCGAAGACCTAACTTGGGGCATCTCTTTAGGTTCTTAAGGAGCACCTGTGTCTTGACATTGGAATGCGGCACTGGAATTTCTCTCAACCATTCGAATTGTTCGGTTCAATTGCGTGTCTTACCCAGATGAAATTTTCGTTAGAACTCACACTTGGCACGTTTAACCCAAGTACGAGAATCTAACATTCATTTCATGGTACGCCGGACATGGAATTGAACCGATCTATAGCATGCATCATTGGTAATCCTTGGTAATTAACTAAAGTCGTTCATGTTTCCTGAATTCAAGAGGAGACAAGATATCCAAATTACTGTTGACACCTGATTTTTGATCAGTCTTTCATAGTTTATTTTTAAAAAATTCATAAAAAATCTATAAAAAGTTAAAAAAATAAAAAAATCATCTTTGGTAGCCTTGACCAAGCTAAAGGAACCATTTTTGATAAAAAAAATAATTTTTCATATTTTTAAATATTTTTTAATATTTTCCAAAAATAGAAAAATACATGAAAAATGAAGAAAAATAGCGTTCGATGTCGTAAAAATATAGAAAAATAGTCAATATTTTTATTTTAATTTCTTTTACATTTTGAACTCATAAATAGTCAAAATTCAAGTTCAATTGCATGTGTTTCTTCACGACGCATAGAGTTGAATTTGGCAAAAAAATGTCATTCGAGTATTTTAATTTGTAAATTTCTACATCTTTTTTAGTCTTGACGTCCAATTAGATTGACCACCATCTACAATAAATGCCCCTTGCTGAATATTTTCGTTTTTGTTTCACATGATTTCATGGTGTAAAACGTCGAGTGGATCCCCAAATATAATCGGGTCGGCATGAGCTCGACAGCTCGTCCAAGACCAAACCAGGGCACGGCGAACCCCATGTGAGTACTCTCGAACTCCTTCGATACTTCCTAATGCTTTTCTTAGGTTAGATCGTGTGTAGAATGGCTAGGACAGCTAAATCATTCTTGAGCTGTGATTGATAGATAGGACCTTACTAGGAATGCCATGTGATTTATTTGCATATCTAGATTCCTTGAGTTGGGCATTTTATTACTGATTGTGATTGCTAGGATAATCACTCTTATCTACATGAATTTCTAGATTTAGGGTTCATACCTTACTCATCCGCATGAATCTCAGGCTAGAAAATTCAGTCAACTTAGGTACCGAAAGGGCGTCAACTCTGACAGTTGGTGTAACTAAGTCCCCGAAACCATTTCTCTGGTTCTCGCAGAATTGAATAGAAACTCCCAATTATTCGATTGGGTGGTCCAATCATACCCTAAAAAATGATTGGTGGCGACTCCATGGCATGCACACTTAGCACATGTCACTAGACCACACTGAAAGTCGATTACGCATACCTCCGTTGCGATTTGGGTAATGGTCCTTGGGAGAGGCCCGCGTCCGACCAGACAGGACGGCCCATTAGCCCTCGAGAGCCCGACAACCTCAAGAGGGTCGCGACAGACTGGCGACTCTGCTGGGGACTGGTTCTTAACCATTTAGTGGACTTGAGCCGATTAAAAAGTTGATTGATTCTTCTAACCTAATTTTATGCAGATGCTCTCGAAAGTGAGGTGTTTATGCTAACGAATGTGTTAGATGTTTTTGTAGACGGGAGAAATAAGGGGTGAAGTGCTTGTTAACTTTGTTTTATGCAGGTAGGAGTTTTGGATGTATGATTGTGTGGATGTTTCTATTGAAGCGGTGATTGTTAAATAAAATGCATGTCTATTGCTTTAGCACGACACAATGAATACACACAATTGCGCCTAAAACCCCAGGCGCCCTCTTTAGGAACACAATAAAAGGAATTGAAAATGGAATCTCCGTGAGGAAAAACATGGGGTAATCCACTTTTCAATTCCGCTCACTTCGAACTATGGATTGAGTCCCAATGCAACGATAGTTGTGCAATGGAATCGGCTCTTCCCAGAATTCGAGGCGAGAACCTTGGCTTTAGGTACCAAGCCCTATCTTTTGATTTTTAGGAGTTTTCCCTCACTTGTCTCATGCGTTTGTCTATGAAAGGTTAGTATACCTAACACTGCAAAAAATACAGAGAAGCTTGATTTTCTCTTAAGTTTGGTTGGTAAGACTTTTCTATCCCTCGAACTTGTTACAGCTCTTAATCATTATATTCATTGCATAATTCCGGTGATTGGATTAAATGCCATTTTAAGGATAGATATGAGTGTTTTCCTCCCAATGTTCTTGATGGAAGATGAAGATGGTGTCATCCCATTACGAGCGCCAAGTGGACAAGAAGAGCCTACTATGGACATCATTGAGGTATCATCTAATGAAGATGATGATTTGGAATAGGTGATCCTGAAGTCACGTCTCAAAGATCGAAACTAGGGCATCTCTAAGTATTAAGATCACATTCCTTTGTTTTATTTTTCATTTCTAGCTTTGTATAGGATTTATTTTGCTGAGATCCTCTCTATCTGATCCCTTAGATTGATTGTATTAGGGATCTATTTGTGTTTATATACATTCAGATTGAAATTTGTTATATTTCTATTGACTTGTCATTGGAATGTGATAGTGGCATTTCTTCTAATCACTCGAATACTCCAAAATCAATTTTATAATTCCTTTGGATGAAATTGAAATTGGAAGTCTTATACAACCTTTTGGCCGTATAGGGCAATACAATCCCAATTTCGCCAGAAGGAACTATAAACTTGAATTGGTTCATGCATGTTTTGCATCATTGGTAATCCACAATAATTGATCAAGAATATCAAGAGTATTCGTGTTTTTCAAATTTAATGAAAAGATAGATATCCAAATTACTCTCGTTCTTAGCAAACAGCTTTAATTTGGATACTGTATCTTCAATTGAATTTAAAACACATCGTAATTGTGTACTTTTGAACATTCCATTGATTTTCTTGGAATTGATCAAAGGCAATTATCGTGAATTACATTCCTTTCAATGATATGCTTTCCTTTGAGGAATATCGATAAAAGCTTTTGCACAAGGCCAAAACCCTTGTAAAAGCTCTTATCCCTATTAATCATAAGTAAGCATAAAATTGAAAGGATTTATGCTTTATTTTTCAAATTCTTTCTTCTGATTCTGCCTTTTCATTTGAAACAGGTTAAAAACAAGTAGAGAAGAGAAGTCTTTTTGTGGATAATCGCGGTGGGAGGTTCCTTTATCCGATCATAAGCAAGATTAAAAAATCAAGATGTACACGCTCGAATCATCAATGTCAAAGCGCAGCTTGCCTAGGTTGAGAGTGGTCAGGTGTTCGAGAAAGTCAGCCATACAGAAGTTGAGACACACACATTAGAGCTTTCATTCATTTCGCTCAATCGAGGGACCTTAAAAGCAGATCTTACAAATCATCGGGGTGGAAACATAAAACCGCAATGAGCCCTAATTAGCATCACAAAGGAACCTAGTTGGCCCTCCATATTATTGATGCTTTGCTTATACTCACCACCTTGAGACTCGAGATCTGCAAGCTTAAGAAGAAGGCGTTTACATTCCCCTTTAAGATCGGCAACCTTGGTCCCGTGATCTTCGGCGGCTATTTCCAGGTCCCGAACTAGTCCTCTCCCATGGGCTATATCCGCGGTAATGCTGTCAAGCCTTTCTTCCTGCCACTCACATTGAAACTTCAACACGACATTACGACGGTCGTGCTCATAGGTGGTCAGGGATAAAGCCAAGCGCTCCACCAAATTTCCCCTCTCGCGAAGCAACATCGAGACTCGCTTGTTGGCGAACTCAACAGCCTTTCTGTGACTATCGGCCACAAGGTTGGCCAACACCAAGCAGTTGGACCGATCCTCATAGCGAGCTCGCAAAACGTGAGCCACGGTAGCTTTTCGATGAGCGACACGGTAAGTCTCTAAAAAGTTTATAAAGAGGGTTGGGAAGATTCTATATTCCCTCTCTAAATTAGTGCCCTCGATGGAGGTGGTGTCTATTTCCACGAGCAAAATGCGGATTTCATCTTCAGTTTCTGGGTGATCGGCTATATGAGCATAGCCTCGACCGAGGAGGTTATAGAGTTTTTCCCACTGGGCCAAAATTTCGGCCGAGAAAGCGTGAATAGGAGAGGAGGTCATTTTCGTTGGAGTGAGGGAGAAGAAGATGAGTGTGGTAGAGTGATTAAAATAAGAAAAGGCAATTATGTAAGAGTGTTAATCTTCTCTGCATTAACTCCTCCTTTTATAGCAACTCGAGAATGAAGAAAGGCATAGCAATAATGCTCGTGGAGCCAAGTTAATTGGGTAAAGCAGTGGTGGCTCTTTCGGTGAACCATCAGATCTGTCCCAGTCCGCGATTTCAGGCTTGATAAACCTAAAAAAGTTGTAAAAAGATATGTCGGTGTCACCATATTAAAATTGAGCGGGAGTTAAGCGCAACTATCGAAAAAAGTTGCGAAAGGATTTGGCGGTCCCATCATATTAAAAAACTGAGCAGGAGGCGAGCGTAGTTCCACCTTTTTGAAAATAAGTGGGAGACAGACATGGATATCGAGAAAAGGAAATCGATTTGGTGTCCCTCCACGTTGAAAAGAAGAAAGAAGACGACAAAGCGGGAAATACGAAATCTTGGGAGCAACGCTTGCCTGATGATCTTCATCCATGTTTAAAGAACGTTTCATGGGCATACAGAACCACTCAAAAGAAAATTTAGAGAGACTGAGCATACATGAGAGAGTAGAGAACCCTGAGTGAGCAAAAATTGATCGAACATTTCTCGATCCAACATGTTTGAGGGTTACCATCAGTTGCTAGAGGCGACTGATCCAAAAATCTCAGAAAATGAACTACTGAGAGATCTCGAAGATTCCAGGATGGCGTCTGGTACCAGAACCACAGAACCCAACCCTTTCGGCAACGAAGTTCAGGAGCTCAGCAGCGACGACAACAGCAGCAGCGATGGTCAATCTCGGAAAAGGAAACGTCGCCAGTGCCACACTCAGAATGAAATCCAAGAGCTTGAAGCTTTCTTTAGTGAATGCCCTCTCCCGAACATGAAACAAAGAAATGAATTGGGCCAGAAGCTAGGGATGAAACCTTTGAGGGTCAAGTTTTGGTTTCAAAATAAGTGAGCCAAATTGAGGGCTCAACACAGACGTCAAGAACTTGCGATTCTAAAGGAGGAAAACGAAAAGCTTCGAGCGGAGAACATGAGGTATAAGAAAGCTCCCAGCACTATCGCTTGCCTTAATTGCGGTGGCCCTATCACTCTCGGCGAAATGTTCCTTGATAAGCCTTATATGAGGATTGAAAATGCTCATTCACCACCCCACTCCCTCGAACCATCTTCGATACAATCGGATTTTGTTGGAGATATGCATGAACAAATCAATTCTACGAAGTCAATATCGATGCCTTCTAAAGGATGTGATATGCGTCACCATGATTGGAGTTTCCTTAACGATGAGCTTACTATCACGACCGACCAATCCAAAGCTGATGAATTCCCTCCACAACAATTTCTGGCTCGATCAAATTCTACTGGAAATAGGCCAGAGAGCAATAGCCAAGTTGTCAACACTGTTCCGGGTCGCAAGAAGACGAGGGTCAATTGGTCCCCCGAGCTTCATCTCAAGTTCCTTAGTGCGGTTCAGCAACTAGGGATCAACTCAGCATATCCAACGCGCATACTTGAGATCATGAACATACCAGGACTCACTAAAGATGGAGTCGCGAGTCACATCAAGAGCTACAGAAGGGCGCTAAGACAGCGCCACACAGCACTGAACCTGAAAGAACTCAACTTGTGCCTAAACACTAGGCATGGCTATAACTACAATGCCCCTGAAGTAAGAAATACCCTGCCGAATTTAGGCACCGACCAAGCTGGTAGCAGCACCATCGACTACTTGGGCGCTAATCAGAATATTCCCCCGAATCATCTCAGCACCCCTCAAGAGTATATGCCACAAGTGCAGCAGGTACGAACTCCTTGGTTTGAGCAGCAACTTTTCGCTAGTGCTCTTCCTATCCCCGATCAACATATTGCGCCTAGTGTTCAAAGATCTGCCCGGCTTGGGCATAAGATTTCGGAAGATCAAGCGGGCGGATGCTTTGAGGATTTTTGTTTCTCCCATTCCCAAATGGAAGGTGCTTTTGATAGTGAACCGATCAATCATCCTCTTATAATCTCGAGCAACGACGAAGGTTCTAGCTCGAAGAATCAGATCGCTCACAACAGAAACAGGAATCCTTCAACGCCAAGCGATGATGGTCAACCCGAATATCAGTTGCTCGAAGAATCAAAAGATTTCCTTGATGAGGAGCTCCATATCTGGATCGATCAGTTTAAAACTGATGGACTTATGAAGTTATGATCCAAAATGACGATTATATGTCTGATTCATGGTGTAGCTGGCTGATCACCGAGAATCCTCAAGGGAACTAGGCACATGTGAATGGATGTATCATTAATCTTTCTGTCATAAAGTCTTCCATGCAAGATAATCTTCCTTAATGCCTAGAGTTAATCTGGGGCAGCGATCAGTACTACCTGCGAGCATCATCATGCTTGAGTACGACAATCCCTTGTTAGATTAGAGTCGAGGCGAATCAATTGAACGCCACGAAGAAAAACATTTAAAGGCTTCACATAGGAAAATGCGAGCAAAAGCCCGAGCGAGCTCAAAGACGGTTAGCTCTGTATCGTTCTAAGGGACCTTTAGTCGTTATGAACTCTAAATTGAGCTTGTTTCATTCTCGATGGGGGTCGCTAACTGCTTCAAGAATTTTATAACAAAAAACGAACCAGTTAGGGACGCCAATAGTGCTTTGTCCTGGTAGTCAGTGAACTGGAAGTGGTACGAAACGTCAGGAGTTCGATCTCAGGATTGAAAAATCATTTTATCAGTTTGTCTATCACCCGATGAAGTTCAAAGAGATTCGACGCAGATGACTATAGAACTTGGGGCAATTCGAAAATCATCGATTCATTTTCATCAAGCGGCGAAGTTGGTATTGTAAAATGTGAAGCACGCAAATGACAAATCCGAAGCAGAAGGAGATGAATCATGATTCGCTTATCCAAGGTCGGGATTTCAACCTTCGACTAAAGCCAAATCTAGGATGAGTTTTTGATCTTGCCCACTCGACAAAACCCATCTCCACTGAAAATGGGGGCAAACCATTCCTACATCTGGAAAGCATGTCGAAGCCGAAGACATCAAATTCATCGTTTGATCCGTGGGGCAAGTCCCCGAAGCGATAGTTATCATCCGCAGAGCGTAATGGAATCCATCCTTTCAATGTAAAACACATTTGGCCGCGGAGCCACCCATTTGGTAAAAAGAACGTATCGTTCCTAAATGATTTTCAATCAGATGCGGGGATAATGTTCTCTCATTTTCCTCTCAGGTGATGAACAGAGATGAGGCACCCAAGAAGCCATGCATTCAAATAACAAAACAGTGCATGAAACACGCCCAAAAAGATGAATGAATCTCCTCCGACGTAAATCCTCGAGGTGGATTCGTTGCCCAACAAGACGAAGAAATCATGGCCACAAGCTTGAGGGCCGGCTTCTACAATCCGCACATTGGCATGCAGAAGGAATTCAAATCAAGAGTAAAGTAGTATCGTCCCAATTTGTTTTGAATTTGGAAACCCAAAATAATGCTTAATATTTATCCTTGGCAGGAGCTCGCCATCAAGGCAGACATGTAAGTTTCATTTTTCTCCAAAAACCAAGAAGTCGAAAGAACTTTAGAACACCCAACAATCTTGTGTTACTATGTGAAGTGTAGATTTTCACAACCCTTGTACACTCGTTGGAGCATATGACCAAGGGTAAGATGTATCGTTCCAATTTTTGTAAAGTTTTAGAATATACAATGACATATCCCTTTTATATCTCCAGGATCTCCAGCCTCGATGGGCAGGTAAGTATCCCTTTTCCCAATTCATTGGAGATTAAAAACTTTCAGAATTAATTTGATTCTCACATCTAAAAAGACATAGAATTCTTACTTCATTGACATTCATGTTTTAAAACATGAGATTGTCTGAACATGAATTACACATGTATGGTGCATCATAAAATCCCTTTGAAGGATAAATCTTGATGAAATGAAATGAATTTTTCCAATAAGAGTCGTTTGAACTGTTCAAAAGGGTATTTTCTCATAAGAGAAGCGAGCCTAATCCAAACACGTCCCATACACACTTGAGAGATGAGGAGATTGGAAATGATAGCGAAACCTTAACCTATGGATATAAGGGTCATTCGCAACGATTACATGGATCGAGATGACAGAGGCATTTATTTCTTCATTCCAAACACTACAGATGCCCATTGAGAACCCCATTGAACGGCGATTTTCATTCTCAACCCTGTCAAGAACCACCCCACATTGGGGCAAATGAAGGTTAGTCCAACAGTATCAGAAAGTAAACGGTTAGAAATTTTCTTGCTCGGACTAACATAAATCTTTGTGTGTTGTTTATATGATAATCCAAGTGTCATAGGATGACGAGAATGATTCATTTCTCTATCCTACACACTGTTATCCTTTGCACAACCAAGTTGAGCCAGCAAATTCATTTCATCAACCTATTGGTGATCATTGCATATTCCAAAGCAAAGGCAACATCACTCTAGGAATGGAAGCGTGCCAAAGTTTAAGTTGCATATCTAGCATGATTGCCGAAAATCCTAGCTCCAAAAGAAAAGAAAAACACGGGATTAAAAAAAGGGGGAAAAGAAAAATCCCTAGACATCAAGAAAAAGCAAAGTGCCTGGTAAAAAGCAAGGCTGATGTCTATTCAAAATATCCCCAGTAAAGTCTAGAGAGACGATGAAAAGACCCTGCAAAGGAGTTAGATCAAGATGACTACTCTCCAAATGTTGTCGTGCTCAAATTGCAAACACACAAACAGACGGTCTCTTAATGTAACAAGAGACGCTTTTAAACATCCTTGTGCGCTCTAAAAGAGGAGTGTACACTTCAAGAAATGGAGATGTTCTTCGAAGATGTCCCGTGAAAGACCTCCTGATCGGTCGAAATGTATGCGTTGCGAATGATCCTGAAACCTAGGCACAGGTCGGTAGGAAATTGAGCACTTTCCCTATTAAAGATCATTATCACAGAGCAGTGAGGAGCCTTCTTGGATGAGAAATACTCCAATTGATGTTTTGAGCAAACTCTTTTTGAAATTTTCAAATTGTTTGATCTAGAGTTTCCGTGCAAGGAATTTATGATCACATCTGTATATGGCAGGAATGTTTTGGATAACCTCCAACAATCAAAATGCACATTTCATGACTAAAACTTAAGTCGTAGAATTTTGTCAGTTAGACAATTATTGTCTTCCCAAAGATTACTAATATCTTCTTGGCGAGGAAAATTTTTTCAGGTCTAAGCTTTCTACAGGACTTTTGGCCACCCCAAAGACTGGGTGCGTCATCCTTAGGTGAAGCCTTTTAGTAGGCAAATCTTTTCTAAGACCGATCCACAGAATGATCGAGTCTCCGACTAGCCCCGAAGAGCGGGTACGTCATCTTTTGATTCATATCAATTTGGAATCTCATAAATGGTAGAAACCGCCTGAAGGGTCAACTCAATGGTAGAAACCGCCTGAAGGGTCAATCAATGGTAGAAACCGCCTGAAGGGTCAATGTATGGTAGAAACCGCCTGAAGGGTCAAAACAATGGTAGAAACCGCCTGAAGGGTCAATGTATGGTAGAAACCGCCTGAAGGGTCAACCAATGGTAGAAACCGCCTGAAGGGTCAACTCAATGGTAGAAACCGCATGAAGGGTCAATGAATGGTAGAAACCGCCTGAAGGGTCAAAGGACTGCTAGAGACCGCCTGAAGGATCAACCCAATGGTCCGATCCACCATACGGATCAAAACCTTGATGAATCCCGAACGCGGGAGGAGTCGTTTTCCCTAATAAGCCTTACATTAGGCAAGCCATTTCTAGTTTAGTCCACCACACGGATCAAAACCCTTGGCAAATTCCCAAATGTGGGATGCGTCTTCCTTAGGTTCCTATCAGTTAGGAATCCCATTATGGTTTGACCTACCATACAGGTCAGAGCTTAACATCCCCAGGACACTCCGATGACAAGTCCTTAGGAATCTACTTGAACCCATCGACACAGCAAATGCCGCAAGCATTCGGCAGGTAAGGGGCAGGGAAGTCTATCTACTCCTTAACTTTCTTACATCATATCAGGGAATTGAATGAGCACATCTCTTTTTAAGGAAAAGCACACATTGATGGGCATGAAAATTGGATGTCATGATTTCTTTTCTTTTCCTAGTCGAGTTGATCGGAACACAGGTGTCACCTTGTCTTTGAGAGAAATCTCTGACGAAATTCCTCTCAAAGAGGGGCAGCTGTTGACACCTGATTTTTGATCAGTCTTTCATAGTTTATTTTTAAAAAATTCATAAAAAATCTATAAAAAGTTAAAAAAATAAAAAAATCATCTTTGGTAGCCTTGACCAAGCTAAAGGAACCATTTTTGATAAAAAAAAATAATTTTTCATATTTTTAAATATTTTTTAATATTTTCCAAAAATAGAAAAATACATGAAAAATGAAGAAAAATAGCGTTCGATGTCGTAAAAATATAGAAAAATAGTCAATATTTTTATTTTAATTTCTTTTACATTTTGAACTCATAAATAGTCAAAATTCAAGTTCAATTGCATGTGTTTCTTCACGACGCATAAAGTTGAATTTGGCAAAAAAATGTCATTCGAGTATTTTAATTTGTAAATTTCTACATCTTTTTTAGTCTTGACGTCCAATTAGATTGACCACCATCTACAATAAATGCCCCTTGCTGAATATTTTCGTTTTTGTTTCACATGATTTCATGGTGTAAAACGTCGAGTGGATCCCCAAATATAATCGGGTCGGCATGAGCTCGACAGCTCGTCCAAGACCAAACCAGGGCACGGCGAACCCCATGTGAGTACTCTCGAACTCCTTCGATACTTCCTAATGCTTTTCTTAGGTTAGATCGTGTGTAGAATGGCTAGGACAGCTAAATCATTCTTGAGCTGTGATTGATAGATAGGACCTTACTAGGAATGCCATGTGATTTATTTGCATATCTAGATTCCTTGAGTTGGGCATTTTATTACTGATTGTGATTGCTAGGATAATCACTCTTATCTACATGAATTTCTAGATTTAGGGTTCATACCTTACTCATCCGCATGAATCTCAGGCTAGAAAATTCAGTCAACTTAGGTACCGAAAGGGCGTCAACTCTGACAGTTGGTGTAACTAAGTCCCCGAAACCATTTCTCTGGTTCTCGCAGAATTGAATAGAAACTCCCAATTATTCGATTGGGTGGTCCAATCATACCCTAAAAAAATGATTGGTGGCGACTCCATGGCATGCACACTTAGCACATGTCACTAGACCACACTGAAAGTCGATTACGCATACCTCCGTTGCGATTTGGGTAATGGTCCTTGGGAGAGGCCCGCGTCCGACCAGACAGGACGGCCCATTAGCCCTCGAGAGCCCGACAACCTCAAGAGGGTCGCGACAATTACCTTCGGGAAATCATTTCAATTTGGATGTCCTATCTCTCACCGAATTTAGGACGCATTGGAATTGCATTTTTATCTTCTTGGAAATTCCACAGATTTTCTGGGGATTTGCCAAAAGTAATAACCATGGATCACGCTCCTTTTAGTTTTATGTTTTTTCTTGAAAAACATCGATAAGAATTTTTCACATGAGGTTAAGGCTTGTGTAAAAGTCCTTATCTTCGTTAATCACAAGAAAACATAAAATTGAAAGGATTTATGCTTTACTTCCCTTTCTGACATATTCCTGTCATACCAGGCAGACAATTTCCAGAATCAAAATCCAAAGACTTGTGTGAAAAATCAGTCGCAAGTTAAAAGCGCTGGACCACCCTAGAGAGTCAACTGATGAGGGAAGACCAGGGAATCCTCAAGAAAAATAGTCAACTGATGAGGGAATTTTGCCATCTTTCAAGATGTGGAACAACATGCAATCAAAGAAGCCACATGCGGAAGAGAATTAGCTGTAATCTAATCTCTTTAAATTTGAAAATTTGTTGATTGTGTTTTATTGATCCTCAGGAGTGGTCCTTCAAGAATATCGAAGCTAGTCGACAACTCGAGCCACTAGGATGGATGTTTGAAGACAGACAAAGGAGTCAACTTCTCACTAAGACGACATACTGGGGCAAAGCCCGCCAAGATGAAAAGAGACAGGAAGCTCCGAACGGCAGATATCCCCTAATTGAAAAGGGAACCGTAAAAATTGTGAAAGGATCAAAGCAGTCGACTGGGGCATATCCCACTCAACTAGGGCAGACGCCACCTGACCGGGGCAGCCGGATCAAGTGTAAAGACGTGTCGTTCCTAATTGATTTTCAATCAGATACCGGCATAATATTTCCTATATTTTCCTCTCAGGTGAAAAACAGGATAAGATGGTCGAAGACCAACGAAGGGGAACTTGCCTTCCCTACAAGATGAAAAGGAATGTGCCTATATCAGATGTCACCCATTGTGATTGCAAAGACAAGACGGATCAATTTTGATAAAACCTAAGCAGACAGCATAAAGAAGGAGCAACCTAATTAGGATTGGCTCTCCCTAAGTCGAAAAGGTTTTATCCGTTCCAAATCGGATTGACCGGCTCACGAGTTGATATGGTTTCCCATTCTTGCAGGTGATGATAAAAATGAATGGGACCACTGAAGAATTTCCATCGTCTCAGATGCCCGAAGTGACTGAGAGCGGGGATAGTGAATCCGTAGTCGTTTCAATTAAAGCTCCTTGTGCAGCAATCGACTCATTCATTCCTTTCATCGTGTAGGTGGAATAGAAGATTGTTAAAGCGTAGGGTGAATGCGGCAGGACACGATGAAAGAAACTGTCGCCTGTGAAGTATCACTTCAGATTGTTGAAGTACTCAGCCACGAGTAAACCCATGCTTGCTGATGTCAAATAGCAAGATGCTCGAGGGACGTCATGAAATGATGACAAGGCAAAAGATGCATGAAGAAATCAAAACGTATTGATGAGATCAAGAAGAGCCAAAACGTTGCGGAACATCAAATGCTAAGATCTTCGGAAGATCGTACGATCATATCATCTGGTGTCACAAAAGAGAGTACAGAGTAGATACCAGATGTCAGAGAAATTTAAAAGGTGCGAAGTGCCAAAATCACCTGGAAGGGAGTGGACCGACTCCAACTGAGCATGAATGCATCAACGCGGCGTGTTCAAACTGCCTGCGACTAAGTTAGCCAGCCCAGACGAATCACTCAGTTGCCGGGGGCAAATCACTTTCTACCTAGAAAGGGTATCGAATGTCGGATATGCCAAATTCACTATGGGGACGTACGGGGAAAGTTCCTAAAGTAATAGTTATCACCCATGAAGCGGGATGAAATGGAGTAATCAATCAAAAGCAAAATGCATCAAGCCCTTCTAAATGAGAAGAAGAGCAATGCGGAACCATCCATTCGGTAAAAGGACGTATCGTTCCAAAATAATTATTCTCTTGATATGAGAGTAATGCTCCCCTTCCTTTTCCTCTCAGATGATGATCAAAAGCAGAGGAGTCAGGATGCAGTGCTTTCCAATGACAAACAGGGAGTACCCCTTTTCATGGCATCTCAGACATGCACTGTGGCTAAATATTTTCAAGAGCGTTCTAATGGCTCAATTTATGAACAAAACCTTTGAGGAAACCTGAAGAAGTTTTCCATCATTTAGAAATCTTTGTGAAAAGAACACTTAAAAAGAAAAATTCAAGTTTTGCAGATTGACACATCTGATAAAAATGCTTTCTCTGAATAGAGTGAAAAGCACGAACTCATTTTTTGTTGCAAGCATACCTAACATGCATCATGCATATCATCCACATACAGAGAACCCAAAGGAAGAAATGCCGGTTCCCGCAGGATAATTTTCAAGGGTAAATTGTATCGACTCCAATAGTCAATTGTACATGCCCTTTACTTATGAGGTTTTTTTCTCTTCAACAGGGAAACATCAAATACCTCAAAGGGCAACTATGATCGGGAGAATCACCAGCCCGCCGCATGACAAATCCCAAGAATGTCAAGCTGTCTAGAGACAGAAGAAAATAATCGAAAACTCTGGCAATTGAGATAGATGACCAGAATCGACCAAAATCCGTGGGAGCAAGTCCCTCCCATTTTCTTTGAGATGCCAAACCGGGGAAAATTCTCATGAACCCCCAGGAAAGTGCATCGGACCAGGGTTAGCAAACC
This sequence comes from Rhodomyrtus psidioides, assembly GCA_021437785.1. Taxonomy (NCBI): domain Eukaryota; kingdom Viridiplantae; phylum Streptophyta; class Magnoliopsida; order Myrtales; family Myrtaceae; genus Rhodomyrtus; species Rhodomyrtus psidioides. Next base: position 4,071,065 of record JAILYB010000044.1, on the reverse strand, counting down.
CAGAGATGACAAACATCAAGACAAGCCTAACTGGGGCAAAATATTTAAAAAGCACCGTTCCTTCAAACTTTGGAAATGCGAAACCTCGAAGGGAGTATCTCCTTCCTGAAATTCCAAGTGAAGTCAGATAAAAACCCCACGCCTATTTCTTCACGTGCAGGTGCGTGGACGTTGTCAAAATTGAATTGAAAATTGCCAACAAACACGGAAAGTGCTAAGGCATGTTACCAAGACGAACACCGCCCAACTGAGGCAAAACAGTTGTTGACTTGATCGAGGATCATCTCATGAACAACACCCCCCCCCCCCGCAAATGCAGACGAGATAAAGCAACATTTATCGTCCGCATCAGTATACGATATTGAAACGACCCCCATCAAATGTGGCGCGTCAATTATCGACGAAAGAGATGAATACGTCAGTAAGACGCCATCATGGATCCCAGGAGAGAAGACATCCCCAAAGAGAATGAGGATTGCAGCAAAATGCAAAATGAAGTTAGCTGGGGCAAGCGTCACCTAGCTACGACAAATCACGCCCAACTGGGGCAAGTGAATCATTTGTGCGCCGGACAAAGAATGACGTTTCTTCTCCGGCAAAATCAATGGACGCAATTGCAAAGTCGTCCCATCAGAATTAAACCCTGGGATACCAACCTGGGTGAACGGAAATTAGTGGCGCCAAAAAGCCACAAAAGAAAGGATCTCGCCGACATGGAGGCAATATATATATATATGTGTGTGTGTGTGTATATATCAGTTTCAAGGGGCAGGTTTCCAGGAAATGGAACCCTGGAAGATGACGTGGAATGCGTCCAAAAGCATGAAAGGATCTCCTCTAGTACAAATCCTAGAGAAGGTTCCTTTGCCAACCAGATAGAGAGATCATGGCCACAAGATAGAGGGCCAAATTCTGCAAGCCACGCGTTTGTGTTCAAATGGAAACACAAAGCAAGAACAAGGCTGTATCGTTCCAATTTGTCTTGAATTTTGGAACGCAAACTGACACCTAATTCTCGTCTTTGACAGGGGCTCGCCATCAAGGCGAAACATGTTTTCACATCCCATGTATTACCCGTTGGAACACATGACCAAGGGTAAGATGTATCGTTCCAATATTTTTTGAAAAAATTTATGAACATACAATGACATGATTCTTTTGCATTTTCAGGGATCTCCAGCCACGGTGGACAGGTAAGTATCCCTTTCCCCAATCCATTGAAGATGTTGAATAAAAAAAAGAAAAGAAAAGAAAAGATTTCAGAATCTGATGTCTAGAAAAGATATAGAATTCTAACTTCATTGGCATTCATGTTTTGAAACAGGAGGTTGTCTGAACATGAATAAGAATATGCATTGTGCATCATAAAATCCCCTTGACGGATAAAATTTTTGGAGAAAACGAAAGAGATTTTTCCAATCAAAAGTTGTTCAAAACTTTCAAAAGGACGTTTTCTCAAAAGACGAGAGGCAAAGCCTAATCCAAACACGTCCTATACACATTGAGAGAGAAGTGGAGCGAATCAGATAGCAAAATCTGAACCTACGGGAGTAGGGATTATTCGCGACAATTACATGGATTGGGACGACGGAGGCATTCGTTTCATATCCCCAAACACAACAGGTGACTATTGACAACCCCTTTGAACGGCGATTTTCATTCTCAACCCTGTCAAGAACCACCCCACATCGGGGCAAGAACGAAAGTAAGTCCAGCAGCATTAGGAGAAAATGGTTATAAATTTTCTTGCTCGGACTAACATCAATCTTTGTGTGTTGTTTATATGGTAATCCAAGTGCCATAGGATGACGAGAAGCATTCATTTCTCTATCCCACACACCATATCCTTTGCATAACCAAGTTGAGCCTGCAAATTCATTTCATAAATCCGTTGGTGGTCATTGCAAGTTCCAAGACAGAGGCAGCGCCAATTCAAAAACGGAAGAGTTCAAACTTAGGGTTTGCGAAGAAATCCCTAAGTTAATGCTGAAGTTTGTTAGACCTTTGGTCACATGTCTAACACGATCTCTCGAAGATGAGAAAAAACGGGATTTCAAAAGAAAAATGAAAAGGAAAAGATGATGAGAAAAATCCCCAGCATCAAGAAAAAGCAAAGGGCCTGGTAAAAGCAAGGCCGATGCTTGGGTGAACAATTTGTATCAATCCCCCAGTGAAACCTGTTTGAAAAGGGGAGAAGAAAAATTCAGAAGGAGTCAGATTCCAAAAACTACTCCTCAAACGGTATCAAGCGCGGAGCAGAGACGCAGATAGAGTTGTTAGTCTCTTAATGCAGCCAGAGGCGCTTTCACAAGAATTTGTGCACACCTCAAAAGCGGTCATGCACCTCAAAAATTGAAGATGCAAAATAGAAAAGGCAGGTGGCAAAATTTGCAATGATCACCAATGTCAATCCCTTCACAAATTCTGGGCAAAAAACAAGCCTTTTTTCGGTCCCCAATCCTACCAAAGTTACAACCCTGAAACAGTCTTCTCTGATTAAGACACTTGGGTTAACATATGGCTTAGCTCGAAGAGGTACGAGCAAGACTATTTCTTTCTCATTTTGCAGGGTCATTGACTTGTAAACCCGGAGCAGATGGTGAAAACTTTCATTGAATGGCCTTGACTCGAAAGCGGGTCCCCATCGAAGACCAATATCCAAGCCTAACATTACGGTCCCGTGGAAGACCTCCCAACCGATCAAAATGTATGCGCTGCGAATAAACCTAAAACCTAGGCACAGGCTAGTAGGGAATTGAGTGCATCCCCTATAAAAGACCACTATCTCAAAACAGATGAGAAGGTCCCCCTGGTCGAGAAATATTCCAACTGATGTTTTGAGCAAACTCTTTTTGGAATCTCCAAAATGTTTGATCCAGATTTTCCGTACAAGGAATTTGTGATCGCATTTACATGTTGCAAGAATGCTTTGGATAGCCTCCAACATCAAAATGCACGTTTCATGACTAAAACTTAAATCTTGAATTTTGTCAGTTAGACAACCGTTGCCTTCCCAAAGGTTACTAACATTTTCTTGGTGAAGAGAAATCTTTCAGGTTTGAACTTTTGCAAGATCCTTGGAAACCCCAAATCCCAAAAGAACCTATGCCCAGTGAAAGGCGGTGCCTATATTTGATATCTCTGCAGGATTTTGGTAACCCCAGATCCCAGATAGATATTTTACTCCGCAAAGTGGAGTACGCAGGCTTAAGCTTTTATAGGATTTCGTGGAGAACCCATGATCCCGGAAAGATGCCTTGCTCTGTCAAGAAGAGCTCATAGGGTCATGTTTTGCAGGATTCCTGGAGAACCCAGGTCCCAAACTGACATCCTTTTAATGAAAAATTTGCAGGTTCCAGCTTGCTGCAGGATAATTGGAGTCCCCAGATCCCAAAAGGACACCTCGCATGTCGAAAGGACAACTCGGCCTTCTGCGAGATTTCAGGTAACCCCTAAATCCCAGGATAGCCTTCAAGTGAACCTAGAGTTAGGTAAACCTCCCAAAAGAACCTATGCCCAGTGAAAGGCGAAGCCTTTTAGTAGGCCAACCTTTTTCTAAGACCGATCTACAGAACGATCGAGTCTTCGACTAGTCCCAACAAGACGGGATATGTCATTCCTTAGGCGAAGCCTTTTAGTATGCAAACCTTTTCCAAGACCGATCTACAGAACGATCGAGTCTTCGACTAGTCCCAACAAGACGGGATATGTCATTCCTTATGCGAAGCCTTTTAGTAGGCAAACCTTTTCCAAGACCGATCTACAGAACGATCGAGTCTTCGGCGAAGCCTTTTAGTAGGCAAACCTTTTCCAAGACCGATCTACAGAACGATCGAGTCTTCGACTAGTCCCAACAAGACGGGATATGTCATTCCTTAGGCGAAGCCTTTTAGTAGGCAAACTTTTTCCAAGACCGATCTATAGAATGATCGAGTCTTCGACTAGTCCCAACAAGACGGGATATGTCATTCCTTAGGCGAAGCCTTTTAGTAGGCAAACCTTTTCCAAGACCGATCTACAGAACGATCGAGTCTTCGACTAGTCCCAACAAGATGGGATATGTCAATCTTTAGGCAAAGCCTTTTAGTAGGCAAACCTTTTCCAAGATCGATCTACAGAACGATCGAGTCTCCGACAAACCCTACAGAATGGGCGCGTAATCCTTAGATTCCTATCAGTCTGGAGTCTCACCATGGTAGAAACCGCCATAAGGGTCAACTTGATGGTAGAAACCGCCGTAAGGGTCAACTCCATTGGTAGAAACCGCCTGAAGGGTCAGTCAAAGGTAGAAACCGCCTGAAGGGTCAACTCGTTGGTAGAAACCGCCTGAAGGGTCAACTCAAGGTAGATACCGCCATAAGGGTCAAAACTAAATTCAACGGTAGATACCGCCTGAAGGGTCAAATATGGTAGAAACCGCCATAAGGGTCAACTCAAAGGTAGATACCGCCTGAAGGGTCAACCAAAGGTAGAAACCGCCTGAATGGTCAAATCAAAGGTAGAAACCGCCTGAAGGGTCAACCAAAGGTAGAAACCGCCTGAAGGGTCAGTGAACGGTAGATACCGCCTGAAGGGTTAAATCAAAGATAGAAACCGCCTGAAGGGTTAACCAAAGGTAGAAACCGCCTGAGGGGTCAATCAAAGGTAGAAACCGCTTGAAGGGTCAACTCGTTGGTAGAAACCGCCTGAAGGGTTAACTCAAGGTAGATACCGCCATAAGGGTCAAAACTAAACTCAACGGTAGATACCGCCTGAAGGGTCAAATAAGGTAGAAACCGCCTGAAGGGTCAACTCGTTGGTAGAAACCGCCTGAAGGGTCAACTCAAGGTAGATACCGCCATAAGGGTCAAAACTAAACTCAACGGTAGATACCGCCTGAAGGGTCAAATAAGGTAGAAACCGCCTGAAGGGTAAAAAATGGTAGAAACCGCCATAAGGGTCAACTCATTGGTAGAAACCGCCATAAGGGTCAAACTCAACCAGAGGTAGAAACCGCCTGAAGGGTCAGTCAAAGGTAGAAACCGCCTGAAGGGTTAACTCGTTGGTAAAAACCGCCTGAAGAGTCAACTCAAGGTAGATACCGCCATAAGGGTCAAAACTAAACTCAACGGTAGATACCGCCTGAAGGGTCAAATAAGGTAGAAACAGCCTGAAGGGTCAACTCGTTGGTAGAAACCGCTTGAAGGGTCAACTCAAGGTAGATACCGCCATAAGGGTCAAAACTAAACTCAACGGTAGATACCGCCTGAAGGGTCAAATAAGGTAGAAACCGCTTGAAGGGTCAAAAATGGTAGAAACCGCCATAAGGGTCAACTCATTGGTAGAAACCGCCATAAGGGTCAACTCATTGGTAGAAACCGCCATAAGGGTCAAACTCAACCAGAGGTAGAAACTGCCTGAAGGGTCAGTCAAAGGTAGAAACCGCCTGAAGGGTTAACTCGTTGGTAGAAACCGCCTGAAGAGTCAACTCAAGGTAGATACCGCCATAAGGGTCAAAACTAAACTCAACGGTAGATACCCCCTGAAGGGTCAAATAAGGTAGAAACCGCATGAAGGGTCAAAAATGGTAGAAACCGCCATAAGGGTCAACTCATTGGTAGAAACCGCCATAAGGGTCAAACTCAACCAAAGGTAGAAACCGCCTGAAGGATCAATACAAAGGTCCGATCCACCATACGGATCAAAATCCTTGGCAGATCCCAAAGCATGGGATGCACCTTCCTTAGGTTCCTACCAGTCAGGAACCCCATAATGGTATGACCTACCATAGAGGTCAGAGCTTAATTTTCCTAGGGTGTCCTGGCAAACCCTAGGTATCTTCTTGAAAGTCGTCGCAGCCGGGAGCATAACGACGAACCCTCAGATTCCGCAAGCACATCATCCGGCAGGTGAACTTCAGGTAAACCTCTCTCACTCAGGCCCGAGCTCAAATTGCAAGAGCAAACCGAGGATTAATTTGAGCGTTCATAAAAAAGGCTTAAGGATCCGATGTCATAGCATCTCTTTTCCCCAGTTGAGTCGGTTAATATTCAGGTGTCATTTTATCTTTGAAAGCAACCTCTGACGAGCTCACTCTCAAAGAGGGACAGCTGTTGACACCTGATTTTTGACCATATTTTATTTTAGTTTTTATTTCTAAAATTAATTAAAAATATCAAAAAAGGTCAAAAAAAATTACAAAATCAACTTTGGAAGCCTTAGCCTAGCCTTAGGAGCCAATTTTGAACAAAAAATATTTTTTTATATATTTTTATATTTTTTGGAATTTATTTAATTATAAAAATACCCAAAAAATTAGAAAAAATACCATCCGTGGTCAGAAAATTACACAAAAATATTCAGAAATTTTATTTTAATTCCCTGTTTAATATTTTCACTTTTTATTAGGGAAATTTGGCTCGATTCATGGGGTTCCTTCACAAACCTAAAACCGAACCGAGCCTGAAAAATCCTTTTCGAGTCTTTTAATTTTTAATTCTCACTTTTTATAAGTTATTACATTGGATTCTAAAGTCTTGAAGTGCAATTGGGTCAATTTGCCCTCCAAGTTGATCAATTTTAACCAAAAGGGCTTAATTGCACAAATTTTTATTCAATTTAGTCCCCGGTTACACAATTTTTGAAATTAAATTTCACACGGGCACACCCATTAAAATTAAACACCTCTACCCAATAGTTTTCATCATGCTAAATCCATTGGTGGGCTCAATTTTGACTAATTCGATCGTTTAGATCTTCGATTAGCCAAAATTCATTTTCGGATCCTAGGGACAATTTGGGGTTTTCATAAAATTTCAATCAATTGATTCACGAAAATACCCATATTTGATAGAAAACATGTCAAGGAACCCGATTTGTCCATCAATTTCATGAAAATATGTCAATTTGGAACCCAATTAGGGAGAATTGGTCGAACCGGGTCGGTCGGGTCAGACCCGACCCGACCCGGTCCGTACGGGTCTGCAACATTGTTGCATACCACTCGGCCGAATGTGGGCACAACATGGTGAAAAAAACAGGGGAAGATGGGGCGTGCGATTTTTCAAAGGAAAAAGGACGACCGGCGTGGGGGACGGGAGCACAGAGGCCCATGCCCATTTCACAGAGGTGGTGGACGTGCCGAGGCGGGCGGTCGGCCACGAAACCCGGCAAGATTCTCGGTTAAAACCGAGCTCGGCCATGGGAGAAAAGGGGATTTTTTTTGGGCAAAAACAGGGCGAGAGGAGCGACTGGGGACCTTGAGCATACCTCACCGATCACCACCGGAGCTTTAGCCGCCGTCGACAAGCCACCACCAGGTCGATATTCTCCTCCGATCACCGTTTCTCATACGCACGCCATGTGTTCAATGAAATGCCGATGCATGTTTCGACTCGGTTTTGTCTCGGCCGTGCATTATCTGAGTATTATATGTTCGATTATGGCCATAAGTCACTCCTAGAACTGCTTTACGGCCCGTGTGTGTCCTTGTTTTGCATCAAAACTCGACGGAAACCGAGCCCGGAGCTTCGCCGTCCACCATGCGGACCGAGAGCTCGTCGGGAAACTTCCGCCGGTCGCCGACCATCAAGGGACCTCAGGTAAGTCCTCAAACCTCCCTTGGATGCTATGTGAACGGTTGGAACCGAGTTTGAAGGATAAAAAATTTTCCACACATACCTCGCCGGAGTCGGGTTCGGAGGAGTTCGGTTCGCCGGTTTCCGGACGTGCACGGCACCATGTTTTGTTTGCATGTTGACTGTGGGCTTGAGGGGAGTCGAATGGTGTAAAAACGAGCAAAAAATATGAAATTTTGGACCTGGTTTGTCCATTCCGGCGAGGATTCCGGCGACTTCGCCGGAATAATCACTGTTCCGGCGAGTCGCCGGTCGTCTTCTCCGGCGGGCCGAAGACCGGTCAACGGCCGACGTGGCATGCCACGGAGGCGCCACGTCAGCCGGGTGGGACCGGTCCATTTATTTTTAAATAAAACAAAACGGACGGTCTCGATCGTGACACGTGTCGCGATCCTGTAATTTTGGAATAAAATAAATGATTTTCGGATAATAAATTAAAATCGATCCGGCGGATGAGGTTGTGCCAAGTGGCACGCTGTCGAACGTCCGATCTAATGATAGATCGAACGCGCCGAAGGTGGCCACGTGGCACAATCTAGAGCGTCCGATTTGAATGGTTTTCTAAAAAAGGAAAATAAATTAATTCTTGATCCGACGGCTATGATTGAGCCACGTGGCTCTTTGTGGGTCCTCCGATCAAGCGAGAGATCGGACGCACGAGATCAGGCCACGTGGCGCAATATGAACCGTTAGAACCGGGAATTTTCGGATAATTAAAGAAAATGATTAAAAAATCAAAAAATTGATAAAAAAAATATAAAAAAATATAAAACGGTGTCGTTTTAGACCGGTTCTGACCCCTAGGGTCGGGCCGGGCGCCCGAGAGGCGCGGGCCGGGTTTGACCCGGTCCGGAAAATGTTTTTTAAATATTAAAAAATTCAAAAATAATCAAAAAATAATAAAAAAATCAATAAAAAATAAAAAATCATGAAAAATTCGAAAAAATTCAAAAAAATTCAAAAAAAATTATAACAAATTCCAAAAAATAGGAAGTGGCCACAATCAACTGGCCAAGGCTCGTCCCGGGTGTTTTGAACCCCGAACCTTCTTAAAAAATGACGATTTCGCCCTTTGAGCGAATCGTCTTCCAAAGATTGAAGAAAAGTCAAGAAATTCCAAAAAATTCCCAAAAATGGGAAATAGCCACAATCAACTGGCCATGGAATATTTTGGGTAATTAGGTATCCAAACCTTCCAAAAAATGACGATTTTACCCTTCGGGCTAATCCTCCCCGAATCTTCCCATTTTATCCCCACTCTTAAATCACACCTTCCCTAAGCCCTTATGGCTATACTAGGAGACCATTTGATGTGAATTGATATGCATTGACATGATTCATTTAGGCAATTGACTGCGCTTTCGTTAAATTGATTGTGATTGATAGGACTAGTATTCCAATCTGCATGAAACCCGAACCATACCTATCTCACCCAAAATTGCGTCTGCATAAACTCTTAGTCAGGAAAATCACTTGCGTTAGGTACCGAAAGGGCATTGGTAATGGCACCGACATAACCAAGTCCTCGAACCAAAAATCTCTGGTTCCGCAGAACTGATCGACCTCTCCCAATCGGTCAGTAAGGTTTCCGGTCTACCCTCCAAGAAAGACCGGTGGCTACTCCAAATGCATACACAAGTTGCACATGCCACCACGACCACACTAAGGTCGAAAGCGATCGACTCTTATCGTCGAATCCCTCAAAAGACACTCCCGCCGCGATTTGGTATGGGCCTGGAAGGGCCCGCGCCGATCTAAGGCCCGCGATCCACATTTCAGAGTGGGGGCCGCGATCGGTAATCCATTCGCCCGTCACACAAACGAAATTCAATCCCTCGCACCGTCGGATCTGGGGGAAAATTTCGGACGGGTCGCGACAATGAGTAAGGAGGTAACAGAAGCAACCTCAAGAAATGGTCGTCGAAGCAGGAAGTCATGACTGAAATTTTAGTACTTTAGCATTGCAAACCTTCTTTGCGGCGGTAGAACTATTGGCGATCGAGAAATCGTGATGGCCAGCAACGACACGAGAGGAAAGGATTCGGAGGGAAATCGCCGATGGAGTGACTTATAGATGCTCAGAAATCACCCAAGATCAAAGGAATCAACGAGGGCTATAGAGAATTTGCTGAACTCCTTTTTTGCGAGTGAAGGTGCTCTGTTTTTGTTCTGCCCCAACACTGCAGAGCAAATGAAATTTGAAGGGTCGAATGCTTAGTGCGAACCACTCCACCATACACTTTACTGTTTCCAGTATGGAGACAAAATTGTGTATTATTATCATTCTTGTCGAACATGATTTTAATAAATTATGATTCTGTGTGTGAAGGAAAGTCATTCGAGGGGCATCAACAGTGACTTCAATTTTTTAGCTGGAGGATTTTATTTGGAGTTTCTCCGAAGACAAGATTCTCATCCCCGGTTAGCTCTCACTCTATTCTCCCTCCTTTTTTTCTTGAAAATCGTAGAATTATATTGCAGAAGCTGAGGTGATTTGAGAGAGTAGGTTGCTTCGCAGGTGAGGGCTTAGAAATACATGACACCTGTTTACTCTTCAGTGCTCAGGATGGCAATTAAAAATGCTGTGTTTCTTGTGGATAATGTTCAGAGGATTTGTATTTTGTGAGACAGGCATATTCTCTCTCTTGAGAGAGAAAATTTCCAGGTACCGTTGGCTTTCTAATCCTCTCTCCATCAACCAAGTTCCATAAAGCTTCTTCTTCAACGCTAATCGACTACCGTCTTTCATCGTCACATCTCCACAGCTGAACATTACGCAGAGCTTACTGAATGATTGCTCTCATTCTCAGTTTTGGATTGTGGTAGCCGCCCTTGATCAACATCCTCCGCCATCTCCAATCTTTGCTGGCCACGTCTCTGTTCTCTCCTGCATTTCTGATTGGTTTACAGATTAAGATTTAGTTAAGAATTTGTTCTCAATCGCACTAGAAATGAAAAGGTTGAAGAGTTCTGGTTTGCAAAAAGCACCAAGGAAATTCTGATGTAAAAAAAACAAAAAAAGGGAAACGATAGTGAGCCAGAATAATTATGAGTAATGGGCTTAACATGGGTGTCATCCGTAAGTTTAGAATTGGAGGGGGGCTGAATATAAAAATAAAAAAAATGTGCTCACTAGCCCATACCCGCGAGACCAGTGGGCCCAAGAGCCGACCCGAAATTCTAATATTCGACGGTCCCTGTTAGTTCTGAAGATTCTTCATGCCTTCAAAGAGGCAAATGTCTTGTCTTGGATATCTGTTATGTCTCGTACCCGGGGCTAACTTCGTTTGTTATGAAATCGCAAGGAATTGGAAGAACTGATTGAGCATGGGGCAGTTCTTACCCCGAGGATTTAGTGACTGAATAGTTACAGGGTGATAATCCGCTTCCACTTGCACGTGCACGGCTGCAATAGCAGCTACCTATCGAGAAGGAAAAACCGGCTTATGATTTAGTTAGTATGACCTGTGTTTGGCATTTAGAAGATCATGCAAGGTGCTCCTCCATTCCGATCTAGAAATGGATCTGGAATTTACAAGGCGTTATTTATGCTTCTTCAACTTCTTGTTAATGTCGTCGTCTCTGTGCGGCAATGGTACAGGAGATGTCGAACCTAAGTGCTTATCGCCTTGAGGGAGCCTAAAAATCTAGTATATATAAAACGTAAAATTGCATATTAAATGCATTCGTATTTAATAATATGCATCTTTTTTCCAAATAAAATTTGAAGCGCTTCTTCAAGAGAAAGTTAAAAGTATAGAACGAAAATCACTTGGTAATATTTCATAATAAAAGTGCTTTTTGCTTGGTAAATGCATTCACTATTAATGAGTTTAGAGAAAAATTTCTTGTTAATAACAAGTCAAATTGACTTCATGAATGAGAAGATTTCAAGAGTAACTTTCTGAAATGCTAATTGTATGCATCACATCAAAAGAAATCCAACTCTTCAGTAATAAGTAGTTAACGAGAGTGAAAAAAAATATTAATGTTTATAAATTGGTATAAAAAAGGATTATTGTGTTCCTAATAGCCATTCTCAATGAAGAATCACTTGAACATTTCAAATTTCTATCCCAAGGATCACTATGCACGACATGTGATGTCATACAGATACACACGTAAAGTTTAGAAAGAAAGTTGATTTCACTGTTTAGTAAAGTTCTTTTGGTCCATCAAATAAAACACATAGTAAAATACAAAATTAGAGTTAATGTTGCTTAAACGATATCAATTTCCTAAAAGAAATGAACAATTGAGTTGACAAAAAAAATTCCATAAAAAATTCAACTTTTTGTGCCTTAAAACTTACAGGATATTTGATAAGTACACAGTGATTTGATACATGTTGCAAATGAACACACTTGTAGAATTGCAGAAAAGTGGGTAATTCGCTAATTTGTTTTGGACGTTCAAGGCGGTAGGCTGGTAGCTTGCTAAAGGGTGACCTGACAAGCAAGTTAGCGGTAATATTTTCCTACAAACAAGACTGGAAAATTACCGGCAATTTTTAAATGGATATTCGTCCTAATGCATAGGACAATATCTGTGGAACGTTATTTATTAGAATTGCGCATCTATAATAACTCTACATTCTCAATGAGAATTAACAAGTGACAGAAGACAAACCAAAGCAATGAGTACTGAAGGAAATAGTGGAGATTTCAGATTCTTGGGACGTTTCGTAGGGATTCAAACTTACATTTCCGTGTTTCTTCGTCGATGTCTCAGATTCTCTGCGTCGTTTGTAGGGTTTCCCATCACCAAGGTCTTGCTCCACAATGTGTGGAATTCCAATTTGCAAAATGAATCAATGGGAATTTGATTGATCCATAGCTCTTTGCACTGAGCGCCTTCGATTCGTAGACCTTGTTATATTGGAAACATTTAACCTGGAGAAGGATTAACGTGAGAAAGGAGGGCAGCAGCAAATTATTATACCGTTCGTTCTAAAACATGATAATGTAAATACAGATGACCACAGTAAGTGATAGAGCAAACCATTTCATTGGACAACTGTTGTGGCTATTCATCATTTTCTTCGGCAGTCTCGCCTAACTTCTTGTTGAAACTTTAAACGCTCCAAAATTAGGGCACCGCTGAATAGTTATATCTGTTAAGGAAGGGAAACTCATCACTACTCCCTTTGATCGACTACCTTCTTACTCGGGAACCACTTCCTTCATCTGTTCGCAATCCACCTTCGTTAGATCAGGAAAACTCAAAACCGCTTGGGAGTCGCTCTTCACCACATGTCTCAGCTTTTCTGCTCTACCTATGCTCACTTCTTTCAATTTGGGCAGCTGGACAATTGTTTGTTCCGTACTTGAATCATGGCACCCACAATCAAATAATGATTCCAAGGAGGGACAATGTGCAACGATGGCTGTTTCCAATTTGGGAAGCAAAACCCTTGTCCGTTCTGTATTTGAATCAAGGGACCCAAAATCAAACAACGATTTCAAGGAGGGACAGTATGAAACTTTGACTTCTTTCAAGTTGTGCATTTTCCCTATGACTGTGGAAGGGAAGACGCTGAGTAGCTCTGAGCAATATCTAAGGGTGATGGTGGCTAATTTGCAGAAGGAACTTCTGGGGAGTTCACCGTGCCATATCCTTTTGATGGGCCCTATTGAATCAAAATGTAGTTCCTCCAAGCTTGGTAAACTAACCTGCTCATAAGATTTATGCATCAGATCGTAGCTATGATGATTTTGACAACTTGACTTGATCCTAACCGATCTGATTGAGAAGTGGAAGAATGAATTTTGACAAATATCCTTATTCTGACCGATGGAGTTATAAACTACGAAAGCATTGCAGCTAATAAAACCAAATAAGAATCTTCAAAGAGATATTATTACTTGCCTCACAAATTGCATGCCTGCCATGTTTATTTTAACGATAGAGGTTATGCGTACCTTTCCATCGAAGAACGAATTGGAATAATCATCTTGTGAATCTGAAGTAATTGTTCCCGACTCTTTATTTCCGCTAAGATTGCCGAACTCCAATGGAGGTTGACTGTGGAGTACATCTTCTCGTCCTTCCATCTCCGGGGATTCCAAGCGAGTGAAATGATCCATAAGAGTGTTTTCAGTAATCATTTATAAATTCTCTGAGCTAGCTACACTAGGTACAAGAAAACAATTCATTTTCTAGGCACACATTCTTTAGCAAGAATTGTTCTTCGGTTAAATGGACCCAGCTAGTGTCTTCTAAAAACGTCGAAAACTCAATCGATTAGAGGGCGAAAGCTCAGATCTTCCATCGTGCCTTTGGCATGACGGGTTGGAGTCAATTGCAACTTGCTTTATTCTCGCTTTCATTTGTTAAATAAACTGTCTTTTTCTTTTCATTAAAAATGTTAGATGAGTAAAAAAAAAATTAGTCGTAATAGAAAATGTTAAGTGCAATTATCTAAAATTGAAAGAGAAAAAATGCCAGTCAGGACAACGGAGCTTCCTTCCAGCTATAGTTGAATGTGAATCAAAATGTGGGCTCTGTGATTTGTTTGAGAGGATCTTTCATTTGTTATTCAAACACTCAGATTTATTCTTCGCATGGTTAAGAATCAATGGAACTTACACTCTTTTAACAAGACAGATTGACACTGGGAAAGAATGTAGTAGTTACCTGAATTGGAGCACTTCCGAATGTGATTCCAGCTCCAACGCAAAAGCTCGTCATTCTTGGTAAATCCATCAATTCCAGATGACATAAATTAGACAACTCGACTATGTCGTCACCGACTATGTCTTCTCTTGCATCGTCGACGAAAATGGCTCGCGTTGATTCACACCACAATACTGTAATCTTTTCTAGATGTACAAGACTTTGCATCTGCGAAAGATGCCACAAGTATTTCAATCGGTTGCAACTTTGGACATACACATCTTTTAATTTGCTGAAGCACTCTGAGGCGACAGGGCCATGGCATATCTTCTCCAGATTAATAAGAGTTTTGAGGACCAAAGTCTCTAATCTCGTAAACACAGTGAGAGGGATGCCACCGGATGAACTGGCAATATACTCGATCGAGGGGCTGTTTTCAATGTCGAGATGCTTCAGTTGTGGAAATCCTTGGATGCACAACTCGTGAGCGCTGCACAAAGCGCGAGCATTCTCCTTGGACTATCCCAGCCCTTCCAAATACAAGTATTGAGTCTTATGTAGAGTTTTATGTACCCATTCTTTTGAAAGAATGCTATCGCCCCCTCGTAACTCGAGCTTCATGGTTCTCGAAACTTCAAATTTCATCAAGTCATAAACATCTCCTATCTCGATCCAAAATCTGATCAGTTTCCCAAATGGCAGGTCACTAGCATTTAAGAGCATGGTGGGAGCAGGGATCGATATTTCCAGAGCGGTTAGCTTTGTCAAGCTCTTCAACTCGGCAAGCTTAGCTTTACAGGATTCCGACGGTACTTCATCCTCGCCCACCCATCCATCAAAGCTTCGTTGCATAAGTAACTCTTCCAAGTTAATCAAGCCTTTCAGGACACCAGGCTCGATTATCTCAAGCTCATCGCAACTGCTTAGATTCAACGATCTCAGATTCGTTAGGTCCCCGATTTCTTTAGGCAGCCTAGAAATCGAGGACCCAGCAAAGCTGAGAATCTGCAATGCTTTGAGCTTTCCAAGAATTGCCACATCCTCCACATCACAATTGTCTAAATATAATGATTGCAGGTTCAAAAGAACTTCGATCGAGGAAGGTAAATTAGTAAAATGCATGGAGCGAAGATAGAGGACTCGAAGCTCCTTCATGTATGTGAAGTCCAGTTCATCATAATCCCTCGTGTCACGTTCTTTCGACACCATGAGTATTATCATGTCAGGAAACCCACGTCGAATCAGTTGAGCAAGCCTATCACTGCCAAAGTTAACCAGACATGCCCAACATTTTTCAAGCTTGTCATTTGGCCACAAGCCATGATTGCTGTTAGTCATTAAGGAAATCTGATCTTCAAATAGAGTTGAGACGACCACCTCGCTGTATAGATCATGTATGGTCACATTTTCCTCGTCATCGCCACCGTCCTGCAACAAGCAAACGGAACGAAGGCTATCGAGCATAGCACCCAATCTGTCCCTTGCACCTTACATCGTCTTATTGAATCTCTCAAACAATCCCAAACCCATGCCTAGTACCAACAGAATTTCGACTTGAATGGTCCCGCCAATAAGACCACAGAACAAGAATAAGGACTTGGCATCCTCGCTCTCCAAATCGTCGTAACTCAACTTCACTATGGTTTCCATATTTGACTCCTCTATTTTTATCAATACATTTCTCCATGAGGACACACTGCTATATTTCAAAGTGCTTGCGACAGAGATAATCAGAAGAGGCAAACCTGCGAGTTTCTTCACCACTTGAGCTGCTATTGGTCTCAATTCCTCCTCGTCTTTGAGCTTGTTGCCGACCGTCTTTTCAAATAGCCTGAATGCTTCGTCGTTGTTTAAACCTTCAAGAAGAAATGTTCGATCGGCATGCATCTTTTGCTCGAGAATGTCTTTATATCTCGACGACAGCAGCAACTTGCATCCCCTCCTCTCGTCTCCCGACGGAATTCCGACTGCGTTCAAGTCAAGTTTGTCCCATAGATCGTCCAATATTATGAGAATCTTCTCGTTTGGATCCCTCTGCAATCTCCTAGACAGAAGATATTTTTTTCCCTCTTCACTCGGCTCGTCCTTCAGATTTAGACTCAAGGCATAAGCAATATCGTATTGGATTTTTGTCAAGTCCAGATTCTGCGAGACTTTCGCTTTGATGATCATGTGGAATGGTCCCCCCTCTTTCTTGAGATTCTTCTCGGCTTCCTCCAAAAGCGTAGTCTTCCCCACGCCGCCAGGCCCGTAGACCCCAATCACTTTTAGCTTCTCATCACCCAGAGCTTCCATTATGCCCTGAAAGATGGAAGCTCGAGAATCCATGATAGTGTCGTCCATATCACCAGCCGACGAATTCACGTCGGGAGCACCGCCAACAAGCCCCGGTGGAGGATTCTTGAAGTCAACCTTCTCAAGTTGACCCCGCGGAATGAGTGCCTGGATGTCCTTGACCATCCTGCTGGCCTCTTTGCCGAGATGATGACGTGCCTTCGGGTTGGGAAGCCACCTGCAGAAGCAAGTTTTCTTGGCTCTTCCATCATAATCTAGCAAGTCACGCACCAGGTTGGCGACTGTCTCTGTCTCTTTCACCCATTCCTCGACGTCAGCTTCTATTGGATTCATGTTGTTTCGAGCTTCATCGACGGAATGCTGCGTCCTTTGCCTTGCATTTTCCAGCTGGACAAATTCTTCCTTAAGTTCGCCAACATAGCAATTGGTGAATATCACGTAGCCGCATTGACGGCCGATCGGAGCGACCAAGTACTCTGCCACTTTGGAAGCTACAGACAGAACGATATCCGCCATTTCCTCCTTTTGGGCTTCTTTCCGATCTGCTTTCCTTCCTCTTTATAGAGAAATGAAAGTTAACGAAATGAATGAAGAAGAGGAAGGCTGTGGTGATGGAACCCGAAAACGAAATTGCTGAAGAAGAGGAACGGTTCAATAAGATGAATAGCTCAGTGTGTGTTCATGTAGGAGTGGAGATAGCCCAAGAGCCCCACCTAAAAACTATATCAAAAATCCTATACCCGTTGGTGGAAGACAAGCAAGTCCACTCCAACATTTCTTTGTACTAAATTTGCATCCGGACCCCGGATCCCACCCCCTTCAAGTGCCGAAGCCGTCCAGCTGTCCAGCACTGTCATCCTCTATTAAAGCTTATCAACAACGTTTGACGTACGGGAGAAAGCTACCTTCAACGGATCCGGATGTCCAGCACTATCATCCTCTGTTAAAGCTTATCAACAATGTTTGACGTACGGGAGAAGGCTACCTTCAACTAGCGATGAAGAAAAATTGATCCATTTTAAAATATTGGGTCTGTCTCACCGAAAGTCGCCATCACTACGGCAATCGTCTGCGTTGAAAATTTGTGTTATGATCTCTTTTAAAATGTATTTTAGTGTTAGCCAGTGTGGAAGGTTGGCAGTTTGTAGGAAAGTAACATCTTATTTGATCTCTAAGCTATTGTTATTTAAACTCCCCGCCTCGGCATTGTTCTTAATTTTATGTATTTGAACATTTAACAATAATTAAAATCCCTTACTAGTTGTACCAACACAACATTTAAATTAATATTGCTTCTCAATGCACTTTTCAACATACTTTACCAAACATTAATTGTTTGCTACCTTTAGCCTAAAATCTTTTGCATTTGTATAAAGGCATTTCCAAAAGCACCACCAAATGCGCCCTTCGTCTTCTTCAACATGAAAGTTAAATATTTCGCTGCGTATTTTTGGCTTGTGACATAGTATGTTTTGTTGACAGAGCAATTTAAAGTTTTTTGAATGTTCGTGTGAACTGTTAGAGTGAGTCGTTCATAGTAGACGAAGAAGCAAGTTGAGATATGTCCGTCCAAATAGTTTGCAGATAGATGCATGACTTTTCCTCGCTTTTCCATTGGGAGTTTTCGTCAAGATGGGTCGAAATCAAAATATAGATCTGTGCCAACATTAATTCACTATTTATTTTGCACATATTGACGCTGAATTATAGAATAAAATGGGGAAAAATAGTTCAAAGTCGGAAGTAAAAATGAAACATATGATTAGATATATGTATTAACTGTTGGAGGTAATGGGTTTTGAGAGAGTAGAGAGTGTTTGCTTGAAGTATTACACCTTGAGACATCAAGTTTGGAATGCTCAACAGTGTTACCTCCAGCGTAGGGCGAACCCTAGAATATATATAAGCAAGCTATTAGGCTCCAGCCCAAATGGACCCAAATAACCAAGCCTTCACCTATTGGGCTTGTATGTGAACATATTACAAGGATTATATTCACAATATATCCAACAATCTTCTCCTATGTTCACCATACAGCACAATCCAATACGGTGTCAGTGTGATGTTCAAACAAACATGAATCATCCACATTCAGTCCAAATAAGTGAATCATCCTTATCATGAATCTGTTCTGAGATCAGCATACCATAATAAATCTCTGAATCAGTTCACAACCAACATATGCATAGCAGTCAAGTATAAGTAGGCCAATCAAAATAGTCTGAGGCCTTACAAATACAAAAGATAAGCATAATGATGTTCACAACACAAGGACAGAAAATATAAGTCTCAAGTAAATGGACTTCATCAAAATGGGCATTTGCAGGTGAACTGTCAAGTCCCCCACACACTCTGAATGATATATTCATTCATCAAGTAGGTCATCCTGGTCAGGATCCCACTCATTAAGCTCTCATCCATCTCTGCCATCCCCTGTAGAATTTCACATATGAATTTCATATTACTATGAATTCAATCATTTGAATAATCTACTAAAAGTGTCTAGTTCTACTAAAAGAACTTAGTACCATAACACAAGGCAGAGAAGAACATATATCGATGTCATAAAGCATCATAATATCATGTTCATAAGCATCAAGCCAGTTTCATAAATTATGAACAAGGCCTAAACAGTTTGATTTACAAAGAGCCATCAACCCAAGTTTATTCGTAAGAGAATAACCATTGCCTAGTTTCAAAGAACCGGACCAACAGTCAAGTCACTTACAATAACTAGTTATGTAATGTCAAGTTTCAATTAAGAACAAGACCAACAGGCTTCTTATGCAACCAACTATTTCTGTGTTCCAATTTGGAATGTCACAATTACTGATTCCTTAAAGTCAAATAATCTCGCATCAAGTTTGGAATGGGATCATTTAACCAAAGGATAGTCCAAACCTGGTCGGGTTGTATCATCAAGTTTGGAATGACACAAACTTCCCAGATAGAACCTCTGAATCAGGTTAAAGCCATCTTCATCAAATTTGGAATGAGACAACTAACCCTTTTCAGATTTATCGGCAACCATGAACATCGATGAAACACATAGAATGTGCTTATCATTTTGGCCAACAAAAGAAGATTCGATAATTCAAAACACACATTTAGAAAGTAAGTAAATGGTAATTAAGACTTATCTTTCAAAATCTTTAACCCCATTTCCCCCACTGTTTTGAATAATCGATCTTTAAACAAACCCTTTGTAAGAGCATCGGCCATGTTATCCTTCGATCTCACATCGATCGAGGTGATAACTCCTTGTTCTCTCAGATAATTCAACAATGCATGTCTCAGTCTCACATGTCTTCTCTTTGAATTAAAGAGAGCATTTTTGACGACTTGGACTGCCGCTTGATTATCACAGAACAGGCTTAAAGAATTTATCTTTAGCCGAGATAACGGAATATCCATAATCAGATTCTTTATCCACTCTGCCTCTTCGCCGGCTGAAGCTAAAGCAAAGAGTTCTGATTCCATAGACGACAATGCAATACAAGTCTGTCTTTTGGATTTCCAAGTAATAGCAGCTCCACCCAACGTGAATACATATCCACTTGTGGACTTACTATTTCCAATCTCTGAGCACCATGAGGCATCAGAATATCCATCCACAGTTGGAGGAAAACCAGAGTAACATAGAGCATAATCTTTAGTACCTTTAAGGTATCTCATCAGCCTATTGATGGCATCCCAATGCTCTTTACTAGGATTACTAGTGAAACGACTCAGCATGCCAACTGTAAAGGCTATGTCAGGTCTAGTGCAACTCATAGCATACATGAGACTACCAATCAGTTTCGAGTACTTTAACCGATCCACGCTGGTCCCTTCATTGGGACTCAGTCTTTTATTATAATCATATGGTGTCTCAATCGGTTTACACTCACT
Source organism: Rhodomyrtus psidioides (assembly GCA_021437785.1). NCBI lineage: Eukaryota > Viridiplantae > Streptophyta > Magnoliopsida > Myrtales > Myrtaceae > Rhodomyrtus > Rhodomyrtus psidioides. The sequence goes on along the minus strand of JAILYB010000044.1, from coordinate 4,050,648 downwards.
GTATCCCCAGGTAGAAAGTAGCTGCTCAATATAATGAGTCTGGCTAAGGGAGACGACTTGCCTTTCAAAGCTTACTTTCATACCAAGAATGGTATTGGCAATACCAAGATCTTTCATGTCAAATTCTTTAGCTAAAGTAGCTTTCACGTCACTCACTACAGAATGATCGGAGCCAAGAATTAACATGTCATCAACATACAAGCAAATGATGACTATCTTATTTGACATAGAACGATGGTAAAGGCATTTATCTGAGTAACTAGACTGGAAGCCAAAACTCTTTACCACTTTGTCAAACTTAAGATGCCACATCTTAGGTGCTTGTTTAAGACCATACAAAGATTTGTTCAATTTACAAACTTTGTCCTCAAGTCCTTTCATGACATACCCTTCCGGTTGTTCCATGTAAATTTCCTCATTTAACTCTCCATTTAGGAAGGCTGTTTTTACATCCATTTGATGCACTACAAAGTGTTCAATAGATGACAAAGCAAGAATAATTCTTATAGTTGATAGATGACACACAGGTGAATAGACATCAAAATAGTCTATTCCACTCTGCTGTTTATAGCCTTTAGCTACTAAACGTGCTTTGTATCTGGCTATTGATCCATCACTATTCAGTTTCTTCTTCAATACCCACTTACAGCCTATAACCTTAGCCCCTTTTGGCAAATTGACTAGCTGCCAAGTGTGGTTCTGTAGCAGAGAGTTAATTTCATCATCTATAGCTTCTGCCCAAAGTAGAGATTCCCTAGATCTCATTGCTTCCTGATAGGAGAATGGATCATCCTCTAGGTGATAAGTGACAAAGTCCTTACCAAAACTTTTGGAAACTCTCTCTCTTGTAGATACTCTAATTGGATCTGGTTCAACAACCAGTTGTGTGGGATTAGTGCCAGAAGGGCCTGTTTCAGATTCTACATTAGACTCTGTAATCATATCTGTAGATCTAGAAACACTCAATCCATGATCTTTGAGAAACTTATTTTCAAAGAATTCTGCATCTCTAGATTCTATCACTGCGTTAGTAGATAGATCCAAAAACCTGCCTGCAGCACTATCTTCTGCACTACCTAGATATACACAAGTAATTGTTCTAGGTCCCACCTTAGTTCTCTTAGGATCTTGTATTCTTACATAAGCAATACAGCCCCAAGTTTTAAAAGTATCATATCTACAAGGATGCTTATGACATATCTCATAAGGTGTCATAGACAACTTAGAGTGTGGCAACCTGTTCAGGATGTGATTAGCAGTTAGAACTGCTTCTCCCCAGTAGGAGGAAGGCATGCCAGCTGTAAGTAGCATTGAATTTAACATTTCTGTTAACGTTCTGTTCTTACGCTCTGCAACACCATTTGATTGGGGTGAGTAAGGAGCGGTAGTTTCAAGTATTATGCCCTCTGAAGCACAAAATTCCTTGAACCTTGTCATTGTATATTCTCCTCCTCTATCACTCCTAAGCCTTTTGATTTTCAAGTTGAGTTGATTTTCTACTCTGGACTTGAAAATCTTAAACTTCTCAAAAGCCTTATCTTTCGATTTCAACAAATAGACATGACAATATCTTGAAAAATCGTCTATGAATGTTATCAAATACTTCCGACCACCTCTTGTGACGAAATTTCTAAAGTCACAGAGATCAGAATGTATTAGCTCAAGAAGTTGTGTGCTTCTAGAAACCAACTTAAAAGGTTTTCTAGTGATTTTAGCTTGTGCACACACTTCACATTTGTCAAATCGAATAGATGTGTCCAATGGAATGTTGTGAGTTTTAGCTAGATGTTGCATTTTCCTGTAGTTCACATGTCCAAGTCTATTGTGTAATAACTTTGGATCAATCAAAGTAGAACTCACATGGTTTATTCTATCAGTATCTAAACTCAACCTATACATGCCATTAACCATGAATGCACAACCGAAATAACATGAGTTAACTGATAAAGTTACTCTACCATTCATAGTTGAAAAGGACATACCAGCTTTATCAAGTAAACTCATAGAAATCAAATTCTTTTTCAGTAAAGGTACTACTCTAACATGTTTAAGAGTTAGTAATTTACCTGAAGAAAGCACCAAATTTGCAGTTCCAGCATGAGTCACCTCTGCCTTACCACCATTGTAATTTTCTACGGTGTCTTTCACTTATGTGACCTCAGTGAGTAAGTTCTTATCATTTGTAGCATGACAAGTAGCGCCACTATCCAACCACCACTCAGAAGAGACATTGGCCTTTCCATCCTTCATCATTCCAATAAAGGCTTGAGGCTCAGACTCATTAACTAGTATATTAGCCTCATTTTGTGGTGTGTCTTTCTTTGGCTTCTTTGGTAGCTTACACTCTGCTGCCCAGTGACCCCACTTTCCACAGTTATGACACTTGCCCTTCTTCTTTCTTTTGAAGATAGTCTTTTTGGCCTTTAACTGTGAAGAAGATTCACCTTTTGGTGACTTGAACCTTTTATGAGGTTTATAGGAATGTGAAACTAAGTTGGCAACTGACTTTTGTTGTCCTGCTTGTTCCAAACTCTTCCTAGAAAAGTTTTGATCCTCAATATGAATATACCTCTTTAGTTCATCAAGTCCCATCTGTTCTTTCTGTCTGTGCATTTCAGTCTTGAAAGAACTCCATTCAGCAGGTAGCTTACTCAACACAAGGCCGACAAAGAGATTATCGGACAAATCAGAGTTATCCTCTTTCAACTTGTTCCTCATGTTCTCAAGTTCAACTAACTGTGAGGTGACACTCGAATTCGTATTGAATTTAAAGTCAAAGAACTTCTCCGCTATGAGAGTTTTAGAGAGCCCCTCTTGCTTTTGGAACTGAGTGTTCAAGTGATCCCATATCTCTTTCGCCGTCTTATACTCACTATAAGTCATAGCTAGACGAGGATTTAGAGAATTCAACAAGTAATCTCTACAAAAATCTTCATCTTTGTTCCATTGATATTCATCGACATCCTCAGTGGTAGATGCAAAGTCACTTACAACAGTGTAGAATATTTCACGCTCTTTCATGCCAAATTGAACGTGCAATTTCCAACCATGAAATTCAGTGACATCAAATGATTGCAGCTTTATAATATCATAGGAACTATGTTTTGCCATTCCAATCAGAGCAAAGAGTTAGAAAGACTGCACCTTGGAGTCCTCGAAGCTCCCAAAGTCGAATAATGCCTCTAACCTTGGTCTAACTGCTCTGTAGAGATGGAATTTGCCAAAACTGACCTCAAAATTGGGTCCGGAGCGCCCAAAAACCTTAAGATGGACTGCCCTTGTCGTCGGAAACTCGCTGAAAATTGGTCGAAAATACGCCACAAATACGCTGGAAATATGCCAGAAATACACTAGAAATACTTCGGGAATACACTGTGGAATACGTCGGAAAATACTCCACAAATACGCCTGGAAATACACCGAAAAATACAGTACCCGCGCGGTGCTACAGTAATCCGGGTGCTACAGTAAATCTTCAATCTACAGTAATCTTCCATCTACAGTAACCTCGAGCTACAGTAATCTTCAATCTACAGTGTTTCTTCCGACGGCCGTATCTCCTTCGTCCGACCTCCGTTCGACGCAAGTGACCACTCAAAACGTTCGTATCGACGAGACGAACAAAACCCAAGTGGTCTCACTTTCTGAAACTAGCTATAATTTCTGAAATCTTGATTCAAAGATTTCGGTGCTACAGTAAAACCCGAATCTTCAACCTCAGATCTTGGCCAAACCAACCGTCGAAATCGAAAGTAATTCGTACCTGCGAGTTCGTCCCGACGAGACCTTCAAGTAGACACCTTGCTCGCTCAAATCCGACACTCGAAGATAATACTTCAAGATTGTTGGAGGTAATGGGTTTTGAGAGAGTAGAGAGTGTTTGCTTGAAGTATTACACCTTGAGACATCAAGTTTGGAATGCTCAACAGTGTTACCTCCAGCGTAGGGCGAACCCTAGAATATATATATAAGCAAGCTATTAGGCTCCAGCCCAAATGGACCCAAATAACCAAGCCTTCACCTATTGGGCTTGTATGTGAACATATTACAAGGATTATATTCACAATATATCCAACATTAACTGGTATTTATTACGACTCATGTTAAGTAGAATTTAAACCGAACCCCTTGCTATGATGAACCTGTTTGGATGCAATCTGTACTTCACCTATGCATCTATCAACAAATAATGCGCATATTAGCATCTTTCGATCATTTTGTCATCCTCAAAACCTCACAGAGCTCTCCCAACAAGTCTGAGATTCAAGAAGAACGGGTTTGGAGCTCTCTTCGCCTGATATTACGAAAACTTGGGCCTAAGTAAATCAACTGATGTACGCGAAAGCCTTTGCACAAGCATGGAATTAACTAGACAATTTGTATGATGCATATCTTATCCGATACGGTTTAAGAAACTTTGCCTACGGACGGAGCTGTTGAGCGGACTATCACAAAAGTTTGGAACCTAGCGAAGAAAAAGATGCAGCGACATTTGGTTGTACTTTTATTTTTATTTTTATTTATTTGAATCATGAACCTGTTTGTATTATTCTGAAGTTGTATTTCTCTGAATACAATAAATTTATTTGCCATCTTCATGGAAATTGTTTAGTGACGTTTGAGCACGCAAATATTTTTGAGCTGGTTCATATATAAAGTCAAGCTTAACTTCATCTTACATATCGATTTATATATTAGCGAAATGGTCCATTGATGAAGGCTTCATCATGGCGTTGCAATCAGATTAACAGTGAATAACTTTGCACGTGTCAAATGAATTTATGAGTATGATTATTATTGTTTACTAGGTTAGGTAAAATATAATGGAAGATCGCTCCTTGCAAGTCTTTATTATGTATTATTGGAATTAAGAGGAGATACTTATCCAAAAAATCCCAAACCTTTTGTACATCGGCCAATAAAGTCCTAAATCTTTTAACTGCGTCAAATTTAAAATTTAATCTTAAATTTTTTGACAGTTAACAAAAATTCAAAAGATTTAAGACAAAAATGACACAAAGAAGGTATTAACACCACGAGATGTTCCAATTCCCGGGTCAAGTTATCTCTCTAGATCAATTATCGCTAGTTTCATCAAAAGTAGTTCATAAGAAGATCATAGAGTCGTCGTCGAAGCCGAATACATCTGTACTTTAGGCGTCACAAAGAAATCCCTCGATAACAATAACAAATTTTTGACCAAGTAAATTCATTCCCCTAGGAGAATAAATTGATTAAATGCTAATGCTGCCTTTAATTGCTCCAAGAAAGGCGCAATTAGATATTGGGAGCTACGGAGGGAGGCATGTGCTGAAAATACCAACTCTTACCACCGGAAGTCCTCCGATGCTCACATGCTGGGCAATGTGTAGTGACAATACTTTTTGTTTTCTCAAGTACCCCCTCCCGTCCTCCAATGAGCACAGGTTATAAAGTATGTCATTTAATTTATTTATTTTTCGTTAGGCATGTCATCTAATTGAATACGCTTAACCTTTTCTTTTTTGGGTTGAAAATGAAATTATGAAGTTGAAGTTGACAAAATAATCCATGATATCTTATATCTTAGTTAATGCAATGAAATACTTATTTTGTAATTTGTCCAAAGGTGTAAGCCACACAGGATTGAATATGGCAGAAAAGGCTCAGACGATGTTCTAAGGAGCTCAGATTCTGTATGGAGCTCAGGCATTGGAATGAAGCTTATGGTCTAAGAGAGTATTTCAAGTGCAGCGACCAAAGTATCAAGAGATATCAATAAGATGATTTAATTGGAATATTACAATATCACAACGGCTAGCAAATCAAGCTGAATTGTTCTTCAAGATCCTCAAGCCTAATGATCAATCAAGTTCGTGGATTAAAGAAGACAATGATGACTCACCTGATGAAGAACTCTATCTATGGAAACCCAACACCACGATTGTATGGGCGATTTGATACAAGGGGAGATTCTTTCTTTTTTTCGACCTCAACGGCTACCAGATCTTCTTGATATAGTCTCGTCCAAATGGGAAAGTTTGAAGAGTGATCTTAGACACCTTGCAACAGGTAGTTGAAGGTGAAGGAGTATATAAGAACGTCTCAAGGACGAAGAGGGAAATATACGTGCAAGATAGCAGAATGCCAAATTCCAAGATCAAGAGTGTTTCACATTCTTTACATACCTTTGATTCAAACACCGTAGTACTCAGCGGAGAACATTCGAGTGTGTGATCGTTAGGTGGGAAAGTCTTTTGACTCAAGAACTATCACTGAGTTGTAACATCTAAGCTATTTACAAGTGAAATCCAGCCGATTGGTTGCCAACATGAAGAAGTGAACACAGTCTTGAACTAAACCAAGCCAGTGCAAATTCTCTATCCCTTAAACTCTTTATTATTATATGATAGTAGTATTGTGCACGTGACTGCATATGAGGATACGTCAAATCTTATTAAGCAATCATCTTCTCTACAAAGCTCTGAGCTTATCCGTTTGAATTTCCACATTGATTTCTAAAATCTTTTGAAATCGCTTATTCATACCTCTCTAGATGATAACGCTAGCGATAACACGATCAAGTTGAAGAAACAAGTAATAGATTGAACAACTATCCTTAAAAATATAAGGATAAATATTCGTGAGGCTACTCATGATAGTGTGAAATAAAGAGTAGCATTGATCGATAATGAAGAGTTCTCTAGTTGAATGCCTCAACTATTTTAGTATAAGTACTTTGTACTTGATATAGTGAATCTCCAAGCTATTAAAATAGTACTCTATAGAAATTTGTAACAAAAGAAGGTTCAAAAAAATACTGATAATATACCAAAGGAATAGATTAGCATCAAGCAGTCACTTAGACTTCTCCTATTGAGTGATTCGTTAATTGAAATATGCAAAAGTAGAGCAGGAACAAGTTGTTTAATATGAGAGCATGGGAATGAAGAATTTGGAAATCTTACCCCTTTTCATCTTACAATTTCTTGTGCAAAGGAATTCTGTAATTTTCATATGGAACTCATTTAACTTTCATGCGCATCGCACGTGTCATAATGCTGACAGTTACTATAATAGTGATTAGCTTAACATAAAAGAAAAGTTAAAGCACAATTGTCAAATTTATCAGGACAATGCACTTAAGTTCTAAATATGGAGAATTTCAATGATTTTCTTAAGCATGCGTAATATAATAGCGCAACAAATAATGTCTAAAATCAGGCGAAAGTGATCGCTTTCACTCATTTAAGTTATTCAATATTATCACGACAATGCACTTAGATTAGAATTTATCCATAACCCTACAATGTATGGTCCAATGACTGGTCCCTCGTCATTATAGCCCAAGGGAGGCAAAGCCAAAGCAACGAGTAGTGAAGGAAATTGTCACAAACTTCGTGGGAAGTTTAGAAGAGAATGCAGAAATAATAATCATGCAATAGACACAAACTTTGTGGCTCCACTTCATAAAACTTAGTCTTCCCCCTCGTCCCCCCCACTTTCCTCACTTTCTTCCTCAACTTCCTCCACGCTTTCCTCGCTTTCCTCCTCAATTTCCTCCACACTTTCCTCGATTTCTTCCTCAATTTCCTCTACACTTTCCTCGCTTTCCTCCTCAGTTTCCTCGCTCTCCTCCTTCCTTTCCTCCTCATCCCCAAAGCTTTGGTCCGGCTCTGTTCCACAGCTTACTCTTCTGAAGACTTCCAAGGATGGGAATTCCGCACAGTATTTCTCCGGTAAGAATCTCCTGAATTTCGGCAGATTGTCAAGTCTAAGAGCCCTTAGTTCGGAGAAGGCGATTGTCGTGCCATTCGCTTCCTCACATTCTTCACGGCCAGCAATGAGTTCCATCTCTTCACATGACCCTACCACCAGCTCTTCGATTTGCCCGAGAAAATCCGCCGTGAAAGTTGGGAAAAGCGTTTCCAAATGCGAACACCTCCAAGCCTCTATGAATCTCAAGTTTGGAAATGGGATGGTCGGGAGACCGTCGGATTGCCAAATGTGCCTCAAGTTTTCAAGACGATCCAAATAAAGACTCCTCAATGTACCGCTCCTCGTATCCGTCCCGTCAGTTTCGTATATGGTCTTGATCGAACGGCAAAAACTCACTTTTAGGATCTTGAGACAGCACTGCAGTCTGTTCCACATATGGGATGGGGCAATACGTTGGAGATTGTTACAGTGCTCCAATTTAAGAGATTCCAAGTTGCAAAAGGAATCATTGGAAATTCGATTGTTCCACAGCTCTTTGCACTGAACTCGTCCAATCTTTAGTTTACATAAATTGGGAAACGTAACCTGCACGAGAATAAAGTGAGGAAAAAAAAAGATAGTAGGACAAATTATTTCATTGTTCAATCTAAAACTAGATAATGCGAGAATACAAGTAATAGTAGTAGGGCATAGAGCAAACCATCTCATTAAACAACGGTCGGGGCGATTCATCATCCTCTTTGGCCGCCTCGCCTGGACGCCTCTCGAAACTTATAGGACTTGGAACGAACTCTCCAAAGCTAGGGCATCGCGAAATAACTAGATATTCTAAGGTGGCAAACTCATACGAACAACTTCCCGAACTGAAACTGATCAGGCTAAAGAGCTCTTCAAGTCTTAATTCACTTAAGGAAGGGAAACTCATCACATCTCCCTTTGATCGATCGCCTTCTTCCTCGCGAACCACTTCTTTCATCTTTCCACAATCGGTAATCCATAGTTGCTCGAGATTTTCTAGAGTTGTGGTCATATAACTGGGGAAGAGATACGTTAGGTCCGAACAAGCTTCAACCTCCACAAACTCTAGACTAGGAAAAGCCATAACTGTTTGGGCGTCACTCTTCACCATGTGCCTCAGCCTTTCTGCTAGCATCACCTTCACTTTTTCCAATTTAGGGAGCAACAGTTCCGTATTTGAATCAAGGGACCTGCAATCAAACAACGATTCCAGGGAATGACAGTAAAAAACGAAGACACTCACCAAATTGGGGAGCAATACCCTTGTTTGTTCTATATCTGAATCAAGGGATCCACAATCAAACAACGATTCCAGGTCGCGACAACTTGAAACTTCGACCTTTCTCAAGTTGTGCAATCTCCCTATAATTGTCGAAGGGAAGACCTGGAGTAGGTGGTAGCAACTGTTCAGGGTGAGTGTGGCTAACTCACATAAGGAACCTCTGGGAAGTTCATCGTCCCATATCCTCTTTAAGGATCGTACATACTCAAGTTCTAACTCCTCCAAACTTGGTAAACTAACCTGCTCGTAAAAGGTACGCGTCATATTACAGCTACGAAAAATTTGACGATTTGGCCTAATGCTAACTATCTGTTGACGCGGTGGAAGATTGACAAATGTGGCCGTAAACTATGAACACATTTGAACAAATAAAAACCAAATAGGAATCTTCAAAGAGATGTTGTTACTTGCCCTGCAAAGTGCGCACCTATGGCTATCATGGGTATAATATCAAGAGAATGGATGTGTACCTTTCGATCGAAGAAGGAATCAGAACAAGCATCCTGTGAATCAGAAATGTTATGCTAGCAAGGCCCATTTGTCAAATAGTCATAATGGCATAGAGTGCGACCGTGACTTTAATCTTAGTCAAATTCATTCCCCAAAAGAAGTACCTACCCTCAGAGAGTTGCTACCCCTGAGAATAAAATACGATTCATCTATATGCATCAAAGTGTCCGCGAAGCTTGTGGTAGATTTGGTTGGTAAACCTCGAGCTGAATATTTTTTAGATTAGTTGTCCCTACAAGGGCACTAGTTTATGACGTTGTGACGTGTTGATTATAACTCGAAGTTGATTCCGATTGATTTGAAGTCCTACCCATAATTTGATTCCAAGGAAACCTGGACCATTTTTGGAAAGTCCAAATTGGACTCAGGAGCCTGATTCTCAATTTACGATTCAGCATGTATTGACAAGGTTCTAAAAACAAGTTTGAAATTGAATACCAATGATTTTCGACGGAGAATCAGAACTCGAATACACTTTTATATGACCAAAATTGATGAAAATTTAGTAATGAAGGAAATTACCGGTCAAGACCTGAATCAAAATACACACTGATGATCCAGTTCATGAATTTCATCAAACATGTGATATACATTTCTACTAAGGAGCTTAGATCCAAAAGCAAAGCAACGATTCACATTCAAATCATCGCAAAGAAAATGCCACAATTCAAAATCATTAATGCAGCCTCAATCACAACCGCACTTCACATAGACGGTAGCAGTACCTCCCAGCCTCTGCTTCGTACATTAAGCAATGGAAAACAGAGCATATGCGGTTTAGTTGATTGAAGAATGACTAGCTATAGCGATTGATATAGGGTATGAGTAAAGAGATAACAGAAGCGGACGTCAAGGAATGGAATTGTTGAAGCAGGCTGTCTACTTTGGCATTTCAAACCTCGGAACTGTTGGCAACAGGGAAGCAATGACTATCAGCAACGAAGCGAGAGGAAATGGTTCAAAAGAAATCACCGAGCAGATAATGAAGAGGGAATGAAGATCAAAGGAATCCCCGAGGGCTAGAGAGAATTGGATGAGCTCCTTTTTGTGTGTGAAGATGCTCTGTTTCTGGTCTGCTTGAGCCTGACCACCTCTCTCTCCGTCTCTCCATCAACCTCCCGCTGCAATACGACTACGTGTACGTGAGCTAATATTATTCAAACAAAGAACATCTTTTTATTCGAGTGAAGAAATGAAAAAGCTGTTGCTAAAAATAGCCTGAGCATCGCGTTAGTGTGTGCATGACCATACATAAAATTATATGTTTACTACTAAATTCGGTCAATTGTAGCTTTACTCTATGATAAAATAGTGCTGCCGTAGAAGCTATTTTTCTACTGAACGTGGATATCATAAAAATCCCAGTTATAAAAGGTATCCATTACATGTGCATCCGTGATATACAATTGAAAGGTATTGATCCACAAAAGAGACCAAGGCTTCGTTTGCTTCGCGAAAAATGCGACGTTTTCGAAAAATATTTTTCAAAAAGTTATTTTCTAGGAAAATGATAATATTTTTCGGTATTTGGCTAAACTATGAAAAAGACTCAAAAAATATTTTCCGGCACCGATCGATCATATAAGAAAAATTAGGATTCATTTTGATTAAGTTTCCTTCCTATTAATATGGAAGTTCTTCTCAGATACAAGGAAATGGTTCAGTGCATGAAAAATCAGATTCCTCCATGTACTCCTTTTAATATTTTTTTATTTTTTTTTTATAAAAAATTAATTTTTCATTAATTTTTTATTTTTTTCTTTTATCCTTCTACCTCCTTCTACCCCCTATCTCCAGACCACCGTTCCTTCTTCTTTCGGCGCCACTCTGTCCTCCTTCCTCCGACCGCCATGTGATGGCCATGACTCGGCCTAGCGAGCTCGAGACCGGCGAACAAGGAGCTCGCAAATCAAGGTGAGCTCGAGCACGGGGCTTGACAAATCTAGTCAATCTCATCCATGGCACCAAGCTCGAGCTTGACAAATCGGCGAGCTCTTCCCTTGCTGGCCTCAGTCGAGCTCAAAGCTTTCTGATCTAGCGAGCCTCGAACTCACTGGCCATGACTGAACCCGAGATCGCCGAGCCGGGCTGAGTCATGGCCATCACAGGGCGGCCGAAGGAAGGAGGACGAAGTGGTGCTGGAGGAAGGAGCGGCATTCTAGAGGTAGGAGGAAGGAGCACATAGAAGGAGAAAATAAAAAATAAAAAATTATTAATATATAAGATTTTTGAATTTTAAAAATAAATAAATAATGCAAATAAATTAAAAAATTAATTAAAAACAAAGAAGTGGAAATCATTTTCCTCAGTTTTAGAAGTAAAATTTCCTTGACCAGATATTTTCTACCTCTGAACGCCAGAAATTGAGGAAAATGTTTTTCAAGAAAACCTTTTAGCGAAATAAATGGAGCCTAAAAGAGCGAAGGAGGAGGGTCACCAATAATTTTGATTCTTTCTTGATGACCGCATAAGGAGGCAGCGTAAAGGGCAATGTGGGCAACTGAATCAATTAACTCTCTCTCCCGTATGACCGAGTTGGAATATTTCCCTGTAACATACTCATCCTGAGGAGGAAGAGGAGGAGGAGGCCATTTTGAGAGAGAGAGAGAGAGAACGAAGGAAGGTATAACGCTCACTTTCTAACCCTCTCTCCATCAACCAAGTTCAATAATACGTACCTCGACAATATACACAACGGATTACACGGAATTAACAAGCCGAAATCTTACTTGAATCATTGATCGTAAAAGTATATCATGATTAGTGAACATTACTCGTTAGCCATAGATTAAAAAGCCCAAGAGCAGATGAAAAAGATTCTGAGTCCGACAATCGCTTGTTTTTTGAGAAAATTCTACAGAGAGTAGTGCGAGTATAAGCACTTGTAAACGTTGCACGTTCTAACAAAGGGAATATATAGTCTTCCTCTATTTGAAATGGGAAATAAATTGCCCATTATTGCGATTAATAAGACTTGCCTTTTGCCTTTTGGTGTTCCTCTATAGGTAATCGCTACCATCGCTACCATATAATAAAAGCAATTTCGATTTTTTCTCTTCGTGTGCGCAATTAATGCAAGTTAAAAAATCATCTCTCACTCGCCCATAAAGGGCCAAATATCTCTATTTATCTTCTCACTGCAAATTTCATATAGGCAAATCCGCATGGCCAACCTGTTCTGGGAGCTCATTGCCATACATCTGTTGAGAATATATAGCAGCTCACATTGGGCGCTAATTCAATTGCCCAGAGTAAGTATTTCTCTGAGATGAGTTATTGCATTTTCGTAAAACAATCGTAGAACATAATAAAAAACAAAAGAACGGAAATACCCAGTAACGAGAATGAATTATTAGTCTATTACGAACATTCAAATGAAAACAAGAAACATATTTGTTAAGCATCATTTTGAACAGTAGTAGCTAGTGAACACTCCGAGGAAAGAAAGGACATCATGAATGAGTAGCTCGCAGTTGGTATTGTGCACAATATGGTGGCATAAATGCACACGTGCTTGAAGGATCAATTAGGTTTAAGCTATAAATTTTATATATAAGCCTTGAATAATGACCATCTAAGAAAAGGAAGAGAATATTCATATTTTGTTGGCAGGCGTAGTCCTCGCGATATTTTGAGAAGCCTCGTTGAACAGTTCCATTGAGAGATTTCTTCGGATCTAATTACTCTTCCATATCACATTTAGACAAAGTCTATATTCTTAAAAAATATATATAACATTACAAAAAAAAAAAATAGATTTTCTCAGATCTGGCTAGTCTACCCGATCACCTTTGAACGAAGAGTGATTAGCTATAGCGATTGACTTCGGAAATGAGTAAGGAGGTAACAGAAGCAACGTCAAGAAATGGTCGTCGAAGCAGGAAGTCATGACTGAAATTTGAGTACTTCAGCATTACAAACCTTCTTTGCGGCAGCAGAACTGTTGGCGATCGAGAAACTGTGACGGCCAGCAATGACGCGAGAGGAAAGGATTCGGAGGGAAATCGCCGATAGAGTGACTTATAGATGCTCAGAAATCACCCGAGTTCCTTCGATCAATGCTCTCTGTTCTTGCCCTTTCTTGGCATGAATGTCCTTTGGTGGCCAGCCATAGAGGTCCAGCGGCGGCTATAGGTGGATGGCGGTTGACAGAGAGGACAACGAAGAGGGAATGAAGATCAAAGGAATCAACGAGGGCTAGAGAGAATTTTCTGAACTCCTTTTTTTGCGAGTGAAGGTGCTCTGTTTCTGTTCTTCCCCAACACTGCAGAGCAAATGAAATTTGAAGGGGCAAATGCTCAGTGCGAACCACTCCACCATGTACTTTACTGTTTCCAGTACGGAGACAAAATTGTGTATTATTATCATCCTTGTCGAACATGATTTTAATAAATTATGATTCTGTGTGTGAAGGAAAGTCTTTCGAGAGGCATCAACAGTGACTGAAAAGTTTTTGCTGGACGATTTTATCTGGAGTTTCTCCGAAGACAAGATTCTCGTCCACAGTTAGTTCTCACTCTTACAAGATATTTGATAAGTACAGAGTGATTTGATACACATTGCAAATGAACACACTTGTAGAATTGCAGAAAAGTGGGTCATTCACTAATTTGTTTTGGATGTTCAAGATGGTAGGCTGGTAGCTTGCTAAAGGGTGACCTGACATGCAAGTTAGCGGTAATATTTTCCTACAAACAAGACTGGAAAATTACCAGCAATTTTTAAATTTCGTAAGCCCGGACATTCGTCCACATGCATAACACAATATCAGTGGAACGTCATTTATTAGAATTGTGCATTTATAATAACTCTACATTCTAATTAGAATTAACAAGTGACAGGAGACAAACCAAAGCAATGAGTATTGAAAATAGTCAGAAACTTTTGTGGGAGATTTCAGATTCTTGGGAGGTTTCATAGGGATTCAAACTTATATTTCCGCGTTTCTTCATCGATGTTAGATTTACTGCGCCATTTGTAGGGTTTCCAGTCACCAAGGCCTTGGTCCATAATGTGTGGAATTCCAATTTGCAAAATGAATCAGTGGGAATTTGATTGCTCCATAGCTCTTTTGCACTGAGCGCCTTCAATTCGTAGACTTGTTGTATTGGAAACATTTAACCTGGAGAAGGATTAACGTGAAAGAGGAGGGGCAGTAGCAAATTATTATATCGTTCGTTCTAAAACATGATAATGTAAGATTACAGATGACCACAGTAAGGGATAGAGCAAACCATTTCTTTGGACAACTGTTGTGGCTATTCATCATTTTCTTCGGCCGTCTCGCCTAACTTCCTGTTGACACTTTAAATGCTCCAAAATTAGGGCACCTCAGGATATTCATTTCTGTTAAGGAAGGGAAACTCATCACTACTCCATTTGATCGACTAACTTCTTCCTCGGGAACTACTTCCATCATCTGTTCGCAATTGACCTTCGTTAGACGAGGAAAACTCAAAACCGCTTGGGAGTCGCTCTTCACCACGTGTCTCAGCTTTTCTGCTCCATCTACCACCAATACTTTCAGTTTGGGGAGCAACACCCTTGTTTGTTCCGTATTTGTATCACGAGACCCACAATCAAATAACGATTCCAAGGAGTGACAGGATCTAACGTAGACTTTTTTCAGGTTGTTCATTTTCCCTATGATTGTGGAAGGGAAGACGTTGAGTAGCTCGGAGCATTCAGATAGGTTGAGTGTGGCTAATTCGCAAAAGGAACTTCTGGGGAGTTCACCATGCCATATCCTTTTGATGGATTGCATGAAGGAAAGACTTAAATACTCCAATCTTGGTAAACCAACCTGCTCGTAAGATTTATGCATCAGATCGTAGGTATGATGATTTTGATAATTTGGCTTGATCCTATCTGATTTAATTGGGAAGTGGAAAAATGAATTTTTCACTAATGTCCTTACTCTGACGGATGGTGTTATAAACAATGAAGACATTGTAACTAATAAAACCAAATAAAAAAACTTCAAAGAGATATTATTACTTGCCTGCCATGGGTATTCTAACTATAGAAGTGATGCGTACCTTTCCATCGAATAATGAATTGGAATGATCATCCTGTGAATCTGAAGCAGTTGTTACCGACTCTTTATTTCCACCTCCAATCGCCGGGGATTCCAAGGGAGGGAATGAATCCTAACAAAGTGCCACAATCAAACTCAGCAAGGGTTTTACCGTTTCTATTAAGGATCCATAAGAGCGTCTTAACTAACTGTTTATAAATTTTCTGAGCCAGCTATACAAAGTACAGGCAAACAATTCATTTTCCAGGAAAACATCCTTTAGTAAGAATTAAGTCTTCAGTTAAATGGACCAAGTGTCCTTTAAAAATGTCTGAAACTCAGTTGATTAATATCAAGTATATCTTAAACTCAATTGATTAGAGGGCGAAATCATAGATCTCGCATCGTGCCTGAAAGGATGGAGAAGGAAATATCCCTAAAATAGCTGACGTTGACACGGGGACATTGGCGTGATGTGTTGGAATCAATTACGACTTGCATGTGGGTGGGATCTTCCGTAATGGAAAACCATGTTAGAGCCCAAATAGTTAGTGCAATTATCTAAAATGGAAAGGGCAAAAAAAAAATGTCAGTCGTACTACACGAGGCTTCCCTCTAGCTATAGTTGAGAGGATGTTTCATTTGCTATTCGAACATTAAAAAAAAAAAATTATGAATAATCAATTGGTTAATGCTATATGCTATATGTTCTTGGTAGCCTTTGCAAGGTTAAGAATAAATGAAACTTATACTCCTTTAATAACAAGATAAGACTGACACTGGGAGAAAATGAAGTAGTCACCTGAATTGGAGCACCCTCTAATGTGATTCCGGCTCTGATACAAAAGCTCGTCATTCTTGGCAATCCACCGAATCCACCCAATCTCAGACGACGTAAATTGGGCAACTCAACTACGTCATCACCGACTATATTTGCTCTTGCATCGTCTATGACAATGGCTCGCATTGATTGACAAGGCCATACTCCAATCTCTTCTAGATGTACAAATCTTTGCATCTGCGAAAGACACCACAAGTATTTCAATCGGTTGCACCGTATGATTTCCACCTCTTTCAATTTGCTGAAGCAATCTGGTGCGACAGGGCCATTCCATATCTTCTCCAGATTAATAAGGTCATCGAGGATCAAAGACTCTAACTTTGGAAAAGCAGTGAGAGGGGTGCCATCGGATGAGCTGGCGATATACTCGATTGAGGGGCTTTTGTAAATGTCGAGATGCTTCAGTTGTGGAAATCCTTGGGTGCACAACTCGTGAGCACTTAACAGCGCGTGAGCAATATTCTCCTTGGACACTCTCAGCCCCTCCAATTGCAAGTGTTGAGTCTCATGCAGAGTCTTCTGAACTCCTACTTTTGAAAGAATACTATCGCACCCTTCTAAATTGAGCTTCATGGTTCTCAAACCTTTAAATTCCCTTATGAAATAAATATCTCCTATCTTGATCCAAAATCTGATCAGGCTCCCAAATGGCAGGTCACCAGCCCCCAAGAGTACGGTGGGATCACTGATTGATATTTCCACAGCAGAGAGCTTTGTCAAGCTCTTCAACTCGACAAGCTTGACCTTACACGATTCCGACAGTGCTTCATCCTCGCCCATCCATCCTGCAAAGCTGTACCGCATAAGCAACTCTTCCAAGTTAATCAAGCCTTTCAGGACACCGGGCTCGATTATCCTAAGATTTCTGCACCCGCTTAGATTCAACGATCTCATATTCGTTAATTCCCCAATTTCTTTAGGCAGCCTAGAAATTGAGGACCTAGCAAAGCTGAGAATCTGCAATGTTTTGAGCTTTCCAAGAATTGTCACATCCTCCACATTGCAACCATCTAAATATAACGACCGGAGGTTCTCAAGGATTTCGATCGTGGAAGGTAAAGTGGGGTTATGCATGTGACCAAGATATAGGACTTGGAGCTCCTTCATGCGTGTGAAATCTAACAGTCCCAAGGATTCACTCACATCATGCTTGGGTTCTGGCATCCTGCGCCAGATTTCTGGTTGAGATAACATGAGTATCTTCAAGTTGGGAAACTGACATCTCATTAGTTCAGCAAGCCTATCTCTGCCAACATCAGCTAGGCATATTGCCCAACATTTCTCAAGCTTTTCCTTTGGCCATGAGCCATAATTGCTGTTCATCATTAAGGAATTGTGACCTCTAAATGGAGTTGAGACGACCACCTCACTGTAAAGATCATGTATGGTCACCTTTTCTTTGTCATTGCCACCATCCTGCAACAAACAAATGGAACGGAGTTCCGCGAGCGTAGTATCCAATCTGTCCCTTGTATCCTGCATCGTCTTATTGTATCCCTCAAACAAGCCCAAACCCATGCCTAGTATCAGCAGAGTTTCGACTTGAATGGTCCCGCCAATGAGACCGCAAAGCAAGAATAAGGACTTGGCGTCCTCACTCTCCAAATGGTCGTAACTCAACTTCACTATGGTTTTTATATTTGACTCCTCTATTTTTATCAATGCGTTTCTCCATGCCGACACATTGCTATTTTTCAAAGTGCTTGCGATAGAGATAATCAAAAGAGGCAAACCTGCAAGTTTCTTCACCACTTGAGCCGCTATTGGTCTCAATTCCTCCTCGTTTTTGAGCCTGTCGCCGACTGTCTTTTCAAATAGCCTGAAAGCTTCATCGTTGTTTAAACCTTCAAGACGAAATGTTGGATCGGCATGCATCTTTTGCTCTAGCACATTTTTATATCTCGACGATAGCATCAACTTGCATCCCTTGCTCTCGTCTCCCGAAGGAATTCCGACTGCCTCCAAGTCAAGTTTATCCCACAAATCGTCCAATATTATGAGAACCTTCTTTGTCGGATCGCTTTGTATTTTTCGGAACAGAAGGTCTCTTCTTCCCTCTTCGCTCGGCACGTCCTTCAAATTTAGGCTGAAGGCGTAAGCGATATCGTCTTGGATTTTCTTCAAGTCCGGAGTCTGCGATACTTTTGTTTTGACGATCATGTCGAACGGTCTCCCCTCTTTCTTGAGTTTCTCATCGACTTCCTTCAACAGCGTAGTCTTCCCCACGCCGCCAGGCCCATAGACCCCGATCACTTTCAGCTTCTCATCCGCCAAAGCTTTCATTATGTCCTGAAAGATGGAAGCACGAGAATCGATGACAGTACTGCCCCCATCACCGGCTGACGAATTCACACTAGGAGCGCCGCCGCCAACAAGCCCCGGTGGAGGATTCTCATAGTAGACCCTCTCGAATTTACCCTGTCGGAGTGGCTTGATAGCATGGACTGCCTTCCTCGCGCTCTTGCCAAGACTATAACGCCCCTTTGGGTTGGGAAGCCACCCGCAGAAGCAAGTTTTCTTGACTCTTCCATCATAATCCAGCACGCCCCGTGCCGTGTTGGCGACGGTCTCCACTTTTTTCAGCCATTCCTCGATGTCAGCTTCGATCAGCTTCATGTTGTTTTGAGCTTCATCGACGGAATGCTTCACTCTTTGCCTTGCGTTTTCAAGCTGGGCAAGTTCTTCCCTAATTTCGTCAATGTAGCTATTGGTGAATATCACGTAGCCGCATTGACGACCGACCGGAGCCACCAAGTACTCTGCCACTTTGGAAGCTACAGAGAGAATAATATCCGTCATTTTCCCCTTGTGGACTTCTTTCTGATTTTCTTTCCTTCCTCTTTGTAGAGAAATGAAAGTTAATGAAATGACTAAAGAAGAGGAAGGCTGTAGTGATGGAACCCGAAAACAAAATGGCTGAAGAAGAGGAAAGGTTCAATAAGATGTATACAATGAACAGCAGAGAAAGAGAGGGAAAGAGAGAGCTAGGGGCTTGAGCAAGACGGTGAAAGACACAGAGTGAAAATGCGAGATGGGGGAAATGCGACAGATGTCTAGATGAGATGAGATGGAGTTATACTCCCAAAATATATACGAAGGTGTCAGCCAAGACAAGGCATGAGGACCATCTCACTTTTCCTAGCCCAAGAGAAGAATGATTTGAAGAAGAATCTCCTATACTGGAGGAAAAGAATCCTCTGCTCTATCATATAGAAGACAAGTATCTAAATTTGAAAGATGAGAAAGAATCCTGAACGTGAAGGGAAAGCAATAGCATGAAAGAATCATCAGCCATCTCATCATTTCCTCACTTTGAAACCTTTAAACAAAGCGAAAAAGAACCCTCTGAACTGGAAAAGGAAAAGGTAGAAGGAATCATATTGCACCAAAGAAATCTCTGCCGCCTCTCTTTTCCTCTCGATCTCTCTCTTCACTTGTACTACTCTCTGTTTAATCTTCCACCGTCATTTGTGTAACTTTGACCCACCAAATGGGCGAGATTGGACCATATTGACAAAATTGAAAAGTTTAGAAATAATCTAACATATGTGAAATAGGCATTGGTAAATTTCTCGACACTATTTATACCCATGATACCTCCTATCTAAATTAGACCACACAAGCAAAAAGTCTTCTCAATTGTGTATATAAAAGAAATTCATCGTTCTTTTCTTTGATGATGACTATGAGGGTATGTCATAAGAGCTGCTCATGTTGCAATTCCATTCTCTTTTGCGAACCAAGACATTATATTCTTCTTCTGAACAAAACGGGCTCTTAAAAGAAGCCAGTATCCGAACTAAGATGAGAAAGGGTGCTCAACCATCTCATGATTTCTTCCTTTGGAACCTTTAAATAAAGTGAAAAAACTAAAATCCTCAAAGCAGGAAAAGAAAAGTATGAAAGAATTATGTTGCATCAAAAGAAAAATGAAAGAATCATCTCTTCCGTTGTGCCGCTTTTGGTTTGGGAAAGTTTGGGTCTTCCCCTGCAATTTATGGGACTTAGCCTGCCAAACGGGCAAAATCGGATTCAGGGCACAATGTGAATCCGGATCATAAGTCAAGTCATTTCGAAATTTAAATGGGTCAATATTTGATTAACACATACCGGAACCTACTCAACTCGATGGTCCTATTTTTTTGGCCCGTTTCTCCCATCGATCAAGAAATTACTCTAGCATTTGGAAAGTAAAAAATTAATGCAACAAAACATATAGTGCTCTGTAATTTCCTCGTGATGACATGATATTCTTCTTCAAATATTAGGGTAAACATGTTTGAAACATCTACAAGCCAATAGGAAACGAAGGGTACCTAAGCCAAGCACGCAAGTGATAGTTCTCCGAGGACAAGAACCTCGCATGGTTCAAAGAAACCGGAGTTGCATGTTCCTACTTTCACTTTTCTCATTGGAAAAATAACACAAATGATTTCTCAACTTTGGTTCAATATGCAATATCGCTTGTGAACTTTTAATTTATTCAATGCGGTCCCTAAAACATTGGTAAATTTTCAATATAGTCCACGGATCCTGAACTCTTAAAAATATTCAACCTATTCGCTTGATTATATCAAATTGATTAATGACATATTTTCATTGGTTCATGTTAATAGAATTTGCTCATGTAGTTCCAATCCATTAAGTTTTGACTGTGGACAAAATTAAAATGCACGTGAATTGTCCACATAAGATATTCATCTCAAATCAGAAAAAAAAATCCACGTGGGATATTTATAGTTCGTAATTTTTTTTTTGCCTTTTCTAAAGTACATTGATAAAGAGATGGATATGCTGACTCATCGTTTCTAACAATCCCAACTCAACATATAAAATTGTACATCATCATAATGTTTGATTTTTCGTATGTACTAACTAAATGAGTACATAGAACATTTATCAATAGTTCAATGTTCACATTGAACAAACTAAAATTTGTTTGGCATAATCCAGTTTATCACGAGCGGACGAAACATATCAATATCATGTACCATTTCATTAGAGATATTTTAACAAAGGGTAAGGTTGTTATGAAAAAGATTGCTACAGTAGAAAAACCAGTGGACATGATGACTAGGCATGTTCCTTTGGCAAAGCTCAAACTCTGCTTGAGCACTATTGACGTATGTAGAGAGTGATCGCCCAGCTATGGGAGAGAGCAGCATGGATGACTAGGACTATTGATTTGGCTTTAAATATCGAGCTAAGGTGGAGAATTGTTAAATATGTCTCGAGTTTGAATCGTTTGCGGATATAAATCGGTTAGTTAAATTTATTTCAAAAAAAAAATCTTGGATATACGTAAGATTTGACCGGTTGACCGAATGGTGGGGATCGGGGGACTGCAGTGGACGACTTCTGCATGTTAGCCACTACAAGACAAAAGGACTTCTTATATAAAATTACATATTTGCTTGTGGGGCCCAAGGTGTTCTTTTGGTCAGAGAGAATAGATGAAAAAAAGGAAACAACATAAGGGTTTTACCTTGGCACCAACGGCGGCCGTACAAAAGAAAAGAAAGGGGATTTTTGTGGTCTGTTCCAAAAAAACCCGAGAAGAACCACACGGAAGAGAACCGCCGTACGGAAAAAGAAGAGCCGCACAGTACCCTTTGTGAAGAGGATGAACAGACGGCGTCGTCCTCTTGGTTGCACGAAGGAGTCCGAACGCAAGAAGATTTTTGCGTGAGTTTCTTTTATATATATCCAATAGAATTGTTTATTTGTAAACGCTTTGGGTTTGGATATAATATATGTGTGGGAAACACGAGCATATATTGAGTGATTGTAATTCTGATTTTCCGATTATAGTGGATTGTTTTTACTGGCTCTCCTCGCGGATATAGGTACCGATATTCGGATTGAACCACGTTATATCCGGTGTCTTTTATCGTTCCTCGTTATTATTTCTGGACTTTCGCATTGACACATTTGCAAGATCCTGATTAGTTTCCTCGCGTTAGTATTTCAAAAGTCATTGAGTAGGGGATTATAGTTTTCTGCATATAAATATTATATTGTGAAATTTGGTCTTGTGCACATAGCGAGTGTGCTTAATATGTGGGAAACCAGAGACACTAAGAGCATCAAGAATCATCTAAAGGGAGTTGAAAGTATGCAAAAATCTTTTCTTGGGATTGATTCCTGTGAATGGTATATGTTGTCAAAATCTTTGCGATAACTGAGAATGTCATGAAATGTTCAGTGTCTTGTGGTTTAAAATATTTTTCTCTTTGCCAACCCAATCAACGTTGAGGAAAATTGGAAAAGAAGCTACAATTGAAGAGGTCGCAATTTTCGCAAACTAAAGTGAAGGACAGTAATCATCATATGTATGCCCAACTCTCACATTTGAGGAAATCCTGGGATCTTGTTGGTATCCTATAATCTTTTTCGCTTGTTGTAATCTTTTGTCAAAAAGAGGCTATCTTTCATCAAAAGCTTAGTAAATCTCACCTCAACTGTGGTTTTTTTTTTTTCATGGGACTCTGGGAACCTTGACTCGGTCACGCACTTTTATTGATGCTTGGAAACTAGCGGCGTTTTACAAATATCATGTAAATATCTAATAGGCATGACCTCTAAAATTGGTCTGAGTAGATACTTGTTCGCTAATCATTAACACAACTGTAGAGGACGCTATATGCGATAATACACGTGCCTATTAATGAAAAAGCATATGTATGTATGTATGTATGTACATACCTACTTTATGGCTTGGATATTCTATGAATAGTTGACTCTAGCTATATATTTCATGAGATAGGAGATGTTTAGAAAGGATTTGGTGAAAAGAGCATAGAAGTACTCATAAGGAAAGAAAAGAAGCACATCACTTGAGAAAAGAAAGATGATTGTAAGGTGAAAAGGATTTAGAATCAATTCTTGAAAGTAAGATATTCATATAGATTTTTCAATTCTAAATTATTACAAAATTGCCCCTTTTGTTATACCGTGTTACTATGATATATCTTAACAAAATGCATGGGCATTTAATCGTATTTTCAACAAAAAGTTTGAAATCAATATGGTAATTAGTTTTTATTTCTCGTGGCTTATGCAGAGAACCTAATGTTCAATTAAATATATTATGATGGACGAAAAAGTGATTAGCGTGTTTGACTTCGGTTCAGAAGGTCATGGGTTCGACTCTCACTGTGGTCGCTTTATATTTCTTGCCATTTTATACTACTATTTACTTTACATTTACTTATCTATTTTACATTTGCAAATTTCCGTACCTTTCTATCAAGAATTCGACAGGGATTCTCCTTTTATTTAGCTGCAAGATAATTTCTATATCTCATTCAGGAAACAACAATGCTAGAGAGTGCTCCGATGCCAAGTAAAGAAAAATCTTCATTTTGGAAGCACTCTTTCTATGGTGATATGCACGATGGGTGCATTCACATGCAAATCTACCTTCCTTACGTATGTTTAACAGGTGTCCCAATGGCATCGATTAACAGATAGCTTGGCTCAAGTGTTAGCGCGAAATAAACCCATTTGAATTCTTTCCATGATAATTAGTTCCTCTTCTACCCGGAGAGGAAATTTTTAAAGCTTCAAGATGCTAGCCTCATATTGAGCACCTTCTCGGCATCGAAGCACTCTTCAGCCGTGTTATGGTAGGACATAGCAAAATCTTAAACCACCTTGCTAAGCAAAGAAAAAGTTTCATATTCCACTCAGAGAGGAAATCGTTAAAGCTTCCATATGTTGGCCTCATATTGAGAACCTTCTTGGTGTTGAAGCATTCTTTAGCCTTATTCTAGTAGAAATTAGAGGAATCTTAAACCACCTTGCTTGTCAAGTAAAGAAAGTATTTCAATTTGGAAGCGCTTTTTTCTTTCATGTTAAGCATGACGGGTGCCTTGAAATGTAAATATTTCTTTACTAGGTACAATTAACAACTGTCCCATGAGCATTGATAAATGAGATTTGTTTGGATTGCATGGAGTAAATGCTATTGAAGGATAAACCCTTTTGGACTCTTCCTGTGATAATTAGTTCCTCTTATATTCAGAAATGAAATAGTTAAAGCTTCCATGATGGCCTCATATTGAGCATCTTCTTAGCGTCGAAACACTCTTTAGCCTTGTTATGGTAGGACATAGCAGAATCCTTAACCACCTTGCTTGTCAAGTAAAGAAAATGTTTCACTTTGGAAGCACTTTTTTCTTTCATGTTACGCACAATAGGTGCATTGAAATGTAAATCAAGATTCCTAGTTTTTGTCGTAAATTTGCGACGAATCTAATTTGCTACGAATTGCTGAATTTTCATCGCAAAATTTGCGACACCGTATTAGCGACGAAATTTTCATTCGTCGCAAAACCCATTTGCAATGAATTTTGGCGAAATTTTCGCCGCAAATTTCGTCGCTAAAAGGCTGTTTTTGTGTAGTGATAGCAGAATCTTAAACCACCTTGCTTGCCAAGTAAAGAAAATATTTCACTTTGGAAGCACTTTTTTCTTTCATGTTATGCACAATAGGTGCATTGAAATGTAAATCTTCCTTTACTAGATACCATTCAAGTGTCCCATGGGCATCGATAAACAAGATTCCTCCAGAATGCTTGGCGTAAGTGCCATTGCAAAATAAATCCTTTTGGACTCTTCCCGCGATAATTAGTTCCTGTTCTATTTGGAAAATTGTTTCTTGGAGATGGGACAACTTCTTATCTCTGGCATGACGATTGGCATGTCTTAGTGCCTCCGCTAAGAATATGGACTGTTGGTCTGGAGTTGCGTTTCATCCCTCCAATTCCTGGTAGCTGGGATGATGAATTTGCCTTGGGCAGTTCCAAGTTTTCAAGGGGAAGTCCTATCCGAGTTTGCCTTTCAAGCTCACCGAAATGCCTATCTCTATATCATTTGGCTGGCTAGGAATGAACGTTTGCACTATTCTTCTTGATCTGTGAATGCGGATTGCGTTGTGTAAAAGATAAAAAAAGGAAAGTTATTTGGAAAAAGATTCTTCCATTGGGCTTTTGTAAGCGTTAGAGCATGTGGCTGGATGTTACGTTTGCACTATTCTTCTTGATCTGTGAATGCGGATTGCGTTGTGTAAAAGATAAAAAAAGGAAAGTTATTTGGAAAAAGATTCTTCCATTGGGCTTTTGTAAGCGTTAGAGCATGTGGCTGGATGTTGCTTTCCTGCTTTTGGTCCTAAGAACGATGATAATAATAACAACAACACTAACAATAATACGCGCAACGAGCTAGCCCTCATCCGCAACTTCCCATTTTTTCGCATTTATCAGTACCTTCTCCCCTATGAATTTATCCTATTTTCTTTTCTCCGTCCTTTATGAAAGTGATCCAGATAGTGGTAGAAGAAAACGGATCCCTTCATTTTGCAGATTAGGTTACAATTTTGCTTCAGCCTTATAAGAGAATATTGGTATATTAGATATTTCAAAGAGTGAATATTGTTGACACTTAAATTTTGACAATTCATTTAGGATTGAATTGTGCAAAAATTAGGGCCGATCCACTGGCCCCTAAGCTAAAATAATGAATCATGTTCATATAGTTTAGTTGTCAGCACACATTACATGCGTTTGCCTTTTAATCGGACCGGCAGCGGAATTGGATCAGAAACGGGCGCGAGGACCGGGCCTACATTACATGACAATGGCTCATGGGGAGTAGTGACAAAAAAACTTAAGGCCTTAAGGCCTAATTTGAGCATGATCAGCCCGTAAAAAGTATCATTAGGGAAATGCCTTTTTATAATATTAAATTCCATTCATCAGAAAAGGCCCTAATTCAAGCCTGCAAAAAGCAAACAAACCCATAAATGACTTGCAGGATTCCGCCAGCCCATTTGCAGGGGCTTGGGCGAATTCCATTCACCAGATAAATCAATTTGGTCCAATTTGACCCCTCTAGGGACCTAATAGCAAATTTCTAAAACGACCCTTTTTTTTTTATTATTACAACAAAGGGTAAAGGCTCTTGACCTAAAATGAGATTTTTATATCAGGGAGTCGGCAAATCACAATTTAGGAACAAATGAGCGAGACGTGTGAGATCCAGGAAAAAGAAAAAGGGATAGTTCAGGAAAAGCCCCCGCCGGCGCCGCCTGCTCCATGCGGGCGGCTCCTTGCATGGACCGTTCCCGACACCAACACAGCTTTCCTAGCCTCGCAAACGGCACTGCTGCCATCGAATGTAGATCCTTGCTGCATAGAGTTGACGTCGGCCCGTTGTCTTTGTTGGTAGCTTGTTTGTAAAAACAAACTAAGAGGTGTCTTATCCCACATCGAAAAGATGTGAGTGCGCACGTGGACTAGATTTGGCATAAATCAACAATTGCCATTGTTTTTTAGTGAAATAATGCGATTGTTCATGAAGGATTCTGATAGACTTTGAAATGTTGCGTCTATTCAATCAACAATTATTTTCTAAGGTACTCTTGCAACCTTTCGAATATTTGTGTCTTTTCGAAAATAACTACCAATTCATACATGAAAAGATATAATTGAATTAACTGTTTGGACACGAAGAGTTACATGAGAATTTACTACTTTTCAGATGCGAATTGGTGTGTTCATTCTCATTATATATTCAAGTGTTTTTTCATTTTCAGAATCATTTTTCGACTTCATTCTTCCAATTTTCGTTCTTTCAAAACAAAAGAAATACAGCCACTCTTCCAATTGTTTCGTAGAGAGACCCTAGAAAAATATCAGAATTGCTATCTGCTATTCTCATCGAGACTTTGTTGTATCATGGAGGAAATTTGCCGGAAACCATTAGCAACGTTGTGGGGCGAATAAATCCTTAAAGAGAGTGATTACACGCCTCAAAGTCTGATTCCATTGTTCATCCCATTCGACGAAATTTCCCAACAATTTTAAGGATTTATTTTGCAATAATAGAGTCGAACTTTGATTACGCAATCGCATTCCTTGGCGATTAGTGACGATAGTGATGGTTGAGTGAGTGCGACTGCTGAAGGCAAATTAGACTTGCGAGAGAGGATGATGTGGAATTATCCTGTGAAAACCAAACCAACATGAATGAAGCGTGTTATCTTATTGTTATTTGAAGGTTTATCCTGACGATTAGAGGGACAAACAAGATATCTTCCGTCACTCCATTTGCATCTCTCTCACGCTCTCGTCTCAGTCTCTCCTCAGGTCTTCTTATGATAGTCGTGGCGAAGCAAGCCAAGACCCCTGCCGATTGACAATGCGGGCCAAAAGAACAAAGTGCCGCTTCATTAGTATCATCTTCGTCGGGCGACGAGTACAAGATCATGAAAGAGCCATGCTTCCTTGACGTGGCTCGAGAAAAACGTCTTTCATGAGAGATTCTTGGCAATGCCACTTTCTTGATACTGGAGGAAGCCTCATTGTAGGTTCTTCCTGCTGGCCATGCACTGAGGATGCTGTCAAAAATGTGATGGGCGACATTGCAGATGCAAACAATGAGAAGGAAATGTCCTGTTATGGCAATGCTTCGACTACCCAATCGACATGTTCTTCCCTGACATCGGTTTTTGGCAAGAGAACCCAACAAATATTGAAGGGCACAAGTGCTATGCTTCATTTATCCATCAATGACTTGGGTGTGGAGATACTGCGAGAGAGTTTCGTAACCTCATTGTATGTACATATATATATAGAGTTTACAAAGGAAGATGAATATTCTGATACTAGATAGGTTATTTCGAGGGATAGATATGCCAAATAGGATGGACTATGCCCGTTTATTCCAGGATCATGGGATAGTTATGAGGACAATATAATTTCGTTCATGAGGTGAGAAACCCGAGTCAGGTTCATGCTCCACTGATAGCTCGGTGATGTCCACGAGTGGAGTTTTCTTCCAGATGAAGATTGATGATGCCAGATGAGTTTCATATTGCAATAAATTTCTATTGTAAGTGTTTTCCAAGTTGTTTTCAGGCATGAATCCTACCGATCTGAGAAAGAAGTGTACGTGTACCCATCTGTCTTACGTTGCATCTTGTTGCAGTATTTGGTCCATTATAGTTGTTGTCGTTGTAATGTGTGTTGAGGGGGCGCAGTGGAAGTCCGATACTTTTTGCCTGGGGAGATCGCCAAGAGGGAGCCCAAGTCCGAGCCCGTCAATATGTCCAGTTGGACCCACATTTACTCAAAAGCTTAAGCCAATGAGTTATGGTATTAACTGGCTCAATACCACATCAATTCTCCTATGTGGGATTTCTTTAACATAACTCACACATGCATCCTAACAATCTCCCCCTCATGTGTGAGCTCCAGTGTTAGGTTTGCTCCCCTTTAATTCAAGTATCCTTCGGCACCAACTTATCTCAACTTGAATCTTCATCAACGCCCATCGGGCCCGTTGCTACACCACAACGTCCACCGGCCCGAAAATCGCGTTGGCTCCATCTCAATCTTGAATCTCCATCAACGCCCATCGGGTCCGCACTGCTACACCACAGCGTCCATCGACCCGAAAATCGCGTTGGCACCAGATTCTTTCTTGAGACGCGATCACCAGATTCCTTCTTGAGATATTTGCCGGAATAGACCGGAGGCCCACCAATCAACCATCGGCTCTGATACCATTTGTTGGGGGGCGCAGTGAAAGTCCGATACTTTTTGCCTGGGGAGATCGCCAAGAGGGAGCCCAAGTCCGAGCCCGTCAATATGTCCAGTTGGACCCACATTTACTCAAAAGCTTAAGCCAATGAGTTATGGGCCAACTTGGGTATATTAACTGGCTCAATACCACATCAATTCTCCTATATGGGATTTCTTTAACACAACTCACACATGCATCCTAACAATGTGCACTCATATAATTGTTTATTGTACACGAGAGGGCGACAATGGATCGTGATAATGGCCGGTATATTAGCAATTTCGACTGGACGTAATAAAGGTCCAAGACTTCTTGCAAATGACACTGTGCAGAGCACCACGTTGGATCTCCTCTCTACTTTGATGGTGTAAGACCGTGCAAGATGCGGAACACATCCACATGCTCTTATGTGATAAGAGTATATTTTCACCACAAGATTTTTATTTGTGGGGGAAACGGACAAGTGTGGTGCGAAATTTATATGTGACATGGCACAAGTCAATGGTTTTCTTGCACCTAAGGAATGTATACATTTGCTAAGAAAATGGGAACATACTACAAATGGACTACTTTGCATGGTGAAAAGTCTCGAAAACAAAGAGAGATAAGTCTCATTCGAAGGTTAGTAGTTTCTTATTGATGACATGTTTCTTTTTGGAACTAATATTACTGGAATCATTATGATAGATGCATGACTCCAATTGGCTTGCAGATAGATGCATGACTTTTCCATTGGATATTCTCGTCGAAATGGGTCGAAAGTAAAATATAGTTCTGAAATCGACCGAAAGTAAAATGAAGTAAATATACTTTAAAGTAAAAATTATTGAGGTGTGGCTCATACTCTTCACAGACAAGGAAGCACGTGGGTCCCGCTCTAGCGAGGGTCTCTAGAGAGTAGCATCCCCTGGACATCGGATGAGTTTTATAGTTTAAGCCTACATATTTTGTAATTAGTAGTTATGACTTATGCTCATGATTAGTTATTCCCATATATATTCTTTTTCTCTTGTAATTGAGGTATGTAACAAGAGGTGCGAGATGCTAATTATAGTGCAATCTTCTATTGGAATCGGATTAACAGTGAATAACTTTGTACGTGTCAAATAAATTTATGCGTATGATTATTATTGTTTACTAGGTTAGGTAAAATATAATGGAAGATCGCTCCTTGCAAGTCTTTATTATGTATTATTGGAATTAAGAGGAGATACTTATCCAAAAAGTCCCAAACCTTTTGTAGAGCGGCCAATAAAATCCTCAATCTTTTAATTGCATCAAATTTAAAATGTATATCTTAAATTTTTTGACAGTTGACAAAAATTCAAAAGATTTAAGACAAAAATGGCACAAAGAAGGTATTAACACCACGAGATGTTCCGATCCCCGGGTCAAGTTATCTCTCTAGATCAATTATCGTTAGTTTCATCAAAAATAGTTCATAAGAAGATCATAGAGTCGTCGTCGAAGCCGAATACATCTGTACTTTAGGCGTCACAAAGAAATCCCTCGATAACAATAGCCAATTTTTGACCAAGTAAATTCATTCCCCTAGGAGAATAAATTGATTAAATGCTAATGCTGCCTTTAATTGCTCCAAGAAAGGTGCAATTAGATATTGGGAGCTACGGAGGGAGGCATGTGCTGAAAATACAAACTCTTACCACCGGAAGTCCTCCGATGCGCACATGCTGGGCAATGTGTAGTGACAATACTTTTTGTTTTCTCAAGGACCCCCTACCGTCCTCCAATGAGCACAGGTTATAAAGTATGTCATTTAATTTATTTATTTTTCGTCAAGCATGTCATCTAATTGAATACGCTTAACCTTTTCTCTTTTGGGTTGAAAATGAAATTATGAAGTTGAAGTTGACAAAATAATCCATGATATCTTATATATTAGTTAATGCAATGAAATACTTATTTTGTAATTTGTCCAAAGGTGTAAGCCACACACGATTGAATATGGCAGAAAAGGCTCAGACGATGTTCTAAGGAGCTCAGATGGTGTATGGAGCTCAGACATTGGAATGAAGCTTAAGGTCTAAGAGAGTATTTCAAATGCAACGACCAAAGTATCAAGAGATATCAATAAGATGATTTAATTGGAATATTACAATATCACAACGGCTAGCAAATCAAGCTAGATTGTTCTTCAAGATTCTCAAGCCTAATGATCAATCAAATTCGTGGATTAAAGAAGACAATGATGACTTACCTGATGAAGAACTCTATCTATGGAAACCCAACACCACGATTGTAGGGGCGATTTAATCCAAGGGGAGATTCTTTCTTTTTTTCGACCTCAACGGCTACCAGATCTTCTTGATATAGTCTCGTCCAAATGGGGAAGTTTGAAGAGTGATCTTAGACACCTTGCAACAGGTAGTTGAAGGTGAAGGAGTATATAAGAACGTCTCAAGGACGAAGAGGGAAATATACACGCAATATAGCATAATGCCAAATTTCAAGATCAAGAGTGTTTCACATTCTTTACATACCTTTGATTCAAACACCGTTGTACTCAGAGGAGAACATTCAAGTGTGTGATCGTTAGGTGGGAAAGTCTTTTGACTCAAGAACTATCACTGAGTTGTAACCTCTAAGCTATTTATTAGTGAAATCCAGCCGATTGGTTGCCAACATGAAGAAGTGAACACAGTCTTGAACAAAACCAAGCCAGTGCAAATTCTCTATCCCTTACACTCTTTATTATTATGTGATAGTAGTATTGTGCACGTGGCTGCATATGAGGACACGTCAAATCTTATTAAGCAATCATCTTCTCTACGAAGCTCTGAGCTTATCCGTTTGAATTTCCACATTGATTTCTAAAATCTTTTGAAATCGCTTATTCATACCTCTCTAGATGATAACGCTAGCAATAACGCAATCAAGTTGAAGAAACAAGTAATAGATTGAACAACTATCCTTAAAAATATAAGGAAAAATATTCGTGGGGCTACTCATGATAGTGTGAAATAAAGAGTAGCATTGATCGATAATGAAGAGTTCTCTAGTTGAATGCCTCAACTATTTTAATATAAGTACTTTGTACTTGATATAGTGAATCTCCAAGCTATTAAAATAGTACTCTATAGAAATTTGTAACAAAAGAAGGTTCAAAAAAATACTGATAATATACCAAAGGAATAGATTAGCATCAAGCAGTCAGTTAGACTTCTCCTATTGAGTGATTCGTTAATTGAAATATGCAAAAGTAGAGCAGGAACAAGTTGTTTAATATGAGAGCATGGGAATGAAGAATTTGGAAATCTTACCCCTTTTCATCTAACAATTTCTTGTGCAAAGGAATTCTGTAATTTTCATATGAAACTCATTCTTTAACTTTCATGCGCATCGCACGTGTCATAATGCTGACAGTTACTATAATAGTGATTAGCTTAACATAAAAGAAAAGTTAAAGCACAATTCTAATATTTATTAGGACAATGCACTTAAGTTCTAAATATGGAGAATTTCAATGATTTTCTTAAGCATGCGTAATATAATAGCGCAACAAATAATGTCTAAAATCAAGTGAAAGTGATCGTTTTCACTCATTTAAGATATTCAATATTATCACGACAATGCACTTAGATTAGAATTTATCCATAACCCTACAATGTATGGTCCGATGACTGGTCCCTCGTCATTATAGCCCACGGGAGGCAAAGCCAAAGCAACGAGTAGTGAAGGAAATTGTCACAAACTTCGTGGGAAGTTTAGAAGATAATGCAGAAATAATAATCATGCAATAGTCACAAACTTTGT
Organism: Rhodomyrtus psidioides; assembly: GCA_021437785.1. Classification (NCBI taxonomy): domain Eukaryota; kingdom Viridiplantae; phylum Streptophyta; class Magnoliopsida; order Myrtales; family Myrtaceae; genus Rhodomyrtus; species Rhodomyrtus psidioides. The sequence continues at coordinate 4,017,921 of JAILYB010000044.1, read as the reverse complement.
GGCTCCACTTCATAAAACTTAGTCTTCCCCCTCGTCCCCCTCACTTTCCTCACTTTCTTCCTCAACTTCCTCCACGCTTTCCTCGCTTTCCTCCTCAATTTCCTCCACACTTTCCTCGATTTCTTCCTCAATTTCCTCTACACTTTCCTCGCTTTCCTCCTCACTTTCCTCGCTCTCTTCCTTCCTTTCCTCCTCATCCCCAAAGCTTTGGTTCGGCTCTGTTCCACAGCTTACTCTTCTGAAGACTTCCAAGGATGGGAATTCCGCACAGTATTTCTCAGGTAAGAATCTCCTGAATTTCGGCAGATTGTCAAGTCTAAGAGCCCTTAGTTCGGAGAAGGTGATTGTCGTACCATTCGCTTCCTCACATTCTTCACGGCCAGCAATGAGTTCCATCTCTTCACATGACCCTACCACCAGCTCTTCGATTTGCCCGAGAAAATCCGCCGTGAAAGTTGGGAAAAGCGTTTCCAAACGTGAACACCTCCAAGCCTCTATGAATCTCAAGTTTGGAAATGGGATGTTCGGGAGACCATTGGATTGCCAAATGTGCCTCAAGTTTTCAAGACGATCCAAATAAAGACTCCTCAATGTACCACTCCTCGTATCCGTCCCGTCAGTTTCGTATATGGTCTTGATCGAACGGCAAAAGCTCACTTTTAGGATCTTGAGACAGCACTGCAGCCTATTCCACTTATGGGATGGGGCAATACGTTGGAGATTGTTACAGTACTCCAATTTAAGAGATTCCAAGCTGCAAAAGGAATCATTGGAAATTCGATTGTTCCACAGCTCTTTGCACTGAACTCGTCCAATCTTTAGTTTTCTTAAATTGGGAAACGTAACCTGCACGAGAATAAAGTGAGGAAAAAAAAAAGATAGTAGGACAAATTATTTCATCGTTCATTCTAAAACTAGATAATGCGAGAATACAAGTAATAGTAGTAGGGCATAGAGCAAACCATCTCATTAAACAACGGTCGGGGCGATTCATCATCCTCTTTGGCCGCCTCGCCTGGACGCCTCTCGAAACTTATAGAACTTGGAACGAACTCTCCAAAGCTAGGGCATCACGAAATAACTAGATATTCTAAGGTGGCAAACTCATACGAACAACTTCTCGAGCTGAAACTGATCAGGCTAAAGAGCTCTTCAAGTCTTAATTCACTCAAGCAAGGGAAACTCATCACATCTGCCTTTGATCGATCGCCTTCTTCCTCGCGAACCACTTCTTTCATCTTTCCACAACCGGTAATCCATAGTCGCTCGAGATTTTCTAGAGTTGTGGCCGTATAACTGGGGAAGAGATACGTTAGGTCTGAGCAAGCTTCAACCTCCACAAACTCTAGACTAGGAAAAGCCATAACCATTTGGGCGTCACTCTTCACCATGTGCCTCAACCTTTCTGCTAGCATCACCTTCACTTTTTCCAATTTAGGGAGCAACAGTTCCGTATTTGAATCAAGGGACCCGCAATCAAACAACGATTCCAGGGAATGACAGTAAAAAACGAAGACGCTCACCAAGTTGGGGAGCAATACCCTTGTTTGTTCTGTGTTTGAATCAAGGGATCCACAATCAAACAATGATTCCAGGTCGCGACAACTTGAAACTTCAACCCTTTTCAAGTTGTGCAATCTCCCTATAATTGTCGAAGGGAAGACGTGGAGTAGGTCGTAGCAACTTTCAAGGGTGAGTGTGGCTAATTCGCAAAAGGAACTTCTGGGAAGTTCATCGCCCCATATCCTCCTCAAGGATTGTACATACTCAAGCTCTAACTCCTCTAAGCTTGGTAAACTAACCTGCTCGTAAAAGGTACGCGTCATATTACAGCTATGAAAATTTTAACGATTTGGCCTCATCCTAACTATCTGTTGATCCAGTGGAAGATTGACAAATATAGCCGTAAACTATGGACACATTTGAACAAATAAAAACCAAACAAGAATCTTCAAAGAGATTTTTACTTGCCCTGCAAAGCGCGCACCTATGGCTATCATGGGTATAATATCAAGAGAAAGGCCGTGTACCTTTCGATCGAAGAAGGAATCAGAACAAGCATCCTGTGAATTAGAAGTAGTGGATATTGACTCTTTCTTTCCGTAAGGATGCGAGAAGAATTTTTCTGTGGGACAGCTTCTTATAGATAGTCGTTTCAGTAGCGGCAATTCTATAATATCATCTCTCCCTTTGTCTCTTCCTTCTTCATCCATAATCACAGCCTTCATATTTGGACAATTCTTCACTCAAATGTCTCGAATTACTCTGAGACATTTAGCCACAGACAGAGGAAAGAGAAATGCCATCCCTGTATTGCTGACCTCGAGTTTCTCCAGGTTTCGAAATACCGACAGGCCTTGTAATTTGATATCATGTTTCCACATGCGATGCAGGTCCGGTAAATCCCGTAATGTCAATGTCTCTAGCTAAGAGAGAATCTCGACATGCCCCGTGACAGTTAGCTCCTCCAGGTCAAAAACTACTTTGGTTGATTGGGAACTCTTAATTTTCATTGACTTCAAATTCGACAGCTTCAGTATCAAATCTGATTTCAGAATGCTCGATGTGGACTGAGACTCTCTTATCTCTATCGATTCCAGATTGATGTACTCTAATAGAGATTGACTGTAGAGTATCTTTTCGAGGTCGAGGACTCCATCCATATCCAAGGATTCCAAGCGAGGGAATGAAACCTTAAAAAGACAGTGAAATCAATTGGGACTTTGCAGTTTCTATCAAAGATTCATAAAAAATGGTAAATGAGTAACAAAAGAGGCTTCCCTCTAGCTATAGCTGAATGTGAATCAAGATATGTGGTCTGTGGTTTATTCGAGAGGATTTTTTGTTTGTGATTCAAACATCAAAATGTACATGTAATCAGTTGTGAATTCAATATGTTGTCCTTATGCTAAATCCCCCAATATCAGAATGATCTTGAAACCCTTTGTATGATTAAGAATTAATGAAACATACACGCTTTCAATAAGACAGATTGGCGCAAAGACAGAATGAAGAAGTTACCTGAATTGGAGCACCCTTTAATGTGATTCCGGCTCCGATACAAAAGCTCGTCATATTTGGTAACTTATGCAAACTCAAACGACGCACATTAGGCAACTCAACTCTGTTGTCGGCAGCAACTATATCGTTTCCATCATCGTCAGTGACGATGGCCCGCATCGAGTCACAATGCCATACTACAATCTCTTCCAACTGTTCAAGGCTGTGCATCTCTGGAAGACACCACAAGTATTTCAACTGGTCGCACTTTGTGACACTCACTGATTTCAATTTGCTGAAGAACTCTGGGGCGACAAGGCCATGACATATTTTCTCCAGATTAATAAGATTTTGGAGAAGCAAAGACTCTAAAAGCGTAAAAGCACCATTGGATGAACCAGCGATGTACTTGATGGAGGGGCTATTCTCAATGACGAGATGCTTCAGCTGTGGAAATCCCTGAACGCACAACTCGTGAGCGTTCTTCTTGGACTCTCTTAACCCGTCCAAATGCAGGTGTTGAGTCTTATATAGAGTTTTATGAACCCATTCTCCTGAAAGAATACTATCGCACCCTTCCGATTTGAGCTTCAAGGTTCTCAAACCTTCAAATGTCCTCCCTGTTGCATTTCCTATGTTGATCCAAAATCTGATCAGGTTCTCAAATGATAGGCCATCATCCTCCAATAGTATGGAGGGATCATTGATTGATATTTCCAAAGAGGTTAGCTTTGTCAAGCTCTTCAACTCGGTAAGCCTTGCATTACACGATTTTGACGGTATTTCATCTTTGCCCATCCATTGATCAAAGCTTCCCTGCATATGTAACTCTTCTAAGTTGCTTAAACCTTTCAGGACACCAGGCTCGATAATCCCAAGATCGCTGCAATAGGTTAGATTGAACGATCTCAGATTCGTCAGGTGCCCAATTTCTTTAGGCAGCTTGGAAATCACGGACCCAACCAAACTGAGAATCTGTAATGCTTTGAGCTTCCCAAGAATTGCCACATCCTCCACAATGCAAAAGTTTAAGTATAATGACTGGAGGTTCTCGAGGATTCCAATCGAGGATGGTAAAATGGGGATATCCATTGTGACATTCTGAATTTCTGTCCCTCGAGGCTTGGGTTATGGAATAGGACTTCCAATTGGAAAATGGAAGTGAGGTATTCTAACATTGGAATTGAATTGGACGTCGCCTCATCAAGGGTAATTTATATCGGAAAATTGAAATTTAGGACGTAAGGTAAGAAAAGGCCATTTTGCCCCTAGTGAGTTAACCTTGCCTTAATACTCGAGAAGGGCGTTTTAGTCAATTTTACATCCCTATGGCTGCCAAAAATAAGAGGGGCAAGAAGGTCATTGAGGCCAAGATACTTTGGGCTTGAGGACAAGTGTCAATTTTGGAGAGTTAGCCTTAAATAACCACCTTTCCACCTACCATTCAACATGTTTGACTCTTGAAAGGATTAGACAAGCCCTTCTTCTCTCCCATTTTGTGACGTCCTGGAAATCCCAATTTCTGTAAGATTCGGAACTCACTATAAGAATACTATATGGAATTATAGTCGACAATTATTTTGGACCGTTAGGACCGAAGTGACGATAATTTGGATGAATTTCGAAATTTCGATCGTTTTAGATTAGGAATCGATTTCTTATCCTTTTTTACTTAGATTTTCGACTTTCGCGCATAACCTAATTCCGATCAAGCCTAGCCAGTGAAATTGCAAAATTTTCTGTTCGTCCAGTGCGCAAAATTTCCAGTTTCGGCATCTCCAAAAGACCAAAATGCCCCTACCCTAAATTGCATGAGACAAAGGCCATTAACCCTAAGGGATAAGAAGACCCCAAAGTCTTCAATTGGACCCCACTCTCTCTCTTCCCCATGCACTCCCATCAGCCTACGTGACTTCCCCCTCTCTTTTCCGTCTTCGGCCGCAGCTTCTTCTTCCTTCTTCTTTCCCGGCGGTTTCATTGTGAGCGACGCACAACCGAGCTTCCTCCTCCCTTCCTCGTGGATTTTGTGCAACCACCAGCCCACAGCCAGACACCACCACCTCAAGCCACCTCCTGCCGCCGTCGTCGTCCAGCCCCGGCCGTCGTACGCCGCCGGGTCACCGCGGAAGCAGCTCGGGACGAGGTACTCTGTTTTCGGCCCTACAACCCGAGCAGTGTTTCCTCTTTCCCCGGCCGTTCGCTGTTGACACCTGATTTTTGACCATCTATCATTGTAATTTTTATTTTTAAAATAAATTAAAAATATCAAAAAAGGTCATAAAATCACAAAATCAACTTTGGAAGCCTTAGCCTAGCCTCAGGAACCAATTTTGTACAAAAAATATTTTTGGTATTTTTTAATATTTTTCGAATTTATTTAATTATAAAAATACCCAAAAAATCAGAAAAATACCATTCGTGGTCAGAAAAATACCCAAAAATATTCGATAATTTTGTTTTAATTTCCTCTTCAAGTGTATTACTTTAAATCTCAAAAATTCGGCTAGGGTCAACATGTTCCTTAACAAACATAAACCCAAACCGAACCCAAAAAAATCCTTTTCGAGTCTTTTAATTTTCAATTCTCACTTTTTATAAGCTATGACATTGGATTCTAAAGTGTTGAAGTGCAATTGGGTCAGTTTGCCCTCCAATTTGATCAATTTTAACCAAAAAGGCTTAATTGCATATTTTTCTTTCAACTAGTCCCCGGTTTCACAGATCTTGAATTTCACACGGGCATATCCATTAAAATTCAACACATCTACCCCATAATTTTCATCATGCCCAATCCATTGGCGGCCTCAATTCAGGCTAATTTGGTAGTTTGGATGTATACGTATGCTCTACGTATTTATATGTTATGCGTATTTATACGTTATGCATATTTATACTGTTTGGTAACCTCTTTAACTCTTGTAATAATAATAATGGTTATTATTTTTAACACCTTTGTTAGTGCTATTTTTAAATAGCATTTTTGTATTATAAAATGTGAGTGTTATTTTTAGATAGCATTTATAATTGTTAGTGCTATTTTTAAATAGCATTTTTGTATTATAAATTGTGAGTGCTATTGTTAGTGCTATTTTTAAATAGCATTTTTGTATTATAAATTGTGAGTGTTATTTTTGGATAGCATTTATAATTGTTAGTGCTATTTTTAAATAGCATTTTTGTATCATAAATTGTGAGTGCTATTGTTAGTGTTATTTTTAAATAGCATTTTTGTATTATAAATTGTGAGTGTTATTTTTAGATAGCATTTATAATTGTTAGTGCTATTTTTAAATAGCATTTTTGTATCATAAATTGTGAGTGCTATTGTTAGTGTTATTTTTAAATAGCATTTTTGTATTATAAATTGTGAGTGTTATTTTTAGATAGCATTTATAATTGTTAGTGCTATTTTTAAATAGCATTTTTGTATCATAAATTGTGAGTGCTATTGTTAGTGTTATTTTTAAATAGAATTTTTGTATTATGAATTGTGAGTGTTATTTTTAGATAGCATTTATAATTGTTAGTGCTATTTTTAAATAGCATTTTTGTATCATAAATTGTGAGTGCTATTGTTAGTGCTATTTTATAATTCAATTTATTAGAAGGTGTTTTTGGCTATAAAAGGATGACAAGAGTTTTGAGGTTGAGGGAGAGACATTTTGTAGAGTGTGCAAATTTTTGAGAGCTTAGAGAGAAGAACACAAACACTCTCTATATTCTCATAATCTTGAGTGAGCAAAATATACTAAGTTCGGAATATTGATTCCGCATATTGCTAGCACAATTGTTGTGGAGTTATTAGTCGTCTCCCCGTTCGTCAATTGGTGGTGCGTCCGAACTAGATGCCTAACACTTGTGGAGGCTGAGATCGAAGAACATCGAACCGACACCTCCGTTCAAGCACGCTACGAGAGGTAATCTATTTACTCCCTTTGAGGCTTTGTGATTTTTTTCGATTGAAATGCACGAAGTACGCCTCTGGAGATACATGTATGGGTTGTTATTTATTTCCGCTACGTGTTACGTGGATCCCAATAGTGGTATCAGAGCCGATCCTTAGGTGTTTTCGTGCATTTAATTGATTTTTTGCAATTTTTGCAATACTATGGCCAATATGTATTAACGAATTGTTCGTCTTACATGGCTAATGGAGGTTGATTATTTTATATGATAAATTAATCAACGTAGCAAAAATTGAGACTAAATCAATTTTGAATCGAAAATTTATGGCTATCTTATTTTACGTAAAAATTCTGAATATGATTCAACGTAGAATTTTTATTGTGCCTTCCTAAGTTTTAAATTGTGAATTTATTACTTACGTGGAAGGGTGGTGATCATGGAAAAATCCCTAATCAATGTGATTGATGTATGTATGAATGTATGGTGATTATTTATATATTTGGGGTTGTAATTATTAAATGGAGGCTGCGTACTCCTTTTATTTTTCATGTAATCTTTATTTTTAGCATAGTTAATTGTTGATGTAAATGCTACGAGGATTACGTGGATGAGCCTTTTAAGTCGGCGAGCTCTTTGGGGCCCGATTCTTGAAGAGTTCAAGAAACCAAGAAGAAGCGAAGAGCGGCTCTCCGTTATTAAAATATTAAAATGATTAAATGTGGTCTCATTGGCTCGAGACCCATTAAATCATAATTCCATGATCACCACGTAGGATAGATGTTTATGTGATTGGCATCTATTTATTTATTATGATTACGTGAGCATGTTAAACTGGTTAATGTGCAAAGTCAGACTTACCTCACCCAAAATTGCGCCTGCATGAAATCCTTGTTAGGGAAAATCACTCGCGTTAGGTACCGAAAGGGCGTTGGTAATGACATCAATGTAACCAAGTCCCCGAACTCAAAATCTCTGGTTTCGCAGAATTGATCGATCTCTCCCAATCGGTCAATAAGGTTTCCGGTCTACCCTCCAAGAAAGACCGGTGGCGACTCCAAATGCATGCACAAGTTGCACATGCCACCACGACCACACTAAGGTCGAAAGCGATCGACTGTTATTGTCGAATCCCTTTGAAAAATACTCCCGTCGCGATTTGGTATGGGCTTGGGAGGGCCCGCGCCGATCCAAAGCCCGCGATCTGCACCCTTGTACGGGGAAAGGCCCGCGATCGGTAATTCATTAGCCGCGTCCTCTTTCGGACGGGTCGCGACAGCTGGCGACTCCACTGGGGGCTTTGTTCTAGAACCTATGGTTCTAGACCTCAAGTGGACTTAGGCCGTAATTAAAACGCTGAGTGATTTTTCTAACCTTGCAGGCGCTCTTGAAGGTGAGGTAAGTCCGCTCATGGTAGGTGTTATATGTTTTTGCAGATTGGAGAAATAAGGGGGGTAGTCTGTGATTAACATTGTCTTATGCAGGTTGGCGTAGGAATGTATGCTGTGTGGATGATTTGAAGCGCTGATTGATAAACTGTTGTGCATGACTTACATTGAGATGATCACGACACATGGACACACACAACCGCGCCTAAAACCCCGGGCGCCGCCTATTGGAAAACAATAGAAGGGATTGAAAATGGAATCTTCGTGAGGAAAAACACGGGGTAATCCACTTTTCAATTCCGCTCATTTTGAACTATGGATCGAGCCCCAATGCAACGATAGTTGTGCAATGGAATCTGCTCTTTCTAGAACTCGAGATGGGAGCCTTGTCCTTAGATTCCAAACCCTTTTGATTTTTAGAGTCAAGCCTCACTTGTCTCATGCGCATGTATATGGATGGTTGGTATACCTAAAACCAAAAAAATCATTGGGTACCTCTCATGGTAAGATCCTGCCGTTTCTATTTAAATTCACTCGCATCCCTTTTATTTCGCACAACATGCTGCATTCATCAAATCTGAGGGTTGAGTCCAATTCCATTTTAGAGTATGGATAGAGTAGAGATGATACCTCCAAGTCGGTCCCAGATCCTGGACATATTCAAGTATGAGCAACGCGTCATCCGCCATCTGACTGTCGGGACATTCAATGGAGTTTACCCTTTTCAAGCTGTTCAAGGAATGATCCAGTAACCATACTGGAAGTTGAAGGACAGGTGATAACAGCAAATCCGAGACACCTACCGGAAATTATCAAAAGGGCATCTGATGAAAACGAAGACCCGAAATAGCCGGACCGAAGACATCAAGCGTTGTCCCCCAAAGACCCGACTTGGGGCATCTCTTTAGGTTATTAAGGGCCACGTTCCAGTCGTCCCTTTTCTTTTATCAAGATCATCGAGTCTGTAAGGAGCACCCGTCTGTGGGTCTCCCATCAATCTTTTACACCTCGATTCCTATGTTTTGTCTAAGTGTCTTGACATTAGAATGTGACACTGGAATTTCTCTCAACCTTTCGGATTTTCCGGTTCAATTGCGTGTCTCACCTAGATGAAATTTTCGTTAGAACTCACACTCGGCATGTTTAACCCAAGTGCGAGAATCTAACATTCATTTCATGGTGCGCCGGACATGGAATTGAACCGGTCTATAGCATGCATCATTGGTAATCCTTGGTAATTAACTAAAGTTGTCCATGTTTCCTGAATTCAAGAGGAGACATATATCCAAATTACCTTCGGGAAATCATTTCAATTTGGATGTCCTATCTCTCACCGAATTTAGGACACATTGGAATTGCATTTTTATCTTCTTGGAAATTCCATAGATTTTCTGGGGATTTGCCAAAAGTGATAACCATGGATTACGCTCCTTTTAGTTTTATGTTTTCTCTTGAAAAACATCGATAAGAATTTTTCACATGAGGTTAAGGCTTGTGTAAAAATCCTTATCTTCGTTAATCACAAGAAAGCATAAAATTGAAAGGATTTATGCTTTACTTCCCTTTCTGACATATTCCTGTCATTCGAACAGGTAATTTCCAGAATCAAAATCCGAGGACTTGTGTGAAGAATCACTCACAAGTTAAAATGGACCAGGAAGGCATAGAAAAGCGCTTGACCACCCTGGAGAGTCAGTTGGCTTAGGTGTTCGCAATGATGACAGAGACGAAGACACCCATCCTCACCTCAGGAGTGGTCCTTCAAGAAGATCGAAGCTGGTCGACAACTCAAACCACAGGGATGGATATTTGAAGTCAGACAAAGAAGTCGACTTCTCACCAAGACAGCATACTGAGGCAAATCCCACTTAACTAGGGCAAACGCCACCTAACCGGGGCAGCCGGGTCAAGTGTAAAAGGACGTATCGTTCCAAAATGATTATTTTCTTGATATGGGAATAATGCTTCCTTTCTTTTTCCTCTCAGATGATGATCAAGAGCAGAGGACGCAGGATGTAATGCTCTCAAATAACAAGCGGGGAGTGCCCATTTTCAAGGCATCTCAGACATGCATTCTGGCTAAATATTTTCAAGAGCATTCTAATGGCTCAATTTGTGATCAAAACTTTTGAGAATACATCAAGAAGTTTCTCATCATTTAGAAATTTCTGTGAAAAGAGCACTTGAAAAGAAAATTTCAAGTTTTGCAGATTGACACATCTGATAAAAATGCCTTCTTTGAATAGAGTGAAAAGCACGAATTCATTTTTTTTTTCGTTGCTAGCATACATAACATGCATCATGCATATCATGCACATATCCTGCATACAGAGAACCCAAAGGGAGAAATGTCGATTCCCACAGGACAATTTTCAAGGGTAAATTGTATCGACTCCAATAGTCAATTATACATGCCATTTACTCATGAGGTCTCTTCTTTTCAATAGGGGAACATCAAATACCTCAAATGGCGACTGTGATCGAGAGAATCACCAAACCACCACACGACAAATCCCTAGATTGTCAAGTTGTCTAGGGATAGATAAAATAATAACCGAAGACTCTGGCAGTTGAGATAAATGACCAGAACCGGCAAAAATAAATGGGAGCGGGTTCCCCCATTTGCTTCGAGGAGCCAAGTTGGGGGCAAACTCTCATAAACCCCATAAAAGCACATCAGACCAGGGTTATCAAACCCAGAGATGACAAACATCAAGACAAGTGTCACCTAACTGTGATAAACCACGGCTAACTGGGGCAAGTGAATTAATTTTGCGCTGGACAAAGAAAGATGTGTCTTCTCCGGCAAAGTCAAATAGCAGAGTCGTCTGCATCAGAATCAAACCCCAAGATACAAATTTGGGCGAACGGTAACTTTGTATCGTTCCAATTTGATCTTCGAAGATCACGGGCTTAACATGAGTTTTTCTCATTTAACAGGAAGTCGTTGGCACCGAAAGTCTCAAAAGAAAAGAGCTCGCTGACAGGGAGGCGAATAGAATCATCGGCCTTGGAAGTTAGGATTCCAGGAAATGGTCTTTGATTATAAGATCGAGTGGAGGGTAAAAAGTATCGCTTCCACACTTCATGCTTTGACATGCATTCCGATAACAATTTCCTTTTTCCTTGAATAAAAGGAACTCTGAAGAGTGGCGCTGGAATGCGTCAAAAAACACAAGTGGATCTCCTCTAGTGCAAATCCTAGAGAAGGATTTATCGCCAACCAAATGGAGGAATCATGGCCACAAGATAGATGTCCAACTTCTGCAAGCCGCACGTTTGTGTTCAAACGGAAACACAAAACAGAATAAGGCGGTATCGTTCCAATCTATCTTGAATTTTGGAATACAAACTGACACCTAACCCCCGTCCTTGACAGGGGTTCGCCAACAAGGCGAAGCAGGATTTTTACAACCCTTGCATACTTGTCGGAGCACATGACCAAGGGGACCTCCAGCCACGGTGGACAGGTAAGTACCCCTTTCCCCAACCCAAAACAAAAAAGAGAAAAAAGAGAAAAAGAAAAACTTTCAGATTCTAATGTCTAGAAAAGACATAGAGTTCTAACTCCATTAACAATCATGTTTTAAAAACAAGATGTTGTCAAAACATGATTAGAACATGCATGGTGCAGCATAAAATCCCATTGACGGGTAAAGTTTTTGGAGAAAAATAAAAGAAATTCCCCCAACAAGACATTGTTCAAAACATTCAAAAGGACGTTTTATCAAAAGACGAGAGGCGAGCCAAATTCAAACACGTCCAACACACACTTGAGAGATGAGTGGAGCGGACAGATGACAAAATCTGGGTCTACGGAGGTAGGGATCATTCGCAGCGATTACATGGGTTGGGATGACGGAGGCACTCGTTTCATATCCCCAAAACACTACAGGTGACCGTTGATAACCCCTTTGAACGGCGGTTTTAGTTTTTAACCCTGTCAAGAACCGCCCCACATTGGGGCAAAAAGGGAAGTAAGTCCAGCAGCGTCAGAAGAAAATGGTTAGAAATTTTCTTGCTCGGACTAACATTAATCTTTGTGTGTTGTTTATATGGTAATCCAAGTGCCAAAGGATGACGAGAAGCATTCATTTCTCTATCCCACACACCATATCCTTTGCATAGCCAAGTTGAGCCTGCAAAATCATTTCATAAACCCGTTGGTGATCATTGCACATTCCAAGACGGATGCAGCATCACTTCAGAAACGAAGGAGTTCAAGACTTAAGGTTTGCAAAAAAAAAAAAAAAATATTCCTAAGTTAAATGCTTAACCTTGTTAGACCTTTGATCATAGGTCTAACACGATCCCATGAAGATGAGAAAAAGTGGGATTTCAAAAATGAATGAGAAAAATCCACGGCATCGAGAAAAAGCAAAGTACCTGGTAAAAGCAAGGCCGATGCTCGTGTAAATTGTTTGATTGATCCGCAATGAAGCAGGATGGGAAAAGAGGAAATCCCTAAAGGAGTCAGATCAAAAAGACTACTCCCCAAATGGTGTCAAGTGTGGAGCAGAGACGCAGACAGAGTCATCAGTCTCTTAATGCGACGAAACGCTCTCTAAAGAGTTGGTGCACACCTCAAAAGCGGGTGCACACCTCAAAAATTGAAGGAGCAGAGAGGAAAGCGCAGGTGGTAAATTTGCAATGATCACCAATGTCAAATCCTTCTTAATTTCTAGGCCAAAAACAAGCCTTTTTCGGTCCCCAATCCTACCAATGTTACAACCCCGAAACAGTCTTCTCTGACTAAGACACTTGGGTTAACATAAAGCTTAGCTCGAAGAGGTACGAGCAAGACTATTTCTTTCTCATTTTGCAGGGTTCTTGACTTGTAGACCCGGAGCAGATGGTGAAGACTTTCACTCAATGTCCTCGACTCCAAAGCGAGTCCCCCTTGAAAACCAATATACAAGCCCAACATTACGGTCTCGTGGAAGACCTCCCGACCGATCAAAATGTATGCGTTGCGAATGAGCCTAAAACCTAGGCACATGTTAGTAGGGAATTGAGTGCATCCCCTATAAAAACCACTATCTCCAAACAGGTGAGAAGACCTCCTTGTCGAGAAATATTCCAATTGATGTTTTGAATAAACTCTTTTTGGAATTTTCAAACTGTTGATCCAGATTTTCCGTGCAAGAGATTTGTGATCACATTTGCATGCTGCAAGAATGCTTTGGATAACCTCCAGCATCAAAATGCACATTTCATGATTAAAACCTAAGTCATACAGTTTTTGTCAAATGGACAGTCGTGGTCTTCACAAAGATTACTCACGTTCTCTTGGTGAAGAAAAATCTTTCAGGCTTAAACTTCTGCAGGATACCTGGAGTACCCAGCTCCCAGAATGTCGCCTCAACAGACCCAAGTGAAGCTTTGTTAAGATAAAAATCTTTCACTGCCTCAAAACTGAATTCCCGACAAATTTCGAGATCTTTCAAAAGAAGGGATGAGGATAGAACCCTTTTTCAAAAGAAGTCGGCAAACTGTCCCAGCAGACGTGGAGAACCCTCGTTCCGGGACCCTTTTTCAAAATCAAGCAGTCCTAGCTTGACGTGGAGAACCCTCGTCCTAGGACCTCTTTTCAAAATATCAAACAGTCCCAGCGGACGTGGAGAACCCTCGTCCCATGACCCATTTTCAAAATATCAAACAGTCCCAGCAGACGTGGAGAACCCTCGTCCCAGGACCCATTTTCAAGGAAAGAAAAGAAACCCCTGGTATGGTGAGTCAGAAGCCACGAAGGAAGAAATGAAAACCTGGTATGGTGAGTCAGAAGCCACGAAGGAAAGAAAAGAAACCCCTGGTATGGTGAGTCAGAAGCCACGAAGGGAGAAATGAAAACCTGGTATGGTGAGTCAGAAGCCACGAAGGAAGAAATGAAAACCCTGGTATAGCGGATCAGAAGCTACGAAGGGAAAATTGAAGACCATGGTATAGCGGACCAGAAGCTACGAATGGAGAATTGAAACCCCTGGTATAGCAGATCAGAAGCTACGAAGGTGAATGAATAAATAAATAAAAAAAATAAATAAAAGGTCGACAAAAAGTCCCAGCAGACGTGGAGAACCCTCGTCCCAGGACCCATTTTCAAAATATCAAGCGGTCCTAGCATGACGTGGAGAACTCTCGTCCCAGGACCCCTTTTCAAAAACCAAGCAGTCCTAGCTTGACATGGATAACCCTCATCCTAAGACCTCTTTTGAAAATATCAAACAGTCCCAGCGGACGTGGAGAACCCTCGTCCTAGGACCCATTTTCAAAATATCAAACAGTCCCAACAGACGTGGAGAACCCTCGTCTTTGGACCCCTTTTCAAAAATCAGGCAGTGTCATCAGACGTGGAGAACCCTCGTCATGAGACCCCCTTTTCAAAAATCAGGCAGTCCTGGCATGACGTGGAGAACCCTCGTCCCAGGACCCCTTTTCAAAAATCAGGCAGCCCTAGTATGACGTGGAGAACCCTCGTCCCAGGACCCCTTTTCAAGGAAAGAAAAGAAACCCCTGGTATGGTGAGTCAGAAGCCACAAAGGGAGAAATGAAAACCTGGTATGGTGAGTCAGAAGCCACGAAGGAAGAAATGAAAACCTGGTATGGTGAGTTAGAAGCCACGAAGGAAGAAATGAAAACCTGGTATGGTGAGTCAGAAGCCACGAAGGAGGAAATGAAAACCTGGTATGGTGAGTCAGAAGCCACGAAGGAAAGAAAAGAAACCCCTGGTATGGTGAGTCAGAAGCCACGAAGGGAGAAATGAAAACCTGGTATGGTGAGTCAGAAGCCACGAAGGAAGAAATGAAAACTTGGTATGGTGAGTCAGAAGCCACGAAGGAAGAAATGAAAACCTGGTATGGTGAGTCAGAAGCCACGAAGGAAGAAATGAAAACCCTGGTATAGCGGATCAGAAGCTACGAAGGGAAAATTGAAGACCATGGTATAGCGGACCAGAAGCTACGAATGGAGAATTGAAACCCCTGGTATAGCAGATCAAAAGTTACGAAGGTGAATGAATAAAAAAAAAAATCGACAAACAGTCCCAGCAGACGTGGAGAACCCTCGCCCCAGGACCCATTTTCAAAAATATCAAACAGTCACAGCGGACGTGGAGAACCCTCGTCCCAAGACCCCTTTTCAAAAATCAGACAGTCCTAGCATGACGTGGAGAACCCTCGTCATGAGACCCCTTTTCAAAAATCAGGCAGTCTCATCGGACGTGGAGAACCCTCGTTATGAGACACCTTTTCAAATAATGGTAGAAACCGCCTAAAGGGTCAAACCAAAGGTAGAAACCGTCTAAAGGGTCAATTCGTGGTAGAAACCGCCTAAAGGGTCAAACCAAAGGTAGAAACCGCCTAAAGGGTCAATTCAAGGTAGAAACCGCCTAAAGGGTCAAATCAAAGGTAGAAACCGCCTAAAGGGTCAATTCAAGGTAGAAACCGCCTAAATGGTCAAACCAAAGGTAGAAACCGCCTAAAGGGTCAACCAAAGGTAGAAACCGCCTAAAGGGTCAAACCAAATGTAGAAACCGCCATAAGGGTCAAACTAAACTTGAAGGTAGATACCGCCTAAATGGTCAAATATGGTAGAAACCGCCACAAGGGTCAACTCATTGGTAAATACCACCATACGGATCAAAATCCCTGGCAAATCCCCCAGCGTGGGATGCGCCCTTCTCAGGTTCCTACTAGTTAGGAGCCCCATAATGGTGTGACCTACCATACAGGTCAGAGCTTAATCTCCCTAGGATATTCTGAACGAGTCCTAGGTATCTTCTTGAAAGTCGTCGCAACCGGCAGCATCTGAGAGGTGAGCTTCAGGTAAGCCTCTCTCACTCCGGCCCATGTTCGAATTGCAAGAGTAAACCGGTGATTAACTTGAGCATTCATCAAAAGACTTAAGGGTCCGATGTCATAGCATTTCTTTTCCCCAGTCGAGTCAGTTAAGATTCAGGTGTCATTTTGTCTTTGAAAGCAACCTCTGACGAGCTCACTCTCAAAGAGGGGCAGCTGTTGACACCTGATTTTTGACCATCTATCATTGTAATTTTTATTTTTAAAATAAATTAAAAATATCAAAAAAGGTCATAAAATCACAAAATCAACTTTGGAAGCCTTAGCCTAGCCTCAGGAACCAATTTTGAAAAAAAAATATTTTTGGTATTTTTTAATATTTTTCGAATTTATTTAATTATAAAAATACCCAAAAAATCAGAAAAATACCATTCGTGGTCAGAAAAATACCCAAAAATATTCGATAATTTTGTTTTAATTTCCTCTTCAAGTGTATTACTTTAAATCTCAAAAATTCGGCTAGGGTCAACATGTTCCTTAACAAACATAAACCCAAACCGAACCCAAAAAAATCCTTTTCGAGTCTTTTAATTTTCAATTCTCACTTTTTATAAGCTATGACATTGGATTCTAAAGTGTTGAAGTGCAATTGGGTCAGTTTGCCCTCCAATTTGATCAATTTTAACCAAAAAGACTTAATTGCATATTTTTCTTTCAACTAGTCCCCGGTTTCACGGATCTTGAATTTCACACGGGCATATCCATTAAAATTCAACACATCTACCCCATAATTTTCATCATGCCCAATCCATTGGCGGCCTCAATTCAGGCTAATTTGGTAGTTTGGATGTATACGTATGCTCTACGTATTTATACGTTATGCGTATTTATACTGTTTGGTAACCTCTTTAACTCTTGTAATAATAATAATGGTTATTATTTTTAACACCTTTGTTAGTGCTATTTTTAAATAGCATTTTTGTATTATAAATTGTGAGTGTTATTTTTAGATAGCATTTATAATTGTTAGTGCTATTTTTAAATAGCATTTTTGTATTATAAATTGTGAGTGCTATTGTTAGTGCTATTTTTAAATAGCATTTTTGTATTATAAATTGTGAGTATTATTTTTAGATAGCATTTATAATTGTTAGTGCTATTTTTAAATAGCATTTTTGTATCATAAATTGTGAGTGCTATTGTTAGTGTTATTTTTAAATAGCATTTTTGTATTATAAATTGTGAGTGTTATTTTTAGATAGCATTTATAATTGTTAGTGCTATTTTTAAATAGCATTTTTGTATCATAAATTGTGAGTGCTATTGTTAGTGTTATTTTTAAATAGCATTTTTGTATTATAAATTGTGAGTGTTATTTTTAGATAGCATTTATAATTGTTAGTGCTATTTTTAAATAGCATTTTTGTATCATAAATTGTGAGTGCTATTGTTAGTGTTATTTTTAAATAGAATTTTTGTATTATGAATTGTGAGTGTTATTTTTAGATAGCATTTATAATTGTTAGTGCTATTTTTAAATAGCATTTTTGTATCATAAATTGTGAGTGCTATTGTTAGTGCTATTTTATAATTCAATTTATTAGAAGGTGTTTTTGGCTATAAAAGGATGACAAGAGTTTTGAGGTTGAGGGAGAGACATTTTGTAGAGTGTGCAAATTTTTGAGAGCTTAGAGAGAAGAACACAAACACTCTCTATATTCTCATAATCTTGAGTGAGCAAAATATACTAAGTTCGGAATATTGATTCCGCATATTGCTAGCACAATTGTTGTGGAGTTATTAGTCGTCTCCCCGTTCGTCAATTGGTGGTGCGTCCGAACTAGATGCCTAACACTTGTGGAGGCTGAGATCGAAGAACATCGAACCGACACCTCCGTTCAAGCACGCTACGAGAGGTAATCTATTTACTCCCTTTGAGGCTTTGTGATTTTTTTCGATTGAAATGCACGAAGTACGCCTCTGGAGATACATGTATGGGTTGTTATTTATTTCCGCTACGTGTTACGTGGATCCCAACAGTGGTATCAGAGCCGATCCTTAGGTGTTTTCGTGCATTTAATTGATTTTTTGCAATTTTTGCAATACTATGGCCAATATGTATTAACGAATTGTTCGTCTTACATGGCTAATGGAGGTTGATTATTTTATATGATAAATTAATCAACGTAGCAAAAATTGAGACTAAATCAATTTTGAATCGAAAATTTATGGCTATCTTATTTTACGTAAAAATTCTGAATATGATTCAACGTAGAATTTTTATTGTGCCTTCCTAAGTTTTAAATTGTGAATTTATTACTTACGTGGAAGGGTGGTGATCATGGAAAAATCCCTAATCAATGTGATTGATGTATGTATGAATGTATGGTGATTATTTATATATTTGGGGTTGTAATTATTAAATGGAGGCTGCGTACTCCTTTTATTTTTCATGTAATCTTTATTTTTAGCATAGTCAATTGTTGATGTAAATGCTACGAGGATTACGTGGATGAGCCTTTTAAGTCGGTGAGCTCTTTGGGGCCCGATTCTTGAAGAGTTCAAGAAACCAAGAAGAAGCGAAGAGCGGCTCTCCGTTATTAAAATATTAAAATGATTAAATGTGGTCTCATTGGCTCGAGACCCATTAAATCATAATTCCATGATCACCACGTAGGATAGATGTTTATGTGATTGGCATCCATTTATTTATTATGATTACGTGAGCATGTTAAACTGGTTAATGTGCAAAGTCAGACTTACCTCACCCAAAATTGCGCCTGCATGAAATCCTAGTTAGGGAAAATCACTCGCGTTAGGTACCGAAAGGGCGTTGGTAATGACATCAACGTAACCAAGTCCCCGAACTCAAAATCTCTGGTTTCGCAGAATTGATCGATCTCTCCCAATCGGTCAATAAGGTTTCCGGTCTACCCTCCAAGAAAGACCGGTGGCGACTCCAAATGCATGCACAAGTTGCACATGCCACCACGACCACACTAAGGTCGAAAGCGATCGACTGTTATTGTCGAATCCCTTTGAAAAATACTCCCGTCGCGATTTGGTATGGGCCTGGGAGGGCCCGCGCCGATCCAAAGCCCGCGATCTGCACCCTTGTACGGGAAAAGGCCCGCGATCGGTAATTCATTAGCCGCGTCCTCTTTCGGACGGGTCGCGACATTCGCGACGCCACCGGACCTGGCCACCACCTCACGACGGACCCCCAAGCTCCCCTCGACAGCTCTGAACTGGTCCCGCCGTCCGTCGTTCGCCGGAGCCACCGCGGTAAGTCTTGGAACCGCCGGTGCTCTGTTTTGAGCCCGGTTCAGTTTTTCTTCGACCCCGGCCCTTTCCGACGGCCCCGCCACTCGCCACCACCTACAAACGACTCCTCTGACTCCCCTCTTACTTCCCCCAGCTCATGGAAGACCGTCGTCGCCGGTGGAGCTCGTGAGAAGCCTCGGAAGTCGCCCTTGTTTTCTACCGCGTTGTGCCCTGTTTTCTGCAGATTCTATGGGTGGCTGCTCCGCTGCCTCCCACCGGTCCTAACTGACGTCCCTCGACCCCTAGGTGAGTCCTAGACCCTTGGCCGGCCTTGTCGCAGCTCGTGGGATCGAGAAGCACCCGGAATAGCCCTGTTTCACCCTGTTTGCTCACTGACCGGTTCTGTTCAGGCCGCCGCCCGCCGTTCGCCGGAGCCCCGTCGCCGGCACCTGTCCCGGCGACCTCGTGGGACCTTTCTAAGGTATTCCCGAAGTTTAGGTCCGAGTTGCCGCGCGGTTACCCTTTTTGGTTACCAAGAACCGCCGCCGCCGTCGCCGTCGACCGTCGGGACCGCCCGAGCTCACTCTCTCAGTGAGTTGACCCTAACCCTTAGTTAGGGCGCTAATTGCGCCTAGGATTAGTCGATTGTGAAATTTGGGTACTCGATCGGGGCCGGTTTCGTTAGAAATTGGGCTAGGTTAAATGGCCGATCGATTAGATTAATTGGGGTGATTTTATTATCTGTGGCTAATTGTGATAAAATTTGTGATTGACTGATTGGGTGATAATTCGTAGATTGTGGTTCGATTACGAGCGAACGATTGGTGTGTTAAATCAATCTGGTTAATAATTATCCTGGCACGAATTGAACTTGATATTGCCTGATTGAATTGGTTGCTCGTGATTTAGTCATTAACCTCATGGGTTTGATCGCCTCGCTGACATGCATGACTGAGTGTCTTGAAAGGCCTTGGGCCGAGTGTGATAGCATGTCTGTATGAGTATTTGGCATTAATCAAAGATAATTAATGAATCGATTGCCAAGTGTGAATTGTGTGGTCATATGAGGGACATATTATGAGTACCTGGCAAATTAGTTTGGTACTGTTTGTGCACTTACCGTACATATTGTAAACGACTTGTCAGAAGCACGGTAATTCATGCCCCGTGCCAGACGTGCGGTCTTAAGGAATTATCAGATGCCGGTCGCTACTTGTGATGGACCGACGCCTCGTTTAGGGATGCCTGCTTGCTAGTGCCGTGCTGGGTGCACTGGATACATCGCCTGTAGTAGCCGTCGTTGAGAGGGAAAAGAGACGTAGTCCGGTTCTACCGGAAACACGCTAGATCGCACTAAAGTGCTGGATCGCATTGTGAAGTTGGATCACGCCAGGGGCGTGGGTCATCTGAAATAAGTGAATTGTGTGGTGCCTGATGTACACTGGATTTGTGATGCCTTGATGGGTTGTTAATATGTTATGACTATATCTTGTTGAGTTATGCGACTAAACTATATGTTGGTTGTGGTGCTTAATATATTCTGGGCGAATCAATGTCCTAACTAAGCTTAGGCTTGATTCACTGGGATTTATTTCTCACCCCGTCGTGGGTTAACATTTCAGGTCCGAAGTAATGGAAAGGCTCATGCGATTCGGTACCCCTACCCACTCGTCTCACGATGTCACGTCTCATGCGGTGCTGGGTAGGAATCAGGTCTGGGAGCGTCATGTCACGACTGTATGGGTCGATGAGGGGATGCCTCTCTTGGTGGCTCATCTCTTTAAGGCCTGGTACCTTCGTGACGGGGTTGATCTCTACGGCCCGATTGGTGGGTTTGAAGGGCCACCTATTCAGGGGGTCGCTAATGCCCCGGCCTGGGACCCGATAGACATCGATACGCCCGACGGGGAGGTAGTGGATCCCGAACTCGGCACGCAGCCTGAGGACGAGCCCGAGGAGTCTGTAGCCTCTTCTGTGCAGTTGAGTAATAGTCCTTATGACGATCCCAACAACCCGGCTCCTCCGTTAGGCCGCCGTGATCACTAGTCTGAACTGTGATCTTTTTGGTCTGTTGGCGGTTCTTTTGTAGGGGTACCATTTTGGAGTAGATGAGAGTTGACCTTACCCCGACTCCTGTATCTTTTTTGGAGTCTTAGAGGGCCGCCCCGAAGAATGGGGTTGTTTATATTAGCCGATAGCTCTGTAAAGTCATGGATCATCTATTCCCATCTGTTTAGTGCTTCTGTTTTATTTGACTAGTTGTTTATGGTTCTCTATCCCATGCTGATCTTATTGTTTTGGAAGTTGCACGTTCCGCATGCGTCGTATAATAGTAGGTCGATAGTCCGCCTAGGACGCTATCCTTCGTAACCTAGTGGCGATTTGACAAGGGATGTCGCGAGCTCGAGAGTCGAGGCGTGACATCCCCTCCCAAGGTGGTATCAGAGCAAGGTTAGCCTGATCCGTCTGGTCATTAGCTTGGAGTGATAAGGAGCGTTGGGGAAATGGGATAGTTAGTAGATTTATAAGCTTTGTGCTTGTGATTGCTATTATGCTTAAAGTATTGGGGTCGCCTTCTGACCGCGTTTGCTATGGGGTAAGCAGGACTCCATAGCGCACCGAGCGCCGCGAATGAGACCTGTCAGACCGATCGATGAGATTGTGGGTGGTAGTGGAGCGCCCGCAGCTGCTGGACCATCTGGCAGGAGCCGACAATGGCTCAGGTTATGTTAGCCCTTGGAACTATTGGGGATCTCATGGGGCAGCAGGTGAGGGATATGAATGTTGCTGCCGTTGCTGCTGCTGGAACTCAACCGGTGAACCCTCCTGCTAGGGAAGTGAATGAAGGGTGTCAGGCCCAGTGGTTAATAGAACAGTTCCTTAAGATGCAGCCGCCTAAGTTTACTGGAAGTGGAGATCCCGAAGCTGCAACCTTATGGATTGAGGAGTTGGAAAAGGCGTTTGTCTTCTGAGATGTATCGAGGAGGAAAGGATCATTTTAGCTGTCTATCAATTGCAGGGGAATGCAAGCTTCTGATGGAGAGCCTCAAAGGACAGAGGTTTTCCAAAGGGTACGGCCCAGACATGGGGTGCCTTCGTGCAAGCTTTTAATGACAAGTACTTTTCACATACTGCGAGGAAACAGAAGATGGATGAGTTCCAACGCCTGCGCCAGAACCAACTGACTGTAGACCAGTATGAGGCTAAGTTCGCCGAACTTTCTAAGTATGCACCGAGGATGGTGACTGACCTTGAGGATAAGGCGAGAAGGTTTATGGACGGATTGAAACTTGAGATTCAGAGCTGGTTAGTACCTCTCTATCTGAAGGATTACAACGAAATCTATGAGAGAGCTCAGATGGTGGAACGACATCTGGCAGATAAGTCTACCGCATCTGGATCGCGGTTTACGCCCTCGAATAGTTTTGACAGGAGGCGAGGGAAGAAACCCATGTTTAGTAACAGGAGTCGCATTCCACCTAATCGCCGAGGGGCGATCAGCAAGCCAGTATTTCGTCAGCACGAGTGGTGTAATCTGTGCCGCCAGAGGCATAGACCTGGTCCTTGCCCGTTTGGAAGTGGTGCCTATTTTGGTTGTGGCCAGCTGGGTCATCAAGTGAAGGAATGCCCGCAGAGGAAAGGCAGACAGGCGCTGCCACAACAGGGAGAACCATCGAGAGGAGCCGCGCCACCAAATTTGCAGAACCGTCCACCAGCGCAAGGAAGGGTGTTTGCTGTCACCCGGGAAGCGGCGAAGGATTCGCCGACCGTTACAGGTACGGTCCTCTTGCATAACCAAGTAGCTTATGCTTTGTTTGATCCGGGTGCTACGCATTCATTTGTTGCCGATCAGTTTGTTAAGCTATATGAATTGAACTTGGTGCCTTTGGATGTTATGTTTAAAGTTTCTACGCCTTTAAAGGATAGTGTAGTAGCTACAGTAAGCTGTCCTGATTGTAGACTAGTTGTGGATGGTCATGAAAGTAGGATAGACCTGGTTGTGTTGGAGATGTACGATTTCGATTTGATTGTGGGGATGGATTGGCTGACAAAGCAACGGGCCATGATGGACTGCTTTAATAAGGTGATTCGGTTTAATCCGATGGTAGGTACCAGCTTTGAATTTAGTGGAAATCAAGGAGGAACCTCGACTGTCATGATATCATCGCTTGAGGCGACCCGACTGTTGGAAAGTGGTTGCCAAGGTTATTTGGCTTCTGTGATTGATACGACTAGTGAGGAATTGAAGTTGGAGAATATTGCTGTAGTGTGTGAATTTCCATATGTTTTCCCTCATGATTTACCTGGTTTGCCACCAGAAAGGGAAATTGAGTTTGTTATAGAGTTAGCTCCTGGGACGGAGCCAATCTCTAAGGCGCTATATAGGATGGCTTTGTCGGAATTGAATGAACTCAAGGTACAGAAGCAGGAGTTGTTGGATAAAGGGTTCATTCGCCCTAGTGCATCACCTTGGGGAGCACCTGTTCTATTTGTCAAGAAAAAGGATGGATCTCTGAGATTGTGTATCGACTATAGGCAGTTGAATCAGGTGACGATCAAGAATAAGTACCCACTATCGAGGATTGATGACTTGTTTGACCAGTTGCAAGGAGCGTCGATATTTTCTAAGATCGATCTACGGACGGGATACCATCAGTTGAGAATCCGAAAAGATGATATACCGAAATCGGCATTTAGAACACGTTATGGACATTATGAGTTTACTGTGATGCCGTTTGGTTTGACGAATGCTCCTGCCGATTTTATGGATTTAATGAACAGGGTGTTTAGCGAGTTCTTAGATCGTTTCGTGATTGTGTTTATAGACGACATCCTAGTGTACTCAAAGAATGCTGAAGATCATGAACAACACTTGAGGGTAGTTCTGGAAACTCTAAGAGTGCATCAGTTGTATGCTAAGTTCAGCAAGTGCGAGTTTTGGCTAGCTCGCGTGGCATTTTTAGGCCATGTGGTTTCTGGTGAAGGTATTGCTGTGTATCCAGCTAAGATTGAGGCAGTTATGGATTGGCCAAGACCTACGACTGCTACAGAAATTAGAAGTTTCGTGGGTTTGGCAGGCTATTACAGACGATTTGTGGAGAGGTTCTCAGCTATCGCCTCGCCTTTGACTAAGTTGCTGAAGAAAGACATGAAGTTCGAATGGACAGACAAGTGCGAGCGTAGTTTTCAAGAGCTTAAACATAGGCTAACTACGGCTCCTGTTCTGACAATTCCGTCTGGTCCTGGTGGTTATGAGATTTATAGCGATGCTTCGCTTAGAGGATTGGGTTGTGTCCTAATGCAACATGGTAGAGTAGTAGCGTATGCATCTCGTCAATTGAGACCTCATGAGTTGAATTATCCCACACACGACCTGGAGTTGGCTGCGGTCGTGTTTGCTTTGAAGATCTGGAGACACTATCTGATTGGTGAAAATTTTCAAGTGTATACTGACCACTAGAGTTTGAAGTATCTGTTCTCTTAGAAGGAGTTGAACATGAGACAGCGCCGATGGATGGAACTACTTAAAGATTATGATTACGAGATTTTGTATCATCCGGGTAAGGCGAATAAGGTTGCAGATGCCCTGAGTAGAAAATCAGTGATTGCTCAATTACGTGTTCGTGAGTGGCGTTTGCTAGAGCAACTAAGAGACTCATATTTCAAGTTCGAGATAAGTCACCTGTCAAGTCTTGTGGCAACCTTGAGAATCGAGCCGGAGGTTCAGGTTAAGATTAAGATCCTGCAGTCTACAGATCCCGTCATTCAAAAGATCATTCAGGAGGATTCAGCTAAGCGAAGGGTCGATTTCCAAGTGGCTGAGGATGGAATACTAAAGTTCAAAGGACGTTTGGTTGTGCCTGCCGATGAGAGTTTAAGGGAAGAAATCTTGTCAGAAGCACATCGTTGTAATTATAGTATTCATCCTGGGAGTACAAAGATGTATCAGAACCTGAAGCAGCATTATTGGTGGAATGGCATGAAAGCGGACATAGCCAAGCATGTGACTAAGTGTTTGACCTGTCAGCAGGTCAAGGCGCAGCACTGTAAGCCTGGAGGATTGCTGCAGTCTTTGGAGATTCCGGAGTGGAAATGGGAGCATATCACGATGGACTTTGTCATGGGATTACCAAGGAGTCAGAGAGGGCATGATTCAATATGGGTAGTGGTGGACAGATTGACGAAGTCAGCGCACTTCATTGCAGTGAGAAAGGATTTCGCTTTAGACAGATATGCAGAACTATATGTGAGACACATTGTGAGGTTACATGGAGTGCCAGTGACGATCACTTCTGATCGAGACCCTAAGTTCACTGCCACGTTTTGGAAGAGTCTGCAAACTGCCTTAGGGACGAAGCTGCAGTTTAGTACGGCCTATCACTCGCAAACAGATGGACAGTCTGAAAGGACAATTCAGACCTTAGAGGACATGTTGAGAGCGTGCGTTTTGGATTTTAAGGGCAGTTGGGAAGAACAGTTGCATTTGGTTGAGTTTGCCTACAATAACAGTTACCAACAGAGTATAAAGATGGCACCTTTCGAGGCATTGTATGGCAGAGCTTGTAGAACGCCAATCTGTTGGGAAGAAGTTGGTGAACGAAAGATCACCGGCCCTGAACTAGTGGAACAGTAAATGAAAACGATTAAGATGATTAGAGACCGAATGAAGACAGCGCAGAGTCGTCAGAAAAATTACGCAGATAAGAGGCGCAGACCTTTGGAATTTCAGGTAGGCGACCATGTTTTTCTGAAGGTGTCGCCTATGAGAGGGACATCCCGTTTTGGCAAGAAAGGAAAATTGAGCCCAAGGTACGTGGGACCGTTTGAAATCCTGGAGCGGATTGGAAATTTAGCTTACCATCTTGCATTGCCGCCGAGACTTGCCCAAGTGCATAATGTCTTCCACGTGTCGATGCTGAGGAAGTACGAACCGAACCCCGCTCATGTGCTGAGTTATGAAGAGATTGATCTGGACGAGCGAGCCTCGTACGTGGAACGACCAGTCAGGATTGTCGATAGAAAAGAACAAGTACTCTGGACCAAGACGATCCATTTGGTCAAGGTGATTTGGCAACATTATGGTACCGAAAGAGCTACCTAGGAAAGCGAGGAAGTTATGAAGAGTAGTTACTCTTATCTTTTTGAATAGTTGGGACGGTACTGTAATTTCGAGTACGAAATTTCCTAAGTGGGGGAGAGTTGTGACGTCCTGGAAATCCCAATTTCTGTAAGATTCGGAACTCACTATAAGAATACTATATGGAATTATAGTCGACAATTATTTTGGACCGTTAGGACCGAAGTGACGATAATTTGGACGAATTTCGAAATTTCGATCGTTTTAGATTAGGAATCGATTTCTTACCCTTTTTTACTTAGATTTTCGACTTTCGCGCCGAACCTAATTCCGATCAAGCCTAGCCAGTGAAATTGCAAAATTTTCTGTTCGTCCAGTGCGAAAAATTTCCATTTCAGTTCCGGCATGGCCAAAAGACCAAAATGCCCCTACCCTAAATTGCATGAGACAAAGGCCATTAACCCTAAGGGATAAGAAGACCCCAAAGTCTTCAATTGGACCCCACTCTCTCTCTTCCCCATGCACTCCCATCAGCCCACGTGACTTCCCCCTCTCTTTTCCTTCTTCGGCCGCAGCTTCTTCTTCCTTCTTCTTTCCCTGCGGTTTCATTGTGAGCGACGCACAACCGAGCTTCCTCTTCCCTTCCTCGTGGATTTTGTGCGACCACCAGCCCACAGCCAGCCACCACCACCTCAAGCCACCTCCTGCCACCGTCGTCGTCCAGCCCCGGCCGTCGTACGCCGCAGGGTAGCCGCAGAAGCAGCTCGGGACGAAGTGCTCTGTTTTCGGCCCTGCAACCCGAGCTGTGCTTCCTCTTTCCCCGGCCGTTCGCGACGCCACCGAACCTGGTCACCACCTCACGACAGACCACCAAGCTCCCCTCGACAGCTCTGAACTGGTCCTGCCGTCCGTCGTTTGCCGGAGCCGCCGCGGTAAGTCTTGGAGCCGCCGCGGTATGTCTTGGAACCGCCGGTACTCTGTTTTGAGCCCGGTTCGATTTTTCTTCGACCCCGACCGTTTTCGACGGCCCCGCCACTCGCCACCACCTCTAAACGACTCCTCTGACTCCCCTCTTACTTCCCCCAGTTCATGGAAGACCGTCATCGCCGGTGGAGCTCGTGAGAAGCCTCGGAAGTCGCCCATGTTTTTTGCAGCGTCGTGCCCTGTTTTCTGCGGATTCTGTGGGTGGCTGCTCCGTCGCCTCCCACCGGTCCTAACTGACGTCCCTCGACCCCTAGGTGAGTCCTAGACCCTTGGCCGGCCTTGTCGCAGCTCGTGGGATCGAGAACCACCCGGAATAGCCCTGTTTCACCCTGTTTGCTCACTGACTGGTTCTGTTCAGGCCGCCGCCCACCGTTCGCCGGAGCCCCGTCACCGGCCACCTATCCCGGCGACCTCGTGGGACCTTTATGAGGTATTCCCGAAGTTTGGGTCCGAGTTGCCGCGCGGTTACCCTTTTTGGTTACCAAGAACCGCCGCCGCCGCCGTCGCCGTCGACCGTCGGGACCGCCCGAGCTCACTCTCTCAGTGAGTTGACCCTAACCCTTAGTTAGGGCACTAATTACGCCTAGGATTAGTCGATTGTGAAATTTGGGTACTCGATCGGGGCCGATTTCGTTAGAAATTGGGCTAGGTTAAATGGCCGATCGATTAGATTAATTTGGGTGATTTTATTATCTGTGGCTAATTGTGATAAAATTTGTGATTGACTGATTGGGTGATAATTCGTAGATTGTGGTTCGATTACGAGCGAACGATTGGTGTGTTAAATCAATCTGGTTAATAATTGTCCTGGCACGAATTGAGCTTGATATTGCCTGATTGAATTGGTTGCTCGTGATTTCGTCATTAACCTCATGGGTTTGATCGCCTCGCTGACATGCCTGACTGAGTGTCTTGAAAGGCCGTGGGCCGAGTGTGATAGCATGTCTGTATGAGTATTTGGCATTAATCAAAGATAATTAATGAATCGATTGCCAAGTGTGAATTGTGTGTTCATATGAGGGACAGATTATGAGTACCTGGCAAATTAGTTTGGTACTGTTTGTGTACTTACCGTACCTATTGTAAATGACTTGTCAGAAGCACGGTAATTCATGCCCCGTGCCAGACGTACGGTCTTAAGGAATTATCGGATGCTGGTCGCTGCTTGTGATGGACCGACGCCCCATTTAGGGATGCCTGCTTGTTGGTGCCGTGCTGGGTGCACTGGATACATCGCCTATAGTAGCCGTCGTTGAGAGGGAAAAGAGACGTAGTCCGGTTCTACCGGAAACACGCTAGATCGCACTAAAGAGCTGGATCGCGTTGTGAAGTTGGATCACGCCAGGGGCGTGGGTCATCTGAAATAAGTGAATTGTGTGGTGCCTGATGTACACTGGATTTGTGATGCCTTGATGGGTTGTTAATATGTTATGACTATATCTTGTTGAGTTATGCGACTGAACTGTATGTTGGTTGTGGTGCTTAATATATTCTGGGCGAATCAATGTCCTAAGTGAGCTTAGGCTTGATTCACTGAGATTTATTTCTCACCCCGTCATGGGTTAACATTTCAGGTCCGAAGTAATGGAAAGGCCCGTGCGATTCGGTACCTCTACCCACTCGTCTCACGATGTCACGTCTCATCCGGTGCTGGGTAGGAATCAGGTCTGGGAGCATCACGTCACGATTGTATGGGTCGATGAGGGGATGCCTCTCCTGGTGGCTCATCTCTTCAAGGCTTGGTACCTTCGTGACGGGGTAGATCTCTACGGCCCGATTCGTGGGTTTGAGGGGCCGCCTATTCAGGGGGTCGCTAATGCCCCGGCTTGGGACCCGATGGACATCGACACGCCCGACGGGGAGGTAGTAGATCCCGAACCCGATACGCAGCCTGAGGACGAGCCCGATGAGTCTGTAGCCTCTTCTGTGCAGTCGAGTAATAGTTCTTATGACGATCCCAACAACCCGGCTCCTCCGTTGGGCCGCCGTGATCACTAGTCTGAACTGTGATCTTTTTGGTCTGTTGGCGGTTCTTTTGTAGGGGTACCATTTTGGAGTAGATGAGAGTTGACCTTACCCCGACTCCTGTATCTTTTTTAGAGTCTTAGAGGGCCGCCCCGAAGCATAGGGTTGTTTATATTAGCCGATAGCTCTGTAAGGTCATGGATCATCTATTCTCATCTGTTTAGTGCTTCTGTTTTATTTGATTGGTTGTTTATGATTCTCTATCCCATGCTGATCTTATTGTTTGGGAAGTTGCACGTTCCGCATGCGCCGTATAATAGTAGGTCGATAGTCCGCCTGGGACGCTATCCTTCGTGACCTAGTGGCGATTTGGCAAAGGATGTCGCGAGCTCGAGAGTCAGGGCGTGACACATTTCATCTCTTGCACGACCACAGCTCCCCCTCCATCTCCATTTTCATCGTTTTCTTCTTCTTCTTCGCAAGCAGAGTTGCTCTACTACGACCAGCAGCTGCCACCGGCTTTGCCGCCATCCAGCGCCCTGACCGGTGACCACTAGCCGTCGAGCCGACCACCACCACCTTCCTCTTCCTCTTGCTGTTCAGCTCCAACTCGAAGCACTGCATTTGGTCACCGGACGAGCTCCGATTGGCCGCTTTCCCGCGAGTCGCCGAAATCTGCTGCAGCTGGAGGTAAGTGGAAGTTTGACCTCCATAGGACCCCGATTTGCTTCCGATTTTCTGTGGTAGCTTGTAGACGTGATGGGCTAGGTTTGGCTGAGTTGTGGTAAAAATTGTGGACGAATTTGATGGAGTTTTGATGAGGAATTGGTGCTGTTTTTGAAAGGTCAGAAACTGACCGGTTGCGGGCTTGAAGAAAACAGTTGGAATCGCGGACTTGTCGGTGTCGCCTTGCACCCAAATTTTGGGTATGGCCTCTTGACTCATGGAACTTTGTGTTAGTGAGAGAAATTGATGATGGATATGAGATTATGGTTGAGTAATGGACTGATTGAAGAGGATTGAGTAAAACCAGTTCTTCTTGGTTGGGTTTTGTGCAAAACTTGTTCTGTTTAGGGTGTTTTTTTTTTGTGGAACCGAGTTCTTTATGTATTGTTAGGACATGTTAAGAGGTCAATGGAGTTGCTACTAAGGTGTACTAGTAGTGGCGTTGAAATTAGAATGGATAATTGATCAGAAATGATGAATCGCCGTTGAGTGCTTGCTGCCCTGTTTTGAATCTGCGAAACCGGTTCTGTTTAGGACTAGAAAGGGTGTCTCCATGCTTATAATCTTTAGTTGAGGCATGCTAGAGTGTTAATGGTGGTGTTAAAGAGGAGTATGTGAATTGGATTGGAGTTAGAAGCAAATTTAAGGGCAATGAGAGGTGAAAAACGTGAGATGCCAAACAATCTGTCCTCGGCGCGCACCAAATTTGAAACGAGTCGTTCTATGTCATCCAATATCCGAATTGAGCTCCGTTTTCGCCCACGCGTCCATAAGACATTGAAGTTTAAGATTATGAAAGTGAATTTCATAAAAAGTCTATAGATCAATGTCAGTTTATTCATGAATGAAACTGAACGTGGAGCCTATATAGGACAATTTTGGGCGGATTGAGGTTTATGATGATTTATCTTGATAGAATGGCAAATGGCATGCTTAGGACCCTTGAATCGGAGCTGCGAGAGCAAGATAGCAAAGGGTTATATATGCAATTAAAGTTTTAGCCGAAGGCAATGAGAAATGACTGAGTCTAATGTGGTTTTCCTAGATGTGCCATGGGTGCCCTGTTCGGTCATGAACTTGCTGACCTTGGAAGGGCATTGCGAGTGGAGCTTGCTACTTGACTGAAGAGGTGAGCGACCCCTAACCCTTTTATTAGGACTTTCGGACGCCACTGGACAATTTCATTGGGAAATCGATGAACTTATTGACTCGTATGGCATGATTGAATGAAAGTTGAACGGCCTTGATGAGGAATGAGCCGTGAGTGCTAGTTTGCCATGGAATTATGTTCTTGTGATAGAATTGATGAGGTACTTGCTAGTGTGCCTTGTTTGTCTATGTGGTGGCACGATACTGCTCTTAAATTTCATTTGGTGATAAAGCACGTTTGTTTTTGGCAAACCTTGATTGATGTTCTAATGCCTATAATTCCTCATGTTGAAATGTGATATACCTCGATGCGTCTGAATGCGGGGTTGCGAGTTATGTACACCCTGAGGCGATTTATCGCGGGGTTGTAATTGAGAATGGGCTTGAGGCCGGAAATACCCTGATGCGACGTAATCGCGGGGTCGTGAAATGTGAAAAGCCCTGATGCGATCTAATCGTGGGGTTGAAATGGCTAATGTCCTGATGCGTAAGAGACGCGGGACGAGAATCTACTTGTGTCGACACGGGCCTGATATGAAATTGAAAACCTGATACGTTTACGCGGGTTTGTCAATGGAATGGTCGAGGTGTAAATACGCGGACCTAGCTTGAGGCGTTCTAAACGCGGGCTTGAATCAAATGGAAGTTGGGGAGAAATGAGATATAAAGTTCACCCTGCGGCGATCTAATCGCGGGGTTGTGGTTGGAAGTATATCCTGAGGCGATTTGATCGCATGACGTGAAGTGAAGTGGAAGCATCTTATAATTTTGTGATGATATGAATCTTTTTCTGATGTTGGCAAGGAAGCTTGATCACTTGATGCGCCATGTTCGACTTGATGGAAATTCTCGGGTTAGCATGATTCGAGGCTTGAGAATTTGTCACACTTTTTTATTTAAAGATTGCATGTTCGGTGATTACTTTGGTTCGGTGGGACGGATGGCCTAATTTAGGTTTATGATTGCTTGTTGAGATTTATATCTCACTCCAGTGGGGGCTTATTTTTTTTAGGTCCCAGGCGAAGGAAGCTTGAACTTATGAAGGAGTGGCACACAAGGAAATATGTGATCAAATGTATCTAAGATATTGTGATGTATTTTTTTCTCTCTGTCCTAGGTCATCTTGATTTTACCTGTGTACGAAGTAGTTTCTTGCTTCCACATGTTGACGAAGGTGTGTTGAGGGTCGAATGATCCCGGATGACACAACTTGTTTACGGCCAGTGGGATGTTCGCGAGTGCGTCAGGTTCAGGGCGTGACATCCATGGATTGAAGATATAGGACCCGAAGCTCCTTCATGTATGTAAATTCTAGTCTACAACAATCTGCCACATCGTGTTGGTGTTCAGGCATCCCAAACAAGCTTCCTGGTTGAGACAACATGAGTATCTTCAAGTTGGGAAACCGACCCGACATTAGCTCTGCAAGCCTGTCACTGCCAACTTCAACTAGGCATATTGCCCAACATTTCTCAATCTTTTCCTTTGGCCACGAGCCATAATAGTTGTTCATCATTAAGGAATTCTGATCTCTAAATGGAGTTCTGATGAGCACTTCGCTGTATAAATCATGTATGGTCACATTGTCCTTGCCGTCGCCACCATTCTGCAACAAACAGACGGAACGGAGGCTATTGAGCATAGTATTCAATCTATCCCTTGAATCTTCTATCGTGTTATCGAATTCCTCAAACAAGCCCAAACCCATGCCTAGTCCCAGCAGCAATTCGACTTGAATAGTGCCACCGATAAGACCACAGAGCAAGAACAAGGACTTCGTATGCTCACTATTCAAATGGTCATAACTCAGTTTTACTGTGGATTCTATATTTGACTCCTCTATTTTTATCAACGCATTTCTCCATGCAGACAAGTTGCTATATTTCAAAGTGATTGCGATAGAGGTAATCAAAAGAGGCAAACCTGCAAGCTTCTTCACCACTTGAGCCGCTATTGGTTTCAATTCCTTATCGTGTTTGAGCCTATCTCCAACTGTCTTTTCAAATAGCCTGAAAGCTTCATCGTCATTCAATCCTTCAAGAAGAAATGTTCGATCAGCATGCATCTTTTCTTGCAGCACATCGTTATATCTCGATGCAAGCAGTAACTTGCATCCCTTGCTCTTGTCTGCCAAAGGAATTCCGACCGCCTTCAAATCAAGTGCCCCCCACAGATCGTCCAATATTATGAGAACCCTCTTTGTCGGATCACTTTGCAATTTCCGAAACAGAAGGTCTCTTCTTTCGACTTCGCTGGGCTTGTTCTTCAGATCCAAACTCAAGGCGTAAGCGATGTCATCTTGGATTTTCTTCAAGTCTAGGGTCTGCGATACTGTCGTTGTGGCAATCAGGTGGAAAAATCTCTTCTCGTTCCTGAGTTTCTTTTGGATTTCCTCCAACAACATGGTTTTCCCCACGCCGCCAGGCCCGTAGATTCCAATCACTTTGAGTTTCTCATCATCCAGAGCGTTAAGTATGTCCTCTAAGATGGAAGCTCGTGACTCGATGATAGTATCGCCCTGATCACCGACTAAGGAAATCACGTCAGAAGCTCCGTCGACGAGTCCCGGAGGAGCATTCTCGTAGTAGACCTTCCTGAATTGACTTCGCCCAATGATTGCCTGGATGTCTTCGACCATCCTCCTCGCCTCCCTACCGAGACAATAGCGCGCCTTCGGGTTGGGGAACCACCCGAAGAAGCAATTTTTCTTGGCTCTTCCGTCATGTTCCAGCATGTCGCGCACCTTATTGGCAACGGTCTCTGCATCTTTCGCCCATCTTTCAACATCAGCTTCAATCAGCTTCATGTTGTTTCGAGCCTCATCGACAGAATGCTGCACCCTGTCCCTCGCTTCGCCCAGCTTCTCAACTTCATCCTTCAGTTGGCGAATGTACCTGTTGGAGAATATCAAGTAGCCGCATCGACGACCGACCGGAGCCACCAAGTACTCTGCCACTTTGGAAGCTACAGATAGACCAATATCCGCCATTTGCCCCTTCTTTGACTTCTAACTTTCTGGTTTTGTTTACTTTTTCGTGGAGGAATGAAAGTAAAGAAGTGATATATGGTTAGGTAAGGCTGAACTGATGGAAACCAGAAACGTAATGACTGGAGAAGAGGAAAAGATCAATATGACATTGAACAACTGCAGGACAAAGCAAACACCCACAGAGACAGAGAGAGCTAGTGGCTTGAAGAAGACAGTGAAGGACTCAGTGTGAAAATGCGAGACAGGGAATGCGACAGATGTCTGGATGAGAAGGGATGAAACTCTCAAAATAGACACGAAGGTGTTGGCCAAGAAAAGTCACGAAGATCATCTCCTGTTCCCTCCGCCAAGAAAAGTACAGTTTCAAGAAGAATCGGCTATGCTGGAGGAAAAGATTACTCTGTCATAGAAGACAAGTATCTGGACTGAAAGATGAGAAAGAATCCTCATAATGAAGGAAAAAACAAAGTGAAAGAATGCTCAACCATCTCAACCTTTCTTCACTTTGCAAACTTTTAATAAAGTGTAAAAGAATTCTCGAAACCGAAAAAGAAAAATATGGAAGAATCATCTCACTAAAAAAAAATCTCTGCCATCTCGCGCCCCCCTCCCGCAATTTCTGGGACTTCGACGCTCAAACGGGTGAGTTCAAATTTGAGGTCAACATGAACTCAGGTCGATTGTATTAAACTGGATTGTACTATTTTTTTAGCCCAATTCTCCCATCAGCCAAGAAATAACTCTGTGCTCTTGGTAAACAAGACACCTTGTTCTCCATGACACAGATATTCTTCTTCAAATATTAGGGTAAACATATTTGAAGCATCTTCAAGAATTGCAGAAAACGTACGGTGCAAGTGCAAGCAAGTGATGATTCTTCAAGGAGGGACCGATGGAAGCACCTTGCAAGATACAAAAATACTAAAAAGCTTGTTCCTACTTTCACTTTCCTTCTATGATACGACTGGTACATCGGCATAACCAGGTCACACATCGTGAACCTGATGATTGCCTTTCAAGCATGCCACTGGAAAAAGCTATGGACCTCAAAGCACGTACGCACACCCAAAAAAACTATTTGATAGTCCTTAATTTACTGAGATTAACAGCATATTCTGAACCACGAAAAATCAAATAACAAATAATTATGAGTTATTATTCGGGTCCACTCCTTATAGAACTTGTCATTCATAAAATGCTGTTACTCTCACAGTTTAAAAAAAAAAATGTTATGCTAGCAAAGCCCATTTGTCAAATAGTCATAATGGCATAGAGTGCGACCGTGACTTTAATCTTAGTCAAATTCATTCCCCAAAAGAAGTACCTACCCTCAGAGAGTTGCTACCCCTGAGAATAAAATACGATTCATCTATATGCATCAAAGTGTCCGCGAAGCTTGTGGTAGATTTGGTTGGTAAACCTCGAGCTGAATATTTTTTAGATTAGTTGTCCCTACATGGGCACTAGTTTATGACGTTGTGACGTGTTGATTATAACTCGAAGGTGATTCCGATTGATTTGAAGTCCTACCCATAATTTGATTCCAAGGAAACCTGGACCATTTTTGGAAAGTCCAAATTGGACTCAGGAGCCTGATTCTCAATTTACGAATCAGCATGTATTGACAAGGTTCTAAAAAAAACTTTGAAATTGAATACCAATGATTTTCGACGGAGAATCAGAACTCGAATACACTTTTATATGACCAAAATTGATGAAAATTTAGTGATGAAGGAAATTACCGGTCAAGACCTGAATCAAAATACACACTGATGATCCAGTTCATGAATTTCATCAAACACGTGGTATACATTTCTACTAAGGAGCTTAGATCCAAAAGTAAAGCAACGATTCACATTCAAATCATGGCAAAGAAAATGCCGCAATTCAAAATCATTAATGCAGCCTCAATCACAACCGCATTTCACACAGACGGTAGCAGTACCTCTGTGACACCCCCAAACTTGCCGTTTGTCCCCCACTCACTTTTCTCTCTCTACTCATTTGCCACACTTCCTCATTACCGTTTGTCCCCCACGTTCTCTTGCTCCCCTTATTCTTATTGTCCCCTTCTTTCTGCCAACTCCCTCTTCCTCTCTCTTTCTACGTTCTCTTGCTCCCTCTCTCTTTTTCAATGGACGAACAGAGCCCCCCTCCTCACGCCTTCCTCCTCCTCCATATTTGCTCCTCATCCCGTCGCCCGTCTTGTGCGCCACCACCTCACCATCATCGGCCACAACCTCCAGCCACCTCCTGCCAGCACCGTCGACCTTGTGCCGGTCGCCGTTCACCGCCAGATGATCGAAAACAGCCACGAGAAGCCCCGGTGCCGAACTCCCCTATTCTGCCCCTGTTTTGACCCGAGAACTTCGCCCCTCCTCCGACCATTTCCAGCGACACCGCCGCCTCCCACCACCTCACTAAAGTCCCTCAGTCTCCTCACGACCTTCCCGAAGCCACATCGCCGGTCGTTGGCCACCGGAACCACCGCAAATCTCCACGGAACCGCCGGTACTCTATTTTGGAGTCAGTCGTGGTTCGGTTCTGTTTTCGTCCGAATCGGCCGCCTCCGTCGCTCACAACCACCGCCGACGACTTCCTAGAACCCCTCACGAGTTCCCCTGAGCTCGTGGTCGCCGGTCGCCGCACGTGGGGCCCGAAATCAACCCCGAACAGCCGCCCCTATTTTCTGCGCGCTAATTCTCTATCTTCGCCG
Organism: Rhodomyrtus psidioides; assembly: GCA_021437785.1. NCBI lineage: Eukaryota > Viridiplantae > Streptophyta > Magnoliopsida > Myrtales > Myrtaceae > Rhodomyrtus > Rhodomyrtus psidioides. Next base: position 3,980,966 of record JAILYB010000044.1, on the reverse strand, counting down.
GTTCTGTTTGCTGCTGTGCGCTGCTGTTCCGTCGCCTTTGGCCGCCTTCCGCCTCCTTCCTCCAGCACCAACCGATCCCCTTCGACCCCTAGGTCGCCGGAGCTCCGTCGCCGCCGCCGCCACCTCGCCGGACCTCCGTCACGTACCCTAGTTGGTGCCGGGTCGTGACGCCTCTCGAGAAACCTTAGAACCGAGGCTTAACCGTGTTTTATCGCCGAGAACCGTCGCCGCCGTCGTTGTCGTCGCTCTTTGCCGCCGCCGTCACATTGTTGATTTTGAGTCGGCCCGAGCTTAAATAAATTGTGAGTTGACCCTAAACCTTGGTTAGGGCGCTAATTGCGCCTAGGGTTAGTTGGGTTAGCAATTTTGGTAATAACATAAAGTGATTACGGTTGGTTTAGTTAGAAACCCCGGTTTAGGTTAAATGACCGTAATCGACTAAGTTAGCGTGATTAATTATATTATCTGTGGTTAATTGTGATTAGTTGAAATTGATTGATTTATGGCGAGAGAACGATAGATTAAAGACGAGTGTTTGATCGGAAATTATAAATTAAATGGGCAAATAAATGATTATTGTTCGAATTGAGCTTTATATTGTTTAAATGAAATTAAATGCTCTTAATTGGTTCGATGATTTTCATCGGTGTGATTATCCCGTTGAAGGGCTGATGGTGTGACTGGAATTACTATTGAGCATTAATCGCTACTTGGGGATTTATCGCCCTATTTATAATTGGATGCTTGAAACGTTCTTTGAATGAATTGACATGTATTTGGGAGTTATTCGTTCCGTGATTGCAGTATCTAATTGATAGTCTGCATATGCATATGACCATGTGCAAAATCAAATAAATATGCTTTAGCATGAAAATGGCCGTGGGCCGAGACTTTGAGCACGTTGTGTGAGCATCCAGCCTAATCAAAGAGAATTAAAATTGATTGTTATGGTGGGTGCATTGTGTGGTCATATGACGGAACGATGATGAGTTTTTCCTGGTAAGTTCGTAGTGTACTAATAGTACACCAGTACTAGTCATGTGGGACATACGACTTACCAGAAGCACGACAGTCCTGCCTCGTGCCGGTTAGTACGGGCACAGGGCTGATCGGATGCCGGTCGCAGCTTGTGATGGACCGACGCCCCGTATAGGGATGCCTACTTGCCGTACCGTGCAACGGGTGCACTGGAAGACCGCTTGTAGTAGCCGCTGCCGAGAGGGAAAAGGAGCGTAGCCCGGTTCGTCCGGATGAGTATGGGATCGTACTATTTATGAGGGTGGAATCACGCCAGTCGCGTAGATCCTCTCATGGTGCCGTTGGCACGATCATCGTTAATAAATGGACTCGTGTGGTGTCCTGTGCATACTTGTGGATGCGATGCTTGTTTTGAGTGATTGACTTATTTTACTGCTGATTCGAGTCAAGCATTGCATTATGTGTGGCTGCAGACTGGTAAGTATGCATGTGATTGATTAGTATATGGGGACTATACTTGGGTATTTTATGTGATCGCATGAGTTTGTGAGCCTGCTGTTAGGATGCCTCGGGCGAATTAGTTTCCTAACCGAGCTTAGGCTTAATTCACTGAGATTTATTTCTCACCCCGTCGTGGGATAACATTTTTCAGGTCCCAAGTAATGAAGCTCGTGGACGCCATGGTTTGGCGGTAGGAGTGATCTTTTGAAGTAGATGGGAAGTTAACTTTACCCGACCGAATACCCGTTTGAGGTCTTAGTGAGCTATCCCGAAGTATGGGATTGTTTATGTCAGCTATAGCTCAATAGGGTTAATTATCATCAGTTGTTTGGTTTAATGTGTGTGATGATCTTGTTGTGAACTGTCTTGGTATTTATCTCCTACTAATGTATCCCTATTCAAATTTATGTTGTTTGGGAGTAAACCGTTTCCGCATGCGTAATAAACTGTCGTGGGTCGGTAGCGAACCTGGGACGCTATCCCTTATGACCCTTGGGACGATTTGATCGGGATGTCGCGTGCTCGGGGTTTGGGGCGTGACATCCTGCCCGGTTTGGTATCAGAGCAAGGTCAGCCTGATCCATCTGGTCATTGGCCTGGAGTGATAAGGAGCGTTGGGAAATGGGATAGTTAGTAGGATTCTTATCGCTATGCTTGTGATTTTTAATTGTGTGGTAAGTTTTAGGGTTGCCTTCTGACCGCGTTTTGCTATGGGGTAAGCAGGACTCCGTATCATTCCTGCATAATGAGCGGACGCGGTAGAAAAACACCTCGAGCCCCTCATAGGAGGAATGTGAGACCAATTGAAGAGATTGTTGATCTTAGAGGACCACCGTCTGCCGCAGCTCCTGATGCTGAACCTGCTAGACGTGAGCCGACCATGGCTGAAGTGATGCAAGCTTTGGGAACCATTGGAGATTTGTTGGGACAACAAGTAAGAAATCAAGCTACTGCTGCTGTTGCAACTGCTGAAGCCCCACCTATGGTGCCACCTATAGTTCCGCCAGTAAATCCACCACCTGCACCTGGGTATGAGGAGCGTAAGGCTCAAAAGATGGTAGAACAGTTCCTCAAGTTGAATCCGCCACAGTTCACTGGAAACGGAGACCCTGAAGCCGCCACCCGTTGGATTGAAGGGTTAGAGAAAACATTCAACTTACTGAGATGTTCGAATGAGGATAAGGTTTTCATGGATGTCTATCAACTCGAAGGGAATGCTAGTACTTGGTGGAGAGCTGTCAAGGATAGGATTTTTCCAGAAGGTACGGTTCCAGTATGGAATACCTTCAGGGATGCTTTTAATAACAAGTATTTCTCGAAGACAGCTAGAGAACAGAAGATGGCTGAATTCTTCCGCCTCCGCCAAAACCAGATGACAGTCGACCAATATGAAGCCAAGTTTTCTGAACTGTCCAAGTATGCCCCGAGATTGATTGAGGACCCTGATGATAGGGCCAGAAGGTTCAGGGATGGACTGAAGCCCGAGATTAAGAGTATACTGGCGCCATTCAATCTTCAAGACTACGATGACCTCTATGAAAGGGCATTGATAGTGGAGCAGGACTTGGCTGAGAGAACCGCCGCATCTGGATCGCGGTTCACTTCCTCAAACAGATTTGAAAGGAAGCTAGGAAAGAAGCCGATGTTTGGAGGCAAGCATCATATTCCACCGAATCATCGAGGAACGATCAGTAAGCCTACCTTCCGCCCAAATGAGGTGTGCAATATATGCCGCCAGAGGCATGGACCTAGTCCGTTCCCATTTAAAGGAGGTGCTTGTTTTGGATGTGGTCGTTTTGATCATCAAGTGAAGGACTGCCCGCAGAGGCAGCAGGGCAGGCAGATGCCACCACAACAAGGAGGACCACCTAGAGGAACTACGCCACAAAACTTTCAGAACCGTCCGCCGGCGCAGGGAAGAGTGTTTACTGTTACCCGGGAAGAGGCGAAGAATTCGCCGACCGTTTCAGGTACGGTCCTCTTGCATAATCAAGTAGCTTATGCTTTGTTTGATCCGGGTGCCACACATTCGTTTGTTGCGGATCAGTTTGTTAAGTTGTATGAATTGAGCTTGGTACCTTTGGATGTTGTGTTTAAAGTATCTACGCCGTTAAAGGATAGTGTAGTAGCTAAAGTTAGCTGTCCTAATTATAGACTTGTTGTGGATGGTCATGAAAACAAGATAGATCTGATTGTGCTAGAAATGTATGATTTTGATCTGATTGTGGGAATGGACTGGCTGACAAAGCAAAGAGCCACGATTGACTGCTTTAATAAGGTGATCCGATTTAATCCGTTGAATGGGACTAGCTATGAATTTATGGGTAATCGAGGTGGAACCTCGACAGAAATGATATCGTCATTAGAGGCGACCCAACTATTGGAGAGTGGATGCCAAGGTTATTTGGTTTCTGTGGTGAATACGTCTGTTGAAGAACTTAAGTTGGAGAATATCTCTGTTGTATGTGAATTTCCAGATGTGTTTCCTCAGGACTTACTTGGTTTGCCACCAGAAAGGGAAATTGAGTTTGTTATAGAGTTAGCTCCTGGGACGGAGCCGATCTCTAAAGCGACGTATAGGATGTCATTGTCTGAATTGAAGGAACTCAAAGTACAGATGCAAGAATTATTAGATAAAGGGTTTATCCGCCCTAGTGCATCGCCTTGGGGAGCGCCTGTTTTGTTCATCAAGAAGAAGGATGGATCTTTGAGGTTGTGCATTGATTATAGACAGTTGAATCGAGTGATGATTAAGAATAAATACCCACTGCCGAGGATTGATGATTTGTTTGACCAGTTGCAAGGGGCATCGGTATTTTCTAAGATCGATCTACGAACGGGATACCATCAGTTGAGGATCAGAAAGGAAGATATACCAAAATTGGTGTTTAGGACACGTTATGGACATTATGAGTTTACTGTAATGCCATTTGGTTTGACGAATGCTCCTGCTGCTTTTATGGATATGATGAACAGAGTGTTCAGAGAATTCTTGGACCGTTTCGTGATCGTCTTTATAGATGACATCCTGGTGTACTCGAAGAATCCTGAAGATCATGAACAACATCTTAGGATTGTGTTAGAAACCCTGAGAGTACATCAGTTGTATGCCAAGTTTAGCAAGTGCGAGTTTTGGCTAACTCGCGTAGCGTTTCTGGGTCATGTAGTGTCTGGTGAAGGGATTGCCGTGGATCCATCTAAGATTGAAGTAGTTATGAATTGGCCAAGACCGACGACAGTTACAGAAATCAGAAGTTTCTTAGGATTGGCGGGTTATTACAGACGTTTCGTGGAGAGGTTTTCATCTATAGCCTCACCTTTGACCAAGCTACTGAAAAAGGATATGAAGTTTGAATGGACGGACAAGTGCGAGCGTAGTTTTCAAGAGCTTAAACATAAGCTAACTACGGCTCCTGTTCTAACAATTCCATCTGGTCCTGGAGGATTCGAGATTTATAGCGATGCTTCGCTTAGAGGACTGGGTTGTGTTTTGATGCAGCATGGTAGAGTGGTAGCGTATGCATCTCGCCAGTTGAGACCGCATGAGTTGAACTACCCGACGCACGACCTAGAATTGGCTGCGGCCGTGTTTGCATTGAAGATATGGAGACATTATCTGATAGGAGAAAGTTTTCAGGTGTATACCGATCACCAGAGTCTGAAGTATCTGTTCTCTCAGAAAGAGTTGAATATGAGACAACACCGATGGATGGAGCTACTTAAGGATTATGATTGCGAGATCTTGTATCATCCGGGTAAGGCGAATAAGGTTGCCGATGCCTTGAGTAGAAAATCAGTGATTGCTCAATTACAGATGCATGAATGGCGTTGACTTGAGCAAGTTAGAGACTCAGATTTCAAGTTAGAAATAAGTCGCTTGTCGAGTCTTGTGGCTACCTTGAGAATCGAGCCGGAAGTTCAAGTTAAGATCAAGACCATGCAGTCTACTGACCCCACTATTCAAAAGATCATTCAGGAAGACTCAACTAAACGAAGAGTCGACTTCCAATTGGCCAAGGATGGGATACTGAAGTTTAGAGGACGTTTGGTAGTGCCTTCCGACAAAATTTTAAGGGAGGAGATTTTATCGGAAGCACATCGTAGTGGTTATAGTATCCACCCTGGGAGTACGAAGATGTATCAGAATCTGAAGAAGCACTATTGGTGGAGTGGCATGAAAGTAGATATAGCCAAGTATGTGGCTAAGTGTTTGACTTGTCAGCAAGTCAAGGCGCAACATTGTAAACCTGGAGGATTGTTACAGCCTTTAGAAATTCCAGAATGGAAATGGGAGCATATCACAATGGACTTTGTGATGGGTTTGCCAAGGAGTCAGAGAGGCCACGATTCAATTTGGGTTGTGGTAGACAGATTGACGAAATCAGCACACTTCATTCCAGTGAGAAAGGACTTCGCTTTGGATAGATATGCAGAGCTGTATGTGAGGCACATTGTGAGGTTACATGGAGTGCCAGTAACGATCACTTCTGATCGAGATCCTAAGTTCACTGCTACGTTTTGGAAAAGTCTACAGACTGCTCTGGGAACGAAGTTACAATTCAGTACGGCCTATCACCCGCAAACTGATGGACAGTCTGAAAGGACCATTCAGACCTTGGAGGACATGTTGAGGGCATGTGTACTAGATTTCAAAGGCAGTTGGGAAGAACAGTTGCATCTGATAGAGTTTGCCTATAATAACAGTTACCAGCAAAGCATCAAGATGGCACCTTTCGAAGCTTTGTATGGAAGAGCTTGTAGAACGCCAGTCTGCTGGGAAGAAGTTGGTGAAAGGAAGATCACTGGACCCGAATTAGTGGAACAGTCAATGGAAGCAATTAAAGTAATTAGAGGCAGACTGAAGACGGCACAGAGTCGCCAAAAGAGTTACGCCGATAGAAGACGCAGACCATTGGAGTTTCTGGTAGGCGATCATGTCTTTCTGAAGATACCGCCTATGAGAGGGATATCTCGTTTCGGCAAGAAAGGAAAGCTGAGCCCAAGATATGTTGGACCATTCGAAATCTTGGAACGGATTGGAAATCTGGCTTATCGTCTTGCGTTACCGCTGAGACTTGCTCAAGTGCATAACGTCTTCCACGTGTCGATGTTGAGAAAGTACGAACCTGACCCCGCTCATGTACTGAGTTATGAAGAGATTGATCTGGATGAGCGAGCATCATACGTGGAGCGACCAGTCAGAATTATGGAAAGGAAAGAGCACGTACTCCGGACCAAGATGATTCCGTTGGTGAAGGTGATTTGGCAACATCATGGTACCGAAGGAGCTACGTGGGAAAACGAGGAAGCCATGAAGAGTAGTTACCCTTATCTTTTTGAGCAGTTGTAACTGTGTTGTAATTTCGAGGACGAAATTTCCTAAGGGGGGGAGAGTTGTGACACCCCCAAACTTGCCGTTTGTCCCCCACTCACTTTTCTCTCTCTACTCATTTGCCACACTTCCTCATTACCGTTTGTCCCCCACGTTCTCTTGCTCCCCTTATTCTTATTGTCCCCTTCTTTCTGCCAACTCCCTCTTCCTCTCTCTTTCTACGTTCTCTTGCTCCCTCTCTCTTTTTCAATGGACGAACAGAGCCCCCCTCCTCACGCCTTCCTCCTCCTCCATATTTGCTCCTCATCCCGTCGCCCGTCTTGTGCGCCACCACCTCACCATCATCGGCCACAACCTCCAGCCACCTCCTGCCAGCACCGTCGACCTTGTGCCGGTCGCCGTTCACCGCCAGATGATCGAAAACAGCCACGAGAAGCCCCGGTGCCGAACTCCCCTATTCTGCCCCTGTTTTGACCCGAGAACTTCGCCCCTCCTCCGACCATTTCCAGCGACACCGCCGCCTCCCACCACCTCACTAAAGTCCCTCAGTCTCCTCACGACCTTCCCGAAGCCACATCGCCGGTCGTTGGCCACCGGAACCACCGCAAATCTCCACGGAACCGCCGGTACTCTATTTTGGAGTCAGTCGTGGTTCGGTTCTGTTTTCGTCCGAATCGGCCGCCTCCGTCGCTCACAACCACCGCCGACGACTTCCTAGAACCCCTCACGAGTTCCCCTGAGCTCGTGGTCGCCGGTCGCCGCACGTGGGGCCCGAAATCAATCCCGAACAGCCGCCCCTATTTTCTGCGCGCTAATTCTCTATCTTCGCCGGTTCTGTTTGCTGCTGTGCGCTGCTGTTCCGTCGCCTTTGGCCGCCTTCCGCCTCCTTCCTCCGGCACCAACCGATCCCCTTCGACCCCTAGGTCGCCGGAGCTCCGCCGCCGCCGCCGCCACCTCGCCGGACCTCCGTCACGTACCCTAGTTGGTGCCGGGTCGTGACGCCTCTCGAGAAACCTTAGAACCGAGGCTTAACCGTGTTTTATCGCCGAGAACCGTCGCCGCCGTCGTTGTCGTCGCTCTTTGCCGCCGCCGTCACATTGTTGATTTTGAGTCGGCCCGAGCTTAAATAAATTGTGAGTTGACCCTAAACCTTGGTTAGGGCGCTAATTGCGCCTAGGGTTAGTTGGGTTAGCAATTTTGGTAATAACATAAAGTGATTACGGTTGGTTTAGTTAGAAACCCCGGTTTAGGTTAAATGACCGTAATCGACTAAGTTAGCGTGATTAATTATATTATCTGTGGTTAATTGTGATTAGTTGAAATTGATTGATTTATGGCGAGAGAACGATAGATTAAAGACGAGTGTTTGATCGGAAATTATAAATTAAATGGGCAAATAAATGATTATTGTTCGAATTGAGCTTTATATTGTTTAAATGAAATTAAATGCTCTTAATTGGTTCGATGATTTTCATCGGTGTGATTATCCCGTTGAAGGGCTGATGGTGTGACTGGAATTACTATTGAGCATTAATCGCTACTTGGGGATTTATCGCCCTATTTATAATTGGATGCCTGAAACGTTCTTTGAATGAATTGACATGTATTTGGGAGTTATTCGTTCCGTGATTGCAGTATCTAATTGATAGTCTGCATATGCATTGTTGACACCTGATTTTTGACCATCCGTTATTATAGTTTTTTTTTATTTCTAAAATTAATTAAAAATAGAAAAAAAGGTCAAAAAATTGCAAAATCAACTTTGGAAGCCTTAGCCTAGCCTTAGGAACCAATTTTGAACAAAAAATATTTTTTGAATTTTTTAATATTTTTTGGAATTTATTTAATTATAAAAATACCCAAAAACTTAGAAAAATACCATCCGTGGTCAGAAAATTACACAAAAATATTCTGAAATTTTATTTTAATTATCTCTTCAATATTTTCACTTTTTATTATGGAAATTTGGCTTGGTTCATGGGGTTCCTTCACAAACCTAATCCCGAACCGGGCCTAAAAAATCCTTTTCGAGTCTTTTAATTTTCAATTCTCGGCTTTTATAAGCTATGACATTGGACTCCAAAGTATTGAAATGCAATTGGGTCAATTTGCCCTCCAATTTGATCAATTTTAACCAAAAGGGCTTAATTGCATAAAAATCTTTCAATTTAGTCCCCGGTTTCACAATTTTTGAAATTAAATTTCACACGGGCACACCCATTAAAATTAAACACCTCTACCCAACAGTTTTCATCATGCTGAATCCATTGGTGGGCTCAATTTTGGCTAATTCGATCGTTTAGGCCTTCGATTTGGCGAAATTAAATTTCGGATCCTAGGGACAATTTGGGGTTTTCACATAATTTCAATAAATTGATTCACGAAAATACCCATATTTGATGTAAAACATGTCAAGGAATCCGATTTTGCCATCAATTTCATGAAAAGAGGTCATTTGGGGGGTCAATTTGGCGATTTGGGCGATTTGGCCGAACCGGGCCGGTCGGGTCCGACCCGACCCGACCCGGCCCGACCCGGGTCTGCAGCAAATGCACAGAATGTGCAGAACGTGGGCAGTGAGGCAGGGGAAAAACAGGGCATGGGCGACGCGGCTTCGGGAAGAAAAAAGGGGACACGGCGTGGGGGACGATGGCAGGCGCCGGGGGTCGTGAGTTGCAGTGGCGTGGGGCATAAAAAATGGCCGGTCGGCCACCACGAACCGGCGAAGATCCTCGGTTTTTAAACCGAGCTCGGCCAAGGAGGAAAAAAATTTTTGGGGAGACATTTTGTAGAGTGTGCAAATTTTTGAGAGCTTAGAGAGAAGAACACAAACACTCTCTATATTCTCATAATCTTGAGAGAGCAAAATATACTAAGTTCGGAATATTGATTCCGCATATTGCTAGCACAATTGTTGTGGAGTTATTAGTCGTCTCCCCGTTCGTCAATTGGTGGTGCGTCCGAATTAGATGTCTAACACTTGTGGAGGCTGAGATCGAAGAACATCGAACCGACACCTCCGTTCAAGCACGCTACGAGAGGTAATCTATTTACTCCCTTTGAGACTTTGTGATTTTTTTCGATTGAAATGCACGAAGTACGCCTCTGGAGATACATGTATGGGTTGTTATTTATTTCCGCTACGTGTTACGTGGATCCCAACAGTGGTATCAGAGCCAATCCTTAGGTGTTTTCGTGCATTTAATTGATTTTTTTTGCAATACTATGGTCAATATGTATTAACGAATTGTTCGTCTTACATGGCTAATGGAGATTGATTATTTTATATGATAAATTAATCAACGTAGCAAAAATTGAGACTAAATCAATTTTGAATCGAAAATTTATGGCTATCTTATTTTACGTAAAAATTCTTAATATGATTCAACGTAGAATTTTTATTGTGCATTCCTAAGTTTTAAATTGTGAATTTATTACTTACGTGAAAGGGTGGTGATCATGGAAAAATCCCTAATCAATGTGATTGATGTATATATGAATGTATGATGATTATTTATATATTTGGGGTTGTAATTATTAAATGGAGACTGCGTACTCCTTTTATTTTTCATGTAATCTTTATTTTTAGCATAGTCAATTGTTGATGTAAATGCTACGAGGATTACGTGGAGGAGCCTTTTAAGTCGACGAGCTCTTTGGGGCCCAATTCTTGAAGAGTTCAAGAAACCAAGAAGAAGCGAAGAGCGGCTCTCCGTTATTAAAATATTAAAATGATTAAATGTGGTCTCATTGGCTCGAGACCCATTAAATCATAATTCCATGATCACCACGTAGGATAGATGTTTATGTGATTGGCATCTATTTATTTATTATGATTACGTGAGCATGTTAAACTGGTTAATGTGCAAAGTCAGACTTACCTCACCCAAAATTGCGCCTGCATGAAATCCTAGTTAGGGAAAATCACTCGCGTTAGGTACCGAAAGGGCGTTGGTAATGACATCAACGTAACCAAGTCCCCGAACCCAAAATCTCTGGTTCCGCAGAATTGATCGATCTCTCCCAATCGGTCAATAAGGTTTCCGGTCTACCCTCCAAGAAAGACCGGTGGCGACTCCAAATGCATGCACAAGTTGCACATGCCACCACGACCACACTAAGGTCGAAAGCGATCGACTGTTATCGTCGAATCCCTTTGAAAAATACTCCCGCCGCGATTTGGTATGGGCCTGGGAGGGCCCGCGCCGATCCAAAGCCCGCGATCCGCACCCTTGTGCAGGGGAAGGCCCGCGATCGGTAATCCATTAGCCGCGTCCGCTTCCGGACGGGTCGCGACAGCTGGCGACTCCACTGGGGACTCTTGCTCTAGAACATATGATTCTAGACCTCAAGTGGACTTAGGCCGTAATTAAAACGCTGAGTGATTTTTCTAACTTTGCAGGCGCTCTCGAAGGTGAGGTAAGTCCGCTTATGGTAGGTGTTATATGTTTTTGGCAGATTGGAGAAATAAGGGGTGTAGTCCGTGATTAACATTGTCTTATGCAGGTTGGGCGTAGGAATGTATGTTGTGTGGATGATTTGAAGTGCTGATTGATAAACTGCTGTGCATGAATTGCATTATGATGATCACAACACGTGGACACACACAACCGCGCCTAAAACCCCGGGCGCCGCCTTTAGGAACACAATAGAAGGAATTGAGAATGGAATCTCCGTGAGGAAAAACGCGGGGTAATCCACTTTTCAATTCCGCTCGCTTCGAACTATGGATCGAGTCCCAATGCAACGATAGCTGTGCAATGGAATCGGCTCTTTCTAGAACTCGAAGTGGGAACCTTAACCTTAGGTGCCAAACCCTCTGATTTTTAGAAGTTCACCATCACTTGTCTCATGCGCATGTCTTTGGGCGGTTGGTACACCTAAAACCGCACATAAGTCGACGAGTTTGGTTGGTAAGACTCTCTATCCCTCAAATCTATTACAGTTCATATAAATATAGGCATTTCATTCATTGCATTCTGGTGATTAGATTAAATGCCATTTCAAGGATAGATGTGTGTGTTTTTCCCAAACGTCCTTGATAGAAGACGAGGAGGATGATATCCCATGGCGAACACCGAGTGAGCAACAAAAGAGCCTACTATGGACCTTATTGAGATATCGTCCAAAGAAGATGACGAGTTGGGGCAAGTGATCCGGAAGCCACGGATCGAACTTGGGGCATCCTTAAACGTTAGGATCACATTCCTTTGTTTCATTTTCCATTACTAGTCCTCTTGTATAGGGTTTATTTTTATCGAGGCTTTTTCTATCCCACCCCTTAGAGTGATTGTATTAGGGATCTATTGGTGTATACATTCAGATGGAACTTGGTTGTATTTCTTTTGACGGGTCATGGGAATGTGATAGTGGCATTTTCTCTAATCATCCGAATACTCCCAAGTCAAGTTTATAATTCCTTTAGAGGAAATTAAAATTGGAAGTCTTACACGACCTTTTGGTCGTATAGAGTAGTCCAATCTCAATTTCTCTAGAAGGAATTATACACTTGAATTGTTTCGTGCATGTTTTACGTCGCTGGTAATCCACGATAATTGATCGAGAATATCGATGTTGTTTTGAATTTAATGACGAGATAGATGTCCAAATTACTCTCGTTCTTAACAAAACGGCCTTGATTTGGATGCCGTATCTTCAATTAAATTTAAAACACGTTATTATGCCTCGCACTTTTGAGTAATTCGTTCCTCTCGAAATTGATCAAAGGCGATTATTGTGAATTACATTCCTTTCAATAGTATGCTTTATTTCGAGGAATATTGATAAAAACTTTTCGCGCAAGATTAAAACCCTTGTAAAAGTTCTTGTCCTTATTAATCACGAGCAAGCATAAGATTGAAAGGGGTCTATGCTTTCTTTTTCAGATTATTCCTTCTGATTCTGTCTTTCTATTTGCAGGTAAAAAATAGGTAATAGAGAGAAATCTTTTCCTGGATAAGTCTGAGGCTATTCTTTCATCTGATCATGAGCGAGTTATAAAATCCATATTTGCTCGACTTATTGATATTATGGTTCGGCTCACCTAAGTTGAAGATGTTCGAACGCTCGAAGAAAGGAACCATGCAGAAATTAAAACACACACGAGAACTTTCATTTATTTTGCTCAGCGGAGGGTTTTCAGAAGCAGGTCATACAATTCGGGGTGGAAAAGTAAAGCCAAAGTGAGCCCTAATTAATGACACAAAGGAGCCCAACTGACCCTCCATGTTGTTAATGCTCTGCTCATACTCCCAGCTCCGCATGTTGTGGTCGGCAAGCCTGAGGAGAAGACTTCTGCATTCTCCCTTAACTTCGGCGACCTTGGCCTCGTGTTCTTCGGTGACTACTTCCAGGTCCCGAACCAGTCCATTCCCGCGAGCTATGTCCTCGGTTATCTTGTCGAGCCGTTCTTCCTGCCAGTCGCTCTGAAGCCTCAACAGGACGTTGCGGCGGTCATGCTCGCCGGTGGTCAGGGATATGGCCAATTGATCCACCAGATTTCTCCTCTCGCGAAGCAACGTCGCGACCCGCTCATTAGCAAACTCGACGGCCTTTTTGTAACTATCAACCAGATAGTTGGTCAGCACCAAATGATCAGATCGATCCTCATAACGAGCCCGCAAGACGCGAGCCACCAGAACCTCCCGACTAGCAACACGATAGGCCTCTAAGGAGTGTGCAAAGAGAGTCGGGAAAGTTCTATATTCCCTCCCCAGTGTAGTACCTTCGAGAGAAGTGGTATCAAGGTCCTCGAGCAGGACACAGATTGCATCCTCGGTTGCAGAATGATCGGTTATGTGCGCGTAACCGCGACCCAGTAGGTTATAAAGCTTTTCCCACTGGGCCAAGACATCAGTTGAAAAAGTGCGTACGGGAGAGGAGGCCATTTGCGTTGGGTTGGCTTGAGAATAAGACGAGTTTAACAGAGAGATTAGAAGGAAGAAGCTGATTATGCGAGAACGTTAACCTTCCATACATTAATTCCTCATTTTATAGCAACTCGAGGATGATGAAGGGTCTCAGTAATAATGCTGGTGGAGCCCAGTTAGGGGGTAAAGCAGGAGGTCCCCTCACGAGAACCATTGGATTCGTTTCGGTCCGCGATTTCCGGCTCATCAATTAAAAGATGTAAAAGATTTGACGGGATCACCATTATTAGAGTTAGGTGGGAGGAAAGCGCAACTATCGAAGAGAGCCCTAACAGGGTTTGGCAGTCCCATCACGTTGAAAAGCTAAGCGAGAAATTCAAGGTCTTGAGGGGGAACGTTTGCCTAATGATGCTTGAAGAGCGTCTCCTGAACATGCAGAGTCACTCGAAGAAAACTTTATAGGGAGTGAGCATACATGAGAGAGTGGAGAACTCTGAGTGGGCAAGAACCAATCAAACATTTCTCAATCCAACATATTTAAGAGGTTACTGTCAGCTGCTAGAGGCGACTGACTCAAAAATCTCAGAAATTGAACCACAGAGGGATCTCGAAGATTCCAAGATCAAGTCTAACGCCAAAACCATGGAGCCCAACACTTCTGGCAACGGAAATCAAGATCACGGCGACGACGACAACGACATCCACAATGCTCAACTCGGGAAAAGAAGACGTCCTCACCAATACTCTCAGGAGGAAACCCAAATGCTGGAAACCCTTTTCAGTAAAAGCCATTACATGAAAAAGAAGTGGAGAATTGAATTGAGCCGGGAGTTGGGGATTAATCAGTCGAGGATCCAGTTTTGGTTTCAAAATAGGAGATCCAAATCGAGGGCTCAATGCAAACGTCAGGTATGAAAAAGCTCTCAATATTACCGTTTGCCCTCATTGCGATAACCTCGTCGCCCTCGGTAAGATGTTCCCCGATAAGCCTCACGCGATGATTGAAGACGTTCATTTACCACCTTACTCCCTCGGGGCATCTCCTGCTCAACCAGATTTTGCCGGAGTCACGCATGAGCAGGATGATCCTACGAAGGTGATACAAATGCCTCCTGGGGGATGGGATTTGCATCGCTTTGATTGGAGTTATAGTTTCAAGGAGCTGGATGTTACCGCCGACCAGCTCAAAGCATATCAGCCTCATGCACAACAATTTTTGATAGGGTCGGGTCCTGCTGGAGATGAGTTAATCAGTCGTCAAGCCATCGATGCGATTTTGGGCCACGATAAGAGGAGATTCGCTTGGCCCCCTGAACTGCATTCCAGATTCCTAGACGTGGTTCACCAAATGGGGATCGACTCAGCAACTCCGACGCGCATATTTAAGGCCATGAATGTACCGGGGCTTAGTAAGGAGCTGGTCAGGAATCACCTTGCTGCCTACAGAAAGCTATTAAAACAACGTCGAGCGGAGCTAAACCGGGAGGAATCCGTCTCAAGCCCAAAAGCTAGAGGCGACCGCCATTGTAATGCTCAGGCATCAAGAGATACCCGGCCAAATCTAAGCATCAATCAAGCTAGCAACCCGACCACCGGCAAACTGAAAGCTGATCAGAATGTCCTCCCAGGCCATTTCAACACTTCTCAAGAGCGCGTGTCACAAGTACAGCGAGTGCGCACTCCTCCATTCGAGCAACAGTCGGCTGGTGCTCTGCCTGCCGCTGGTCAACCCACGACAGACGATTTCTTCGATGAGGGGCTCGATGCCTTGTTCAATCAGTGGGAAGCTGGCATGCTTGGACAGCCATGATCTAGCACCTAGCTCGGGGCACGATGGGTCGGTCACTACGAACACCCATAGGAAGAAGAGCATGTTCACGAGTGGATCACTCTTTTTATCCATTGTAAAGTTCCTATGGGAACATTTTTCTTTAATGGCTATAGTTAATTATGTATGAAAACCAACGCTATCGACGAACATCGTCATGCTCAGTTGTGATGATCCCTTGTTAGATTAAGTCTGAAACCAGAGACGGTCTTTAAAATTTTGAGTGGCTACGAACTCATTCCTCACCAAGCGCCCGGGATGCTGAAATGAAGAGTAACAGCATGCACAGGGAAAATGCCACTTTCGTTTGAACGATGAAAAGGGGTTGAGAGAAGATCATGGCGTTAATTCCCATGGAGCTAAATGAATTAAACAGAGTCATTAATTGCGGGTCCACCGCTGCTCCCCACGTTCTCGGGCCTAGCAAATCATAAAAGGCGCCGAAAGATTGTAGACCCACCACTTTGAAGACTGAACTAGGGGACGAGCGCATTACTCGATGAAATCGAATCAATGCAAGTGAGTTTGTGATCCTATCACGAGGAAAAAGAAAGGGGAATACAGACGATGAGTAATTGCAGGATCTCGGGAGGAGCGCTTGCTTGCTGGTCTTCATATGCAGCCTGAAGGATGGTTCCAGGACACGCACAATCACTTGAGAAAATTTCTAGAGTGAGCAAACACGTAAGAGCGAATTGAGAAAGCTGAGTGAACTAGATCAGCCCGAGATACCCCGATCCATCATGTTTAAAAGTTATTCCCATCTGCTAGAAACGCCCGACCTGGACATTTCTGAGCACGAACTGCTGGGAGACTTTGAAGATCCTGGAGCTGAATCCTGCCCGAAGGCCATAGAGACTGACTCCTCCAGCGATGAAATTCTAGGTTTCAGCTACGAAGAAGGAGTATACAATGATGACCGGAGTCGGAAAAGGAAGCAACTACAACGCCACACTCCAGGCCAAATCCGAGAGCTCGAAGCTTTCTTCAATGAATGCCCCACTCCAAGCAGACAACAGAAAATGGAGTTGAGCCGAAAGATAGGATTGGAGCTTTCGAAGGTCAAGTTTTGGTTCGCCAACAAACGAACCCGGGTGAAACAGCAATACGCAGACCATGAGTTACTGGTCCTGAAGGAGGAGAATGAGAAGCTTCAAGCTGAAAGCGCGAGATATAAGGAAGCTCTGACCAAGGCCACCTGCCTTAATTGTGGTAATCCTGTTGTCCTCGGCGAGGTATTCCTCGATGAACCATCCCTGTTGACGAATAACGCTCAGCTGTTACCGTATTCTCCACAGCATTTTCCGACACAGCCAGATACCGCCGGAGATCTGCATGAGCAAGTCAACACCATAGGATCAACACCAACATCCTCTGAGAAATGGGATATGAATCATCACAGGGGGAATTCTCTTAATGACGAACTCGCTGTCGCAGCCAGCCAATCCAAAGTTGGTGAGTCCCTCCCTGGACAACTTTTGAAACGACTAGATCCCGTAGAGAATAGCTACCGAAGTATTGACGATATTTTGGGTGATAAGAGAACAAGGTTTTACTGGACCTATGAGCTTCACACCAAATTTGTTGATGCAATTCGAGAGCTGGGAGTTGATTCGGCTAGCCCACTACGCATACTCGAGATTATGAATGTGCCGGGGCTCTCTAGAATTAACGTTGAGTCTCACCTCAAGTACTATAGGAGATTGCTAAGGGATGGAAGGATAGCGTTAAACCATCATAAAGCCAGTTGGAGCTCAAGTGCTGGGCAGAGTTACAACCATGATGATTGGAGAGCCAAGAGCACCCAACCGTGTTTCAGCAATGACGGGATTAGCAGTCGTGTCAGCGACTCCTCTAACCCAAATCAGAATGCTCCGCCGAGCTATCTCAATACTCCTCAGGAGTATATGCCACAGTTCCAGCACATAGAGATTCCTCAGTTTGAGCGCGAATCAGTCATTAATGCTGTCCTTGAAGTGGATCTGGCATTGGTAGAGAGTGCACATATGAACCTGCCGGTCATTGGAGGAAGTTCCAATTCGAGGGGTCAAATTGCTCACGGCGAGAGCAAAGAGAGGAATCCCTCGCCTGCAGTCGACGACACCCAATCTGGGCACCAAGGGCTAGAAAGAACAGGTGATCTCCTTGATGAGGAGCTGGACACTTGGATCAATACTTTTCAGGAATGTATGTCTCAACCCCAACAGGGCAATGATGAAGGTTCCAGCTCAAAAACTCCAATCCCTCACAACGAAGGCAATGAAAGAAATCTGCCCCCAACAATCGTTGATACCCAACTTGAACATCAATGGCTCGAAGACCCGAGCAATTTCCTTGGCGATGAGTTCAATCTTTGGCTCGATCAATTTGGAGCCGGAGGACCATCGCAGTGGTGACGCGAGGCCGGTGATCAAACGTCTGATGCAAGGCATGGCTACTCGATGAAAAATGCTTCGAGAAAAGGGGTTGAATACTCCTATTGCATATGTTGTTGATCGCACTGTAAGGTTCCCACGGGAACATCTTTCATTAATATCTAGAACTAATTGCGCGTGAGTGTCAACATCACCCTTTGAGCATCTTCAAGCCGAAGGCCGTGGATTAATCACTTAATCCGTGGAGCAAGTTCCATGAACCATAATTATCACCCGCTGAGCATAATGGGATCTACCCCTTCAACACGAAATACGTTTGGCCGCGAAGCCACCTATTTGGTAAAACGATGTATCGTTCCTAAACGATCTTCTATCGCATACCAAAGTAATGTCTCATTTCTTTCCCTTCTCAGGTGATAAACGTGGATAAATCACTCAAGGAGCCATCTGTTCAAATAACAAAACAGACGTTGCCCAACCGGGGGCAGCTGAACCATTGATATTGCAAATATTCCAAGCATGGATAAGCGGATTTGATAGACGTGGTTCATATCAATACGCGACGTCAGAACGGGATGAGAACCAAGAGTAAAGTTGTATCGTCCCAATTTGTCTTCAATTTGGGAATATGAGTTAACACTTGTTATTTATCCTTGATAGGGACTCACCATCAAGGAGGACAGATTGTCACAACCTGTGTGCACTCGCAGGGGCACACGACCAAGGGTAAGATGTATCGTTCTAATTTTTTGAAAAATTCACGAACATACAATAACATGTTTCTTCTGCATTTTCAGGGATTTTCGGCCACGGGGGACAGGTAAGTATCCTTTTCCCCAATCCATTGAAGGTGTTAAATAAAAAGAAAAGCTTTCAGAATCTAATGTCTAGAAAAGACATAGAATTCAAACTTCATTGGCATTCATGTCTTAAAACAGGAGGTTATCTGAACATGAATAAGAACATGCATGGTGCATCATAAAATCCCCTTGACGGGTAAAATTTTTGGAGAAAATGAAAGAGATTTTTTCCAATCAAAAGTTCAAGACTTTTAAAAGGACGTTTTCTCAAAAGAAAAGAGGCAAAGCCTAGTCCAAACACGTCCTACACACACTGGAGAGAAGTGGAGCGGATCAGATAGCAAAATCTGGACCTACGGAAGTAGGGATTATTCGCAACGATTACATGGGTTGGGATGACGGAGGCATTCGTTTCATATCCCTCAAACACTACAGGTGACCGTTGATAAACCCTTTGAACGACGGTTTTCATTCTTAACCCTGTCAAGAACCACCCCACATCGGGGCAAAATGGAGGTGAGTCCAGCGGCATCAGGAGAAAATGGTCAGAAATTTTCTTGCTCGGACTAACATTAATCTTTGTGTGTTGTTTATATGGTAATCCAAGTGCCAGAGGATGACGAGAAGCATTCATTTCTCTATCCCACATACCATATCCTTTTGTTGACACCTGATTTTTGATCAGTCTTTCATAGTTTATTTTTTAAAAATTCATAAAAAATCTATAAAAAGTTAAAAAAAATTAAAAAATCATCTTTGGTAGCCTTGACCAAGCTAAAGGAACCATTTTTGATAAAAAAAATAATTTTTCATATTTTTAAATATTTTTTAATATTTTCCAAAAATAGAAAAATACATGAAAAATGAAGAAAAATAGCGTTCGATGTCGTAAAAATATAGAAAAATAGTCAATATTTTTATTTTAATTTCTTTTACATTTTGAACTCATAAATAGTCAAAATTCAAGTTCAATTGCATGTGTTTCTTCACGACGCATAGAGTTGAATTTGACAAAAAAATGTCATTCGAGTATTTTAATTTGTAAATTTCTACATCTTTTTTAGTCTTGACGTCCAATTAGATCGACCACCATCTACAATAAATGCCCCTTGCTGAATATTTTCGTTTTTGTTTCACATGATTTCATGGTGTAAAATGCCGAGTGGATCCCTAAATGTAATCGGGTCGGCATGAGCTCAATAGCTTGTCCAAGACCAAAGCAGGGCACGGTGAACCCCACGTGAGTACTCTCGAACTCCTGCGATGCTTCTTGATGCTTTTCTTAGGTTAGATCGTGTGTAGAATGGCTAGGACAGCTAAATCATTCTTGAGCTGTGATTGATAAATAGGACATTACTAGGAATGCCATGTGATTTATTTGCATATCTAGATTCCTTGAGTTGGGCATTTTATTACTGATTGTGATTGCTAGGATAATCACTCTTATCTACATGAATTTCTAGATTTAGGGTTCATACCTTACTCATCCGCATGAATCTCAGGCTAGAAAATTTAGTCAACTTAGGTACCGAAAGGGCGTCAACTCTGACAGTTGGTGTAACTAAGTCCCCGAAACCATTTCTCTGGTTCTCGCAGAATTGAATAGAAACTCCCAACTATTCGATTGGGTGGTCCAATCATACCCTAAAAAAATGATTGGTGGCGACTCCATGGCATGCACACTTAGCACATGTCACTAGACCATACTGAAAGTCGATCACGCATACCTCCGTTGCGATTTGGGTAATGGGCCTTGGGAGAGGCCCGCGTCCGACCAGACAGGACGGCCCATTAGCCCTCGAGAGCCCGACAACCTCAAGAGGGTCGCGACAGACTGGCGACTCCGCTGGGGACTGGTTCTTAACCATTTAGTGGACTTGAGCCGATTAAAAAGTTGATTGATTCTTCTAACCTAATTTTATGCAGATGCTCTCGAAAGTGAGGTGTATATGCTAACGAATGTGTTAGATGTTTTTGTAGACGGGAGAAATAAGGGGTGAAGTGCTTGTTAACTTTGTTTTATGCAGGCAAGAGTTTTGGATGTATGATTGTGTGGATGTTTATATTGAAGCGGTGATTGTTAAATAAAATGCATGTCTTTTGCTTTAGCACGACACAATGAATACACACAATTGCGCCTAAAACCCCAGGCGCCCTCTTTAGGAACACAATAGAAGGAATTGAAAATGGAATCTCCGTGAGGAAAAACATGGGGTAATCCACTTTTCAATTCCGCTCACTTCGAACTATGGATTGAGTCCCAATGCAACGATAGTTGTGCAATGGAATCGGCTCTTCCCAGAATTCGAGGTGAGAACCTTGGCTTTAGGTACCAAGCCCTATCTTTTGATTTTTAGGAGTTTTCCCTCACTTGTCTCATGCGTTTGTCTATGGAAGGTTAGTATACCTAACACTGCTAAAAATACAGAGAAGCTTGATTTTCTCTTAAGTTTGGTTGGTAAGACTTTTCTATCCCTCGAACTTGTTACAGCTCTTAATCATTATATTCATTGCATAATTCCAGTGATTGGATTAAATGCCATTTTGAGGATAGATAGGTGTGTTTTCCTCCCAATGTTCTTGATGGAAGATGAAGATGGTGTCATCCCATTACGAGCGCCAAGTGGACAAGAAGAGCCTGCTATGGACATCATTGAGGTATCATCTAATGAAGATGACGATTTGGAATAGGTGATCCTGAAGTCACGTCTCAAAGATCGAAACTGGGGCATCTCTAAGTATTAAGATCACATTCCTTTGTTTTAATTTTCATTTCTGGCATTCTTGTATAGGATTTATTTTGCTGAGATCCTCTCTATCTGATCCCTTATATTGATTGTATTAGGGATCTATTTGTGTTTATATACATTCAGATTGAAATTTGTTGTATTTCTATTGACTTGTCATTGGAATGTGATAGTGGCATTTCTTCTAATCACTCGAATACTCCAAAATCAATTTTATAATTCCTTTGGATGAAATTGAAATTGGAAGTCTTATACAACCTTTTGGCCGTATAGGGAAATACAATCCCAATTTCGCCAGAAGGAACTATAAACTTGAATTGGTTCATGCATGTTTTGCATCATTGGTAATCCACAATAATTGATCAAGAGTATTCGTGTTTTTCAAATTTAATGAAAAGATAGATATCCAAATTACTCTCGTTCTTAGCAAACGGCTTTAATTTGGATACCGTATCTTCAATTGAATTTAAAACACATCGTAATTGTGTACTTTTGAACATTCCATTGATTTTCTTGGAATTGATCAAAGGCGATTATCGTGAATTACATTCCTTTCAATGATATGCTTTCCTTTGAGGAATATTGATAAAAGCTTTTGCACAAGTCCAAAACCCTTGTAAAAGCTCTTATCCCTATTAATCACAAGTAAGCATAAAATTGAAAGGATTTATGCTTTATTTTTCAAATTCTTTCTTCTGATTCTGCCTTTTCATTTGAAACAGGTTAAAAACAAGTAGAGAAGAGAAGTCTTTTTGTGGATAATCGCGGTGGGAGGTTCCTTTATCCGATCATAAGCAAGATTAAAAAATCAAGATGTACACGCTCGAATCATCAATGTCAAAGCGCAGCTTGCCTAGGTTGAGAGTGGTCAGGTGTTCGAGAAAGTCAGCCATACAGAAGTTGAGACACACACATTAGAGCTTTCATTCATTTCGCTCAATCGAGGGACCTTAAAAGCAGACCATACAAATCATCGGGGTGGAAACATAAAACCGCAATGAGCCCTAATTAGCATCACAAAGGAACCAAGTTGGCCCTCCATATTATTGATGCTTTGCTTATACTCACCACCTCGAGACTCGAGATCTGCAAGCTTAAGAAGAAGGCGTTTACATTCCCCTTTAAGCTCGGCAACCTTGGTCCCGTGATCTTCGGCGGCTATTTCCAGGTCCCGAACTAGTCCTCTCCCATGGGCTATATCCGCGGTAATGCTGTCAAGCCTTTCTTCCTGCCACTCACATTGAAACTTCAACACGACATTACGACGGTCGTGCTCATAGGTGGTCAGGGATAAGGCCAAGCGCTCCACCAAATTTCCCCTCTCGCGAAGCAACATCGAGACTCGCTTGTTGGCGAACTCAACAGCCTTTCTGTGACTATCGGCCACAAGGTTGGCCAACACCAAGCAGTTGGACCGATCCTCATAGCGAGCTCGCAAAACGTGAGCCACGGTAGCTTTTCGATGAGCGACACGGTAAGTCTCTAAAAAGTTTATAAAGAGGGTTGGGAAGATTCTATATTCCCTCTCTAAATTAGTGCCCTCGATGGAGGTGGTGTCTATTTCCACGAGCAAAATGCGGATTTCATCTTCAGTTTCTGGGTGATCGGCTATATGAGCATAGCCTCGACCGAGGAGGTTATAGAGTTTTTCCCACTGGGCCAAAATTTCGGCCGAGAAAGCGCAAATAGGAGAGGAGGTCATTTTCGTTGGAGTGAGGGAGAAGAAGATGAGTGTGGTAGAGTGATTAAAATAAGAAAAGGCAATTATGTAAGAGTGTTAATCTTCTCTGCATTAACTCCTCCTTTTATAGCAACTCGAGAATGAAGAAAGGCACAGCAATAATGCTCGTGGAGCCAAGTTAATTGGGTAAAGCAGTGGTGGCTCTTTCGGTGAACCATCAGATCTGTCCCAGTCCGCGATTTCAGGCTTGATAAACCTAAAAAAGTTGTAAAAAGATATGTCGGTGTCACCATATTAAAATTGAGCGGGAGTTAAGCGCAACTATCGAAAAAAGTTGCGAAAGGATTTGGCGGTCCCATCATATTAAAAAACTGAGCAGGAGGCGAGCGTTGTTCCACCTTTTTGAAAATAAGTGGGAGACAGACATGGATATCGAGAAAAGGAAATCGATTTGGTGTCCCTCCACGTTGAAAAGAAGAAAGAAGACGACAAAGCGGGAAATACGAAATCTTGGGAGCAACGCTTGCTTGACGATCTTCATCCATGTTTAAAGAACGTTTCATGGGCATACAGAACCACTCAAAAGAAAATTTAGAGAGAGTGAGCATACATGAGAGAGTAGAGAACCCTGAGTGAGCAAAAATTGATCGAACATTTTTCGATCCAACATGTTTGAGGGTTACCATCAGTTGCTAGAGGCGACTGATCCAAAAATATCAGAAAATGAACTACTGAGAGATCTCGAAGATTCCAGGATGGCGTCTGGTACCAGAACCACAGAACCCAACCCTTTCGGCAACGAAGTTCAGGATCTCAACAGCGACGACAACAGCAGCAGCGATGGTCAATCTCGGAAAAGGAAACTTCGCCAGTGCCACACTCAGAATGAAATCCAAGAGCTTGAAGCTTTCTTTAGTGAATGCCCTCTCCCGAACATGAAACAAAGAAATGAATTGGGCCAGAAGCTAGGGATGAAACCTTTGAGGGTCAAGTTTTGGTTTCAAAATAAGCGAGCCAAATTGAGGGCTCAACACAGACGTCAAGAACTTGCGATTCTAAAGGAGGAAAACGAAAAGCTTCGAGCGGAGAACATGAGGTATAAGAAAGCTCCCAGCACTATCGCTTGCCTTAATTGCGGTGGCCTTATCACTCTCGGCGAAATGTTCCTTGATAAGCCTTATATGAGGATTGAAAATGCTCATTCACCACCCCACTCCCTCGAACCATCTTCGATACAATCGGATTTTGTTGGAGATATGCATGAACAAATCAATTCTACGAAGTCAATATCGATGCCTTCTAAAGGATGTGATATGCGTCACCATGATTGGAGTTTCCTTAACGATGAGCTTACTATCACGACCGACCAATCCAAAGCTGATGAATTCCCTCCACAACAATTTCCGGCTCGATCAAATTCTACTGGAAATAGGCCAGAGAGCAATAGCCAAGTTGTCAACACTGTTCCGGGTCGCAAGAAGACGAGGGTCAATTGGTCCCCCGAGCTTCATCTCAAGTTCCTTAGTGCGGTTCAGCAACTAGGGATCAACTCAGCATATCCAACGCGCATACTTGAGATCATGAACATACCAGGACTCACTAAAGATGGAGTCGCGAGTCACCTCAAGAGCTACAGAAGGGCGCTAAGACAGCGCCACACAGCACTGAACCTGAAAGAACTCAACTTGTGCCTAAACACTAGGCATGGCTATAACTATAATTCCCCTGAAGTAAGAAATACCCTGCCGAATCTAGGCACCGACCAAGCTGGTAGCAGCACCATCGACTACTTGGGCGCTAATCAGAATATTCCCCCGAATCATCTCAGCACCCCTCAAGAGTATATGCCACAAGTGCAGCAGGTACGAACTCCTTGGTTTGAGCAGCAACTTTTCGCTAGTGCTCTTCCTATCCCCGATCAACATATTGCGCCTAGTGTTCAAAGATCTGCCCGGCTTGGGCATATGATTTCGGAAGATCAAGCGGGCGGATGCTTTGAGGATTTTTGTTTCTCCCATTCCCAAATGGAATGTGCTTTTGATAGTGAACCGATCAATCATCCTCTTATAATCTCGAGCAACGACGAAGGTTCTAGCTCGAAGAATCAGATCGCTCACAACAGAAACAGGAATCCTTCAACGCCAAGCGATGATGGTCAACCCGAATATCAGTTGCTCGAAGAATCAAAAGATTTCCTTGATGAGGAGCTCCATATCTGGATCGATCAGTTTAAAACTGATGGACTTATGAAGTTATGATCCAAAATGACGATTATATGTCTGATTCATGGTGTAGCTGGCTGATCACCGAGAATCCTCAAGGGAACTAGGCACATGTGAATGGATGTATCATTAATCTTTCTGTCATAAAGTCTTCCATGCAAGATAATCTTCCTTAATGCCTAGAGTTAATCTGGGGCAGCGATCAGTACTACCTGCGAGCATCATCATGCTTGAGTACGACAATCCCTTGTTAGATTAGAGTCGAGGCGAATCAATTGAACGCCACGAAGAAAAACATTTAAAGGCTTCACATAGGAAAATGCGAGCAAAAGCCCGAGCGAGCTCAAAGACGGTTAGCTCTGTATCGTTCTAAGGGACCTTTAGTCGTTATGAACTCTAAATTGAGCTTGTTTCATTCTCGATGGGGGTCGCTAACTGCTTCAAGAATTTTATAACAAAAAACGAACCAGTTAGGGACGCCAATAGTGCTTTGTCCTGGTAGTCAGTGAACTGGAAGTGGTACGAAACGTCAGGAGTTCGATCTCAGGATTGAAAAATCATTTTATCAGTTTGTCTATCACCCGATGAAGTTCAAAGAGATTCGACGCAGATGACTATAGAACTTGGGGCAATTCGAAAATCATCGATTCATTTTCATCAAGCGGCGAAGTTGGTATTGTAAAATGTGAAGCACGCAAATGACAAATCCGAAGCAGAAGGAGATGAATCATGATTCGCTTATCCAAGGTCGGGATTTCAACCTTCGACTAAAGCCAAATCTAGGATGAGTTTTTGATCTTGCCCACTCGACAAAACCCATCTCCACTGAAAATGGAGGCAAACCATTCCTACATCTGGAAAGCATGTCGAAGCCGAAGACATCAAATTCATCGTTTGATCCGTGGGGCAAGTCCCCGAAGCGATAGTTATCATCCGGAGAGCGTAATGGAATCCATCCTTTCAATGTAAAACACATTTGGCCGCGGAGCCACCCATTTGGTAAAAAGAACGTATCGTTCCTAAATGATTTTCAATCAGATGCGGGGATAATGTTCTCTCATTTTCCTCTCAGGTGATGAACAGAGATGAGACACCCAAGAAGCCATGCATTCAAATAACAAAACAGTGCATGAAACACGCCCAAAAAGATGAATGAATCTCCTCCGACGTAAATCCTCGAGGTGGATTCGTTGCCCAACCAGACGAAGAAATCATGGCCACAAGCTTGAGGGCCGGCTTCTACAATCCGCACATTGGCATGCAGAAGGAATTCAAATCAAGAGTAAAGTAGTATCGTCCCAATTTGTTTTGAATTTGGAAACCCAAAATAATGCTTAATATTTATCCTTGGCAGGAGCTCGCCATCAAGGCAGACATGTAAGTTTCATTTTTCTCCAAAAACCAAGAAGTCGAAAGAACTTTAGAACACCCAACAATCTTGTGTTACTATGTGAAGTGCAGATTTTCACAACCCTTGTACACTCGTTGGAGCATATGACCAAGGGTAAGATGTATCGTTCCAATTTTTGTAAAGTTTTAGAATATACAATGACATATCCCTTTTATATCTCCAGGATCTCCAGCCTCGATGGGCAGGTAAGTATCCCTTTTCCCAATTCATTGGAGATTAAAAACTTTCAGAATTAATTCGATTCTCACATCTAAAAAGACATAGAATTCTTACTTCATTGACATTCATGTTTTAAAACATGAGATTGTCTGAACATGAATTACACATGTATGGTGCATCATAAAATCCCTTTGAAGGATAAATCTTGATGAAATGAAATGAATTTTTCCAATAAGAGTCGTTTGAACTGTTCAAAAGGGTATTTTCTCATAAGAGAAGCGAGCCTAATCCAAACACGTCCCATACACACTTGAGAGATGAGGAGATTGGAAATGATAGCGAAACCTTAACCTATGGATATAAGGGTCATTCGCAACGATTACATGGATCGAGATGACAGAGGCATTTATTTCTTCATTCCAAACACTACAGATGCCCATTGAGAACCCCATTGAACGGCGATTTTCATTCTCAACCCTGTCAAGAACCACCCCACATTGGGGCAAATGAAGGTTAGTCCAACAGTATCAGAAAGTAAACGGTTAGAAATTTTCTTGCTCGGACTAACATAAATCTTTGTGTGTTGTTTATATGATAATCCAAGTGTCATAGGATGACGAGAATGATTCATTTCTCTATCCTACACACTGTTATCCTTTGCACAACCAAGTTGAGCCAGCAAATTCATTTCATCAACCTATTGGTGATCATTGCATATTCCAAAGCAAAGGCAACATCACTCTAGGAATGGAAGTGTGCCAAAGTTTAAGTTGCATATCTAGCATGATTGCCGAAAATCCTAGCTCCAAAAGAAAAGAAAAACACGGGATTAAAAAAAGGGGGAAAAGAAAAATCCCTAGACATCAAGAAAAAGCAAAGTGCCTGGTAAAAAGCAAGGCTGATGTCTATTCAAAATATCCCCAGTAAAGTCTAGAGAGACGATGAAAAGACCCTTCAAAGGAGTTAGATCAAGATGACTACTCTCCAAATGTTGTCGTGCTCAAATTGCAAACACACAAACAGACGGTCTCTTAATGTAACAAGAGACGCTTTTAAACATCCTTGTGCGCTCTAAAAGAGGAGTGTACACTTCAAGAAATGGAGATGTTCTTCGAAGGACATGTGGCAAATTTGCAATGATCACCAATGTCAAACCCTTCACAATTTCTGGGCAAAAAATAAGCCTTTTTCGGTCCCCAATCCTTCCAATGTTACAACCCTGAAGTAGTCTTATCTGACTAAGACACTTGGGTTAATGTATAACTTAGCTCAAAGAAGTACGAGCAAGACTATTTCTTTCTCATTTTGCAGGGTTCTTGACTTGTAAACCCGGAGCAGATAGTGAAAAATTTCGTTCAACGGCCTTGACTCAAAAGTGAGTCCCCCTTAGAAACCGATATCCAAGCCTAACACTACGGTCCCGTGAAAGACCTCCTGATCGGTCGAAATGTATGCGTTGCGAATGATCCTGAAACCCAGGCACAGGTCGGTAGGAAATTGAGCACTTTCCCTATTAAAGATCATTATCACAGAGCAGTGAGGAGCCTTCTTGGGTGAGAAATACTCCAATGGATGTTTTGAGCAAACTCTTTTTGAAATTTTCAAATTGTTTGATCTAGAGTTTCCGTGCAAGGAATTTATGATCACATCTATATATGGCAGGAATGTCTTGGATAACCTCCAACAATCAAAATGCACATTTCATGACTAAAACTTAAGTCGTAGAATTTTGTCAGTTAGACAATTATTGTCTTCCTAAAGATTACTAATATCTTCTTGGCGAGGAAAATTTTTTCAGGTCTAAGCTTTCTACAGGACTTTTGGCCACCCCAAAGACTGGGTGCGTCATCCTTAGGTGAAGCCTTTTAGTAGGCAAATCTTTTCTAAGACCGATCCACAGAATGATCGAGTCTCCGACTAGCCCCGGAGAGCGGGTACGTCATCCTTTGATTCATATCAATTTGGAATCTCATAAATGGTAGAAACCGCCTGAAGGGTCAACTCAATGGTAGAAATCGCCTGAAGGGTCAACACAATGGTAGAAACCGCCTGAAGGGTCAATGTATGGTAGAAACCGCCTGAAGGGTCAAAACAATGGTAGAAACCGCCTGAAGGGTCAATGTATGGTAGAAACCGCCTGAAGGGTCAACCAATGGTAGAAACCGCCTGAAGGGTCAACTCAATGGTAGAAACCGCATGAAGGGTCAATGAATGGTAGAAACCGCCTGAAGGGTCAAAGGACTGGTAGAGACCGCCTGAAGGATCAACCCAATGGTCCGATCCACCATACGGATCAAAACCTTGATGAATCCCGAACGCGGGAGGAGTCGTTTTCCCTAATAAGCCTTACATTAGGCAAGCCATTTCTAGTTTAG
This sequence comes from Rhodomyrtus psidioides, assembly GCA_021437785.1. Taxonomy (NCBI): domain Eukaryota; kingdom Viridiplantae; phylum Streptophyta; class Magnoliopsida; order Myrtales; family Myrtaceae; genus Rhodomyrtus; species Rhodomyrtus psidioides. The sequence goes on along the minus strand of JAILYB010000044.1, from coordinate 3,951,688 downwards.
TCCACCACACGGATCAAAACCCTTGGCAAATTCCCAAATGTGGGATGCGTCTTCCTTAGGTTCCTATCAGTTAGGAATCCCATTATGGTTTGACCTACCATACAGGTCAGAGCTTAACATCCCCAGGACACTCCGATGACAAGTCCTTAGGAATCTACTTGAACCCATCAGACACAGCAAATGCCGCAAGAATTCGGCAGGTAAGGGGCAGGGAAGTCTATCTACTCCTTTACTTTCTTACATCTTATCAGGGAATTGAATGAGCACATCTCTTTTTAAGGAAAAGCACACATTGATGGGCATTAAAATTGGATGTCATGATTTCTTTTCTTTTCCCAGTCGAGTTGATCGGAACACAGGTGTCACCTTGTCTTTGAGAGAAACCTCTGACGAAATTCCTCTCAAAGAGGGGCAGCTGTTGACACCTGATTTTTGATCAGTCTTTCATAGTTTATTTTTTAAAAATTCATAAAAAATCTATAAAAAGTTAAAAAAAATTAAAAAATCATCTTTGGTAGCCTTGACCAAGCTAAAGGAACCATTTTTGATAAAAAAAAATAATTTTTCATATTTTTAAATATTTTTTAATATTTTCCAAAAATAGAAAAATACATGAAAAATGAAGAAAAATAGCGTTCGATGTCGTAAAAATATAGAAAAATAGTCAATATTTTTATTTTAATTTCTTTTACATTTTGAACTCATAAATAGTCAAAATTCAAGTTCAATTGCATGTGTTTCTTCATGACGCATAGAGTTGAATTTGACAAAAAAATGTCATTCGAGTATTTTAATTTGTAAATTTCTACATCTTTTTTAGTCTTGACGTCCAATTAGATCGACCACCATCTACAATAAATGCCCCTTGCTGAATATTTTCGTTTTTGTTTCACATGATTTCATGGTGTAAAATGCCGAGTGGATCCCTAAATGTAATCGGGTCGGCATGAGCTCAATAGCTTGTCCAAGACCAAAGCAGGGCACGGTGAACCCCACGTGAGTACTCTCGAACTCCTGCGATGCTTCTTGATGCTTTTCTTAGGTTAGATCGTGTGTAGAATGGCTAGGACAGCTAAATCATTCTTGAGCTGTGATTGATAAATAGGACATTACTAGGAATGCCATGTGATTTATTTGCATATCTAGATTCCTTGAGTTGGGCATTTTATTACTGATTGTGATTGCTAGGATAATCACTCTTATCTACATGAATTTCTAGATTTAGGGTTCATACCTTACTCATCCGCATGAATCTCAGGCTAGAAAATTTAGTCAACTTAGGTACCGAAAGGGCGTCAACTCTGACAGTTGGTGTAACTAAGTCCCCGAAACCATTTCTCTGGTTCTCGCAGAATTGAATAGAAACTCCCAACTATTCGATTGGGTGGTCCAATCATACCCTAAAAAAATGATTGGTGGCGACTCCATGGCATGCACACTTAGCACATGTCACTAGACCATACTGAAAGTCGATCACGCATACCTCCGTTGCGATTTGGGTAATGGGCCTTGGGAGAGGCCCGCGTCCGACCAGACAGGACGGCCCATTAGCCCTCGAGAGCCCGACAACCTCAAGAGGGTCGCGACACCTTTGCACAGCCAAGTTGAGCCTGCAAATTCATTTCATAAACCCCTGTTGGTGATCATGGGATGTTTCAAGATGGAAACTGCATCACTCCAAGAACGGAAGAAATCAAGAGATGGGATTTATAGAAAAATCTCATATCGGCGTTTAAATGTGCTATGATTCAAGTTGTATATCTAGCACAATTTTCTGAACATCGTAGTTCCAAAGGAAAAGAAAATGCGGGATTTCAACAAAGAAAAAATCCCCAGCATCAAGAAAAAGCAAAGTGCCTGGTAAAAGCAAGGCCGATGCTCGTGAAAACTGTTTGATTGATCCCCAATAAAGCCTAGTTGGGAAGAGAGAAAAACCCATAAAGAAGTCAGATCAAGAAGACTGCTCCCCAAATGATGTCAGCCGTGGTGCAAAAACACGGACATAATTGTCAATCTCTTAATACCACAAGAGACGTTCTCTAAAGGACTTGTGCACACCTCAAAAGCGGTTGCACACCTCAAAAATGAAGATGCAGAATGGAAAAGACATGTGACAAGTTTGCAATGATCACCAATGTCAATCCCCTCATAAATTCTGGGCCAAAAACAAGCCTTTTTTCGGTCCCCAATCCTACCAACATCATAACCCTGAAACAGTCTTCTCTGACTAAGACACTTGGGTTAACATATAGCTTAGCTCGAAGAAGTACGAGCAAGAATATTTCTTTCTCATTTTGCAGGGTTCTTGACTTGTAAACCCGGAGCAGATGGTGAAAACTTTCATTCAATGACCTTGACTCAAAAGTGAGTCCCCCTTGAAGACCAATATCCAAGCCCAACATTACGGTCCCGTGGAAGACCTCCCGACCGATCAAAATGTATGCGCTGCGAATGAGCCTAAAACCTAGGCACAGGTTAGTAGGGAATTGAGTGCATCCCCTATAAAAACCACTATCTCAAAATAGGTGAGAAGACCTCATTGTCGAGAAATATTCCAGTTGGTGTTTTGAACAAACTCTTTTTGGAATTTTCAAACTGTTGGTCCAGATTTTCCGTGCAAGGGATTTGTGATCACATTTGCATGTTGCAAGAATGCTTTGGATAACCTCCAGCATCAAAATGCACATTTCACGATTAAAACTTAAGTCATACGGTTTTTGTCAAATGGACAGCCGTGGTCTTCCCAAAGATTACTAACGTTTTCTGGGTGAAGAAAAATCTTTCAGGTTTGAACTTTCTGCAGGATACCTGGAAAACACAGCTCCCAGAATGTCGCCTCAACAGAATCAAATGAAGCTTTGTCAAAATAAAATCTTTCTCTGCTTCAAAACTGAATTCCCGGCAAATTTCGGGATCTTTCAAAAAAAGGTGTGAGGATAGAACCCTTTTTCAAAAGAAGTCAACAAACTGTCCCAACAGACGTGGAGAACCCTCGTCCTAGGACACCCTTTTCAAAAATATCAAGGAAATCTCAACGGACGTGGAGAACCCTCGTCATGAGACCCCTTTTCAAATAAAAACAAAGGTAGATACCGCCTGAAGGGTCAAACAATGGTAGAAACCGCCTGAAGGGTCAAAACAAAGGTAGAAACCGCCTGAAGGGTCAAATCAAAGGTAGATACCGCCTGAAGGGTCAAATGATGGTAGAAACCGCCATAAGGGTCAACCAAAGGTAGAAACCGCCTGAAGGGTCAACTCAAGGTAGATACCGCCATAAGGGTCAACCAAAGGTAGAAACCGCCTGAAGGGTCAACTCAAGGTAGATACCGCCATAAGGGTCAACCAAAGGTAGAAACCGCCTGAAGGGTCAACTCAAGGTAGATACCGCCATAAGGGTCAAAACCAAATCAAAGGTAGAAACCGCCTGAAGGGTCAACTCATGGTAGAAACCGCCATAAGGGTCAACCAATGGTAGAAACCGCCATAAGGGTCAACTTGATGGTAGAAACCGCCATAAGGGTCAACTAATGGTATGACCTACCATACAGGTCAGGGCTTAATCTCCCTAGGATATTCTGAACGAGTCCTAGGTATCTTCTTGAGAGTCGTCGCAACCGGCAGCATCTGACAGGTGAGCTTCACGTAAGCCTTTCTCACTCCGGCCCATGTTCGAATTGCAAGAGTAAACCGGTGATTAATTTGAGCATTCATCAAAAGACTTGAAGGTCCGATGTCATAGCATTTCTTCCCCCCCAGTCGAGTCGGTCAAGATCCAGGCGTCATTTTGTCTTTGAAAGCGACCTCTGACGAGCTCACTCTCAAAGAGGGGCAGCTGTTGACACCTGATTTTTGACCATCCGTTATTATAGTTTTTTTTTATTTCTAAAATTAATTAAAAATAGAAAAAAAGGTCAAAAAATTGCAAAATCAACTTTGGAAGCCTTAGCCTAGCCTTAGGAACCAATTTTGAACAAAAAATATTTTTTGAATTTTTTAATATTTTTTGGAATTTATTTAATTATAAAAATACCCAAAAACTTAGAAAAATACCATCCGTGGTCAGAAAATTACACAAAAATATTCTGAAATTTTATTTTAATTATCTCTTCAATATTTTCACTTTTTATTATGGAAATTTGGCTTGGTTCATGGGGTTCCTTCACAAACCTAATCCCGAACCGGGCCTAAAAAATCCTTTTCGAGTCTTTTAATTTTCAATTCTCGGCTTTTATAAGCTATGACATTGGACTCCAAAGTATTGAAATGCAATTGGGTCAATTTGCCCTCCAATTTGATCAATTTTAACCAAAAGGGCTTAATTGCATAAAAATCTTTCAATTTAGTCCCCGGTTTCACAATTTTTGAAATTAAATTTCACACGGGCACACCCATTAAAATTAAACACCTCTACCCAACAGTTTTCATCATGCTGAATCCATTGGTGGGCTCAATTTTGGCTAATTCGATCGTTTAGGCCTTCGATTTGGCGAAATTAAATTTCGGATCCTAGGGACAATTTGGGGTTTTCACATAATTTCAATAAATTGATTCACGAAAATACCCATATTTGATGTAAAACATGTCAAGGAATCCGATTTTGCCATCAATTTCATGAAAAGAGGTCATTTGGGGGGTCAATTTGGCGATTTGGGCGATTTGGCCGAACCGGGCCGGTCGGGTCCGACCCGACCCGACCCGGCCCGACCCGGGTCTGCAGCAAATGCACAGAATGTGCAGAACGTGGGCAGTGAGGCAGGGGAAAAACAGGGCATGGGCGACGCGGCTTCGGGAAGAAAAAAGGGGACACGGCGTGGGGGACGATGGCAGGCGTCGGGGGTCGTGAGTTGCAGTGGCGTGGGGCATAAAAAATGGCCGGTCGGCCACCACGAACCGGCGAAGATCCTCGGTTTTTAAACCGAGCTCGGCCAAGGAGGAAAAAATTTTTTGGGGAGACATTTTGTAGAGTGTGCAAATTTTTGAGAGCTTAGAGAGAAGAACACAAACACTCTCTATATTCTCATAATCTTGAGAGAGCAAAATATACTAAGTTCGGAATATTGATTCCGCATATTGCTAGCACAATTGTTGTGGAGTTATTAGTCGTCTCCCCGTTCGTCAATTGGTGGTGCGTCCGAATTAGATGTCTAACACTTGTGGAGGCTGAGATCGAAGAACATCGAACCGACACCTCCGTTCAAGCACGCTACGAGAGGTAATCTATTTACTCCCTTTGAGACTTTGTGATTTTTTTCGATTGAAATGCACGAAGTACGCCTCTGGAGATACATGTATGGGTTGTTATTTATTTCCGCTACGTGTTACGTGGATCCCAACAGTGGTATCAGAGCCAATCCTTAGGTGTTTTCGTGCATTTAATTGATTTTTTTTGCAATACTATGGTCAATATGTATTAACGAATTGTTCGTCTTACATGGCTAATGGAGATTGATTATTTTATATGATAAATTAATCAACGTAGCAAAAATTGAGACTAAATCAATTTTGAATCGAAAATTTATGGCTATCTTATTTTACGTAAAAATTCTTAATATGATTCAACGTAGAATTTTTATTGTGCATTCCTAAGTTTTAAATTGTGAATTTATTACTTACGTGAAAGGGTGGTGATCATGGAAAAATCCCTAATCAATGTGATTGATGTATATATGAATGTATGATGATTATTTATATATTTGGGGTTGTAATTATTAAATGGAGACTGCGTACTCCTTTTATTTTTCATGTAATCTTTATTTTTAGCATAGTCAATTGTTGATGTAAATGCTACGAGGATTACGTGGAGGAGCCTTTTAAGTCGACGAGCTCTTTGGGGCCCAATTCTTGAAGAGTTCAAGAAACCAAGAAGAAGCGAAGAGCGGCTCTCCGTTATTAAAATATTAAAATGATTAAATGTGGTCTCATTGGCTCGAGACCCATTAAATCATAATTCCATGATCACCACGTAGGATAGATGTTTATGTGATTGGCATCTATTTATTTATTATGATTACGTGAGCATGTTAAACTGGTTAATGTGCAAAGTCAGACTTACCTCACCCAAAATTGCGCCTGCATGAAATCCTAGTTAGGGAAAATCACTCGCGTTAGGTACCGAAAGGGCGTTGGTAATGACATCAACGTAACCAAGTCCCCGAACCCAAAATCTCTGGTTCCGCAGAATTGATCGATCTCTCCCAATCGGTCAATAAGGTTTCCGGTCTACCCTCCAAGAAAGACCGGTGGCGACTCCAAATGCATGCACAAGTTGCACATGCCACCACGACCACACTAAGGTCGAAAGCGATCGACTGTTATCGTCGAATCCCTTTGAAAAATACTCCCGCCGCGATTTGGTATGGGCCTGGGAGGGCCCGCGCCGATCCAAAGCCCGCGATCCGCACCCTTGTGCAGGGGAAGGCCCGCGATCGGTAATCCATTAGCCGCGTCCGCTTCCGGACGGGTCGCGACATGCATATGACCATGTGCAAAATCAAATAAATATGCTTTAGCATGAAAATGGCCGTGGGCCGAGACTTTGAGCACGTTGTGTGAGCATCCAGCCTAATCAAAGAGAATTAAAATTGATTGTTATGGTGGGTGCATTGTGTGGTCATATGACGGAACGATGATGGGTTTTTCCTGGTAAGTTCGTAGTGTACTAATAGTACACCAGTACTAGTCATGTGGGACATACGACTTACCAGAAGCACGACAGTCCTGCCTCGTGCCGGTTAGTACGGGCACAGGGCTGATCGGATGCCGGTCGCAGCTTGTGATGGACCGACGCCCCGTATAGGGATGCCTACTTGCCGTACCGTGCAACGGGTGCACTGGAAGACCGCTTGTAGTAGCCGCTGCCGAGAGGGAAAAGGAGCGTAGCCCGGTTCGTCCGGATGAGTATGGGATCGTACTATTTATGAGGGTGGAATCACGCCAGTCGCGTAGATCCTCTCATGGTGCCGTTGGCACGATCATCGTTAATAAATGGACTCGTGTGGTGTCCTGTGCATACTTGTGGATGCGATGCTTGTTTTGAGTGATTGACTTATTTTACTGCTGATTCGAGTCAAGCATTGCATTATGTGTGGCTGCAGACTGGTAAGTATGCATGTGATTGATTAGTATATGGGGACTATACTTGGGTATTTTATGTGATCGCATGAGTTTGTGAGCCTGCTGTTAGGATGCCTCGGGCGAATTAGTTTCCTAACCGAGCTTAGGCTTAATTCACTGAGCGGACGCGGTAGAAAAACACCTCGAGCCCCTCATAGGAGGAATGTGAGACCAATTGAAGAGATTGTTGATCTTAGAGGACCACCGTCTGCCGCAGCTCCTGATGCTGAACCTGCTAGACGTGAGCCGACCATGGCTGAAGTGATGCAAGCTTTGGGAACCATTGGAGATTTGTTGGGACAACAAGTAAGAAATCAAGCTACTGCTGCTGTTGCAACTGCTGAAGCCCCACCTATGGTGCCACCTATAGTTCCGCCAGTAAATCCACCACCTGCACCTGGGTATGAGGAGCGTAAGGCTCAAAAGATGGTAGAACAGTTCCTCAAGTTGAATCCGCCACAGTTCACTGGAAACGGAGACCCTGAAGCCGCCACCCGTTGGATTGAAGGGTTAGAGAAAACATTCAACTTACTGAGATGTTCGAATGAGGATAAGGTTTTCATGGATGTCTATCAACTCGAAGGGAATGCTAGTACTTGGTGGAGAGCTGTCAAGGATAGGATTTTTCCAGAAGGTACGGTTCCAGTATGGAATACCTTCAGGGATGCTTTTAATAACAAGTATTTCTCGAAGACAGCTAGAGAACAGAAGATGGCTGAATTCTTCCGCCTCCGCCAAAACCAGATGACAGTCGACCAATATGAAGCCAAGTTTTCTGAACTGTCCAAGTATGCCCCGAGATTGATTGAGGACCCTGATGATAGGGCCAGAAGGTTCAGGGATGGACTGAAGCCCGAGATTAAGAGTATACTGGCGCCATTCAATCTTCAAGACTACGATGACCTCTATGAAAGGGCATTGATAGTGGAGCAGGACTTGGCTGAGAGAACCGCCGCATCTGGATCGCGGTTCACTTCCTCAAACAGATTTGAAAGGAAGCTAGGAAAGAAGCCGATGTTTGGAGGCAAGCATCATATTCCACCGAATCATCGAGGAACGATCAGTAAGCCTACCTTCCGCCCAAATGAGGTGTGCAATATATGCCGCCAGAGGCATGGACCTAGTCCGTTCCCATTTAAAGGAGGTGCTTGTTTTGGATGTGGTCGTTTTGATCATCAAGTGAAGGACTGCCCGCAGAGGCAGCAGGGCAGGCAGATGCCACCACAACAAGGAGGACCACCTAGAGGAACTACGCCACAAAACTTTCAGAACCGTCCGCCGGCGCAGGGAAGAGTGTTTACTGTTACCCGGGAAGAGGCGAAGAATTCGCCGACCGTTTCAGGTACGGTCCTCTTGCATAATCAAGTAGCTTATGCTTTGTTTGATCCGGGTGCCACACATTCGTTTGTTGCGGATCAGTTTGTTAAGTTGTATGAATTGAGCTTGGTACCTTTGGATGTTGTGTTTAAAGTATCTACGCCGTTAAAGGATAGTGTAGTAGCTAAAGTTAGCTGTCCTAATTATAGACTTGTTGTGGATGGTCATGAAAACAAGATAGATCTGATTGTGCTAGAAATGTATGATTTTGATCTGATTGTGGGAATGGACTGGCTGACAAAGCAAAGAGCCACGATTGACTGCTTTAATAAGGTGATCCGATTTAATCCGTTGAATGGGACTAGCTATGAATTTATGGGTAATCGAGGTGGAACCTCGACAGAAATGATATCGTCATTAGAGGCGACCCAACTATTGGAGAGTGGATGCCAAGGTTATTTGGTTTCTGTGGTGAATACGTCTGTTGAAGAACTTAAGTTGGAGAATATCTCTGTTGTATGTGAATTTCCAGATGTGTTTCCTCAGGACTTACTTGGTTTGCCACCAGAAAGGGAAATTGAGTTTGTTATAGAGTTAGCTCCTGGGACGGAGCCGATCTCTAAAGCGACGTATAGGATGTCATTGTCTGAATTGAAGGAACTCAAAGTACAGATGCAAGAATTATTAGATAAAGGGTTTATCCGCCCTAGTGCATCGCCTTGGGGAGCGCCTGTTTTGTTCATCAAGAAGAAGGATGGATCTTTGAGGTTGTGCATTGATTATAGACAGTTGAATCGAGTGATGATTAAGAATAAATACCCACTGCCGAGGATTGATGATTTGTTTGACCAGTTGCAAGGGGCATCGGTATTTTCTAAGATCGATCTACGAACGGGATACCATCAGTTGAGGATCAGAAAGGAAGATATACCAAAATTGGTGTTTAGGACACGTTATGGACATTATGAGTTTACTGTAATGCCATTTGGTTTGACGAATGCTCCTGCTGCTTTTATGGATATGATGAACAGAGTGTTCAGAGAATTCTTGGACCGTTTCGTGATCGTCTTTATAGATGACATCCTGGTGTACTCGAAGAATCCTGAAGATCATGAACAACATCTTAGGATTGTGTTAGAAACCCTGAGAGTACATCAGTTGTATGCCAAGTTTAGCAAGTGCGAGTTTTGGCTAACTCGCGTAGCGTTTCTGGGTCATGTAGTGTCTGGTGAAGGGATTGCCGTGGATCCATCTAAGATTGAAGTAGTTATGAATTGGCCAAGACCGACGACAGTTACAGAAATCAGAAGTTTCTTAGGATTGGCGGGTTATTACAGACGTTTCGTGGAGAGGTTTTCATCTATAGCCTCACCTTTGACCAAGCTACTGAAAAAGGATATGAAGTTTGAATGGACGGACAAGTGCGAGCGTAGTTTTCAAGAGCTTAAACATAAGCTAACTACGGCTCCTGTTCTAACAATTCCATCTGGTCCTGGAGGATTCGAGATTTATAGCGATGCTTCGCTTAGAGGACTGGGTTGTGTTTTGATGCAGCATGGTAGAGTGGTAGCGTATGCATCTCGCCAGTTGAGACCGCATGAGTTGAACTACCCGACGCACGACCTAGAATTGGCTGCGGCCGTGTTTGCATTGAAGATATGGAGACATTATCTGATAGGAGAAAGTTTTCAGGTGTATACCGATCACCAGAGTCTGAAGTATCTGTTCTCTCAGAAAGAGTTGAATATGAGACAACACCGATGGATGGAGCTACTTAAGGATTATGATTGCGAGATCTTGTATCATCCGGGTAAGGCGAATAAGGTTGCCGATGCCTTGAGTAGAAAATCAGTGATTGCTCAATTACAGATGCATGAATGGCGTTGACTTGAGCAAGTTAGAGACTCAGATTTCAAGTTAGAAATAAGTCGCTTGTCGAGTCTTGTGGCTACCTTGAGAATCGAGCCGGAAGTTCAAGTTAAGATCAAGACCATGCAGTCTACTGACCCCACTATTCAAAAGATCATTCAGGAAGACTCAACTAAACGAAGAGTCGACTTCCAATTGGCCAAGGATGGGATACTGAAGTTTAGAGGACGTTTGGTAGTGCCTTCCGACAAAATTTTAAGGGAGGAGATTTTATCGGAAGCACATCGTAGTGGTTATAGTATCCACCCTGGGAGTACGAAGATGTATCAGAATCTGAAGAAGCACTATTGGTGGAGTGGCATGAAAGTAGATATAGCCAAGTATGTGGCTAAGTGTTTGACTTGTCAGCAAGTCAAGGCGCAACATTGTAAACCTGGAGGATTGTTACAGCCTTTAGAAATTCCAGAATGGAAATGGGAGCATATCACAATGGACTTTGTGATGGGTTTGCCAAGGAGTCAGAGAGGCCACGATTCAATTTGGGTTGTGGTAGACAGATTGACGAAATCAGCACACTTCATTCCAGTGAGAAAGGACTTCGCTTTGGATAGATATGCAGAGCTGTATGTGAGGCACATTGTGAGGTTACATGGAGTGCCAGTAACGATCACTTCTGATCGAGATCCTAAGTTCACTGCTACGTTTTGGAAAAGTCTACAGACTGCTCTGGGAACGAAGTTACAATTCAGTACGGCCTATCACCCGCAAACTGATGGACAGTCTGAAAGGACCATTCAGACCTTGGAGGACATGTTGAGGGCATGTGTACTAGATTTCAAAGGCAGTTGGGAAGAACAGTTGCATCTGATAGAGTTTGCCTATAATAACAGTTACCAGCAAAGCATCAAGATGGCACCTTTCGAAGCTTTGTATGGAAGAGCTTGTAGAACGCCAGTCTGCTGGGAAGAAGTTGGTGAAAGGAAGATCACTGGACCCGAATTAGTGGAACAGTCAATGGAAGCAATTAAAGTAATTAGAGGCAGACTGAAGACGGCACAGAGTCGCCAAAAGAGTTACGCCGATAGAAGACGCAGACCATTGGAGTTTCTGGTAGGCGATCATGTCTTTCTGAAGATACCGCCTATGAGAGGGATATCTCGTTTCGGCAAGAAAGGAAAGCTGAGCCCAAGATATGTTGGACCATTCGAAATCTTGGAACGGATTGGAAATCTGGCTTATCGTCTTGCGTTACCGCTGAGACTTGCTCAAGTGCATAACGTCTTCCACGTGTCGATGTTGAGAAAGTACGAACCTGACCCCGCTCATGTACTGAGTTATGAAGAGATTGATCTGGATGAGCGAGCATCATACGTGGAGCGACCAGTCAGAATTATGGAAAGGAAAGAGCACGTACTCCGGACCAAGATGATTCCGTTGGTGAAGGTGATTTGGCAACATCATGGTACCGAAGGAGCTACGTGGGAAAACGAGGAAGCCATGAAGAGTAGTTACCCTTATCTTTTTGAGCAGTTGTAACTGTGTTGTAATTTCGAGGACGAAATTTCCTAAGGGGGGGAGAGTTGTGACACCCCCAAACTTGCCGTTTGTCCCCCACTCACTTTTCTCTCTCTACTCATTTGCCACACTTCCTCATTACCGTTTGTCCCCCACGTTCTCTTGCTCCCCTTATTCTTATTGTCCCCTTCTTTCTGCCAACTCCCTCTTCCTCTCTCTTTCTACGTTCTCTTGCTCCCTCTCTCTTTTTCAATGGACGAACAGAGCCCCCCTCCTCACGCCTTCCTCCTCCTCCATATTTGCTCCTCATCCCGTCGCCCGTCTTGTGCGCCACCACCTCACCATCATCGGCCACAACCTCCAGCCACCTCCTGCCAGCACCGTCGACCTTGTGCCGGTCGCCGTTCACCGCCAGATGATCGAAAACAGCCACGAGAAGCCCCGGTGCCGAACTCCCCTATTCTGCCCCTGTTTTGACCCGAGAACTTCGCCCCTCCTCCGACCATTTCCAGCGACACCGCCGCCTCCCACCACCTCACTAAAGTCCCTCAGTCTCCTCACGACCTTCCCGAAGCCACATCGCCGGTCGTTGGCCACCGGAACCACCGCAAATCTCCACGGAACCGCCGGTACTCTATTTTGGAGTCAGTCGTGGTTCGGTTCTGTTTTCGTCCGAATCGGCCGCCTCCGTCGCTCACAACCACCGCCGACGACTTCCTAGAACCCCTCACGAGTTCCCCTGAGCTCGTGGTCGCCGGTCGCCGCACGTGGGGCCCGAAATCAATCCCGAACAGCCGCCCCTATTTTCTGCGCGCTAATTCTCTATCTTCGCCGGTTCTGTTTGCTGCTGTGCGCTGCTGTTCCGTCGCCTTTGGCCGCCTTCCGCCTCCTTCCTCCGGCACCAACCGATCCCCTTCGACCCCTAGGTCGCCGGAGCTCCGCCGCCGCCGCCGCCACCTCGCCGGACCTCCGTCACGTACCCTAGTTGGTGCCGGGTCGTGACGCCTCTCGAGAAACCTTAGAACCGAGGCTTAACCGTGTTTTATCGCCGAGAACCGTCGCCGCCGTCGTTGTCGTCGCTCTTTGCCGCCGCCGTCACATTGTTGATTTTGAGTCGGCCCGAGCTTAAATAAATTGTGAGTTGACCCTAAACCTTGGTTAGGGCGCTAATTGCGCCTAGGGTTAGTTGGGTTAGCAATTTTGGTAATAACATAAAGTGATTACGGTTGGTTTAGTTAGAAACCCCGGTTTAGGTTAAATGACCGTAATCGACTAAGTTAGCGTGATTAATTATATTATCTGTGGTTAATTGTGATTAGTTGAAATTGATTGATTTATGGCGAGAGAACGATAGATTAAAGACGAGTGTTTGATCGGAAATTATAAATTAAATGGGCAAATAAATGATTATTGTTCGAATTGAGCTTTATATTGTTTAAATGAAATTAAATGCTCTTAATTGATTCGATGATTTTCATCGGTGTGATTATCCCGTTGAAGGGCTGATGGTGTGACTGGAATTACTATTGAGCATTAATCGCTACTTGGGGATTTATCGCCCTATTTATAATTGGATGCCTGAAACGTTCTTTGAATGAATTGACATGTATTTGGGAGTTATTCGTTCCGTGATTGCAGTATCTAATTGATAGTCTGCATATGCATTGTTGACACCTGATTTTTGACCATCCGTTATTATAGTTTTTTTTTATTTCTAAAATTAATTAAAAATAGAAAAAAAGGTCAAAAAATTGCAAAATCAACTTTGGAAGCCTTAGCCTAGCCTTAGGAACCAATTTTGAACAAAAAATATTTTTTGAATTTTTTAATATTTTTTGGAATTTATTTAATTATAAAAATACCCAAAAACTTAGAAAAATACCATCCGTGGTCAGAAAATTACACAAAAATATTCTGAAATTTTATTTTAATTATCTCTTCAATATTTTCACTTTTTATTATGGAAATTTGGCTTGGTTCATGGGGTTCCTTCACAAACCTAATCCCGAACCGGGCCTAAAAAATCCTTTTCGAGTCTTTTAATTTTCAATTCTCGGCTTTTATAAGCTATGACATTGGACTCCAAAGTATTGAAATGCAATTGGGTCAATTTGCCCTCCAATTTGATCAATTTTAACCAAAAGGGCTTAATTGCATAAAAATCTTTCAATTTAGTCCCCGGTTTCACAATTTTTGAAATTAAATTTCACACGGGCACACCCATTAAAATTAAACACCTCTACCCAACAGTTTTCATCATGCTGAATCCATTGGTGGGCTCAATTTTGGCTAATTCGATCGTTTAGGCCTTCGATTTGGCGAAATTAAATTTCGGATCCTAGGGACAATTTGGGGTTTTCACATAATTTCAATAAATTGATTCACGAAAATACCCATATTTGATGTAAAACATGTCAAGGAATCCGATTTTGCCATCAATTTCATGAAAAGAGGTCATTTGGGGGGTCAATTTGGCGATTTGGGCGATTTGGCCGAACCGGGCCGGTCGGGTCCGACCCGACCCGACCCGGCCCGACCCGGGTCTGCAGCAAATGCACAGAATGTGCAGAACGTGGGCAGTGAGGCAGGGGAAAAACAGGGCATGGGCGACGCGGCTTCGGGAAGAAAAAAGGGGACACGGCGTGGGGGACGATGGCAGGCGTCGGGGGTCGTGAGTTGCAGTGGCGTGGGGCATAAAAAATGGCCGGTCGGCCACCACGAACCGGCGAAGATCCTCGGTTTTTAAACCGAGCTCGGCCAAGGAGGAAAAAAATTTTTGGGGAGACATTTTGTAGAGTGTGCAAATTTTTGAGAGCTTAGAGAGAAGAACACAAACACTCTCTATATTCTCATAATCTTGAGAGAGCAAAATATACTAAGTTCGGAATATTGATTCCGCATATTGCTAGCACAATTGTTGTGGAGTTATTAGTCGTCTCCCCGTTCGTCAATTGGTGGTGCGTCCGAATTAGATGTCTAACACTTGTGGAGGCTGAGATCGAAGAACATCGAACCGACACCTCCGTTCAAGCACGCTACGAGAGGTAATCTATTTACTCCCTTTGAGACTTTGTGATTTTTTTCGATTGAAATGCACGAAGTACGCCTCTGGAGATACATGTATGGGTTGTTATTTATTTCCGCTACGTGTTACGTGGATCCCAACAGTGGTATCAGAGCCAATCCTTAGGTGTTTTCGTGCATTTAATTGATTTTTTTTGCAATACTATGGTCAATATGTATTAACGAATTGTTCGTCTTACATGGCTAATGGAGATTGATTATTTTATATGATAAATTAATCAACGTAGCAAAAATTGAGACTAAATCAATTTTGAATCGAAAATTTATGGCTATCTTATTTTACGTAAAAATTCTTAATATGATTCAACGTAGAATTTTTATTGTGCATTCCTAAGTTTTAAATTGTGAATTTATTACTTACGTGAAAGGGTGGTGATCATGGAAAAATCCCTAATCAATGTGATTGATGTATATATGAATGTATGATGATTATTTATATATTTGGGGTTGTAATTATTAAATGGAGACTGCGTACTCCTTTTATTTTTCATGTAATCTTTATTTTTAGCATAGTCAATTGTTGATGTAAATGCTACGAGGATTACGTGGAGGAGCCTTTTAAGTCGACGAGCTCTTTGGGGCCCAATTCTTGAAGAGTTCAAGAAACCAAGAAGAAGCGAAGAGCGGCTCTCCGTTATTAAAATATTAAAATGATTAAATGTGGTCTCATTGGCTCGAGACCCATTAAATCATAATTCCATGATCACCACGTAGGATAGATGTTTATGTGATTGGCATCTATTTATTTATTATGATTACGTGAGCATGTTAAACTGGTTAATGTGCAAAGTCAGACTTACCTCACCCAAAATTGCGCCTGCATGAAATCCTAGTTAGGGAAAATCACTCGCGTTAGGTACCGAAAGGGCGTTGGTAATGACATCAACGTAACCAAGTCCCCGAACCCAAAATCTCTGGTTCCGCAGAATTGATCGATCTCTCCCAATCGGTCAATAAGGTTTCCGGTCTACCCTCCAAGAAAGACCGGTGGCGACTCCAAATGCATGCACAAGTTGCACATGCCACCACGACCACACTAAGGTCGAAAGCGATCGACTGTTATCGTCGAATCCCTTTGAAAAATACTCCCGCCGCGATTTGGTATGGGCCTGGGAGGGCCCGCGCCGATCCAAAGCCCGCGATCCGCACCCTTGTGCAGGGGAAGGCCCGCGATCGGTAATCCATTAGCCGCGTCCGCTTCCGGACGGGTCGCGACATGCATATGACCATGTGCAAAATCAAATAAATATGCTTTAGCATGAAAATGGCCGTGGGCCGAGACTTTGAGCACGTTGTGTGAGCATCCAGCCTAATCAAAGAGAATTAAAATTGATTGTTATGGTGGGTGCATTGTGTGGTCATATGACGGAACGATGATGGGTTTTTCCTGGTAAGTTCGTAGTGTACTAATAGTACACCAGTACTAGTCATGTGGGACATACGACTTACCAGAAGCACGACAGTCCTGCCTCGTGCCGGTTAGTACGGGCACAGGGCTGATCGGATGCCGGTCGCAGCTTGTGATGGACCGACGCCCCGTATAGGGATGCCTACTTGCCGTACCGTGCAACGGGTGCACTGGAAGACCGCTTGTAGTAGCCGCTGCCGAGAGGGAAAAGGAGCGTAGCCCGGTTCGTCCGGATGAGTATGGGATCGTACTATTTATGAGGGTGGAATCACGCCAGTCGCGTAGATCCTCTCATGGTGCCGTTGGCACGATCATCGTTAATAAATGGACTCGTGTGGTGTCCTGTGCATACTTGTGGATGCGATGCTTGTTTTGAGTGATTGACTTATTTTACTGCTGATTCGAGTCAAGCATTGCATTATGTGTGGCTGCAGACTGGTAAGTATGCATGTGATTGATTAGTATATGGGGACTATACTTGGGTATTTTATGTGATCGCATGAGTTTGTGAGCCTGCTGTTAGGATGCCTCGGGCGAATTAGTTTCCTAACCGAGCTTAGGCTTAATTCACTGAGATTTATTTCTCACCCCGTCGTGGGATAACATTTTTCAGGTCCCAAGTAATGAAGCTCGTGGACGCCATGGTTTGGCGGTAGGAGTGATCTTTTGAAGTAGATGGGAAGTTAACTTTACCCGACCGAATACCCGTTTGAGGTCTTAGTGAGCTATCCCGAAGTATGGGATTGTTTATGTCAGCTATAGCTCAATAGGGTTAATTATCATCAGTTGTTTGGTTTAATGTGTGTGATGATCTTGTTGTGAACTGTCTTGGTATTTATCTCCTACTAATGTATCCCTATTCAAATTTATGTTGTTTGGGAGTAAACCGTTTCCGCATGCGTAATAAACTGTCGTGGGTCGGTAGCGAACCTGGGACGCTATCCCTTATGACCCTTGGGACGATTTGATCGGGATGTCGCGTGCTCGGGGTTTGGGGCGTGACAACCTCCCAGCCTCTGCTTCGTACATTAAGCAACGGAAAACAGAGCATATGCGGTTTAGTTGATTGAAGAATGACTAGCTATAGCGATTGATATAGGATATGAGTAAAGAGATAACAGAAGCGGACGTCAAGGAATGGAATTGTTGAAGCAGACTGTCTACTTCGGCATTTCAAACATCGGAACTGTTGGCAATAGGGAAGCAGTGACGATCAGCAACGAAGCGAGAGGAAATGGTTCAAAAGAAATCACCGAGCAGATAATGAAGAGGGAATGAAGATCAAAGGAGTACCCGAGAGGGCTAGAGAGAATTTGATGAGCTCCTATTGGTGTGTGAAGGTGCTCTGTTTCGGTTCTGCTTGAGCCTGACCACCTCTCTCTCCGTCTCCGGAACAATTGTAGCTTTACTCTATGGAAAGATATATTATACTGATACGCCCAAGGATAAATATCGTAGTGCTGCCGTAGAAGCTATTTTTCTACTGAACGTGGATATCATAAAAATCCCAGTTAAAAAAGGTATCCATTACATGTGCATCCGTGATATACAAATCCTATACTGAAAAAGAGATAATATAGGATAAACAATTGAAAGGTATTGATCCACAAAAGAGACTAAGACTCCGTTTGCTTTGCGAAAAATACGACGCTTTCGGAAAATATTTTCCAAAAAAATATTTTCTAGGAAAATGATAATATTTTTCGGTATTTGGCTAAACTATGAAAAAGCCTAAAAAAATATTTTCCAGCACCGATCGATCATATAAGAAAAATTAGGATTCATTTTGATTAAGTTTCCTTCCTATTAATATGGAAGTTCTTATCAGATACAAGGAAATGATTCAGTGCATGAAAAATCAGATTCCTCCGTGTACTCCTTTCAATATATATATATTTTTTTTTAAAAATAATTTTTAATTATTCATTTTTTTCTTTTTTCTTTTTATTTTTTATTTTTATTTTTATTTTACTCTTTTCTCCTTCTACCTCCTATCTCCAGACCACCGTTCCTTCTTCTTTCGGCCCCACTCTGTCCTCCTTCCTCCGACCGCCCTGCGATGGCCATGACTCGACCTAGCGAGCTCGAGGCCGGCGAATAAGGAGCTCGCAAATCAAGGTAAGCTCGAGCACGAGGCTTGATAAATCCAGTCGATCTCAGCCATGGCACCAAGCTCGAGCTTGACAAATCGGCGACCTCTTGCCTCGCTGGCCTCAGTCGAGCTCAATGCTTGATGATCTAGCAAGCCTCAAGCACGCCGGCCATGACTGAACCCGAGATCGCCAAGCCTAGCCGAGTCATGGCCATCACAGGGCGGCCAGAGGAAGGAGGACGAAGCGGCGTTGGAGGAAGGAGTGGCATTCTAGAGGTAGGAGGAAGGAGCAGGTAGAAGGAGAAAAGAAAAAAGTAAAAGTAAAAATATTAATATATAAGATTTTGAATTTTTTAAAAATAAATTAATAATGCAAATAAATTTAAAAATTAATTAAAAACAAAGAAGTGTAAATCATTTTCCTCAGTTTTAGAAGTAAATTTTCCTTGATCAGAAAATATGTTCCTTGACCACATATTTTCCGTCCTCCGAGCGCCAGAAATTGAGGAAAATATTTTTCAGGAAAACCTTTTAGTAAAATCAATTGAGCCTAAAAGAGCTAAGGAGGAGGGTCTCCAATAATTTTGATTCTTTCTAGATGACCGCATAAAAGGCATTTACAACATAATCAGGCATGAGGGAGGCAGAGTAAAGGGCGATGTGGGCAACTGAATCAATTAACTCTCTCTCCCGTATGATCGAGTTGGAATATTTCCCTGTAACATACTCATCCTGAAGAGGAAGAGGAGGAGGAGGCCATTTTGAGAGAGAGAGAGAGAGAGAACGAAGGAAGGTATAACGCTCACTTTCTAACCCTCTCTCCATCAACCAAGTTCAATAATACGTACCTCGACAACATACACAACGGATTACATGGAATTAACAAGCCGAAATCTTACTTGAATCATTGATCGTAAAAGTATATCATGATTAGCGAACATTACTCGTTAGCCATAGATTAAAAAGCCCAAGAGTAGATGAGAAAGATTCTGAATCCGACAATCGCTTGTTTTTCGGGAAAATTCCACCTAGAGTAGTGAGAGTATAAACACTTGTAAACGTTGCACGTTCTGACAAAGGGAATATATAGTCTTCCTCTATTTGAAATGGGCAACAAATCGCCCATTATTGCGATTAATAAGACTTGCCTTTTTGGTGTTCCTCTATATGGGAATCGCTACCATATAATAAAAGCAATTTTGATTTTTTCTCTTTGTGCGCACAGTTAATGCAAGTTAAAAAATCATCTCTCACTCGCCCATAAAGGGCCAAATCTCTCTATTTATCTTCTCACTGCAAATTTCATATAGGCAAATCCGCATGGCCAACCTGTTTTGGGAGCTCATTGCCATACATCTGTTGAGAATATATAGTAGCTCACATTGGGCGCTAATTCAATTGCCCAGAGTAAGTATTTCTACGAGATGAGTTATTGCATTTTCGTAAAACAATTGTAGAACATAATAAAAAACAAAAGAACGGAAATACCCAGTAACGAGAATGAATTATTAGTCTATCACGAACATTCAAATGAAAAAGAAGAAACATATTTGTTAAGCATCATTTTGAACAGTAGTAGCTAGTGAACACTCCGAGGAAAGAAAGGACATCATGAATGAGTAGCTCGCAGTTGGTATTGTGCACAATATGGTGGCATAAATGCACACGTGCTTGAAGGATCAATTAGGTTTAAGCTATCAATTTTATATATAAGCCTTGAATAATGACCATCTAAGAAAAAGGAAGAGAATATTCATATTTTGTTGGCAGGCGTAGTCCTTGCGATATTTTGAGAAGCCTCGTTGAACAGTTCCATTGAGAGATTTCTTCGGATCTAATTACTCTTCCATATCACATTTAGACTAGGTCTATATTCTTAAAAAATATATAACATTACAAAAAAAAAATATTTTCTCAGATCTGGCTAGTCTACTAGATCACCTTTGAACGAAGAATGATTAGCTATAGCGATTGACTTCGGAAATGAGTAAGGAGGTAACAGAAGCAACGTCAAGAAATGGTCGTCGAAGCAGGAAGTCATGACTGAAATTTGAGTACTTCAGCATTACAAACCTTCTTTGCAGCAGCAGAACTGTTGGCGATCGAGAAACCGTGACGGCCAGCAACGACGCGAGAGGAAAGGATTCGGAGGGAAATCGCCGATAGAGTGACTTATAGATGCTCAGAAATCACCCAAGTTCCTTCGATCAATGCTCTCTGTTCTTGCCCTTTCTTGGCATGAATGTCCTTTGGTGGCCAGCCATAGAGGTCCGACGGCGGCTATTGGTGGATGGCGGGTGACGGAGAGGACAACGAAGAGGGAATGAAGATCAAAGGAATCAACAAGGGCTAGAGAGAATTTTCTGAACTCCTTTTTTTGCGAGTGAAGGTGCTCTGTTTCTGTTCTGCCCCAACACAGCAGAGCAAATGAAATTTGAAGGGTCAAATGCTCAGTGCGAACCACTCCACCATGTACTTTATTGTTTCCAGTATGGAGACAAAATTGTGTATTATTATCATCCTTGTCGAACATGATTTTAATAAATTGTGATTCTGCGTGTGAAGGAAAGTCTTTCGAGGGGCATCAACAGTGACTTAAAAGTTTTTGCTGGACGATTTTATTTGGAGTTTCTCCGAAGACAAGATTCTCGTCCGCAATTAGCTCTCACTCTTACAAGATATTTGATAAGTACAGAGTGATTTGATACACATTGCAAATGAACACACTTGTAGAATTGCAGAAAAGTGGGTCATTCACTAATTTGTTTTGGATGTTCAAGATGGTAGGCTGGTTGCTTGCTAAAGGGTGACCTGACATGCAAGATAGGCGGTAATATTTTCCTACAAACAAGACTGAAAAATTACCAGCAATTTTTAAATTTCATGAACCCGGATATTCGTCCTAATGCATAACATGATATCTGTGGAACGTCATTTATTAGAATTGTGCATTTATAATAACTCTACATTCTCAATCAGAATTAACAAGTGACAAGAGACAAACCAAAGCAATGAGTATTGAAGGAAATAGTCACAAATTTTTGTGGGAGATTTCAAATTCTTGGGAGGTTTCATAGGGATTCAAACTTATACTTCCGTGTTTCTTTGTCGATGTCAGATTCTCTGTGCCGTTTGTACGGTTCCTAGTCACCAAGGCCTTGGTCCACAATGTGTGGAATTCCAATTTGCAAAATGAATCAATGAGAATTTGATTGCTCCATAGCTCTTTGCCCTGAGCGCCTTCAATTTGTAGACTTTTTATATTGGGAAGTCTAACCTGGAGAAGGATTAACGTGAGAGAGGAGGGCAATAACAAATTATTATATTGTTGGTTCTAAAACATGATAATGTAAGAATACGGATGACCACAGAAAGGGATAGAGCAAACCATTTCATCGGACAACTGTTGTGGCTATTCTTCATTTTCTTCAATCGTCTCGCCTAACTTCCTATTGACACTTTAAACGCTCCAAAATTAGGGCACCTCAGAATAGTTATATCTGTTAAGGAAGGGAAACTCATCACTACTCCCTTTGATAGACTAACTTCTTCCTCGGGAACCACTTCCTTCATTTGTTCGCAATTCACCTTCGTTAGACGAGGAAAACTCAAAACCACTTGGGAGTCGCTCTTCACCACGTGTCTCAGCTTTTCTGCTCCATCTACCATCACTTCATTCAGTTTGGGGAGCAAGACAATTGTTTGTTCCATGTTTGAATCACGAGACCCACAATCAAACAACGATTCCAGGGAGGGACACCTTTCAACATAGACCCTTTCCAATTCGGGGAGCAATATCCTTGTTTGTTCCGTACTTGGATCAAGGGACCCACAATCGAACAACGATTCTAAGGAGGGACAATATGAAACTTCGACTTTTTTTAGGTTGTGCAATCTCCCTATGATTGTGGAAGGGAAGACGTTGAGTAGCTTAGAGCACTTATGAAGGGTGATGTTGGCTAATTTGCAGAAGGAGCTTCCAGGCAATTCACCGTGCCATATCCTTTTGATGGATCCCATGTATGGAAGCCTTAACACCTCCAAGCTTGGTAAACCAACCTGCTCATAAGATTTATGCTTCAGATCGTAGCTATGATGATTTTGACAATTTGGCTTGATCCTAACTGATTTAATTGGGAAGTGGAAGAATGAATTTTTCGCTAATGTCCTTACTCTGACGGATGGAGTTATAAACAATGAAGACATTGTAACTAATAAAACCAAATAAAAAACTTCAGAGAGATATTATTAATTGCCTCACAAATTGTGTGCCTGCCATGAGTACGATAGAAGTGACGCATACCTTTCCATCGAATAACGAATTGGAATGATCATCCTGCGAATCTGAAGCAGTTGTTACCGACTCTTTATTTCCACCTCCTGCCTCCGGGGATTCCAAGGGAGGGAATGAATCCTAACAAAGTGCCACAATCAAACTCAGCAAGGGTTTTGCCGTTTCTATTAAGGATCCATAAGAGTGTTCTAAGTAATTGTTTATAAATTTTCTGAGCTAGCTATACAAAGTACAAGCAAACAATTCATTTTCCAGGAAAACATCCTTTAGTAAGAATAAATCTTCAGTTAATTGGACCCAGTGTCCTTTAAAAATGTCTGAAACTCAGTTGATTAATATCAAGTATATTAAACTCAATTGATTAGAGGGCGAAATCTTAGATCTCGCATCGTGCCCGAAAGGATGGAGAAGGAAATATCCCTAAAATAGCTGACGTTGACACGGTGACATTGGCGTGGTGTGTAATAGAAAACCATGTTAGAGCGCAAGTAGTCAGTGCAATTATCTAAAATGGAAAGGGCAAAAAAAAATGTCAGTCGTACTACACGAGGCTTCCCTCTAGCTATAGTTGAGAGGATGTTTCATTTGTTATTCGAACATAAAAAAAATTTACGAATAATCAATTGGTTAATGCTATATGCTATATGTTCTTGGTAGCCTTTGCAAGGTTAAGAATAAATGAAACTTATACTCCTTTAATAACAAGATAAGACACACTGGGAGAAAATGAAGTACGTAGTTACCTGAATTGGAGCCCCCTCTAATGTGATTCCGGCTCTGATACAAAAGCTCGTCATTCTTGGCAATTCACCCAATGCCAGACGACGTACATTGGGCAACTCAACTACGTCATCACCGACTATATTTGCTCTTGCATCGTCTATGACAATGGCTCGCATTGATTCACAGTCCCATACTACAATCTCTTCTAGATGTACAAATCTTTGCATCTGCGAAAGACACCACAAGTATTTCAATCGGTTGCACAGTATGATTTCCACCTCTTTCAATTTGCTGAAGCAATCTGGTGCGACAGGGCCATTCCATATCTTCTCCAGATTAATAAGCTCATAGAGGATCAAAGACTCTAACTTTGGAAAAGCAGTGAGAGGGGTGCCATCGGATGAGCTGGCGATATACTCGATTGAGGGGCTGTCCCGAATGTCGAGATGCTGCAGTTGTGGAAATCCTTGGGTGCACAACTCGTGAGCACTTAACAGCGCGTGAGCAATATTCTCCTTGGACACTCTCAGCCCCTGCAAATACAATTGTTGGGTCTCATGCAGAGTCTTCTGAACTCCTACTTTTGAAAGAATGCTATCGCACCCTTCTAAATTGAGCTTCATGGTTCTCAAACCTTTAAAAAACCTTATCGCATAAATTTTTCCTATCTCGATCCAAAATCTGATCAGGCTCCCAAATGGCAGGTCACCAGCCCCCAAGAGTACGGTGGGATCACTGATTGATATTTCCACAGCAGAGAGCTCTGTCAAGCTCCTCAACTCGACAAGCTTGGCCTTACACGATTCCGACGGTACTTCATCCTCGCCCATCCATCCTGCAAAGCTGTCAAGCATAAGCAACTCTTCCAAGTTAATCAAGCCTTTCAAGACACCGGGCTCGATTATCCTAAGATTTCTACACCCGCTTAGATTCAACGATCTCAGATTCGTTAATTCCCCGATTTCTTTAGGCAGCCTAGAAATCGAGGACCTAGCAAAGCTGAGAATCTGCAATGTTTTGAGCTTTCCAAGAATTGCCACATCCTCCACATCGCAACCATCTAAATATAACGACCGGAGGTTCTCAAGGACTTCGATCGTGGAAGGTAAAGTGGGGTTATATATGGGACCAAGATATAGGACTTGGAGCTCCTTCATGCGTGTGAAATCTAACAGTGCCGAGGATTCACTCACATCATGCTCGTGTTCAGGCATCCAGCGCCAGATTTCTGGTTGAGATAACATGAGTATCTTCAAGTTGGGAAACTGACATCTCATTAGTTGAGCAAGCCTATCTTTGCCAACATCGGCTAGGCATATTGCCCAACATTTCTCAAGCTTTTCCTTTGGCCATGAGCAATAATTGCTGTTCATCATTAAGGAATTGTGACCTCTAAATGGAGTTGAGAGGACCACCTCACTGTAAAGATCATGTATGGTCACCTTTTCTTTGTCATCGCCACTATCCTGCAACAAACAAATGGAACGGAGATCCTCGAGCGTAGAATCCAATCTGTCCCTTGTACCCTGCATCGTCTTGTTGTAACCCTCAAAAAAGCCTAAACCCATGCCCAATATCAGCAGAGTTTCGACTTCAATGGTCCCGCCAATGAGACCACAGAGTAAGAATAAGGACTTGGCATCCTCACTCTTCAAGTGGTCGTAACTCAATTTCACTATGGTTTCTATATTTGGCTCCTCTAATTTTATCAACGCGTTTCTCCATGCGGACACGTTACTATTTTTCAAAATGCTTGCGATAGAGATAATCAAAAGAGGCAAACCTGCAAGCTTCTTCACCACTTGAGCAGCTATTGTTTTCAATTCCTCCTCGTCTTTGAGCCTGTCGCCGATCGTCTTTTCAAATAGCCTAAAAGCTTCGTCACTATTTAAACCTTCAAGACGAAATGTTCCATCGGCATGCATCTTTTGCTCCAACACATCTTTAAATCTCGATGATAGCAGCAACTTGCATCCCTTGCTCTCTTCTCCCGTAGGAATTCCGACCGTCTTCAAGTCAAGTTTATCCCACAGATCGTCCAATATTACGAGAACCTTCTCATGTGGATCCCTCTTTAATCTATCCAACAGAAGATTCGCCCTGCCTCGTTCGCTTTGTGCTTCTTTCAGATCCAGTTTCAAGGCATCGGCAATCTCGTCTTGGATTTTCTTCAAGTCCGGAGACTGCGATACTTTTGCTTTGACGATCATGTGGAACGTTTTCCCCTCTTTCCTGAGTTTCTTCTCGACTTCCTCCAATAGCGTAGTCTTCCCCACACCGCCTAGCCCGTAGACACCAATCACTTTTAGATTCTCATCATCCAGAGCTTTCATTATGCCCTGAAAGATAAAAGCACGAGAATCGGTGATAGTACTGCCCCCATCACCAGCTGAAGAATTCACGCCAGGAGCGTCGCCGCCAACAAGCCCCGATGGAGGATTCTCATAGTAGACCCTCTCGAATTTATCCTGCCGGAGTGCCTGGATGGTCTGGACTGTCTTCCTTGCGCTCCTGCCAAGACTATAACGCCCCTTTGGGTTGGGAAGCCATCTGTAGAAGCAAGTTTTCCTGGCTCTTCCATCGTAATCCAGCACGTCGCGTGCCTTGCTGGTGATGGTCTCCACTTTTTTCATCCATTCCTCGACGTCAGCTTCGATTGGCTTCATGTTGTTTCGAGCTTCATCAATGGAATGCTGCACCCTTTGCCTCGCATTTTTCAGCCGAACAAGTTCTTCCTTAAGTTCGCCAACATAGCTGTTGGTGAATATCACGTAGCCGCATTGACGACCAAATGGAGCCACCAAGTACTCTGCCACTTTGGAAGCTACAGACGAAACAAGACCCTCCATTTGCCCCCTTTTCGACTTCTTTCTGATTTTCTTTCCTTCCTCTTTGTAGAGAAATGAAAGTTAACGAAATGACTGAAGAAGAGGAAGGCTGTAGTGATGGAACCCGAAAACAAAATGGCTGAAGAAGAGGAAAGGTTCAACAAGATGTATACAATGAACAGCAGAGAAAGAGAGAGCTAGTGGCTTGAGCAAGACGGTGAGGACACAGAGTGAAAATGCGAGATAGGGGAAATGCGACAGATGTGCAGATGAGATGGGGTTACACTCCCAAAATATATACGAAGGTGTCGGCCAAGACAAGGCATGAGGACCATCTCATTGTTCCTCGGCCAAGAGAAGAATAATTTGAAGAAGAATCTCCTATGGTGGAGGAAAAGAATCCTCTACTCTATCATATAGAAGACAAGTATATATCTTAACTGAAAGATGAGAAAGAATCCTCAACGTGAAGGCAAAGAAATAGCATGAAAGAATCATCGGCCATCTCATCATTTCCTCACTTTGAAACCTTTAAACAAAGCGAAAAAGAACCCTCTGACCCGGAAAAGGAAAAGATAGAAGGAATCATATTGCACCCAAAGAAATCTCTGCCGCCTCTCTCTTCCTCCCCGATCTCTCTCTTCACTTGTACTACTCTTTGTTTAATCTTCCACCGCCATTTGTGCAAGTTTGACACTTCAAATGGGCGGATTGGACCATATTGGAAAAATTGAAAAGTTTAAAAATAAGTTGACATATGTGCAATAGGCATTGGTAAATTTCTCGACGTTGTTTATAACCATGATACCTCCTATCTAAATTAAACCACACGAGCAAAAAGTCTTCTCAATTATGTATATAAAAGAAATTCATCGTTCTTTTCTTTGATGATGACTATGAGGTATGTCATAACAGCTGCTCATGTTGCAATTCCATTGTCTTTCGCGAACCAAGACATGATATTCTTCTTCTGAACAAACGGGCTCTTAAAGAAGCCAGTTTTCGAACTAAGATGAGAAAGAGTGCTCAATCATCTCATAATTTCTTCCTTCGGAGTTAAAAAACTATAATCCTTAAAGCAGGAAAAGAAAAGTATGAAAGAATCATCTTGCATTAAAATAAATATGAAAGAATCGTCTCCTCCCTTGTGACGCTTTTTGTTTAGTCTTCCCCCGCAATTTATGGGACCTAGCCTGCCAAACGGGCAAAATCGGATTCGGGGCACAATGTGAATCCGGATAATAAGTCAAGTCATTTTGAAATTTAAATGGGTCAATATTTGATTAACACATACCGGAACCTACTCAACCCGATGGTCCTATTTTTTGGCCCGTTTCTCCCATCGATCAAGAAATAACTCTAGCATTTGGAAAGTAAAAAATTAATGCAACAAAACATGTAGTGCTCTGTAATTTCCTCGTGATGACATGACATTCTTCTTCAAATATTAGGGTAAACATGTTTGAAACATCTACAAGCCAATAGGAAACGAAGGGTACCTAAGCCAAGCACGCAAGTGATAGTTCTCCGAGGACAAGAACCTCGCATGGTTGGAAGAAACCGGAGTCGCATGTTCCTATTTTCACTCTTCTCATTGGAAAAATAACACAAATGATTTCTCAACTTCGGTTCAATATGCAATATCGCTTATGAACTTTTAATTTATTCAATGCGGTCCCTGAAACATTGGTAAATTTTCAATATAGTCCACGGATCCTGAACTCTTAAAAATATTCAACCTATTCGCTTGATTATATCAAATTGATTAATGACATATTTTCATTGGTTCATGTTAATAGAATTTGCTCATGTAGTTCCAATCCATTAAGTTTTGACTGTGGACAAAATTAAAATGCACGTGAATTGTCCACATAAGATATTCATCTCAAATCAGAAAAAAAAAATTCCACGTGGGATATTTATAGTCCGTAATTTTTTTTTCCTTTTCTAAAGTACATTGATAAAAAGATGGATATGCTGACTCATCGTTTCTAACAATCCCAACTCAACATATAAAATTGTACATCATCATAATATTTGATTTTTCGTATGTACTAACTAAATGAGTACATAGAACATTTATCAATAGTTCAATGTTCACATTGAACAAACTAATTTTTTTTTGGCATAATCCAGTTTATCACGAGCGGACGAAACATATCAATATCATGTACCATTTCATCAGAGATATTTTAACGAAGTGTAAGGTTGTTGTGAAAAAGATTGCCACAGTAGAGAACCCAGTGGACATGATGACTAAACCTGTTCCTTTGGTAAAGCTTAAACTCTACTTGAGCACTATTGGCGTATGTAGAGAATGATCGCCCAGTTATGGGAGAGAGCAGCATGGATGACTAGGACTATTGGTTTGGCTTTAAACATCGAGCCAATGTGGAGAATTGTTAAATATGTCTCGAGTTTGAATCGTTTGCGGATATAAATCGGTTAGTTAAAGTTATTTCAAAAAAAAAATCTTGGATATACATAAGATTTGACCGGTTGACCGAATGGTGGGGATCGGGGGACTGCAGCGGACCACTTCTGCATGCTAGCCACTACAAGACAAAAGGACTTCACTTCTTATATAAAATTATATATTTGCTTGTGGGGCCCAAGGTTTTCTTTTGGTCAGAGAGAATAGATGAAAAAAAAAAGGAAACATAAGGGTTTTACCTTGACAGTTGACACCAACGGCATCCGTTCAAAAGAAAAGAAAGAGGATTTTGTGGTCTGTTCCAAAAAAAACCGAGAAGAACCACACACAGAAGAGAACCGCGCCGTACGGAAAAAGAAGAGCCGCACACTACCCTTTGTGAAGAGGATGAACAGACGGCGACGTCCTCTTGGTTGCACGAAGGAAGGAGTCCGAACGCAAGAAGATTTTTGCGTGAGTTTCTTTTATATATATCCAATAGAATTGTTTATTTGTAAGGTGCGAGAAACATGAGCATATTAACCGATTGTAATTCTGATTCTTCGATTATAGTGAATTATTTTTTCCGGCTCTTCCCGTGGATATAAGTACCAATATTCGGACCGAACCACGTTATATCAGGTATCATTTATCGTTCCTCGTTATTATTTCTGGACTTTCGCATTGACACATTTGCAAGATCCTGATTAGTTTCCGCGCGTTAGTATTTCAAAAGTCATTGAGCAGGGGATTATAGTTTTATGCATATAAATATTATATTGAGAAATTTGGTCTTGTGCACATAGCGAGTGTGCTTAATATGTGCGAAACGAGAGACACTAAGAGCATCAAAGAATCATCTAAGGAGTTGAAAGCATGCAAAAATCTTTTCTTGGGATTGATTCCTGTGAATGGTATATGTTGTCAAAAATCTTTGCGATAATTGAGAATGTCATGAAATGTTCAGTGTCTTGTGGTTTAAAATGTTTTTCTCTTTGCCAACCCGATCAACGTTGAGGAAAATTGGAAAAGAAGCTACAATTGAAGAGATGGCAATTTTCGCAAACTAGAAATGAAGGACAGGAATCATCACTTGTATGTCCAACTCTCACATTTGAGGAAATCCTTGGACCTATTGTTGATATCCTATAATCTTTTTTCGCTTGTTGTAATCTTTTGTCAAAAAGAGGTTTATCTTTCATCAAAAGCTTGGTAACTCTCACCTCAACTGTGCCTTTTTTTTTTTCATGGGACTCTGGGAACCTTGACTCGGCCACGCACTTTTATTGATGCTTGGAAACTAGCGGCGTTTTACAAATATCATGTAAATATCTAACAGGCATGACCTCTAAAATTGGTCTGAGTAGATACTTGTTCGCTAATCATTAACACAACTGTAGAGGATGCTATATGCGATAATACACGTGCCTATTAATGAAAAAGCATATGTACGTATGTATGTACATACCTACTTTATGGCTTGGATATTCTATGAATAGTTGACTCTAGCTATATATTTCATGAGATAGGAGATGTTTAGAAACGATTTGGTGAAAAGAGCATAGAAGTACTCATAAGGACAGAAAAGAAGCGCATCGCTTGAGAAAAGAAAGATGATTGTAAGGGGAAAAGGATTTAGAATCAATTCTTGAAAGTAAGATATTCATATAGATTTTTCAATTCTAAATTATTACAAAATTGCCCCTTTTGTTATACCGTGTTACTATGATATATCTTAACAAAATGCATGGGCATTTAATCGTATTTTCAACAAAATGTTTGAAATCAATATGGTAATTAGTTTTTATTTCTCGTGGCTTATGCAGAGAACCTAATGTTCAATTAAATATATTATGATGGATGAAAAAGTGATTAGCGTGTTTGACTTCGGTTCAGAAGGTCATTGGTTCGACTCTCACTGTGGTCGCTTTATATTTCTTGCCATTTTATGCTACTATTTACTTTACATTTACTTATCTATTTTACATTTGCAAATTTCCGTACCTTTCTATCAAGAATTCGACAGGGATTCTCCTTTTATTTAGCTGCAAGATAATTTCTATATCTCATTCAGGAAACAACAATGCTAGAGAGTGCTCCGATGCCAAGTAAAGAAAAATCTTCATTTTGGAAGCCCTCTTTCTATGGTGATACGCACGACGGGTGCATTCACATGCAAATCTACCTTCCTTACGTATGTTTAACAGGTGTCCCAATGGCATCGATTAACAGATAGCTTGGCTCAAGTGTTAGCGCGAAATAAACCCATTTGAATTATTTCCATGATAATTAGTTCCTCTTCTACCCGGAGAGGAAATTTTTAAAGCTTCAAGATGCTAGCCTCATATTGAGCACCTTCTCGGCATCGAAGCACTCTTCAGCCGTGTTATGGTAGGACATAGCAAAATCTTAAACCACCTTGCTAAGCAAAGAAAAAGTTTCATATTCCACTCAGAGAGGAAATCGTTAAAGCTTCCATATGTTGGCCTCATATTGAGAACCTTCTTGGTGTTGAAGCATTCTTTAGCCTTATACTAGTAGAAAATAGAGGAATCTTAAACCACCTTACTTGTCAAGTAAAGAAAGCATTTCAATTTGGAAGCGCTTTTTTCTTTCATGTTAAGCGTGATAGGTGCCTTGAAATGTAAATATTTCTTTACTAGGTACAATTAACAGCTGTCCCATGAGCATTGATAAATGAGATTTGTTTGGATTGCATGGCGTAAATGCTATTGAAGGATAAACCCTTTTGGACTCTTCCTGTGATAATTAGTTCCTCTTATATTCAGAAATGAAATAGTTAAAGCTTCCAGATGATGGCCTCATATTGAGCATCTTCTTAGCGTCGAAACACTCTTTAGCCTTGTTATAGTAGGACATAGCAGAATCCTTAACCACCTTGCTTGTCAAGTAAAGAAAATGTTTCACTTTGGAAGCACTTTTTTCTTTCATGTTACGCACAATAGGTGCATTGAAATGTAAATCAAGATTCCTAGTTTTTGTCGCAAATTTGCGACGAATCTAATTTGCTACGATTCGCTGAATTTTCATCGCAAAATTTGCGACACCGTATTAGCGACGAAATTTTCGTTCGTCGCAAAACCCATTAGCGATGAATTTTGGCGAAATTTTCGTCGCAAATTTCGTCGTTAAAAGGCTGTTTTTGTGTAGTGATAGCAGAATCTTAAACCACCTTGCTTGCCAAGTAAAGAAAATATTTCACTTTGGAAGCACTTTTTTCTTTCATGTTATGCACAATAGGTGCATTGAAATGTAAATCTTCCTTTACTAGATACCATTCAAGTGTCCCACATGGGCATCGATAAACAAGATTCCTCCAGAATGCTTGGCGTAAGTGCTATTGAAAAATTAATCCTTTTGGACTCTTCCCACGATAATTAGTACCTATTCTATTTGGAAAATTTCTTCTTGGAGATGGGACAACTTCTTATCTCTGGCATGACGATTGGCATGTCTTAGTGCCTCCACTAAGAATATGGACTGTTAGTCTGGAGTTGCGTCTCATCCCTCCAATTCCTGGTAGCTGGGATGATGAATTTGCCTTGGGCAGTTCCAAGTTTTCGAGGGGAAGTCCTCTCCGAGTTTGCCTTTCAAGCTCACTGAAATGCCTATCTCTATAACATTTGGCTGGCTAGGAATGAACGTTTGCACTATTCTTCTTGATCTGTGAATGCGGATTGCGTTGTGTAAAAGATAAAAAAGGAAAGTTATTTGGAAAAAAGATTCTTCCATTGGGCTTTTGTAAGTGTTAGGGCATGTGGCAGGATGTTGCTTTCCTGCTTTTGGTCCTAAGAACGATGATAATAATAACAACAACACTAACAATAATACGCGCAACGAGCTAGCCCTCATCCGCAACTTCCCATTTTTTCGCATTTATCATTACCTTCTCCCCTATGAATTTATCCTATTTTCTTTTCTCCGTGCTTTATGAGAGAGATGCAGATAGTGTTAGAAGAAAACCGATCCCTTCATTTTGCAGATTAGGTTACAATTTTGCTTCAGCCTTATAAGAGAATATTGGTATATTAGATATTTCAAAGAGTGAATATTGTTGACACTTAAATTTTGACAATTCATTTAGGATTGAATTGTGCAAAAATTAGGGCCGACCCACTGGCCCCTAAGCTAAAATAATAAATCATGTTTATATAGTTTAGTTGTCAGCACACATTACATGCATTTGCCTTTTAATCGGACCGGCAGCGGAATTGGATCAGAAACAGGCGCGTGGACCGGGCCTACATTACATGACAATGGCCCATGGGGAGTGGGGACAAAAAACTTTATAATATTAAATTCCATTCATCAGAAAAGGCCCTAATTCAAGGCTGCAAAAAGCAAACAAACCCATAAAGGACTCGCAGGATTCGGCCAGCCCATTTGCAGGGGCTTGGCCGTATTCCATTCACCAGATAAATCAATTTGGTCCAATTTGACCCCTCTAGGGACCTTATAGAAAATTTCTAAAAACGACCCTTTTTTTTTTTATTATAACAAAGAGTAAAGGATCTTGGCCTAAAACGAGATTTTTATATCAGGGAGTTGAGGTCGGCAAATCACAATTTAGGAACAAATGAGCGAGACGTGTGAGATCCCAAAAAAAAAGAAAAAGGGATAGCTCAGGAAAAGCCCCCGCTGGCTCCACCTGCTCCATGCGAGCAGCTCCTTGCGTGGACCGTTCCCGACACCAGAACAGCTTTCCTAGCCTCGCAAACAGCACTGCTGCCATCGGATGTAGATCCTTGCTGCATGGAGTTGACATCGGCCTGTTGTCTTTGTTGGTAGTTTGTTTGTAAGAGGTGCCTTATCATATCGAAAAGATGTGAGTGCGCGCGTGGACTAGATTTGGCATAAATCAACAATTGCCATTGTTTTTTAGTGAAACAGTGTGACTGTTCACGAATGATTCTGATAGCCTTTGAAAGGTTGCATCTATTCAATCAACGATTATTTTCTAAGGCACTCTTACAATATTTCGAATGCTTGTGTGTCTTCGAAAATAACTATCAATTCATACATGAAAAGTTATGATTGAATTAACTGTTTGCACACGAAGAATTGCATGAGAATTAACTATTTTTCAGATGCGAAAATGTGTGTTCATTCTCATTATATATTCAAGTGTTCGGTTCATTTTCAGAATCATTCTTCCAATTTTCGTTCTTTCAAAACAAAAGAAATACAGTCACTCTTCCAATTATTTCCTAGAGAGACCCTGGAGAAATATCAGGATTGTTATATGTTATTCTCACCGAGACTTTGTTGTACCCTGGAGGAAATTTGCCGGAAACCATTAGCAACGTTGTGGGACGAATAAATCCTTAAAGAGAGTTATTACACACCTTAAAGTCTGATTCAATTGTTCATCCCATTCGACGAAATTTCTCAACAATTTAAGGATTTATTTTGCAATAATGGAGTTGGACTTTGATTACGCAATCGCATTCCTTGGCAATTAGTGACGATGGTGATGGTTTAGTGAGTGTGGCTGCTGAAGGCAAATTAGACTTGCGAGAGAGGATGATGTGGAATTATCCTGTGAAAACCAAACCAACATGAATGAAGCGTGTTATCTTATTGTTATTTGAAGGTTTATCCTCACGGTTAAAGGAGGGACAATCAAGATATCTTCCGTCACTCCATTCGCATCTCTCTCACGCTTTCGCCTCAATCTCTCCTCGGGTCTTCTTAAGATAGTCGTGGTGAAGCAAGCCAAGACCTCTGCCGATTGATGATGCGGGCCAAAAGAACAAAGTGCCACTTCGTTACTATCATCTTCGTCGGGCGACGAGTACAAGATCATGAAAGAGCCATGCTTCCTTGACGTGGTTCGAGAAAAACGTCTTTCATGAGAGATTCTTGGCAATGCCACTTTCTTGATACTGGAGGAAGCCTCATTGTAGGTTCTTCCTGCTGGCCTTGCACTGAGGATGCTGTCGGAAATGTGATGGGCGGCATTGCAGATGCAAACAATGAGAAGGAAATGTCCTGTTATGGCAATGCTTCGACTACCCAATCGACGTGTTCTTCCCTGACATCGGTTTTTGGCAAGAGAACCCAACAAATATTGAAGGGCTCCAGTGCTATATGCTTCATTTCTCCATCAATGACTTGGGTGTGGAGATACTGCAGGAGAGTTTCGTAATCTCATTATATATATATATATAAAGAGGAGAATAGTGAGTTTACAAAGGAAGATGAATATTCTGATACTAGATGGGTTATTTCGAGGGATGGAAATGCCAAATAGGAAGGACTATGCCCGTTTATTCCAGAATCATAGGATAGTTATGAGGACGATACAATTTCTTTCATGAGGTGAGAAACCCGAGTCAGGTTCATGCTCCACCGATAGCTCGGTGAAGTCCACGAGTGGAGTTTTCTCCCAGATGAAGATTGATATTGCAATAAATTTCTATTGTAAGTGTTTTCCAAGTTGTTTTCAGGCATGAATCCTATCGATTTGAGCAAGAAGTGTACGTGTACCCATCTGTCTTACGTTGTATCTTGTTGCAGTATTTGGTCCATTATAGTTGTTGTCATTGTAATGTGCACTCATATAATTGTTTATTGTACAAGAGAGGGCGACAATGGACCCTGATAATGGCCGGTATATTAGCAATTTCGACTGGACGTAATAAAGGTCCAAGACTTCTTGCAAATGACACCGTGCAGAGCACCACGTTGGATCTCCTCTCTACTTTGATGGTATAAGAACGTGCAAGATGCGGAACACATGCATCTTGCTCTTTCTATGAGTGACCGGTTTAATCTTTCGGCCACACCATTCTGTTGAGGCGTATATGGGGTCGCCTTCTGTCTTGCAATACCACTGTCCACACAGAACTGCTCGAACTTGTCCGAACAAAATTCACCTCCGTTATCTGTACGAAGTATCTTGATATTCCTGCCCAATTGATTTTCAGCCAAAACCTTAAATTCTCGAAATTTTTCGAATACATCTGATTTACTTTTAATAAAATAAATCAAACTATATCTCGAAAAATCATCTATGAACGATACATAATACCTAGATCCTCCAATAGATGGAGTTGGAGTAGGCCCGAAGACATCGCTGTGAATCAGCTTAAGAATCTCTGTTGCTCTCGTACCGGTGTGCTGGAAGCTATCTCGGTTCTGTTTTCCATTGAGACAGTGTTCACAGAACCCGAAGCCCATAGAGCAATCTGGAACTCCTTCTACCATTTGACTCAAAGCTAAGGTAGACAGCCCATTTTCACCGATATGCCCTAGCCTCTGATGCCACAACATGGATGTATCATATCCATCTTCATTAGTCTTTTCAGAGACGAAACTACTACCAACAGTCATCGTTTCCCCGAGCAGCTTATACAATATCCCATAACGGACTCCTCGTGCAATCACAATAGAACCTCGAGTCATCTTGTACGAATTCCTATCACAGCTGAAAGTAACCCCTGAATCATCCATTGTACCGACTGATAATAGGTTCCTGCTCATCAAGGGTATGTGCATCACGTCTGGAAGAGTTTTCACCGTGCCATTACTCATCATCAGCTTCACCTTGCCATGCCCGACAATCTGAACTGTAGTATCATCTCCGAGCATGACATCTCCACCATTATATTTCTCATATTCACAAAACCAGTGTCTATGAGGCATCATGTGGTATGAAGCCCCGGTGTCGATCAACCAAATATCATTGTCTGACCGTGCCATACAAGCAGTAGCCAAATACATAACTCCTTCATCGACCTCATTCTTTGGTTTCTGAACCTCTGCATCCCTCGCGCATGGGTCACATGTCGTCGGATAACACTTTGGTTTCCCTAAGCTCACGTGGGCATACTCGGTGTGAGAAACAAGTGTCCCCAAAGTATTCGCCAACTCCAACACATGGATGTATTCATCACAAAGTTTGGCACCTGAAAGCATCCGCACAAAAAAAATTGCTATAGTAAGGTCATTGGTTATATTTGAATGGAACTCAATGATCACTCCTTTTCTTTCTTTGCGACATTGGCAATGGACCGGAAGGGCCATTGGGTTGGTTAGTGTCGAAATTCGGTAATGTTCTACTATAATGTGCGTGATTTCACGCGGATTATGTGATGGGTCACTGTAACTTCACCATGTAATCTTCGCCAAATGAACTTTGCTCCGTTTTTTTTTACACTATTTGTTGTATGGGTGCGCGTAAGAATTGGGTTGCTCGTCACCTTATCGCTTAGAGCATCTTGAATCACGAGTGTGTCGTTGGAGACGCTGGTGATGACCTCGGACGTGCTCGTGACATTCAAATCGAACTAGCCCACGTCTTGCCTCAGTACTGCCTTCGCGTACGTGGATGTCATCCTCGAGGCTTGCCTCTCTCCTGTCCTCGTCCAACAATATCCCTCTAACGCAAAAAAGCAGCGACGAATAGTCCGCAAGCCACGTAGACCAGGGACAAAGCATTTTGCAACATACACATACATTGCCAAAAGGAAAATCGTCGTCAGCTTTGCTGTTCTTTTTTGGTCCTATGCAGCTTTTGCTGTTCCGTAGCCCAAAGAGCAAACATGTTACCTTGTCGATGACATGCGTGAACCGATCTCGGTCCAGAGACGACGCTTCGCCCATGTTGTTCGTGAGCCGGCTCCAAAGGAGCAGCGTGAACGGCGCCGAGAAGCCGCCGCCGGCAGCCCTGAGAAACCCCAGAGCCATCAACCACTTGTCCACAGCATCTGCATGCTCGAAAATGGAGCTCGCAGACCCGACGATCCTCATCTTCTTCATGCCGATCGTGCCACTCGCGTCTCTCTCGCTCTCCATTGTTTCCCCATCCCCCCCCCCCCCCCCCCCCCCCCCCCCCACCTTCCGATGATGTTTTCTATCGACGAGGTTATGAGCGTGGTATGAGAAATGCACGAGACGGAGCGGCGGTGTTGCATGTATATTTATAGCGGGAGAGAAAAAGGTAGTTTCCCCACCCCCAGCTATAATGTTTGTTAAAAAAAAATATGTGATTCCCCCGCTCGGTAGTGTGTGGTGGGTTTTTTTTTTTCCTGGCTCAGTACTCATAGTGCCGAGCCAGCATTAAAAAAAAAAATTCGACTCCCCGAGCGGGAGGGTTGTTATGTTTTTTTTTTTTTCCGTTCGGCAGTGCCGCTCGGTATTAAGACTGCCGAGCGGCACCTGATTTGGTAAATAAAAAAAACACACCCAATTTGGTAAATACGTTTTTTTTCCTCCTAGTTTGAAAAAAAAACCCTCCGCCATATTCCACAAGTTGTCCGACGTGTCCCCATCGTCCAACCACATGTTGAGGTAATGCACATAATGGCCCGCTCGCCAATCACACTGTCGAGCGGGCAACAAAAATTTTAAAAAAATAATACATTATGCCCGCTCGACAGTCTTACTGCCGAGCGGGTACTGTTCACAGTGCGGCTCGGCAATCTTACTGCCAAGCGGGCTACGCAATACCCGCTCGGCAGTAAGATTGCCGAGCTAGGGGCCGCTTGGCACTAAGACTGCCGAGCGGCCCCCAGTTTGATAAAAAAAAAAAGACACCCGATTTGGTAAATATTTTTTTTTTGACACCTAGTTTGGAAAAAAGCCAGGCAATCAGCAAATGTTGAGTCACCAGAATACGGCAATGACTAGCACCTGCATCTCTTGGCCCGTCCACCATGCGCAAATGTCGTGTAGTGTGTAACCTAATTACCTACACCCCATCTACGGAATCGCTAAAAAAAAAACGTAAATGTCTCTATTTGATTACGCTTGACCTCAACGAACCCTAAATTATTATTATTTTTTAAAATTCTCTCCAAAATCATGTAATCTGTTGATTAAAAACAACGGGGCCACTCTCCCATTTCATTGTACCAAAATTGCTTTCTGGCCCCATTGGCAGCAAAATGCTAGAGCTGTCCAATTACCTTGCACTATCATCTTCTATGGAAGCTTACCATGAATCTTTAATGCGCTGTTATGACTTGCATGTTGTAGTTTCACATTAATTGCAACTTCGTTTGCTAGAATACCAAAAAAAGTTTGTACTAATTCAAGACAAGACAATGATTTTATTTTCTATAATTGGACTCAATAACATCATACGCCCGCAAAAGCCAAATAAGTACTATTTTCCCCCTCATAATATTACTTCTCGGAACTTATCATCAATGTTTCCTGGACTTCCTAGGGGAAATTACTCTCAACCTCTTCTACGTGTCTATTCACACCGATTTATCTTGAGAAGAAAGAAATGGGCCGATGGCCTCAAGAGGCGAACGACATTTTCCGTTAGGCTGTTGTAACCATTTGGAGGTAAAATTATTAATTGCAAAACACTACAAGAGTAATGCATTACCATGTTTCTATGTCTCGTCGCTCAAATATTCTTTTTCAACATTTGATCTAACCAAAAAAAAAAAAAACAAAAAGGAATAAAAAGAAAAGGACATTATAGTCTCCTAAACAAACAAAAGGAGCAAATGAAATTTGGATCAGCAAACTGAACTTCTCCACCATATATTTACCTTTTTTCCCATTTGGAGACGAAATTGTGTATTATTAGCATTATTGTCGAAAATGATTTTGTGCGCGAAGGAGAGTTTCTTGAAGTCATCGGGGAAGTGGAAACTCATCAACAGTGACTCAGATGTTCTTGCTGGACATTCTATTTGGAGTTTCTCCAAACCACACTACCATCTTTGTCCACAAAAGTGTATATGCGTTCGCCACCAGATTTTGCTCAAATCAATTGTGCCAAGTTATTCACATAACATTCCCGAAATCGAGAATAAATTAGGTAATCAAATCTGCAACCTTCGACTAGCAATAAAGTCTTGAATCACACCTAGTTGATTTTTTTAGATGAAACACTATAAAGATTGGCTTTCATTTGAACTTACATTATTCTCGATACGCCTCATATTATTTCCTTTCTTTTTTATGATGAACCCAATGACAGTGAGTACATTTTGAGCAATTACGACATGGAATACCATATACCATACAGTTGTGTGAGTTGAAATTACGAGTGAATTGCAAAAATGCAAAAAAATTAATAATACCACTGTCAATTACGTGAAAACTTGAGCTAACAGTTGAAGGCGTAATTTAAACCAACTTCGTTCCACAGCCACTATCATAATTTACTGTCTCGGTCTTAGTGGAAAAACTGAAAATTCGTGGCAAGATGAAGCTATCGCAAGTCACAATTTAGTGATGTAGATCCTATTAGATATATTATTTAGATATATTGTATATATTACGAGTAGGTCTTTTGCGTATTTACTTTCTTGCTCTTCTTTGTATGTATATTTATATTGGCCTTGTGTCTAATTGTAAATTACAATTTCATTATTCAATTCTCAAATTTATCATGGTATCAGAGCTAGGGTTTCTCGCTCTTCCTCCATAGGTGACGTTCGTGCTCTTTGTGCTTGAGACCTTCTTTTTTTGGCGTACGAGAATTTTGGATGATTTTGGCACCCACCGTGGGGAGCCTCTGAATCGATCTTCCTAGTCGATCTTCTCAATTGGAAGTCGAGCCTCTGCTTTGGAATCGCATGTGTTGCAGATCTCGAGCGACGCTGGGTTCTCATCTCTATTTCCCTCCGCAGGATTGTGGCGAGTTTCCTTTATTGGAGTGATTGTTTTTCTGCATCTTCGTTGGCGGGTCCAGTGATTGGAGTTTGTTTATCGCAATTTGTTTTTTCTCCGCCTCTTCAATGTAGTGATCAAGTGGTTCGTCTGAATTTCTTCGGATTTCTTGTCAGTGGATCTTCAATTTCTTCAATTCCTTGTCAGTGGGTGATTTCACCCTGACAAATTCAACGGATTGCACCATTGATATTTGCTTGCTGACAATTTCTTCACCCTGACAATTTCTTCAATTTCTTGTTAGTGGGTGATATCACCCCCGTTTTGTTCATCGTTATTTGCTCGTTGTTCAGGGAGTTTTCTAGCTATATCTAGAGGTGACTTAGCTGCTGTCCAGTGATACCTAGTTGCTGTTTGGGTTCGAAACAATATTGTTCTGGCGATTTTCTTTGCTTCTTTTCAGTGCGGATTATATTTGCGGTTCGACATTGAACACCTATAGTTTGGTGTTTACTGACCCTCTAGAATTATGGCTGATAATGATCTCTCTCAACG
Source organism: Rhodomyrtus psidioides (assembly GCA_021437785.1). Classification (NCBI taxonomy): domain Eukaryota; kingdom Viridiplantae; phylum Streptophyta; class Magnoliopsida; order Myrtales; family Myrtaceae; genus Rhodomyrtus; species Rhodomyrtus psidioides. Next base: position 3,910,876 of record JAILYB010000044.1, on the reverse strand, counting down.
TGGTTTTCAGTCTGGCTATTTTCAGCGTGTTTTCCGACGTGGTTCTCAGCATGGTTTTGTGCGTGGTTCCTAGAGTGCTTCTTCTCGCCGAGGTTCACATTTTTATTGTAACTTCTGTAAGCACAATGGACATACTAAGGATCGATGTTTTCGAAAAATACGTGATCTTCCGATGCATCCTTGCGCTCAGTTGCACCTGTCTCTTCTTCATTCATGGATTGTGTCACTTTATCCTCATCTTCAGATGATCGTTTTGCTAATATTGGGGCTCAGCTTTCTCGTTTAGGTCAACTTCATCTTGGTTCTTCTCTTGCATCCACGACTGTTGCTACAGCAGCTGCTGCGCAATCTTCAGGTGATATGTCATGCCCCGAACCCGACGAGCCGCGAACATCCCATTGGCCATAAACAAACTGTGACATCCAGGATCCTTCGGCCCTCATCAAATCAATCGTATATATGCGGAAGCAAGAGGCTACTCCGTGCACAATTAAAGTCAAGATGACTTAGGACAGTGAAATAGTACCCTTCAGTTCTCATGGATGATCAAAACTAAATATTTGACTTCTACATCCACCTCATTATATACAATCTCTAATGATCACCTAATGTCTTAGATACATTTGATCACCTACTTCCTCCATAAGCCACTTCTTTATCCAAATCGGGCTTCCTTCGCCTGGAACCTGAAAAAGTTAAGCCCCCACTGGGGTGAGATATAAATCTCAGCGAGCTATCCTAACCCTAAATTAGGCCAATCGTTCCACCGAACTAAAATATTTACAGCAACATGCAATCATTAGTTGAAACTAGGCAATGCATTTTCTCAAGGCATCGAGTCATGCTAAAACGAGAATCTCAATCAAATGTAAACATGGCATCAAGTAACCAAGCTTCCATACTAGTATCAAAAAATTCATATTAACAAAAGAATCATAAGGTGATTCCACTTCACTTCACATTTCCAGATACTAGCCCGCATTCAGACGCCTCAGGCTATCCCAATCAATAAACCCGTGTTCAGACGCATCAGGTTTAGCAGCTTATCACCAAGCTCGTGTCCACAGGTACAATTCTCATTCCGCGTTCAAACGCATTAGGATGGACTTTCAACCACAACCACAACCCCATGATCACATCGCCTCAGGGTGTGTCTCATTCTTCAACCCCGCGATTAGATGACCTCAGGGTGTATCTAGTTCCTCAACCCCGCGATTAGTTCGCCTCAAGGTATGTTTCATTTCTCAACCCTGCGATTACATCGCATCAGGGTATATCACATTTCCTCGACCCCGCAATTACATCACATCAGGGTATATCACATTTCATCATGAGGAATAATAGGCATTATAACATAAATCAAGGTTTGCCAAAAACAAACGTACTTTATCACAAACACGATTTAAGATTCAAGCACAAGGAAACCATCCAAACAAATAGTGGGCTGCGACGAGCACGTCATCAATTCAATCATGAGACCAAGAATTCCATAGCCATCAAGCACTCATGGTCTATGCTTCAACGGGACCATTCGGCTCCCACTCAATCAAGCACCACAAAAATATCAATCAACTCAGCGATTCCTCAAAGAATCCGTTCAGTCGCGGCCAAATGTCCTAATAAAAGGTTAGAGGTCACTCACCTCTTCATTCAAATAGCAAACTCCAATCACCATGCTCCTCCAAGGTCAGCAATTTCATGGTTGAACAGGGCACCCATGGCGCCTAGGAAAAACCACATCGAAACTTAGCCATTTCTCATTTCCATTATGTTATTACTTCAATAGCACACACAACCCCTTATTCTCATGTTCTCACAGCGTCGATTCAATGGCCCTAAGCATCTTAATAGCCGTTCTATCAAGGTAAGTCATCATAAATACCATTCCGCCCAAAACTGCCCTATTACTTGGCCCCACGACCAGATTGCTTCATAAATAATCTGACATTGATCCTTCGACCTTTTATGAAATCAACTTTCAGAATCTTAAACTTCAATGTCTTATGGACGCGTGGGCGAAAATGGAGCTCAATTCGGATATCGGACGACTTAGAACGACTAATTTCAAAACCGGTGCTCGCTGAAAACAGATTATACGGCATCTCACGTTTTCACTTCTATCAACCCTCAATTTCTCTTCAAACTCCAATCCAATCGTCATACTTCCCATTAACACCACAATTAACACCCTAGTATGCCTTAACGATCAATTAGAAGTATGGCGACACTTCAAACAACCCTCGAGAGGTTCGGTTATAACAGGGCACCCACAAGACAGAACTAGTTCTGCTTTAAACCGCACAAATTAGTCCACCATTTAATCCTACGCTTCAATTCATCATGAATTCAATTTGCTAATATCTTAATCTATGAGTTTAGGAAGCTCACCGAAGCTTTTGTTGCGAAATAACACCTCCAAGTCTTCGAACAGCTCGTTTTCCCCACGGTCCGCGCACGGTCAGATTCCTTCCCACAAGAATCACCCCATTTCACCCACAAAAACGCATCCAAACCCCAATGAATCTTCAACCTCAGCTCGTAAAACTCTTATACTACAAGTCAAGAAAGCCTCACCCAAAGTTTGGAGGCAATTGAGCTCTTGAAGCTAGCGAACTCGAGCTCTCTCCAAAACTGGTCCAATTCTGACCTCGTCCTGACCTTTGTCCATTCAAATCGACTTAGGGAACAAATGGCGGGGACAAATCAAGCTTATAATATATCCCTGGAAAGGCAAGACAACAAGCTTTCTAATGACGGTAGAATTACCTCAATCGGCCATCGGATGACGAAGATATGGCCGGAACAGTGAAGCAGTCGAGATAGGGGGCGAACTGGCCGAGCGAGAGAGAGTGTGAAGAAGGAAAAAAGAAGAAGAGAGAGTGAGGAAGGAGTTGTCGTCCACAAATGGCTGAGGAGAAGAGAGAGAGGTTTGATCTCATCCCAATGAGCTTCTAGAAGAGTTTTAGCAAGTGGGAAATTAATGATCATCCACCATTTAATGACACTTGGCTTGGCATACAAATATCCAAATTCTCTTCCAATTCTGCCCTAAAAATTTGGCTGCCTCAAGGGAAAAACAAATTACTAAAATGCCCTCGTCCGATTCATAAGGTAAGGTCGACACTCCAGGGGCAAAATCATCTTTTCACATCATTCGCCCGAAAATTCATTTTTCTCCAATTTTCATTCTCGATTAGGCGTCGTCCAATCCAAATTATTGTTACAATTCTTCATTTCCATTTTCAAATTCCGAGACTCATTCCATGTCTCAAGTTACGAGGATGAAATTTCAGAATGTCACATTATAGTTCTTCCTGGATTCTTGACTCCAGGGATGCTCATCACATGACCGCCTCTGTTCATCATCTCACTCAACAGACTACACTAAAAAATCCATAAGAATTCTTTACAGCAGAGGGATCCTCTCTTACTACTACTAGGCAAGGCCATCTTACTATCCCTGGCAATTTTAATGTGCCCAATGTGCTGCATATACCGAACTTAGCCTTGAATCTTTTATCTGTTAGGCAACTTGCCGATATGAGTTATATGGTGACATTTACTGCTGATTCTTGTGTTGTACAGGATCGTACGAGTGGCTAGACGATTGGCAGGGGTAGTAGACATGGAGGATTGTATATGATGCAGCATCTCCAGCTTCCTTCACCTCAACCTGTTCTTGCCATCTCTGATCCTTCACCTCAACATATTCTTGCTGTCTCCGATCTTGACTGTTGGCACCAGCGTCTAGGTCATATATCTGCTTCCCGTTTGTCTTTTCTGCATCAACAAGGTGCACTTGGGCATGTTTCATCTATTGTCATGAATCCTTGTACTAGTTGTCCCTTAGCTAAACAATATGCACCTCATTTTCCTGTTAGTTCTTTTGTTTCCACTTCTTGTTTTGATTTAGTTCATTCAGATGTTTGGGGTCTTGCTCCCCAAATTTCTAAAAGTGGATTCAAGTATTATGTGTCGTTCATTGATGATTATTCTTGTTATACATGAGTTTATTTCATGCGTTCTCGTTATGAATTTCTCTCTGTCTATAAAAACTTTATAACCATGATATCTACTCAATTCTCTAAAACTACTAACGTTTTTCGTTCTGACTTTGGTGGGGAGTATCTTTCTATAGCTTTTCGTTCCTTCTTAACTTCTCAGGGAACCTTACCTCAGTTGTCCTGTCCCGGTGTTCCTGCTTAAAATGGTCTTGCTGAGCGAAAACATCGTCATATTCTGGATAGTACTTGTGCACTCCTGTTATCCAATTCGGTTCCTATAGAATTATGGGTTGACGCACTATCTACTGCTGTCTATCTCATAAATCGACTTCCTTCTCTCGTCCTCTCCAAAGCCACCCCTCACCAGCGTCCTTTCTCAAAACCACATACTTATCATCAACTTCGTGTTTTTGGCTGTACGTGTTATGTGCTTCTTCCACCCCATGAGCGTACCAAACTTTCTGCAAAGTCAATTCGGTGTGCTTTCTTAGGTTACAGCACAGAACACAAAGGTTATTGGTGTTATGATCCTTCTTCATAGCGTATTCGTATTTAAAATAATGTTCAGTTCTTTGAGAACCTACCATTCTTTTCCGTTGCCTCTACTTCTTCACAGTCTTCTCTATCTGTATTTATGGATTTTCCTCTTGATTCATCTCCTGTTCCTCCTCTTATATCTTCTTCATCATATCCAGTGTCACCACCTTCACCTATTATGCCTCCTCATTCGTTTACTTCACCTCCTACTTTGACGCCTCTTGATGATCCTCAATCACCATCCCTTCGGCGGAATCCTCCGCGAGATCGTCGTCCTCCAACTAGGTACGTGGCGGCCACAAGTTATTCTGATGAGTTTAGTTCCTTTATGACTGATGTTCACACTTTGCAGGAACCATCAAATTATCGTATGGCCGTACAACATGCTGAATGGCGTGATGCTATGTCTGAGGAATTATCTGCTCTGGAGCGCACTGGTACGTGGGATCTTGTGCTTCTTCCCCCAGGAAAATCCTTAATATCTTGTCGTTGGATAAATAAAATTAAGACCTACTCTGTGGAAGCATTAAACGCAATAAAGCACGTCTTGTTGCACGTGGTTTTGATCAGGAGTATGGGATATATTATGAGGAGGCCATTGCTCTTGTTGCCAAAATGGCTTCTGTTCGCACTCGTCTTGCAGTAGCCTCTATTCGTAATTGGCCTCTTTTTCAGCTTGATGTGAAGAATGATTTTCTTCATGGGGTTCTTCAGGAGGAACTCTATATGCAGCCACCTCCAGGCCTGCCTCATTCGCCCAGCCAAGTATGTTGTCTTCGTCGGGCTCTTTATGGTCTCAAACAAGCTCCCCGAGCTTGGTTTGAACGATTTATAGATGTTGTTCGGTCAGCTGGTTTTGTTCAAAGTGAGAATAATCATGCTATGTTTACTCATACCTCTTCAACTGGTTGTACTATTCTGCTACTCAATGTAGATGATATGATTATTACTGGGGATGACTCTGTTCATATTCCTTATACTAAGCAGCATCTTCACTGTTAGTTTGCTATGAAAGATTTGGGTTTCTTACGTTATTTTCTCAGTATTGAGGTTGCTCGTAGTCGACGTGGTATTCCTCTCTCACAACAGAAGTACATTGCTGACATTTTAGCTCGTGCTGAATTATCTAATACTTGTACTGCAGCTATTCCTGTTGAACTTCATTTACAGCTTCGTCCGAATGATGGTGAGCCTATGTCTGATGTCAATCGCTACCGAGCTCTTGTTGCCAGTCTTGTCTATCTTACGACCACTCATCCTTATATCGCATATGCTGTTCATCTTGTCAGCCAGTTTGTCATTGTCACGCCCCGACTCTCAAGCCCGCGACATCCCTTGCCAAATCACCACGAGGTCATAGAGATAGCGTCCCAGGCACACTATTGACCTATCACTTATTTACGCAAGCGAAAACGTTCTAACTCCCTGACAGCATAAACAAACAGGGATAGAAAAGTAGGTAATCACAACCGTCATTCATAAAGAATCAATCATAAAACATATATACCAGTGTTGACACCTGATTTTTGATCAGTCTTTCATAGTTTATTTTTTAAAAATTCATAAAAAATCTATAAAAAGTTAAAAAAATTAAAAAAATCATCTTTGGTAGCCTTGACCAAGCTAAAGGAACCATTTTTGATAAAAAAAAATAATTTGTCATATTTTTTAATATTTTCCAAAAATAGAAAAATACATGAAAAATGAAGAAAAATAGCATTCGATGTCGTAAAAATATAGAAAAATAGTCAATATTTTTATTTTAATTTCCTTTTCATTTTGAACTCATAAATAGTCAAAATTCAAGTTCAATTGCATGTATTTCTTCACGACGCATAGAGTTGAATTTGGCAAAAAAATGTCATTCGAGTATTTTAATTTGTAAATTTCTACATATTTTTTAGTCTTGACGTCCAATTAGATCGACCACCATCTACAATAAATTCCCCTTGCTGAATATTTTCGTTTTTGTTTCACATGATTTCATGATGTAAAACGCCGAGTGGATCCCCAAATATAATCGGGTCGGCATGAGCTCGATAGCTCGTCCAAGACCAAACCAGGGCACGGCGAACCCATACTCTCGAACTCCTTCGATGCTTCCTAATGCTTTTCTTAGGTTAGATCGTGTGTAGAATGGCTAGGACAGCTAAATCATTCTTGAGCTGTGATTGATAAATAGGGCCTTACTAGGAATGCCATGTGATTTATTTGCATATCTAGATTCCTTGAGTTGCGCATTTTATTACTGATTGTGATTGCTAGGATAATCACTCCTATCTGCATGAATTTCTAGATTTAGGGTTCATACCTTACTCATCCGCATGAATCTCAGGCTAGAAAATTCAGTCAACTTAGGTACCGAAAGGGCGTCAACTCTGACAGTTGGTGTAACTAAGTCCCCGAAACCATTTCTCTGGTTCTCGCAGAATTGAATAGAAACTCCCAACTATTCGATTGGGTGGTCCAATCACACTCTAAAAAAAATGATTGGTGGCGACTCCATAGCATGCACACTTAGCACATGTCACTAGACCACACTGAAAGTCGATCACGCATACCTCCGTTGCGATTTGGGTAATGGGCCTTGGGAGAGGCCCGCGTCCGACCAGACATGACGGCCCATTAGCCCTCGAGAGCCCGACAACCTCAAGAGGGTCGCGACAGACTGGCGACTCCGCTGGGGACTGGTTCTTAACCATTTAGTGGACTTGAGCCGATTAAAAAGTTGATTGATTCTTCTAACCTAATTTTATGCAGATGCTCTCGAAAGTGAGGTGTATATGCTAACGAATGTGTTAGATGTTTTTGTAGATGGGAGAAATAAGGGGTGAAGTGGTTGTTAACTTTGTTTTATGCAGGCAGGAGTTTTGGATGTATGATTGCGTGGATGTTTATATTGAAGCGGTGATTGTTAAATAAAATGCATGTCTATTGCTTTAGCACGACACAATGAATACACACAATTGCGCCTAAAACCCCAGGCGCCCTCTTTAGGAACACAATAGAAGGAATTGAAAATGGAATCTCCGTGAGGAAAAACATGGGGTAATCCACTTTTCAATTCCGCTCACTTCGAACTATGGATTGAGTCCCAATGCAACGATAGTTGTGCAATGGAATCGGCTCTTCCCAGAATTCGAGGTGAGAACCTTGGCTTTAGGTACCAAGCCCTATCTTTTGATTTTTAGGAGTTTTCCCTCACTTGTCTCATGCGTTTGTCTATGGAAGGTTAGTATACCTAACACTGCAAAAAAATACAGAGAAGCTTGATTTTCTCTTAAGTTTGGTTGGTAAGACTTTTCTATCCCTCGAACTTGTTACAGCTCTTAATCATTATATTCATTGCATAATTCCGGTGATTGGATTAAATGCCATTTTGAGGATAGATATGTGTGTTTTCCTCCCAATGTTCTTGATGGAAGATGAAGATGGTGTCATCCCATTACGAGCGCCAAGTGGACAAGAAGAGCCTAAGTATTAAGATCACATTCCTTTGTTTTATTTTTCATTTCTAGCCTTCTTGTATAGGATTTATTTTGCTGAGATCCTCTCTATCTGATCCCTTAGATTGACTGTATTAGGCATCTATTTGTGTTTATATACATTCAGATTGAAATTTGTTGTATTTCTATTGACTTGTCATTGGAATGTGATAGTGGCATTTCTTCTAATCACTCGAATACTCCAAAATCAATTTTATAATTCCTTTGGATGAAATTGAAATTGGAAGTCTTATACAACCTTTTGGCCGTATAGGGCAATACAATCCCAATTTCGCCAGAAGGAACTATAAACTTGAATTGGTTCATGCATGTTTTGCATCATTGGTAATCCACAATAATTGATCAAGAGTATTCGTGTTTTTCAAATTTAATGAAAAGATAGATATCCAAATTACTCTCGTTCTTAGCAAACAGCTTTAATTTGGATACCGTATCTTCAATTGAATTTAAAACACATCGTAATTGTGTACTTTTGAACATTCCATTGATTTTCTTGGAATTGATCAAAGGCGATTATCGTGAATTACATTCCTTTCAATGATATGCTTTCCTTTGAGGAATATTGATAAAAGCTTTTGCACAAGGCCAAAACCCTTGTAAAAGCTCTTATCCCTATTAATCACAAGTAAGCATAAAATTGAAAGGATTTATGCTTTATTTTTCAAATTCTTTCTTCTGATTCTGCCTTTTCATTTGAAACAGGTTAAAAACAAGTAGAGAAGAGAAGTCTTTTTGTGGATAATCGCGGTAGGAGGTTCCTTTATCCGATCATAAGCAAGATTAAAAAATCAAGATGTACACGCTCGAATCATCAATGTCAAAGCGCAGCTTGCCTAGGTTGAGAGTGGTCAGGTGTTCGAGAAAGTCAGCCATACAGAAGTTGAGACACACACATTAGAGCTTTCATTCATTTCGCTCAATCGAGGGACCTTAAAAGCAGATCATACAAATCATCGGGGTGGAAACATAAAACCGCAATGAGCCCTAATTAGCATCACAAAGGAACCTAGTTGGCCCTCCATATTATTGATGCTTTGCTTATACTCACCACCTCGAGACTCGAGATCTGCAAGCTTAAGAAGAAGGCGTTTACATTCCCATTTAAGATCGGCAACCTTGGTCCCGTGATCTTCGGCGGCTATTTCCAGGTCCCGAACTAGTCCTCTCCCATGGGCTATATCCGCGGTAATGCTGTCAAGCCTTTCTTCCTGCCACTCACATTGAAACTTCAACACGACATTACGACGGTCGTGCTCATAGGTGGTCAGGGATAAGGCCAAGCGCTCCACCAAATTTCCCCTCTCGCGAAGCAACATCGAGACTCGCTTGTTGGCGAACTCAACAGCCTTTCTGTGACTATCGGCCACAAGGTTGGCCAACACCAAGCAGTTGGACCGATCCTCATAGCGAGCTCGCAAAACGTGAGCCACGGTAGCTTTTCGATGAGCGACACGGTAAGTCTCTAAAAAGTTTATAAAGAGGGTTGGGAAGATTCTATATTCCCTCTCTAAATTAGTGCCCTCGATAGAGGTGGTGTCTATTTCCACGAGCAAAATACGGATTTCATCTTCAGTTTCTGGGTGATCGGCTATATGAGCATAGCCTTGACTGAGGAGGTTATAGAGTTTTTCCCACTGGGCCAAAATTTCGGCCGAGAAAGCGCGAATAGGAGAGGAGGTCATTTTCGTTGGAGTGAGGGAGAAGAAGATGAGTGTGGTAGAGTGATTAAAATACGAAAAGGCAATTATGTAAGAGTGTTAATCTTCTCTGCATTAACTCCTCCTTTTATAGCAACTCGAGAATGAAGAAAGGCATAGCAATAATGCTCGTGGAGCCAAGTTAATTGGGTAAAGCAATGGTGGCTCTTTCGGTGAACCATCAGATCTATCCCAGTCCGCGATTTCAGGCTTGATAAACCTAAAAAAGTTGTAAAAAGATATGTCGGTGTCACCATATTAAAATTGAACGGGAGTTAAGCGCAACTATCGAAAAAAGTTGCGAAAGGATTTGGCGGTCCCATCATATTAAAAAACTGAGCGGGAGGCGAGCGTAGTTCCACCTTTTTGAAAATAAGTGGGAGATAGACATGGATATCGAGAAAAGGAAATCGATTTGGTGTCCCTCCACGTTGAAAAGAAGAAAGAAGACGACAAAGCGGGAAATACGAAATCTTGGGAGCAACGCTTGCCTGATGATCTTCATCCATGTTTAAAGAACGTTTCATGGGCATACAGAACCACTCAAAAGAAAATTTAGAGAGAGTGAGCATACATGAGAGAGTAGAGAACCCTAAGCGAGCAAAAATTGATCGAACATTTTTCGATCCAACATGTTTGAGGGTTACCATCAGTTGCTAGAGGCGACTGATCCAAAAATCTCAGAAAATGAACTACTGAGAGATCTCGAAGATTCTAGGATGGCGTCTGGTACCAGAACCACAGTACCCAACCCTTTCGGTAACGAAGTTCAGGATCTCAGCAGCGACGACAACAGCAGCAGCGATGGTCAATCCCGGAAAAGGAAACGTCGCCAGTGCCACACTCAGAATGAAATCCAAGAGCTTGAAGCTTTCTTTAGTGAATGCCCTCTCCCGAACATGAAACAAAGAAATGAATTGGGCTAGAAGCTAGGGATGAAACCTTTGAGGGTCAAGTTTTGGTTTCAAAATAAGCGAGCCAAATTGAGGGCTCAACACAGACTTCAAGAACTTGCGATTCTAAAGGAGGAAAACGAAAAGCTTCGAGCGGAGAACATGAGGTATAGGAAAGCTCCCAGCACTATCGCTTGCCTTAATTGCGGTGGCCCTATCACTCTCGGCGAAATGTTCCTTGATAAGCCTTATATGAGGATTGAAAATGCTCATTCACCACCCCACTCCATCGAACCATCTTCGATACAATCGGATTTTGTTGGAGATATGCATGAACAAATCAATTCTACGAAGTCAATACCGATGGCTTCTAAAGGATGTGATATGCGTCACCATGATTGGAGTTTCCTTAACGATGAGCTTACTATCACGACCGACCAATTCAAAGCTGATGAATTCCCTCCACAACAATTTCCGGCTCGATCAAATCCTACTGGAAATAGGCCAGAGAGCAATAGCCAAGTTGTCAACACTGTTCCGGGTCGCAAGAAGACGAGGGTCAATTGGTCCCCCGAGCTTCATCTCAAGTTCCTTAGTGCGGTTCAGCAACTAGGGATCAACTCAGCATATCCAACGCGCATACTTGAGATCATGAACATACCAGGACTCACTAAAGATGGAGTCGCGAGTCACCTCAAGAGCTACAGAAGGGCGCTAAGACAGCGCCACACAGCACTGAACCTGAAAGAACTCAACTTGTGCCTAAACACTAGGCATGGCTATAACTACAATGCCCCTGAAGTAAGAAATACCCTGCCGAATCTAGGCACCGACCAAGCTGGTAGCAGCACCATTGACTACTTGGGCGCTAATCAGAATATTCCCCTGAATCATCTCAGCACCCCTCAAGAGTATATGCCACAAGTGCAGCAGGTACGAACTCCTTGGTTTGAGCAGCAACTTTTCGCTAGTGCTCTTCCTATCCCCGATCAACATATTGCGCCTAGTGTTCAAAGATCTGCCCGGCTTGGGCATATGATTTCGGAAGATCAAGCGGGCGGATGCTCTGAGGATTTTTGTTTCTTCCATTCCCAAATGGAAGGTGCTTTTGATAGTGAACCGATCAATCATCCTCTTATAATCTCGAGCAACGACGAAGGTTCTAGCTCGAAGAATCAGATCGCTCACAACAGAAACAGGAATCCTTCAACGCCAAGCGATGATGGTCAACCCGAATATCAGTTGCTCGAAGAATCAAAAGATTTCCTTGATGAGGAGCTCCATATCTGGATCGATCAGTTTAAAACTGATGGACTTATGAAGTTATGATCCAAAATGACGATTATATGTCTGATTCATGGTGTAACTGGCTGATCACCGAGAATCCTCAAGGGAACTAGGCACATGTGACTGGATGTATCATTAATCTTTCTGTCATAAAGTCTTCCATGCAAGATAATCTTCCTTAATGCCTAGAGTTAATCTGGGGCAGCGATCAGTACTACCTGCGAGCATCATCATGCTTGAGTGCGACAATCCCTTGTTAGATTAGAGTCGAGGCGAATCAATTGAACGCCACGAAGAAAAACATTTAAAGGCTTCACATAGGAAAATGCGAGCAAAAGCCCGAGCGAGCTCAAAGACGGTTAGCTCTGTATCGTTCTAAGGGACCTTTCGTCGTTATGAACTCTAAATTGAGCTTGTTTCATTCTCGATGGGGGTCGCTAACTGCTTCAAGAATTTTATAACAAAAAACGAACCAGTTAGGGACGCCAATAGTGCTGTGTCCTGATAGTCAGTGAGATGGAAGTGGTACGAAACGTCAGGAGTTCGATCTTGGGATTGAAAAATCATTTTATCAGTTGGTCTATCACCCGATGAAGTTCAAAGAGATTCGACGCAGATGACTATAGAACTTGGGGCAATTCGAAAATCATCGATTCATTTTCATCAAGCGGCGAAGTTGGTATTGTAAAATGTGAAGCATGCAAATGACAAATCCGAAGCAGAAGGAGATGAATCATGATTCGCTTATCCAAGGTCGGGATTTCAACCTTCGACTAAAGCCAAATCTAGGATGAGTTTTTGATGTTGCCCACTCGACAAAACCCATCTCCACTGAAAATGGGGGCAAACCATTCCTACATCCGGAAAGCATGTCGAAGCCGATGACATCAAATTCATCGTTTAATCCGTGGGGCAAGTCCTTGAAGCGATAGTTATCATCCGCAGAGCGTAATGGAATCCATCCTTTCAATGTAAAACGCATTTGGCCGCGGAGCCACCCATTTGGTAAAAAGAACGTATCGTTCCTAAATGATTTTCAATCAGATGCGGGGATAATGTTCTCTCATTTTCCTCTCAGGTGATGAACAGAGACGAGGCACCCAAGAAGCCATGCATTCAAATAACATAACAGTGCATGAAACACGCCCAAAAAGATGAATGAATCTCCTCCGACGTAAATCCTCGAGGTGGATTCGTTGCCCAACCAGACGAAGAAATCATGGCCACAAGCTTGAGGGCCGGCTTCTACAATCTGCACATTGGCATGCAGAATGGAATTCAAATCAAGAGTAAAGTAGTATCGTCCCAATTTGTTTTGAATTTGGAAACCCAAAATAATGCTTAATATTTATCCTTGGCAGGAGCTCGCCATCAGGGCAGACATGTAAGTTTCATTTTTCTCCAAAAACCAAGAAGTCGAAAGAACTTTAGAACACCTAACAATCTTGTGTTACTATGTGAAGTGCAGATTTTCACAACCCTTGTACACTCGTTGGAGCATATGACCAAGGGTAAGATGTATCGTTCCAATTTTTGTAAATTTTTAGAATATACGATGACATATCCCTTTTATATTTCCAGGATCTCCAGCCTCGATGGGCAGGTAAGTATCCCTTTTCCCAATTCATTGGAGATTAAAAACTTTCAGAATTAATTCGATTCTCACATCTAAAAAGACATAGAATTCTTACTTCATTGACATTCATGTTTTAAAACATGAGATTGTCTGAACATGAATTACACATGTATGGTGCATCACAAAATCCCTTTGAAGGATAAATCTTGATGAAATGAAATGAATTTTTCCAACAAGAGTCGTTTGAACTGTTCAAAAGGGTATTTTCTCATAAGAGAAGCGAGCCTAATCCAAACACGTCCCATACACACTTGAGAGATGAGGAGATTGGAAATGATAGCGAAACCTTAACCTATGGATATAAGGGTCATTCGCAACGATTACATGGATCGAGATGACAGAGGCATTTATTTCTTCATTCCAAACACTACAGATGCCCATTGAGAACCCCATTGAACGGCGATTTTCATTCTCAACCCTGTCAAGAACCACCCCACATTGGGGCAAATGAAGGTTAGTCCAACAGTGTCAGAAAGTAAACGGTTTGAAATTTTCTTGCTCGGACTAACATAAATCTTTGTGTGTTGTTTATATGATAATCCAAGTGTCATAGGATGACGAGAATAATTCATTTCTCTATCCTACACACTGTTATCCTTTGCACGACCAAGTTGAGCCAGCAAATTCATTTCATCAACCTATTGGTGATCATTGCATATTCCAAAGCAAAGGCAACATCACTTTAGGAATGGAAGCGTGCCAAAGTTTAAGTTGCATATCTAGCATGATTGCCGAAAATCCAAGCTCCAAAAGAAAAGAAAAACACGGGATTAAAAAAAGGGGGAAAAGAAAAATCCCTAGACATCAAGAAAAAGCAAAGTGCCTGGTAAAAAGCAAGGCTGATGTCTATTCAAAATATCCCCAGTAAAGTCTAGATATACGATGAAAAGACCCTGCAAAGGAGTCAGATCAAGATGACTACTCTCCAAATGATGTCGTGCTCAAATTGCAAACACACAAACAGACGGTCTCTTAATGTAACAAGAGACGCTTTTAAACATCCTTGTGCGCTCTAAAAGAGGAGTGTACACTTCAAGAAATGGAGATGTTCTTCGAAGGACATGTGGCAAATTTGCAATGATCACCAATGCCAAACCCTTCACAATTTCTGGGCAAAAAATAAGCCTTTTTCGGTCCCCAATCCTTCCAATGTTACAACCCCGAAGCAGTCTTATCTGACTAAGACACTTGGGTTAATGTATAACTTAGCTCAAAGAAGTACGAGCAAGACTATTTCTTTCTCATTTTACAGGGTTCTTGACTTGTAAACCCGGAGCAGATAGTGAAAAATTTCGTTCAACGGCCTTGACTCAAAAGTGAGTCCCCCTTGGAAACCGATATCCAAGCCTAACACTACGGTCCCGTGAAAGACCTCCTGATCGGTCGAAATGTATGCGTTGCGAATGATCCTGAAACCCAGGCACAGGTCGGTAGGAAATTGAGCACTTTCCCTATTAAAGATCATTATCACAGAGCAGTGAGGAGCCTTCTTGGATGAGAAATACTCCAATGGATGTTTTGAGCAAACTCTTTTTGAAATTTTCAAATTGTTTGATCTAGAGTTTCCATGCAAGGAATTTATGATCACATCTGTATATGGTAGGAATGTTTTGGATAACCTCCAGCAATCAAAATGCATATTTCATGACTAAAACTTAAGTTGTAGAATTTTGTCAGTTAGACAATTATTGTCTTCCCAAAGATTACTAATATCTTCTTGGCGAGGAAAATTTTTTCAAGTCTAAACTTTCTGCAGGACTTTTGGCCGCCCCAAAGACTGGGTGCGTCATCCTTAGGTGAAGCCTTTTAGTAGGCAAATCTTTTCTAAGACCGATCCACAGAATGATCGAGTCTCTGACTAGCCCCAAAGAGCGGGTACGTCATCCTTTGATTCATACCAATTTGGAATCTCATAAATGGTAGAAAGCGCCTGAAGGGTCAACTCAATGGTAGAAACCGCCTGAAGGGTCAATCAATGGTAGAAACCGCCTGAAGGGTCAACACAATGGTAGAAACCGCCTGAAGGGTCAATGTATGGTAGAAACCGCCTGAAGGGTCAACCAATGGTAGAAACCGCCTGAAGGGTCAAAACAATGGTAGAAACCGCCTGAAGGGTCAATGTATGGTAGAAACCGCCTTAAGGGTCAACCAATGGTAGAAACCGCATGAAGGGTCAATGAATGGTAGAAACCGCCTGAAGGGTCAAAGGACTGGTAGAGACCGCCTGAAGGATCAACCCAATGGTCCGATCCACCATACGGATCAAAACCTTGATGAATCCCGAACGCGGGAGGATTCGTTTTCCCTAATAAGCCTTACATTAGGCAAGCCATTTCTAGTTTAGTCCACCACACGGATCAAAACCCTTGGCAAATTCCCAAATGTGGGATGCGTCTTCCTTAGGTTCCTATCAGTTAGGAATCCCATTATGGTTTGACCTACCATACAGGTCAGAGCTTAACATCCCCAGGACACTCCGATGACAAGTCCTTAGGAATCTACTTGAACCCATCAGACACAGAAAATGCCGCAAGCATTCGACAGGTAAGGGGCAGGGAAGTCTATCTACTCCTTAACTTTCTTACATCATATCAGGGAATTGAACGAGCACATCTCTTTTTAAGGAAAAGCACACATTGATGGACATGAAAATTGGATGTCATGATTTCTTTTCTTTTCCCAGTCGAGTCGATCGGAACACAGGTGTCACCTTGTCTTTGAGAGAAATCTCTGACGAAATTCCTCTCAAAGAGGGGCAGCTGTTGACACCTGATTTTTGATCAGTCTTTCATAGTTTATTTTTTAAAAATTCATAAAAAATCTATAAAAAGTTAAAAAAATTAAAAAATCATCTTTGGTAGCCTTGACCAAGCTAAAGGAACCATTTTTGATAAAAAAAAATAATTTGTCATATTTTTTAATATTTTCCAAAAATAGAAAAATACATGAAAAATGAAGAAAAATAGCGTTCGATGTCGTAAAAATATAGAAAAATAGTCAATATTTTTATTTTAATTTCCTTTTCATTTTGAACTCATAAATAGTCAAAATTAAAGTTCAATTGCATGTATTTCTTCACGACGCATAGAGTTGAATTTGGCAAAAAAATGTCATTCGAGTATTTTAATTTGTAAATTTCTACATATTTTTTAGTCTTGACGTCCAATTAGATCGACCACCATCTACAATAAATTCCCCTTGCTGAATATTTTCGTTTTTGTTTCACATGATTTCATGATGTAAAACGCCGAGTGGATCCCCAAATATAATCGGGTCGGCATGAGCTCGATAGCTCGTCCAAGACCAAACCAGGGCACGGCGAACCCCATGTGAGTACTCTCGAACTCCTTCGATGCTTCCTAATGCTTTTCTTAGGTTAGATCGTGTGTAGAATGGCTAGGACAGCTAAATCATTCTTGAGCTGTGATTGATAAATAGGGCCTTACTAGGAATGCCATGTGATTTATTTGCATATCTAGATTCCTTGAGTTGCGCATTTTATTACTGATTGTGATTGCTAGGATAATCACTCCTATCTGCATGAATTTCTAGATTTAGGGTTCATACCTTACTCATCCGCATGAATCTCAAGCTAGAAAAATTCAGTCAACTTAGGTACCGAAAGGGCGTCAACTCTGACAGTTGGTGTAACTAAGTCCCCGAAACCATTTCTCTGGTTCTCGCAGAATTGAATAGAAACTCCCAACTATTAGATTGGGTGGTCCAATCACGCTCTAAAAAAAATGATTGGTGGCGACTCCATGGCATGCACACTTAGCACATGTCACTAGACCACACTGAAAGTCGATCACGCATACCTCCGTTGTGATTTGGGTAATGGGCCTTGGGAGAGGCCCGCGTCCGACCAGACAGGACGGCCCATTAGCCCTCGAGAGCCCGACAACCTCAAGAGGGTCGCGACAACCAGAAAACCAATCAAGACCTTATCAATACTAAGGAATGTACACAACCCCATACTTCGGGTGACTAGACAAAACCTCAAAAGGTCACTTGGTCAGGTGAGGTCAACTTCTCACTTACTTCAACATACTGCTCCGAACTACCAATCCTTGGCGTTCACGAGACTTCGTCACTCGAGACCTGAAAATGTTAACCCACGACGGGGTGAGAATAAATCTCAGTGAATCAAGCCTAAGCTCGGTTAGGAAACTGATTCGACCAGGGCATCCTAACCGAAGCCCACAGATCACACATGCACATATAACAACTATCCATAGTTAACAATATAACCATCATCCACATGCACACTTACCAGCTTCAGCCATACATAATGCAATGCTCGACATGACTCAGCAGTCAACGTCAATCAGTCACTCAATCACAGCATTACAGCCACCAGTATGCACAGGACATTCACCAGGACATTGCACATGACACAATAATAACTCGAACACCAGTGAGTATGAATTTCCGTCTTCCTACTCCATTGGTCCCATTCCAAACGTCGTAGTAGGGATACGTTCATACTTACCCATGTACGAAGTTACATTGCACTCAATTCATTTATTAACGATGATCATGCCACCGGCACATGAGAGGATTTACGCGAAAAAGGGCATGATTCAACTCTCACAAATAACGCGATCTAACACCTCAGTGTAATCCAGCGTTCTACCGATAAAACCGGGCTACGTTCCTTTACTCTCGGCAACGGCTACTACAAGCGGTATGTCGAGTGTGTCTGGCACGGCACCAGAAAGTAGGCATCCCTATACGGGGCGTCGATCCAACCTCCATTGCGACCGGCATCCGACCAACTCTGCATCCGTACTAGTTAACACCGAATCAGAGCTGTCGTGCTTTTGGCAAGTCGTATGGTTCCGTACAAATCATAGAACACGAGCTTGCCAGGAACATCATTGTTTTTCGTCTTATGACCAAACAATCTACATCCAGCAATCAACCCATTTCATTATCTTTGGTTAAGGCCGGATGCTCACTCAGGCATGTAAAAATCTTGGCCAAATATCATTTTCATGCTAAAATATGTATTTTGACTTCGCACACAGTCATATGCAAATGCAGGCTTTCCACTAGTCACCTCACCCAGGGCGATTAACCCCCAATCAACGATCGACGCCAAACAGTCATTCCAGCCAATCAATCACACCATCCAACGAGGCAATCAACACAAACATGAACAATCAATCCGATTAGGCCACATAAAGGCTCGAATTCATGCAATAATTATTTATTAGTCAATCCGACTTAACGTCGTCGATCGCTCGCTCGTCTCTAGCCTATCGCTCGCTCTCCATCAAACAACGGCAATCCATTGTCCAATCAATCAATCAATAATTCTCTAACAACAACTAGCCACAGACAATTTAATCAGTCCGGCTAACCAAATCGATCAGCCATTTATCCTAATCCCAATTTTTATTTAGACCGGCCCCGATTGTGTACCTAAAATCCACAATTGACTAAACGACTAATCCTAGGTACAATTGGCGCCCTAACCAAGGATTATGGTCAACTCACTATCAAATTAAGCTCAGGCGGTCTCAACGGACGGCGACGGCGAACGGCAACGACGGCGGCGGCGACGGCGGTGGCGGCGGCTAAAAACATAAAATCTCGGGAATGCCTCAAGGAAGTCTCGCGAGGTCAATGGGACAGGTGGCCGGCGACGGCGAAGCTCCGGCGAGCGGCGGCGGCCTAAAACAGAACCGGTCAGCAGGGTTAAACAGGGGAACCGGGCTATTTTCTAGCGATTCACGGCCCCACGGGCCGGGACCAGGCCGGCCAAGGCCGGAGATCTCACCTAGGGGTCAAGGGCCACCTACGGGACTGGCCAGAGGCGGCGGACGGTGGCTGGGAGCGGCGGAGCAGTAGCGGAACAGAACCGGGCGCAAACAGGGTCTTCACGCGGCAGAACATGGGCGGCGGTTCGGGCCACCACGCGCGGGAACAGGGGCTTTCTGGCCACCACGCGCGGAGGCGAGCTCGGCTGAGCTGAGGGAAGGTGTAAGGGAGTCTTGGGAGTACGATGGTGGCGGCGGTGAGCAACGGCGGCGGCCGGTTCGGCCGGATCTGAAGATTAACCGGACCGGCCCAAAAACAGGGCACCGTGGGAATCGGGGCTAATTACGGTGGCTCCGGTGGCTAATCGGCGGTGGGGTGGCTTCGGCTTGGTCGAGGGGAGGCTGGGGGACGTGGCCGAGGTGGTGGGTGGCGGCGGTGGCGCCGCGAACGGCCGGAGACGAACTGGGTCTCCTCGGGTCAGGGGGGTCCGAAAACAGGGCAAGGCGTTGGCAGCGGTTTCGCGGACGTCCGGCGGCCAACGGCGGCCAGTCTTGGCCCTACGGGACGGCGGACGATCGGTGAAGGTGATGGTGGTCAGAAGTGGGGCGGTGGTCGGCGCAAATCCGACGGGAGGAGGTGGAAGAGGGGAGGTGGGCGTTCGGTCGGGGGAGGGGGTCGCGCCAGCAGAAAAGAGAGAGAGAGAGAGGGAGAGAGAGAGAGAGAGTGGGCTGAGTTGACTAGGGGGCCCACAAGAAGACTTTTGGGGTAATTTTGTCTCATTTGCCAATATACAAGGGCAAAACGGTCTTTTGACAAATCGGGACTGAAACAAATTTTCGGTACAATGGACGAAGAGTAATTTGGTAATTTTCATAGGCTAGGCTTGGGTCGCGAGGATTGAAATCCTAATTCACGGCAACTAAGAATTTCGAAGCAAATCTAAACCGACTGAAATTCGAATTCGTCCAAATGTCGTCTCTGCAGTCATTTCGATCCGATATAATTTAACGACTGAAATTCAATATTAAATCCTTTTATTGAATTCAAGCACTTTACTGAAGTCGGATTTCCAGGGCGTCACAACTCTCCCTCACTTAGGAAATTTCGTCCTCGAAATTGAAGTACTGCTACAATCCTTCAAACGAATAAAAATACTTAGTCCTCACTACTTCGGTTCTTGAAACATCCTCAATCTTTTTAATAGTTCTTTCGGGTTCATGGTGTTACCAAACCACCTTGACTAGCATAATTGTCTTGTTCCACCTTACTCGCTCTTTCCTATTCACGATTCTGACTGGACTTTCCACATGTGATGCTCACTCATCTAGATCAATTTTCTCAACTCAGTACCTAAGCGGGTTCAATTCGCACTTTCTTAATATCGGCACGTGGAAGATGTTACACTTGAGTACGCCTCAACGGCAACACCAGATAGTACGCCAAATTCTCAATTCTTTGCAAAATCTCGAAAGATCTGACATACCTTGGACTTAACTTTCCTTTATTTCCAAAACGAGATGTCCCTCTTCATAGGCGACACCTTCTACAAGATATAATTGTCCATCTAGAATTCCATAGGTCTTCGCCTCTTAATGGCGTAATTTTTCTGATGACTCTGCACTGTTCTCTGTCTGTTTCTGATAACACTGATAGCGTCTAACGACTAATCTACTGATTCTGATTCAGTAACTTCTTTTCTTTTTCCAACTTCGTCCAAATAGATTAGCTTTCTACACACTCTACTACACGATGCCCCAAAAATCACTACTTTAATGCTTCGCTACTGTCTGTTAGTTAGGCAACTTCAACAGGTGCAACAGTTCCTCCCAATTACTCTTGAAATTCAACTCCAAGTCTTAAACCTGTACTCCAAAGTCTGATTTGTCCTTACAAACTGACCATCCGTCTTCAGATGATAGGCCATACTGAACTACACTTTCATCACCCCAGAGTTCACACTATGCTCGCTTCAAATAAATCTTTATTTCTACTGAAAGAATCAAGACCACAATGTGACTAACGAATTCAAGTCAGATTCAAACTTACGATCCTCATTTATCAATAAGCCGCAATTCCATATCCACAATTCGTTTAAGCAGGGTGAACCATTCAATCCTAAGGATTCAACTCGACTGTGACCATCTAACCTTACTGTCCCATTCAACTGTTGATTGTCCTAGTAACCGCAGTAATTATCTATTCCTCACAACTCGATTAACTATTTCTTACTTCCAATGAGCAGAGTTTAACGCTGCTTCTCCTCTTGATCCAAAGATGTCAATCATGACTAACACTAATGGCAATTTGGGCATTCTGTTTACATGAAGAAGGTCGACTAATGATTCGCCTTTTTATCCGTCAACTCCTTGTGGTCTGAAGTTATCACTTGTCGATTCTAGAAACATTTGACGAATTACTGAACTCGGGCTCCAAATCCAACTGAGGGTCAGGATATCCATTCTGACAAACAGGGTCAGCTCACAAGCGAATGACGAGTGGAGGACCACCTCAAATGTTCCAATTTAGGGTTGGAATCACCCGTTCCCAAACTGATAGTACCATTGAACACTATCAAGATCACCTCTCATGACCAACTCAAGTTAATGCAGGATTGGTTCAACTCGATCCATAGTTCTCCAGCAACACAACACATAATCCAGGGTAGCTAATCCTTGACTAGTGTGTGGCTGGTACGGGGTTCTAGTACGAATCGTTCCTCACGGGGTCCATGGCCATCCTGAATATCGATCAATGCTAGCTCGCAAATCATGCCACGAATCAATCCCTGGTTAACTTCAGGGTGATCCTATGGTTGACTTACAGCTGAGCCAGATCAACCCAAATCGATCCATGCTTCAGTTCAGATCGCCACACAGTCGAACCTCAATCAGCACAGCCAACTGGTAATTCAGGCCATCATCCACGTCGAGGGCAACCTCTAAACTCTCGGTGGCTTCCTCAACCCTTGGTCGTTGTTTACCAACAGTCCGAGTCTTAACTTGGGTCGGTTCTAGATCTTGGGGTGTCACTTCTATACCAATCTGAATCTCTTCACACTGTTGAAACCTGCACCTGTATCATCAATTTGCTTACTGCACTCTAGACTGAGTCATTTATCTCTTGACCTCTTGGAAGTTTCATAACCACTCCATTGTGATATTTTCCCACCTTTACTCTAGAAATCCCAACGACAGCAGTAGTCCACTAGGCTTGTAATGCTGCGTTTTGACTTATCGATATGCTAGCTCTTCGCCATAAGCTTGGCCGTATCAATCTTTCTGTCAATCCCTTAGTGACCTTATCTTTAAATCTTGGTGCCTCATCCAGCTATTCGGACCAACACTGAAACTACTATGGTGAGTTCCGATCGATTTTCTGTTTTACCAAAAGCAAGACCCTTATGATCATTACTCCAAGAAATCATGCGGCCCTACAATGCTTCCGATACGCCACTCTGATAACTAGCCTTCTTTAATTGTCACATCTCGCAATCTTAATCTTATTCAGGGGTATCTCAAATCTCAATAATCCATGCATCCAACTAGTGATCCTATCACGTCGTCCATCCTTAGACTTTATTCCGAACTTTCCTTGTTTGTCTTCACTGTCCTTGTTCTATGCACATGTCTAAGGCTTCATTAATTACCATCCCCAGGCCGTGTACACTTCACCATGACCTTATTAAGTTACTAGTCGACTGAACCATACGGGCCTCAAGTCATCCCAAGACTGCCTTTGACATACTGTAAGATCTTCTCAAATTTTACGAAGCACATAAGTCCTACTAACCCATGACATCTCAATTCATCCACAATCTTCTGTTCTTAACACGAAACACAACACAACGTATTCACCACATGTTCTTCACTTTGAAATCCCAGTTTAAACACGTGTAGTGGAAGGCTCTCCTCGTTACTCATTATCTAATACCTATCCTCACATCAATTCTTATCAGTTCGAAACTTTCGACTTCCCGAGGGACCATTACATCTTAAAGATCATTCTCTTAATCCTCACTCGCTTTCTTGCGAGTATCGGTCATATCACATAATTCTAGCTTTCACAACCCACCAATACAAGTCGCCTCATTGCCAAACCGTACTGACGAGTCTAGTCCACCAATAACTTCCTTTCACAAAATCTCTATAACTCGCTGAACTTAAGAAGTTTCGAGCACTTGTCGATATCAGCGGTCTTGGTCAATCCATGACCAACTTAATCTTAGTCGATCCCATGGATACTCTATTACCAGAAATTACAAGCCCTACGAACCACACGAGTTAACCAAAACTCGTACTTATTAAACTTGATAGTCACTTATACCCTCCTTGGGTCTTCGATCGAATGCTACTCACAGTTATCCCAATTCCTCAAGTACGACAGGATGTCTCTCATGACGCTATCAACAATCGATCCAAATATTTTTCTCGATCACCCTATTCGTTGGACCCCATAAAAACAACATGGCCATACGTCTGACCAAACGGCATCATGGTAAGTTCATAGAGCCTATAACATGTCCTTAATATCATTCTCGACATACTCTCATTTTTTTATCCTCAACTGATGACATCTCGCCCGTAGATCAACCTTAGTGAATACCGAAGCTCATTATGGTTGGTCAAATCTTTCGCTTATCCTTGAGAATGAAAACTTATTCTTGATCCTCATCTGATTGAATTGTTCACAATCAATACGTAACTTCAACGGCCTTTCTTCATTTTCCTCATGAACATACATGTACATCTCAGAAGGACAAACTAGGGCGGGTAAACCCTCTGTCTAACCTTTCACACTTTTGTACCTTAAGGTTCTTAAGCTTCCATGAAGTCATCTCCCTATGGTGCCTCAAAGATCAAATCCATTTTAGGGCAACTCTACCACAAACTCCATTTTTCCCTTTTTGGCTGTAGTCCTTGTAACTCTCGAAGAAAGACATCAGAAAGTTCATATGTGACTGCGATGTCTCTCACCATGGGTTCCTCAGCTACCAATTCAAACACGAACGTCCAATAACTTAATAATCACTCGCCAGAAGACCAGTCGCCTTAGGCGACAAAACCAAACAAGTCGAGACTTCTCCTCGATTAACATCGAGCTCAGAACTAACCAACCTAACGGGTTAAAACTCAGCGTCTCGTAACATCCATTACGACTCTAAAGTAATTCGTGTCCATAACAACATCAAGGTTACACATCATCAGTACGATCATTCTATCCTCATCCTTCATAGCTTACAACCAACCTACCCTCGAAACGTCTTAGAGTAGGCACTACCTTAACATTTAGCGGCGTCAAAGTCTTAACGACCGTTCCGAATGGGTCTTAACTCGGCTCGAACACTTTAGCAATCTACACTCCCGACAGGTACCATACGGGGTCCTGCCCACCCCAACGCAATACCACTGCGAGCTTAGGTATACAGCCTCAAAACTTGCGCAAAGAACACGTGCGCACACTCAAACACTTAAAGGTACAAATAATAGTCACATGCACAACGGTTAAATTCTTACTAACTATCACAAATCTCAACGCTCCTTATTACTCCAGACCAATGACCAGATAGATCAGGCTAACCTCGCTCTGATACCACCATGGGCGGGGATGTCATGCCCCGACTCTCGAGCCCGCGACATCCCTTGCCAAATCACCATGAGGTCATAGAGATAGCGTCCCAGGCACACTATTGACCTATCACTTATTTATGCAAGCGAAAACGTTCTAACTCCCTGACAACATAAACAAACAGGGATAGAAAAGTAGGCAATCACAACCGTCATTGATAAAGAATCAATCATAAAACATATATACCAGAAAACCAATCAAGACCTTATCAATACTAAGGAATGTACACAACCCCATACTTCGGGTGATTAGACAAACCTCAAAAGGTCACTTGGTCAGGTGAGGTCAACTTCTCACTTACTTCAACAGACTACTCCAAACTACCAATCCTTGGCGTTCACGAGACTTCACCACTTGAGACCTGAAATTGTTAACCCACGACGGGGTGAGAATAAATCTCAGTGAATCAAGCCTAAGCTCGGTTAGGAAACTGATTCGCCCAGGGCATCCTAACCGAAGCCCACAGATCACACATGCACATATAGGAACTATCCATAGTTAACAATATAACCATCATCCACGTGCACACTTACCAGCTTCAGCCATACATAATGCAATGCTTGACATGACTCAGCAGTCAACGTCAATCAGTCACTCAATCACAGCATTACAGCCACCAGTATGCACAGGACATTCACCAGGACAATGCACATGACACAATAATAACTCGAACACCAGTGAGTATGAATTTCCGTCTTCCTACTCCATTGGTCCCATTCCAAACGTCGTAGTCGGGATACATTCATACTTACCCATGTACGAAGTTACATTGCACTCAATACTTTTATTAACGATGATCGTGCCACCGGCACATGAGATGATTTACGCTAAAAAGGGCGTGATTCAACTCTCACAAATAACGCGATCTAACACCTTAGTGTGATCCAGCATTCTATCGGTAAAACCGGGCTACGTTCCTTTACTCTCGGCAACGGCTACTACAAGCGGTGTGTCCAATGCGTCTGACATGGCACCAGCAAGTAGGCATCCCTATACGGGGCGTCAGTCCAACCTCCATTGCGACCGGCATCCGACCAACTCTGCATCTGTACTAGTTAACACCGAATTAGAGCTGTCGTGCTTTTGGCAAGTCGTATAGTTCCGTACAAATCATAGAACATGAGCTTGCCAGGAACATTATCGTTTTTCGTCTTATGACCATACAATCCACATCCAGCAATCAACCCATTTTATTATCTTTGGTTAAGGCCGAACGCTCACTCAGGCATGTAAAAATCTTGGCCAAATGCCATTTTCATGCTAAAATATGTATTTTGACTTCGCACACAGTCATATGCAAACGCAGGCTTTCCACTAGTCACCATACCTAGGGCGATTAACCCCAAATCAATGATCGACGCCAAACAGTCATTCTAGCTAACGAGGCAATCAACACAAACACGAACAATCAATCCGATTAGGCCACAAAAAAGGCCCGAATTCATGCAATAATTATTTATTAGTCAATCCGACTTAACATCGTCGATCGCTCGCTCGTCTCTAGCCTATCGCTCGCTCTCGATCAAACAGCGGCAATCCATTGCCCAATCAATCAATCAACAATTCTCTAACAACAACTAGCCACAGACAATTTAATCAGTCCGGCTAACCAAATCGATCAGCCATTTATCCTAATCCCAATTTCTATTTAGACCGGCCCCGATCGTGTACCTAAAATCCACAATTGACTAAACGACTAATCCTAGGCGCAATTAGCGCCCTAAACCAAGGATTAGGGTCAACTCACTATCAAATTAAGCTCGGGCGGTCTCAACGGACGGCGACGACGGCGGCGGCGACGGCGGCTAAAAACCTAAAATCTCGGGAATGCCTCAAGGAAGTCTCGCGAGGTCAATGGGACAGGTGGCCGGCGACGGCGAAGCTCCAGTGAGCGGCGACGGCCTAAAACAGAACCGGTCAGCAGGGTTAAACAGGGGAACCGGGCTGTTTTCCGACGATTCACGGCCCCACGGGCCGGGACGAGGCCGGCCAAGGCCGGAGATCTCACCTAGAGGTCAAGGGCCACCTACGGGGCCGGTCAGAGGCGGCGGACGGTGGCTGGGAGCTGCGGAGCAGTAGCCGAACAGAACCGGGTGCGAACAGGGACTTCGCGCGGCAGAACAGGGGCGGCGGTTCGGGCGGCTTTCCGGCCACCACGCGCGGCGGCGAGCTCGGCCAAGCTGAGGGAAGGTGAAAGGGAGTCTTGGGAGTTCGATGGTGGCGGCGGTGAGCAACGGCGGCGGCCGGTTTGATTGGATCTGAAGATAAACCAGACCGGCCCAAAAACAGGGCACCGTGGGAATCGGGGCTAATTGCGGCGGCTCCGGTGGCTAATTGGTGGTGGGGTGGCTTCGGCTTGGTCGAGGGGAGGCTGGGGGACGTGGCCGAGGTGGTGGGTGGCGGCGGTGGCACCGCGAACGGCCGAAGATGAACTGGGTCTCCTCGGGTCGGGGGGGTCTAAAAACAGGGCAAGGCGTTGGCGGGGGTTTCACGGACGTCCGGCGGCCAACGGCGGCCAGTCTTGGCCCTACGGGACGGCGGACGATCGGTGAAGGTGGTGGTGGTCAGAAGTGGGGCAGTGGTCGGCGCAAATCCGACGGGAGGAGGAGGAAGACGAGAGGTGGGCGTTCGGTCGGGGGAGGGGGTCGCGCCAGTAGAGAAGAGAGAGAGAGAGAGAGAGAGAGAGAGAGAGAGAGAGAGAGAGAGAGAGAGAGAGAGAGAGAGAGAGAGAGAGAGAGAGAGAGAGAGAGTGGGCTGAGTTGACTAGGGGGTCCACAAGAAAACCTTTGGGGCAATTTTGTCTCATTTGCAAATATACAAGGGAAAAACGGTCTTTTGACAAATCGGGACTGAAACGAATTTTCGGTACAACGGACGAAGAGTAATTTGGTAATTTTCATAAGCTAGGCTCAGGTCGCGAGGATTGAAATCCTAATTCACGGCGACTAAGAATTTCGAACCTAATCTAAACCGACTGAAATTCGAATTCCTCCAAACGTCGTCTCTGCAGTCATTTCGATCCGATATAATTTAACGACTGAAATTCAATATTAAATCCTTTTATTGAATTCAAGCACTTTACTGAAGTCGGATTTCCAGGGCGTCACAGTCGTGGCTCCTCGTACAGTTCATTATGCTGTTGTACTCCGAATTTTGCGATATCTCGTGGTACTCTGGCACGTTCAGTTTTTCTTCCATCGACTTCCTCACTTGCTCTTCGTGCTTACTTTGACGCTGATTGGGCTTCGGATGTTACTGACTGCAAGTCCATTACAGGATTTTGTATCTTTCTAGGTGATTCTCTGATTTCTTGGCATGCCAAGAAGCAACCTGTTGTATCTTGCTCTTCCATTGAGTCTGAGTATCGCGTTGTGGCTGACACTACTGTTGAGATTATTTGGCTTCGTTGTCTTCTTGCTAATCTTGGTGTTGCCTCCTTTGCTCCCATTCATCTTCATTGTGACAACAATAGTGCTATTCATATTGCTACAAATCCGATGTCTCATGAGCGTACCAAGCACATTGACATTGATTGTCATATTACGCGCCATCAACTCCAAGCACATATCATTTCTCTTATCTTTGTGGCATCTGTAGCCCAGCTTGCTGACTTATTCACCAAATCTCTTACATCACGCGTTTTGCTGATCTTCTTTCCAAACTCTCGTTGGTTGATCCACCTTGAGTTTGAGGGGGTGTTAGATATATTGTATATATTACGAGTAGGTCTTTTATGTATTTTCTTTCTTGTTCTTATTTGTATGTATATTTATATTGGCCTAGTGTCTAATTGTAAATTACAATTCCATTATTCAATTCTCAAATCTATCAGATACATGATCAAGAATACGCCATCATTTTTCAGGGAAAAGAACTCTTCTTTTGTACTTTTTTGGTGGTTTTCTTTTGCTCCCTTGGCCCAATTTTGGTGATTGCTTTCATGCATCCATCACTTGTGTAGACTTAAACGTGGCTTTTCATAGACTTATGTTCGGGTTGCCCAAATAAAGTATAGCTCAAATCTTTGCGATCAATAATCGCATTACTACATTAAAGAATTTCTCCTTCCTCAATTGAGATCGAGTCGAGTCGAATAATTGAGAATAGATCCTGAACTTAGACTTGCTGTTCTTGCTAGACTTAATAGCAGGAGGGGGTGAATAGTTTAATATAATTGAACTTCGATAAATAATACGGAATTGATGTAATCGAGTTCAATATACGCATTTGTCTTGTGGTGTAATATCAGAGGGCATTTGGTAATTTGATAATTCAGGACTGAATGAAATTTGGTATACTAGGGAAAAGGGCATTTTGATCTTTTCACAGGCTAGGCTTGGTCAGGATTTGGCTTGGGTGCAAGGATTTTCAAAATCGCGTCGACTAAGATTTTCGGAACCTAATTTAAACCCATTGACATTTCTTGAATCGTCCAATATTCCACTTAAGTCTTTGCAATCCAATTTTACAGACTGAAATTCAATATTATTCTTTTTATTGAATTCAGGAACTATACAGAGGTTGAATTTCCAAGGCATCACAAATGCATACTGGATT
This sequence comes from Rhodomyrtus psidioides, assembly GCA_021437785.1. Taxonomy (NCBI): domain Eukaryota; kingdom Viridiplantae; phylum Streptophyta; class Magnoliopsida; order Myrtales; family Myrtaceae; genus Rhodomyrtus; species Rhodomyrtus psidioides. The sequence continues at coordinate 3,881,368 of JAILYB010000044.1, read as the reverse complement.
GGCCCATTTTTTGGCCCGTTCTGCCATCGGTCAAGAAATAACTCCGGCCTTAGTTAAGTAAAGATTTAAATACAACAAAACATATAGTACCTCGTACTTTGTTGGGGAGGACATGATTTTCTTCTCCAGATATTAGGGTAAATATGTGACGCCCTAGAAATTCTCCTTTTGTAATTGGCCGAATTTGATAAAAAGGAATGAAATTGAATTTCAGTCGGCATGAAATTTGGATCGTAAGGAATTAAGGGACAAATTTTGGACGAATCCCGAAATATCAGTCAGTTTAGGTTAGGCTCCGTAATTCTTAGCCGTTGCGAATTAGGATCGAAATCCTCACGCCCGAGCCAAAATTCGTTTAGTCTCGAATTATAGAATTACCCAAATGCCCTTCAATAATGCACTACAAGACAAATGATTCAATTGTGACTTGACTAGTGGGCCCTTCGATCAAATCCCTACCTACCGGTCAACTTATTTCACCAACCATTCTTACTCTCTCTCCTCTCCCTCTTGCTCACGCTCATTTCTCACTTCCCCCCACGTCTGTCCTGCCCCTGTTCACGCGAACGCTTCTTCCTCCTCATCCTTCTCCCTTCCGCTCAGGTAATGTCATCTCTGACCACCACCAGACGCCTCCTCCGACCCCTCGTCGCCTCCTGTCGCGACCCTCTCGCGGAGGAGGGCTAATGGGCCGCCCGATCGTCGCCTGATCGGACGCGGGCCTCTCCCAAGGTCCATTACCCAAATCACAACGGCTGGATTACGTGGTCGACCTTCAATGCGGTCTGGTGACATGTGATATGTATACATGCCAAGGAGTCGCCACCAATCGTTTCATGGAGGGTACGATCGGAAACCCTATCAAATAGTTGGGAGCGATATATTCGATTATGCGGAAACCAGAGAAATAGGTTCGGGGACTTAGTTACGTCAACTGCTAGAGTTGACGCCCTTTCGGTACCTACGCTGAATGGTTTTATCTGACCTAAAGATTTCATACATATGGGTGAGGTATAGATTCTAAATTTAGGAGTTCATGTAGATGGAAATGTCTACCCTATTACTCACAATCATTAAAAGTAAATGCGCAAATCAAGGATCCAGTACATGCGGATAAAACACATGAAAGTAGCATGGCATCCCTAGTAAGGCCCTATCAGCCGGGAGAAGTATCAGTCAAGGCTTAGGAGTGATTTGGACATGATTCGCCCATGAGGGGCAGAATCGTAATTTTAAACAATTCAGGGACAATTCGCCTCGAAAGGGAAAATTTGTCATTTTAGATGAATTGGGAAGTCAAAAGATGGGGGAACTAGGATTGGCCATCAATCTAATCCATTTCCTATTTTTCGGGAATTTCTAGGATTTTTCTAGAATTTAAAAGTGATTTTACTCTTGGAGGGGTAAAGTCATCATTTTAGACAAAGATGAGAACTAAAAATCCCAAATATTAGAGTTGGTCGTCCACCTGACCCAAACCCTAATTCTGAGCAATTTTCAAGACTCGACTAAAATGAGGAAGACGATTTACCCTTTGAGGGGTAAAATCGTCATTTTAGGGAAAATGATTAGATTCGAAAATCCCAACAAAAGGATTCGCCGCCTAACTAGCCATATCCTAATCTAGGCATTTTCAACCTATCTTAATATACGAAGCAGGGACGAATTACCCCTAAAGGGTATTGTCGTCAATTCTTGGAAGAACGGATAAGAAATCCCACAAATAAGATTGACTAGTTGTCTGTGGTTAATCCTTAATTTTTGGGGATTTCTAGAATGTCTAGGGATTTTTCGCAATTTTCCTACATTTTTTGGAATTTTCTGGGATTTTCTAGAATTTTTCTGATTTTTTTTTATTTTTAAAATCATTTTCTGATTTTTTTTATTATTAAAAAATGATTCGGATTGGGTCAACCCGACCCACTCGTGTCGGAACCAGGCCCAAACCCGAACCGCCGAGCCAAAACCAAAACGACGCCGTATCTGCGCATTTTTTTATTTTCGGATTCTCCTGCTCTAATCCGACGGCCCTCATTGCACCACGTGGATAGTCCACGATCGCAGGATGGTCTGACTGGAACCTACGGTTCAGATTGAATGGAGACTTGACTAGAGCCCTTTGATCTGACTACTTAAACCTATGGCCACGATTAAAACGTGAGGCTTGATCTGGACCGTCCAGTCATACTAACCTAAACGACGTCGCCTACAAACTAACCTAAACGGCGCCGTTTCAGCCAATTTCGATTTTTTGATTTAAAACTATTTTTGGATAATCCTATTTACTAATCGGACGGTCACCATTTATTGGACTCGATTAACCCTGACCGTCCGATCTACTTATTCGAATAGCAGACTCCTAACGGCCTGCTGACTGGACTGACACGTAGACCAATGGCCGAATGCCACCTAGGACTTTGACTGTTTGACCGGCCACGTCATCTTCGTCTTCTACCTCGCGACAGTCTCTGAATGGACGGCCACGACTCTCCGGCGATGATCCGATGGTAGGATCTTGATGAAATCACGCGTGACCAACACTAATCGACTCGCAATCACTTCTAGTCTAACATATCTGAGAATTGGAGCACCTAATTCACAAGATCGCGAGCATCAAGCAGAATGCCGAGTATGGCCATGGCAACCTAATAGCTCGATTCATAGCGAATCATGGCAATTCAGTCACAGAATATTACCAATGGAGGTTCGGAAGACTTACCTCGAGCTCTGATTGAGCTCGCTCGGCCCAGATTTGGCTGGGTGACGTTGAACAGTGGTTCGGCAATGGAGGTTGGATTGGAAGACTTGATTGGATGTGTTAAGCCAAAATCGATGCAAACAAGATATGCGACAGTGGTCAGTAATGCCCCCGGAACAAAACGCACACATTAATTGCAAGAATAAACAAGAAATGCATGAGTCGCCATTGATACCCAGTAAGAAGCTCGAGACTTTGACTCACCTGTTCAGGCAATCTCAGGCCGTGCGGCCGACGGCGATTGCTTCCCCAGAGCTTGGGCGACCTCCTCACGACTTCGTCAAGCTTCGGTTTTGCCTAAGGAGGCCCAACCAGTGCTCTGTAAATCCGAGCTCCACCCTCGACAATGGCGATGGAAGGGAGCTCTTTCTCTCTCTTTCCCTCTTTCTGTTCGATTCAGTTCCTCTCTCTCTAACTGAATCCACCGTCCCCTTTAACAAAAAACCCTCGTAGGCTTATATAGCCTTCTCGAATTTTGGCGCCGAACGGGAGATGCGAACTAACTCGAATTGCACATGCAGCCACGTGCTTTTAGGCCCAAAAGACGTCGGGGAGGATGGGCATTTCCGTCCAACTCCGGCGGGCTTCATCTCGTGCAAATTTGGCATGAATTTGTCTTGCGTTTGAGAATGTTGACTTTCGCAGGTTTAAAGGTTTGACTGACCTCGTCGGAGCTCGTCCGGCGGTCTTTTGTCTTGGGGCCAGTCTTGATCGAAAGGTCTTGAGGTAAGGAACAAGACGCCCACCAATGCTTCTTCAACTGCCGCTGATTGCCTGGTCAATTTTGTCATCAAAATCAGACCTTCTACTGTTCATCTGCGCAGGATCCTGAGGAAGACGAAGACACTGTAGCGGACCAGTTCGACCGGCGGTCTGACCGGTCCGAACCGGTTCCGGCTTATAATTTTCCAAATTGGACCTCAGAATCGAATTTAGGGCATGGATTTTATCTTAAAATGAGGTTTTGCCCAAAAGTTCATATCAATTTCTATAAAAACCCCAAATTTTCATGTAATTGCAATTTGGGAAATTGTGCAATTGATGGCTCAAATGATCAAATTGGCCCAAATTACCTATGCCAATCGATTCAAAATGGTGAAACCCATTGGGCAGTATATTTAATTTGCAATGATAGTCATTGAATTGAAAGTAATTTCAAATATGCCCAATTTCAATGACTAAAATGCAATTAAGTATCCAATTTTGCCAAATTCGTGCAATTGAGCAATTTGTGCAAACAATTGGGCTAAATTGCAATAAGGGATAATTAGATTGGATGTCAAGATCCTAGAAAATGCCAAAATTGTAAATTAAAAGACTCAATTGACATTTTTTTTAATCAAATTCAATCATACGTGTTACAAAGGAACATGGAAAATTGAATATGATTTTGGACTTTTTGTGAGGTCAAAAAGATAAGGGATTTAAAATAAAAATATTGGCTATTCTTCCATATTTTTGTGACCTCAAATGCTATTTTTCTTGATTTTTCTAGTATTTTCCTAATTTATGAAAATATTAAAAAAATACGAAAAATATGAAAAATTATTTTTTTTGTCAAAAATGGTTCCTTAGGCTTGGCCAAGGCCACCAAAGTTGATTTTGCAATTTTTTGACTTGTTATGGATTTTGTTTATAATTTTTCTTCAAAGAAATGACAAAAAAAGACTGATCGAAAATTAGGTGTCAACACCGCCTCGACCCCAGTTCGGCCGCCACAAGCCGCTAGAGTGGCCCGAACAGACCCGTCGACCTCCATGCTCTATTTTGGCGTCAGAGGGCCGTTCGAGCTTCGTTCTTCCTTGTCGTCGGTCCCGACGGCCAACCGGCGTTGCCTCGTCGTCCTTCGGCCTCACCACAGCCGTCTCGAAGCCCTGTCACCACCCGTCACAGAACAGAGCCGCCGAGGAAGCCGGCAAACCCCCAAACCTCGTTCGGTACCTTGTTTTGGAGCCGAGCCGTCTTCGAGGCCATCCCGCCACATCTCACCGCCATCCGCCGCTCACCATTGCCTCCATGGACCACCCTCGACCCCCTAGCCATCCCTCGAAGCTCGTGGGAGTCAATCGTAGCTGGTAGAGCCCGAAACAACTCCAGACCCGAGCCCCCTGTTTTAGTGCTGCATCTGCCCTATTCTGTTCACGGCTCCTCCGCCTCGGCACCATCGCCCACCGACCACTCCCAGCGACATCCCTCAGCCTTTCACCGTCCCCGAAACCCCAGGAAGCCGATCGTCGCCCGTGGAGCTCGATTCAGCCCGGATCTCCCCTTCAATGTTCTACGCCGTGTCCCATGCTTCCGGCCCGAACTGCTGCTCTCAGCCGTTTCGCCGCCTCCGGCTACCTCTACCCACCATCGTCGCCACCCTCAACCACCCAGTGAGCCCCCGACCTTGGCCAACCCTCCCATTGGCCTTTAGACAGCTTGAAATCCCTCAAACCGACCCGATGTGCACTGGATCTTGTATTTTTTCCACTGTTCCGAGGCTGTTCACTTTCGATCGGAGCCATTCCGACCACCGCGAGAGTTCGTCGTCGCCTCCGTGGGGTCCCGCAAGCTGTCGTTCATCGACATTAGTTCCGGTGAGCTCCAGGAAGTCACTGACCCATGAGAATCGAAGGTTGTCTTGAGGAACCGTTGGGAATTCGTCAAGTTCGGGGTTCGTCGCCGTCGCCGTTCGTCGTCGCTACCGTATCATGACTGCCTGAGCTAGTTAAATTCTGAGTTAACCCCTAAACCTTGGTTAGGACGCTAATTGCACCTAGGATTAGTTAATTAGTTAATCAGGGTAAATAGATAGAATAATCGTGGTTGGTTTAGATTGAAATCGAGTATAGGGTAAATGCCCGCGATTAAATAAGTTAGCCGATTTAATTAGGTTGTCTGTGGCTAATTGGTTGTTAGAATCGATTGATTGATTGATTGTGCATTGATTTCCGTTATTTGATCACGAGCGAGCGATAGATCAGAACCGAGCGAACGATCAATAATTTAATGGAATTGGGATTAATCAAGGCCGTTTGATTAATTGAATTGGTTAATCGATCGTGTCTTGACTGCTTGACTGATTGTAGTTGATTGATTGTGATGTGACGTTAATGAATTCCTGAGTGTTTCATCGTCCGTATCGGGCGCAAGCCTAGTTATGAGTGTCGCGACCCGTCCGAAAGGCGGACGCGGCTAATGGATTACCGATCGCGGGTCTTGGATCGGCGCGAGCCCTCCCAGGCCCATACCAAATCGCGGCGGGAGTATTCTTCGACGATAAGAGTCGATCGCTTTCGACCTTCAGTGTGGTCGTGGTGGCATGTGCAAATTGTGCATGCATTTGGAGTCGCCACCGGTCTTTCTTGGAGGGTAGACCGGAAACCTTACTTAACCGATTGGGAGAGATCGATCAGTTCTGCGGAACCAGAGATTTTGGGTTCGGGGACTTGGTTACGCTGGTGTCATTACCAACGCCCTTTCGGTACCTAACGCGAGTGATTTTCCTAGCTAAGAGTTCATGCAGGCGCAATTTTAGGTGAGGTATGCTTAATTCAGGATTTCATGCAAATTGGAAGACTGTTCCTATCAACCACAATCAATTTAAATGGAAGCGCAATCAAATACATAAATAAATCACACTAACGCACGTCAATTCAAATCAATGGTTTCCTAGTACAGCCATAAGGGCTTAGATGAGGAATGACTTGGGACCAGGGGTAAAATGGGAAAATTTGGGGACGATTCGCCCAAAGGGCAAAATCATCATTTTTTAAGAAGGGCCGGTTTCAAAACACCCAGGATGAGCCTTGGCCAGTTGATTGTGGCCATTTCCTATTTTTTTGGGATTTTTCTAGAATTTTTGATTTTTGATTTTTATTATTATTATTATTATTTTCATCGACAATAATATAATAAACACTTGATTAAGTAAATACGTTAAGCATTAGATTGAAATGAACACACGCGAATCACATCTATAATGACGATATTTAAAGAAACTAACTTTTATATACGAGCTGAATACGCAGAATATACCTGATTGGACACCGATCTTCAATCACCTAGCCCCGACATACGACCATCTCTGTGTACGCCGGCACAATTTTTATTCTTTCATTTTTTATTTTTTTTATTTTTTTATTATCATTATTATTATTATTATTATTATTTAAAAGGGCCGGGTCCGGGTCAGATTCCCGGGCCTGGGTTAGGCCTGTCGGGCCTTGATCAGGTCCGGGTGAGAGGATCCGAATTGGGCCCCAACAGTAACAAGCCCAGCAGCTTCCTTTTACTCTACCGCGGGCCCAGCTCCAGCTTAAAACGAGCCCAACCGGTTACACCCGAAGTCATTCCCTCAAACAGACCGCCCAAATCAAACCATTCAAGCCCATACATCACAAAAACAACGTGGAACAGTCCTCTACTGTTCATCGTCCTCTCCATGCATGCAAAAGGAAAAACCGACGCTTGTGGCCATGACCAAGCCTTCGCCTTCCGTTGAGACGCGCTCGGCACCACCGTCTGCGAGGTGGCGAGGCGGAAGACGGTGCCGCCGGCGAAGCATCCCTGCTGGTGTGTAGCGCTTGACAGAGGGGCGGAGGCCGAGGAGCTTGGCGAGCTGGTAGTCGGCGCCGGGCATGTCAGCGTCGGAAAGTGAAGCAGGAGATGAGGCGGGTGATGGACTTGGGCTGGCTCCGCTCTTGGGTTGCCTTCACGGTGGCCTTCTTCCCTAGCTTGGGGAACTCCACGACCACCACATCCTGCGCTTGAAATTCTCCTTGAGGTCGGTCATGTACCCGTTGTTAGCGATCCAGAGGTAACAGTTCGGGTAATCCACGTGAGGGACGCAGCTTGCCAGCGTGGCGGTCCCGACGGCGAAGACAGTGGTCGGGCCCTCCGCCCGCTAGGCCGCCCTGATCTCCTCTACCGTCTTGGCTGCCACCATGCTCTTGCTCCGATCCGTATCGCTCAAATCGCACGACCGAGGAGCAGAAGGCACGGTCCAATCCGGCTGCGGTTCGAGATCGTCGAGGTTGGTGCAGGACATGGCAACGCGGGCTACATCGGCCCTCGGCTTCGTCGACACGGGACTGTCCAGGTGAGCCCGGACTCAACCAGAAGTGGTCGCTATGGTCCTGATCGAAATGGTGATCGCTCTGGTGGGCGCAATAGGGATAGTGGTACTCGTGGGGGATCAGGAAATGACCGCTATAGTCTGGACTGTTCGGGTCCCTACGAACGTCGCAGTTCAGGAAACTTCCGTTCGGGGTAGGGCGAATACTCCTGGACACAATCGGAGGTTCTACCGTTACCTGCTGGAGGTGTCAAAGTCTCTTCCGTTTCTCTTCCTCATGGTTGTCTGGGTGGACAAGTTGGCTTGGTCAGTCTTTGATGTGTGAACTATGGCTAAAAGAATCAACTGTGTGGTGTCCGTGAATGCTCGTTTTGATGTTTTTGGTCTGAAGACTTTGCTTGCTTGATATCATGAAAAATTTTGTGGCGCGACTGGAGGGGGGAAAGTGACGGGATGAAGCCAAGGTGCTCTCTCCATGATATTCAGTCGTGCCCCCCCTTTTGTAGAAGCTAGTGGTGACTTTAAAGCTCGTTGGACATCCACAAAAAAAAAACACTCATGCCCAGTCCCCTCGTGCCAATGAAGATTCGGATTCCCGCCACCCTAGCTTTCTCTCTCTTTAAATAATCATTCCACTCTTCTTTGTCCCCTTCAATGTCTTCTCTTTCGAAAACAATGGCGCCGCTCCCTTCCTTTTGGCGATATTGTATTCCATTGGCCTTAGGGATCCAGCTCCTCTTTCTGGATCAATCCCCGGAGGGAAAGAGGAGATAGAGTTGAGTGGTTGATGACAAACGGTAAGGCGGCTCGGCGACGAAGGATGGAGGTGGTGGTGGTGGTCGTGCGGATGGAGATGCTGTTTTCACGCCTGCCAGTGAAGATCGAGAGAGCCCGAGCAAGAGAGTCTGTCCGTTCTAAAAAAAATGTGGGCTGCATCTCCCGGAGAGAGAGAGAGAGAGAGAGAGAGAGAGAGAGAGAGAGAGAGAGAGAGAGAGAGAGAGAGAGCCTAAAAAATCAAAATCATGATAATAATAATAATAATAATAATAATAATAGTACTAATAATAAAATAAAATAAAAACATAATCTTTTAAAAGCAAAAGAGGACTTTGACTAATAATTATGTCTCTACCTTTCATTTTTCACACATTTTTCTATTTTTTTTATTTTTCAAAAATAATAATAGATAATAAAATAAAATAAAATAAAATGTTCAAAATTTAGGTGTCAACAGCTGCCCCTCTTTGAGAGGAATCTCGTAAGATGGATCTCCACAGAGGTTTCTTTCAAAGACAAGGTGACACCTGAGTTCTGACCGACTCAACTGGGACAATGAAAGAAGAAATGCTATGACATCAGATCCTTAAGGCTCCTGATAAAGGCTCAAATTAATCCCAGTTTACTCCAGCAATTTGAACATGGGCCGCGAAGAGGGAGACTTACCTGAAGCTCACCTGTCGGACGCTGCCGGTGGCGGCGAGTTTCAAGAAGATACCTAGGACTCATTTTATCCTAGGGAGATTAAGCTCTGACCTGTATGGTAGGTCGTACCATTATGGGATTCCTAACTGGTAGGAACCTAAGGAAGGCGTATCCCACGCTTTGGGATTTGCCAAGGATTTTGATCCGTATGGTGGATCAGACCATTGAGTTAACCCTTTAAGTGACTTTTACTATTGGGTTGACCCTTCAGGCGGTTTCTACCGTTGTGTTGACCCTTCAGGCGGTTTCTACCATGATTTTGACCCTTCAGGCGGTTTCTACCTTGAGTTGACCCTTCAGGCGGTTTCTACCGTGAGTTGACCCTTCATGCGGTTTCTACCATGAGTTGACCCTTCAGGCGGTTTCTACCTTGAGTTGACCCTTCAGGCGGTATCTACCTTGAGTTGACCCTTCAGGCGGTGTCTACCATGAGTTGACCCTTCAGGCGGTATCTACCTTGAGTTGACCCTTCAGGCGGTGTCTACCATGTGTTGACCCTTCAGGCGGTATCTACCTCGATTTTGCTTTGAAAAGGGGTCTCATGACAAGGGTTCTCCACGTCCGATGAGACTGCCTGAATCTTGAAAAGGGGGTCTCATGACGAGGGTTCTCCACGTCCGATGAGACTGCTTGATTTTTGAAAAGGGGTCCTGGGACGAGGGTTCTCCACGTCATGCTAGGACTTTTTCTTTCAAAAGGGTTTTTCTTCCCCCCTTCTTTTGAAAGATCCCAAAACTTGTCGGGAATTCAATTTCGAAGCAGTGAAAGATTTTATCTTGACAAAGCTTCACTTGAGTCTGTTGACGCGACATTCTGGGGGATTGGTGTTTCCAACGGATCCTGCAGAAGTTCGAGCCTGAAAAATTTTTCTTCATCAAGAAAACATTAGCAATCTTAGGGAAGACGACGGTTGTCCATCTGACAAAACCGTATGATTTAAGTCTTAATCATGAAATGTGCGTTTTGATGCTGGAGGTTATCCAAAGCATTCTTGCAACATGCAAATGTGATCACAAATCCCTTGCACGGAAAATCTGGATCAAACAATTTGAAATTTCCAAAAAAAGTTCGTTCAAAACATCTATTGGAGAATTTCTCATCCAAGAGGGCTCCTCACCGCTCTGTGATAATGGTCTTTTGTAAGGAATGCGTTCAACTTCCTACTAACCTGTGCCTAGGTTTTAGGATCATTCGCAGCGCATACATTCTGATCGATCGGGAGGTCTTCCACGGACCGTAATGTCAGGCTTGGATATTGGCTTTCAAAGGGGACCCGCTTTGGAGTCGAGGCCATTGAATGAAAGTCTTCACCATCTGCTCCGGGTTTACAAGTCAAGAACCCTGCAAAATGAGATAGAAATAGTCTTGCTCGTACTTCTTCGAGCTAAGCTATATGTCAACCCAAGTGTCTTAGTCAGAGAAGACTCCTTCGGGGTCGTAACATTGGTAGGATTTGGGACAGAAAAATGCTTGTTTTTGGCCCAAAATTCTTGGAGAGTTTGACATTGGTGATCATTACAGATTTGCTACCTGTCCTTTCTCTTTTGCGCCTTTATTCCGCGCTTGACACCATTTGGCGAGCAGCCTTTTTGGAATTTGGCTCTTTCGGGGATTTCCTCTTTTCCCATCTAGACTTTATTGTGGGTCAATCAAACAGCTTGCACGGGCATCAGCCTTGCTTTTACCAGGCACTTTGCTTTTTCTTGATGCCGGGATTTTTTTTCTCATTTTCATCTTTCTTTCCTTTTTTTTTTCCTTTTGAAATCCCATTTCTCTCATCTTCAGGAGATCCCTTTAGACATATGATCGAAAGTCTAAACATGCTTTTACCATAAATCCAGGAATTTCTTTGTAATCCCTTAGTCTTGAGCTCTTCCGTTTCTAAAGTGATGCTGCATCCATCTTGAAATGTGCAATGATCACCAACGGGTTCATGAAACGATTTTGCAGGCTCAAGTTGGCTGCGCAAAGGATTCGGTGTGTGGGATAGAGAAATGAATGCTTCTCATCATCCTATGGCACTTGGATTACCATATAAACAACACACGAAGATTAATGTTAGTCCGAGCAACAAAATTTCTAACCATTTCTCCTGATGCTGTTGGACTTACTTCTATTCTGCCCCGATGTGGGGTGGTTCTCGACAGGGCTGATAATGAAAACCTCCGTTCAAAGGGGTTATCAATGGTCACCTGTAGTATTTGGGAATATGAAACGAACGCCTCCGTCGTCCCAATCCATGTAATCGCTGCGAATGGTCCCTACCTCCGTAGGTACAGATTCTGCTATCCGATTCACTTCCCTCATCTCTCGAGTGTATGTAGGATGTGTTTGGACTGGGCTCGCCTCTCTTTTGAGTAAACTTCCTTTTGAATGATTTGACAAATAATCATATTTGGAAAAATTCATTTCTTTCTTTCCCAAAATTTATCCATCGAGGGGATTTTGTGATGTATCGTGCATGTTTTATTCATGCTTTGGGCAACCTCCCAATTTAAATCATGAATATCGATGCATTGGAAAATCTTTATGCCGGCTGAAAGGATTCTGACATTTTTTTATCTCCAGCTGACTGGGAAAAGGGATACTTACCTTTCCGTCGCAGCTGCGGATCCCTGCAAATGTAAAAGAAGCATATCATTGTAGGTTCACGAATTTTTCAAAAATTGAAACGATACATCCTACCCTTGGTCATGTACTCTAACGAGTAGTACATGGGATGTAAAAACTTGTTCGTCTGCAAGGCGACTCCCCTGTCAAGGATAAACAATGAGTGTCAATTCATATTCCCAAATTCAAGACAAGTTGGGACGATACAACTTTACTCTTGATTTTCATCACATTTTGATGTTGCATATTGATATGAACAACATCTATCAAATCCGCCTATCCATTCTTGGAGTGTTTGCAACATCAATGGTTCATCTGCCCCCAGTTAGGCAACGTCTGTTCTGTTATTTGAACGCATGGCTCCTTGAGTGCTTTATCCATGTTTATCATCTGAGAAGGAAAAGAAATGAGACATTACTTCGGTATTCGATTGAAGATCGTTTAGGAACGATACATCGTTTAGGAACGATACATCGTTTTACCAAATAGGTGGCTTCGCGGCCAAACGTATTTCGTATTGAAGGGGTAGATCCCATTATGCTCCGCGGGTGATAGTCATTGTTCATGGAACTTGCTCCACGGATTAAGTGATTAATCCACGGCCCTCGGCTTGAAGATGCTCAAAGGGTAATGTTGACACTCACGCGCAATTAGTTCTAGATATTAATGAAAGATGTTCCCGTGGGAACCTTACAGTACGATCAACAACATATTCAATAGGAGTATTCAACCCCTTTCTTGTAAGCATTTTTCATCGAGTAGCCATGCCTTGCATCAGACGTTTGATCACCGGCCTTGCGTCACCACTGCGGTGGTCCTTCGGCTCCAAATTGATCGAGCCAAAGATTGAACTCATCGCCAAGGAAATTGCTCGGGTCTTCGAGCCATTGATGCTCAAGTTGGGTATCAACGATTGTTGGGGGCAGATTTCTTTCATTGCCTTCGTTGTGAGGGATTGGAGTCTTTGAGCTGGAACCTTCATCATTGCCCTGTTGGGGTTGAGACATACATTCCCGAAGAGTATTGATCCAAGTGTCCAGCTCCTCATCAAGGAAATCACCTGTTCTTTTTAGCCCTTGGTGCCCAGATTGGGTGTCATCGACTGCAGGCGAGGGATTCCTCTCTTTGCTCTCGCCGTGAGCAATTCGACCCCTCGAACTGGAACTTCCTCCGATGACCGGCAGGTTCATATGTGCACTCTCTACCAATGCCAGATCCGCTTCAGGGATAGCATTAATGACTGATTCGCGCTCAAACTGAGGAATCCCTATGTGCTGGAACTGTGGCATATACTCTTGAGGAGTATTGAGATAGCTCGGCGGAGCATTCTGATTTGGGTTAGAAGAGTCGCTGACACGACTGCCAGTCCCGTCATTGCTGAAACACAGTTGGGTGCTCTCGGCTTTCCAATCATCGTGGTTGTAATTCTGCCCAGCACTTGAGCTCCAACCGGCTTTATGATGGTTTAACGCTATCCTTCCATCCCTTAGCAATCTCCTATAGTACTTGAGGTGAGACTCAACGTTAATTCTAGAGAGCCCCGGCACATTCATAATCTCGAGTATGCGTAATGGGCTAGCCGAATCAACTCCCAGCTCTCGAATCGCATCAACAAATTTGGTGTGAAGTTCATAGGTCCAGTAAAACCTTGTTCTCTTATCACCCAAAATATCGTCAATACTTCGGTAGCTATTCTCTACGGGATCTAGTCGTTTCAAAAGTTGTCCAGGGAGGGACTCACCGACTTTGGATTGGCTGGCTGCGACAGCGAGTTCGTCATTGGGAGAACTCCACCTGTGATGATTCAGGTCCCATTTCTCAAAGGGTGTTGGTGTTGACCCTATGGTGTTGACTTGCTCATGTAGATCTCCAACGGTATCTGGCTGTGTCGGAAAATGTTGTGGAGAATACGGTAACAGCTGAGCGTTATTCGTCAACAGGGATGGTTCATCGAGGAACACCTCGCCGAGGACAACAGGATTACCACAATTAAGGCAGGTGGCCTTGGTTAGAGCTTCCTTATATCTCGTGCTTTCAGCTTGAAGCTTCTCATTCTCCTCCTTCAGGACCAGTAACTCATGGTCTGTGTATTGCTGTTTCACTCGGGTTCGTTTGTTGGCGAACCAAAACTTGACCTTCGAAAGCTCCAATCCTATCTTTCGGCTCAACTCCATTTTATGTTGTCTGCTTGGAGTGGGGCATTCATTGAAGAAAGCTTCGAGCTCTCGGATTTGGCCTGGAGTGTGGCGTTGTAGTTGCTTCCTTTTCCGACTCCGGTCATCATTGTATACTCCTTCTTCGTAGCTGAAACCTAGAATTTCATCGCTGGAGGAGTCAGTCTCTATGGCCGTCGGGCAGGATTCAGCTCCAGGATCTTCAAAGTTTCCCAGCAGTTCGTGCTCGGAAATGTCCAGGTCGGGCGTTTCTAGCAGATGGGAATAGCTTTTAAACATGATGGATCGGAGTATCTCGGGCTGATCTAGTTCACTCAGCTTTCTCTATTCGCTCTTACGAGTTTGTTCACTCTAGAAATTTTCTCAAGTGATTGTGCGTGTCCTAGAACCATCCTTCAGGCTGCATATGAAGACCAGCAAGCAAGCGCTCCTCCCGAGACCCCGCAATTACTCATCGTCTGTATTCCCCTTTCTTTTTCCTCGTGATAGGATCACAAACTCTCTTGCATTGATTTGGTTTCATCGAGTATTGCGCTCGTCCCGTAGTTCAGTCTTCAAAGTGGTGGGTCTACAATCTTTCAGCGCCTTTTATGATTTGCTAGGCCCGAGAACGTGGGGAACAGCGGCGGATCCGCAATTAATGACTCCGTTTAATTCATTTAGCTCCATGGAAGTTAACGCCATGACCTTCTCTCAACCCCTTTTCATCGTTTAAACGAAAGTGGCATTTCCCCTGTGCATGCTGTTACTCTCCATTTCAACATCTTGGGCATTTGGTGAGGAATGAATTCGTGGCCACTCAAAATTTAAAGACCGTCCCTGGTTTCAGACTTAATCTAACAAGGGATCATCGCAACTGAGCATGACGATGTTCGTCGATAGCGTTGGTTTTCATACATAATTAACTATAGCCATTAAAGAAAAATGTTCCCATAGGAACTTTACAATGGATAAAAAGAGTGACCCCCTCGTGAACATGCTCTTCTTCCCATGGGTGATCGTAGCGACCAACCCATCGTGCCCCGAGTCAGGTGCTAGATCATGGCTGTCCCAGCATGCCAGCTTCCCATTGATTGAACAAGGCATCGAGCCCATCATCAAAGAAATTGTCTGTCGTGGGTTGACCAGCGGCAGGCAGAACACCAGCCGACTGCTGCTCGAATGGAGGAGTGCGCACTCGCTGTACTTGTGACACGTGCTCTTGAAAAGTGTTGAAATGGCCCGGAAGGACATTCTGATCAGCTTTCAGTTTGCTGGTGGTCGGGTTGCTAGCTTGATGGATGCTTAAATTTGGCCGGGTACCTCCTGATGCCTGAGCGTTACAATGGCGGTCCCCCCTAGCTTTTGAGCTCGAGACGGATTCCTCTCGGCTTAGCTCTGCTCGACGCTGTTTTAATAGCTTTCTGTAGGCAGCAAGGTGATTCCTGACCAGTTCCTTACTAAGCCTCGGTACACTCATGGCCTTAAATATGCGTGTCGGAGTTGCTGAATCGATCCCCATTTGGTGAACCACGTCTAGGAATCTGAAATGCAGTTCAGGGGGCCAAGCGAACCTCTTCCTATCGTGGCCCAAAATTGCATCGATGGCTTGACAACTGATTAACTCATCTCTAGCAGGACCCGACCCTATCGAAAATTGTTGTGCATGAGGCTGATATGCTTTGAGCTGGTCGGCGGTAACATCCAGCTCCTTGAAACTGTAGCTCCAATCAAAGCGATGCAAATCCCATCCCCCAGGAGGCATTTGTATCGTCTTCGTAGGATCATCCTGCTCATGCGTGACTCCGGCAAAATCTGGTTGAGCAGGAGATGCCCCGAGGGAGTAGGGTGGTAAATGAACGTCTTCAATCATTGCGTGAGGCTTATCGGGGAATATCTTACCGAGGGCGATGGGGTTATCGCAATGAGGGCAAACGGTAATATTGAGAGCTTCTTCATACCTCATGTTTTCTGTTCGCAGCTTTTGGTTTTCTTCCTTTAAAATCTCGACCACCTGACGTTTGCGTTGAGCCTTCGATTTGGATCTCCTATTTTGAAACCAAAACTGGATCCTCGACTGATTAATCCCCAACTCTCGGCTCAATTCAATTCTCCACTTCTTTTTCATGTGAGGGCTTTTACTGAAGAGGGTTTCCAGCATTTGGGTTTCCTCCTGAGAGTATTGGTGAGGACGTCTTCTTTTCCCGAGTTGAGCATCGTGGATGTCGTTGTCGTCGTCGCCGTGATTTTGATTTCCGTTGCCAGAAGTGTTGGGCTCCATGGTTTTGGTGTTAGACTTGGTCTTGGAATCTTCGAGATCACTCAGTAGTTCAATTTCTGAGATTTTTGAGTCAGTCGCCTCTAGCAGCTGACAGTAACCTCTTAAATATGTTGGATTGAGAAATGTTTGATTGGTTCTTGCCCACTCAGAGTTCTCTACTCTCTCCTGTATGCTCACTCCCTATAAATTTTTCTTCGAGTGACTTTGTATGCTTAGGAGACGCTCTTCAAGCATGAAAGAAAATCATTAGGCAAACGCTCCCCGTCAAGACCTTGAATTTCTCGCTTGGCTTTTCAACGTGATGTGAGTGCTGAATCCTATTAGGGCTTTTTTCGATAGTTGCGCTTACCTCCCACCTAACTCTAATAATGGTGATCCCGACAAATCTTTTACATCTTTTAATTGATAAGCCGGAAATCGCGGACCGAGACGAATCCAATGGTTCACGTGAGGGGACCTCCTGCTTTACCCCCTAACTGGGCTCTACCAGCATTATTACTGAGACCCTTCATCATCCTCGAGTTGCTATAAAATGAGGAATTAATGTGTGGAAGGTTAACGTTCTCGCATAATCAGCCTCTTCCTTCTAATCTCTCTGTTAGCCTCGTCTTATTCTCAAGCCAACCCAACGCAAATGGCCTCCTCCCCCGTACGCACTTTTTCAACTGATGTCTTGGCCCAGTGGGAAAAGCTTTATAACCTACTGGGTCGCGGTTACGCACACATAACCGATCATTCTGCGACCGAGGATGAAATCCGTGTCCTGCTCGAGGACCTTGATACCACTTCTCTCGAAGGTACTACACTGGGGAGGGAATATAGAATTTTCCCGACTCTCATTGCACACTCCTTAGAGGCCTACCGTGCTGCTAATCGGGAGGTTCTCGTGGCTCGCGTCTTGCGAGCTCGTTATGAGGATCGATCTGATCATTTGGTGCTGACCAACTATCTGGCCGATAGTTACAAAAAGGCCGTTGAGTTTGCTAATGAGCGGGTCGCGACGTTGCTTCGCGAGAGGAGAAATCTGGTGGAGCAATTGGCCCTATCCCTGACCACCGGCGAGCATGACCGCCGCAATGTCCTGTTGAGGCTTCAGAGCGACTGGCAGGAAGAACGGCTTGACAAAATAACCGCGGACATAGCTCGCGGGAATGGACTGGTTCAAGACCTGGAAACAATCGCCGAAGAACATGAGGCCAAGGTCGCCGAAGTTAAGGGAGAATGCAAAAGTCTTCTCCTCAGGCTTGCCGACCACGACATGCGGAGTTGGGAGTATGAGCAGAGCATTAATAACATGGAGGGTCAGTTGGGCTCCTTCGTGTCGTTAATTAGGGCTCACTTCGGCTTTACTTTTCTACCCCGAATTGTATGACCTGCTTTTGAAAACCCTCCACTGAGCAAAATAAATGAGAACTCTTGTGTGTGTGTTTTAACTTCTGTATGGTTCATTTCTTCGAGCATCCGAACATCTTCGACTTGGGTGAGCCGAACCATAATACCAATAAGCCGAGCAAATATGTCCTGATTTTATAACTCGCTCATGATCAGATGAGATAATAGCCTTAGACTTGTCCAGGAAAAGATTTCTCTCTATTACCTATTTTTTACCTGCAAATAAAAAGACAGAATCAGAAGGAATAATTTGAAAAAGAAATCAAAAACCCCTTTCAATCCTATGCTCGCCCATGATTAATAAGGACAAGAACTTTTACAAGGGTTTTAATCTTGCGCGAAAAGTTTTTTATCAATATTCCTCGAAGGAAAGCATACTATTGAAAGGAATGTAATTCACAATAATCGCTTTTGATCAATTTCGAGAGGAACGAATTACTCAAAAGTGCGAGGCATAATAACGTGTTTTAAATTTAATTGAAGATACGGCATCCAAATCAAGGCCGTTTTGTTAAGAACGAGAGTAATTTGGACATCTATCTCGTCATTAAATTCAAAACAACGCCGATGTTCTCGATCAATTATCGTGGATTACCAGCGACGTAAAACATGCATGGACCAATTCAAGTGTATAATTCCTTCTAGCGAAATTGGGGTTGGATTACCCTATACGACCAAAAAGGTCGTGCAAGATTTCCAATTTTAATTTCCTCTAAAGGAATTATAAACTTGACTTGGGAGTATTCGGATGATTAGAGAAAATGCCACTATCACATTCCCATGACCTGTCAAAAGAAATGCAACCAAGTTCCATCTAAATGTATACACCAATAGATCCCTAATACAATCACTCTAAGGGGTGAGATAGAGAAAGCCTCGATAAAAATAAACCCTATACAAGAGGACTAGTAATGGAAAATTAAACAAAGGAATGTGATCCTAACGTTTAAGGATGCCCCAAGTTCGATCTGTGACTTCCGGATCACTTGCCCCAACTCGTCATCTTCATTGGACGATATCTCAATAATGTCCATAGTAGGCTCCTTTATTGCTCACTCGGTGCTTGTCATGGGATATCATCCCCTTCGTCTTCTATCAAGGACGTTTGGGAAAAACACACACATCTATCCTTGAAATGGCATTTAATCTAATCACCAGAATGCAATGAATGAAATGCCTATATTTATATGAACTGTAATAGATTCGAGGTATAGAGAGTCTTACCAACCAAACTCGTCGACTTATGTGCGGTTTTAGGTGTACCAACCGCCCAAAGACATGCGCATGAGACAAGTTATGGTGAACTTCTAAAAATCAGAGGGTTTGGCACCTAAGGTTAAGGTTCCCACTTCGAGTTCTAGAAAGAGCCAATTCCATTGCACAGCTATCGTTGCATTGGGACTCGATCCATAGTTCGAAGCGAGCGGAATTGAAAAGTGGATTACCCCGCGTTTTTCCTCACGGAGATTCCATTTTCAATTCCTTCTATTGTGTTCCTATAGGCGACGCCCGGGGTTTTAGGCGCGGTTGTGTGTGTTCACGTGTTGTGATCATCACAATGCAATTCATGCATAGCAGTTTATCAATCAGCACTTCAAATCATCCACACAACATACATTCCTACGCCCAACCTGTATAAGACAATGTTAATCACGGACTACACCCCTTATTTCTCCAATCTGCAAAAACATATAACCCCTATCATGAACGGACTTACCTCACCTTCAAGAGCGCCTGCAAGGTTAGAAAAATCACTCAACGTTTTAATTACGGCCTAAGTCCACTTGTGGTCTAGAACCATAGGTTCTAGAAGAAAGGTCCCCAGTGGAGTCGCCAGCTGTCGCGACCCGTCCGAAAGGCGGACATGGCTAATGGATTACCGATCGCGGGTCTTGGATCGGCGCGAGCCCTCCCAGGCCCATACCAAATCGCGGCGGGAGTATTCTTCGACGATAAGAGTCGATCGATTTCGACCTTCAGTGTGGTCGTGGTGGCATGTGCAAATTGTGCATGCATTTGGAGTCGCCACCGGTCTTTCTTGGAGGGTAGACCGGAAACCTTACTTAACCGATTGGGAGAGATCGATCAGTTCTGCGGAACCAGAGATTTTGGGTTCGGGGACTTGGTTACGCTGGTGTCATTACCAACGCCCTTTCGGTACCTAACGCGAGTGATTTTCCTAGCTAAGAGTTCATGCAGGCGCAATTTTAGGTGAGGTAGGCTTAATTCAGGATTTCATGCAAATTGGAAGACTGTTCCTATCAACCACAATCAATTTAAATGGAAGCGCAATCAAATACATAAATAAATCACACTAACGCACGTCAATTCAAATCAATGGTTTCCTAGTACAGCCATAAGGGCTTAGATGAGGAATGACTTGGGACCAGGGGTAAAATGGGAAAATTTGGGGACGATTCGCCCAAAGGGCGAAATTGTCATTTTTTAAGAAGGGCCGGTTTCAAAACACCCAGGATGAGCCTTGGCCAGTTGATTGTGGCCATTTCCTATTTTTTTGGGATTTTTCTAGAATTTTTGATTTATTATTATTATTATTATTATTATTATTTTCATCGACAATAATATAATAAACACTTGATTAAGTAAATACGTTAAGCATTAGATTGAAATGAACACACGCGAATCACATCTATAATGACGATATTTAAAGAAACTAACTTTGATATACGAGCTGAATACGCAGAATAAACCTGATTGGACACCGGTCTTCAATCACCTAGCCCCGACATACGACCATCTCTATGTACGCCGGCACAATTTTTATTCTTTCATTTTTTATTTTTTTTTATTTTTTTATTATCATTATTATTATTATTATTATTATTTAAAAGGGCCGGGTCCGGGTCAGATTCCCGGGCCTGGGTTAGGCCTGTCGGGCCTTGATCAGGTCCGGGTGAGAGGATCCGAATTGGGCCCCAACAGTAACAAGCCCAGCAGCTTCCTTTTACTCTACCGCGGGCCCAGCTCCAGCTTAAAACGAGCCCAACCGGTTACACCCGAAGTCATTCCCTCAAACAGACCGCCCAAATCAAACCATTCAAGCCCATACATCACAAAAACAACGTGGAACAGTCCTCTACTGTTCATCGTCCTCTCCATGCATGCAAAAGGAAAAACCGACGCCTGTGGCCATGACCAAGCCTTCGCCTTCCGTTGAGACGCGCTCGGCACCACCGTCTGCGAGGTGGCGAGGCGGAAGACGGTGCCGCCGGCGAAGCATCCCTGCTGGTGTGTAGCGCTTGACAGAGGGGCGGAGGCCGAGGAGCTTGGCGAGCTGGTAGTCGGCGCCGGGCATGTCAGCGTCGGAAAGTGAAGCAGGAGATGAGGCGGGTGATGGACTTGGGCTGGCTCCGCTCCTGGGTTGCCTTCACGGTGGCCTTCTTCCCTAGCTTGGGGAACTCCACGACCACCACATCCTGCGCTTGAAATTCTCCTTGAGGTCGGTCATGTACCCGTTGTTAGCGATCCAGAGGTAACAGTTCGGGTAATCCACGTGAGGGACGCAGCTTGCCAGGGTGGCGGTCCCGACGGCGAAGACAGTGGTCGGGCCCTCCGCCCGCTAGGCCGCCCTGATCTCCTCTACCGTCTTGGCTGCCACCATGCTCTTGCTCCGATCCGTATCGCTCAAATCGCACGGCCGAGGAGCAGAAGGCACGGTCCAATCCGGCTGCGGTTCGAGATCGTCGAGGTTGGTGCAGGACATGGCAACGCGGGCTACATCGGCCCTCGGCTTCGTCGACACGGGACTGTCCAGGTGAGCCCGGACTCAACCAGAAGTGGTCGCTATGGTCCTGATCGAAATGGTGATCGCTCTGGTGGGCGCAATAGGGATAGTGGTACTCGTGGGGGATCAGGAAATGACCGCTATAGTCTGGACTGTTCGGGTCCCTACGAACGTCGCAGTTCAGGAAACTTCCGTTCGGGGTAGGGCGAATACTCCTGGACACAATCGGAGGTTCTGCCGTTACCTGCTGGAGGTGTCAAAGTCTCTTCCGTTTCTCTTCCTCATGGTTGTCTGGGTGGACAAGTTGGCTTGGTCAGTCTTTGATGTGTGAACTATGGCTAAAAGATTCAACTGTGTGGTGTCCGTGAATGCTCGTTTTGATGTTTTTGGTCTGAAAACTTTGCTTGCTTGATATCATGAAAAATTTTGTGGCGCGACTGGAGGGGGGAAAGTGACGGGATGAAGCCAAGGTGCTCTCTCCATGATATTCAGTCGTGCCCCCCCTTTTGTAGAAGCTAGTGGTGACTTTAAAGCTCGTTGGACATCCACAAAAAAAAAAAAACACTCATGCCCAGTCCCCTCGTGCCAATGAAGATTCGGATTCCCGCCACCCTAGCTTTCTCTCTCTTTAAATAATCATTCCACTCTTCTTTGTCCCCTTCAATGTCTTCTCTTTCGAAAACAATGGCGCCGCTCCCTTCCTTTTGGCGATATTGTATTCCATTGGCCTTAGGGATCCAGCTCCTCTTTCTGGATCAATCCCCGGAGGGAAAGAGGAGAGAGAGTTGAGTGGTTGATGACAAACGGTAAGGCGGCTCGGCGACGAAGGATGGAGGTGGTGGTGGTGGTCGTGCGGATGGAGATGCTGTTTTCACGCTTGCCAGTGAAGATCGAGAGAGCCCGAGCAAGAGAGTCTGTCTGTTCTAAAAAAAATGTGGGCTGCATCTCCCGGAGAGAGAGAGAGAGAGAGAGAGAGAGAGAGAGAGCCTAAAAAATCAAAATCATGATAATAATAATAATAATAATAATAATAGTACTAATAATAAAATAAAATAAAAACACAATCTTTTAAAAGCAAAAGAGGACTTTGACTAATAATTATGTCTCTACCTTTCATTTTTCACACATTTTTCTATTTTTTTTATTTTTCAAAAATAATAATAGATAATAAAATAAAAAAAAATAAAATATTCAAAATTTAGG
The DNA here is from genome assembly GCA_021437785.1 of Rhodomyrtus psidioides. Classification (NCBI taxonomy): domain Eukaryota; kingdom Viridiplantae; phylum Streptophyta; class Magnoliopsida; order Myrtales; family Myrtaceae; genus Rhodomyrtus; species Rhodomyrtus psidioides. The sequence goes on along the minus strand of JAILYB010000044.1, from coordinate 3,858,682 downwards.
TGTCAACAATGAGGTTGTGCATTCATATGACCTATGTGAGCTCAAACTGCACGATTTAGCATGAAAACGGCCCGAGGCCGAGTCTTTGAGCATGTTTGCATGAGCATCCGGGCTAAATTAAAAACGACAAAATTGGTTGATTGTCGGGTGTCATGTGTGGTCATATGATGGGACGATGAGATTCCTGACAAGATTGTACCTTGACGATCAGAAAAATACGACTTGTTGGAAGCACATCATTCTGTGACGTCAGTTTGATGGATGCTGGTCGCAGCTTGTGATGGACCGAAGCCCTGGAAAGGGATTCCTGGTAGTTCCGTGCCGTGACGATCGGAACCACACGGGCTACTAGAAGTCGTCGTCGGAAGTAAGGGACGATGCCTGGCTCCGCCAGAAGAGTACCAATTGATCAAGGTACTAGGCACCAACTAACCAGTGTGCCAGGCTGACATGCCCTATTCTCGGGCTGACATGCCCTATCTCATAATAAATGGACTACGTGTGACGTCATGTATGTCGTATTGATGTGATGCTTGCCTTGACTGGGTTGCTTGATTGTCATGTCGTGTCTGCATCACATTATGTGTGGCTTCCTGGCGGGTAAGTTACATGTGACTGGATATATGTTCTGCGATGACTGTCATGTCCATGTGGTAGGATATCCTGGGTGAATCAACGCCCTAACCAAGCTTAGGCGTTGACTTCATTGAGATTTATTTCTCACCTCGTCGTGGGATAATATTTTCAGGTCCCAAGTGATAGAGCCTCGTGGATACCAAGACGTGGACTTATCGGAGTAGTCTTGGAGGTCGTGTTAGACTGAACTCGATAGTCTGGGAGTTGTAGATCAGGAGCCGAAGAATGGCTTGTGTTTATTGTCTAAACAAGATAGTGTAATAAAAAGGTTGACTCTGTGAGCTGTCATGATTTGATTGATATGACTGGCTGTTTAACTATCCCTGCTATTTGATTTGTTGTTTAGGAGTTGCACGTTTTCGCATGTGTAATCAAAGATAAAATAAATGGGTTGATAACGTGCCTGGGACGTTATCTTTTATGACCTGAGGCGGTTTGGTAGGAATATCGCGTGCTCGAGGATCGGGGCGTGACATCCCCACCCAAGGTGGTATCAGAGCAAGGTCAGCCTGATCCTTTCGGTCATTGGCTTGGAGTGATAAAGAGCATGGAAATTGGGATAGTTAGTAGGACTGAACACCCTACGCATGTGATCGTTACTTATGTTTTAAGGCTGTATGCCTGAACCCTTGTTTGTTTTGCTTTGGGATGAATATGACTCTATATAGTATCTGCTGAGAGTGTGGTTTGTTAAACTGGTTGGGTTGAGTTTGGAACCATAGAGAATGGTCTTTATGAACCCTATAACGGCAAGGAATGACTGCTCTAAGATACTTTGGTCGTGAGTTGATTGTCAAGAGTCGTGAAAGGAGGACAGATTCATATATGCTTGCAATGTTTGGTGTTGGTGTTATGATGGATTCGGATCATCTTGAAGCTAGATTAGATCATGGTCACAAGACAATCTAGCTAGCCCTGTTGGATGGGGTTAGTTGTGCATTTGACGATGACTGAGGAAGAATTGTGATTTTGTTAGTCTCGTTGCTTGAGGTGATTAAAATGCTGGAGGATGTTGTCAAGGTTACTTGACATCTGTGGTTGGTACTTCTGTTGGGAAACCTAGGATGGAAGGTATTACTGTTGTGTGCGGATTTTCGGATGTCTTTCCCCAAAAGTCACCAAAGGACTGTCGGAAAGAGAGTAGAATCCATGGTAGTGCTAGCCCTTGAGATGGAGTCGATCTTTCTGTCGGAACTGAAGGAACTCAAGATTCGGATGCAATAGTTATTGGATAAAGGGTTCGTTCATCCTAATGCATCACCTTGGAGAACTCCAGTGGTAATAGTTAAGAAGGAAGGATGAGTCATTAGGGTTGTGCATTGACTACGGATAGTCGAATCAAGTGTGATTCGGAACAAGTACCCCGTGTCGAGAGTGAAAGATTTGTTCGACCAGCCGTAAGGGCTTTGATATCCTCGAAGATCGATGAAAAGGCAAGATCTCAGCCGTTGAGGATTTTGATGAGGACCCTGAGAAAGCACAAGTTGTTAATCCGACTTAGCAAATACGAGTTTTGGTTAACTCGTAGCTCCTCCATTCATGTGGTTTTCAGTGAAGAGCATTCAAGGGACTCGACCAAGATCGATGCAGTCATGGATTTGACAAAGCCGTCGATAGTGACGGAAGTTTGAAGTTTCTTAACATTGGCGAGCTATTGTAACGTTTTGTGGAAAAGTCTTCTATAGTGGCTAAGTCTTTGATACGGTTGTCTAAAAAGGACGATGAGTCAAATGAGAAAAGGACATACTGTTATGCTAGACTCATGAAAATAATATGGGAAGAGACGATCAATAATCGTGGAATGGAGGTCTAAAGTTATAAGGCGCATTTATAATTAAGTTGTCGAATTTATGGACAACCTTAATTGGTGAGAAATGAAGCATAGATTGATGAACGACGAACGTTTGGACTAACGGTCATTGTGACTGAATGCATGCGAAAATGGTTTGGATCGTGATCTAACTTAAGGTGGTTAATCGACCCTAGAAAATTGGTCCCTGAGATGTAACAATTGCTGTGGAGTCAGAAAACTCAAGGAGAAAAGTATTCTTGAAGGTACGTAACTTTGTATTTGGAGTAGTCGATGGAAGATTACGAGTCATTCGAGAGGTCACCATACAAGCAATGATTTGAAGTTTGGTGGTATTGATAAGAGGTTGTAGTGCCTCTAAATGGGAGTCAAAATGGTCTCGTGCTATGTGACTAGAGAGGCTAAGGATGATTGGAGATCCATATGAGCTAGATGACAAGTGACTCAATAAGATCATGGTGGAGGGTGTCGTCTGAAAACCATGATCAAAGAAACCTAAGGAAATACGTGGAGTAAAGACTTGAGGAAACAAACAAGGAAGCTCGTAATGATAAGTTAAGGGTGGATGGCATAGTGGGGATCGCCATATGATGGTGTGAGTTATCGAGATTGGTAAGAACCTGAATAAGATTACGATTACGAGATGTTGCAACTAAAGAAGACTAGCTATCAGAGTGCGAGTCGGAAGCATGGTATGGCCATACAATCTCTTGGAATAACGACAGTAAGTGTCTTGCTTTTGGATTATGCAGAAAGCCTACCAAAACCCATCGTAGTAACTATAGTATTAGTCCGAATAGCATGAGAAAGGCATCAAGACTTGGGGTAAGGTTGTTAAGGAATTAATAAGAAGGCTTGTGCGACTGAGTAATGGCCAAGAGTATAGTGCATGGATAAGTCAAAGTGTAGCACTACAAGCCTAGTGAACAGCTACTGTCATCGAGGATTCTGGAGTAAAGGACGGGAGCAGATCGCCAAGGACATGTGATGGAATTGTAAAGAACCAATGGATAATTGACTCAATTCGAAAGATAGTAAGATAGTAGCCAGATTGATGAAGTATGCTCATGATACGACAATGCGAAGAGATTTCGTTGGGTATGAGTGCAACGCCCAAGATTTAGGACCAATCCAAGTTTAGGGCTCGAGCGATTTAGAAACAACAACTAAGGATTGAGGAGGCCACTGAAAGTTTAGAAGTCGCTTTCGACACGGACTATGGCCTGACTTGCCAGTTGACTGTGCTGATTGAGGATCGATTGTGTGGTGATATGAAATCAAGCATGGATCGATTTGGACTGATCACGCTTAGCTGTAATCCGACCACAGAATTACCCTAACGTGCACCAGGGATTGATTCGTGGCATGATTTGCGAGTTGGCATTGATCGACAATCAGGATGTCATGGACCCAATGAGGGACGACTTGTACTAGAAGCCCGTACTAGCCACAAACTAATCAAGGATTAGCTACCCTGGATCATGTGATGTGCTGCTGGAGGACTACGAGTCGAGACAAACCAATCTTGCATCAATTTGAATTGGTCATGAAAGGTGATCTCGATAGTGTTTGATGGTACCGTTGGTTTAGGAATGGGTGATTCCAACCTTGAACTGGAATACTTGAGGTGTCCCTCGACCCACCAGTTGCTTTTGAGCTGAGCCTGCTCAGCAGATGACCGGCCCGACCCTCAGTTTGATTTGGCGCCTGAGTTCGGTGACTCTTAAGATGTTTCAATGGTTGACAAGTGACGATTCCGAAGCTTAGAGCGACGATGAAGAGGTAGATTATTAGTCGACCCCGTCCGTTTAAATAGAATGTCCAAATTTCCATTAGCATCAGTTGTGATTGACATCTACGAAACAAGAAGAGAAGTAGTGATAAATCATGCTCGTTGGAAGTTAAGAGACAGTCGATTGATAAGTGGAATGACTAATTTCTGTGGTTACTTGGACAACCAACGAATGGACTAGACGTTAATTTTAGATGGTCATAAGTTGGGCTGGATAATTGAAATTGAATGACTCAGCATGTCTAAATAGACTATAGATGCAGAATTGTGTGAGTGTGAAAATCGAGGATCGTAGGTTGAGTTTGACTCGGGCTTCGTCAGTCACATGGTGATTCTAGTGCACTGAGGTAAAAAGGTGATTGCAATGAATTGGGTATTATTGATGAACATTAAGGATGTTTTGAGGTGTCGGTATCCTTATCCTTTTTAGAGAGATGCACTAGCTTAATTTCGAGACTTTATATAGTAGGACGTGCAGAACGCCAGTGAGTTGGAATGAAGTCGGCGAAAGGAAGATCACCAATCCTGAGCTGATCGCATAGTCAATCGAAGTTGTTAAGGTCATTAGAGACAGACTAAGGACAGTTGAGATTCGACAGAAAAATTACGTCGATAGGAGGCGCAGATCGTTGGAATTTCAAGTAGGCAATCATGTCCTTTTGAAAATGTCGCCTATGATAGGGACATCTCATTGTGGCAAGAAAGGAAAGTTAAGCCCAAGGTACGTTGGATCATTTGAGACTCTGGAGCATAATGGAATTTGACTTACCATTTGCATTGCCTTCGAGATTTACTCCAGTGCATAACGTCTTTCGCGTGCTGATGCTAAGGAAGTACGAATAGGACCTCACTCATGTGCTGAGTTAAGAGGAAATTGAATTGGATGAATGAGCATCGTACGTGGAACGACCAGTCAAAATTGAGGACAGAAAAGAGCAAGTGCTCCGGAGTAAGACGATTTCTTTGGTTAAGGACCGAATGTGCTACTTGGGAGAATGAAGAAGTGATGAAGGCTAGTTATCCTTATCTGTTCGAGTAAGTTTTGACTGTACTGTAATTTCGGGGACGAAATTTCGTAAGATGGGGAGAGGTGTGACGCCCTAGAAATTCGCCTTTTGTAATTGGCCAAATTCGATAAAAAAGTATGAAATTGAATTTCAGTTGGTATGAAATTTGGATCGTAAGGAATTAAGGGACGAATTTTGGACGATTCCCGAAATATCAGTCAATTTAGGTTAGGCTCCGTAATTCTTAGTCATTGCGAATTAGGATCGAAATCCTCGCGCCTGAGCCTAATTCTGACCGAGTCTATCCGTGAAAATACCAAAATACCCCTCCATAAGTCGAACAAAAAATTCGTTTAGTCTCAAATTATAGAATTACCCAAATGCCCTTCAATAATGCACTGTAAGACAAATTATTCAATTGTGACATGACTAGTGGGCCCTTCGGTCAAATCCCCACCTACCGATCAACTTATTTCACCAACCATTCTTACTCTCTCTCCTCTCCCTCTTGCTCACGCTCATCTCTCTCTTCCCCTCATGTTTGTCCTACCCCTGTTCACGCGAGGACCACCCACCGAATGCTTCTTCCTCCTCATCATCTTCCCTTCCGCTCAGGTAATGTCATCTCCGGCCACCACTAGATGCCTCCTCCGACCCCTCGCCGCCAACTCGATCCCAGTTCGGCCGTCACACACCACCAGAGAGGCCCGAATAGACCCGTCGTCCCCCATGCTCTGTTTTTGGCGTCAAAGGGCCGTTCAAGCTTCGTTCGTCCTTGTCGTCGCTCCTGACGGCCACCCGACCTTGCCTCGTCGTCCTCCGTCCTCACCACAGCCCTCTTGAAGCCCCGTTGCCACCCGTCACAACACAGAGCTGCCGTGGAAGCCGACAAACCCCCAAACCTTGTTCGGTGCCCTGTTTTGGAGCCGATCAGTCTTCGAGGCCATCCCACCGCCTAGACATGGCCAAATAGGACCCGGACCCGGAACCGGGTCCGCGGTTTCGAACCGGAACCGACGGTTCCGGGCCAGTTCCGACCCTTTCAATTAAAAAAATAAAAATAAAAATGCCCCCCTTGTGGGCCCCCGCCCCCTGAAAATTTCAGGGGGCGGGGCCCACCTGGCAGGGGAAAGAGCCGTTTGGCTCTTTCCCATTACGGCCGTCTAGGGGAAGAGCCGTTGGCTCTTCCCCGAGCCAACGGCCCGAAGGTGAAAAAAATAAAAAATAAAAAAAAATCTATAAATACCTCTCAATCCCTATTTATTTTTCTCACAATTTCTCTCAATTCGCTCCAATACTCTCAAGTCTCAATCTCTCAAATTCTCTCAATCTGCTATTCTCTCTAAATTTCGTCTCAATTTTTCGATCATTTTTCTCAAAAAATGGCAAGTGGAAGCAGAAATACTGGAAAGGGAAAGAGCCCGATGCCGTTCGAGATGGGAGAATCCGATTATCCCGTTCATGAATATGATCCTCGTGAATATGCATGTTGGGAAGACGACGATGCTTCCAATCCCAACGTCGAGCGCGTCCCAACGCAAGAAAGTCTTCGTCCTCGTGGTGTAGAAGAATCGTCGATAGCAAAGGAGCCGGGAAGGAAAAGCCGAGAATTGGGATTAATCAAGGCCATTTGATTAATTGAATTGGTTAATCGATCGTGTCTTGACTGTTTGACTGATTGCAGTTGATTGATTGTGATGTGACGTGAATGAATTCCTGAGTGTTTCATCGTCCGTGTCAGGCGCAAGCCTAGTTATGAGGTTGTATATTCATATGACCTGTGTGAGCTCAAACTGCACGATTTAGCATGAAAATGGCCGGAGGCCTAGTCTTTGAGCATGTTTGTATGAGCATCCGGCCTAAATCAAAGATGATTGATTGTCGGGTGTCATGTGGGGTCATATGATGGGACGATGAGATTCCTGACAAGATTGTACCGTGACGATCAGAAAAATACGACTTGTTTGAGCACATCATTATGTGACGTCAGTTTGATGGATGCCGGTCGCAACTTGTGACGGACCGAAGCCCTGGAAAGGGATTCTTGGTAGTTCCGTGCCGTGACGATCGAAACCACATGGACTACTAGAAGCAGTCACCGGAAGTAAGGGACGATGCCTGGCGCCGCCAGAAGAGTACCAATTGACCAAGGTACTAGGCACCAACTAACCAGTGTGCCGGGCTGATATGCCTTATCTCATAATAAATTGACTACGTGTGACGTCATGTATGTCGTATTGATGTGATGCTTGCCTTGACTGGGTTGCTTGACTGTCATGTCGTGTCTGCATCGCATTATGTGTGGCTTCCTGGCGGGTAAGTTGCATGTGACTGGATATATGTTCTACGATGACTGTCATGTCCATGTGGTAGGATATCCTGGGTGAATCAACGCCCTAACCGAGCTTAGGCGTTGACTTCACTGAGATTTATTTCTCACCTCGTCGTGGGATAACATTTTCAGGTCCCAAGTGATAGAGCCTCGTGGATACCAAGACGTGGACTTATCGGAGTAGTCTTAGAGGTCGTGTTAGACCGAACTTGATAGTCTGGGAGTTGTAGACCAGGAGCCGAAGAATGGCTTGTGTTTATTGTCTAAACAAGATAGTGTAATAAAAAGGTTGACTCTATGAGCTGTCATGATTTGATTGGTATGACTGCTGTTTAACTATCCCTGCTATTTGATTTGTTGTTTAGGAGTTGCATGTTTCTGCATGTGTAATCAAAGATAAAATAAATGGGTTGATAACGTACCTGGGACGTTATCTCTTATGACATGAGGCGGTTTGGTAGGGATGGCGCGTGCTTGAGGATCGGGGCGTGACATCCCCGCCCAAGGTTTACTGTAATAACCTGGGCCCACCGCGCACCGATGCGCCACTTTGCAAGATATTGTCTGCTTTGGACACACAGTCCTTACGATTTTATTTTTCCGAGCGCCGCCCATACAACGCCGGAAAATGCGTCTTGCAAGTTAAGGCCCCTAGGCAATGTGGAACTAGAGAGGGGATGTCACAATCTCCCCCCCCTTCGGACACAACGTCCCCGTTGTGCCTGTACCGCACTGGGGCTCACGGATGGCACTGCTACCCAGCTACGGTCGGAAGTCCACACATGCGGTCGTGGGTCGGCTCTCATACAAACTGTAATAGCCTGGGCCCACCGCGCACCGCTGCGCTACTTTGCAAGATATTGTCCTCTTTGGACACACAGTCCTCACGGTTTTGTTTTTCCGAGCGTTCCACATACAACGCCGGAAAACGCGTCTTGCAAGTTAAGGGAGGGCCCAAGGCTTAAAAGCCATTCCATGACCTCCCAACTAGGCAATGTGGGACTAGAGAGGGGATGTCACAAAATATATTTCGAACATCCATAAGACAACAGAAAGCATGTGATACGTAAGTGGTGCGAGCAGGGAGCGGTTCTTTGAGGAGAAGTACGTTGCAATATGTGAAGAAACCAAAGTGTACGTTCCTACTTTCACTTTCCTTCTAGGAAAAATTTGGTTATTTATAGGAGCCATAATTTTGATATATCTCGCAAGATAAGGCTAGCCTAACGTTGCTTCAGACCAAACCGAAGTCGAAACAACAGGAAATCAAATTTGCGAAAAGGATTCTTTCAAGTTATGCTTTTGCATGTGAAGGAAAGTCTCTCAAAGTGATCGTGAAAGCAAAAACTCGTCAAAGCAGTCACAGACGTCATCGGGGGCATCAAACAGTGAAGGAAATAGTTTTAGCTGAGCATTCTATTTGGAGCAACTCCAATCGACTTCGATCTTTGGCCACAAATATGTGACTGGGTTAACCACCAGATTTTGTTCAAATCAATCGTGGCAAAGTCATTCACATAAGTATCCGAAAACGAGAATAGATTGGGAAATCAAATTTGCGACATTTGACTTGCAAATCAAGTCTTGGACCACTCGCCAGCCACCTGATCGATCCCCTTCTCTCCCTCTCGCTCTCTCTCTCTCTCTCTCTACCCCCTCTCCCTGTCAATCTCTCGCCGTATTACAACTTCATAAACGTGAATGCTAATGTTATCCAAGTGAAGAGTATCTTTTTATTCAAGTAAAGAAATTAAAAAGGAATTGCTGAAAAAGCCTGAAAGTATATCATGTTAATGTGTGGATGAACATACACAAAATTATATATTTAGTCCCAAATTTGTACAAATGGTTTTACGACTAACAGCAACAAATTTATTATAGAGCGCGCGTTTGAACTATCCATGTTGATTGATCCAATGAAGAGAATGGTATAATTTTTTTGTTTTGTTTCCCAGTGGGCGCACGAAATACATCTTCTTAGATGTGGGAGGGAAACAGATGGAAATAAGAAGACCCTGTTGACATTTGAATTTCTGTCGATAGGTCAAATGTGCATTTTTTTTTAAATAAATAAAGTAGAAATGAAAAAGAAATAAAATAAATAAAGGAAGAAAAGAAATAATAAAAAAAAGAGCGTCGTTTGTGGTCAGAATCAGCCACGAGGGAGGCGAACAAGAGGGCGACAGGATCAATCCTCTCTCTCTCTCTCTCTCTCTCTCTCTCTCTCTCTCTCTCTCTCTCTCTCTTATATAAATCCGACATAAATCTACGAAAATTGTTTGGTTTAAATTGTTTTTGTATGGATCGTTTGTAGTCCAGGTGGTGGGGACCCTGTACATGCAGCACCAAAAGTGCGTGTTGTCGACACTCAAGCCTCGGGAAGTAACCGCAAAATAACGGCTTTCATTGGCGGGTTGGACCTATGTGATGGCCGATACGATACTCCTGAGCACAGACTCTATGGCGATCTTGACACTGTCTTTGAGAATGACTTTCACAACCCCACATTCACAGTAATTAAGCTGATGCTTACCTTTAGCATTGTAATAAAATACACATGTTATCTGCTGCTCATTAGTATTAATTGCTTTTTGTGACGATTGTAGTCCACTGTCAATATCCCAAGGCAACCGTGGCATGATCTACATTACAAAGTTGAGGGACAAGCTGCACTTGACATATTGAAGAATTTCGAACAGAGATGGACAAAGGCGGCAAAGTGGCGTGAGTTTAAGCTGAAAAATGTTAGGCGTTGGCATGAGCATGCTCACTTAAGGCTCGAAAGGATTTCGTGGATACTTTGTCCCTCGACAAGCCCTGATGGCGACAAAAAAGTTCAAGTCAAGGACGAAAACGACCCGGAAAATTGGCACGTGCGGGTTGGGAGAATTTACGTAATAGCAATCAGCATTTCGAGGGACTTCAATCGTAACCAAATGGATTGTAACAATCGTCTTTCATTTCTGTTTTATGTTGGCGTAGGTCTTTAGATCGATTGATTCAGGCTCCATAAAGGGATTCCCGAAGAGCGTCGAAGAAGCTGCGAAGCAAGTAAGTATTAGCTATTGATACTATGCCGCTAGAAGTGCAGTTGGCCTTTCTGTAGGTATTAAGACTTGAAAAGTTTTCCTTACATTAGAAAGTCACTCTTTTTTTTTTTTTTTTCTGGGCGGGATCTTTATACTTTTTGAATAGAGATTGAAGTCCACAATGCTAATGTTGCTTCTTCCAATCTCTTCATGGTTGCAGAATCTTCTCTGTGGAAAGAACTTGAAAGTAGACAAGAGCATTCACTCGGCGTACGTGAAAGCGATTAGATCAGCGCAACACTTCATTTACATTGAAAACCAGTATTTTCTTGGCTCTTCCTATCATTGGCCATCATGCAAAAATGCAGGTATAAGATGCACATTTCTAGTAAAAAATTCAAACTTCGATCCCTCTCGGGATTTTGTACTAGAAAATAATGGCTAAAACTCACTGTATAAGAGATTGAAATTCCTAACCTTTTAAATTTCAATTTTGTCCTCCATTTTCTAGTTTCTGTCTGTGGCCTATCTAATTTCTTGAGTTCCAGTTTTGATGGCAACCAATGCTTGATTTGGTTTTGACAAGCAGGTGCAAACAATCTAGTGCCGATGGAGCTGGCATTGAAGATCGCAAGCAAGATCAGTGCAAACGAGCGCTTCTGTGTGTATATAGTGATGCCGATGTGGCCGTAGGGTGTCCCTACCAGTGCTGCCATGCAAGAAATTCTCTTCTGGCAGGTTAGATCAAGTATAAACTCTTTTATCTTGCAAAGAAATAGTGACGACACAAGCAACAGTGTTGCAATAAAAAACTAAACAACATGACGAACAGAATTAAGCAGAAAAGGAATCAAGAAGAAAACGAAGTGATCCAAACAGACCAAGCCCATCTACTTAAAGGAGAAAATTTGAGACCGACCTCATTTCAGCCACTTTAGTGTTTTCTCTCCGAGATATATGATATGCAAAGATCGACATTCACTTTTCTCATATGTATATTGATAATGTGGATAGGGACAAACCATGACGATGATGTACAAAATTATTGCCCAGGCTCTCGACAAAGAAGGGTTTTAGATTACTTGAACTTCTATTGCTTACGCAAGCGAGAGCCCTTGTCCTCTTCGCAACCTTCATCCCAAGCAATGAATCAACAATCCGAAAATCATGCTGTGGTATATGTCTGTACTCTTTTCATTGATTCTTCCTTTGACTCATATGTTAAAAAGTCAAACCACATAAATTCATTAAGAACTAGGGTTTTTGCATGAGTGGTAAAAAGACATTTGGTTGAAACTTGTTGTTTCTATCCATGTAGGCGTCGGTTCAAAAGTTTGGCAGATTCATGATATATGTGTATGCCAAGGGGATGATAGTAGATGATGAGTATGTGATCATAGGATTGGCAAATATCAACCAAAGATCACTAGATGGATCAAGAGACACCGAAATCGCGATGGGAGGTTATCAGCCGCATCACACTTGGGCCAGGAAAAAGAAGCATCCGCGTGGCCAGGTTAGTTACATCGGGTCAAATTTCTCATCTAAATAGCATATTACTACGCGAACACCTGAGCGGGTGCAGCAAAACTGGTTTAGAAATGCGATCTTGCAAATAATTATGTCAAATTATGCTATGTAGGTTTACGGTTATAGGATGTCGCTTTGGGCGGAGAACTTGGGAGATTTAGAGGACAGCTTTAGGGAACCTCAAAGCTCTGAATGTGTGAAGAGGGTGAGCAAAATAGCCAAATGGAATTGGAAAGCTTATGTGGATGAGGACCAACGTAATCCCAAGGAAATGAGAGGGCACTTGATGCAGTATCCAATTCATGTGAGCATAGAGGGTAAAGTCGGTCCTTTGGCCGGTTTCGAAACGTTTCCTGATGTGGGAGGCAAAATCCTTGGATCGTCCACCACTCTTCTCGATGCTCTCACAACATAACCAAATATGTAAATGAGTCGCATTCGATTATGAGAGTGTGCAATATGCCAAAATTTTTCAAGTGACTTTGTGTTAGATTGCGCTAATTTGAACTACTCGATTGGAGAAATATGAGGAGTAGAATGAGCAAGCATGAGCATGACAAAGCAAGTTTTGAGAGTTAGATAGGTCCTCTCTACTAATTAAAGCGAGTTGTGGGCATGACATGCGATGCCATTGTTGTATAAAATGCTTGGCATGAGTTGATGTTATTGTGTGAATATTGAGACATAATTTCTATGGTTCATTAAGTTCTTGGCTAAGTGCTCTCCAAAGAAGATTTATAGAATAATCTTTTTTTTTTGGTAAGGTAAGTATGTATATACTTTTCAAATTACTAGGTACAAAAAATCGGGCACAAAAATCACGAACCAAAATTGGCAACGCAGTGCCAAGATGGGTTCATTTATAGAATAATCTTCTAATTGTCTAAGAGGGAAAAGATTCAAATTTTTCATACCATATAATCTCTTCCTAGCCGAGCTTTTAATCGAAGTAAGCAACCTGTTTTAGTCGTTTTTACGAGACAAAAAACAATTGGAATTATTAGAAGTGTGACTTTAGTTAGTAAGCTCCTTGAAAGCCTATTTAATATATTATTCTCCAATTGATATTCGCACATTAAATGCATTAATGTTTATCAAAATAGTTATTTTCTTCTCCAGATAAAATTTGAAGAGCTTGATCAAGAGAAAAGTAAAAGTATAGTACAAGTATACTAAAAATATCTCCTGGTTATATACTATAATAAAAGTGTTTTTTTCTCATTAAGAGTAGTAAATTTTAATGAGTCTAGAGCATAATTTATTGACAACAAGAAGTAAATTTACTTTACGAATGCGAAAATTTCAGGAGTAACATATGAGAAATTAGAATAAGTATAAACATCACATCTAAAGTTATCCGAGCCTAAAGTAGTACTTAGTGAAATTAATTTAGGATAAAGAAACTATTTAAGTAGGAATTTTGTAAAACTGATTCTATTATGCACGACCCGTGCACACATATGCACACACATTTGTAAATCACAGTCTTAGGTAACAAGTAGACGCTTATAAATTTGGGCACCTTATGGAATCAGAACCAATTTAAGATTGCCTCTTCTGATGTTTGACGGAGAAAATTAAAACTATCCCACATTTGACTTTGAATTTTCTAAATAGATTTGGAATGGAACGTATCACGCCCAGAACCCGCGAGCACGCGAACATCCCACTAGGCCGTAAACAAGATGTGCCAACCAGGATCATTCAGCCAACCAAATAACAACTTGACAAAGGAACAAGATCGCGGAAGCCACAAAATAGCTCCGTACAATTCCTTAATCAGATGACTCAGGGCAATAGGGTATACACATCTCTTAAATAAAATTGTCCTCTGAATTATCGCAGTCAATTGCCCAAAATTCAATTCTTAATTCCTCAAAATTGGATACAATCCCTAAGGCCACAAAATACATAAAACCATTCATGTCATTTCTTCATCGAGAGCTCCTCCTTATCTTGGCTGCATTTCCGACTTCAAGGATCTGAAAAAAGGGTGGCCCCACGACGGGGTGAGATCGACATCTCAGTAAGATAGGCCCTAACCTTAAGTTAGGCCGACCGTACACTCGGGCAAAACAACAAAGTATAAAATGCACAAACAACCATGCATTACGTTCGACAGTCATAAACAATAGGTGTGTATAGACAAGTCTCGAGCATGCGAATAGAGCATCAAATTACATCACTCAAGTCAAATATACATTTCAAGTCTTGCCACGTCATGTTTCCTTCGTTACGTGCAATCTTTTCACACCCGCGTTTATAACGCATCCGGCTCAGTCTTAACTCAGGCTAGTGTCGATACAATTCAAAGCTCATCCCACGGCACTCGACGCACCAGGACCATAACTCTATACTCGTCACGCGTCATATAGGCCAGGTACACATTACAGTGCCAAGACATACCATTCTTTCTTCCCAACCTCCATTTAATTCAAGCCCGCGTGTGGAACGCCTCAGGCTAGGTCCGCGTATTTACGCCTCAGACCATCTCATTGACAAACCCGCGTAAACGCATCAGGTTTTCAATGCCATCTCAAGCTCGTGTTGACACCTATAGATGCTCGTCCCGCGTGTCTTACGCATCAGGACATTGCCATTTCAACCCAGCGTCTCTACGCATCAGGGTACAACACATATAACTTCACGTCCCGCGTCTCAACGCATCAGGACAATGGCCATATCAACCCCGTGTCTTTGCGCATCAGGGCATTTCGCATTTCTGAACTCTGCGATTACATCGCCCCAGGGTATATCTCATATCTCAACCCCGCGATTAGATCGCATCAGGGTATTTCACAACTCTCTACCCTGTGTCATATAGGCACATAGGGTGATTCATAATGGTTCGACAATCCATTTCTCCATGATTCCCATCACATATATCGTCGAAATAACATTTAATCACATCTCATCGTGAGGAACTTTAGGCACAGAACACAAAACACAGCCTGCCACAGATGAACGTGCTCAATCACCATTGAGACAAAAGAAACAATGTTGTCACCTCATCTAGGTTAGCAAGATACTCAACTAGCACCTCGTCAGGTTCATTGCCAGAACAACAATTACAAAGTAGCAAGTACACACGGCTCATTCGCAATCAAAACTGCTCGACATCCCAACACTCGAGCTTAATATCTCAATTAATTCAATGATTTCCCTAGGAAGTCATCCAGTCGCGTCCAAGTTTCCTAATAAAAGGTTAGGGGTTATTCACAATTCACTAACCCACTTCCTCAGGTGATTACAATCACAAATCATGACAAAAGCATCTAACCACATTTCACCATGAGGAACTTCAGGCAATAAATCGTAACTCCAATACTTATCCAAGACAAACGTGGTTGTCACAATATAATTCTAAGAAGTAAGTGTCATACTAGCACATTGACAAACAAGGCACCACGTTAAGCATGTAACCAATGAAATCATGGGAACACAAGAGCACACAACTTTCAATTGCACGATAATGCATCAAAATCCAACTAGTTTCTCATCCGACTCGCCCAATCGAGTCCAATCTTCCTGACCAATTGTTAGGAATCCCTTACCTCGCTCTAGGATTCACGAAAATGCTTCCCGAAGTCCTCAATTAACTCAGCCTTGCTTGTTCTAGGAGAGGGCAGCAGCGTACCTAAGGGAATTTCCATCAATGTGTCGATTTTCTACGTCCGGTTACCAAACCATTAAACACAAACCTCCCTAACACACCAATCCACGTCCTAACATGCCTCTAGGATCAAATTAAAGTTTATTTCCAACTCTAACAGCCTTCAACAGCTCAGCCAAAACAGAACCGAACAGGGCACAGTTCGGTTTCTGTCCATTCTTCAATCCACCGGCCCTTAGCTCATCCAATTCTCCAATTTTATCACCAAATCCCTTGCCAACATCTAGTTCTACGAGTTAGAGAGTCTCACCGAGGGTTTTGGGTCAAGGCGACGTCACGAAGTCCAAGTATGGTGCTGTTTTCCCCAAGTCCTAAAACTGGCAGAAACTCATATTGCAGTGTTTTCTGTCGACCGGCGGGGAAAAGCTTGGCCGGAGCTGCTCGGTGGTCCAATTGCCGAGCTACCACCTTGAGGAGTTTGACAAGACGTTGAACTAGGTCGTGGTGGCAGGTGCTGCGGCTGAAAGTCGCCGGTGGTGAAGCTGGACGGCGGCAAAGTTGGAGAACATGGCTGATTGGGTGAGAGTAGTTCACGGCTGGAAGGAAAAAGAAAAGGGAAGCGAAAAGGAAGAAGATGGCTTTGCGAATGAGGGTCTTCAGCAGAGGAGAGAGAGCAGAAAATTTCCTTTACTCACTAGAGTCAACCTATGTTGAACGGTAGGTAAAAAGTGGAAATTAAATGCACCTTGCCTAATCCTTTTCCATTTGTCACCTTGTCCATCAAGACTCAATCCAAGGGCTGAGGTTTCTCCTTGATTTTCGGTAGCTAGGGGTTCTACCAAGGACCAAAATGCCCTTGTCCAATAATAAAACAAAGGCTAAGGCTCGAGCACAAAATGGTCATTTTTCCTCCGGCGTACAGAATTTCGATTTTCCAATTCAAATTTTCTTCGACCAGGCGGCGTCCAATCCAAATAAAATGTTGGAAATATTTTTTTCCATTTTCCAATTTTGAGATTTCATTTCAGAACTCGAGGCTCGAGGGGGCGGAAATTCGGAATGTTACAACTCTTCCCCCTTAAAGAAATTTCGTCCTCGAAATTTACAGCCTTCTAACCACCCAGTCCTTTAGGGTATCGGCGTCTCATTGCATCCTCATTCTCCCAGATAATTCCCTTCATGACTTGACGATCTTACTTGTCCTTTCCGGCCCAAGCCATCTTTCCCTAGGACTTGTTTTTGTCACGCCCCGTGCCTTAACCTCGGAGCACGGACGCGACGATCCACTCAAAGTACGGCTCTCGAAGTCCCAGGACAAATTTACTAAGAAAAAATAAAACACGAGAACAAGCAGGCGGAAACGGCGCTGCAACACCACCAAACATAAATTAACGGGGAAACCTGAATAGTAAGACAAGAACAGAACATGGCCACTTTACTTCCAAAAGCTGTTTGTACAAAAACGCGGTCACCAAGGCCAGCAAAAAGGGGTCTGGTAGACGACCAAAACAACGACCATAACTACATCCCCCAAAAGACAACACCACTACGACCTCACAGAAGTATCAACCAGCCTAACTACAACTCCTAGGTCGAAGCACTGGAATCGTCGGACGCCTCGGCATCCTCCGTGGGCTCGTACTCGGACCAAGTCTCAGACTGAATCTCAGTTGAATCCTCCTCGACTCCCTCCAAGGCTACATCTTCGGGTCGCTCCACTAAGTCGCCCTCGGTGGCTTCAAGCTCAATCACCTCAATGGTGTCCTCTTGAGTCGGGGTCCTCTCTGGTACATTGACCGAACCCGCTACCGAACCATCTACTTCAAAAGAATCCCGAGAGGGATGACAAAAGTTGAGGACAACACCCCGAGGCACCTCAGAGGTCTTAAGTGGCCTAGTAGTCACCTCACCCACGCGTTGGAACCATGCCTCGAAACTATGAGGCACCTCTTTCCTATCTGCCTCGTCCACCCAGACCACCGTGGTCTTTCTCACAAAAATCGTTCCCCGTCCAACAGGGTAATCTTCCCAATAAGGAGTCATCCACTACGGGTTTCCATGTCGAATAGGCGGCATTCTTACGGTCTAGGATCTGGAAAAGAAACGGTCCCACGACGGGGTGAGATTGAAATCTCAGTAAAAGAGGCCCTAACCCAAAGTTAGGCCGACCGTACACTCAGAAAAACAGATATTCATAATAATAAAACAGCAACAACCATATAGAATAACAATTAGTCACATATGGCACAAAAGCGCAAACAAGCCTCAAGCACATAATCCAACCACAGCATATCATTAGAAAAATCAAATATGCACTTTAAATCAAACTACTCCACCGCCCTTGCCAACCTCACCCTTCTCTGTAGCCCGCGTATAATATGAATCAGGCCCGGTCCGCGTACTTATGCCTCAGACCCACTCGTTGAGAAACCCGCGTAATCGCCTCAGGTTTTCAGTCTCAACTCAAACCAGTGCCAACACAATTCAATATCTGTCCCGCGTCGCTCTACGCAGCAGGACCTCGGCCGTCACCAACCCCGCGTAAACGCATCATGGTGTTACAATTCACAGGCATACCAACGCTAAACCCACAACAGACTTCATGATCGAATATAGTTCACGCCTCGAACTAGTGATTTATAACATGGGAGTTCTTCGACTTAGACAAATCATAGTGGCATTTCAATCACGAAGCACACATACAAATTGCCGATATCAACCAAGATCATACAATGTAATATCATGAGACAACGCTCGAAAATCGACACCACTTCACGACTAATTTGACCAATGGAGTCCAATCTTCATAACTAAAGTTTAGGAACCCCTTACCTCAAGCTTGTTCCAACAAAAACCACTCTTCCAAGTCCTCAAGGGTTCGGTCCCAATACTCCTCAAAATAGAACAGCCGTACCTAGGACAGAATTTCATCCCATTCATCAATAATCCATTGTCCAAACGTCGAACCATCAAGCACACACCCTCATAACGTATTAATCTACATCCCTACATGATTTAAGGATCAATTTGAAACTCTAAATCACCTCTAACAGCCCCTACAAGCAACGGTTTGCACAGAACCGAAACAAGAAAATTTTGGTTCTTTGCAGTCCCTACCTGAACAGCCCATAAATCCTTCAAATTCACTAATCCATGGCAAAACTAACTAATCAACATCCACTTTAACATGCTAGGAGGCCTCACCGCAAGTTTTAACGCAAGGCGACTCCTCGAACCCCTTGAAAGTTGTCGATCCCTCTTGACCTGCAACTGGGCAGATTCTGCCCTTCCAAAGATCACAACGGTTCATGGTCAAAACATGGGTCAAATTGGCTAATTTGTTTTACAGCAGCTACCTCTACAAGTCTACTGAGTCTTCACAAAAATTCGTCCAAAAATTCGTCCGTTTGGTCACTGAACAAAATTCGAACAGAAGCTTACTCTCAATTGAATCAGACTTCGTCGACCGGTGGAAGATCACTTGGCCGGGTGGCTCGGTGATCCAAATGCCGAGCTTCCACTTTGAGGAGTTCGGCAAGACGTAGGGCTAGGTCGTGGAGGTCGGCTCCCTAGCTGGAAGTTGATGGTGGCGGCGCGGGAGGTCGGCGAAATGGCGGACATAATCTGATCGGGTGAGCTGTTCACGGCTGAGAGTAAAAATGAAAAAAAATAATAACGAAGGGGAAGAAGAGATGGTGTCGCGCGAGAGGGAGGGGGGTTCTACTGATGACAAAAGGGAAGAGCTTCACCAACTTGGTCAACTCTTGAATGGTAGGTGGAGAAAAAGCAAATAATTAATACACATAGCTTGATCCTTTGACAAGTGTCCTCTTTGTCCACCAACTCAATCCAATGGCTAAGGATTCTCCTCCTTTTATGCAGCAAGAGGGGCTAGGGAAAAGACCAAAACACCCTTGTCCAAAAGTAAAAATGAAGGCTAATGCTTAAGGGCAAATTGGTCATTTCGCCTCTGGCGTCTAAAACTTCGATTTTTCCAATTCAAATTCTCTTCGAAGAGGCGGCACCCATTCCAAAGAAAATGTTGGAATTCTTGATTTTCCATTTTCGATTTCGAGACTCGTCTCCGATTCAATTTTCTATTGAATGCGATTCCAGCCTTTTTTGAACCGACGGACGACTTTTGCAGACGTTACGCGTATCGAATCTATGACTTAAATCACACCCAGGCTCATCAGTTCGTGGAGACTTTGGTTGTCATTTAATTACGAGTGTCTATCACTAGTTCCGACGGTCTCGATCGTCATCGATCGATTTAGGAAAATTTTGCAAATTATGAATTGGTTAAGCGGCATCAGCCGCGCTCCAATCGCATAATGCTAGCAACGGATTCCTTAAATCGTTCTTAGATCGGCCTTTTATGGTTCTAAACATTCCCTCGACAATTCTTATGATCAAAGCGTCATTCCCTATTCGAGTTCCTAGGTCCACGTACTTATCTCGCGTTAGCCTTTCCCTTTTGGTCAGTTGACTCGAGATTAATCAAATCCAAGCGAAATATGACTGAAATACATAACTAGATATATTCTCATTGAAAAGTCTCAAGATGACTGGAAATCGGAATGTCACAACTCTTCTCCCCTTACAACAATTTCGTCCTCGAAATTTACATCAAATCCAACTACTCAAACAAATGGGGGTACCGACGCCTCATCGATTCCTCGTTTTCCCAGGTAGCGCCTTCTGTTCCATGGTGCTCCCACACTACCTTAACCAAAGATATTATCTTGTTCCTTAAAACATGTTCCTTTCTTTCTTCAATCCTGACCGGCTTTTCCACATACGACACTCGGTCGTCCACTTCGATAGTCTCATAGTTCAAGACATGCGTCGGGTCCGGCTCATACTTCCTTAGCATCGACACATGAAAAACATTGTGAACCTGGGACAAACTAGGCGGCAAGCCAAGTCGGTAGGCTAGGGTTCCAATCCGCTCCAAAATCTCAAACGGGCCTACGTATCTCGGGCTTAGCTTTCCTTTCTTCCCAAAATGCGACAAACCTCGCATCGGTGATACCTTAAGGAAAACATGATCGCCTACTTGAAACTCCAGGGGCTTGCGTCGCTTATCGGTGTAACTCTTCTGACGACTCTGAGCCATCTTCAGCCTGTCTCGTATTATCTTCACCGTCTCCACTGACCTTTCCACTAACTCAGGGCCCGTGATACTCCTTTCTCCAACTTCGTCCCAGCAAATCGGTGTCCTACAAGCTCTTCCATAAAGTGCCTCAAAAGGTGCCATTTGTATACTCTGCTGAAAACTGTTGTTGTAGGCAAATTCTACCAAATGCAACTGATCCTCCCATCCGCCTTTGAAGTCTATAACACATGCTCTTAGCATATCCTCAAGGGTCTGAATTGTCCTTTCCGACTGCCCGTCCGTCTGCGGATTGTACACGGTGCTAAACTGTACCCTAGTCCCCAAAACGTCTTGCAAACTCTTCCAGAAATTCGCCGTGAACTTAGGGTCTCTGTCTGACGTAATGGTTACCGGTACACCATGTAGTCGTACTACGTGACACATATATAGTTCAGCGTACTTGTCCAAAGCGAAGTCTTTTCTCACAGGAATAAAATGTGTTGACTTAGTCAGTCTATCCACAATCACCTAAATCGAATCATGGCTCCTCTGACTCCTTGGTAATCCCATAACAAAGTCCATTGTCACGTGCTCCAATTTCCATTCGGGGATCTCTAGCGGCTGTAGTAGTCCACCCGGCTTACAGTACTGCGTTTTTACCTGTTGACAAGTCAAGCACTTTGCTACATACTTCGCCACATCCACCTTCATTCCATTCCACCAATAGTGCTGTCGAAGGTTCTGGTACATTTTCGTGCTGCCAGGATGGATGCTATAGTTACTCCTATGCGCCTCTGATAAAATCCTCTCTCTAAGTTCCTCATCTTTGGGCACACACAGGCGTCCTCGAAATTTCAAGATTCCACCTTCTGACACCTGGAAATCTGGTTTCCTCTGCGCCACGTCCACTGCAAGGATTTTCTGAATCTCTGGGTCTAAAGGTTGCAAGGCCTTTATGCTTTCTTGGATCTCAGGTTCAATTCTTAGCATGGCCACCAAACTAGATAACTGGCAAACTTCCAATCTAAACGCAGAATCCCTTAGGTTTTCCAATAACGACTATCCCTTGACCAAAAGGGAAGCGATACTTGATTTCCGACTAAGTGCATCCGCAACTCTATTCGCTTTTCCAGGGTGATACATGATGTCACAGTCGTAATCCTTTAATAACTCCATCCACCGTCGCTGTCTCATGTTCAACTCATTCTGAGAGAATAAATACTTCAAACTCTGGTGGTGCGTAAAAATCTGAAACTTTTCACCACAAAGGTAGTGCCTCCAAATCTTCGAGACAAACACAATCGCAGCTAATTCCAAGTCGTGAGTCGGGTAATTCACCTCGTGCGGTCTTAATTGTCATGAAGCATAAGCTACTACCCTTCCATATTGCATGAGCACACATCCCGACCCCTTAAGCGAAGCATCGCTATAAATCTCAAAACCTCCGGGTCCAGACGGAATCGTAAGAACAGGCACAGTCATCAGCCGATGTTTAAGTTCTCGAAAACTCCTCTCACTTGTCCGTCTAATAAAACTTTGCAGTCTTCTTAGTCAACTGCGTCAACGGCATAGCTATAGATGAAAATCTTTCCACAAAGCGTCTGTAATAGCCAGCCAATCCCAGAAAACTTGGGACTTCCGTAACCGTCGTAGGTCTAGGCCAATTGAGCACTGCTTCAATCTTCGAAGGGTCCACTGATATCCCCTCACCAGAAATTATATGACCAAGGAACGCCACTTTATTCAGCCAAAACTCACACTTGCTAAACTTGGCGTACAACGAGTGTTCGTGCAAGGTTCGTAAAACCATCCTCAAATGCTTTTCATGTTCCTCGTTACCTCTTGAATAGATCAAAATATCATCAATAAACACGATGACGAAACGGTCCAGATAGTCCTTAAAAACTCGATGCATCAAGTCCATGAATGCAGCTGGAGCGTTAGTCAATCCAAAAGGCATCACGGTAAACTCATAATGTCCATATCTCGTTCTAAAAGCCGTCTTCGGAATATCCTCCTTCTTAATTCTCAGCTGGTGATATCATGTTCTCAAATCTATCTTAGAGAAAACTGAAGCCCCTTGTAACTGGTCAAACAAATCGTCAATCCTTGGCAATGGATACTTGTTCTTAACGGTTACTTGATTCAATTGCCGATAGTCGATACACAACCGCAGGGATCCATCCTTTTTACTTACAAAGAGTACTGGTGCTCCCCAGGGTGATGCACTTGGCCTAATGAATCCTTTGTCTAGTAACTCCTGCATCTGCACCTTTAGTTCCTTCAATTCCGTCAACGCCATCCTCTAAGGTACCTTCGAGATTGGTTCCGTTCCGGGGGCTAACTCAATAACAAACTCGATTTCTCGCTCGAGTGGCAATCCGGGCAATTCTTGGGGAAAGACATCTGGGAAGTCTCGTACCACCGCTATGTCATCTAACCTCGGCTCCTCAACCGTCGGATCTAATACCACAGCCAAGTAAGCTTGGCATCCATCATCCATTAACCTTGTCGCCTCAAGCGACGAAACCATTGGAATAGAAGTTCCTCACCGATTTCCCTTAAAGTCAAAGCTAGGGCAACCATTCGGGTAAAAACGGATTACTTTATTTCCACAATCCACTACCGCCCCTAGCTTACTTAGCCAATCCATCCCTATGATCACGTCAAAGTCGTACATGGGTAGTACAGCCAAATCTATAACTCCCTCATTACTACCAACGGCTATCTTACAATTTTCACAGCCTAACGAGACCAACACATTATCTTTCAGTGGAGTGGCAACATGCAGCAGCATATTCAACGGTTTCAACTTCATATTTACCAAATCAGCAAATTGAGCAGATACGAAGGAATGCGCAGCACCAAGGTCAAACAACGCATAGGCAGCTTGATCGCACAAATAAACCGTACCTGTGACCACACCATGCGTCTCATCGGTGTCCCTGCGTGCCACGGCATAAACCCTTCCTTGAGTTGGGGGTCGGTTCTGAACATTCTAAGGCGCCGCATTTTGTGGTCCTGCTTGTGGTCGCTATCCTTGAGGTCTAGCCATCTGAGTCTGGTTGGGATAAAATCTCATCTGATGACCCATCTGGCCACACTTGAAGCACGCTCCAATCCCAGCCGGGCAAGGCCCATTTCCGAGCCTCCTCGCACAAAGACGACAGTTTGGGCTGAACTGATGTGGTGGCTTACTGATGTTCTTCCTTGGAGGTGGAACGAAACGTCTAGTATTCGTCATAGGCCTCTTTCCCAACTGACGATTATCCCTAAATGAAGGAAATCGCGATGCAGATGCAACTGTTCTTTCCCTCATGTCCCATTCTATCATCTGTCCTCGTTCATAAATCTCTTTATAAGTCCTCAGATTTACCGTCACAATTTGACTGCGAAGCTCCGGTCGCAACCCATCTCGAAACCTCCGCGCCTTCTCAAATGGGTCCTCAACGTAACGTGGCGCATATCTCGACAACCTAGCAAATTCAGCTTCATACTGGTCCATAGTCATGTTACCTTGCCTCAGATTCTAAAACTCCACCAGCTTGCTTTCTCGCGTAGTCTCTGAGAAGTATTTATCATTAAAAACCGCTGTAAAGGCATTCCAATCCAGGGCTGTACCCTCGGGAAACACTCCGTCTTTCGTAGCTTTCCACCAATCATTTGCAGTACCTTCCAGCGGTAAACCGCCAGGAGCACTTTCTCTTCATCATTACATTTCAGCACTCCAAAGATCTTTTCGAGCTTCTCTATCCGCAAGGGTGCTAACTCGAGATCACCAATCCCATTAAACTGTAGAGGCCTTAACTTTACAAATTGCTGCACCAGCTGGCCTATATCCCTCGGCACAATATTAGTACCCGGCGTGTTACCTACACCCACGCCTTGATTAACGTTGGCATTAGCTTGTACGTTACTCGTCCCAGCACCTTGGCCGCTGCTACCACTTCCTCCACCTTCATCATTAGTACCAATCGTAACATTTACTGCAGTCAAGGCCGCGCCAACAGCTTGGGTTATGGTAGCATCTCGATCCTGAAGCTGTCTGTCTATCAAATTGCCGATCCGCTCCAAGGCTCGCAACACGTCTCCCATCCCAAGGTCCTCTACCGCAGGCGGCCTCAAACTAGAAGCCCTACCACTAGGCCTTCTACGTCTAACGGGTCGATCACTCATCTCAGACTTCCTGCACCACTATGGTTTCACAACGAAATTAGAACTCAACTCTACCATCTCAGTCTAGTAGTTTTACACTATACAACAAGTAGTACTCACAACAAACAACTATTAATTCTCAAGAGTCCAACAATCCAAAATACAACATCGCGCTATCAACTCAGACAAAGCACTCAAGGTTCCACAACAAACATTCACGTCCAATACACCTGCTCAACAAGTTCAATCGTACCTAATCATTACCATAATATTACCTTCAAGACATCAATCACATAAGCCATTCATGTGCCAAGCCTGCCTCAACTTACTCTAGCGGTCCCTTTCTATTGTCTCGCTACTCTATAACCCCTGAATCCATTCCTCCTTATTACTCCAATCCATCATCCACTTAGGTTGAGTTACCTCGCTCTGAAACCAAGAAAAGCAGGATGTCACGCCCCGTGCCTTGACCTCGACGCGCGGACGTGACGATCCCCTCAAAGTACGGCTCTCGAAGTCCTAGGACATATTTACTAAGAAAAAATAAAACACGAGAACTAGCAGGCGAAAACGGCGCTGCAACACCTCCAAACATAAATTAACAGGGAAACCTGAATAGTAAGACAAGAACTGAACATTGCCACTTTACTTCCAAAAGCTGTTTGTACAAAAACGCGGTCACCAAGACCAGTAAAAAGGGGTCGGGTAGACGACCAAAACAACGACCATAACTACATCCCCCAAAAGACAACACCACTACGACCTCACAGAAGTATCAACCAGCCTAACTACAACTCCTAGGTCGAAGCACTGGAATCGTCAGACGCCTCGGCATCCTCCGTGGGCTAGTACTCGGACCAAGTTTCAAACTGAACCTCAGTAGAATCCTCATCGACTCCCTCCAAGGCTACATCTTCGGGTCGCTCCACTAAGTCGCCCTCGGTGGCTTCAAGCTCAATCACCTCAATGGTGTCCTCTTGAGTCGGGGTCCTCTTTGGTACATTGACCGAACCCGCTACCGAACCATCTACTTCAAAAGAATCCCGAGAGGGATGACAAAAGTTGGGGACTACACCCCGAGGCACCTCAGAGGGCTTATGTGGCCCAGTAGTCACCTCACCTACGCGTCAGAACCATGCCTCGAAACTATGAGGCACCTCTTTCCTATCTGCCTCGTCCACCCAGACCACCGTGGTCTTTCTCACAAAAACCGTTCCCTGTCCATCAGGGTAATCTTCCCAATAAGCAGTCATCCACTGCGAGTCTCCATGTCAAATAGGCGGCATTCTTACGGTCTAGGATCTGGAAAAGAAACGGTCCCACGACGGGGTGAGATTGAAATCTCAGTAAAAGAAGCCCTAACCCAAAGTTAGGCCGACCGTACACTCAGACAAACAGATATTCACAATAAAAAAACAACAACAACCATATAGAATAACAATTAGTCACATATGGCACAAAAGCGCAAACAAGCCTCAAGCACATAATCCAACCGCCGCATATCATTAGAAAAATCGAATATGCACTTTAAATCAAACTACTCCACCGCCCTTGCCAACTTCACCCTTCTCTCTAACCCGCGTATACTACGCATCAGGCCCGGTCCGCGTACTTATGCCTCAGACCCACTCGCTGAGAAACTCGCGTAAACGCCTCAGGTTTTCAGTCTCAACTCAAACCAGTGCCAACACAATTCAATATCTGTCCCGCGTCGCTCTACGCAGCAGGACCTCAGCCATCACCAACCCCGCGTAAACGCATCAGGGTGTTACAATTCACAGGCATACCAATGCTAAACCCACAACAAACTTCATGATCGAATATAGTTCATGCCTCGAACTAGTCATTTATAACATGGGAGTTCTTCGACTTAGACAAATCATAGTGGCATTTCAATCATGAAGCACACATACAAATTGCCGATATCAACCAAGAGCATACAATGTAATATCATGAGACAACGCTCCAAAATCGACACCACTTCACGACTAAATTGACCAATGGAGTCCAATCTTCCTAACTAAAGTTTAGGAACCCCTTACCTCAAGCTTGTTCCAATAAAAACCACTCTTCCAAGTCCTCAAGGGTTCGGTCCCAATACTCCTCAAAACAGAACAGCCGTACCTAGGACAGAATTTCATCCCATTCATCAATAATCCATTGTCCAAACGTCGAAACATCAAGCACACACCCTCATAACATATTAATCTACATCCCTACATGATTTAAGGATCCATTTGAAACTCTAAATCACCTCTAACATCCCCTACAAGAAACGGTTTGCACAGAACAGAAACAGGGAAATTTCGGTTCTGTGCACTCCCTACCTAAACAGCCCATAAATCCTTCAAATTCACTAA
The DNA here is from genome assembly GCA_021437785.1 of Rhodomyrtus psidioides. Classification (NCBI taxonomy): domain Eukaryota; kingdom Viridiplantae; phylum Streptophyta; class Magnoliopsida; order Myrtales; family Myrtaceae; genus Rhodomyrtus; species Rhodomyrtus psidioides. The sequence continues at coordinate 3,831,320 of JAILYB010000044.1, read as the reverse complement.
TCCATGGCAAAAATAACTAACCAACATCCACTCTAACACGCTAGGAGGCCTCACCGCAAGTTTTAACGTAAGGCTACACCTCGAACCCCTTGAAAGTTGTCGATCCCTCTTGACCTGCAACTAGGCAGATTCCACCCTTCCAAAGATCACAACGGCTCATGGTCAAAACGTGACTGAAATTGGCTAATTGTTTTGCAGCAGCTACCTGTACAAGTCTACTAAGTCTCCACAAAAATTCGTCCAAAAATTCATCCGTTTGGTCACTGAACAAAATTCGAACAGAAGCTTACTCTCAGTTGAATCAGACTTCGTCGATCGGTGGAAGATCACTTGGCCGGGGCGGCTCGGTGATCCAAATGCCGAGCTTCCACTTCGAGGAGTTCGGCAAGACGTAGGGCTAGGTCGTGGAGGTCAGCTCGCTGGCTGGAAGTTGACGGCGGCGGCGCGGGAGGTCGGCAAAACAGGCGGACAGAATCTGATCGGGTGAGCTATTCACGGCTGAGAGTGAAAATGAAAAAAAAAAAAGAACGAAGGGGAAGAAGAGATGGTGTCGCGCGAGAGGGAGGGGGGTTCTGCTGATGACAAAAGGGAAGAGCTTCACCAACTTGGTCAACTCTTGAATGGTAGGTGGAGAAAAAGCAAATAATTAATACACATAGCTTGATCCTTTGACAAGTGTCCTCTTTGTCCACCAACTCAATCCAATGGCTGAGGATTCTCCTCCTTTTCTGCAGCAAGAGGGGCTAGGGAAAAGACCAAAACACCCTTGTCCAAAAGTAAAAACGAAGACTAATGCTTAAGGGCAAAATGGTCATTTCGCCTCTGGCGTCCAAAACTTCGATTTTTCCAATTCAAATTCTCTTCGACGAGGCGGCACCCATTCCAAAGAAAATGTTGGAATTCTTGATTTTCCATTTTCGATTTCGAGACTCGTCTCCAATTCAAGTTTCTATTGAATGCGATTCCAGCCTATTTCGAACCGACGGACGGCTTTTTCAGACGTTAATTGTATCGACTCTGTGACTTAAATCACACTCAGGCTCGTCAGTTCGTGGCGACTTTTGTTGTCATTTAATTACGAGGGTCTATCACTAGTTCCGACGGTCTCGATCGTCATCGATCGATTTAGGAAAATTTTGCAAATTATGAATTGGTTAAGCGGCATCACCCGACAATCGCATAATGCTAGCAACGGATTCCTTAAATCGTTCTTAGATCGGCCTTTTATGGTTATAAACGTTCCCTCGACAATTCTTATGAACAAAGCGTCATTCCCTATTCGAGTTCCTAGGTTCACGTACTTATCTCGCGTTTGCCTTTCCCTTTTGGTCAGTTGACTCGAGATTGATCAGATCCAAGCGAAATATGACTGAAATACATCACTAGATATATTCTCTTTGAAAAGTCTCAAGATGACTGGAAATCGGATTGTCACAATTTCCTTCAATCATCAATTTGTATTTGCTTCTCTCCATTCTCTTCCGATATTCATAACATTTGTCAGCAGTTCATCCTCGAGCGTTCACATCATCTTTTCCATTTATCCATCGCCATTATTACTAATTCCTCGCCATAATGCACTCTTTAATGTCTATACCATTCGGCGCATCAATCCTTTTAAGGGCATGCCTTTTTCTTGTCGACACGTTAAATACTTGATCTCATGTTCGACAAACCAAATTTTCGATCGATAATATCGATGTAAGTCTAGCACACTTTTGTGCCATCCTAAGGGACACCTCAATTTTCCCTTTGAATTTCTAATGAGGTCATTTCTTTAAGTTTTTCTTCAACATTGGACTCGTACTTTCGTCCATGGGACTTTAAGGTTTCTACCCTCAACTTCGAGCTTTCTTTCTCAGGTATCCGAAAATCTAGATTTCCTCCCTGTTCTTTCCATTTCCATAACCCCTTAAATGTCAGGGTTTGGTCATCGCAGCATCTTAATTCCTTTATGACCTTCTAGCTTGATGCTTCAGGTAGTTATCAAACTAGTTATTTGGTAACCTTCCAATTTAGGAGTTGAATCTCTTATTTCCTTGGGCAAAGCCAATCCTTTACCCACCAAATACACGATGCTCAACTTTCAATTATATGCATCCGCTACTTAAATCACCCTTCCTTCGCAAGATGGGGTATCACAGTAACAATACTTGGGTAATCTCTCCATTCCACGTGACTTGTCTTCAATCCCCTTTAGGCAGCCAATGCTCTTAACCTCTTCTAGTTCGCATAACTTGAGGTATTTCTTTATACAAGTAACGTTTTCATATCCATAAGCAATTTCATACATCAGTGTTGCCTCTTGTTTGGTTCCCCTCGTGAATCCCTTCGTACTACCTTATTCTCTCGTGGTAGATAAAGACTCAAAACCTTCTTTCATCCCAAACAAGTTTCCTAAATTTTGTCGCGAGGACATATGTAAGTCAATTCCAATCATGCATTAAGCATTCCAACTCATATGGCCTTATCATCACGATGCATATGCAATGTCTACCTCCGGTTGCCTCGTTATGCCTCAAATTTCATTTTGCTTCGCGTCATCACGACCTTCTTAAGCTTTTCAATTTCCAACCGGAAACGCCATTAACAGCGTAATTGTCAACTCGACTCAAGTCCTCGAAGACTCACTTCACGTCCTTTCCTCCCTTCGCTCTACATCTCGTCCTTAGTCCATTTCATCAATTGAACAGCTCTTGTAGGGAATCTTCCCACGATCCATTTATAACAATTCACCAATCTTAGGAAATTTCAACTTTCAGCAACTCACATCGACCACAGTCGATTCATCACTTGTTCCAATCCTCAAAGGTTCCACAGGGATTTGATTTCCTAAAAATCTCACAACGGAGAAATCTTACCTCACCAGACCCACAACTCGTGCTCTTTACAATTAGCATACCACGAGCATCTCCTTGGAGTCCATAGGATGCTCTTGAAAGTCATTCACATTTCTCACAACTCCTTAAACAAGTCCAATCATCGTCTCTCAAGACGGTAACAATCAATTCAATCATTTCTTGGGTACCCAATCTGACTATTATCCACTTCATTACTACCAAGTGTCGAATCACTTCGATTGCCCGTGATACCATTCACTTGAGAGCTCACATCTTGTCTCTCTACTCTAAAGGGTCTCTACTTGGACCACATATATTTTGTTCGTTTTTTGTCACTCTTCCCTCAGAAAACATTAGTTCTTTAGCCTCTCAGTTCCACAACTCACCAATGCAACCTTATCCCAATTCCATCCTTTCAACTGAACATCGTCATCATCTTGAAATTCAACATTGTCTACAGGACAATCTCTCGGATTTCACTTCCAGGAATCACTCAACTTCTGCGTCTCCTTCGTTAGTCCAAGCGCTCAACCTTAGCATCAAGGCAATTAGAATATTCCCTTCTTTCCACGTTAGGGTTAGGGTCTCTTACCCTATGAAGGAAATTATACAATTTCGTGGCATTCTTTTACTTCAAATCTACCTTGTCCTTCCCAATTCATAGGACGTCAAACTTGGAGTCTGCGCCAACGGCGATACCTTTAGTCCAGGATTCAGATGTCACCGTACCTGATGTTCTTTTTCCAATGACTCAGTCATCCCAAGTGACAAGATCCATTCGTCCTTTGTCTCCATCAATTCACGTATCGAATACTCAATTCGATTTCCTCAAATCGTTCTATAATTACACTCTAAGCGCTCTTTTCGCTTACTCAACCATTCACTAAAATCACAAGTCACTAGGACCATTACATCCATTCATCTTTCCTTTTCATCAACGACATCTCATGATCCAATCGTCCTTAAGGACAACGTCTTATTCTCTAAGTGTGATAACTCGCAATGCGGCTTTTAGTGGTTTCGATTCAACCTCAGTCAATCTCATGAAATCCACAGGGTCTGACAGACTAACACATCAGTCTCCTTATTACTTCCACGGCAACAAAAGGTAAATCACCATAAGCCTTATGTCATAGTAATGAACATTCCCTTCAGGCACATTCTATGCTCCATAAGTAAAGTTCTCTTTTCTCACAATCCATAAATAGAAATTCGCTCACTTATTCCTCTTCTGATCATCTACTTCTTTCCTTGATTCCCATTACAGTCCATCGGATTCAGGAATAGCAATTAGCCATAAGACTTTCAAATCCCAATCCCCTCAGAGACTTCACATCTCATTATCTTTCACCATCATCCGTCAGTGGTTCCCAGACAACTCTTTGCTAGTTGTCCACTATCCAAAAATTTCAACTCATCCTTAAGCAGCAACCACACATCAAATAAGCCTCAACGAGACAACTTCTCAAATAATAGCCAACAACTAGGCAAGCCTCAACTAGGCAAACCCAACTAGGCCAATCATCAAGCAATCGCTCAAGGCATCACTTCAAGGAATTACTCATGCTTTTGACATAAAGCATCTATCACTCTAGCATAATCACAACAGGCTATCTTAATCTTAACATGCATCAATTCAACGGGCATAAACCCCACATGCTGTCTAATCTCTCAGTTAGACCTTGGTCATAATAAACACGTGATATCAACTACAAAACATGCCTAATAGGCCAATCACAATTTCTTTTCACGCGGCATTCTCTGCCAAGCACAAAGCTTTTAACCACACCACTCATATGCGTCATTTCACATGCCATGCTACTTTCAACATTCACTTGGAACTCATCTCGTGCCATATATCTCTTAACCACAATTAGAATCAACTTTGATACATAGGCTTTCCCTTTCAATTTATGACTTGGGTCATCCCTGCCTCACCGCTATCTTAGAAGCCTGCGAGGAGCCGCTCCTTGTCCGGACCTCTCTGTCCCGGCGATCACTCCCTGCCCTCATCAGACCTGGTTGTTACAGGTTATTTCAAGTCATACATCTACGGAGGAAGCCGCGTTCCACACTCCCATAACATGCTTCATCACGGTTTATAGGTATCCTATCAACTCATCCCATACCAAGCGACAGTTTATTAAGTCTGATAGCGATAAGCTCATGCATGCACCCTCATCAGCTTTCATTTCGTAACCACAAACACCTGCACAACATGACTGTCCTTGCCACTTGTCACACCACAATCGCCTTCAGATCAATTCCTATCCACTGAAGAGTTCTAATTCCATCAATGACCGTCACGCCACATGAATCAATTGCTTACATTCACCCATACGCCTCAAGTTTAGTAGCTATTCAAGTCAACTCCATATGCATTCGATCACGACTGGTCTTTAATCCAAATATTCCTTATCCGCTTCCTTGTATACACCTCGTTTCATATCGACCAAAATTGTCAACAGCCATCGATAACTAAAATCATTAAGGTATAACACAATTCAAACCTAAATCCGCTAGTACCCATCGTCTCTTTATAACTCATACTCCTCAAGTTGGGTAATTGACAAAACAAAATCACAATCATATACTCTGATTGACCCATCACTCATAAGCTATTCTCTAGCAACCTCAAGTCCAGGCTTATGACTCCTCGATCTCTGCCCACTTCCTTGTGAGTCTTATTCGCAAAAAATCACTTAATATCATCCCTCAAATCGGCACTAGGACCACCAGAATACTACACAAGTTCAAGCCTATAGTCCTCAAGATTCAGCAATCCATGCTTATCCCTCAAGGTCTCACTACCTAATTGTCTTCAAGTCATCGCTCCTTATCACTCCAAGTCTCAATTACATTGGATCGAGCTGACCTTACTCTGATACCACTTAAACGGGGATGTAACGCCTCGAACCCGCGAGCACGCGAACATCCCACTAGGCCGTAAACAAGCTGTGCCAACCACGATCCTTCGGCCAACCAAATAACAACTTGACAAAGGAACAAGATCGCAGAAGCCACAAAATAGCTCCATACAATTCCTTAATCAGATGACTCAGGGCAATAGGGTATACACATCTCTTAAATAAAATTCTCCTCCGAATTATCGCAGTCAAGTGCCCAAAATTCAATTCTTAATTCCTCAAAATCGGATACAATCCCTAAGGCCACAAAATACATAAAACCATTCATGTCATTTCTTCATCGAGAGCTCCTCCTTATCTTGGCTGCATTTCCGTCTTCAAGGATCTGAAAAAAGGGTGGCCCCACGACGGGGTGAGATCGACATCTCAGCAAGATAGGCCCTAACCTTAAGTTAGGCCGACCGTACACTCGGGCAAAACAACAAAGTATAAAATGCACAAACAACCATGCATTACATTCGACAGTCATAAACAATAGGTGTGTATAGACAAGTCTCGAGCATGCGAATAGAGCATCAAATTACATCACTCAAGTCAAATATGCATTTCAAGTCTTGCCACGTCATGTTTCCTTCGTTACGTGCAATCTTTTCACACCCGCGTTTATAACGCATCCGGCTCGGTCTCAACTCAGGCTAGTGTCGATGCAATTCAAAGCTCGTCCCACGTCACTCGACGCACCAGGACCATAACTCTATACTCGTCCCGCGTCATATAGGCCAGGTACACATTACAATGCCAAGACACACCATTCTTTCTTCCCAACCTCCATTGAATTCAAGCCCGCGAGTGGAACGACTCAGGCTAGGTCCGCGTATTTACGCCTCAGACCATCTCATTGACAAACCCGCATAAACGCATCAGGTTTTCAATGTCATCTCAAGCTCGTGTCGACACCTATAGATGCTCGTCCCGCGTGTCTTACGCATCAGGACATTGGCCATTTCAACCCCGCGTCTCTACGCATCAGGGTACAACACATATAACTTCACGTCTCGCGTCTCAACGCATCAGGACAATGGCCATATCAACCCCGCGTCTTTACGCATCAGGGCATTTTGCATTTCTGAACCCCGCGATTACATCGCCCCAAGGTATATCTCATATCTCGACCCCGCGATTAGATCGCATCAGGGTATTTCACAACTCTCTACCCTATGTCATATAGGCACATCAGGGTGATTCATAATGGTTCGACAATCCATTTCTCCATGATTCCCATCACATATATCGTCGAAATAACATTTAATCACATCTCATCGTGAGGAACTTTAGGCACATAACATAAAACAAAGCCTGCCAAAGATGAACGTGCTCAATCACCAATGAGACAAAAGAAACAATGTTGTCACCTCATCTAGGTCAGCAAGATACTCAACTAGCACCTCATCAGGTTCATTGCCAGAACAACAATTACAAAGCAGCAAGTACACACGGCTCATTCGCAATCGAAACCGCTCGACATCCCAACACTCGAGCTTAATATCTCAATTAATTCAATGATTTCCCTAGGAAGTCATCCAGTCGCGTCCGAATTTCCTAATAAAAGGTTAGGGTTTATTCACAGTTCACTAGCCCACTTCCTCAGGTGATTACAATCACAAATCATGACAAAAGCATCTAACCACATTTCACCATGAGGAACTTCAGGCTATAAATCGTAACTCCAATACTTATCCAAGACAAACGTGCTTGTCACAATATAATTCTAAGAAGTAAGTGTCATACTAGCACATTGACAAACAAGGCACCACGTTAAGCACGTAACCAATGAAACCATGGAAACACAAGAGCACACAACGTTCAATTGCACAATAACGCATCAAAATCCAACTAGTTTCTCATCCGACTGGCCCAATCGAGTCAAATCTTCCTGACTAAATGTTAGGAATCCCTTACCTCGCTCTAGGATTCACGAAAATGCTTCCCGAAGTCCTCAATAACTCAGCCTTGCTTGTTCTAGGAGATGGCAGCAGCGTACTGTCGCGACCCTCTTGAGATTGTCGGGCTCTCGAGGGCTAATGGGCCGTCCTGTCTGGTCGGACGCAAGCCTCTCCCAAGGCCCATTACCCAAATCGCAACGGAGGTATGCGTGATCGACTTTCAGTGTGGTCTAGTGACATGTGCTAAGTGTGCATGCCATGGAGTCGCCACCAATCATTTTTTTAGGGTATGATTGGACAACCCAATTGAATAGTTGGGAGTTTCTATTCAATTCTGCGAGAACCAGAGAAATGGTTTCGGGGACTTAGTTACACCAACTGTTAGAGTTGACGCCCTTTCGGTACCTAAGTTGACTGAATTTTCTAGCCTGAGATTCATGCGGATGAGTAAGGTATGAACCCTAAATCTAGAAATTCATGCAGATAGGAGTGATTATCCTAGCAATCACAATCAGTAATAAAATGCCAAACTCAAGGAATCTAGATATGCAAATAAATCACATGGCATTCCTAGTAAGGCCATATTTATCAATCACAGCTCAAGAATGATTTAGCTGTCCTAGCCATTCTACACACGATCTAACCTAAGAAAAGCATTAGGAAGCATCGAAGGAGTTCGAGAGTACTCACATGGGGTTCGCCGTGCCCTGGTTTGGTCTTGGACGAGCTATCGAGCTCATGCCGACCCGATTATATTTGGGGATCCACTCGGCGTTTTACACCATGAAATCATGTGAAACAAAAACGAAAATATTCAGCAAGGGGCATTTATTGTAGATGGTGGTCGATCTAATTGGACGTCAAGACTAAAAAAGATGTAGAAATTTACAAATTAAAATACTCGAATGACATTTTTTTGCCAAATTCAACTCTATGCGTCGTGAAGAAACACATGCAATTGAACTTGAATTTTGACTATTTATGAGTTCAAAATGTAAAAGAAATTAAAATAAAAATATTGACTATTTTTCTATATTTTTACGACATCGAACGCTATTTTTCTTCATTTTTCATGTATTTTTCTATTTTTGGAAAATATTAAAAAATATTTAAAAATATGAAAAATTATTTTTTTTTTATCAAAAATGGTTCCTTTAGCTTGGTCAAGGCTACCAAAGATGATTTTTTAATTTTTTTAACTTTTTATAGATTTTTTATGAATTTTTTAAAAATAAACTATGAAAGACTGATCAAAAATCAGGTGTCAACACGTACCTAAGGGAATTTCCATCAATGTGTCGATTTTCTACATCCAGTTACCGAACCATTAAGCACAAACCTCCCTCACACACCAATCCACGTCCTAACATGCCTCTAGGATCAAATTAAAGTTTATTTCCAACTCTAACAGCCTTCAACAGCTCAGCCAAAACAGAACCGAATAGGGCACAGTTCGGTTTTTGTCCATTCTTCAATCCACCGGCCCTTAGCTCATCCAATTCTCCAATTTAATCACCAAATCCCTTGCCAACATCTAGTTCTACGAGTTAGAGAGTCTCATCGAGGGTTTTGGGTCAAGGCGACGTCACGAAGTCCAAGTATGGCACCGTTTTCCCCAAGTCCTAAAACTGGCAGAAACTCAGATTGTAGAGTTTTCTGTCGACTGGCGGAGAAAAGCTTGGCCGGAGCTGCTCGGTGGTCCAATTGCCGAGCTACCACCTCGAGGAGTTCGGCAAGACGTTGAACTAGGTCGTGGTGGCAGGCGCTGCGGTTGAAAGTCGCCGGTGGTGAAGCTGGACGTCGGCAAAGTGGGCGAACATGGCTGATCGGGTGAGAGCAGTTCACGGCTGGAAGGAAAAAGAAAAGGGAAGGGAAAAGGAAGAAGATGGCTTCGCGAATGAGGGTGTTCAGCAGAGGAGAGAGAGCTAAAAATTTCCTTTACTCACTAGAGTCAACCTATGTTGAACGGTAGGTAAAAAGTGGAAATTAAATGCACCTTGCCTAATCCTTTGCCATTTGTCACATTGTCCATCATGACTCAATCCAAGGGCTGAGGTTTCTCCTTGATTTTCGGCAGCTAGGGGTTCTACCAAGGACCAAAATGCCCTTGTCCAATAATAAAATGAAGGCTAAGGCTCGAGGGCAAAATGGTCATTTTTCCTCCGGCGTCCAGAATCTCGATTTTCCAATTCAAATTTTCTTCGACGGGGCGGCGTCCAATCCAAATAAAATGTTGGAAAACTTTATTCTCCATTTTCCAATTTTGAGATTTCATTTCAGAACTCGAGCCTCGAGGGGGCGGAAATTCGGAATGTTACAGAACGTGAGGTCTATTTCACATCCATGAGACTCTAAAGTTGATGAAGAAATGGGCTAGGGGTTCGAAAACGTGATTCGTATAAGTTGGAGAGGAAATTGAATTTCAAAGTCTAAAACTCTTTTTGATTTGTGGACGTAGGATTTCAAGGTTGGGCCAAAATGATCCCACCACTGGGTGAACCACTTGGAAAACTGGTCAATTTTTAAATCTTTTTGGCGGTAAATGGCTTTCCACCAGGCTTACTTAATAATCCACGTGGTATGATATGGTGGTCTGGAAGTTTAACCCAGCTTGGAATTTTAAGGAGGTAGTGGCCCAGTGGGTGATGAATTCCAGTTGGTTGGGTGAATGATTGAATGGTACTGAATTTGTTTCAGTCAAAATTTTCTCATATTAAGAGAAGTGTTTTAATGGATCATGTGGGTATATACCACCAGTTTTCAGGGAAGCAATTTTTTTTTTTTTTTAAGAACAGAAGTTATCGGCTCTTCATGATATTGCTACTATCTCTTGAAAAGTACTTTTGGTGATGAACTTTGATTTTTGTGTTGAAGGAGTGGCCTGTGGCCTGATAACTATCTCACTGGAAATCCTTTAGATATTCTTAATGAGGTGGCAAGTGGTGATGGGTTTAGACCCACTTCTGTTGATTGTGATAGAGCTTCTTCCTTGTGTTTTTGTAGAGTATGGGCAATGAGTTTTAGGTTTCCTTCTGGAAGTACTGATGCTAATTGTATGCTAATTGTGATGTATCTAGCAAAAATCAGTTTTTGATGCGATATTTAAAAAATCGCTTTTTAACATTTCTTTCACAAATGTTAGGCTCACTTATAAGATGTTTGATAAGTATAGAGTGATTTGACACTCGATGCAGATAAAATGCCTTGTAGAAATTCAGAAAAGTTGGTAAAAATTCACTAATTTGTTTTCGACGATGATGACAATAACTTACTGATGGGTGACTCGAAAAACAAGTTACCGTTAATATCTTTTTACAAACAAGATCACTTCTCAAATTTTATCAGCACGGGTATTCGTCCTCGAAAACTCAAATGCCGTTACCGCATTGCTTATTAATGTAGAACCACCATATCATTTCTTGAGACAAATTGGATGCAATGCACTTGTTGTCGTTCATGAAAGACTCTTTAGGAAATTTAGAGGAAATAGTCACAACGTGCACTCATTAATGTCTCGATGGAATGTCATTTATTAGAATTGTGCATTGATGGCAACTCTACATTCTCAATAAGAACGAACAAGTGACAAAAGCCAGACCAAAGCAACGAATATATTGAAGTAAATAGTCACAAACTTTTTGCAAAAAGTTAATCTCATAATACGAATGCGTTATTCTATTTGTCAAATATCATATTTCCACATTTCTTCGCCGATTTCAGATTCTCTGCACAGTTGGTAGTGTTCCCAGTCACGAAGTCCCTTGGTCTGACTCTCTTCTGCAGCTTACCCTGCTCCAGACTCGCAAGGATGGGAACTCCCCAGTAATTCTCAGGTAAGAAGCTCTCAAATTTAGGCAACTTGAAAAGTCTAAGAGCAGTAAAATCGAAGAAGGTGATTGTCGTACCGTTTGCCTCTTCACATTCTTCATGGCCAGCAATTAGTTCCACTTCTTCACATGACCCCACCACCACCTCTTTGATTTGCCCGAGAAATTCTGCTGTGAAGCTTCGGAAAAGCACTTCCAAATGGGAGCACCTCATAGCCTCAACGTATTTCCCGTTTGGGAACGAGACGTTTGGGATATCGTCGGACTGCCAAATGTGCCTCAAGTTTTAGAGATCACGCAAAACCAGACTCCTGAATTGACTACTTTTGTAACCGCCTCATCACATTTATACATGATCTTGATCGAACGGCATGATTCCACTCCTAGGATCTCTAGACGGCCATGTAGTCTCTTCCACATATGGGATGCGGCAACTCGCAGTAGATTGTCACAGTTCGAGAAACTCCAACTAGCAAAAGGCATCATCGGAAATTTGATTGCTCCATAGCTCTTTGCACTAAGCGCCTTCAATTCGTAGACTTGCTATATTGGGAAGTTTAACCTGCACAAGGATTAACGAGAGAGAGGAGGATAGTAGCAGATTACTACATTGTTCGTCCTAAAACATGATAATGCCAAGAATACGAATGACCACTGTAAGGGATAGAGCAAACCATCTCATTGAACAACGGTTGCGACGGCAATTCATGATTTTCTTCCTTTGATCAACAACCTTCTAATTAAATGCTCCAAAATTGGGGCGCTCCAGAATAGTTATTTGTGTTGAGGAAGGGAAACTCATCACTACTCCCTTTGATCGACTACCTTCTTCCTTCATTTGGGAGTCGCTCTTCACCACGTGTCTCACATTTTCTGCTCCATCTAACCTCACGTCTTTCAGTTTGGGTAGCAAAACAATTGTTTGCTCCGAACTTGAATCACGGTACCCAAAATCAAATAACGATTCTAGGGAAGGACAACCTTTAACAGAGACTCTTTCCAATTTGGGGAGCAATACCCTTGTTTGTTCTGTATTAGAATCAAGGCACTCACAATCAAACAATGATTCCAGAGAGGGACAGCTTTCAACGGAAACTCTTTCCAATTTGGGAAGCAATAGCCTTGTTTGTTTCATATTTGGATCAAGGGACCCACAATCAAACAATGATTCCAAGGAGGGACAGTATGAAACTTCGACTTCTTTCAGGTCGTGCAATCTCCCTATGATTGTGGAAGGGAAGACGTTGAGTAGCTCAAAGCAATTATTAAGAGTGAGGGTGGCTAATTTGCGGAAGGAGCTTCCGGGCGGTTCACCGTGCCATATCCTTTTGATGGATCCTAGCGAGTAAAACCATAATGTCTCCAAGCTTGGTAAACTAACCTGCTCAAAAGATCATAGCTATGAAAAAAATCTGATAATTTAGCCTGATCTTGATTATCAATACGATGCAGTGAAAGAATGAATTTTCACTGGTGACTTTATTCTGACATATGTAGTTATGATTTACGAACATGTTTTAGCTAGTAAAACCAGGGAAATAAAAATATTCAAATTGATATTATTATTTGCACTATACAGAGCCTGTTTGTAGCTGTTATGATAAAAATCTCAAGAGAAGGAATGCGTACCTTTTGATCGAAGAAGGAATCCCAATAAGCATCTTGCGCATCTGAAGTAGTGGTTACCAACTCTTTCTTTCCACCGAGACATGAGAAGAATTTCTTCGTGGGACACTCCCATATACATAATTCTTCCAGTTTTGGGAACTTTATAATATCGGCTGTCTCTTCATCTCTTCCTTCCTCATCCACAATCACCGCCTCCATATTTTGACAATAATTCACTTTAATGTCCCGAATTTCTTTGAGACATTTAGCCATAAACACCGGAAAGAGAAATGCCAGCCCTGTATCGTTGACCGAGAATTTCCTCAGGTTTGGAAATATCGACAGTCCTTGTAACTGTACATCCTTTTTCCACATGTGCTGCAGGTCCGGTAAATCCCATAATGTCAATTCCGTTAGCTGAGAGAGAATCTCGACATCTCCCATGACTTTTAACTCCTCCAGGTCGAAAACTACTTTTGTTGATTGACAACTCCTAATGTACAATGATTCCAAATTCGGCAACTTCAGTATCCAATCTGATTTCAGAATACTCGACACGGATCGAGACTTCCATATCATTATGGATTTCAAATTGCTATATCGTAATAGAGGATGACTGTAGAGTATCTTTTCTAGGTCGAGGAGTCCATCCATCCACAGGGATTCCAAGCCGGGGAACAAAACCTGCAGTGCAATATGATCGTGATGCCATATCAAAAAAATCAAACTAAAAAAAAAACAAAAAACAAAAAACAAAGAGCTTAAATCGTTAGGACAATCCTTACCAAAAAAAAATAAAAATCGATAGGACAATAATCGCTAGACGAAGGCTCGGTTGAAATTTCACAAAAAAGTGACGTGGGATGCTTTAATCATATAATACCGGGGAAAAGGAATAGAATAAAGAGGAAATGCTCTTGGGGAACAACGGAAAAGACCTACCCCTCCTTTGCAAAAACATACTTTGCTTTAATCGAACTCAATTCATAATTAAAATTTTTTTTAAAAAAAAGCGAAAACAAATAATTACTAAGTTAAGCATACTTTAGCAAATATATTGATAAGGATTCCAGTCAAAAACGGCACGGCGTTTTGCACGCAAACTTGAGATACCAGCCCGCAAAGACGGTGCTGTTTTGAAGCCACTAAAGTGGGTAAAACAGTAAAACTCATTAAAGGTGCGTTTAATTGTTTATTACTTGCTAAAACTCTCAAGCAAAACCATTTTCATGAGGATATACTCACCACTATCATTAAAGCTGCTTGACCAGAAAATTAAATAAATAAAAATAAAAATAAAAATAAAAATATGACTTTGAAAATTTTCGCACTTCGTTAATAAACGTCATAAAACACTTTCTGAGAAAAACCAAATACAAGAAAATATTTCACTTTTCTAGGGAAACAGTTTATCAGGAAACTAATTTTCAGCAACAATGAATTTTCAGGGACAACGGATCCTAAATACATGGATGTGCTCAAGGTTTCTTAAGAATGTCAAAACTTAATTGAGACTAAGGGATGACAAAAATAGAACCACGTTGAAACTGTGAGGTTGGGATGTCGTCATTAGAATCAATTGCAAACGGCATGCAGGTGAAACATGAACTATGTGGACTTTCTTTGTTACGTGGCACTTCCTTCACCTTCCCTTTGTTTAATCTCTCACTTTCTGTATTTTGAAATCGTTGAATTTAGTTGAAGATTCATTCTTGTTCAGTACAATGTTTTTCCTTCTCATTAAAAATGTTAAATGAGAAATAAATTAGTCATAGTACAAACCCATGTTAGATTGAAAAAGAAGAAGAAGCAAGAATAGTTATGCAAAGAATCTTTCCACTAGCTATAGTTGAATGTGAATAAAAATACATGCTTTGTGCTTTCTTTGAATGGAATAAATATTTGTAAATCAAAATATGAATCCAAATGTACAAATAATCAGATTTAATGCGACATGCACTAATGTTCGGTGAACACCAATATCATCTTATCCTCATTTCCCCTGTAATGTAATGATATGATCTAGGTATCACTTGTAAAAGCAAGAACTAGGGAAACTTATACCCACAAAATGAGTGAGTTACCTCAATTGGAGTACCCTCAGCTCCGGTGCAAAAGCTCAACATATTTGGTAAGTAATCCAAACGTAGACGACGTACGTTAGGCAACTGAACAACATAATCAGCAACAACTTCTACTTTTCTTGCATCACATGTGATGATGGCTTGCAACAAGTGACATTCACGCACATCAATCTCTTCCAAATGTACTAGTCTTTCCATCTCTGACAAGAACCATAGATTTTTCAACCGATGGCACCTAAAGATATGCACGGCTTTCAACTTGCTAAAGCAATCTAGTGTGACAGGGCCATTCCATATCTTTTCCAGGTTCGGTGAATTCCACAATGCCAACTTGGCTAGCCGAGAGAGAATCTCGACATGTATCGTGACTTTTAGCTCCTCTAGGTCGAAAACTGCTTTTGTCGATTGACAATTGTCAACTTGCAATGACTCCAAATTTGACAGCTTCAGTATCCCATCTGATTTCAGAATACTCGACGTGGATTGAGACTCTCTTATCTCTATCGATTTCAGATTGGCGTATTGTAATGGAGGATGACTGTAGAGTATCTTTTCCAGATCAAGGAGTCCAACCATCTTCAGGGATTCCAAGCGAGGGAATGAAACCTAACAAAGCGCCACAAATGAAACTCAATAAAGGTGTGTTTATTACAAATAAAGCTATTCTTAGAAAATGACTGAAACTCTCATGCTGAAATCCAAAAAATATATATATAATATATAATAAATAAATTTCTCTCCGGTAAAAAGCGAAACCATTTTCACAGGGATATCCTTACCACTATCATGCTGCTAATGCTACACAACCGTCACCATAATTGTTATGTTTTCTTTAGCTAATATTTTAAAACTATGACCATAATTTTTTTCTCTTTTCTTTTGAATCATTTACTGATCTTCAAAACAACTACCGTAATTTTGTTATCATTTTCTTTTCTTTTTCTATTTTGACCTTCAAAATTGAAAACAAAGTTAAAAAATTTGATAAATCTTTTCTCAACTTTTTTTTTTTTTTTTAGTATGAACAAGTAAACATGGGGGTCTTTTCTAGTAAGGATCCACAACAGTGTTTGTCTTTACTTCGCAAGTTTTTGCGCTTCGTTAGTAAACATCATAGAACACTTTCTCAACTTTTGTTTTCAGCAAAACTAAAGACAAGAAAATAATCCATTTTTCTGGAAAAACTATTCACCCGGAAAACATTTTTCACAAACAATGAATTTTAAGTGAAATAAACGAATCCTAAATGCATGAACCCTCTTGATGTCTCTTAAGAATGTCAAAAGCTTAATTGAGACAAAGGGATGATAGAAGTAGAACGACGTTGACACGTTGAGGTCGGCATTACGTGTTAGAATCAATTGGACGTTGACATGGTGAGGTTGGCAATACGTGTTAGAATCAATTGCAACTTGCATGCAGGTGATACATGAATTATGTGGACTTTCTTTGTTATGGGGCTCTTCCTTCTCCTTCCATTTATTTATTTTCTCACTTTCTTCACTTTGAAATTGTTGTAATTCATTTATTCGTCCAAGATTCATTCTTGTTCAGTACATTGTTTTGTCTTCTAATTAAGAATGTTAAATGAGTGATAAATTAGTCATAGAACAAACCCATGTTAGACACCAAGTAACTAGTGCATTTATCTAATATTCAGATAATTTGAAAAAAGAAGACGAATTGAATGTGAATAAAAATGTATGCTCAGTGCTCTCTTTGAATGGAATAAATATTTGTAAATCTAAATGTTCAAATAATCAAATTTAATGCTATATGCACTAATATTCGGTAAACACCAATATCATCTTTTCCTAATTTCCCCTGTAATGTAATAGTATGATCTAGGTGTCGTTTGTAAAAGTAAGGACTAAGGAAACTTATACCCACAAAACGAGAAAGTTACCTGAATTGGAGCACCCTCAGCTCCGGTGCAAAAGCTCAACATATTTGGCAAGTGAATCAGATCCAGACGACGCACATTAGGCAACACGAGTCTGTCATCATCAGCAACTTCTAATTTTCCTCCATCATCTGTGATAATGGCTTGCAATGAGTCGCTTTTACGCACTCCAATCTCTTCCAAATGTACAAGTCTTTGCATCTCTGACAAGAACCATAGATTTTCCAACTGATGGCACTCTTCGATATTTACAACTTTCAATTTGCTGAAGCAATTTGGTGCGACAGGGCCATTCCATATCTTCTCCAGATTAGTAAGATTTTCGAGGACCAAAGACTCCAAAATCGTAAAAGCGGTGAGAGGGGGGCCATTGGATGAACTGGCAATGTACTTGATTGAGGGGCTATTCTTAATATCGAGATGTTTCAGTTGCGTAAATCCTTGGATGCACAACTCGTGAGCATTTTTCTTGAACTCTTTCAATCCGTCCAAATGCAAGTATTGAGTTTTCTGCAGCGTCTTTTGAACCCATTCTTTTGACAAAATACTGTCGCACCCTTTCAATTTGAGCATCATGGGAAGCCACCCGCAGAAGCAAGTTTTATTGGCTCTTCCATCGTAATCCACCGCGTGGTGCACCTTGTTGCCGACAGTCTCCACTTTTTTCATCCATTCCTCGACGTCAGCTTCGATGGGCTTCATGTTGTTTCGAGCTTCATCGATGGAATGCTGCACCCTTTGCCTCACTTTTTCCAGCTGGACAATTTCTTCCATAAGTTCGCCAACATAGCTGTTGGTGAATATCACGTAGCCGCATTGACGACAGCACGGAGCCACTAGGTACTCTGCAACTTTGGAAGCTATGGATAGAACAATATCCGCCATTTCCCCTCTTTGACTTATTTCTAGTGTCCTTCCCTTCCTCTGTGTAGAGAAATAAAAGTTGACAATTTATATATGCTAAGGAAGGCTGTAGTGATGGAACCAAAAAACAAAATGACCGAAGAAGAGGACATGTTGAATAAGATGAATAGCTCAAAGAGAGAGAGAGAGAGAGAGCTAGTCGATTGAATAAGATGATGAAGGACACAAAATAAAAATGCGAGATAGGGGAAATGCAGCAGATGTCTAGATGAGATGGCACGTAAGCTCCCTAAATATATACGAAGGTGTTAGCCAAGAAAAGTAGTTAAGACCATCTCATTTGTCCTCAGCCAAGAAAAGAATAATTTGAAGACGTAGGTTTGGATTTTGCATTGGAAGAAGGAAACAATCAATTTGAATAATTTGAAGAAGAATTCCTATGTTGGAGTAAAGAATCACCTATCATAGAAGACAAGTATCTGAACTAAAAGATGGGAAAGAATTCTCAACTTGAAGGAAAAAGAAAAGACGAAAAAATCGTCATTCATCTCATTATTTCTTCACTTTGGAACCTCTCAATAAAGCGAAAACAGTCGACCAAATGGAAAAACATAAATAGGAGACAATCACAAAAGAAATCTCTATCGCCTCTTTCTTTTTTTTCTTTTTCAAATCTCTCTCTTCGCTTGTACTTCTCTTTGTTTAATCTTTCACTGTGATATCTTCAACTTTGACCTGCCAAATCAGTGAGATTGGAGCATATGGACAAAGTTGAAAAGTGTAGAGATAAACTGACATATGTGCAATAGGCATTGATGAATGTCTCGAGGCTGCTTATATCCATGATGCCTCCTATCTAAATTCGACCACACAAGTAAATTTTTTTCTCAATTCTATATACTAAAGCAATTCGTCGTTCTTTTCTTAGATGATGACTATGAGGGTATGTCACAAGAGCTACTCGTGTTGTAATTCCATCATCTTTCACGAACTAAGACATGATATGTAAGGCCTCGAATGTGCCATGTCCAATGATCGTCTAACCGAAATCAGAAACATTGCACGTATACGAGAGAAGAATGCGTGTACCTTTATAAGAATCCGTCGAAAAACTGATGAAGCTATTGGCTTGAAGAAGACAGTGAAGGACACAAAGTGAAAATGCGAGATAGGGGAAATGCGGCAGATGTCTAGATGAGATGGGAAGTAAGCTCCCTAAATATATACGAAGGTGTTTGCCAAGAAAATCAGTTAAGACCATGTCATTTTTCCTCAGCCAAGAAAAGAATAATTTGAAGACGTAGGGTTTGGATTTTGCATTGGAAGAAGGAAAGAATCAATTTGAATAATTTGAAGAAGAATTCCTATGTTGGAGTAAAGAATCATCTATCACAGAATACAAGTATCTAAACTAAAGATGGGAAAGAATTCTCAACTTGAAGGAAAAAGAAAAGACCAAAGAATCCTCATTCATCTCATCATTTCTTCACTTTGGAACCTCTCAATAAAGCGAAAACAGTCGACCAAACGGAAAAACATAAATAGGAGACAATCACCATGTGTTTGTTGATTTTCCTGTGTCAAGTCGGTCCACAAATTTGAGAAATGTTCTTTCGCATTTGCGCCTGTGGGAGTATCATCCGTCTAAATTGAGGCTTGTCTGTTTTATTCTCTCATAAAATCTTCAAACTGAGGTAGTATGATATTTTTCTAAACCTCCATTTGTAAGTTGCCTATTTCTAGGTATATGTATATCAGCCTCTGTTTTAGTCCATTCCGTTAAGTCTCCTTGTGGTACGTGTTTGAATGCTGATGTTACTGTTGATGCTGATTGTTGATCGATTGGCTTTCATATAGTTGGATTTTTAATGATGCTTTCATCCACTATGAACGAGTGATTCTGCATTCTGAGATGTCACATGCATAGGCGATGAAGCTGATTCATCTTGGACAAAGAAAGAAAAAGGAAAAAGGAAGGTGTTCGAAAGCAAAAGCAAGCACAAGTTGTGAATATAAGGAGTGTCTGTGATACAAAAGGGGCTGAACAAGAGAAAAGAAGATCATTACATGATTTGGGCACCATCATTTGACATTAAAAAAAAAAAACTTAAAAGAGGATGACCTAGAATTGGATACCAACATTCAATAGCGTCTAAGAAAAATATGCGGTAAAAAACGACTAATAACAAATAGAAAACTAATGAACTGTATGTACACATCATCATCATCTCATGGTCGCTTGTTGAAATGTCGGAGGAAACTTTCTTGACATTACTTTTAGTCTAATTTACCAAACTGAATAACTTTAATTCGGTCTGGTCCAGTATTTTGATTCTGGAAATTTTTCTTCTGTCAATAAATAGAAAACATTAAATCAATGTCTAAAAAGTGACGTCATCGAATGATGTCCTCTTGGAATCCTTCTAATCGTGATACGAATTTACTAATGCAAAAAGTTAACAAATCAAAAATCTAGAGCTGTATGCATTACAATAAGGAGTGTCAATGATTCTAGAACAACCAAGCAAGTATTTATAGCAGGAAACTTTAATTTAGAAAAAGGGTAATACCTCTTGACCCTCGTACACCACGGGAAGCAAATCCACCTGCATTCCGGATCAACAAGAAGAAGCAATTTCTTTCCCTCCAAAATGAAAATTCATAATTGAGAACTTAGTGGTTGAGAGATGGGCATGCATGCGTGGATAATGAGCTTGACAAAAATTTTGATTCATCACGAAGCTAAGCGGACACAACGCTTTTGAAATATGAAAAGCTTCTGTGGTTTCCTTCAAACATGCTTATTGAAGTAGCGCATATGTTTTCTGATATCACGTGAAAGTGATTCTTTTGACTATTGAATCATTCGATATCAGCACAATAATGCACCCGATAAGAATTTACACAACATAACCCTACAATGTATGGTCCAATGATGGGTCCTCGTCATTATTACCCAGTAGACAAACCAAAGCAATGAATGACGAAGGAAATAGTCACAAAATCTGTGGGAAGTGTCAAGAGAACGCAAAAAAAAAAAAAAAAACGCCATTTTTCGTTAATATAGTTGTTCCTCATGGCTATGGTAGATGTCTGAGTGGGGACTATCTGCACCTTGGTCTGGCTCTGTTCCACAGCTTCTTAGATGCAAGGATAACCCTACGATGTATGGTCCAATGATGGGTCCTCGTCATTATTACCCAGTAGACAAACAAAAGTAATGAATGACGAAGGAAATAGTCGCAAACTCCGTGGGAAGTGCCAAAGAGAAAGCAAAAAAAAACGCCATTTTTCGTTAATATAGTTGTTCCTCATGGCTATGGTAGATGTCTGAGTGGGGACTATCTGCACCTTGGTCTGGCTCTGTTCCACAGCTTCTTAGATGCAAGGATAACCCTACGATGTATGGTCCAATGATGGGTCCTCGTCATTATTACCCAGTAGACAAACAAAAGTAATGAATGACGAAGGAAATAGTCGCAAACTCCGTGGGAAGTGCCAAAGAGAAAGCAAAAAAAAAACGCCATTTTTCGTTAATAGATGTCTGAACGGGGACTATCTGCAAAAAGGGATTTCATTTGAGTATTCCGATTTGCAAAGGGAGTCTGTCACGCCCCGACTCTCGAGCCCGCGACATCCCTTGCCAAATCGCCACTAGGTCACGAAGGATAGTGTCCCGGGCACACTATCAACCTCTTACTTATACGCATGCGGAAGCGTTTACACTCCTGACAACAAATAAACACACATGGATAGAATAGCAGGAGTCAATCACCATATCGATTCATCACAAGACAATTATAACATACACATCAGCGTACGAGTCTAGATCTTATCTCTACTAACGTATACACACAACCCCAACTTCGGGGCGGCTAGACAAGACCCCAAAAGGTCACTCGGTCAGGTGAGGTTAACTTCCCATCTACTTCAAAAGGACTAATCCAATAGCCAATCCTTGGCATCCACGAGTCTTCATCCGAAGGGACCTGAAATTGTTATCCCACGACGGGGTGAGAATAAATCTCAGTGAATCAAACCTAACCTCGGTTAGGAAACTGATTCGCCTAGGGTATCCTAACAGAAGGCTCACGCAGACACGTACCACAGTCAATCACTATCACAAAAGGATAACCATCCACATGTCCACTCTCCCACAATGACAGCCGATCGGCTGGATTTCACTATGAAGAGTCAAGAGGATTACAACCACTCAAGTATTTTGTTTCTCTCTCACACAGATTTTCACAGTGAAGGATTTTGGGTACACAGAATACTTTTTGGATGAAACTCAAATTATGCTTGCACTTTGGATTGTTGTTCGCACATTTCTTCCCTTAGCCCATCATGATTCTTCTTTTATACTCCCCTGCCTCCGAACTAGCCGTTGGATTCCAGCCAAGGGATCGCTCTTCAATCCTTGATTGGACGTCATCAATCGTGATTGAACGAGACTGTATCTTCAGAAGATATGTAGACCGTTGGGTAAGACATTGAACCCTTCTGATTCAGTCGCCCATACAACTGAATCTCCAGCTTCCATAAGTGTGATAAGTTTGAGTTGATTCCCAAGGATATATTCCTTAGAAGATGATATCCCATTATAGAAAGTCTCTTAATTGATTAGAGGGGATATCAGGATAATCGAATATCACTTGCCTTGATCGGAAACCTGCCATATGTGAGTTAGATCAGTTGGCACGGAATGGTAATACGGAGATTTGATGTGATCCATCCGTCACTGTTTAGATCGTCAGGAGCACTTCCATCTGACCCTTGGTCAGAAACACTTCCATCTGACCCTTCGTCAGAAGCACTTCTATCTGACTCTACGTCAGAAGCACTTCCATCTGACCCTTCGTTAGAAGCGCTTCCATCTGACTCTTCGTCAGAAGCGCTTCCATCTGACCCTTCGACAGAAGCACTTCCATCTGACCATTCGTCAGAAACACTTCCATCTGACCCTTGGTCAGCGCGACAGAATTGGAATCACTCAACCTGCTGCTTACACATTCTTCCTGCATCACATTTCATTAAACAATTTCTATTGAAGGTTTTGTCAGAATCAAAATATAGGAGAATTTCCACAACACCTATGGGTGTTATTTTCTTCCAATTCATTAAGGGATGTCCTAGACATGTAAATATAGGTCTTGACAAGTGGAATTGGTGATAAATGGGAGCTTAAGGCTGATTAGTTGGCTGTTAGAACATGAGGAAGCAGAACCGGTTTTGCCCTGTTATGATTCTGAGTAGTCCGGTTTTGTTGGGGGCTGTTCGTGGTGTCACCGTGTTCTAAATGCGTTGTTAGGACTTATTTGAACGTCAATTGAGGTGTTAATGAGGGGTATGATTGGGGGAAGTGAAGTTAGGAGTGTTAAAATTGATTAAATTGATCGATTGTTCCTAATTGAGTTGCTGCCCTGTTTTGGACAGCGGTGTAGTGAGTTTGAATCGAGCTTGACGAGGTATTTTCGGTGGATTTTTGGCTAGCTCGGACGAAGGTGAGTGACCCCTAACCTTTTATTAGGACATTTGGTCGCGACTGAACGGATTCTTTGAGGAATCGCTAAGTTGATTGATATTTTTATGGTGCTTGGTTGAGTGGGAGCCGAATGGTCCTGTTGAAGCATAGACCATGAGTGTTTGATGGCTATGGAATTCTTGGTCTCATGATTGAATTGACGACGTGCTCGTCGTAGCCCCTTATTTGTTTGGATGGTTACCTTGTGCTCGAATCTTAAATCGTGTTTGTGATAAAGTACGTGTGTTTTTGGCAAACCTTGATTTATGTTCTAATGCCTATAATTCCTCATGATGAAATATGATATACCTTGATGCGATATAATCACGGGGTCGAGAAAATGTGATATACCCTAATGCGATGTAATCGCGGGATCGAGAAATGTGATATACCCTGAGGCGAACTAATCGCGGGGTTGAGGAACGAGATATACCCTGAGGCGATCTAATCGCGGGGTCGAGAAATGAAATGCACCCTGAGACGATCTAATCGCGAGGTTGAAGAATGAGACACACCCTGAGGCGATGTGATCGCGGGGTTGTGGTTGTAGTCGAAAGTCCATCCTGATGCGTTTGAACGCGGGATGAGAATTGTACCTGTGGACACGAGCTTGGTGATAAGCTGCTAAACCTGATGCGTCTAAACGCGGGTTTATTGATTGGGATAGCCTGAGGTGTCTGAATGCGGGCTAGTCTCTGGAAATGTGAAGTAAAGTGGAATCACCTTATGATTCTTATGTTAATATGAATTTTCTGATATTAGTATGGAAGCTTGGTTACTTGATGCCATGTTTACCTTTGATTGAGATTCTCGTTTTAGCATGATTCGATTCCTTGAGAAAATGCATTGCCTTGTTTCAACTAATGATTGCATGTTGCTGTAAATATTTTGGTTCGGTGGAACGATTGGCCTAACTTAGGGTTAGGATAACTCGCTGAGATTTATATCTCACCCCAGTGGGGGCTTAACTTTTCAGGTTCCAAACGAAGGAAGCTTGATTTGGATAAATGAGTGGCTTATGGAGGAAGTAGGTGATCAAATGTATCTAAGACATTGGGTGATCATTAGAGATTGTATATAATGAGGTGGAAGTATAAGTCAAATCTTTAGTTTTGATCATCCATGAGAACTGAAGTGTACTATTTCTCTGTCCTAAGTCATCTTGACTTTAATTGTGCACGGAGTAGCCTCTTGCTCCCGCAGTTATACGATTAGTTTGATGAGGGCCGAAGGATCCTGGTTGTCACAATTTGTTTATGGCCAGTGGGATGCTCGCGGCTCGTCGGGTTCGGGGCGTGACAATATCCATGTTAGATTTAGACTTACGATCCTCGTTTATCAATATGCCACAATTCCATATCCACAATTCGTTTAACCAGGTTGAACCAGTCCACTATAAGGATTCAACTCAATTTGTGACCATATAACCGTGCTGTCCCATTCAACTGTTGGTTATCCTAGTAACCGCAGTAATTATCCATTTCCCCACAAATCGATTAACCATTTCTTACTTCCAATGAGCAGAGTTTAACGTTGCTTCTCCTCTTGTTTCAAAGATATCAATCACGACTACCACTAATGGCAATTTGGGCATTCTGCTTACATGGAGAAAGTCGACTAATGATTTGCCTTCTCTTCAATACCTTGAGATTTGGAATCACGACTTGTCAATTCTAGATACATCTGAAAAATTACCGAACTCAAGCGCCAAATCAAACTAAGGGTCAGGCCATCCATTCTGTCAAACATGATCCGCTCACAAGCGACTGGCGAGTCAAGAACCACCTCAAACATACCGATTTTGGGTTGGAATCACCCGTTCCTAGACCGGTCATACAATCGAACACTATCAAGATCACCTCTCATGACCAACTCAAGTTGATGCAGGATTGGTTCAACTCGATCCGTAGCTTTCCAGCACACATCCCATAATCCAGGGTAGCTAATCCTTAACTAGTGTGTGGCTAGTACGGGGTTCTAGTACAAATCGTTCCTCACTGGGTCCATAGCCATCCTGTATATCGATCAACGCCCGCTCGCAAATCATGCCACGAATCAATCCCCGGTTAACTTCAGGGTGATCCTATGGTTGACTTACAGCTAAGCGAGATCAACCTGAATCGATCCATGCTTGATTTCAGATCGTCACACAGTTGAGCATCAATCAGCACAGCCGACTGGTAAATCAGGCCATCATCCACATCGAGGGCGACCTCCAAACTCTCGGTGGCTTCCTCAACCCTTGGTCGTTGTCTGCGAACAGTTCGAGTCTTAAGCTTGGGTCGATCCTAGATCTTAGGGCATCACTTTCATACCAAGCTGAATCTCTTCACCCTATTAGAACCTGCACATGTATCGTCAATCTGCTTACTGCACTCCAAACTTAGTCATTTATCCCTTGACTTATAGGAAGTTTCCTCACGAATCCACTATGAACTTCTCCCATCTTTACTCTTAGAATTTCAAATAACTGTAGCAGTCCGCTAGGCTTGTAATGTTGCTCTTCGACTTATCGATATGCTAACTCTTCGCCATAAGTTTGGCCGTACCAATCTTCCTGCCAATCCCTTAGTAATCTTATCTCAAATCTTAGTGCCTCCTTCAACTATTCGAATTAACACTGAAACTACTATGGTAAGTTCCGATCGATTTTCTGTTTTTACCAAAAGCAAAACCCATATGGTCATTATCCCAAGAAATCGCGTGGCCCTACGATGCTTCCGATGCGCCACTTTAATAACTATCCATTCTTAATTGTGACATCTCGCAATCTTAATCTTATTCAGGGGTATCGCCAATCTCAATAATTTATGCAACTAACTGGCTACCCTACTACGTTGTCCACCCTTAGACTCCCATTGCGAACTTTCTTTGTTTGTATTTATCGTCCTTGTTCCATGCACATGTCCAAGGTTTCGTCAATTATCGTCTTCAGGCAGTGTACACTTCCTCATGACCTTATTGAGTCACTAGCCAACTGAACCATTCGGGCCTCAAGTCATTCCAAGACTGCCTTTGACATACTGTAGGGTCTTCTCCGATCAAGATTCGGAGGTATAAACTGACTTTCACCAATTCGACGTGGCACAAGAGTTTTACTTGCACATGACATCCCGATTCACCCACAATCTTCTATCCATCATTCGAAATACAGCACAACGTACTCTCAAACGTGTTTTCACTTTTAGATCCAACTTTAACCACGTGTAGAGAAAGATTTTCATCGCCATTCGGCACATGTTACCTGCCTTCACATCGATCTTTATCAATTCATACATTCTGAATCTTTGGGGTCTCATAACATCTTAGAGATAAATCTCACAATTCACGTTCGCTCCTCTACGAATATTCCTTTAGTCATTAATTAGGATCCAAAGAAAAATAACGGTTAAGGCAATCCAAGCAAAACATCACTTTAAACTTATGCAATCCATAAAATACTAGTTGCCTTAACACAAACCCATAACCATAAGTCTTATCCATAAAAGGGTCTTTTCAAGCTCGATTAGCTACTGCTAACTAGTACCAGAGCATCTTAACCCAAAAGTAACTCTACTCCCTGTAGAGTCAATCCTGGTTGTCCTACTGAACATTTCCTTGAGATTGTCCTTCTTATGGCAGCGATACTTGGTCTGTCTTACTTCTCAGCGGGCAATCATTCACTTGGTGTCCCAGTTTGTAATATTTAAAGCATTCTCCTCGTCTAAACGGGTAAAGACCGGACTCATGCCTTAAGCGACACAGGTAACACTTCTCACTTTGGCGAAACATCGGCTTTCTAATTGCACTCCTCGGTTAGACGGAATGTGATACTTGTTGATAAACATCGGCCTCTTCTCTAACCAACGGTTAACCCTAGAAGAAGGCGTAAATCGCGATCCAGACGCGATTGTCCTTTTGACTAGGCTCCTTTCCACAGCTTGGGCCATTTCATACAATTCACCAAAACTCTTAAAATTCAGCGGCACCAGTTGATCCTTAATCTCAGGTCTCAATCCTTCACGAAATCTTCTCATCCTAGTCACCGAATCACCAGTTACTCGTGGTGCATACTTTGTCAGGTCAGTGAATTTCACCTCATATTGCTCTACCGTCATATGGTCCTGTCGAAGCTGCAGGAATTCAACCATCTTTTTCTCTCGCCTATAGTCCAGAAAGTATTTACCATTGAAGGCTTCCATGAAGGCATCCCACACCGGGACCATACCTTCGGGGAATATCTTTCCTTGTGTGACTTTCCACTATGCACTAGCGTCACCTTGAAGTTGGTAAACAACTAACGTCGCCTTGTCCTCTTCGGAGCATCTTAGTAGGGAGAATGCTTTCTCTAATTCCATAATTCACCAGATTGCAGCCTCTGGATCTCCTACCTCTTCAAACTTCGGCGGCTTGAGATTCAACAACCTTTCCATCAACTCGAGTATTGGTCGTGCACCACTCTCATTTCCAGTCAATGAGTCTTTACGAGAAACGGTGGTGGCGTCAGCATTAACTTGACTACTCACTTGCTGCCCAGCTACAACTATCAAAGTTTCCAACATCTGCAGGATCCCATCCACTCTGGGATCTTCTTGAGCTATCCTCCCACTAGACACTCTCTCATTACGGTCGCTCATGATACAGGTGACTTACGGAGTCCTGTCCACCCCAGGCAACAGGTAATGAGATTACCACAATCAATAAAAAAAACACGTAAAAGCTTACAATCCTACTAACTATCCCAAATCCTAGCGCTCCTTATCACTCCAGGCCAATGACCCGATGGATCAGGTTGACCTTGCTCTGATACTACCTTGGGCGGGGATGTCACGCCCCGACTCTCGAGCCTGCGACATCCCTTTTGCCTAATTAAATTAATCGATATTGCTATCAAATCGGTAAAGGAAAGAATATTAATTTACAAATAAAAGCAGTATTCTTCTTTTTCACTTTTTCCTTTGTCAAGAATATTTACAAGAGCATGGGGGGCGAAAAGGAATAGAAATCAAAGCATCCACGTTTATCAAGATCAGACGCTTTCGTCAACATCGTCATCCTCGAAGAAACAACCCGAGCAGCATTCTCGCCACCTCCCCCTTCCCCCCCTCCCCCCCCCCCCCCCCAACAAAACAAAAAAGTTAGCAGAAACAAGAGACCTAAAGAGAAGCCAAAAAGAAAGAGAGAAAAGGAAAGTGATTCTTCACAGTGAAACTCTCCCGATCGATGGATTGCTGGACGGAGCGGAACTCCTCCACGTGGTAGGGGATGGTGATGGGTCCCTTCTAGTCGAAGCCGAACTCCTCCTCGGCCTCCTTGAGGAGCTCCAAGAAACGTGGGTGGTTCACGTACATCACCGGTATCACGAACCTCCTCCTCGCCCTGCCCCACCACCACCACCAGGCACCCCTTGGGCACGCTGTGCTATGTAACACCGATACGACACGAACACGGGGACACGACACGCCGACACGGCAGTTTTCAAAAAATAGAGAATTCCGACACGGCTGGACACGGCATCATAAGAAATTAAATGACGATTATTAGACAATTCTTGAGACATCGATCATATTAGATTAGGTTGTGAAAATCTTAGTTGGCGCGTCTGTTCAGCACGCCAAATACTCAATCAGTCCTAAATTACCAAAAGTCTTATTTGCCCCTCAATCATACATAAAAGCTATGTAGCACTGATACGACACGGGACACGGGACACGATACGACACGACACACCAATACGGCAATTCTCAAATGATAGAGAATTTCGACACGTCGGGACACGACATATATTAAATGTGTATATATATAAATGATCATTTTTATAAACTCCAAACATCATTATATCTAAATGTCATAGTAATTTCATATTTGACATTCAAATATGATTGTTTTGCAGTAATGATGACCCCAAATAGTAGCTTCAATCTTATAAGATCACATCATATTAAAAAAAAAAAAAAACAGCCGGGCGTGTCGGGATGTGTCCCGGACGTGTCGGGACATGGCCCGGATGTGTCGAAGCGTGTCCCAGACGTGTCGGGATGTGTCGGACAGATCAGCCGTGCCGGACACGGCAGTTCTTTTTTTTGGCCCATTGTTGACACCTGATTTTTTACCATCCGTTATTATAGTTTTTTTATTTCTAAAATTAATTACAAATAGCAAAAAAGGTCAAAAAATTGCAAAATCAACTTTGGGAGCCTTAGCCTAGCCTTAGGAACCAATTTTGAACAAAAAATATTTTTTGAATTTTTTAATATTTTTTGGAATTTATTTAATTATAAAAATACCCAAAAAATCAGAAAAATACCATCCGTGGTCAGAAAATTACAAAAAATATTCAGAAATTTTATTTTAATTCTCTCTTTAATATTTTCACTTTTTATTAGGGAAATTTGGCTTGGTTCATGGGGTTCCTTCACAAACCCAATCCCGAACCGGGCCTAAAAAATCCTTTTCGAGTCTTTTAATTTTTAATTCTCGGTTTTTATAAGCTATGACATTGGACTCTAAAGTATTGAAATGCAATTGGGTCAATTTGCCCTCCAATTTGATCAATTTTAACCAAAAGGGCTTAATTGCATAAAAATCTTTCAATTTAGTCCCCGATTTCACAATTTTTGAAATTAAATTTCACATGGGCACACCCATTAAAATTAAACACCTCTACCCAACAGTTTTCATCATGCTGAATCCATTGGTGAGGTCAATTTTGAGTAATTCGATCGTTTAGGTCTTCGATTTGGCGAAATTCATTTTCGGATCCTAGGGACAATTTGGGGTTTTCACAGAATTTCAATAAATTGATTCACGAAAATACCCATATTTGATGGAAAACATGTCAAGGAATCCGATTTTGCCATCAATTTCATGAAAAGAGGTCATTTAGGGGGTCAATTTGGCGATTTGGGCGATTTGGCCGAACCGGGCCGGTCGGGTCCGACCCGACCCGACCCGGCCCGACCCGGGTCTGCAAATGCACAGAATGTGCAGCAGACCCGCGTGCAGCAGAGCAGTGTGGGGGGGGCGATTTTTTTTAACAAAAACGAGACAACCGAGCATGGGAAGCAAATGGGCAAGGCATATTCGGTTTTGGCAGAGGCGTGGGCGTGAAAAAAAGGGCCGGTCGGCCACGGGGGAGGGGGATGGTGCTCGGGTTTAAAGAAAACAGGGCCGAGAGAGTTGAAGGGGGTACGAGGAATTTTTGGGAGAAAACCGACGGACAAACGGCAACCCAGGGTCTTCGGTAACGCTCCCCGACCATCACCGGAGCTTAGTGGCCGTCGGCGAGCTCCGAATAGGTTGGTATTTGCTCCCGAGCTTCATTTTTCTCAGTGCACGCCATGTGTTCGGCGAAATGCTTCAGTGAGCATTTTACTCCGGGGCTCTCGGCCGGACCTTTCCCGATCCTTTTCTGTGCGAGGCTCGCTTTAAAAATCATCTAGATCCAACTCTAAGCTTGTGTTGACCTTTGTTTTGCATTAAACCGCGGCGAAAACACGGCTCGGAGCTTCGCCGGCAACGGTTCGGACCGGGAGCTCAACGGGGAACTTCCGGCGGTCTTCAAGCTCGAAATGAGCTCAGGTAAGCCTCTAGACCCTCCTTGGGTGTTGTTTGATGGTTTAGAATCGAGTTTTGATAAGAAAAAAAATTCGGAAAATACCTCGCCGGAGCCGGGTTCGGGGAGGCCCGGTTTACTTATTTTTCGGCGTGTTCACGGCCTTCTTTTTGCTGTATGATGATGCTGAGTGTCTAATGAGTCGAATGCCGCAAGAACAGGCGAAAAATACCAAGTTTCGGGCCCGTTTCGCAATTTTCCGGCGACTTCGCCGGAATTTTTACTATTCCCGCCGAATTTTTCACTGTTCATCGTCTTCTCCGGCGACCCTCCGGCCGGTCAACGGTCAACGGCCGACGTGGCGTGCCACGTAGGCAGCGACGTCAGCCGGGTGGGGTCCGGTCCGCTTATTTTCAAATAAAACAAACGGACGGTCACGATCGCGACACGTGTCGCGATCCTGGAATTTTTGGAAAATTAAATAAATGATTTTCGAATAATCGATCCGGCGGACAAGGATGTGCCATGTGGCTCACTGAGAGACATCCGATCTTGTACAAGATCGGACGCACCAGAGGAGGCCACGTGGCACGTTCTAGAGCGCCCGATTTGTAGGTTTTCTAAAAAATGAAAATAAATTAATTTTTGATCCGACGGCTATTATTGAGCCACGTGTCTCTCTGTGGGTCGCCCTATCTAGTGGAAGATCGGACGCACGATACGAAGCCACGTGGCACAACGTGGACCGTCCGATCCGGGGAATTTTCGGATAATTAAATAAAATAGATAAAAAATCAAAAAATTGTTAAAAAATTGGAAAAAGTATTTAAAAATATAAAACGGTGTCGTTTTAGACCGGTGTCGACCCCTAGGGTCGGGCCGGGCGCCCGAGAGGCGCGGGCCAGGTCTGACCCGGCCCGGAAAATATTTTTAAATATTAAAAAAATAATAAATAATAATAAAATAATCAAAAAATCAATAAAAAATGAAAAATCATAAAAATATTCAAAAAATTCGAAAAATTCAGAAAAATTCTAAAAAATTCCAGAAAATAGGAAATGGCCACGTTCAACTGGCCATGACCTGTTCCGGGTCATTTGACCCCCGATCTTTCCAAAAATGACGGTTTTGCCCTTCCGGCAAACCGTCTTCCAAAAAACAAATTCTAAAAAAATCCAGGAAAATCCCAAAAAAATAGGAAATGGCCACAAACAACTGGCCAAGGCTCATCCCGGGTGTTTTGAACCCCGAACCCTCTTGAAAATGACGATTTCGCCCTTTGGGCGAGTTGTCTTCCAAAAATTGAAGAAAAATCAAGAAATTCCAAAAAATTCTCAAAAATGGGAAATGGCCTCAATCAACTGGCCATGGAATATTTTGGGTAATTCAGTATCCAAACCTTCCAAAAATGACAATTTTGCCCTTCGGGCTAATTGTCCCTGAATCTTCCCATTTTACCCCCTAGCCCTAAATCAATCTTCCCTGAGCCCTTATGGCTATACTAGGAGGCCAATGATTGAAATTGATGTGCATTGACATGATTTATTTATGCACTTGACTTGCGCTTTCATTATATTGACTGTGATTTGGTAGGACCAGTCTTCCAATCTGCATGAAAACCTGAATCAAACCTACCTCACCCAAAATCGCGCCTGCCTGAACTCTTAGTCAGGAAAATCACTCGCGTTAGGTACCGAAAGGGCGTTGGTAATGACACCGACGTAACCAAGTCCCCGAACCCAAAATCTCTGGTTCCGCAGAACTGATCGATCTCTCCCAATCGGTCAGTAAGGTTTCCGGTCTACCCTCCAAGAAAGACCGGTGGCGACTCCAAATGCATGCACAAGTTGCACATGCCACCACGACCACACTAAGGTCGAAAGCGATCGACTCTTACCGTCGAATCCCTCAAAAGACACTCCCGCCGCGATTTGGTATGGGCCTGGGAGGGCCCGCGCCGATCCAAAGCCTGCGATCGGTAATCCATTAGCCGCGTCCGTCGTTTTCGGACGGGTCGCGACAGCTGGCGACTCCGCTGGGGACTTTGTTCTAGAACACTTGGTTCTGGACCTCAAGTGGACCTAGGCCGTAATTAAAACGTTGAGTGATTTTTCTAACCCTGCAGGCGCTCTTGAAGGTGAGGTAAGTCTGCTCACGATAGGTGTTATATGTTTTTGCAGATTGGAGTGATAAGGGGTGTAGTCTGTGATTAACATTGTCTTATGCAGGATGGGCGTAGGAATGTATGTTATATGGATGATTTGAAGCGCTGATCGATATATAAATTGTTGCGCATGATTCACTGCATATTTGAGGATCACGACACTTTGCACAAAGCGCCCAAACCCAGGCCGCGAAATCACCTTTTCAGGTAGCCATAGATCGGGGATCGATATGCAACGCTCTAGCGTGGATTGCGCTGGGGTCGACCATATTCGATCCCACTCACTATCCAAGTCGAGACTTTTATCCATTTGTTGTGGATTGCGCTCATGGACGAATTTATCGACTCGGATAGAGGGAAGCCTCTAGGTTCCTCACCTAAGCCATTTTGATTTTTAGAGTCAAGCCTCACTTGTCTCATGCGCATGTATATGGATGGTTGGTATACCCAAAACCAAAATCATTGGGTACCTCTCATGGTAAGGTCCTGCCATTTCTATTTAAATTCACTTGCAACCTTTCATTTTGCACAACATGTTGCATTCATCAAGTCCGATGGTTGAGTCCAATTCCATTTTAGAGTATAGATAGATTAGAGATGATCTCTCTAGAGTCGGTCTAGCATCCCGGAGCTGTTCAAGTATGAGCGACGCGTCATCCGCCATCAGACTGCCCGGACATTCAACGGAGTCTACCCTCTTCGAGCTGTCCGAGGAATGATCCAGTAACCTTACCGGAAATTGAAGGATAGGCGATAACGGCAAATCCAAGACACCCGCCGGACGCTGTCAAGATGTTATCTGATAAAAAACGAAGACCCGAAGGGCCGAACCGAAGACACCAGGCGTCGTCCCCCGAAGACCCGACTTGGGGCACCTCTTTAGGTTATTAAGGGTCACGTTCCAGTCGTCCCTATTCTTTTATTAGGATCATCGAGTTTGTAAGGAGCACCCGTCTGTGGGTCCCCCATCTATCTTTTACACATCGATTCTTAAGTCTTGTCTAAGTGTCTTGACATTGGAACGTGACACTGGAATTTCTCTCAACCATTCGAATTTTTCGGTTCAATTGCATGACTTACCCAGATGAAATTTTCGTTAGAACTCACACTTGGCATGTTTAACCCAAGTACGAGAATCTAACATTCATTTCATGGTGCGCCGGACATGGAATTGAACCGGTCTATAGCATGCATCATTGGTAATCCTTGGTAATTAACTAAAGTCGTTCACGTTTCCTGAATTCAAGAGGAGACCTGATATCCAAATTACCTTCGGAAAATTATTTCAATTTGGATGTCCTATCTCTCACCGAATTTAGGACACATTTGAATTGCATTTTTATCTTCTTGGAAATTCCACAGATTTTCTGGGGATTTGCCAAAAGTGATAACCATGGATTACGCTCCTTTTAGTTTTATGTTTTCTCTTGAAAAACATCGATAAGAATTTTTCACATGAGGTTAAGGCTTGTGTAAAAGTCCTTATCTTCGTTAATCATAAGAAAGCATAAAATTGAAAGGATTTATGCTTTACTTCTCTTTCTGACATATTCCTGTCATTCGAACAGGTGTTTTCCGGAATCAAAAGCCAAGAACTTGTGTGAAGCTTCAGTCACAGGTTAAAATGGATCAGATTGGCCTGGAGAAGCGCTTGGCCGCACTGGAGAGTCAGATGACTCAAATATTGGCAATGATGAGGACATTCCTCCTCACTACACAAGAGGCGTCCCCGACGACCTTCAATCCTGATCTGACCACCCGACCAGGTTCAACTGGTGTGCCAGATGTTGATCGAGCCATGGAAGTAGAAGACTTCTCCGAAGGCACACCCATGATGACTAACCCGGAAGAACAGCATAAAGAAAAGTATGGTGCTATGGAGGAAAATGAGATGACTGGAGAGGATCTGTTCGTCACACACCTGATTCGGGAGAAAAACTATAGTCACTAGCAGGATGTTGGAGGTCGTGCGAACCCGATCCCCGCTGAAACCCGTCCATACAATGTCTCTTCTACATGCCCCAAAGGGAAGACGCTTGAGATTCCCCAATGGCCGGGACTTGCTAGGAGATATTGTGGTATCGGTTGCCCAAGAACTCATATCCAATACTATTTGGAGGCGATGATCGATTTCGATCGTGACGATTTGCTTCTTGTCCAAAATTTTCGGCATAGCCTGGTCGGTCCCGCGTTAGAATGGTTCACGAGGCTTGATGTCGAGGGCATCCGAGAATGGAGTGATTTGGCTAATCAGTTTCTCCAGCAATACGATTTCAACAGGAATGCCACCCCTACCAGAATGGATCTGATGCACATGAAGCAAAGGAGAAATGAAAGCTTTAGATCATTCACACAAAGGTGGAGAGTAAAAGCAGCCCAAGTCCAACCTCCGCTGGACGAAGATGAGTTAATAGAGCACTGTCTGAAAGCTCTTCCCTATGATTCCTTTAATCGATTGGGTACGGCTCATTACCAATCATTTTCACAACTTGTGCATGCCGGTGTGTTGACACCTAAATTTTGATCAACCTTTTTGTTTCCTTTATTTTTCAAAAATGCACAGAAAATCCATAAAAAGCTGAAAAATTACAAAATCAACTTTGGTAACATTGGCCAAGCTAAAGGAACCATTTTGGATAAAAAATATTTTTTCATATTTTTCGTATTTTTTATTATTATTATTTTCGAAAAATATAAAAATAAAAAGAAAATCAAGAAAAATAATATTTGAGGTCACAAAGATATATAAAAATAGTCGGTATTTTTATTTTTATTTTATCTATTTTCTAACCTCATAAATAGTAAAATTCAGGTTTGATTTTAGGTGTTTTCTGATCACCATAAAATTGAATCTGGCAAAAATATTAGTAATGATTAAAAGGAAAAGGAGTGAAAACATCATCATTCAAAAGGAAAAGGAAACTAATCATTTTGTCTTTTCTTTTGATTATTTTATTATTATTCTTACTTTTTAATATTTTATTTTATTATTATTTTATTATTATTTTATTTTTTATTATTATTCACTCACCTTTTCCCTCATCCGTCGCTGGCTTCTTCTCCCCCCCCGCGACTTCATCTTCTTCGGCTCCTTCCTCTTCTTCAGGAGCTCTTCTTCTTCTTCTTGTCTTCTTCTTCTTCTTAAAAAAAAAAAAAAAAAAAAAAAAAAGGAATCCTCACCTTCGTGCATTATTTGCCTTCGCCTTCGATCCTTCCGCCGTCGTCGCTAGCCGTCGTACCTCAAAGCCGCCGTGAACAACTCAAGACCCGCGACCTCCACCCGTTTCGGAGTTTGGTTCGGGTTTGTTTCGGATCGGGCCAAATCCGTCACCGCCATCGCCTCCGGTGACTGCCCCGGAGTCCTACCTCCTCCCTCGGAGCTTGTGGAGCCTACGCGCCGCTGGTGGAGCTCAGAAACGGCCTCGGGTCACCACCCCGTCGTCGGAGCGTGTCGGCGTGTCGGCGTGTCGGAACGTGTCGGCGTGTCGGAGCGTGTCGGAGCGTGTCGGCGTGTCGGAGCGTGTCGGCGTGTCGGCGTGTCGGAACGTGTCGGCGTGTCGGAACGTGTCGGAGCGTGTCGAGCCGTGTCGGAGAGTGTCGAGCCGTGTCGGAGAGTGTCGAACGTGTCGGAGCGTGTCGAACGTGTCGGAGCGTGTCGGAGCGTTTCGAGCCGTGTCGGAGAGTGTCGAGCCGTGTCGGAGAGTGTCGAACGTGTCGGAGCGTGTCGAACGTGTCGGAGCGTGTCGGAGCGTGTCGAGCCGTGTCGGAGAGTGTCGAGCCGTGTCGGAGAGTGTCGAACGTGTCGGAGCGTGTCGAACGTGTCGGAGCGTGTCGAGCGTGTCGGAGCGTGTCGGAGCGTGTCGAACGTGTCGGAGCGTGTCGGAGCGTGTCGAGCCGTGTCGGAGAGTGTCGAGCCGTGTCGGAGAGTGTCGAACGTGTCGGAGCGTGTCGAACGTGTCGGAGCGTGTCGAGCCGTGTCGGAGAGTGTCGAGCCGTGTCGGAGCGTGTCGAACGTGTCGGAGCGTGTCGGAGCGTGTCGGAGCGTGTCGAGCCGTGTCGGAGAGTGTCGAGCCGTGTCGGAGAGTGTCGAACGTGTCGGAGCGTGTCGAACGTGTCGGAGCGTGTCGGAGCGTGTCGGCGTGTCGGAGCGTGTCGGAGCGTGTCGGCGTGTCGGAGCGTGTCGGACGTGTGCATGAACAGTGTCCAATCCGAACAGTGCATGAACAGTGTCCAATCCGAACAGTGCATGAACAGTGCATGAACAGTGTCCAATTTTTTAATTTTTTTATTTTTTTATTTTTTAGTCTTAATTTGTGAAATTGACTATCGACATTCTAATGGCGATCGACAGGTAACGGGCATGGGGATGGTCGCAGGCTGGGGCTGGGCGATTGAAGGCCGGTGTCCAATCCGGTATGTTTTACGTACCCGATCCGTATATCAGGATTATTTTTCTAAAATATTGCATTTATAGACTTGATTTGTATGTATCTGTTTCAGTCTAGTGGTTAGCTTATTTATCTGGTTGAGTGTTATCTATTGTCAAAGACATGTTTTTTGTTAAAATATTTTCTGAAAATATAAAAAAATATTAATAAATCAAAAATGCCAAAAAAATGGAAAAATTAAAGAAAAACAAAAAAATTGAGAAAAATTGCAGAAAAATTCTAAAAATTGTCCAAGGCTGAAAATGACAAAAAATTGATTTGTTTTCATTTTTGGGATTTTCTCCCATTTAATCCAAAATGGCGATTTCACCCCTCAAAGGGTGAATCGTCTTTGATATTCTGATAAATTGTGGAAATTGCTTAGAATTTGGTGATGGGCCAGATGGGTGGTTAAACCTTATGTCTAAGATTTCCACATTTCATTTCCATTTTTAGAAAATGACGATTTTACCCTTCGAATGGTAAATCGGTTTCTAAAATTCCCGAAAATCACGAAAATTGCCAAAAAATAGGAAATGGGTCAATTGAGTGACCAAACCTGTTTTGACTCCGGATTCATTCCGAAATGATGATTTTGTCCTTTTTGGGCAAATTGTCCCCCTTGTCTCAAAATTACGATTTTGCCCCTGATGGGCAAAATCATGTCTAAATCATTCCTAAGCCTGATTGATGCTTCTCTAGGCCAATATGGCCTTATTAGGAATGCCATGTGATTTATTTGTACACTTGAATTCATCGATTTGTGCACTTTATTATTGACTGTGATTGCTATGATAGTCATTCCTATCTGCATGAACTCCTAGATTTAGAACTCGTACCCCACTCATCTGCATGAAATCTTTGGTCAGAAAATTCAGTCAACTTAGGTACCGAAAGGGCGTCAACTCTGACAGTTGACGTAACTAAGTCCCCGAACCCAGTTCTCTGGTTATCGCAGAATTGAATAGAAACTCCCGACTATTCAATAGGGTGGTCCAATCATACCCTCCAAAAAAATGATTGGTGGCGACTCCTCGGCATGCACACTTAGCACATGTCACTAGACCACACTGAAGGTCGACTACGCATACCTCCATTGCGATTTGGGTAATGGGCCTTGGGAGAGGCCCGCGTCCGACCAGACTGGACGGCCCATTAGCCCTCGAGAGCCCGACAACCTCGAGAGGGTCGCGACAGACTGGCGACTCCGCTGGGGACTTAGAGAACTTGAGCCGATTAAAAAGTTGATTGATTTTTCTAACATGTTTTATGCAGATACTCTTCAAGGTGAGGTACGTACTTTAACCCTTGAGGTGTTAAATGTTTTTGCAGATTGGAGAGATAAGGGGTGAAGTGTTTGTTAACTCTGTCTTATGCAGGTAGGAGTTTAGGATGTATGATTGTGTGGATGTTTATATTGAAGCGGTGTTTGCAAAATGAGATGCATGTTTATCGCTTTAGCACGACACCGAAAATACACACAACCGCGCTTAAAACCCCAGGCGCCGCCTATAGGAAAACAATAGAAGGGATTGAAAATGGAATCTCCGTGAGGAAAAACACGGGGTAATCCACTTTTCAATTCCGCTCATTTCGAAATATGGATCGAGCCCCAATGCAACGATAGTTGTGCAATGGAATCTGCTCTTTCCAGAACTCGAGGTGGGAACCTTAACCTTAGGTGCCAAATCCTCTGATTTTTAGAAGTTTACCATCACTTGTTTCATGCGCATGTCTTTGGGCGGTTGGTACACCTAAAACCGCACATAAGTCGACGAGTTTGGTTGGTAAGACTCTCTATCCCTCAAATCTATTACAGTTCATATAAATATAGGCATTTCATTCATTGCATTCTGGTGATTAGATTAAATGCCATTTCAAGGATAGATGTGTGTGTTTTTCCCAAACGTCCTTGATAGAAGACGAGGAGGATGATATCCCATGGCGAACACCGAGTGAGCAACAAAAGAGCCTACTATGGACCTTATTGAGATATCGTCCAATGAAGATGACGAGTTGGGGCAAGTGATCCGGAAGCCACAGATCGAACTTGGGGCATCCTTAAACGTTAGGATCACATTCCTTTGTTTCATTTTCCATTACTAATCCTCTTGTATAGGGTTTATTTTTATCGAGGCTTTTTCTATCCCACCCCTTAGAGTGATTGTATTAGGGAACTATTGGTGTATACATTCAGATGGAACTTGGTTGTATTTCTTTTGACGGGTCATGGGAATGTGATAGTGGCATTTTCTCTAATCATCCGAATACTCCCAAGTCAAGTTTATAATTCCTTTAGAGGAAATTAAAATTGGAAGTCTTACACGACCTTTTGGTCGTATAGAGTAGTCCAATCTCAATTTCTCTAGAAGGAATTATACACTTGAATTGTTTCGTGCATGTTTTACGTTGCTGGTAATCCACGATAATTGATCGAGAATATCGACGTTGTTTTGAATTTAATGACGAGATAGATGTCCAAATTACTCTCGTTCTTAACAAAACGGCCTTGATTTGGATGCCGTATCTTCAATTAAATTTAAAACACGGTATTATGCCTCGCACTTTTGAGTAATTCGTTCCTCTCGAAATTGATCAAAAGCGATTATTGTGAATTACATTCCTTTCAATAGTATGCTTTCTTTCGAGGAATATTGATAAAAACTTTTCGCGCAAGATTAAAACCCTTGTAAAAGTTCTTGTCCTTATTAATCACGAGCAAGCATAAGATTGAAAGGGGTCTATGCTTTCTTTTTCAGATTATTCCTTCTGACTCGGTCTTTTCATTTGCAGGTGAAAAACAAGTAGTATAGAGAAATCTTCTCTTGGACAAATCTGCAACTATTCTTCCATCTGATCATGAGCGAGTTATAAAATCAGGACGTATTTGCTCGGCTTATTGATATTATGGTTCGGTTCACCCAAGTTGAAGATGTTTGGATGCTCGAAGAAATGAACCATACAGAAGTTAAAACACACACACAAGAACTTTCATTTATTTTGCTTGGCGGAGGGTTTTCAGAAGCAGGTCATACAAGTCGGGGTGGAAAAGTAAAGCCAAAGTGAGCCCTAATTAACGACACAAAGGATCCCAACTGACCCTCCATGTTATTAATGCTCTGCTCATACTCCCAGCTCCGCATGTTGTGGTCGGCAAGCCTGAGGAGAAGACTTCTGCATTCTCCCTTAACTTCGGCGACCTTGGCCTCGTGTTCTTCGGTGACTACTTCCAGGTCCCGAACCAGTCCATTCCCGCGAGCTATGTCCTCGGTTATCTTGTCGAGCCGTTCTTCCTGCCAGTCGCTCTGAAGCCTTAACAGGACGTTGCGGCGGTCATGCTCGCCGGTGGTCAGGGATATGGCCAATTGATCCACCAGATTTCTCCTCTCGCGAAGCAACGTCGCGACCCGCTCATTAGCAAACTCGACGGCCTTTTTGTAACTATCAACCAGATAGTTGGTCAGCACCAAATGATCAGATCGATCCTCATAACGAGCCCGCAAGACGCGAGCCACCAGAATCTCCCGATTAGCAACACGATAGGCCTCTAAGGAGTGTGCAAAGAGAGTCGGGAAAGTTCTATATTCCCTCCCCAGTGTAGTACCTTCGAGAGAAGTGGTATCAAGGTCCTCGAGCAGGACACAGATTGCATCCTCGGTTGCAGAATGATCGGTTATGTGCGCGTAACCGCGACCCAGTAGGTTATAAAGCTTTTCCCACTGGGCCAAGACATCAGTTGAAAAAGTGCGTACGGGAGAGGAGGCCATTTGCGTTGGGTTGGCTTGAGAATAAGACGAGTTTAACAGAGAGATTAGAAGGAAGAGGCTGATTATGCGAGAACGTTAACCTTCCATATATTAATTCCTCATTTTATAGCAACTCGAGGATGATGAAGGGTCTCAGTAATAATGCTGGTGGAGCCCAGTTAGGGGGTAAAGCAGGAGGTCCCCTCACGAGAACCAATGGATTCGTTTCGATCCGCGATTTCCGGCTCATCAATTAAAAGATGTAAAAGATTTGTCGGGATCACCATTATTAGAGTTAGGTGGGAGGTAAGCGCAACTATCGAAGAGAGCCCTAACAGGATTTGACAGTCCCATCACGTTGAAAAGCTAAGCGAGAAATTCAAGGTCTTGAGGGGGAACGTTTGCCTAATGATGCTTGAAGAGCGTCTCCTGAACATACAAAGTCACTCGAAGAAAACTTTATAGGGAGTGAGCATACAGGAGAGAGTGGAGAACTCTGAGTGGGCAAGAACCAATCAAACATTTCTCAATCCAACATATTTAAGAGGTTACTGTCAGCTGCTAGAGGCGACTGACTCAAAAATCTCAGAAATTGAACCACAGAGGGATCTCGAAGATTCCAAGATCAAGTTTAACGCCAAAACCATGGAGCCCAACACTTCTGGCAACGGAAATCAAGATCACGGCGACGACGACAACGACATCCACAATGCTCAACTCGGGAAAAGAAGACGTCCTCACCAATACTCTCAGGAGGAAACCCAAATGCTGGAAACCCTTTTCAATAAAAGCCAATACATGAAAAAGAAGTGGAGAATTGAATTGAGCCGGGAGTTGGGGATTAATCAGTCGAGGATCCAGTTTTGGTTTCAAAATAGGAGATCCAAATCGAGGGCTCAACGCAAACGTCAGGTGGTCGAGATTTTAAAGGAAGAAAACCAAAAGCTGCGAACAGAAAACATGAGGTATGAAAAAGCTCTCAATATCACCGTTTGCCCTCATTGCGATAACCTCGTCGCCC
The DNA here is from genome assembly GCA_021437785.1 of Rhodomyrtus psidioides. NCBI lineage: Eukaryota > Viridiplantae > Streptophyta > Magnoliopsida > Myrtales > Myrtaceae > Rhodomyrtus > Rhodomyrtus psidioides. The sequence continues at coordinate 3,788,968 of JAILYB010000044.1, read as the reverse complement.
TCGATAAGATATTCCCCGATAAGCCTCACGCGATGATTGAAGACGTTCATTTACCACCCTACTCCCTCGGGGCATCTCCTTCTCAACCAGATTTTGCCGGAGTCACGCATGAGCAGGATGATCCTACGAAGATGATACAAATGCCTCCTGGGGGATGGGATTTGCATCGCTTTGATTGGAGTTACAGTTTCAAGGAGCTGGATGTTACCGCCGACCAGCTCAAAGCATATCAGCCTCATGCACAACAATTTTCGATAGGGTCGGGTCCTGCTGGAGATGAGTTAATCAGTCGTCAAGCCATCGATGCAATTTTGGGCCACGATAAGAGGAGGTTCGCTTGGCCCCCTGAACTGCATTCCAAATTCCTAGATGTGGTTCACCAAATGGGAATCGACTCAGCAACTCCGACGCGCATATTTAAGGCCATGAATGTACCGGGGCTTAGTAAGGAGCTGGTCAGGAATCACCTTGCTGCCTACAGAAAGCTATTAAGACAACGTCGAGCGGAGCTAAACCGGGAGGAATCCGTCTCGAGCTCAAAAGCTAGGGGCGACCGCCATTGTAATGCTCAGGCATCAAGAGATACCCGGCCAAATCTAAGCATCAATCAAGCTAGCAACCCGACCACCGGCAAACTGAAAGCTGATCAGAATGTCCTCCCAGGCCATTTCAACACTTCTCAAGAGCGCGTGTCACAAGTACAGCGAGTGCGCACTCCTCCATTCGAGCAGCAGTCGGCTGGTGCTCTGCCTGCCGCTGGTCAACCCACGACAGACGATTTCTTCGATGAGGGGCTCGATGCCTTGTTCAATCAGTGGGAAGCTGGCATGCTTGGACATCCATGATCTAGCACCTAACTCGGGGCACGATGGGTCGGTCACTACGAACACCCATAGAAAGAAGAACATGTTCACGAGTAGATCACTCATTTTATCCGTTGTAAAGTTCCTACGGGAACATTTTTCTTTAATGACTATAGTTAATTCTATATTAAAACCAACGCTATCGACGAACATCGTCATGCTCAGTTGTGATGATCCCTTGTTAGATTAAGTCTGAAACCAGAGACGGTCTTTAAAATTTTGAGTGGCCATGAACTCATTCCTCACCAAGCGCCCGGGATGCTGAAATGAAGAGTAACAGCATGCACAGGGAAAATGCCACTTTCGTTTGAACGATGAAAAGGGGTTGAGAGAAGATCATAGCGTTAATTCCCATGGAGCTAAATGAATTAAACGGAGTCATTAATTGCGGGTCCACCGCTGCTCCCCACGTTCTCGGGCCTAGCAAATCATAAGGCGCCGAAAGATTGTAGACCCACCACTTTGAAGACTGAACTAGGGGACGAGCGCAATACTCGATGAAACCGAATCAATGCAAGAGAGTTTGTGATCCTATCACGAGGAAAAAGAAAGGGGAATACAGACGATGAGTAATTGCAGGATCTCGGGAGGAGCGCTTGCTTGCTGGTCTTCATATGCAGCCTGAAGGATGGTTCCAGGACACGCACAATCACTTGAGAAAATTTCTAGAGTGAGCAAACACGTAAGAGCGAATTGAGAAAGCTGAGTGAACTAGATCAGCCCGAGATACCCCGATCCATCATGTTTAAAAGTTATTCCCATCTGCTAGAAACGCCCGACCTGGACATTTCTGAGCACGAACTGCTGGGAGACTTTGAAGATCCTGGAGCTGAATCCTGCTCGAAGGCCATAGAGACTGACTCCTCCAGCGATGAAATTCTAGGTTTCAGCTACGAAGAAGGAGTATATAATGATGACCGGAGTCGGAAAAGGAAGCAACTACAACGCCACACTCCAGGCCAAATCCGAGAGCTCGAAGCTTTCTTCAATGAATGCCCCGCTCCAAGCAAACGACAGAAAATGGAGTTGAGCCGAAAAATAGGATTGGAGCTTTCGAAGGTCAAGTTTTGGTTCGCCAACAAACGAACCCGGGTGAAACAGCAATACGCAGACCATGAGTTACTGGTCCTGAAGGAGGAGAATGAGAAGCTTCAAGCTGAAAGCGCGAGATATAAGGAAGCTCTGACCAAGGCCACCTGCCTTAATTGTGGTAATCCTATTGTCCTCGGCGAGGTGTTCCTCGATGAACCATCCCTGTTGACGAATAACGCTCAGCTGTTACCGTATTCTCCACAGCATTTTCCGACACAGCCAGATACCGCCGGAGATCTGCATGAGCAAGTCAACACCATAGAATCAACACCAACATCCTCTGAGAAATGGGATATGAATCATCACAGGGGGAATTCTCTCAATGACGAACTCGCTGTCGCAGCCAGCCAATCCAAAGTCGGTGAGTCCCTCCCTGGACAACTTTTGAAACGACTAGATCCCGTAGAGAATAGCTACCGAAGTATTGACGATATTTTGGGTGATAAGAGAACAAGGTTTTACTGGACCTATGAGCTTCACACCAAATTTGTTGATGCAATTCGAGAACTGGGAGTTGATTCGGCTAGCCCACTGCGCATACTCGAGATTATGAATGTGCCGGGGCTCTCTAGAATTAACGTTGAGTCTCACCTCAAGTACTATAGGAGATTGCTAAGGGATGGAAGGATAGCGTTAAACCATCATAAAGCCAGTTGGAGCTCAAGTGCTGGGCAGAGTTACAACCATGATGATTGGAGAGCCAAGAGCACCCAACCGTGTTTCAGCAATGACGGGACTAGCAGTCGTGTCAGCGACTCCTCTAACCCAAATCAGAATGCTCCGCCGAGCTATCTCAATACTCCTCAGGAGTATATGCCACAGTTCCAGCACATAGAAATTCCTCAGTTTGAGCGCGAATCAGTCATTAATGCTGTCCCTGAAGCGGATCTGGCATTGGTAGAGAGTGCACATATGAACCTGCCGGTCATCGGAGGAAATTCCAATTCGAGGGGTCAAATTGCTCACGGCGAGAGCAAAGAGAGGAATCCCTCGCCTGCAGTCGACGACACCCAATCTGGGCACCAAGGGCTAGAAAGAACAGGTGATTTCCTTGATGAGGAGCTGGACACTTGGATCAATACTCTTCGGGAATGTATGTCTCAACCCCAACAGGGCAATGATGAAGGTTCCAGCTCAAAGACTCCAATCCCTCACAACGAAGGCAATGAAAGAAATCTGCCCCCAACAATCGTTGATACCCAACTTGAACATCAATGGCTCGAAGACCCGAGCAATTTCCTTGGCGATGAGTTCAATCTTTGGCTCGATCAATTTGGAGCCGGAGGACCATCGCAGTGGTGACGCGAGGCCGGTGATCAAACGTCTGATGCAAGGCATGGCTACTCGATGAAAAATGCTTCGAGAAAAGGGGTTGAATACTCCTATTGCATATGTTGTTGATCGCACTGTAAGGTTCCCACGGGAACATCTTTCATTAATATCTAGAACTAATTGCGCGTGAGTGTCAACATCACCCTCTGAGCATCTTCAAGCCGAAGGCCGTGGATTAATCACTTAATCCGTAGAGCAAGTTCCATGAACCATAATTATCACCCGCAGAGCATAATGGAATCCATTCCTTCAATACAAGATACATTCGGCCGCGGAGCCACCCGTTTGGTAAAAGGACGTATCGTTCCTAGTTGATCTTCAATCAGATCAGGGGATAATGTTTCCTCTCTTCTTCCTCTCAGGTGATAAAAAGAGACAAGGCCCTAAAAGGCCATGCATTCAAATGGCTAAACAAACGTTGCCCAGCTGGGGGGCAGATGAACCATTGATGTTACAAACACTCCAAGCATGGATAGGCGGATTTGATAGAGGTTGTTCATATCAATACGCAACATCAGAATGGGATGAAAATCAAGAGTAAAGTTGTATCGTCCCAATTTGTCTTGAATTTGGGAATATGAATTAACACTTATTTTTTATCCTTGACAGGGGAATCGCCTTGGAGACGAATAAGTTTTTACATCCCACATACTACCTGTTAGGGTACATGAGGGTAGGATGTATCGTTTCGATTTTCGAAAAATTCGTGAACGTACAATGATATGCTTCTTTTACATTTTCAGGGATCTCCAGCCACGGTGGACAGGTAGGTATCCCTTTCCCCCAATCCATTGAAGATGTTAAACAAAAAAAAACACAGAGAGAAAAAGAAAAAGCTTTCAAAATCTGATGTCTAGAAAAGACATGGAATTCTAACTTCATTGGCATTCATGTTTTGAAACATGAGGTTGTCTGAACACGCATTGTGCACCATAAAATCCCCTTGACGGGTAAAATTTTTGGGAAAACGAAAGAGATTTTTCCAATCAAAAGTTGTTCAAAACTCTCAAAAGGATGTTTCCTCAAAAGAGAGGCAAGCTCAAATCCAAACACATCCTACATACACTTGAGAGATGAGTGGAGCGAATCAAATAGTAAAATCTGGACCTACGGAGGTAGGGACCATTCGCAGCGATTACATGGATTGGGACGACGGGGGCGTTCGTTTCATATCATAAACACTACAGGTGACCGTTGACAACCCACTTGAACGGCGGTTTTCATTCTTAACCCTGTCAAGAACCACCCCACACCGGGGCAAAAAGGAAGTAAGTCCAGCAGCATCAGGAGAAAATGGTTAGAAATTTTCTTGCTCGGACTAACATTAATCTTTGTGTGTTGTTTATATGGTAATCCAAGTGCCATAGGATGACGAGAAGCATTCATTCTCTATCCCACACACCATATCCTTTGCACAGCCAAGTTGAGCCTGCGAATTCATTTCATAAACCCCTGTTGGTGATCATGGGATGTTTCAAGATAGAAACTGTATCACTCCAAGAACGGAAGAAATCAAGAGATGGGATTTATAGAAAAATCTCATATCGGCGTTTAAGTGTGCTATGATTCAAGTTGTATATCTAGCACAATTTTCTGAACATCGTAGTTCCAAAGGAAAAGAAAAGGCGGGATTTCAACAAAAATCCCCAGCATCAAGAAAAAGCAAAGTGCCTGGTAAAAGCAAGGCCGATGCTCGTGAAAACTGTTTGATTGATCCCCAATAAAGCCTAGTTGGGAAGAGAGAAAAACCCATAAAGGAGTCAGATCAAGAAGACTGCTCCCCAAACGATGTCAGCCGTGGTGCAAAAACACGGACAGAATTGTCAATCTCTTAATACCACAAGAGACGTTCTCTAAAGGATTTGTGCACACCTCAAAAGCGGTTGCACACCTCAAAAATGGAAGATGCAGAATGGAAAAGACATGTGACAAATTTGCAATGATCACCAATGTCGAATCCTTCGTGATTTCTGGGCCAAAAACAAGCCTTTTTCGGTCCCCAATCCTACCAATGTTACAACCCTGAAACAGTCTTCTCTGACTAAGACACTTGGGTTAACATATAGCTTAGCTCGAAGAAGTACGGGCAAGACTCTTTCTTTCTCATTTTGCAGGGTTCTTGACTTGTAAACCCGGAGCAGATGGTGAAGATTTTCATTCGATGGCCCCGACTCCAAAGCGGGTCCCCCTTGAAAACCAATATCCAAGCCCAACATTACGGTCCCGTGGAAGACCTCCCGACCGATCAAAATGTATGCGCTGCGAATGAGCCTAAAACCTAGGCACAGGTCAGTAGGGAATTGAGTGCATCCCCTAAAAATCATCACCTCAAAACAGGTGAGATGGCCTCATTGTCGAGAAATATTCCAATTGACGTTTTGAGCAAACTCTTTTTGGGAATTTTCAAACTGTGGATCCAGATTTTCCATGCAAGGGATTCGTGATCACATTTGCACGTTGCAAAAATGTTTTGGATAACCTCCAGCATCAAAATGCACATCTCATGACTAAAGCTTAAGTCATAAAATTTTGTCAATTGGACAATTGCTGTCTTCTCAAAGATTACCAATATTTTCTTGGGGAAGAGAAACCCTTAAAAAAAAAATCCTTTTCAAAATATCAAACAGTCTCATCGGACGTGGAGAACCCTTGTCATGAGACCCCCTTTTCAAAAATATCAAACAGTCTCATCGGACGTGGAGAACCCTCGTCATGAGACCCCTTTTCAAAATTTAGGCAGTCTCATCGAACGTGGAGAACCCTCGTCATGAGACCCCTTTTCAAAATTTAGGCAGTCTCATCGGACGTGGAGAACCCTCGTCATGAGACCCCTTTTCAAAGCAAACAAAGGTAGATACCGCCTGAAGGATCAACACAAGGTAGATACCGCCTGAAGGGTCAAACCAAGGTAGAAACCGCCTGAAGGGTCAACACAAAGGTAGATACCGCCTGAAGGGTCAACTCAAGGTAGATACCGCCTGAAGGGTCAAACAAAGGTAGAAACCGCCTGAAGGGTCAAAACAAAGGTAGATACCGCCTGAAGGGCCAAACAATGGTAGAAACCGCCATAAGGGTCAACTCATTGGTAAGTACCGCCATAAGCATCGACACAAATGTCCGATCCACCATACGGATCAAAATCCTTGGCAAATCTCAGGGCGTGGGATGCGCCTTCCTTAGATTCCTAGCCGTTAGGAATCCCATAATGGTATGACCTACCATACAGGTCAAAGCTTAACCTCCCTAGGATATTCTGAATGACGAGTCCTAGGCATCCTCTTGAAAGTCGTCGCAACCGGCAGTATCGAACAGGTAAGTGGCAGGTATGTCTCTCTACTATCTCACTCTCTCATGTCAAATGAACGTTTCCCCCTTCAAGAAAGAGCATACATGGACAAGCATGAAGATTGGATGTCATGACTCCTTTTCCTTTAGTTTCCCAAGTCGAGTCGATCAGGACTCAGGTGTCACCTTATCTTTGAGAGATTCCTCTAACGAGATTCCTCTCAAAGAGGGGCAGCTGTTGACACCTAAATTTTGATCAACCTTTTTGTTTCCTTTATTTTTCAAAAATGCACAGAAAATCCATAAAAAGCTGAAAAATTACAAAATCAACTTTGGTAACATTGGCCAAGCTAAAGGAACCATTTTGGATAAAAAATATTTTTTCATATTTTTCGTATTTTTTATTATTATTATTTTCGAAAAATATAAAAATAAAAAGAAAATCAAGAAAAATAATATTTGAGGTCACAAAGATATATAAAAATAGTCGGTATTTTTATTTTTATTTTATCTATTTTCTAACCTCATAAATAGTAAAATTCAGGTTTGATTTTAGGTGTTTTCTGATCACCATAAAATTGAATCTGGCAAAAATATTAGTAATGATTAAAAGGAAAAGGAGTGAAAACATCATCATTCAAAAGGAAAAGGAAACTAATCATTTTGTCTTTTCTTTTGATTATTTTATTATTATTCTTACTTTTTAATATTTTATTTTATTATTATTTTATTATTATTTTATTTTTTATTATTATTCACTCACCTTTTCCCTCATCCGTCGCTGGCTTCTTCTCCCCCCCCGCGACTTCATCTTCTTCGGCTCCTTCCTCTTCTTCAGGAGCTCTTCTTCTTCTTCTTGTCTTCTTCTTCTTCTTAAAAAAAAAAAAAAAAAAAAAAAAAAGGAATCCTCACCTTCGTGCATTATTTGCCTTCGCCTTCGATCCTTCCGCCGTCGTCGCTAGCCGTCGTACCTCAAAGCCGCCGTGAACAACTCAAGACCCGCGACCTCCACCCGTTTCGGAGTTTGGTTCGGGTTTGTTTCGGATCGGGCCAAATCCGTCACCGCCATCGCCTCCGGTGACTGCCCCGGAGTCCTACCTCCTCCCTCGGAGCTTGTGGAGCCTACGCGCCGCTGGTGGAGCTCAGAAACGGCCTCGGGTCACCACCCCGTCGTCGGAGCGTGTCGGCGTGTCGGCGTGTCGGAACGTGTCGGCGTGTCGGAGCGTGTCGGAGCGTGTCGGCGTGTCGGAGCGTGTCGGCGTGTCGGCGTGTCGGAACGTGTCGGCGTGTCGGAACGTGTCGGAGCGTGTCGAGCCGTGTCGGAGAGTGTCGAGCCGTGTCGGAGAGTGTCGAACGTGTCGGAGCGTGTCGAACGTGTCGGAGCGTGTCGGAGCGTTTCGAGCCGTGTCGGAGAGTGTCGAGCCGTGTCGGAGAGTGTCGAACGTGTCGGAGCGTGTCGAACGTGTCGGAGCGTGTCGGAGCGTGTCGAGCCGTGTCGGAGAGTGTCGAGCCGTGTCGGAGAGTGTCGAACGTGTCGGAGCGTGTCGAACGTGTCGGAGCGTGTCGAGCGTGTCGGAGCGTGTCGGAGCGTGTCGAACGTGTCGGAGCGTGTCGGAGCGTGTCGAGCCGTGTCGGAGAGTGTCGAGCCGTGTCGGAGAGTGTCGAACGTGTCGGAGCGTGTCGAACGTGTCGGAGCGTGTCGAGCCGTGTCGGAGAGTGTCGAGCCGTGTCGGAGCGTGTCGAACGTGTCGGAGCGTGTCGGAGCGTGTCGGAGCGTGTCGAGCCGTGTCGGAGAGTGTCGAGCCGTGTCGGAGAGTGTCGAACGTGTCGGAGCGTGTCGAACGTGTCGGAGCGTGTCGGAGCGTGTCGGCGTGTCGGAGCGTGTCGGAGCGTGTCGGCGTGTCGGAGCGTGTCGGACGTGTGCATGAACAGTGTCCAATCCGAACAGTGCATGAACAGTGTCCAATCCGAACAGTGCATGAACAGTGCATGAACAGTGTCCAATTTTTTAATTTTTTTATTTTTTTATTTTTTAGTCTTAATTTGTGAAATTGACTATCGACATTCTAATGGCGATCGACAGGTAACGGGCATGGGGATGGTCGCAGGCTGGGGCTGGGCGATTGAAGGCCGGTGTCCAATCCGGTATGTTTTACGTACCCGATCCGTATATCAGGATTATTTTTCTAAAATATTGCATTTATAGACTTGATTTGTATGTATCTGTTTCAGTCTAGTGGTTAGCTTATTTATCTGGTTGAGTGTTATCTATTGTCAAAGACATGTTTTTTGTTAAAATATTTTCTGAAAATATAAAAAAATATTAATAAATCAAAAATGCCAAAAAAATGGAAAAATTAAAGAAAAACAAAAAAATTGAGAAAAATTGCAGAAAAATTCTAAAAATTGTCCAAGGCTGAAAATGACAAAAAATTGATTTGTTTTCATTTTTGGGATTTTCTCCCATTTAATCCAAAATGGCGATTTCACCCCTCAAAGGGTGAATCGTCTTTGATATTCTGATAAATTGTGGAAATTGCTTAGAATTTGGTGATGGGCCAGATGGGTGGTTAAACCTTATGTCTAAGATTTCCACATTTCATTTCCATTTTTAGAAAATGACGATTTTACCCTTCGAATGGTAAATCGGTTTCTAAAATTCCCGAAAATCACGAAAATTGCCAAAAAATAGGAAATGGGTCAATTGAGTGACCAAACCTGTTTTGACTCCGGATTCATTCCGAAATGATGATTTTGTCCTTTTTGGGCAAATTGTCCCCCTTGTCTCAAAATTACGATTTTGCCCCTGATGGGCAAAATCATGTCTAAATCATTCCTAAGCCTGATTGATGCTTCTCTAGGCCAATATGGCCTTATTAGGAATGCCATGTGATTTATTTGTACACTTGAATTCATCGATTTGTGCACTTTATTATTGACTGTGATTGCTATGATAGTCATTCCTATCTGCATGAACTCCTAGATTTAGAACTCGTACCCCACTCATCTGCATGAAATCTTTGGTCAGAAAATTCAGTCAACTTAGGTACCGAAAGGGCGTCAACTCTGACAGTTGACGTAACTAAGTCCCCGAACCCAGTTCTCTGGTTATCGCAGAATTGAATAGAAACTCCCGACTATTCAATAGGGTGGTCCAATCATACCCTCCAAAAAAATGATTGGTGGCGACTCCTCGGCATGCACACTTAGCACATGTCACTAGACCACACTGAAGGTCGACTACGCATACCTCCATTGCGATTTGGGTAATGGGCCTTGGGAGAGGCCCGCGTCCGACCAGACTGGACGGCCCATTAGCCCTCGAGAGCCCGACAACCTCGAGAGGGTCGCGACACGGTGAAAGGATGGAATGGGCTAAGCGCGATAGCATGATCAGAAACAAAGAAAGCCGCGGAGAGCTTTCTCAAAGGAGTAAAGAACCGGTCAGGGAAACGACGACCGACTATCGAAGAATGACGTTCACGAGTCAAAATTCCGTACACGTGGCAAGACATCAGCCGCTTGATTTCATTCCTCACCAGAGACAACCAGCACCTAAGATAGAGAAATCTGGCCAGTCAAGCAAGAGAAGTCCCCCATTATTCACACCGCTCCCACTTCCTATGTCAGAACTGCTCCATCGGCTTTTGGAGGAAAGGTTGGTAGCCAAGAGGCCACCAAGGGTGAAACCGCCAAGATTCCAGGGGTTCGACGTGAATCAGACCTGTGCATACCATATGGGGGAGAAGGGACATAATGTCGACAATTGCCGAACTCTACAATATGATGTACAGGCTCTCATCGACTGTGATATACTAGTGTTCGATAGGACATGACTCAACGTCCGGCCTGACCTTTTGTCGGATCGCAAAATCAGTGACGTATCCGAGGTTGGACCGAAAGCGATCTAAGGCTTATCACCAACGTACCCGAATCACGTGAGGTACCGACTACATCTTCTCAAAATCCGGAGAAGCATACCACCTCGATGGGGCGGAAAGAGCCATGCTTAACCGAGATGGGTAGTATGGGCATCATCGGTAGGGTTGAAGACCCCGCTTTTACAACTTCCTTCGCAAAGTTGAGCTTAACCTCTGAAGGATATGCGATAGAGGCTATGAGGGAAGAGTCATGGGAGAACATGCGGCAAAACCAACAAGCGGACAGGGTGTACGAAGACAACCCCATCAATGACCGCGCCGACCCGGCTGATCGGACAATTGATGATGGCAAACTACATGGATGAGGGAGTCACTTCCTCCTTTCCATCATCACTTTTTAGTCTATTTGCATTTTAGTCCATATATAGTCTCGAGTGCAGTCTCCTTAAAAAAAAAAATCAAAAATCAAAAATCAAAAATGGGGACATGAGGGAGCACCACAAATCGGTCAATGACGACAAAAAAAAAAAACAAAAAACAAAAAAAAACAAAAAAAAAACAAAAAAAACGAAAAAAAAAACAACAAGAAAAACAACAAAAAAGGAGAAAAATTCATGAGACCTGATTTCCCACATGTCTCCTGGTTTTCAAAACCTTTCGGGGTAGCGAAGATATCCGATGATAAGAGGATTAGCCCCCGTTCCCCACCTTCTAATCAAATCTTTCAAAATGTGTTTCTAAGAAAAATTCGTCATGTATGGACTCTCTTTTCCATATTTGGGCTAACTGGCTTCATGGCATCTCAGGTGTGCCGCCCAAAGCATGGAACGCCCAAGAGAAACGGAGTGGTGCTTCAAGAAGATTGAAGCTGGTCGATAACTCGAGCCACCGGGATGGCCATTTGAAGGCAGACAAATGAGTCGACTTCTCACAAAAAAGCATACCGGAGCAAAGGCCCATCGAGACGAAAAGGGGACGAGAAACTACAAATGGCATATATCCCCAAATTAAAAAAGAACTGCAAAAATAATGAAGGAGGTCAAAGCAGTCAACTGGGGCAAACCCCACTTAGCCAGGGCAAACGCCACCTGACCGGGGCAATCGGATCGAGGATAAGGACGTGTCGTTCCTAATTGATTTTCAATCAGATATTGGCGTAATATTTCCTATCTCTTCCTCTCAGGTGAAAAATAGGTCGAGAAGAAAAATCCATCTGCGGATAGACAGGAGGGACATGTTTTACATGGCAGACATTTGCCGAAAATGCCCTCATCTGACTACATGCAAGATGATGGTGGAACGATGGATAAGATGGTTGAAGACCAACAAATAGAAACTTGCATTCCCTACAAGAGGAAGAGGAAGGTGCCTTCATCAGATGTCACCCCCATTGGGTTGGTAAAAACAAGATGGATCAAATCAGGTGATGATAAAAGTGAATGGGACCACCGAAGAATCTCCATCGTCTTGGATGCCCGAAGATGAAATAAAAGACTATTAAAGCGTAAGGCGAATGCGACAGGACACAATGAAGGAAACCATGGCCTGTGAAGTAACACTTCAAGATGTTAAAGTATTCAACCACATGTACACCCGTGCTTGCTGATGTCAAATAGCAAGAAGCTCGAGGGATGTCATGAAACGATGACAAGGCAGAAGGTGCATGAAGAAATCAAAACGCACTGATGAGACTAAGAAGTGTCGGAACATCAAATGCTGAAATCTTCGAAGGATTGTATGAGCATATCATCTGGTATCCCAAAAGAGAATACAGAGTAGATACCAGGCGTCAGAGAATTTGAAAGGTGCGGGATGCCAAAATCACCTGACACGGAGTGGATCGGCTCCGACTAAGTGGGAATGCATCGACACGGCATGATCAAACTACCCATAAATAAATCAGTCAGCCCCAGACAACGCATCCAGTTGCTGGGGGCAAATCACTCTCTACCCAGAAAGGGTACCGAATGTAGGATATGCCGAATTCACCATGGGGATACGTAGGGGAAGTCCCTGAAGCAGTTATCACCCATGAATCATGATGAAGTGGAATAATCAATCAAAGACAAAACACATCAAACCCTTCTAAATGAGAAGGAGAACAATACGGAGCCATCGATTCTGGTAAAAGGACGTATCGTTCCAAAATGATTATTTTCTTGATATGAGAATAATGTTTCATTTCTTTTTCCTTTCAGGTTGGGAACAGAAGCAGAGGGCCCAAGAAGCAATGCCTTCAAATGACAAACAGGGAGTACCCCTTTTCATGGCATCTCAAACATGCACTTTGGCTAAATATTTTTAAGAGCATTCTAATAGCTCAATTTGTGAACAAAACCTTTGAGAAAACTTGAAGAAGTTTATCATCATTTAGAAATCTCTGTGAAAAGAGCGCTTGAAAAGAAAATTTCAAGTTTTCCAGATTGACATATCTGATAAAAATGCTTTCTCTGAATAGAGTGAAAAACACGAACTCATGTTTCGTTGCTGGCACACCTAACATGCATCATGCATATCATGCACATATCCTGCATACAGAGAACCCAAAGGGAGAAATGCCGGTTCCCGCAGGATAAATTTCAAGGGTAAATTGTATCGACTCCAACAGTCAATTATACATGCCCTTTACTCATGAGATTTCTTCTTTTCAATAGGGGAACATCGAACATCTCAAATGGCGGCTGTGATCGAGAGAATCACCAAACCGCCACATGACAAATCCCCAGATTGTCAGGCTGTCTAGGGACAAAAAATAATAATAATAATAATCGAAGAATCTGGCAATCGAGATAGATGACCAGAATCGACAAAAATTCACGAGAGCGGGCTCCCCCACCTGCTTCGAGGAGCCAAGCCGGGGGAAAATTCTCACGATCCCCCATGAAAGTGCATCGAACCAGGGTTATCAAACCCAGAGATGACGAACACCGAGACAAGCCTCACTGGGGCAAAATACTTGGAAAACACTGCTCCTTCAAATGTTGGAAGGACGAAGTCTCGAAGGGAGTACCTCCTTCCTGAAATTTCAAATGAAGCCAGATAAATCCCCACACCTGTCTCTTCATATGCAGGTGCATGAATGTCTTCAAATCGGATTGAAAATCGTCCAGGAGCATGGGAATGCCAAGGCATGCTGCCAAGATGAACACCGCCCAACTGGGGCAAAGCAGTTGTCGACGTGATTGAGGATCGTCTCACGAACAACACCCACAAATACAGACGAGATGAAGCAGCATCCATCACCCACATCAAATGAGAAGCGTCAATAATCGACGAAGGAAAGGAATACGTCAGTAAGGCGTCATCAGGAATCCCAAGAGAGAAGACATCCCCAAAGAGGATGGAGATTATAGCAAAACGCAGGAATGAATTTAGCTGGGGCAGGCATCACCTAGCCATGATGAACCACGTCTAACCGGGGCAAGTGAATCATTTGTGTGCCGGACAAAGGAAGGACATTTCTTCTCTGGCAAAATCCATGGACGCAATGACAGAGTCGTCCTCATCGGAAGTAAACCCCAGGATACAAACCTGGGTGAACGGTAACTTTGTATCGTTCCAAATTGATCTCCCAAAGATCCCATGCTTAACATGAGTTTGTTCTCATTTGGCAGAAAATTGGTGGCACCAAAAAGCCGCAAAAGAAAGGATCTCGCCCAACGTGGAAGCGAAAAGAAATATCCGTTGTAGGGGGCAAGCTGCCAGGAAATGGAACCCCGCAAAATGGCGTTAGAATACGTCCAAAAGCAGAAATTGATCTCATCCAGTGCAAATCCTAGAGAAGGATTTCGTGGCCAAACAGATGGGTAGATCATGGTCGCGAGCTAGATGGCCGACTTCAACAAGCCTTACATTTGCGTTCAAAAGGAGGCGCGAAGCGAGAGTAAAGCAGTATCGTTTCGATTTATCTTGAATTTCGAAACACGAACTGACACTTGATGTTTATTGTTGACAGGGATTCGCCGTCAAGATGGACAGAAAATTGTTGGCGCCAAAAAGCCGCAAAAGAAAGGAATTCGCCGACAAGGAGGCGAATAGAATTATCAACTTCGGAAGCCATGACTCCAAGAAGTGATCTTTGATTGAACTTTGAAGATTGGCGTGGGAATGCATCCAAAAGCATGAATGAATCTCCTATAGTGCAAATCCTAGAGAAGGTTCCATTGCCAACCAGATGGAGAGATCATGGCCACAAGATAGAGGGCCAAATTCTGCAAGCCGCGCGTTTGTGTTCAAACGGAAACACAAAGCAAGAACAAGGCGGTATCGTTCCAATTTGTCTTGAATTTTGGAACGCAAACTGACACATAATTCCCGTCTTTGACAGGGGATCGCCATCAAGGCGAAACAGGTTTTCACATCCCATGTATTACCCATGGGAACACATGACCAAGGGTGAGATGTATCGTTCTAATTCTTTGAAAAATTCATGAACATACAATAACATGTTTCTTCCGCATTTTCAGGGATCTCCAGCCGCGAGGGACAGGTAAGTATCCCTCTCCCCAATCCATTGAAGATGTTAAACAAAAAAGAGAAAAAAGAGAAAAAGAAAAGTTTTCAGAGTCTAATGTCTAGAAAAGACATAGAGTTCTAACTCCATTAACAATCATGTTTTGAAAACAGGAGGTTGTCTAAACATGATTAGAACATGCATGGTGCATCATAAAATCCTCTTTGATGGGTAAAATTTTTGGAGAAAATGAAAGAGATTTTTCCAATCAAAGGTTGTTCAAAACCTTCAAAAGGACGTTTTCTCAAAAGACGAGAGGCAAAGCCTAATCTAAACACGTCCTACACACACTTGAGAGAAGAGTGGAGCGAATCAGGTAGCAAAATCTGGACCTACGGAAGTAGGGATCATTCGCAGCAATTACATGGATCGGGACGACGGAGGCATTCGTTTCATATCCCCAAACACAACAGGTGACTATTGACAACCCCTTTGAACGGCGGTTTCCATTCTCAACCCTGTCAAGAAACACCCCACATCGGGGCAAGAACGAAAGTGAGTCCAGCAGCATCAGGAGAAAATGGTTAGAGATTTTCTTGCTCGGACTAACATTAATCTTTGTGTGTTGTTTATATGGTAATCCAAGTGCCATAGGATGACGAGAAGCATTCATTTCTCTATCCCACACACCATATCCTTTGCACAGCCAAGTTGAGCCTGCAAATTCATTTCAAGAACTCGTTGGTGGTCATTGCAAGTCCCAAGACGGATGCATCATCACTTCAGAAACGGAAGAGTTCAAGACTTAGGGTTTGCAAAGAAATCCCTAAGATAATGCTTAAAGTTGTTAGACCTTTGGTCACATGTCTAACACGATCTCCCGAAGTTGAGAAAAAGCGGGATTTCAAAAGAAAAAGGAAAAGGAAAAGATGAGGAAAAAGCCCCCAGCATCAAGAAAAAGCAAAGTGCCTGGTAAAAGCAAGGCCGATGCTTGGGTGAACAATTTGTATCAATCCCCCAGTGAAACCTGTTTGAAAAGGGGAGGGAAAAATCTAAAAGGAGTCAGATTCAAAAGACTACTCCTCAAACAGTGTCAAGCGCGGAGCAAAGACGCAAACAGAGTTGTCAGCCTCTTAATGCAGCCAGAGACGCTCTCATAGGAATTTGTGCACACCTCAAAAGTGGTCGTGCACCTCGAAAATTGAAGATGCATAATGGAAAAGACAGGTGGCAAATTTGCAATGATCACCAATGTCAATCCCTTCACAAATTCTGGGCCAAAAACAAGCCTTTTCTCGGTCCCCAATCCCACCAAAGTTACAACCCTGAAACAGTCTTCTCTGATTAAGACACTTGGGTTAACATATAGCTTAGCTCGAAGAGGTACGAGCAAGACTATTTCTTTCTCATTTTGCAGGGTTCTTGACTTGTAAATCCGGAGCAGATGATGAAAGCTTTCGTTCAATGGCCTTGACTCAAAAAAAGAGTCCCCCTTGCAGACCAATATCCAAGCCCAACATTACGGTCCCGTGGAAGACCTCCCGACCGATCAAAATGTATGCGCTGCGAATGAGCCTAAAACCTAGGCACAGGTTAGTAGGGAACTGAGTGCGTCCCTTATAAAAAAACCACTATCGCAAAACAGGTGAGAAGACCTCCTCGTCGAGAAATATTCCAATTGATGTTTTGAACAAACTCTTCCTGGAATTTTCAAATTATTTGATCCAGATTTTCCGTGCAAGGGATTTGTGATCACATTTGCATGTTGCAAGAATGCTTTGGAAGACCTCCAGCATCAAAATGCACATTTCAAGATTAAACTAAAGTCATACGGCTTCGACAAGTGGCCAGCCATCGTCTTCCCAGAGATTACTAACATTTTCCTGGTGAAGAAAGATATTTCAGGCTCAAATTTCTGCAGGATACCTGGAGAACCCAGCTCCCAGAATGTCGCCTCAACAGACTCAATGGTAGAAACCGCCTGAAGGGTCAACCAATGGTAGACACCGCCTGAAGGGTCAACTGAAGGTAGAAACCGCCTGAAGGGTCAACCAAAGGTAGACACCGCCTGAAGGGTCAAATGATGGTAGAAACCGCCTGAAGGGTCAACTGAAGGTAGAAACCGCCTGAAGGGTCAACCAAAGGTAGAAACCGCCTGAAGGGTCAATCAATGGTAGAAACCGCCTGAAGGGTCAATCAATGGTAGAAACCGCCTGAAGGGTCAAATGAAGGTAGAAACCGCCTTAAGGGTCAAATGATGGTAGAAACCGCCTGAAGGGTCAAATGAAGGTAGAAACCGCCTTAAGGGTCAAATGAAGGTAGAAACCGCCTGAAGGGTCAACCAAAGGTAGAAACCGCCTGAAGGGTCAACTCAATGGTAGAAACCACGCCATGGGTATCTTTTTCAAAAAAGGGAAGGAAGAACTCATCTTTCAAAAGAATCAAACAATCCCAACGGACGTGGAAAACCTCCGTCTTGGGAATCTTTTTCAAAAATAAACAATCCCGTCGGACGTGGAAAACCTCCGGCTCGGGACTCTTTTTCAAAAAAAGATCAAACTGTCTCGCCGGACGTAGAAAACCTCCGACTCGAGACTCCTTTTCAAAAACAAACAATCCCATTGGACGTGGAAAACCTCCAATTCGGGAACCCATTTCAAAAATCAGGAAATCCCACCGGACGTAGAAAACCTCCGACTTGGGAACCATTTGAAGAACCGAGCCATCCCATCGGACGTAGAAAACCTCCGTGTTGGGAACACCATTTGAAGAAACAAACCATCCCAACGGACGTGGAAAACCTCCGACTTGGGACCCCTTTTCAAGAAAACCAAACCATCCCACCGGACGTAGAAAACCTCCGACTTGGGAACCATTTGAAGAAACAAACCATCCCAACGGACGTGGAAAACCTCCGACTTGGGACCCCTTTTCAAGAAAAACAAACCATCCCAACGGACGTGGAAAACCTCCGACTTGGGACCCCTTTTCAAGAAAAACAAACCATCCCAACGGACGTGGAAAACCTCCGACTTGGGACCCCTTTTCAAGAAAACCAAACCATCCCACCGGACGTAGAAAACCTCCGACTTGGGCACCATTTGAAGAACCGAGCCATCCCATCGGACGTAGAAAACCTCCGTGTTGGGAACACCATTTGAAGAAACAAACCATCCCAACGGACGTGGAAAACCTCCGACTTGGGACCCCTTTTCAAGAAAACCAAACCATCCCATCGGACGTAGAAAACCTCCGACTTGGGCACCATTTGAAGAACCGAGCCATCCCATCGGACGTAGAAAACCTCCGTGTTGGGAACACCATTTGAAGAAACAAACCATCCCAACGGACGTGGAAAACCTCCGACTTGGGACCCCTTTTCAAGAAAACCAAACCATCCCACCGGACGTGGAAAACCTCCGACTTGGGACCCCTTTTTAAGAGAACCAAACAATCCCAGCGGACGTGGAAAACCTCCGACTTGGGATCCCTTTTCAAAAATAAACAATCCCATTGGACGTGGAAAACCTCCAATTCGAGAACCCATTTCAAAAATCAGGAAATCCCACCGGACGTGGAAAACCTCCGTCTTGGGAATCTTTTTAAAAAATAGGCAATCCCATTGGACGTGGAAAACCTCCGACTTGGGACCCCTTTTCAAAAACAAACAATCCCATTGGACGTGGAAAACCTCCAATTCGGGAACCCTTTCAAAAATCAGGAAATCATATTGGACTTGGAGAACCCTTGTCCTGGGAACCTTTTCAAAAGATCAAACTGTCTCGCCGGACGTAGAAAACCTCCGACTGAGAAATCTCCTCTGGCCCCGCTAGTCAGCGTCATGGGATCCTCTAAAGCAAATATGTGCCTAGAAGTCGACCCAAGACTGAAGCCCAAAAGGCTCGCTTGACGCTTCGAAAGCGCGATGACCAGATAAATCTCTCTGTAAGTGTTCACAGGTTGGTAGCCGCGGATCTGTCATCTTCCGGACCGGATCGCCAATTTTCAGCTTCAGAAGATTTCTTTCCCCAAAGTCCCACTACACAGGGATTCGCGACAGAGGTGTCTCAAAGCACAGTTCAAGATCGGAGCCCATAACGCTCGCGACTTGCCGCCTAGAAATACGGTGACCGCCTTTTCCACGAAGCACGCGCCGGATAGCCACGCCTCGAAGCTCTCACCCTTCGGAATGGATTGCAGCCGGTAGCCGCGGGAAATACATTTATTCCACCCAAAATCCCACAATACAGGGATTCACGACAGAGGTGTCTCAAAGCACAGTTCAAGATCAGAGCCCATAACGCTCGCGACTTGCCGCCTAGAGATACGGTGACCGCCTTTTCCACGAAGCACGCGCCGGATAGCCACGCCTCGAAGCTCTCACCCTTCGGAATGGATTGCAACCGGTAGCCGTGGAAAAGAATTTCAAGACCCCAAAGTGGCAAATCAGGAGCCATGAAGGGAGTAATAAAAGCCCAGCATGGCGAACTAGACGCCAAAAAAAAAAAAAAAAAAAAAAAAAACCTCCTCAGACTCCGCGTGCGCAGCATTCAACAGGCAGGTAAACGTCAGGTAAGCCTCTCTCGCTTCGGCCCATGTTCTAATTGTCATAGTAAATCGGGGATTAATTTGGGCATTCATCAAAAGACTTAAGGGTCCGATGTCATAGCATTTCTTTTCCCCAGTTGAGTCGATTAATATTCAGGTGTCATTTTTTCTTTGAAAGCAACCTCTGACGAGCTCACTCTCAAAGAGGGGCAGCTGTTGACACCTGATTTTTGACCATCCGTTATTATAGTTTTTTTATTTCTAAAATTAATTAAAAATAGCAAAAAAGGTCAAAAAATTGCAAAATCAACTTTGGGAGCCTTAGCCTAGCCTTAGGAACCAATTTTGAACAAAAAATATTTTTTGAATTTTTTAATATTTTTTGGAATTTATTTAATTATAAAAATACCCAAAAAATCAGAAAAATACCATCCGTGGTCAGAAAATTACAAAAAATATTCAGAAATTTTATTTTAATTCTCTATTTAATATTTTCACTTTTTATTAGGGAAATTTGGCTTGGTTCATGGGGTTCCTTCACAAACCCAATCCCGAACCGGGCTAAAAAAATCCTTTTCGAGTCTTTTAATTTTTAATTCTCGGTTTTTATAAGCTATGACATTGGACTCTAAAGTATTGAAATGCAATTGGGTCAATTTGCCCTCCAATTTGATCAATTTTAACCAAAAGGGCTTAATTGCATAAAAATCTTTCAATTTAGTCCCCGGTTTCACAATTTTTGAAATTAAATTTCACACGGGCACACCCATTAAAATTAAACACCTCTACCCAACAGTTTTCATCATGCTGAATCCATTGGTGAGCTCAATTTTGAGTAATTCGATCGTTTAGGTCTTCGATTTGGCGAAATTCATTTTCGGATCCTAGGGACAATTTGGGGTTTTCACAGAATTTCAATAAATTGATTCACGAAAATACCCATATTTGATGGAAAACATGTCAAGGAATTCGATTTTGCCATCAATTTCATGAAAAGAGGTCAATTTGGCGATTTGGGCGATTTGGCCGAACCGGGCCGGTCGGGTCCGACCCGACCCGACCCGGCCCGACCCGGGTCTGCAAATGCACAGAATGTGCAGCAGACCCGCGTGCAGCAGAGCAGTGTGGGGGGCGATTTTTTTTAACAAAAACGAGACAACCGAGCATGGGAAGCAAATGGGCAAGGCATATTCGGTTTTGGCAGAGGCGTGGGCGTGAAAAAAAGGGCCGGTCGGCCACCAGGGAGGGGGATGGTGCTCGGGTTTAAAGAAAACAGGGCCGAGAGAGTTGAAGGGGGTACGGGGAATTTTTGGGAGAAAACCGACGGACAAACGGCAACCCAGGGTCTTCGGCAACGCTCCCCGACCATCACCGGAGCTTAGTGGCCGTCGGCGAGCTCCGAATAGGTTGGTATTTGCTCCCGAGCTTCATTTTTCTCAGTGCACGCCATGTGTTCGGCGAAATGCTTCAGTGAGCATTTTACTCCGGGGCTCTCGGCCGGACCTTTCCCGACCCCTTTCTGTGCGAGGCTCGCTTTAAAAATCATCTAGATCCAACTCTAAGCTTGTGTTGACCTTTGTTTTGCATTAAACCGCGGCGAAAACACGGCTCGGAGCTTCGCCGGCAACGGTTCGGACCGGGAGCTCAACGGGGAACTTCCGGCGGTCTTCAAGCTCGAAATGAGCTCAGGTAAGCCTCTAGACCCTCCTTGAGTGTTGTTTGATGGTTTAGAATCGAGTTTTGATAAGAAAAAAAATTCGGAAAATACCTCGCAGGAGCCGGGTTCGGGGAGGCCCGGTTTACTTATTTTTCGGCGTGTTCACGGCCTTCTTTTTGCTGTATGTTGATGCTGAGTGTCTAATGAGTCGAATGCCGCAAGAACGGGCGAAAAATACCAAGTTTCGGGCCCGTTTCACAATTTTCCGGCGACTTCGCCGGAATTTTTACTATTCCCGCCGGATTTTTCACTGTTCATCGTCTTCTCCGGCGACCCTCCGGCCGGTCAACGGTCAACGGCCGACGTGGCGTGCCACGTAGGCAGCCACGTCAGCCGGGTGGGGTCCGATCCGCTTATTTTCAAATAAAACAAACGGACGGTCACGATCGCGACACGTGTCGCGATCCTGGAATTTTTGGAAAATTAAATAAATGATTTTCGAATAATCGATCCGGCGGACAAGGATGTGCCACGTGGCTCACTGAGAGACATCCGATCTTGTACAAGATCGGACGCACCAGAGGAGGCCACGTGGCACGTTCTAGAGCGCCCGATTTGTAGGTTTTCTAAAAAATGAAAATTAATTAATTTTTGATCCGACGGCTATTATTGAGCCACGTGTCTCTCTGTGGGTCGCCCGATCTAGTGGAAGATCGGACGCACGATACGAAGCCACGTGGCACAACGTGGACCGTCCGATCCGGGGAATTTTCGGATAATTAAATAAAATAGATAAAAAATCAAAAAATTGTTAAAAAATTGGAAAAAGTATTTAAAAATATAAAACGGTGTCGTTTTAGACCGGTGTCGACCCCTAGGGTCGGGCCGGGCGCCCGAGAGGCGCGGGCCGGGTCTGACCCGGCCCGGAAAATATTTTTAAATATTAAAAAAATAATAAATAATAATAAAATAATCAATAAATCAATAAAAAATGAAAAATCATAAAAATATTCAAAAAATTCGAAAAATTCAGAAAAATTCTAAAACATTCCAGAAAATAGGAAATGGCCACGTTCAACTGGCCATGACCTGTTCCGGGTCATTTGACCCCCGATCTTTCCAAAAATGACGGTTTTGCCCTTCCGGCAAACCGTCTTCCGAAAAACAAATTCTAAAAAAATCCAGGAAAATCCCAAAAAAATAGGAAATGGCCACAAACAACTGGCCAAAGCTCATCCCGGGTGTTTTGAACCCCGAACCCTCTTGAAAATGACGATTTCACCCTTTGGGCGAGTTGTCTTCCAAAAATTGAAGAAAAATCAAGAAATTCCAAAAAATTCTCAAAAATGGGAAATGGCCACAATCAACTGGCCATGGAATATTTTGGGTAATTCAGTATCCAAACCTTCCAAAAATGACAATTTTGCCCTTCGGGCTAATTGTTCCTGAATCTTCCCATTTTACCCCCTAGCCCTAAATCACATCTTCCCTGAGCCCTTATGCCTATACTAGGAGGCCAATGATTGAAATTGATGTGCATTGACATGATTTATTTATGCACTTGACTTGCGCTTTCATTATATTGACTGTGATTTGGTAGGACCAGTCTTCCAATCTGCATGAAAACCTGAATCAAACCTACCTCACCCAAAATCGCGCCTGCCTGAACTCTTAGTCAGGAAAATCACTCGCGTTAGGTACCGAAAGGGCGTTGGTAATGACACCGACGTAACCAAGTCCCCGAACCCAAAATCTCTGGTTCCGCAGAACTGATCGATCTCTCCCAATCGGTCAGTAAGGTTTCCGGTCTACCCTCCAAGAAAGACCGGTGGCGACTCCAAATGCATGCACAAGTTGCACATGCCACCACGACCACACTAAGGTCGAAAGCGATCGACTCTTACCGTCGAATCCCTCAAAAGACACTCCCGCCGCGATTTGGTATGGGCCTGGGAGGGCCCGCGCCGATCCAAAGCCTGCGATCGGTAATCCATTAGCCGCGTCCGTCGTTTTCGGACGGGTCGCGACACCCATCCGGACACGCGGCCCCCCGTGTCCGGGCCGTGTCGCCGTGTCCGACATGCAAAAATTCTTCGGGTAGGCGTATCCGTACTACATAGACGTTGTGCTCGTGCCGCGGCTAGTGGTGGTGGTGGAAGTGCAGGTGGAACTGCTTGTCTCTACTTCCCATCATCGGCCGCCGAACGAGATACAAAGAAGAAAGAAACCAAAGAGAGAGAGAGAGAGGGAGTCGGGGATGGATGGAGGATTACAAGAGTGAGAGGAGAGAGAAGGGCCAAGGGTCGGAGGAGGAGATGGCCAACTGGAAGAGAGTGAAGGAGGAGTCGTTGAGGAATCTGGGGATGTTGCTCATGGTAGACGACGATGACTGATCAGCATGGAGCGAGGGAGGGAGGGAGGTCTCGTGGAGGAGGCAGAGAGCGAGGAGGTAGAAGAAGAAGGGGGGCGGAGGAGCAGATATTATATGAGAGCGGGAAGGCAAAATTTTAGCACCAAGTTTTCAGACGAGGGGGAAACGGCAAATTAGCGAGAAACATATAAGTGTTCGTTGCTAATTTGTATTTTTTTATTGATATTTTATTTTAGCGATGAAAAGGATTTCGTAACTCGTCGCTAATTAGTGACGAACTCGTTGCTAATTAGCGACGAAATCCTTTTTCACCGTTGTTCATCTCTAATTAGCATTTTCGTCACTAATTAGCGATGAAAACAACATTTTTTGTCGCTAATGTTTATTTTTTTTATTTTTTATTTATATGCTAATTTAGCGACGAGAAAAAATATTCGTCACTAAATTGAATATATATATATATATATTTTATTTTTAAAGTTTAGCGACAAATAGAGCATAAATAGAGCATAATGGGCCTATCGGCCCAACTCTCCATGTCACAAGCCAAATCTCAATTTTTTCTCCACTTTTGGTTCGCACAAAAAATATGTCGGATCGGGTGATGAACCAGTCCGAGTGCATAAAATTCAAGACATATTTAACAATGTTCGTCGCTAATTTGAATATTTTCTTTTTTATTTTTATTCATGTTCTATTTTCATATATTTTCGATTTCTTAATATTTTAATTTTTTTATTTATTCAATTTATTATTAAATATTTATTCAATTTTATTTCTTGAAAAAATAGAATTCAAAAGAATTCAAATTTGAAATTCTATCAAATGGAAACAGGCTAAATTCAATCCTATAGAATTCAAAATAATTAGCAACTAATTCTATCCTATAACCCCGGCCCGCCTTCTCTTGGCCAACAATTATATGCCAATTAATTCATTTATTGGTATATATCGTATTTGCAATATTTTTCGAAAAAATAAAAATAAACATTCAATTGTTGTTACCACCAATATTAGTATTGCCACACTTCTCTATAATTAATTATGAGCATGATTGATTTACTTGAATTAACAAAGTTGATAACTTATCAAAAAGGAAAAAAATTAAAAAAAAATTGTAACCTATTGCATTTGTGTCAATTAAGTTTTAAACCATTCAATTTGATCAATTTAGCTTAGGACCTTTAAAAAAAAATTCGCAGCTTCCACTTTTTATTTATTGACAGTTATAATATTTATTTTTATTAATATATATTTATCGTTTGAAGTTTTTTTTATAACATAATCATCAATCATTAATTAAAAATATTAAGATAAATAAAAAATTATTAATTATATATTTAGTAATTACCTAAATTCATAAAAGCAAAATGAAAAAGAAAAAGATGGAAGAAGTTGGGAAAGGAACTCGCAACCACCAAAGTACTTCACCCATGCGACAACCAACAGTGCAAATAGCAAAGTTAGTGACACTATTCATGAACATAAGGAATGCTTTCTAATTCATGAACAAGGACAATAGAAATAAATAAATTGATCGCTCTTCATTTATGCTTGTTAATGTAATCTTTACTTAATTAATAATATATTTGATTTTTTAATTTAAAAAATATTCGCTCTATTTTCATTTTTCTATTAAAAAGAATTAATGTAAATTAATATAAAATATTATATAAGAAAAAACATAAATAAGCTTATCCTTCTAAAGAATCGATCTTCTTTTTAGTCATTTCTTATTTAAGTCGTTCGCCATTTAAAGAAAGCAAGGATCCAAAAGAATAGATCTTTCTTTTAATTATTAAATTTCTCTTTGGTTGATTAATGTGTGATATTCTAAATCCTCATTACTAATATTGAACGAAACTAGACCTTATAGAATCACATTGAATTTTTCATGATACATTCCGTACATTGCTAAAAAGAATGAATCACTTGATTTCATTTTCCCGAATGACACAATTACAATACATATTTTCGTTGATCAGATATTAGCTTAATATCACGACGAAATTAGCAATGAATTATTTTGTGATGAACTATTTTTGTCGCTAATTAGCGACAAAATTAAGCAAGACACTTGCTGCGGGAAAGGAAAAAACTAAAAACATATAGACAAATAATAATAATGAACAATAACAATATTAATAACAACAATTATGATAAAAAAGAAAAAAAATGATTAAGAGGATAGAATTTTGGGAATTGCGTATTCAATTCAAAGATGGATTAATATAATTAATTAATCCTATTAAATATATTAATTTGAAAAATATTCAAATTCAAATATATATTTGAATACATGTCTATCTAGTATAGATAGAGAGTATAGAATATAGCGGATAGAGGGAATTGAACTCGCATAGTTAGCTTGGAAGGCTATAGGTTATAGTCGACGTCGATTCTTCATTTTTAACGTCTCTAATTCAACATCAAACATGAAACTTTTGTTTCATTCAGTTCCTTTATAGAAGATGAATCAATTACCACATATAGATATATCTAAAATAAGATGTGAACGAAATAATATTTAATATTTTTTATTTTTTATTTTTATTAGTAGCTCTGATTTTGGGACGAACTAGAAATTTGTCGCTAATTTTGGGACGAAATTCTCTTTCCGTAGTTAAAATTTAATAACATATTTTTTAAAAAATTTATTTATATGGTTTTAGTAGCCAAATTTCATATTCGTCGCAAAATTAGCGACGAAATTTCATATTCGTCGCAAAATTAGCGACGAAATTTCATATTCGTTGCTAAATTGGACTTTTTTTAGATGATTTTTGCGACGAATTAGGAGTTCGTCGCTAAAATTTAAGAACATATTATTTTATTTTATTTTTAATTTTATTTATGTGGTTTTAGAGAAGAAAAAGAAATTTTGTCGGAACATTAGCGACGAAATTTCTTATTCGTCACTAATTTTGAGCATTTTATTTTTCTATAATTTTGCGACGAATTAGGAGTTCGTTGCTAATTAGCGATGAACTCATCTGTTTGTCGCTAAAATTTAGTAACATAAATTTTTATTTTTATTTTATTTATGTCGTTTTAAAGACCACAAATTAAATTATGTCGCAAAATTTAGCGACGAATAAATTGTCTTTCCTTAATTTCTTCACTTTCCCAGCTTCTCTTTATTTCTTCACTTTCCCAGCTTCTCTTTATTTCCTCCCAATCGTCACTGGTGACAAAAGCTAGCTTGACTTTGGCTGCCCTTGCTCTATTCATCACTTGCCGAATGTGATCACCAGTTTTTTTCTTAAAAATTCTTCTAATTTCCTCCTCCTTCGATTCCTCCCACTTGAACTTTCGCTGTAATCAATGAAAAAACAATTGATTTCATTTACGCCGAACTTAGTTTGTGAGAAAACTGAAGAACAAAACTTACCTTGAACTCGTTCCACAACAAATCCCTCACGTGTTGGAGCGGCACTATAACTACTTAGGAAGCGATGACCGTAAATATTATTTATGTTAAAAAAAAGTACTTACGAATCACCACATAGGCTTATCAAAGTCCAGCTATCTTCTTCAGGTGTGCTTCCCTCGTAATGCAAGTGTTCCACTGAAGCTCGTGGAACCGAAGTACCTTCAGGTTGGATGGGTCCATGGGCAAGTGGTGGATGCACCACTTGGCAAGTCAGATGAAAGGGCCGGGGACGAGTCAGCGGAAAGGGCCGAGGACGAGCTAGGGGAAGGTGAAGGGGAATGGGAAGGGTCTGGTCTTCCCTGTGAAGATGCACCACGGATGTGACCTCCACACTCGGCAAGTAGTGGTCGAGGGTGAGATGAAAGGGCCGAGGACGAGCCAAGGGAAGGTGAAGGGGAATGGGAAAGGGCCGGTCTTCCCTATGAAGATGCACCACGGATGTGACCTTCACGCACAACAAGTAGTGGTCGAGGGTGAGATGAAAGGGCCGGGGATGAGCTAGGGGAAGGCGAAGGGGAATGGGAAGGGCTTGATCTTCCTTGTGAAGATGCTTACGGATGTGACCTCCACGCTTATGCTGTCAAGTAAAAAGGTTAGACAAGTATCCGCAAAGATGACAACATGTATTAGGGATATAGAATGATGTACATCATGAAGCTTACCATTTTGTTTTGGAGCGGAAGAGAGAAGCTTGAGAAATTGAAAGGAACTTGCTATCGCCTCTGACAAATACCAATCTCTAGCACAGTTTGGACTCGCACAGTTAACTACAAAATTTAAGTTGAACCAAATAGGAAAAATTTCCAAGCATTAGTATTGAAAGAGTAGAAGAACCAACCACTGAATCATCATCAACTAAAAGTTCACACTTGAGAACAGACAGATAACAATTCAAGGCCTCATTACAGAATAACACTTCTCTACCGCAGAACAAACCAGTAGCACAGTTCTAACCAAAATCACTTCTCAATCCATTGCCCTCTACCTCAAGATTACAATCACAAGTCACAACCCCACTTTTTCCAAACAACCACATCAAGACAAGAACCTCAAATCAAGATTAACTGAATCGAGGACACCCACATCGAGATTGAGGACTAAATGTACCAGAGAATCAAGGGCAGCGAGACAAGGCGAGGCGAGCGGTGAGTGTCGACAAGTTGAGAAACGAGCGACGAGGGTCGAGCTATCGCGAGCAACGAGACAAGGGTGACTTGAGGCGTGCGAGAGACGAGCGTCGAGAGCGATAGAGGAGTGAGGACTCAAGCAGAGAGACGGAGAGTGCGAGCGAGTGGCGAGTGTCGAGAAGTCGAGGGTCGAGCGGTCACGAGCGGCGAGACGAGGGCGACATGAGGCGTGCGAGAGACGAACATCGAGAGGGAGAGAGGAGTGTGCACTCGAGCAGAGAGACGGAGAGTGCGAGCGAAGACGATAGAATTAGGGATTTGGGGTTGAGTCCCATCAATTTTACTTGTGATGTTGATAAAAAAAAATTACCTGTGACGAAATTTTTTTTTGCAACGAGCAACGAAAACATAATTTCGTTGCAAAAGTTGCCACTACACTCTGTTTTCGTTGCCAATTTGCTACGAAAACAAATTTAGTGGCAAATTTTACAACAAAATCATATTTTCATTGCAAACAATTATTTATTTTAATTGTTAAGGCATTGCGAGAGTTGTGATGGAATTTATTCTTGTTGCAAAATTTCCCACGGAATTTTATTTTCGTTGCTAAATTTACATTGAAAACCAAATTTCATGGCAAATTATGCAACGAAATAATGTTTTCGTTGCAAAAATTAATTTATGTAATTTTTAGGGCACTGCGAGAGTTGCGACGATGTATCCTTCCAGTGTTCCTCGATAATTTTTAGTTTTACACACAGCCCACCAATTAGTTTTATCGCGTTTCAAATTAGGATACTGTGCATAATATACTTGAATTGTTTTGTGAAACCCTGGAAATCCGACTTCGGTAAAGTGCCTAAATTCAATAAAAAGGATTAATGTTGAAATTAAGTTGATAAATTATATTGGATCGAAAGGACCGAAGAGACGACGTTTGGACGAATTCTGAAGTTCAATCGGTCTAGATTAGGTTCGAAATTCTTAGTCGCTGCGAATTAGGATTTCAATCCTCGCGACCCATGCCTAATTCTAACCGTGCCTAGCCTGCGAAATTACCAAAATACCCTTCGTCCGTTGTACCGAAATTTTGTTTCAGTCCCGAATCGCCAAATGACCAAATTGCCCTTGGATATTTGCACTAAAGGAAAAATGCCCCAAAAGTCTTTGTGGGTCCCTCTCATCTCCCTCCCTCATCCGTTCTCTCTCTCTGTTCTCTCTCTCTCTCTCTCTCTCTCTCTCTCTCTCTCTCTCTCTCTCTCTCGAAAGAGCTTCCCCCTTCCCTGTTCTTCTTCTTCTTCTTCTTGGGTCGTTCTTGGCCTACCACCACCTCAGCCGGCACCACCATCGACCACCACCGCCACGACCCTCAGTCGTTCCTCACCGTCACCACTGACCCCCCTACCGCCGTCAACAGCCGCCGAGAGCCGCGAAAACCACCGTGGAAACCTACCCTGTTTCGGACGCCCACTGACCCGAGGACCTTCGGCCTTCCTCCGGCCATCTCCGGCGCCACCGTCGCCACCCACCACCTCAACGTCGTCCATCAGCCTCCCCTCAACACTCCCGAAGCCACCCCGCCGCTAATTGACCGCCGGAACCGCAGCAAATCACCTGAAATCGCCGGTGCCCTGCTTTGGAGACCGGTCGAGTTTTTCTTCGATCCCGCTGAACTAGCCGTCGCCGTTGCTCACCGCCGCCGCCGATGGACTCCCTGAACACCTTCCACCTTTCCTCAGCTCGGCCGAGCATGCCGCCGCACATGGTGGCCGGAAAGCCGACCGAACCACCGCCCTGTTTTTCCCCTATTTTGGTCGAGTTTTGCCAGGTTCTGTTAGCCGCCGGTTCAGCCACTTCCGGCCGCCCTCCGCCGTGCTCGACCTGTCCCGATGACTCCCCTCGACCCCTAGGTGAGATCCCCGGCCTTGGCCAGGACGTGGGACTGGGAATCCCCGGAATTAGCCAGGAAACCCTATTTTTGACCGCCGTCCAATTCTGTTTTCAGGCCGCCACCACTCGCCGGAGCTTCGCCGTCGCCGGTCACCTGTCCCGGTGACCTCGCGAGACTTGGTTGAGGCGTTCCCGATATTTTAGGTTTTTGGCCGCCCCCGCCGTCGCCGTTGCCATCGTCGTCGTCGCCGCCATTGCCTTTGAGACCGCCCGAGCTAACTCACTGTGTGAGTTGACCCTAATCCTTGGTTAGGGCACTAATTGTGCCTAGGATTTGCTGGTTGTGGAATTTAGGTACACGATCGGTGCCGGTTTAAATAGAAATTGGGATTAGGTTAAATGGCCGATCGATTTAGTTAGCCGAATTGATTGAATTGTTTGTGGCTAATTGTTGCTAGGTGAATATTGATTGATTGATTGGTTGGGCAATGGATTGCCGCTGTTTGATCGCGAGCGAGCTATAGGCTAGAGACGAGTGAACGATTGACGATTTAAAATGATTGATTGGGTTATAAAGACCATTGTACGAATTGAGCTTGAGATTGTTGGATTGTGATCGATTATTCAAGATTGAGTTATTGCTTCGCTGAAATGCCTGAGTGGTTGTAGTGAATGTTCACTGGCTGTTGGATTGATGGTTGAGGGTTAATGGCCCTATGTGTGGTTGTGGTGACTAATGGCTAGTATGCATTTGCATATGACCGAGTGCGGAGTCAAATGACATATTTTAGCATGAAAATGGCTTTTGGCCGAGACTTTTACATGCCTATGTGAGCATCCAGCCTTAACCAAAGATAATAAAAATTGTTGATTGCTGGATGTATTATGTATGGTCATACGAGGGAAAACAATGATGTTCCTGGCAAGTTTGTGTTCTATGATTTGTACGGAACCATACGACTTGCTAGAAGCACGATAATTCATGCCCTGTGCCAGTCGTACTGTTTTAAGGGATTATCGGATGCCGGTCGCCACTGGTGTTGGACCGACGCCCCGTATATGGATGCCTACTTGTTGGTGCCGTGCAACAGGTGAACTGGATACGCCGCTTATAGTAGCCATTGCCGAGAGTAAAGAAACGTAGTCCGGTTCTGCCGGTAGAACGCTGGATCACACTGAGGTGTTATATCGCGTTATTTGTGAGAGTCGAATCATGCACTCTTTCGCGTAGATCCTCTCATGTGCCGTGGGCATGATCACCGTTAATAAAAGAATTGAATGCAATGTAACTTCGTGCATGGGTTAGTGTGAGCGCATCCTGACTATGACGTTTGGAATGGAACGAATGGAGTAGGAAGACGGAAGTTCGTACTCATTTGTGTTCGAGTTATTATTGTATTGTGTGCAAAATGTGGGTGTAATGCTATGATTGAGTGACTGATTGATGTTGACTGTTGAGTCGTGTCGAGCATTGCATTATGTGTGGCTAAAGACTGGTAAGTATGCCTGTGGATGTCTTTGATGCTGTGACTGTGTTTAGGTGTTATTCATGTCTATGTGAGCCTTCGGTTAGGACCCCCTAGGCGAATCAGTTTCCTAACCGAGCTTAGGCTTGATTCACTGAGATTTATTCTCACCCCGTCGTGGGATAACATTTTCAGGTCTCTTCTGATAGAGCTTTGTGGCTGCCAATGTTTGGCTGTTTTAGAGTTCTTTTGAAGTAGATGAGAAGTTGACCTTACTCGACAGAGTGACTGATTAAGGTCTTGTCTGGTCGCCCCGAAGTAGGGGGTTATGCTCGAACTTCTACCACTATGTATAATTGTTTATTGTTTTTTTTTTGTGAAAAAGTTGTGGTGTTTGATTCCTGCTATTCTATTCCATGATTATTTGATGTCATGGAGTTTAAACATTTCCGCTTGCGTAAATAAGTGATAGGTCGGTATTATGCCTGGGACGCTATCTCTATGACATCGTGGTGATTTGGCAATGGATGTCGCGGGCTCGAGAGTTGAGGCGTGACATCCCTGCCCAAGGTGGTATCAGAGCAAGGTTAGCTTGATCCATCTGGTCATTGGCTTGGAGTAATAAAGAGCGCTGGGATTTGGGATAGTTAGTAGGATTTTAACAGTTGTGCATGTGATTGCTACTTGTGCCTTTAAGTTGTTGAGTGTGTGCACGTGTTCATGGTGCAAGTTTTGAGGCTATATGCCTGAGCTCGCTTTGGTATTGCGTTGGGGTGGACAAGACCCCATATGGTACCTGTCGAGAGTGTAGATTGTTAAAGTGCTTTGGTCAAGGTTAAAACCGTTGGGAACGGTCGTTAGGATTTCGATGCTGTTAATGGATAAAGTAGTGCCTACTGTTAGACGTTTCGAGGATAAAATTGATTTTAGGCATGAACTGCCTTGGAGCTGTGATTGATGTTAATACGAGATATTAAGGCTTAAACCGTCAGATTGGTTAGTTCTGAGTCTGGTGATTATCAAGAAGGAATTTTGACTTGATGGTTCCGCTGCCTAAGGCGACTGGTCTATTGGCGAATGATTATTAAAGTTATTTGATGCCGTCATTGAACTGTTAGCTGAGGAACCTGGGATATGAGACATCGCTGTTGCGTATGAACTTCCAGATGTCTTTCTTTGAGAGTTGCAAGGATTTCAGTCAAAAAGGGAAAATAGAGTTTGTGGTGGAATTGCCCCTAAAATGGATTTGATTTTTCGAGGCGCCATAGAGGATAATTTCGTTGAAGCTTAAGAACCTCAAGGTGCCAGAGTGTGACATGCTGGACAACGGGTTTGTTCGCCCTAATTCGTCGCTATGGGAAGTACATATGTGTTCATGAGGAAAAAGAGAAAGGTCGTTGAATTTAAGTATCGATTGTAAACGACTCAATCAGATGAGGATCAAGAATAAGTATTTACCCTCAAGGACAAGCGAAATATTTAACCAACCACAAGGGTTTCGGTATTCCTTAAGGTTGATCTACGGACGAGATGTCATCAGTTAGGGATCAGGAATGAGAGTATGTTAAGAAGGATATTCAAGACGCGTTAAGGACTCTACGAGCTTACATTGGTATTGTTCGGTAGGACGAATGCCCACGTCACTTTTATGGGTCTGTTGAATAGGGTAATCAAGAAAAGTATTTGGATCGACTGGTGATGCATCCCTAAGTGACATCCTGTCAGACTTGGGGAAAATTAGATGACTGTGAGTAGCATTCGATCGAAGACTCATGAGGGGTACAAGTGATTATCAAGGATATTAAGTGTGAGTTTTGATTAACTCGTGTGACTTGTATGACATGTAATTTTTGGTGACAGAATTTCAGTGGGTTCGATTAAGATTGAGATAGTCATGGATTGACCAAGACCGCTGATACCGATAAGCGGTTGAAGCTTCTCGAGGGTCGGGGCATGACATGCTTGTTGTGCCAAGATAAATGGTTCATATTTCATATACTTTTTTTTTGTGATTTACTTCAACCAAATTAAACTTCGTATACACCTTCATTCCTCTGATGGGGTCGAACCACATGCACTTAAATAACACAACCCACATTAATGGTCTAGGGTACTCTATCTCTATGACTTCATCCAACAAGCTATAAAAATTATCTTTCGCACTACCACCATTGGATGACCGAACACACACACCATTGTTCATTGTAGCTTTTCCCATTCCATACTCTCGAGTATGAAAATTGTACTCGTTTATGAAATATGTTGGCCAAGTTCGTACCATTCTTTTTGGACCCCATGACAGATGATATAGTAATCATTGCTCTTCGATTTGATCATGAGTATTGTGAACCTGAAGTCACAAATGCAAAGTCAATAATATTTTTGTAATTAATAATTTATAAAATATTAATAACTTGCTTTTCGTCCATAGGCAACTTACATATATTTTGAACCATGCTGTAAATTGTTCATCGCATAAACGATCAAACTCATTCGGTGGTAGTCCGTACATTGAAGTTAAAAAAATCTTATTAACAAATATCATTTATATATTAGCAAATGTCTCACCATATATGTTAGGATGCATGTGTAAGTTGTGTTAGAGAAATCCCACATAGGAGAATTGACATGGTACTGAGCCAGTCAATATACCTAAGTTGGCCCATAACTCATTGGCTTAAACTTTTGAGTAAAGGTGGGTTCAACCATATATATTAACGGGCTCGGACTTGGGCTCCCTCTTGGCGATTTCCCCAGCAAAAAAAAGTATCGGACTTCCGCTGCGTGAATCTAACAAATGGTATCAGAGCCGATAGTTGATTGGTGGGCCCCCAATCTGTTCCGGTGAATATCTCAAGAAGGAATCTGGTAATTGCGTCTCAAGAAGGAATCTAGTGCCAACGCGGTTTTCGGGCCGGTGGACGCTGTGGTGTAGCAGTGCGGGCCCGATGGGCGTTGATGGAGATTCAGATTGAGATAGGCCCAACGCGATTTCCAGTCCGGTAGACGTTATGGTGTAGCAACAGGCTTGATGGGTATTGATGGAGATTCAAGTTGAGATATGTTGGTGTGGAAGGATACTTGGATTAAGGGGGAGCAAACCTAACATTGGAGCTCACACATGAGGGGGAGATTGTTAGGATGCATGTGTGAGTTGTGTTAGAGAAATCCAACATATGAGAATTGATGTGGTACTGAGCCAGTTAATATACCCAAGTTGGCCCATAACTCATTGGCTTAAGTTTTTGAGTAAAGGTGGGTTCAACCAGATATATTGACGGGCTCGGACTTGGGCTCCCTCTTGGCGATCTCCTTAGCAAAAAAAAGTATCGGACTTCCGCTGCGTGCATCCAACAATATATATGGGGGATGCATAGCTAGTACCCACTTGTTCAAATGTGGGGGCAAAACTAGTACTTGCATAGTTCAATTTTGAAGCAAAATTCTGACCGAGAGCATCAATCACCATCCTTTGATATGGGTTCAATTGATTATAATGACTACATTCCTCCTCAACTAAAATTTGAGCACTTGTTCCATATCATTCATCAAAAATAAATTGTTCACCATGGCAAGTCCAATTATAATAGTTCGGAGTGAACCCAAATCCACAAAGATGTTCTCTAACTCTGTCACACTCAAGAAATTTATTATTATTGCACCTTTTACACGGACATCTTAACTTATTTCCATCCATCAACTCAATTTTATCACTAGCAAAGTCAAAAAACTGTTCCAACCCAATACGAAACTCTTCGGTCAATCCTTGACGTCCAGGTAAGTTCTTATTATACATCCAAGCCCTCTCTCTTTGCATCGTGTTTATATAAAAATTAAAAAAATATCAAAATACCATATCTACCATTTAATATTAGTAATTAAAATCAAAAAATTGTAAAAATAAAAATACAATCAGCCACTAAACTTGCCACAAAATACAAGTAGAAAAATTTGAGACGAAATTTGTGACAATTCGTGCGAAATACAGTCGCAAAAAATTGCCACGAAATTGATTTTTCGTTGCTACATTTGCAACGAAAATATTATTTCGTTGAAAAATTTATTTATTTTAATTCTCAGGGCATTGCATTGGTTGGACGCAATTGATGTCCATCGCACATTTTGCCACGAAACTAAATTTTCGATGGTAACTTTGCAACGAACACTAATTCGTGGCAAAGTTTGCCACGACATTCTTGTTTCGTTGCTAATTCGCTTAAATTTTTTTGACAATATTCACCGCGAGCCCGCCACCCTATATTATTAACGTTTACAACGAAATCATGGTTTCATTGCCAAAATTTATTTATTTTAATTCTTATACTGCGCGAGTTGCGTTGAAATTATTTTTCGTTGCAACATTTACCATGAATTGGGTTTTCCTTGCTAAATTTGCAACGAACATTCACTTTCGTTGCAAAAATTTATGATGGAAATACTAAACGTTGCAATGAAATTACATTTTCATTGCACATATTGCAGCGAAATTAAATTTTCGTTGCAAATATTGCAACGAGATATGATTCATGGCAACATTTGCAACGAATCATGTTTTCGTTGCAAAGATTTGCGATTGATCGTACCATTTCTTATTGCATGTTGCGACGAAATCATGTTTTTGTTGCAAACATCTAAATTTCATATTGATTTTAGTTTTTAGGGCATGCAGACATTTCATCACTAATTTGCAACGAAAATATAATTTCGTTGCAAATTTTTGCAATGAAACAAATATTTCGTTGCTACATTTTCCACGAATGATAATTCGTGGCAAATTAGTGATGAAATGTTTTCGTGCCTAATTTTATCGCAAATGTGCGATGAATTTGTTTTTCGTTGCAAATTATTTGCAATGAAATTTTTTCGTGGATAATTATTGTTGACACCTGATTTTTGACCATCCGCTATTATAATTTTAATTTCTAAAATTAATTAAAAATAACAAAAAAGGTCAAAAAAATTGCAAAATCAACTTTGGAAGCCTTAGCCTAGCCTTAGGAACCAATTTTGAACAAAAAATATTTTTGGTATTTTTAAATATTTTTTATTATTTATTTAATTATAAAAATACCCAAAAAATTAGAACAAATACCATTCGTGGTCAGAAAAATACACAAAAATATTCAAAAATTTTAATTTAATTCTCTCTTTAATATTTTCACTTTTTATTAGGGAAATTTGGCTTGGATCATGGGGTTCCTTCACAAACATAAACCCGAACCGGGCCTGAAAAATCCTTTTCGAGTCTTTTAATTTTCAATTCTAGGTTTTTATAAGCTATGACATTGGACTCCAAAGTATTGAAATCCAATTGGGTCAATTTACCCTCCAATTTGATCAATTTTATCCAAAAGGGCTTAATTGCATAAAAATCTTTCAATTTAGTCCCCGGTTTTACAATTTGTGAAATTAAATTTCACACGGGCACACCCATTAAAATTAAACACCTCTACCCAATAGTTTTCATCATGCTGAATCCATCGGTGGGCTCAATTTTGACTAATTCGATTTGGCGAAATTCATTTTCGGATCCTAGGGACAATTTGGGGTTTTCACTAAATTTCAATCAATTGGTTCACGAAAATACCCATATTTGATAGAAAACATGCCAAGGAATCCGAATTTGCCATCAATTTCATGGAAATAGGTCATTTGGGGGGTCAATTTGACTATTTGGTCGAACCGGGTCGGTCGGGTCCGACCCGACCCGACCCGGTCCGACCCGGGTCTGCAGACCATGCACAGAACATGCAGCAGAATACACAGAACAGAAAAAAAAAGGGGAGCATGGGGGCGTGCGATTTTGGGGAAGAAAAAAAGGTGACACGGCGTGGGGGACCATGGCAGACGTCGGGGGCCGTGTGCTGCAGGGCGTGGGCACAACAAACGGGACGGTCGGCCATGAAACGGGGGGCTCGGGTTTGTAAAAAGAGAGAGAGGCCGAGAGAGATAGAGGGGGAGTTCGAGCGGAGGGGGAGCAAAAAAGAGCTTCCTCGGACCTTCAACGTACCACGGCGAACATCACCAAAGGCTCGGCGGTCGTCGGCAAGCTCCGGATAGGTCGGTATTCTCCTCCGATCACCATTTCTCATATGCACGCCATGTGTTCGATAAAATGCCGATTGATGTCTCGACTTGGTTTTGTCTCGGCCATGCCTTTCCCGACCCCCATTCGCGCGTGTCTAGCTCTGAATATGTACTAGCATTGCTTCTAAGCTTGTGTTGACCTTTGTTTTGCATTGGACCGCGACGAAACACGGCTCGGAGCTTCGCCGGCCTTGATCTGGACCGGGAGCTCGACGAGGGATCTCCGGCGGCCGCCGACCATCGAGGGACCCCAGGTAAGTCCTCAAACCTCCCTTGGATGCTATGTGAACGGTTGGAATCAAGTTTAAACGCAAAAAAATTTTGCAAATCGGCTCGCCGGAGTCGGGTTCGGGGAGGTCCGGTTCGCCGGTTTTTAGCGTGTTCATGGTTATTATTTGTGTTGTATGTTGATGTGGGTGGTCCAAAAAGTCGAATGCCGAAAAAAGGAACGAAAAACACCAAGTTTGGGAACGGTTCGCGATTTTCCGGCGCCAATTCCGGCGAAGTCGCCGGAATTTTTACTGTTCATCGTCTTCTCCGGCGACCGTCCGGCCGGTCAACGGTCAACGGCCGACGTGGCGTGCCACGTAGGCAGCCACGTCAGCCGGGAGGGGTCCGATCCATGTATTTTCAAGTCAAACAGAATGGACGGCCACGATCTCGACACGTGTCGCGATCCTAGAATTTTGGAAAATTAATAAATGATTTTCGGATAATAAATTAAAATTGATCCGGCGGACGAGGTTGTGCCAAGTGGCACGCTGTGGAACGTCCGATCTAATGTTAGATCGGACGTGCTGAATGTGGCCACGTGGCACAATCTGGAGCGTCCGATTTGATTGGTTTTCTAAAAAGAAAAAGAAATTAATTTTTTGATCCAATGGCCACCAATGAACCACGTGGCTCCCTGTGGATCGCCCGATCTAGTGGAAGAACGGACGCACAGGATAATGCCACGTGGCACAACGAGAGCCGTCGGATCCGGGGAATTTTCGGATAATTAGTTAAAATGGATAAAAAAAAATTCAAAAAAATTGCTAAAAAAATAGGAAAAAATGTTTAAAAATATAAAACGGTGTTTTAGGCCGGCTTCAACCCCTAGGGTCGGGCCGGGCGTCCGAGAGGCGCGGGCCGGGTTTGACCCGGCCCGGAAAATATTTTTAAATATTAAAAAAAATTCAGAAAATAAAAAAAAATAATATAAAATAAAAAAATCAATAAAAAAATAGAAAATCAAAAAAAATTCAAAAAAAATTCGGAAAATTCAGAAAAATTCTAAAAAATTCCAGAAAATAGGAAATGGCCACATTCAACTGGCCATGACCTGTTCCGGGTCTTTCGACCCTCGATCTTTTCCGAAATGACGGTTTTTCCCTTCAGGCAAACCATCTTCCAAAAAAAATTCTAAAAAATCCAGAAAAATCCCAAAAAATAGGAAATGGCCACAAATAACTGGCCAAGGCTCATCCCGGGTGTTTTGAACCCCGAACTCTTCTTGAAATAACGATTTCGCCCTTTGGGCGAATCGTCCTCCAAAAATTGAAGAAAAATCAAGAAACTCCAAAAAAAAATCCTCAGAAATGGGAAATGGTCACGAACAACTGGCCATGGATTATTTTGGGTAATTCGGTATCCAAACCTTCCAAAATTGACGATTTTGCCCTTCGGGCTAATCGTTTCCAAATCTTCCCATTTTACCCCCAGTCTTAAATCACACCTTCCCTAAGCCCTTATGGCTATACTAGGAGGCCCATTATTGAAATTGATGTGCATTGACATGATCTATTTATGCACTTGATTTGCGCTTTCATTATATTGACTGTGATTTGATAGGACCAGTCTTCCAATCTGCATGAAACCCTGAACCAAAACTACCTCACCCGAAATTGCGTCTGCATGAAATCTTGAATAGGAAAATCACTCGCGTTAGGTACCGAGAGGGCGTTGGTAATGACACCGACGTAACCAAGTCCTCGAACCTAAAATCTCTGGTTCCGCAGAACTGATCGATCTCTCCCAATCGGTCAGTAAGGTTTCTGGTCTACCCTCCAAGAAAGACCGGTGGCGACTCCAAATGCATGCACAAGTTGCACATGCCACCACGACCACACTAAGGTCGAAATCGATCGGCTCTTATCGCCGAATCCTTTGAAAAATACTCCCGCCGCGATTTGGTATGGGCCTGGGAGGGCCCGCGCCGATCCAAAGCCCGCGATCCACATTTCAGAGTGGGGGCCGCGATCGGTAATCCATTAGCCGCGTCCGTTTTTCGGACGGGTCGCGACAGCTGGCGACTCCACTGGGGACATTGTTCTAGAACACTTGGTTCTGGACCTCAAGTGGACTTAGGCCGTAATTAAAACGTTGAGTGATTTTTCTAACCCTGCAGGCGCTCTTGAAGGTGAGGTAAGTCCGCTCACGATAGGTGTTATATGTTTTTGCAGATTGGAGTGATAAGGGGTGTAGTCTGTGATTAACATTGTCTTATGCAGGATGGGCGTAGGAATGTATGTTATATGGGTGATTTGAAGCGCTGATTGATATATAAATTGTTGCGCATGATTCACTGCATATTTGAGGATCACGACACTTTGCACAAAGCGCCCAAACCCAGGCCGCGAAATCACCTTTTCAGGTAGCCATAGATCAGGGATCGATATGCAACGCTCTAGCGTGGATTGCGCTGGGGTCGACCATATTCGATCCCACTCACT
Source organism: Rhodomyrtus psidioides (assembly GCA_021437785.1). NCBI lineage: Eukaryota > Viridiplantae > Streptophyta > Magnoliopsida > Myrtales > Myrtaceae > Rhodomyrtus > Rhodomyrtus psidioides. The sequence continues at coordinate 3,748,769 of JAILYB010000044.1, read as the reverse complement.
ATCCAAGTCGAGACTTTTATCCATTTGTTGTGGATTGCGCTCATGGACGAATTTATCGACTTGGATAGAGGGAAGCCTCTAGGTTCTTCACCTAAGCCATTTTGATTTTTAGAGTCGAGCCTCACTTGTCTCACGCGCATGTATATGGATGGTTGGTATACCCAAAACCAAAAAATCATTGGGTACCTCTCATGGTAAGGTCCTGCCATTTCTATTTAAATTCACTTGCAACCTTTCATTTTGCACAACATGTTGCATTCATCAAGTCCGATGGTTGAGTCCAATTCCATGTTAGAGTATAGATAAAAGAGATGATCTCTCCAAGTCGGTCCCACATCCCGGACGTATTCAAATATGAGCGACGCGTCATCCGCCATCGGACTGTCGGGACATTCAACGGAGTTTACCCTCTTCGAGCTGTCCAAGGAATGATCCAATAACCATACCGATAGTTGAAGGGCGTGCGATAACGGCAAATCCGAGACACCTGCCGCACATTATCAAAAAGGTGGCCAGACTGAAGACATCAAGCGTCGTCCCCCGAAGACCCGACTTGGGGCATCTCTTTAGGTTCTTAAGGGCTACATTCCAATCGTCCCTTTTCTTTTATCAGGATCATCGAGTCTGTAAGGAGCACCCGTCTGTGGGTCTCCCATCTATCTTTTACGCCTCGATTCCTAAGTCTTGTCTAAGTGTCTTGACATTGGAATGCGGCACTGGAATTTCTCTCAACCATTCGAACTGTTCGGTTCAATTGCGTGTCTTACCCAGATGAAATTTTCGTTAGAACTCACACTTGGCATGTTTAACCCAAGTACAAGAATCTAACATTCATTTCACGGTACGCCGGACATGGAATTGAACCGGTCTATAGCATGCATCATTGGTAATCCTTGGTAATTAACTAGAGTCGTTCATGTTTCCTGAATTCAAGAGGAGACCTGATATCCAAATTGCCTTCGGGAAATCATTTCAATTTGGATGTCCTATCTCTCACCGAATTTAGGACACATTGGAATTGCATTTTTATCTTCTTGGAAATTCCACAGATTTTCTGGGGATTTGCCAAAAGTAATAACCATGGATTACGCTCCTTTTAGTTTTATGTTTTCTCTTGAAAAACATCGGTAAAAACTTTTCACATGAGGTTAAGGCTTGTGTAAAAGTCCTTATCTTCGTTATTCACAAGAAAGCATAAAATTGAAAGGATTTATGCTTTACTTCCATTTCTAACATAGTCTTGTCATTCGAGCAGGTGATTTCCAGAATCAAAATCCGAGGACTTGTGTGAAGAATCAGTCGCAAGTTAAAATGGACCTGGATGGCATAGAAAGGCGCTTGACCACCCTGGAGAGTCAGTTGGCTTAGGTGTTCGCAATGATGACAGAGATGAAGACACGCATCCTCACCACACAGGGGGTACCCCGACGGCCTTAAATTCTAACCTGACTGTCCGACCAGGGAATCATCAAGAAAAACAGTCAGCTGAAAAAAAAGGGCGTATTTCCTATTGCCATCTTTCAAGACGTGGAACATCATGCAATCAAAGGAGCCACATGCGGAAAAGAGTTAGCTGTAATCTAATCTCTTTAAATTTGAAAATTTGCTGATTGTGTTTTATTGATCCTCAGGAGTGGTGCTTCAAGAAGATTGAAACTGGCTGACAACTCGAGCCACTAGGATGGATATTTGAAGTCAGACAAAGAAGTCGACTTCTCACCAAGACAGCATACTGGGGCAAAGCCCACCAAGATGAAAAGGGACGGGAAACTCCAAACAGCAGATATCCCCAAATTGAAAAGAGAATCGTAAAAATTATGAAGTGGATCAAAGCAGTCAACTGGGGCATATCCCACTCAACTAGGGCAGACGCCACCTGACCGGGGCAGCCGGATCAAGGGTAAAGACGTATCGTTCCTAATTGATTTTCAATCAGATACCAGCATAATATTTCCTTTCTTTTCCTCTCAGGTGAAAAACAGGTAGAGAAGGAAAATCCATTTATGGATAGACACGAGGGACATGTTTTACATGGCATACATTTGTCGAAAATGTCCTCATCCGATCACATGCAAGATGATCATGGAACGATGGTGAAACTGTAATCGTTCCAATAAGCCCTTCGAATGTTATACCTTACGGGGACCTTTATGTCTTTTGTCTACAGGATAAGATGGTCGAAGACAAACGAAGGGGAACTTGCCTTCCCTACAAGACGGAAAGAAATGTGTCTTCAGCAGATGTCACCCATTGGGATTGCAATGACAAAATGAATCAAGTTATGAAGAAGGAGCAACCTAATTAAGATTAGCTCTCCCTAAGTCGAAAAGGTTGTACCCGTTCCAAATCGGTTTGACTGGTCTACGAGTTGATATGGTTTCCCATTCTTGCAGGTGATGACGAGAATGAACGGGCCCATTGAGAAATTTCCAGCATCTTGGAGGCCATAAGTGACTAGAACGGGGATAGTAAATCCGTAGTCGTTTCAATTAAAGCTCTTTATGCAGCAATCGACTCATTCATTCATTTCATCGCATAGGTGGAATAGAAGATTGTTAAAGCGTAGGGTGAATGCGGCAGGACACGATGAAAGAAACTGTCGCCTGTGAAGTATCACTTCAGGCTGTTGAAGTACTCGGTCACGAGTAAACCCACGCTGGCGGATGCCAAATAGCAGAACGCTCGAGGGACGTCATGAAATGATAACAAGGCAAAAGATGCATGAAGAAATCGAAACATAGCGGCGAAGCTGAAAAGTGTCAAACAAGGCGGCATATCAAACGCTGAGATCTTCGAAAGATCGTAGGATCATATCATCTGGCAGCATATCATCTGCTGAGATCTTTGAAAGGTGCGAAGTGCCAAAATCACCTGACACGGAGTGGATCGACTTCAACAAAGTAGGAATGCACCGATACGGCATGATCAGATCGCCTACAACTAAATCGGCCAGCCCCAGACAAAGCGTCCAGCGACTGGGAGGCAAATCACTCTCTACCCGGAAAGGGTACCAAATGTAGGATGTGCCGAATTCACCATGGGGATACGTAGGGGAAGTCCCTGAAGCAGTTACCGCCCATGAATCATGATGAAGTGGAGTAATCCATCAAAGACAAAACACATCGAACCCTTCTAAATGAGAAGGAGAACGATACGGAGCCATCGATTCGGGTAAAAGGACGTATCGTCCCAAAATGATTTTTTTCTTGATACGAGAATAATGTTTCCTCTCAGGTGATGATCAAAAGCTGAGGACTCAGGATGCGGTGCTTTCAAACGACGAACAGGGAGTATCCTTTTCATGGCATCTCAGACATGCACCCTAGTTAAAATATTTTCAAGAGCATTCTAATGGCTCAATTTGTGAACAAAACCTTCGAAGAAACTTGAAGAAGTTTCTCATCATTTAGAAATCCCTGCGAAAAGAACACTTAAAAAGAAAAATTCAAGTTTTGCAGATTGACACATCTGATAAAAATGCTTTCTCTGAATAGAGTGAAAAGCACGAACTCATTTTTCGTTGCAAGCATACCTAACATGCATCATACGTATCATGCACATATCCTGCATACAGAGAACCCAAAGGGAGAAATGTCAGTTCCCGCAGGATAAATTTCAAAGGCAAATTGTATCGACTCCAATAGTCAATTATACATGCCCTTTACTCATGAGATTTCTTCTTTTCAATAGGGGAACATCGAACATCTCAAATGGCGACTGTGACCGAGAGAATCACTAAACCGCCACATGACAAATCCCCAGATTGTCAGGCTGTCTAGGGACAGAGGAAAAATAATCGAAGAATCTGGCAATCGAGATAGATGACCAGAATCGACAAAATTCATGAGAGCGGGCTCCCCCACCTGCTTCGAGGAGCCAAGCCGGGGGCAAATTCTCACGATCCCCCATGAAAGCGCATCAGAACAGGGATATTAAGTCCAGAGATAACAAACATCAAGACAAGCCTTACCAGGGCAAAATACTTGAAGAACACCGTCCCTTCAAATGTTGGAAGGACAAAACCCCGAATGGAGTATCTCTTTCCTGAAATTTCAAATGAAGACCTACACCTGTTTCTTCATGTGCAGGTGCATGGACGTTGTCAAAATTGAATTGAAGATTGCCAGCAAACAAGGAAAGTGCTGAGGCATGTTGCCAGGACGAGCACCGCCCAACTGAGGCGAAACGGTTGTTGACTTGATCGAGGATCATCTCACGAACAACGCCCACCCACGAATGCAGACGAGATGAAGCAACATTCATCGTCCACATCAGTATATGATACTGAAATGACCCCCATCAAATGTGGCGCATCAACGATCGACCAAAGAGAGGAATACGTCAGTAAGACGTCATCATGAATCCTATGAGAGAAGATATCCCCAAAGAGGATAAGGATTGCGACAAAATACGAAAATGAAGTTAGCCGGGGCAAGCGTCACCTAGCTATGATAAATCACACCCAACTGGGGCAAGTGAATCATTTGTGCGCCGGACAAAGAAGGACGTTTCTTCTCTGGCAAAATCCGTGGACGCAATGACAGAGTCGTCCGCATCAGAATCAAACCCCAGGATACAAACCTGGGTGAACGGTAACTTTGTATCGTTCCAATTTGATCTCCCGAAGATTCCATGTTTAACATGAGTTTGCTTTCATTCGGCAGAAAATTGGTGGCACCAAAAAGCCACAAAATAAAGGATCTCGCCCGACGTGGAGGCGAAAAGAAATATCCGTTGCAAGAGGCAAGTTGCCGGGAAACGGAAACCTAGAAAATGACGTAGAATACGTCCAAAGGCACAAATTGATCTCATCCAGTGCAAATCCTAGAGAAGGATTTCATTGCCAAACAGATGGATAGATCATGGCCACGAGCTAGATGGCCGACTTCAACAAGCCTTACATTTGCGTTCAAATGGAGGCGCGAAGCGAGAGTAAAGCAGTATCGTTTCGATTTGTCTTGAATTTCGAAACACGAACTTACACTTAATGTTTATCGTTGACAGGGATTCACTGTCAAGAAGGACAAAAAATTGTTGGCACCAGAAAGCCGCAAAATAAAAGAACTCGCCGACAAGGAGGCAAATAGAATTATCGACCTTAGAAGTCAGGACTCAAAGAAATGGTCTTTGATTATAAGATCGAGTGGAGGGTAAAAAGTATCGCTTCCACACTTCATGCTTTAATATGCATTCCGATAACAATTTCTTTTTTCCTTGAATAAAAGGGACTCTGAAGAGTGGCGCTGGAATGCGTCCAAAAACACAAATGGACCTCCTCTGGGGCAAATCCTGGAGAATGATTCATCGCCAACCAAACGGAGGGATCAAGGCCACGAGATAGAGGGCCAAAATTCCGCAAGCTGCGCGTTTGTGTTCAAATGGAAACACAAAGCAAGGACAAGACAGTATCGTTTCAATTTGCCTTGAATTTTGGAACGCAAACTAACACCTAGTTCCCGTCTTTGACAGGGGCTCGCCATCAAGGCGAAACAGGTTTTCATATCACATGTATTACCCATTGGAATACATGACCAAGGGTAAAATGTATCGTTCCAAGTTTTTGCGAAATTCGTGAACATACAATGACATGCTTGTTTTACGTTTTCAGGGATCCCCGGCCACGGTGGACAGGTAGGTATCCCTTTCCCTAATCAATTGAAGATGTTAGATAAAAACATAGGGAAAACGAAAAGCTTTCAGAATCTAATGTCTAGAAAAGGCATAGAGTTCAAATTTCATTGGCATTCATGTTTTGAAACAGGAGGTTGTTTGAACATGATTAGAACATGCATGGTGCGTCATAAAATCCCCATGGCAGGCAAAATTTTTGGAGAAAATGAAAGAGATCTTTCCAATCAAAGGTTGTTTAGAACCTTCAAAAGGACGTTTTCTCAAAAGACGAGAGGCAAAGCCTAATCCAAACACGTCTTATACACATTTGAGAGAGAAGTGGAGCGGATCAGATAGCAAAATCTGGACCTACGGAAGTAGGGACCATTCGCAGCGATTACATGGATTGGGACGACAGAGGCATTCGTTTCCTATCCCCAAATACTACAGGTGGCTATTGATAACCCCTTTGAACGGCGGTTTTCATTCTCAACCCTGTCAAGAACCACCCCACATCGGGGCAAGAATGAAAGTAAGTCCAGCAGCATCAGGAGAAAATGGTTAGAAATTTTCTTGCTCGGACTAACATCAATCTTTGTGTGTTGTTTATATGGTAATCCAAGTGCCATAGGATGACGAGAAGCATTCATTTCTCTATCCCACACACCATATCCTTTGCACAGCCAAGTTGAGCCTGCAAATTCATTTCATAAACCAGTTGGTGGTCATTGCAAGTTCCAAGACAGAGGCAGCGCCAATTCAAAAACGGAAGAGTTCAAACTTAGGGTTTGCGAAGAAATCCCTAAGTTAATGCTGAAGCTTGTTAGACCTTTGGTCACATGTCTAACAGATCTCTCGAAGATGAGAAAAAGTAGGATTTCAAAAAAAAAATGAAAAGGAAAAGATGATGAGAAAAATCCCCAGCATCAAGAAAAAGCAAGATGCCTGGTAAAAGCAAGGCCGATGCTTGGGTGAACAATTTGTATCAATCCCCCAGTGAAACCTGTTTGAAAAGGGGAGAAGAGAAATCCAAAAGGAGTCAGGTTCAAAAAGACTACTCCTCGAATGGTGTCAAGCACGGAGCAAAGACACAGATAGAGTTGTTACTCTCTTAATGCAGCCAGAGGCGCTTTCACAAGAATTTGTGCACACCTCAAAAGCGGTCGTGTACCTCAAAAATCGAAGATACAAAATAGAAAAGACAGGTGGCAAATTTGCAATGATCACCAATGTCAATCCCTTCACAAATTCTGGGCCAAAAACAAGCCTTTTTTCGGTCCCCAATCCTACCAAAGTTACGACCCTGAAACAGTCTTCTCTGATTAAGACACTTGGGTTAACATATGGCTTAGCTCGAAGAGGTACGAGCAAGACTATTTCTTTCTCATTTTGCAGGGTTCTTGACTTGTAAACCCGGAGCAGATGGTGAAAACTTTCATTGAATGGCCTTGACTCGAAAGCGGGTCCCCATTGAAGATCGATACCCAAGCCCAACATTACGGTCCCGTGGAAGACCCCCCGACCGATCAAAATGTATGCGCTGCGAATGAGCCTAAAACCTAGGTACAGGTTAGTAGAGAATTGAGTACATCCCCTATAAAAATCATTATCTCAAAACAGGTGAGAAGACCTCTTGAACGAGAAATGTTCCAATTGATGTGTTGAGCAAACTCTTTTTGGAATCTTCAAATAATTTGATCCACATTTTCCGTGCAAGGGATTTGTGATCACATTTGCATGTTACAAGAATGCTTTGGAAGACCTCCAGCATCAAAATGCACATTTCATGATTAAACTAAAGTCATGCGGCTTCGGCAAGTGGCCAGCCATCGTCTTCCCAAAGATTACTAACATTTTCTTGGTGAAGAAAAATATTTCAGGCTCAACTTCTGCAGGATACCTGGAGAACCCAGCTCCCAGACTGTCGCCTCAACAGACTCAAGGTAGAAACCGCCTTAAGGGTCAAACCAATGGTAGAAACCGCCTGAAGGGTCAAATGAAGGTAGAAACCGCCTTAAGGGTCAATTCAAGGTAGATAACGCCTGAAGGGTCAAATCAATGGTACATACCGCCTGAAGGGTCAAATCAATGGTAGAAACCGCCTGAAGGGTCAGCTCAAAGGTAGAAACCACCTGAAGGGTCAACCAATGGTAGAAACCGCCTAAAGGGTCAATCAAAGGTAGAAACCGCTTGAAGGGTCAATCATGGTAGAAACCGCCTTAAGGGTCAACTCAATGGTAGAAACCGCCTGAAGGGTCAACCAATGGTAGATACTGCCTGAAGGGTCAATCATGGTAGAAACCGCCTTAAGGGTCAACTCAATGGTAGAAACCGCCTGAAGGGTCAACCAATGGTAGATACCGCCTAAAGGGTCAAATCATGGTAGATACCGCCTGAAGGGTCAAACCAAAGGTAGAAACCGCCTGAAGGGTCAATCATGGTAGAAACCGCCTTAAGGGTCAACTCAATGGTAGAAACCGCCTGAAGGGTCAACCAATGGTAGAAACCGCCTGAAGGGTCAAACCAAGGTAGATACCGCCTGAAGGGTCAACTCAAGGTAGAAACCGCCTGAAGGGTCAACTCAAAGGTAGATACCGCCTGAAGGGTCAATCAAGGTAGAAACCGCCTAAAGGGTCAAACCAAGGTAGATACCGCCTGAAGGGTCAAATCAAGGTAGATACCGCCTGAAGGGTCAACTCAAAGGTAGAAACCGCCTGAAGGGTCAAATCAAGGTAGATACCGCCTGAAGGGTCAAACCAAAGGTAGAAACCGCCTGAATGGTCAACTCGATGGGAGAATCCACGCCATGGGAATCTTTTTCAAAAAAAAAGAGGAAAGAAGAACTCCTCTTTCAGAAAAATAAACAATCCCACCGGGCGTAGAAAACCTCCGACTTGGGAACTTTTCAGAAGACCAAACAATCCCACCGGACGTAGAAAACCTCCGACTTGGGAACTCTTTGAAGAACCAAGCAATCCCATCGGACGTGGAAAACCTCCGTTTTGGGAACCTTTTCAAAAAATCAGGCAGTCCTAGCATGACGTGGAGAACCCTCGTCCTGGGACCCCTTTTTTTAAAATCAAACAGTCCTAGCATGACGCGGAGAACCCTCGTCCTAGGACCCCATTTTCAAAAAAATCAAACAATCCCAGCGGACGTGGAAAACCTCCGACTTGGGACCCCTTTTCAAGGAAATCGAGCAATCCCATCGGACGTAGAAAACCTCCGTGTTGGGAACTCCTTTTAAGAAACAAACAATCCCATTGGACGTGGAAAACCTCCAATTTGGGAACCCATTTCAAAAATCAGGAAATCCCATCGGACGTAGAAAACCTCCGACTTGGGAACCATTTGAAGAACCTAGCAATCCCATCGGACGTAGAAAACCTCCGTGTTGGGAACTCCTTTTGAGAAACAAACCATCCCATCGGACGTAGAAAACCTCCGTGTTGGGAACTCCTTTTAAGAAACAAACAATCCCATTGGACGTGGAAAACCTCCAATTTGGGAACCCATTTCAAAAATCAGGAAATCCCATCGGACGAAGAAAACCTCTGACTTGGGAACCATTTGAAGAACCGAGCAATCTCATCGGACGTAGAAAACCTCCGTGTTGGGAACTCCTTTTAAGAACCAAACCATCCCAGCGGATGTGGAAAACCTCCGACTCGGGACTCCTTCTCAGAAAAATAGGTAACCCCATCGGACGTGGAAAACCTCCGACTTGGGAACTTTTTGAAGAACCAAACATTCCCATCGGACGTAGAAAACCTCCGACTTGGGAACCTTTTGAAGAACCAAACATTCCCATCAGACGTAGAAAACCTCCGACTCGGGACTCCTTCTCAGAAAACAGGTAATCTCATCAGGCGTGGAGAAACTTCGTCATGGGACCCCTTTTCAAAATTCAGGTAATCTCATCAGGCGTGGAGAAACCTCGTCATGAGACCCCTTCCCAGAAAAATAGGTAATCCCATTGGACGTGGAAAACCTCCAATTTGGAAACCCATTTGAAGAACCAGGTAATCCCGTCGGACGTAGAAAACCTCCGACTTGGGACCCCTTTTCAGAAGACCAAACAATCCCACCGGACGTAGAAAACCTCCGACTTGGGAACTTTTTGAAGAACCAAACAATCCCATTGGACGTGGAAAACCTCCAATTTGGGAACCCATTTGAAGAACCGAGCAATCCCACCGGACGTAGAAAACCTCCGTGCTGGGAACTCTTTTTAAGAAACAAACAATCCCGTCGGACGTGGAAAACCTCCAATTTGGGAACCCATTTCAAAAATCAGGAAATCCCAGCGGACGTGGAAAACCTCCGACTTGGGACCCCTTTTCAGAAGACCAAACAATCCCACCGGACGTAGAAAACCTCCGACTTGGGAACTTTTTGAAGAACCAAACAATCCCATTGGACGTGGAAAACCTCCGTATTGGGAACCCTCTTCAAAACTTGAAAAATCCCCTCTGGCCCCGCTAGTCAGCGTCATGGGATCCTCTAAAGCAAATAGGTGCCTAGAAGTCGACCCAAGACTGAAGCCCAAAAGGCTCGCTTGCCGCTTCGAAAGCACGATGACCAGATAAATCTCTCTGTAAGTGTTCACAGGTTGGTAGCCGCAGATCTGTCATCTTCCGGACCGGATATCCAATTTTCAGCTTCAGAAGATTTCTTTCCCCAAAGTCCCATTACACAGGGATTCACGACAGAGGTGTCTCAAAGCACAGTTCAAGATCGGAGCCCATAACGCTCGCGACTTGCCGCCTAGAGATACGGTGACCGCCTTTTCCACGAAGCACGCGCCGGATAGCCACACCTCGAAGCTCTCACCCTTCGGAATGGATTGCAGCCGGTAGCCGCGGGAAAGACATTTATTCCACCCAAAGTCCCACTACACAGGGATTCACGACAGAGGTGTCTCAAAGCACAGTTCAAGATCGGAGCCCATACCGCTCGCGACTTGCCGCCTAGAGATACGGTGACCGCCTTTTCCACGAAGCACGCGCCGGATAGCCACGCCTCGAAGCTCTCACCCTTCGGAATGGATTGCAACCGGTAGCCGTGGAAAAGAATTTCAAGACCCCAAAGTAGCAAATCAGGAGCTATGGAGGGAGTAATAAAAACCCAGCATGACGAACTAGACGCCACGAAGGGTAAAAAAAAAAAAAACTGCCTCAGACTCCGCGTGCGCAGCATTCAACAGGTAGGTAAACGTCAGGTAAGCCTCTCTCGCTCCGGCCCATGTTCTAATTGTCAGAGTAAATCGGTGATTAATTTGGGCATTCATCAAAAGACTTAAGGGTCCGATGTCATAGCATTTCTTTTCCCCAGTTGAGTCGGTTAAGATTCAGGTGTCATTTTGTCTTTGAAAGCAACCTCTGACGAGCTCACTCTCAAAGAGGGGCAGCTGTTGACACCTGATTTTTGACCATCCGCTATTATAGTTTTAATTTCTAAAATTAATTAAAAATAACAAAAAAGGTCAAAAAAATTGCAAAATACTCTTTGGAAGCCTTAGCCTAGCCTTAGGAACCAATTTTGAACAAAAAATATTTTTGGTATTTTTAAATATTTTTTATTATTTATTTAATTATAAAAATACCCAAAAAATTAGAACAAATACCATTCGTGGTCAGAAAAATACACAAAAATATTCAAAAATTTTAATTTAATTCTCTCTTTAATATTTTCACTTTTTATTAGGGAAATTTGGCTTGGATCATGGGGTTCCTTCACAAACATAAACCCGAACCGGGCCTGGAAAATCCTTTTCGAGTCTTTTAATTTTCAATTCTAGGTTTTTATAAGCTATGACATTGGACTCCAAAGTATTGAAATGCAATTGGGTCAATTTACCCTCCAATTTGATCAATTTTATCCAAAAGGGCTTAATTGCATAAAAATCTTTCAATTTAGTCCCCGGTTTTACAATTTGTGAAATTAAATTTCACACGGGCACACCCATTAAAATTAAACACCTCTACCCAATGGTTTTCATCATGCTGAATCCATCGGTGGGCTCAATTTTGACTAATTCGATCGTTTAGGCCTTCGATTTGGCGAAATTCATTTTCGGATCCTAGGGACAATTTGGGGTTTTCACTAAATTTCAATCAATTGGTTCACGAAAATACCCATATTTGATAGAAAACATGCCAAGGAATCCGAATTTGCCATCAATTTCATGGAAAGAGGTCATTTGTGGGGTCAATTTGACTATTTGGTCGAACCGGGTCGGTCGGGTCCGACCCGACCCGACCCGGTCCGACCCGACCCGACCCGGTCCGACCCGGGTCTGCAGACCATGCACAGAACGTGCAGCAGAATACACAGAACAGAAAAAAAAATGGGAGCATGGGGGCGTGCGATTTTGGGGAAGAAAAAAAGGTGACACGGCGTGGGGGACCATGGCAGACGTCGGGGGCCGTGTGCTGCAGGGCGTGGGCACAACAAACGGGACGGTCGGCCATGAAACGGGGGGCTCGGGTTTGTAAAAAGAGAGAGAGGCCGAGAGAGATAGAGGGGGAGTTCGAGCGGAGGGGGAGCAAAAAAGAGCTTCCTCGGACCTTCAACGTACCACGGCGAACATCACCAAAGGCTCGGCGGTCGTCGGCAAGCTCCGGATAGGTCGGTATTCTCCTCCGATCACCATTTCTCATATGCACGCCATGTGTTCGATAAAATGCAGATTGATGTCTCGACTTGGTTTTGTCTCGGCCATGCCTTTCCCGACCCCCATTCGCGCGTGTCTAGCTCTGAATATGTACTAGCATTGCTTCTAAGCTTGTGTTGACCTTTGTTTTGCATTGGACCGCGACGAAACACGGCTCGGAGCTTCGCCGGCCTTGATCCGGACCGGGAGCTCGACGAGGGATCTCCGGCGGCCGCCGACCATCGAGGGACCCCAGGTAAGTCCTGAGTCGGGTTCGGGGAGGTCCTGTGAACGGTTGGAATCAAGTTTAAACGCAAAAAAATTTTGCAAATCGGCTCGCCGGAGTCGGGTTCGGGGAGGTCCGGTTCGCCGGTTTTTAGCGTGTTCATGGTTATTATTTGTGTTGTATGTTGATGTGGGTGGTCCAAAAAGTCGAATGCCGAAAAAAGGAACGAAAAACACCAAGTTTGGGACAGGTTCGCGATTTTCCGGCGCCAATTCCGGCGAAGTCGCCGGAATTTTTACTGTTCATCGTCTTCTCCGGCGACCCTCCGGCCGGTCAACGGTCAACGGCCGACGTGGCGTGCCACATAGGCAGCCACGTCAGCCGGGTGGGGTCCGATCCATGTATTTTCAAGTCAAACAGAATGGACGGCCACAATCTCGACACGTGTCGCGATCCTAGAATTTTGGAAAATTAATAAATGATTTTCGGATAATAAATTAAAATTGATCCGGCGGACGAGGTTGTGCCAAGTGGCACGCTGTGGAACGTCCGATCTAATGTTAGATCGGACGTGCTGAATGTGGCCACGTGGCACAATCTGGAGCGTCCGATTTGATTGGTTTTCTAAAAAGAAAAAGAAATTAATTTTTTGATCCAATGGCCACCAATGAACCACGTGGCTCCCTGTGGATCGCCCGATCTAGTGGAAGAACGGACGCACAGGATAATGCCACGTGGCACAACGAGAGCCGTCGGATCCGAGGAATTTTTGGATAATTAGTTAAAATGGATAAAAAAAAATTCAAAAAAATTGCTAAAAAAATAGGAAAAAATGTTTAAAAATATAAAACGGTGTTTTAGGCCGGCTTTGACCCCTAGGGTCGGGCCGGGCGTCCGAGAGGCGCGGGCCGGGTTTGACCCGGCCCGGAAAATATTTTTAAATATTAAAAAAAATTCAGAAAATAATAAAAAAAAATAATATAAAATAAAAAAAATCAATAAACAAATAGAAAATAAAAAAAAATTCAAAAAAAAAATTCGGAAAATTCAGAAAAATTCTAAAAAATTCCAGAAAATAGGAAATGGCCACATTCAACTGGCCATGACCTGTTCCGGGTCTTTCGACCCCCGATCTTTTCCGAAATGACAGTTTTGCCCTTCCGGCAAACCATCTTCCAAAAACAATTCTAAAAAAGCCAGAAAAATCCCAAAAAAATAGGAAATGGCCACAAACAACTGGCCAAGGCTCATCCCGGGTGTTTTGAACCCCGAACTCTTCTTGAAATGACGATTTCGCCCTTTGGGCGAATCGTCCTCCAAAAATTGAAGAAAAATCAAGAAACTCCAAAAAAAATCCTCAGAAATGGGAAATGGTCACGAACAACTGGCCATGGATTATTTTGGGTAATTCGGTATCCAAACATTCCAAAATTGACGATTTTGCCCTTCGGGCTAATCGTTTCCAAATCTTCCCATTTTACCCCCAGTCTTAAATCACACATTCCCTAAGCCCTTATGGCTATACTAGGAGGCCCATTATTGAAATTGATGTGCATTGACATGATCTATTTATGCACTTGATTTGCGCTTTCATTATATTGACTGTAATTTGATAGGACCAGTTTTCCAATCTGCATGAAACCCTGAACCAAAACTACCTCACCCGAAATTGCGTCTGCATGAAATCTTGAATAGGAAAATCACTCGCGTTAGGTACCGAGAGGGCGTTGGTAATGACACCGACGTAACCAAGTCCCCGAACCTAAAATCTCTGGTTCCGCAGAACTGATCGATCTCTCCCAATCGGTCAGTAAGGTTTCCGGTCTACCCTCCAAGAAAGACCGGTGGCGACTCCAAATGCATGCACAAGTTGCACATGCCACCACGACCACACTAAGGTCGAAATCGATCGGCTCTTATCGCCGAATCCTTTGAAAAATACTCCCGCCGCGATTTGGTATGGGCCTGGGAGGGCCCGCGCCGATCCAAAGCCCGCGATCCACATTTCAGAGTGGGGGCCGCGATCGGTAATCCATTAGCCGCGTCCGTTTTTCCGACGGGTCGCGACAATTATTTGTGTCAAAAACCGTGTTTTTTTTTTTTGTAGCGCCTTTTGGACTATTCTTGTGACAATTAGTTCCTCTTATATTCAGAGAGCAAATCGTTGAAGCTTCCAGATGATGGCCTCATATTGAGCACCATCTTGGAGTCGAAACACTCCTTGGCCTTGTTATGGTAGGACACAGCAGAATGTTAAACCATCTTGCATGTCAAGTAAAGAAAATGTCTCACTTTGGAAGCACTTTCTTCTTTCATGTTACGCTCGAAAGGTGCATTGAAATGTAAATCTTCCTTTATTAGGTACGATTAACAAGTGTCCCACAATCGTAGATAAGCAAGATTCATTTGAATTGCTTTGCGTAATTGTTATTGTTAGATAAACCTTTTTGGACTCTTCCCACGATAATTAGTGCCTCTTCAATTTGTAGAGGAAATTGTTAAAGCTTCCAGATATTGGCCTCATATTGAACACATTCTTGGCATCGAAGCACTCTGTAGCCTTATTATAGTAGGACATGTAGAATCTTAAACCACCTTAATTGTCAAGTAAAGAAAACTTTGGAATCAAATTTTTTCTTTCATGTTACGCACGATAGGTGCATTGAAATGTAAATCTTCCTCATATTGAGCACCACCTTGGCGTTGAAGCACTTTTTGGCCATGTTATGGTAGGACATGCGGGATCTTAAACCACCTTACTTGTCAAGTAAAGAAAGCGTTTCACTTTGGAATCAAATTTTTCTTTCATGTTGCATATGATAGGTGCATTGAAATGTAAATCTTCCTTTACTAGGTACGATCAACAAGTGTCTCATGGGCATTGATAAACAAGATTCGTTCAGCTCGCCTGGTGTAAGTGTTATTACAATATAAATCCTTTTGGACTATTTCCGTGATAATAAGTTCATATTCTATTCAAAGAGAAAATCATTAAAGCTTCCAAATGCTAGCCTCATATTGAGCACCATATTGCCGTCAAAGCATTCTTTAGCCTTGTTATGATAGGACATGGCAGAATCTTAAACCACCTTCCTTGTCAAGTAAAGAAAACATTTCACTTTGGAAGTACTTTTTTCTTTCATGGTACACGCATGATAGGTGCATTGAAATGTAAATCTTTGTTTGTTGGATACGATTAACGAGTGTCCCATGAGCATCGATAAACAAGATTCCTTCATTTTGCTTGGCAGAAGAGTTATTGCAAAATAAATCCTTTTTGACTCTTTCCACGATAATTAGTTCATGTTCTATTTGGGAAATTGTGAAAGCTTCATAATGCGGACTCGTATTGTTATCCAGCACCTTCTTGGAGATGGGACAACTTCTTATCTCTAGCATGACGATTGGCATGTCTTAGTGCCTCCGCTAAGAATATGGACTGCTGGTCTGGAATTGCATCTTATCCCTTCAATTCCTGGTAGCTGGGTTAATGAATTTGCTTGGGCAGTTCCAAGTTTTCAAGGGGAAGTCCTATCCAAATCTGCCTTTCAAGCTCACTGAAATGCCTATCCTTGTAACATTTGGTTGGCTAGGAATGAACGTTTGCACAATTCTTCTTGATCAGTGAATGTGGATTGGATGGTATGAAACATAAAAAGGATAGTCACCAGGAAAAAGATTCTCACTTGACTGTAAACGGTACCTTCCTTTGGGCTTGTGTAAGTGTCGAACATGTAGCAGGATGTTGCTCTCCTGCTTTTAGTCCTAAAAATGGTGATAATGATGATGATGATGATAATACTCGCAACGATGGTCACATTCATCTTTATAAAAGACTTGAGTAGTTTCGTTTTCACTTGTAGGGAATAGCTAATTGCAAGCCCTCATACGCAACTTCCTATTTTTCACATTTATAAGTACGCCCCTATCAATTTGTCCTTTTTTTTATCCGCCCTTTATGAAAATGATGCATAGAGTGGTAAAAGAAAATCGATCGCTTCATTTCCGTATTAGACTACAATTTTGCTTCAACCTTACAAGAGAATATTGATATATTAGATATTTCAGAGAGTGGATAGTATTGACACTTAAATTTTGATTATACATTTAGGACTAAATTGCACACAAATTAGGGCCGACCCTGGCCCCTAATCTAAAATATAAAATCATGTTTATGTAGTTTAGTTGTCAGCATACGTTACATGCATTTGCATTTTAATCGGACCAGCAGCGGAATTGGATCAGAAACAGGCGCGTGGACCCGGCCAGCAAGAGAGTAGTGATAAAAAAAAAATTCTTAGGCCTTGAGGCTTAATTTGAGCTTGATCAGCCCATAAAAAGTCTCATTAGGGAAATGCCTTTTTTATAACTGAAGTCCATTAATCAGAAAAGACCCTAATTCAAGCCTACAAAGAGCAAACAAACACATAAAGAACTCATTGGATTCGGCCAGCCCATTTGCAGGGGCTTGGCAAATGGAAGTAAATAAATCAATTTGCTGCAATTTGACCCCTCCAAGGGCCTAATTGCAAAATTTCCAAAACGACTTATATATATAACAGAGAGTTGAGGCTCTTGACCTAAAACGACTTTTTATATATATATATATACACACACCGTTATGCCTCATAATTCAGGTAGTTGAGGTCGGCAAATCACAATTCAGAACATATGAGCGTGACATTTGAGATCTTAAAAAAAGAGAGAGAGAGAGAGAGAGAAAGGAAGAGCTTAGGTGTGACAGTCTGATTTTCCTGTCATTTCGAGACCTTAAATTGTAAGATATGTATTGAAGTATTTCAGTTATATCTCGCTCTGACCTGATCAGTCACGAGTAGAGGCATCAAATGGGTGGGTCGGGTCAGGTATGGGTCGGGTCGAATATGGTCCGACCCATATTGACCCATATTCATCCAATGCAAATTTAGTGACCCATACCCGACCCATACCCGACCCGACCCGTATTACTTAAATACTTATATATTTAGCTAAATTATGAAATATTTATTTCTTATAATTTATTAAGAAAAATTATATTGCTAAAACATGCAATTGAATTTTTCTGAAAAAATTTAAATTTTTTCTTTATAAAATAATTTTTTATTATAATCGGCCACCTGCGACATCTGCTCGCCACTGTTGACCGTTGCCCGCTTCCTGCCATCGTCGTCCCCTCAAACTGCTGCTCACCACCTCCGTCGCCGAAGCTGTAGCTCTCCCCGCATGGGCTGCCGCTTCTGAAGGCGTAGGGGGCGTAATCGGAGCTCGGGAAGGGAGGTGCTCCGGCAGGTTTCGATGCTGACTCGTACTCGATTCTGGTTTATCTTGCCGAGTTAAGTTAAAAGACTTCAATACTAATTGACTCGTACATGCACTGTGGCGGCGGTCGACGGCCGGCGGCGGCGGAGGGTGGTGGTTGGTGATGGTGACCGGAGGTGGGCAGCGGTGACCATTGGTGGCCAAAGTAGAGCGACGGCCAAGGCAGGAGAAAAAAGAAAATAGAAAAGAAAAAAAAATTATATAAAAGAAAATTATTAAAATATTAAAAATTAGATTTTTAAAAAAAGATTCACAAAACTTATTTATGATTGCCTTAAGATAGTTTTCTTAGCTAACCCATTTATGGCCCATTTGAAACCCATTTATGACCCATAAAGTTTTTAAGCAACTCATTTATGACCCATTTAAGTACTTAAGCTAACCCATTTTTGACCCACCACCATCAAATATGGGCCAAATGTGGGTTCTAGACCCATTTTGCCACCTCTAGTCACGAGTTAACTAACCAAAGGGGAAAGGCTAACGCGCGACCAGATACGTGGACCTAGGAAATTCGATAAGGAAACGGCATTTTGACCATAAGGATCGTTGAGGGATATTTAGAACCGAGGCCGATCAGAAAACGATTAAGGAATCCGTTGCTAGCGTTATACGATTGGGACGCGGGTGATGGTGCTTAACCAACGTATGATTTGCGAAATTTTCCTAAATCGATTTATGACGATCGCAGCCGTCGGGGCTAGTAATACACTTTCACGATTACATGACAACCAAAATCGCCGTACTTGAGTTTTCCTAAGTGTGACAAAAATCACAGAGTCGATACGCATAGCGTCCGCAAAAGCCACCCGTTAGTTCGAGATAAATCGGAATTACTACTACGGGAGATCGACCACGATATGAGGTCTCGAGAATGGAAAATGGGAATGAAGATTGTAACAAGTAATTTGGATTGAATGACGCCGGTAAGAAATGAAGGATTAGCAGAAAATTTGATTTTCAGGCGAAAAATGTGAAAAGACCGTTTCGCCCCCGGAATTTTGGACTTCGCCTTAGCATGTGACTAAGGGCATATTGGTCATTAAACTCCTTGGAGCTGCCGATGATAGGAGGGCATATTGGGGAAATAAAAGTGTGGATTTTATGATAAAGGGACAAATGTCATTAGATGGGAGGTTGGCATTTATTACCCACTAAGTTTAGAATCCTCTAGAGGTTTGACCATCGTGGACCAGGCAACATTTTCTCTCCTCCTTCAGCAAATTGGACAATAGCCTCAGCCCTCCCACAGAACCTCTTCGATTTTTTTTCCCCAAAGCAGAATCGGCTCTGCTTCGCCTGACCCGAACCGTCGCCGTCGTACCGCTCGAGCGGCCTTCCCGGTGACTTCCAGCCGACGAGCCCTCTCCTAACTCTAAGTTCAACCTCCTCCCGACGTTCTCCAATTGGAATCGCAGCAAAACAAGGCCTGAGCTGTTTCGGCCAGCCCCAACAAGATTCGTCGACGGATTTCGAACGATGTGAGGTAGAGTGGTCATAACTCACTCATTTGGACTCCAATTTGGTTAAAATTTTCGGTGGTATTTCTCTTAGAGGATAGGCTACGTCCTGTGATTCTAGGGTTGCCGAGATTTTTGGTAACATTTTAAGTTATGAGGCTTCGAATGAAGGGATTCTGCTGGGTGTTCACAGGGCAACTTGAAGGAGCAGCGTGATTGAGTTGTTTAGAGGCCTAAATTGGGTTGAGCTGCTGCTAAAATTTCTATGGAGCAGTGAGACACATAAATTAAGGTTCCAATAGGTTCTATTGTTAAAGATTGGAGCTTAAAGTGAGTTTTTGGACTGATTTTGGGTGAGAAAAATCGGAACCGCTTCACTCTGCCGTGCCCTGCGTTTTTCGGTTCTGTTAAGGGGGCTGTGTTGGGGTTGCTATGCTACAATTGTGTAGTTGAGTTATGCAAAAATGTTAATTAAAGAGTCTATGAAGAGTTCGAGGTGTGGAATCGAAGTTAGAATGATTATATTGGTTGAAACGGCGGACTTTTTCTAAGTGCCCTGTTTTTGGACAGCTTAGGGGCGTGCCGGGTTCGGACTTTTCAAGAGGCTTGAAGTGTTAATTTTATAAAGGAAGCCAAGGTGAGTTTTTACTAACCTTTTATTAGAAAAGCTGGATGTAACTGGACCTTTTCTTTGATAAGTTGTTGAGTTGATCGAGGTGTTAAACTGGATGGTTGAAGTGGCGGACGGATTTGTTTATGACTGAGTCGGGTGGGCTTGCTGCTTGATGTGTGTGCTGATATTGGAGTGAGCACGATGACGTGCTAATGAATATTTGCTTGTCTAGGTGATAATGACAGGTCGATTCTGAATATCTGTCTTGGGAAAATATGTTATCCCTGATTAAAGCTTGAAATATGTTTGAATGCTCGATTTGTTCCCTTGTAGCCTTGCGTGTAAATCCTTATTGTGATGTCTCCTTTGATTGGAAACAATGAGGAAGTAAGTTGACGTGAAGTGCTCTGAAGCGATGTGATCGCAGAGCCGGGAAAGTGAAATACTCTGATGTGCCTATATGACACGGAGTCGAGATTAAGAAATACCCTGAGGCGCCGTGATGATGCGGGGTGGTGGAGTAAGAAATACCCTGAGACGATCTAATCGCGGGGTTAAGGAATGTAAAAGTACCCTGAGGCGATGAAATCGCGAGGTCTTGGATGAGGTATTTTTCCCTTTTTCTTAGTCGGATGAGAAGGCAACTCGTTCTGGGCAAGTATGAACGTGGTGTTGTGTTTGTCACTTTTACCTTTAGTCATACCTGTTGTGGGACCTTGATAATTTATATGAAAATTTTTATGTCTTGCTTTTGCCTGTTATTTGCTTGTGTGGTGTTTGTGGTTCCGGTGGGACGATGGTCTAGTTTAAGGTTAGGTTAGCCCATTGAGACATCAGTCTCATTTCTTCGTGAACCCCATTTTTTTTATTCCAGACCACAGGTCCTGAAGATGCTTCCATTACGCTTAGGCGAACCCACGGAGATGACGTCTTTTTTTGAGGAGTTCCCAGATGAGGAAGACACTGTGTATGTTAGAAAGACTACTGCGGTTTGGGTTAATGAACCAAGTAAGCCTGATCAGCCCCATCACTTCGAAGCTTGGTTTAGAAGAGTTCGGGGTGTTTTATCTGAACATTTGAAGCCTACTGATGTTCCTACGAGTGCAGTACCTACCTGGTGTCATCCCACGCGCGAGTCTATTGAGGTAGAGGCTTCCGTGGCGGTCTTGAGGAATATTGCAGAGGGAGAAGCGTCAGATGAGGGGAGTATGGAAGTTATAGAGATATCTGACTCCGAGGACGAGACAGAAGAGGATACTATCGAGGTCCACTCCGAGTCCTTCTCGAATTACGACCCCGAGGAAGATATGGATGAAGTGGGGGACAGTAGCACTACTTAGCAGACCACGTTGTAATAGGGCTTTTTGTGACTTTTTGAGTGGGGTGTCTTTTGTTGGGGCAAAGGTTTTCTTTTGGTGCCCTTAACCCAGACCGGTCTAGGAAATGTTGTTAGAATTTCCCTAACCCTTATCGTTGTACAGGCTGATCCTTACATTATATATAAATATGCCTTTTGTCTCATACATCTCATTCTTACTAACGTTGTAGGTCGTCTTTGGATGGATGGAGTTTAGTTTTATTGTACCTTACCCTCCGCTTGCTAGTCTTTTGTCTTGGCCATCTTGGAAATAGTATCCCGGGATAGGTCATATGTTTGAAGAGGATGTTCGAGCTGGTGGACAAGGGGGCGGGGCGTGACATCCTAGTTAAGTGGTATCAGAGCAAGGTTTAGCTCAATCCAGGTTGATTCAGGAGTGGAGTAATAAGGGGGAATGATATTTGGAGTGACTGAATAGCGAGACCATAGAGAGAGTTGTTAGAATTAGTTAAGTCATGCATGGCATATGAGTGGCGTATGTGATTGATTTCTTGAATGTGGTTTTGTTATGACGATTGGATGTGATTAAGCCTTGTGCTAAGTATGTGCATTGATGTGAATGCTTGTTTTGTGAGGCCTTGAGTACTTTGTCTAAGTTGGTAGTACCATTCTGTGTTTCAAATGGCTATGTTCTTGAAACTCTTTGGTTGATGGTTGCCTTGATGTGGGTTTTGCTTGTTGTGTAATATAGAACCACCAGACTGGGATGATGGAGCTGAGTTTTAATTCTGTTGTGGAATTTGAGTGGTGCAAGAAGTTTAATGATGAGTGATCGACCTGTTAGGCGTAAAAGACCTAGTAGTAAGGCTTCTAGTTCGAGACCACCTGCGGTAGAGAACCCGGGGATGGGCGATGTGTTGAGAGCCCTGGAACGGATTGGTAATCTAATAGATAGACAAGCTCAGCATAGAGATGCTACTATCACCCAGGCCGTGGGAGCCGCTTTGACTGCAGTAAATGTGGCGACTGGTACCAATGCAGAGGGCTGTGGTAGTGGTAGTAGTGGCCAGGGCGCTGGAACCAGTAATGTTCAAGTTAATGTTAACGCTGGCCCAAGTGGGGGAGTAAGTGGTGTACCGAGTAATGCTATTGTACCTAGAGATATGGGCCAGTTAGTGGAACAGTTTGTGAAGTTGAGGCCCCTTTCGTTTAATGGGACTGGCGACCCCGAGTTGGCGTCTAGGTGGATAGAGAAACTTGAGAAGACCTTTAGAGTGTTAAAATGCAATTATGAGGAAAAGGTGCTCCTGGCGGTGTACCCGCTGGAGGGTACCGCGAACGATTAGTGGAATGCTACCAAGGATGGACTTTTTCCTAAGGCACTGCTCGAAACTGGACTGCCTTTACTGACAAGTATTTCTCAGAAACGGCACGAGAGAGTAAGTTAGTGGAGTTCCAGAATTTGTGCCAAGGGTCCTTGACTGTAGATCAGTATGAGGCGGAATTTGCTAGATTGTCAAGATATGCGCCACGTTATGTTGAGGATCCGCTGGAGAAGGCGCGAAGGTTTCGAGACAGGTTACGACCCGAACTCAGTAGTCAGTTGGTGATAGTAAATTTAAGAACTTATAAGGAGATTTATGAGAGAAGTCAGATGATAAAACGAGATATGAGAGAAATATCAACCGCATCTAGATCGCGATTTACCCCTTTTAGAGATAATCGCCAGCTGGGTAAGAGGCCAATGACTAATACTAGGCGATTCGTTCCGCCCGTGAAAAGGAATATTGGGAAACCACCGCATCAGTCTAATTTGAATTGTCGTCTCTATGGAAGGAGACATAGAAACGGACCTTGTCCGACTAGGACGGGTGCGTGCTTTAAGTGCGGGCAGTTAGGCCACCAGATGAGGACCTGCCCTATTCAAGTTCCGGGACCACGATTTCAGGGACCAAGGCCACAAGTAAGACCTCCAGCAGTTGCTCTACAAACTGAAGCGAATCAACCGCCAGCTCAAGGGCGAGTTTACGCAATGGCGCGAGGCGAGGCAGAGAATGCGCCAGGTGTGGTCACAGGTATGATCTATTTGTGAGACCAAGCTACTTATGCATTGTTTGATCCTGGAGCGTCGCATTCCTTCGGGTCTGCTCAATTTGCTGACTTGGTTAATATGAAGTTGAAACCATTGAATGTGTTGTTGCATGTTGCTACTCCGTTGAAAGATAGTGTGTTGATCTCGTTAGGCTGTGAAAACTGTAAGATAACCATTGGTAGTAACGAAGGAAATATAGATTTGGCCGTGTTACCCATGTACGACTTTGACGTGATTATAGGGATGGATTGGTTGGGCAAACAAAAGGCCGTGGTTGATTGTGGTAGTAGAGTAATTCATTTCTCTCCAGATGGCCATCCTAGTTTTGAGTTTAAGGGAAGTCGTGGAGGAACTTCTGTCCCTTTGGTTTCGTCGCTTGAAGGGACCAAGTTGCTAGACCAGGGATGTAGAGCCTACTTGGTTGCGGTAGTTGATACGACGGTCGAAGAGCCGAAATTGGAAAATATAACCGTAGTATGCGAATTTCCTGACGTGTTTCCCCAAAAACTACTTGGATTATTGCCTGAGCGGGAAATTGAGTTTGTGATCGAATTGGCACCTGGTACGGAACCAATATCTAAGGCACCTTATAGAATGGCGTTATCGGAGTTGAAAGAGTTGAAGGTACAATTACAAGAACTGCTTGATAAAGGATTTATTAGGCCAAGTGCTTCGCCGTGGGGAGCACCAGTCTTATTTGTGAGAAAGAAAGATGGATCCTTGCGTTTGTGTATAGATTACATGCAGCTGAACCAGGTGACTGTTAAGAACAAGTATCCGCTGCCAAGGATCGATGACCTGTTCGATCAACTACATGGAGCTTTAGTGTTTTCTAAAATTGACTTGAGAACGTGGTACCATCAGTTGAAGATCAAGCAAGAGGATATTCCGAAAACAGCTTTCAGGACGAGATATGGACACTATGAATTTACAGTGATGTCTTTTGGCTTGACGAATGCTCCAGCTGCATTTATGGATATGATGTATCGAGTATTTAAGGAGTACCTCGATTGTTTTGTTATAGTGTTCATTGATGACATTCTAATTTACTCCAGGAGTAACGAAGAACATGAAAAGCATTTGAGGATTGTTGACACCTGATTTTTTATCAGTCTTTCATAGTTTATTTTTAAAAAATTCATAAAAAATCTATAAAAAGTTAAAAAATTAAAAAATCATCTTTGGTAGCCTTGACCAAGCTAAAGGAACCATTTTTGATAAAAAATAATTTTTCATAATTTTTAATATTTTTTAATATTTTCCAAAAATAGAAAAATACATGAAAAATGAAGAAAAATAGCGTTCGCTGTCGTAAAAATATAGAAAAATAGTCAATATTTTTATTTTAATTTCTTTTACATTTTGAACTCATAAATAGTCAAAATTCAAGTTCAATTGCATGTGTTTCTTCACGACGCATAGAGTTGAATTTAGCAAAAAAATGTCATTCGAGTATTTTAATTTGTAAATTTCTACATCTTTTTTAGTCTTGACGTCCAATTAGATCGACCACCATCTACAATAAATGCCCCTTGCTGAATATTTTCGTTTTTGTTTCACATGATTTCATGGTGTAAAACGCCGAGTGGATCCCCAAATATAATCGAGTCGGTATGAGCTCGATAGCTCGTCCAAGACCAAACCAGGGCACGGCAAACCCCATGTGAGTACTCTCGAACTCCTTCGATGCTTCATAATGCTTTTCTTAGGTTAGATCGTGTGTAGAATGGCTAGGACAGCTAAATTATTCTTGAGCTGTGATTGATAAATAGGACCTTACTAGGAATGCCATGTGATTTATTTGCATATCTAGATTCCTTGAGTTGCGCATTTTATTACTGATTGTGATTGCTAGGATAATCACTCCTATCTGCATGAATTTCTAGATTTAGGGTTCATACCTTACTCATCCGCATGAATCTCAGGCTAGAAAATTCAGTCAACTTAGGTACCGAAAGGGCGTCAACTCTGACAGTTGGTGTAACTAAGTCCCCGAAACCATTTCTCTGGTTCTCGCAGAATTGAATAGAAACTCCCAACTATTCGATTGGGTGGTCCAATCATACCCTAAAAAAATGATTGGTGGCGACTCCATGGCATGCACACTTAGCACATGTCACTAGACCACACTGAAAGTCGATCACGCATACCTCCGTTGCGATTTGGGTAATGGGCCTTGGGAGAGGCCCGCGTCCGACCAGACAGGACGGTCCATTAGCCCTCGAGAGCCCGACAACCTCAAGAGGGTCGCGACAGACTGGCGACTCCGCTGGGGACTGGTTCTTAACCATTTAGTGGACTTGAGCCGATTAAAAAGTTGATTGATTCTTCTAACCTAATTTTATGCAGATGCACTCGAAAGTGAGGTGTATGTGCTAACGAATGTGTTAGATGTTTTTGTAGACGGGAGAAATAAGGGGTGAAGTGCTTGTTAACTTTGTTTTATGCAGGCAGGAGTTTTGGATGTATGATTGTGTGGATGTTTATATTGAAGCAGTGATTGTTAAATAAAATGCATGTCTATTGCTTTAGCAGGACACAATGAATACACACAATTGCGCCTAAAACCCCAGGCGCCCTCTTTAGGAACACAATAGAAGGAATTGAAAATGGAATCTCCGTGAGGAAAAACATGGGGTAATCCACTTTTCAATTCCGCTCACTTCGAACTATGGATTGAGTCCCAATGCAACGATAGTTGTGCAATGGAATCGGCTCTTCCCAGAATTCGAGGTGAGAACCTTGGCTTTAGGTACCAAGCCCTTGTCGCGACCCTCTTGAGGTTGTCAGGCTCTCGAGGGCTAATGGGCCGTCCTGTCTGGTCGGACGCGGGCCTCTCCCAAGGCCCATTACCCAAATCGCAACGGAGGTATGCGTGATCGACTTTCAGTGTGGTCTAGTGACATGTGCTAAGTGTGCATGCCATGGAGTCGCCACCAATCATTTTTTTAGAGTGTGATTGGACCACCCAATCGAATAGTTGGGAGTTTCTATTCAATTCTGCGAGAACCAGAGAAATGGTTTCGGGGACTTAGTTACACCAACTGTCAGAGTTGACGCCCTTTCGGTACCTAAGTTGACTGAATTTTCTAGCCTGAGATTCATGCGGATGAGTAAGGTATGAACCCTAAATCTAAAAATTCATGCAGATAGGAGTGATTATCCTAGCAATCACAATCAGTAATAAAATGCGCAACTCAAGAAATCTAGATATGCAAATAAATCACATGACATTCCTAGTAAGGCCCTATTTATCAATCACAGCTCAAGAATGATTTAGCTGTCCTAGCCATTCTACACACGATCTAACCTAAGAAAAGCATTAGGAAGCATCGAAGGAGTTCGAGAGTACTCACATTGGGTTCGTCGTGCCCTGATTTGGTCTTGGACGAGCTATCGAGCTCATGCCGACCCGATTATATTTAGGGATCCACTCGGCGTTTTACATCATGAAATCATGTGAAACAAAAACGAAAATATTCAGCAAGGGGAATTTATTGTAGATGGTGGTCGATCTAATTGGACGTCAAGACTAAAAAATATGTAGAAATTTACAAATTAAAATACTCGAATGACATTTTTTTGCCAAATTCAACTCTATGCGTCGTGAAGAAATACATGCAATTGAACTTGAATTTTGACTATTTATGAGTTCAAAATGAAAAGGAAATTAAAATAAAAATATTGACTATTTTTCTATATTTTTACGACATCGAACGCTATTTTTCCTTCATTTTTCATGTATTTTTCTATTTTTGGAAAATATTAAAAAATATGACAAATTATTTTTTTTTATCAAAAATGGTTCCTTTAGCTTGGTCAAGGCTACCAAAAATGATTTTTTAATTTTTTTTTAACTTTTTATAGATTTTTTATGAATTTTTAAAAAATAAACTATGAAAGACTGATCAAAAATCAGGTGTCAACAGCTGCCCCTCTTTGAGAGGAATTTCGTCAGAGATTTCTCTCAAAGACAAGGTGACACCTGTGTTCCGATCGACTCGACTGGGAAAAGAAAAGAAATCATGACATCCAATTTTCATGTCCATCAATGTGTGCTTTTCCTTAAAAAGAGATGTGCTCGTTCAATTCCCTGATATGATATAAGAAAGTTAAGGAGTAGATAGACTTCCCTGCCCCTTACCTGTCGAATGCTTGCGGCATTTTCTGTGTCTGATGGGTTCAAGTAGATTCCTAAGGACTTGTCATCGGAGTGTCCTGGGGATGTTAAGCTCTGACCTGTATGGTAGGTCAAACCATAATGGGATTCCTAACTGATAGGAACCTAAGGAAGACGCATCCCACATTTGGGAATTTGCCAAGGGTTTTGATCCGTGTGGTGGACTAAACTAGAAATGGCTTGCCTAATGTAAGGCTTATTAGGGAAAACGAATCCTCCCGCGTTCGGGATTCATCAAGGTTTTGATCCGTATGGTGGATCGGACCATTGGGTTGATCCTTCAGGCGGTCTCTACCAGTCCTTTGACCCTTCAGGCGGTTTCTACCATTCATTGACCCTTCATGCGGTTTCTACCATTGGTTGACCCTTAAGGCGGTTTCTACCATACATTGACCCTTCAGGCGGTTTCTACCATTGTTTTGACCCTTCAGGCGGTTTCTACCATTGGTTGACCCTTCAGGCGGTTTCTACCATACATTGACCCTTCAGGCGGTTTCTACCATTGTGTTGACCCTTCAGGCGGTTTCTACCATTGATTGACCCTTCAGGCGGTTTCTACCATTGAGTTGACCCTTCAGGCGGTTTCTACCATTTATGAGATTCCAAATTGATATGAATCAAAGGATGACGTACCCGCTCTTTGGGGCTAGTCGGAGACTCGATCATTCTGTGGATCGGTTTTAGAAAAGATTTGCCTACTAAAAGGCTTCACCTAAGGATGACGCACCCAGTCTTTGGGGCGGCCAAAAGTCCTGCAGAAAGCTTAGACCTGAAAAAATTTTCCTCGCCAAGAAGATATTAGTAATCTTTGGGAAGACAATAATTGTCTAACTGACAAAATTCTACAACTTAAGTTTTAGTCATGAAATGTGCATTTTGATTGCTGGAGGTTATCCAAAACATTCCTACCATATACAGATGTGATCATAAATTCCTTGCACGGAAACTCTAGATCAAACAATTTGAAAATTTCAAAAAGAGTTTGCTCAAAACATCCATTGGAGTATTTCTCATCCAAGAAGGCTCCTCACTGCTCTGTGATAATGATCTTTAATAGGGAAAGTGCTCAATTTCCTACCGACCTGTGCCTGGGTTTCAGGATCATTCGCAACGCATACATTTCGACCGATCAGGAGGTCTTTCACGGGACCGTAGTGTTAGGCTTGGATATCGGTTTCCAAGGGGGACTCACTTTTGAGTCAAGGCCGTTGAACGAAATTTTTCACTATCTGCTCCGGGTTTACAAGTCAAGAACCCTGTAAAATGAGAAAGAAATAGTCTTGCTCGTACTTCTTTGAGCTAAGTTATACATTAACCCAAGTGTCTTAGTCAGATAAGACTGCTTCGGGGTTGTAACATTGGAAGGATTGGGGACCGAAAAAGGCTTATTTTTTGCCTAGAAATTGTGAAGAGTTTGGCATTGGTGATCATTGCAAATTTGCCACATGTCCTTCGAAGAACATCTCCATTTCTTGAAGTGTACACTCCTCTTTTAGAGCGCACAAGGATGTTTAAAAGCGTCTCTTGTTACATTAAGAGACCGTCTGTTTGTGTGTTTGCAATTTGAGCACGACATCATTTGGAGAGTAGTCATCTTGATCTGACTCCTTTGCAGGGTCTTTTCATCGTATATCTAGACTTTACTGGGGATATTTTGAATAGACATCAGCCTTGCTTTTTACCAGGCACTTTGCTTTTTCTTGATGTCTAGGGATTTTTCTTTTCCCCCTCTTTTTAATCCCGTGTTTTTCTTTTCTTTTGGAGCTTGGATTTTCGGCAATCATGCTAGATATGCAACTTAAACTTTGGCACGCTTCCATTCCTAAAGTGATGTTGCCTTTGCTTTGGAATATGCAATGATCACCAATAGGTTGATGAAATGAATTTGCTGGCTCAACTTGGTCGTGCAAAGGATAACAATGTGTAGGATAGAGAAATGAATTATTCTCGTCATCCTATGACACTTGGATTATCATATAAACAACACACAAAGATTTATGTTAGTCCGAGCAAAAAAATTTCAAACCGTTTACTTTCTGATACTGTTGGACTAACCTTCATTTGCCCCAATGTGGGGTGGTTCTTGACAGGGTTGAGAATGAAAATCGCCGTTCAATGGGGTTCTCAATGGGCATCTGTAGTGT
This sequence comes from Rhodomyrtus psidioides, assembly GCA_021437785.1. Classification (NCBI taxonomy): domain Eukaryota; kingdom Viridiplantae; phylum Streptophyta; class Magnoliopsida; order Myrtales; family Myrtaceae; genus Rhodomyrtus; species Rhodomyrtus psidioides. The sequence continues at coordinate 3,719,152 of JAILYB010000044.1, read as the reverse complement.
TTGGAATGAAGAAATAAATGCCTCTGTCATCTCGATCCATGTAATCGTTGCGAATGACCCTTATATCCATAGGTTAAGGTTTCGCTATGATTTCCAATCTCCTCATCTCTCAAGTGTGTATGGGACGTGTTTGGATTAGGCTCGCTTCTCTTATGAGAAAATACCCTTTTGAACAGTTCAAACGAATCTTGTTGGAAAAATTCATTTCATTTCATCAAGATTTATCCTTCAAAGGGATTTTGTGATGCACCATACATGTGTAATTCATGTTCAGACAATCTCATGTTTTAAAACATGAATGTCAATGAAGTAAGAATTCTATGTCTTTTTAGATGTGAGAATCGAATTAATTCTGAAAGTTTTTAATCTCCAATGAATTGGGAAAAGAGATACTTACCTGCTCATCGAGGCTGGAGATCCTGGAAATATAAAAGGGATATGTCATCGTATATTCTAAAAATTTACAAAAATTGGAACGATACATCTTACCCTTGGTCATATGCTCCAACGAGTGTACAAGGGTTGTGAAAATATGTCTGCCCTGATGGCGAGCTCCTGCCAAGGATAAATATTAAGCATTATTTTGGGTTTCCAAATTCAAAACAAATTGGGACGATACTACTTTACTCTTGATTTGAATTCCATTCTGCATGCCAATGTGCAGATTGTAGAAGCCGGCCCTCAAGCTTGTGGCCATGATTTCTTCGTTTGGTTGGGCAACGAATCCACCTCGAGGATTTACGTCGGAGGAGATTCATTCATCTTTTTGGGCGTGTTTCATGCACTGTTATGTTATTTGAATGCATGGCTTCTTGGGTGCCTCGTCTCTGTTCATCACCTGAGAGGAAAATGAGAGAACATTATCCCCGCATCTGATTGAAAATCATTTAGGAACGATACGTTCTTTTTACCAAATGGGTGGCTCCGCGGCCAAATGCGTTTTACATTGAAAGGATGGATTCCATTACGCTCTGCGGATGATAACTATCTCTTCAAGGACTTGCCCCACGGATTAAACGATGAATTTGATGTCTTCGGCTTCGACATGCTTTCCGGATGTAGGAATGGTTTGCCCCCATTTTCAGTGGAGATGGGTTTTGTCGAGTGGGCAACATCAAAAACTCATCCTAGATTTGGCTTTAGTCGAAGGTTGAAATCCCGACCTTGGATAAGCGAATCATGATTCATCTCCTTCTGCTTCGGATTTGTCATTTGCATGCTTCACATTTTACAATACCAACTTCGCCGCTTGATGAAAATGAATCGATGATTTTCGAATTGCCCCAAGTTCTATAGTCATCTGCGTCGAATCTCTTTGAACTTCATCGGGTGATAGACCAACTGATAAAATGATTTTTCAATCCCGAGATCGAACTCCTGACGTTTCGTACCACTTCCATTTCACTGACTACCAGGACACAGCACTATTGGCGTCCCTAACTGGTTCGTTTTTTGTTATAAAATTCTTGAAGCAGTTAGCGACCCCCATCGAGAATGAAACAAGCTCAATTTAGAGTTCATAACGACTAAAGGTCCCTTAGAACGATACAGAGCTAACCGTCTTTGAGCTCGCTCGGGCTTTTGCTCGCATTTTCCTATGTGAAGCCTTTAAATGTTTTTCTTCGTGGCGTTCAATTGATTCGCCTCGACTCTAATCTAACAAGGGATTGTCGCACTCAAGCATGATGATGCTCGCAGGTAGTACTGATCGCTGCCCCAGATTAACTCTAGGCATTAAGGAAGATTATCTTGCATGGAAGACTTTATGACAGAAAGATTAATGATACATCCAGTCACATGTGCCTAGTTCCCTTGAGGATTCTCGGTGATCAGCCAGTTACACCATGAATCAGACATATAATCGTCATTTTGGATCATAACTTCATAAGTCCATCAGTTTTAAACTGATCGATCCAGATATGGAGCTCCTCATCAAGGAAATCTTTTGATTCTTCGAGCAACTGATATTCGGGTTGACCATCATCGCTTGGCGTTGAAGGATTCCTGTTTCTGTTGTGAGCGATCTGATTCTTCGAGCTAGAACCTTCGTCGTTGCTCGAGATTATAAGAGGATGATTGATCGGTTCACTATCAAAAGCACCTTCCATTTGGGAATGGAAGAAACAAAAATCCTCAGAGCATCCGCCCGCTTGATCTTCCGAAATCATATGCCCAAGCCGGGCAGATCTTTGAACACTAGGCGCAATATGTTGATCGGGGATAGGAAGAGCACTAGCGAAAAGTTGCTGCTCAAACCAAGGAGTTCGTACCTGCTGCACTTGTGGCATATACTCTTGAGGGGTGCTGAGATGATTCAGGGGAATATTCTGATTAGCGCCCAAGTAGTCAATGGTGCTGCTACCAGCTTGGTCGGTGCCTAGATTCGGCAGGGTATTTCTTACTTCAGGGGCATTGTAGTTATAGCCATGCCTAGTGTTTAGGCACAAGTTGAGTTCTTTCAGGTTCAGTGCTGTGTGGCGCTGTCTTAGCGCCCTTCTGTAGCTCTTGAGGTGACTCGCGACTCCATCTTTAGTGAGTCCTGGTATGTTCATGATCTCAAGTATGCGCGTTGGATATGCTGAGTTGATCCCTAGTTGCTGAACCGCACTAAGGAACTTGAGATGAAGCTCGGGGGACCAATTGACCCTCGTCTTCTTGCGACCCGGAACAGTGTTGACAACTTGGCTATTGCTCTCTGGCCTATTTCCAGTAGGATTTGATCGAGCCGGAAGTTGTTGTGGAGGGAATTCATCAGCTTTGGATTGGTCGGTCGTGATAGTAAGCTCATCGTTAAGGAAACTCCAATCATGGTGACGCATATCACATCCTTTAGAAGGCATCGGTATTGACTTCGTAGAATTGATTTGTTCATGCATATCTCCAACAAAATCCGATTGTATCGAAGATGGTTCGAGGGAGTGGGGTGGTGAATGAGCATTTTCAATCCTCATATAAGGCTTATCAAGGAACATTTCGCCGAGAGTGATAGGGCCACCGCAATTAAGGCAAGCGATAGTGCTGGGAGTTTTCTTATACCTCATGTTCTCCGCTCGAAGCTTTTCGTTTTCCTCCTTTAGAATCGCAAGTTCTTGACGTCTGTGTTGAGCCCTCAATTTGGCTCGCTTATTTTGAAACCAAAACTTGACCCTCAAAGGTTTCATCCCTAGCTTCTGGCCCAATTCATTTCTTTGTTTCATGTTCGGGAGAGGGCATTCACTAAAGAAAGCTTCAAGCTCTTGGATTTCATTCTGAGTGTGGCACTGGCGACGTTTCCTTTTCCGGGATTGACCATCGCTGCTGCTGTTGTCGTCGCTGCTGAGATCCTGAACTTCGTTGCCGAAAGGGTTGGGTTCTGTGGTTCTGGTACCAGACGCCATCCTAGAATTTTCGAGATCTCTCAGTAGTTCATTTTCTGAGATTTTTGGATCAGTCGCCTCTAGCAACTGATGGTAACCCTCAAACATGTTGGATCGAAAAATGTTCGATCAATTTTTGCTCGCTCAGGGTTCTCTACTCTCTCATGTATGCTCACTCTCTCTAAATTTTCTTTTGAGTGGTTCTGTATGCCCATGAAACGTTCTTTAAACATGGATGAAGATCATCAGGCAAGCGTTGCTCCCAAGATTTCGTATTTCCCGCTTTGTCGTCTTCTTTCTTCTTTTCAACGTGGAGGGACACCAAATCGATTTCCTTTTCTCGATATCCATGTCTGTCTCCCACTTATTTTCAAAAAGGTGGAACTACGCTCGCCTCCCGCTCAGTTTTTTAATATGATGGGACCGCCAAATCCTTTCGCAACTTTTTTCGATAGTTGTGCTTAACTCCCGTTCAATTTTAATATGGTGACACCGACATATCTTTTTACAACTTTTTTAGGTTTATCAAGCCTGAAATCGCGGACTGGGATAGATCTGATGGTTCACCGAAAGAGCCACCATTGCTTTACCCAATTAACTTGGCTCCACGAGCATTATTGCTATGCCTTTCTTCATTCTCGAGTTGCTATAAAAGGAGGAGTTAATGCAGAGAAGATTAACACTCTTACATAATTGTCTTTTCGTATTTTAATCACTCTACCACACTCATCTTCTTCTCCCTCACTCCAACGAAAATGACCTCCTCTCCTATTCGCGCTTTCTCGGCCGAAATTTTGGCCCAGTGGGAAAAACTCTATAACCTCCTCGGTCGAGGCTATGCTCATATAGCCGATCACCCAGAAACTGAAGATGAAATCCGTATTTTGCTCGTGGAAATAGACACCACCTCCATCGAGGGCACTAATTTAGAGAGGGAATATAGAATCTTCCCAACCCTCTTTATAAACTTTTTAGAGACTTACCGTGTCGCTCATCGAAAAGCTACCGTGGCTCACGTTTTGCGAGCTCGCTATGAGGATCGGTCCAACTGCTTGGTGTTGGCCAACCTTGTGGCCGATAGTCACAGAAAGGCTGTTGAGTTCGCCAACAAGCGAGTCTCGATGTTGCTTCGCGAGAGGGGAAATTTGGTGGAGCGCTTGGCCTTATCCCTGACCACCTATGAGCACGACCGTCGTAATGTCGTGTTGAAGTTTCAATGTGAGTGGCAGGAAGAAAGGCTTGACAGCATTACCGCGGATATAGCCCATGGGAGAGGACTAGTTCGGGACCTGGAAATAGCCGCCGAAGATCACGGGACCAAGGTTGCCGATCTTAAATGGGAATGTAAACGCCTTCTTCTTAAGCTTGCAGATCTCGAGTCTCGAGGTGGTGAGTATAAGCAAAGCATCAATAATATGGAGGGCCAACTAGGTTCCTTTGTGATGCTAATTAGGGCTCATTGCGGTTTTATGTTTCCACCCCGATGATTTGTATGATCTGCTTTTAAGGTCCCTCGATTGAGCGAAATGAATGAAAGCTCTAATGTGTGTGTCTCAACTTCTGTATGGCTGACTTTCTCGAACACCTGACCACTCTCAACCTAGGCAAGCTGCGCTTTGACATTGATGATTCGAGCGTGTACATCTTGATTTTTTAATCTTGCTTATGATCGGATAAAGGAACCTCCCACCGCGATTATCCACAAAAAGACTTCTCTTCTCTACTTGTTTTTAACCTGTTTCAAATGAAAAGACAGAATCAGAAGAAAGAATTTGAAAAATAAAGCATAAATCCTTTCAATTTTATGCTTACTTGTGATTAATAGGGATAAGAGCTTTTACAAGGATTTTGGCCTTGTGCAAAAGCTTTTATCAATATTCCTCAAAGGAAAGCATATCATTGAAAGAAATGTAATTCACGATAATCGCCTTTGATCAATTCCAAGAAAATCAATGGAATGTTCAAAAGTACACAATTACGATGTGTTTTAAATTCAATTGAAGATACGATATCCAAATTAAAGCTGTTTGCTAAGAACGAGAGTAATTTGGATATCTATCTTTTCATTAAATTTGAAAAACACGAATACTCTTGATCAATTATTGTGGATTACCAATGATGCAAAACATGCATGAACCAATTCAAGTTTATAGTTCCTTCTGGCGAAATTGGGATTGTATTGCCCTATACGGCCAAAAGGTTGTATAAGACTTCCAATTTCAATTTCATCCAAAGGAATTATAAAATTGATTTTGGAGTATTCGAGTGATTAGAAGAAATGCCACTATCACATTCCAATGACAAGTCAATAGAAATACAACAAATTTCAATCTGAATGTATATAAACACAAATAGATGCCTAATACAGTCAATCTAAGGGATCAGATAGAGAGGATCTCAGCAAAATAAATCCTATACAAGAAGGCTAGAAATGAAAAATAAAACAAAGGAATGTGATGTTAATACTTAGGCTCTTCTTGTCCACTTGGCGCTCGTAATGGGATGACACCATCTTCATCTTCCATCAAGAACATTGGGAGGAAAACACACATATCTATCCTCAAAATGGCATTTAATCCAATCACCGGAATTATGCAATGAATATAATGATTAAGAGCTGTAACAAGTTCGAGGGATAGAAAAGTCTTACCAACCAAACTTAAGAGAAAATCAAGCTTCTCTGTATTTTTTGCAGTGTTAGGTATACTAACCTTCCATAGACAAACGCATGAGACAAGTGAGGGAAAACTCCTAAAAATCAAAAGATAGGGCTTGGTACCTAAAGCCAAGGTTCTCACCTCGAATTCTGGGAAGAGCCGATTCCATTGCACAACTATCGTTGCATTGGGACTCAATCCATAGTTCGAAGTGAGCGGAATTGAAAAGTGGATTACCCCATGTTTTTCCTCACGGAGATTCCATTTTCAATTCCTTCTATTGTGTTCCTAAAGAGGGCGCCTGGGGTTTTAGGCGCAATTGTGTGTATTCATTGTGTCGTGCTAAAGCAATAGACATGCATTTTATTTAACAATCACCGCTTCAATATAAACATCCACACAATCATACATCCAAAACTCCTGCCTGCATAAAACAAAGTTAACAAGCACTTCACCCCTTATTTCTCCCATCTACAAAAACATCTAACACATTCGTTAGCATATACACCTCACTTTCGAGAGCATCTGCATAAAATTAGGTTAGAAGAATCAATCAACTTTTTAATCGGCTCAAGTCCACTAAATGGTTAAGAACCAGTCCCCAGTGGAGTCGCCAGTCTGTCGCGACCCTCTTGAGGTTGTCAGGCTCTCGAGGGCTAATGGGCCGTCCTGTCTGGTCGGACGCGGGCCTCTCCCAAGGCCCATTACCCAAATCGCAACGGAGGTATGCGTGATCGACTTTCAGTGTGGTCTAGTGACATGTGCTAAGTGTGCATGCCATGGAGTCGCCACCAATCATTTTTTTAGAGTGTGATTGGACCACCCAATCGAATAGTTGGGAGTTTCTATTCAATTCTGCGAGAACCAGAGAAATGGTTTCGGGGTCTTAGTTACACCAACTGTCAGAGTTGACGCCCTTTCGGTACCTAAGTTGACTGAATTTTCTAGCCTGAGATTCATGCGGATGAGTAAGGTATGAACCCTAAATCTAAAAATTCATGCAGATAGGAGTGATTATCCTAGCAATCACAATCAGTAATAAAATGCGCAACTCAAGAAATCTAGATATGCAAATAAATCACATGACATTCCTAGTAAGGCCCTATTTATCAATCACAGCTCAAGAATGATTTAGCTGTCCTAGCCATTCTACACACGATCTAACCTAAGAAAAGCATTAGGAAGCATCGAAGGAGTTCGAGAGTACTCACATTGGGTTCGTCGTGCCCTGATTTGGTCTTGGACGAGCTATCGAGCTCATGCCGACCCGATTATATTTAGGGATCCACTCGGCGTTTTACATCATGAAATCATGTGAAACAAAAACGAAAATATTCAGCAAGGGGAATTTATTGTAGATGGTGGTCGATCTAATTGGACGTCAAGACTAAAAAATATGTAGAAATTTACAAATTAAAATACTCGAATGACATTTTTTTGCCAAATTCAACTCTATGCGTCGTGAAGAAATACATGCAATTGAACTTGAATTTTGACTATTTATGAGTTCAAAATGAAAAGGAAATTAAAATAAAAATATTGACTATTTTTCTATATTTTTACGACATCGAACGCTATTTTTCTTCATTTTTCATGTATTTTTCTATTTTTGGAAAATATTAAAAAATATGACAAATTATTTTTTTTTATCAAAAATGGTTCCTTTAGCTTGGTCAAGGCTACCAAAAATGATTTTTTAATTTTTTTTTAACTTTTTATAGATTTTTATGAATTTTTAAAAAATAAACTATGAAAGACTGATCAAAAATCAGGTGTCAACAGCCCTATCTTTTGATTTTTAGGAGTTTTCCCTCACTTGTCTCATGCGTTTGTCTATGGAAGGTTAGTATACCTAACACTGCAAAAAATACAGATAAGCTTGATTTTCTCTTAAGTTTGGTTGGTAAGATTTTTCTATCCCTCGAACTTGTTACAGCTCTTAATCATTATATTCATTGCATAATTCCGGTGATTGGATTAAATGTCATTTTGAGGATAGATATGTGTGTTTTCCTCCCAATGTTCTTGATGGAAGATGAAGATGGTGTCATCCCATTACGAGCGCCAAGTGGACAAGAAGAGCCTACTATGGACATCATTGAGGTATCATCTAATGAAGATGACGATTTGGAATAGGTGATCCTGAAGTCACGTCTCAAAGATCGAAACTGGGGCATCTCTAAGTATTAAGATCACATTCCTTTGTTTTATTTTTCATTTCTAGCCTTCTTGTATAGGATTTATTTTGCTGAGATCCTCTCTATCTGATCCCTTAGATTGATTGTATTAGGGATATATTTGTGTTTATATACATTCAGATTGAAATTTGTTGTATTTCTATTGACTTGTCATTGGAATGTGATAGTGGCATTTATTCTAATCACTCGAATACTCCAAAATCAATTTTATAATTCCTTTGGATGAAATTGAAATTGGAAGTCTTATACAACCTTTTGGCCGTATAGGGCAATACAATCCCAATTTCGCCAGAAGGAACTATAAACTTGAATTGGTTCATGCATGTTTTGCATCATTGGTAATCCACAATAATTGATCAAGAGTATTCGTGTTTTTCAAATTTAATGAAAAGATAGATATCCAAATTACTTTCGTTCTTAGCAAACAGCTTTAATTTGGATACCGTATCTTCAATTGAATTTAAAACACATCGTAATTGTATACTTTTGAACATTCCATTGATTTTCTTGGAATTGATCAAAGGCGATTATCGTGAATTACATTCCTTTCAATGATATGCTTTCCTTTGAGGAATATTGATAAAAGCTTTTGCACAAGGCCAAAACCCTTGTAAAAGCTCTTATCCCTATTAATCACAAGTAAGCATAAAATTGAAAGGATTTATACTTTATTTTTCAAATTCTTTCTTCTGATTCTGCCTTTTCATTTGAAACAGGTTAAAAACAAGTAGAGAAGAGAAGTCTTTTTGTGGATAATCGCGGTGGGAGGTTCCTTTATCCGATCATAAGCAAGATTAAAAAATCAAGATGTACACGCTCGAATCATCAATGTCAAAGCGCAGCTTGCCTAGGTTGAGAGTGGTCAGGTGTTCGAGAAAGTCAGCCATACAGAAGTTGAGACACACACATTAGAGCTTTCATTCATTTCGCTCAATCGAGGGACCTTAAAAGCAGATCATACAAATCATCGGGGTGGAAACATAAAACCGCAATGAGCCCTAATTAGCATCACAAAGGAACCTAGTTGGCCCTCCATATTATTGATGCTTTGCTTATACTCACCACCTCGAGACTCGAGATCTGCAAGCTTAAGAAGAAGGCGTTTACATTCCCCTTTAAGATCGGCAACCTTGGTCCCGTGATCTTCGGCGGCTATTTCCAGGTCCCGAACTAGTCCTCTCCCATGGGCTATATCCGCGGTAATGCTGTCAAGCCTTTCTTCCTGCCACTCACATTGAAACTTCAACACGACATTACGACGGTCGTGCTCATAGGTGGTCAGGGATAAGGCCAAGCGCTCCACCAAATTTGCCCTCTCGCGAAGCAACATCGAGACTCACTTGTTGGCGAACTCAACAGCCTTTCTGTGACTATCGGCCACAAGGTTGGCCAACACCAAGCAGTTGGACCGATCCTCATAGCGAGCTCGCAAAACGTGAGCCACGGTAGCTTTTCGATGAGCGACACGGTAAGTCTCTAAAAAGTTTATAAAGAGGGTTGGGAAGATTCTATATTCCCTCTCTAAATTAGTGCCCTCGATGGAGGTGGTGTCTATTTCCACGAGCAAAATACGGATTTCATCTTCAATTTCTGGGTGATCGGCTATATGAGCATAGCCTCGACCGAGGAGGTTATAGAGTTTTTCCCACTGGGCCAAAATTTCGGCCGAGAAAGCGCGAATAGGAGAGGAGGTCATTTTCGTTGGAGTGAGGGAGAAGAAGATGAGTGTGGTAGAGTGATTAAAATACGAAAAGGCAATTATGTAAGAGTGTTAATCTTCTCTGCATTAACTCCTCCTTTTATAGCAACTCGAGAATGAAGAAAGGCATAGCAATAATGCTCGTGGAGCCAAGTTAATTGGGTAAAGCAATGGTGGCTCTTTCGGTGAACCATCAGATCTGTCCCAGTCCGCGATTTCAGGCTTGATAAACCTAAAAAAGTTGTAAAAAGATATGTCGGTGTCACCATATTAAAATTGAACGGGAGTTAAGCGCAACTATCGAAAAAAGTTGTGAAAGGATTTGGCTGTCCCATCATATTAAAAAACTGAGCGAGAGGCGAGCGTAGTTCCACCTTTTTGAAAATAAGTGGGAGACAGACATGGATATCGAGAAAAGGAAACCGATTTGGTGTCCCTCCACGTTGAAAAGAAGAAAGAAGACGACAAAGCGGGAAATACGAAATCTTGGGAGCAACGCTTGCCTGATGATCTTCATCCATGTTTAAAGAACGTTTCATGGGCATACAGAACCACTCAAAAGAAAATTTAGAGAGAGTGAGCATACATGAGAGAGTAGAAAACCCTGAGTGAGCAAAAATTGATCGAACATTTTTCGATCCAACATGTTTGAGGGTTACCATCAGTTGCTAGAGGCGACTGATCCAAAAATCTCAGAAAATGAACTACTGAGAGATCTCGAAGATTCTAGGATGGCGTCTGGTACAAGAACCACAGAACCCAACCCTTTCGGCAACGAAGTTCAGGATCTCAGCAGCGACGACAACAGCAGCAGCGATGGTCAATCCCGGAAAAGGAAACGTCGCCAGTGCCACACTCAGAATGAAATCCAAGAGCTTGAAGCTTTCTTTAGTGAATGCCCTCTCCCGAACATGAAACAAAGAAATGAATTGGGCCAGAAGCTAGGGATGAAACCTTTGAGGGTCAAGTTTTGGTTTCAAAATAAGCGAGCCAAATTGAGGGCTCAACACAGACGTCAAGAACTTGCGATTCTAAAGGAGGAAAACGAAAAGCTTCGAGCGGAGAACATGAGGTATAAGAAAGCTCCCAGCACTATCGCTTGCCTTAATTGCGGTGGCCCTATCACTCTCGGCGAAATGTTCCTTGATAAGCCTTATATGAGGATTGAAAATGCTCATTCACCACCCCACTCCCTCGAACCATCTTCGATACAATCGGATTTTGTTGGAGATATGCATGAACAAATCAATTCTACGAAGTCAATACCGATGCCTTCTAAAGGATGTGATATGCGTCACCATGATTGGAGTTTCCTTAACGATGAGCTTACTATCACGACCGACCAATCCAAAGCTGATGAATTCCCTCCACAACAATTTCCGGCTCGATCAAATCCTACTGGAAATAGGCCAGAGAGCAATAGCCAAGTTGTCAACACTGTTCCGGGTCGCAAGAAGACGAGGGTCAATTGGTCCCCCGAGCTTCATCTCAAGTTCCTTAGTGCGGTTCAGCAACTAGGGATCAACTCAGCATATCCAACGCGCATACTTGAGATCATGAACATACCAGGACTCACTAAAGATGGAGTCGCGAGTCACCTCAAGAGCTACAGAAGGGCGCTAAGACAGCGCCACACAGCACTGAACCTGAAAGAACTCAACTTGTGCCTAAACACTAGGCATGGCTATAACTATAATGCCCCTGAAGTAAGAAATACCCTGCTGAATCTAGGCACCGACCAAGCTGGTAGCAGCACCATCGACTACTTGGGCGCTAATCAGAATATTCCCCCGAATCATCTCAGCACCCCTCAAGAGTATATGCCACAAGTGCAGCAGGTACGAACTCCTTGGTTTGAGCAGCAACTTTTCGCTAGTGCTCTTCCTATCCCCGATCAACATATTGCGCCTAGTGTTCAAAGATCTGCCCGGCTTGGGCATATGATTTCGGAAGATCAAGCGGGCGGATGCTCTGAGGATTTTTGTTTCTTCCATTCCCAAATGGAAGGTGCTTTTGATAGTGAACCGATCAATCATCCTCTTATAATCTCGAGCAACGACGAAGGTTCTAGCTCGAAGAATCAGATAGCTCACAACAGAAACAGGAATCCTTCAACGCCAAGCGATGATGGTCAACCCGAATATCAGTTGCTCGAAGAATCAAAAGATTTCCTTGATGAGGAGCTCCATATCTGGATCGATCAGTTTAAAACTGATGGACTTATGAAGTTATGATCCAAAATGACGATTATATGTCTGATTCATGGTGTAACTGGCTGATCACCGAGAATCCTCAAGGGAACTAGGCACATGTGACTGGATGTATCATTAATCTTTCTGTCATAAAGTCTCCATGCAAGATAATCTTCCTTAATGCCTAGAGTTAATCTGGGGCAGCGATCAGTACTACCTGCGAGCATCATCATGCTTGAGTGCGACAATCCCTTGTTAGATTAGAGTCGAGGCGAATCAATTGAACGCCACGAAGAAAAACATTTAAAGGCTTCACATAGGAAAATGCGAGCAAAAGCCCGAGCGAGCTCAAAGACGGTTAGCTCTGTATCGTTCTAAGGGACCTTTAGTCGTTATGAACTCTAAATTGAGCTTGTTTCATTCTCGATGGGGGTCGCTAACTGCTTCAAGAATTTTATAACAAAAAACGAACCTAGGGACGCCAATAGTGATGTGTCCTGGTAGTCAGTGAAATGGAAGTGGTACGAAACGTCAGGAGTTCGATCTCGGGATTGAAAAATCATTTTATCAGTTGGTCTATCACCCGATGAAGTTCAAAGAGATTCGACGCAGATGACTATAGAACTTGGGGCAATTCGAAAATCATCGATTCATTTTCATCAAGCGGCGAAGTTGGTATTGTAAAATGTGAAGCATGCAAATGACAAATCCGAAGCAGAAGGAGATGAATCATGATTCGCTTATCCAAGGTCGGGATTTCAACCTTCGACTAAAGCCAAATCTAGGATGAGTTTTTGATGTTGCCCACTCGACAAAACCCATCTCCACTGAAAATAGGGGCAAACCATTCATACATTCGGAAAGCATGTCGAAGCCGAAGACATCAAATTCATCGTTTAATCCGTGGGGCAAGTCCCTGAAGCGATAGTTATCATCCGCAGAGCGTAATGGAATCCATCCTTTCAATGTAAAACGCATTTGGCCGCGGAGCCACCCATTTGGTAAAAAGAACGTATCGTTCCTAAATGATTTTCAATCAGATGCGAGGATAATGTTCTCTCATTTTCCTCTCAGGTGATGAACAGAGACGAGGCACCCAAGAAGCCATGCATTCAAATAACATAACAGTGCATGAAACATGCCCAAAAAGATGAATGAATCTCCTCCGACGTAAATCCTCGAGGTGGATTCGTTGCCCAACCAGACGAAGAAATCATGGCCACAAGTTTGAGGGCCGGCTTCTACAATCTGCACATTGGCATGCATAATGGAATTCAAATCAAGAGTAAAGTAGTATTGTCCCAATTTGTTTTGAATTTGGAAACCCAAAATAATGCTTAATATTTATCCTTGGCAGGAGCTCGCCATCAGGGCAGACATGTAAGTTTCATTTTTCTCCAAAAACCAAGAAGTCGAAAGAACTTTAGAACACCTAACAATCTTGTGTTACTATGTGAAGTGCAGATTTTCACAACCCTTGTACACTCGTTGGAGCATATGACCAAGGGTAAGATGTATCGTTCCAATTTTTGTAAAGTTTTAGAATATATGATGACATATCCCTTTTATATTTCCAGGATCTCCAGCCTCGATGGGCAGGTAAGTATCCCTTTTCCCAATTCATTGGAGATTAAAAACTTTCAGAATTAATTCGATTCTCACATCTAAAAAGACATAGAATTCTTACTTCATTGTGTCGCGACCCTCTTGAGGTTGTCGGGCTCTCGAGGGCTAATGGGCCGTCCTGTCTGGTCGGACGCGGGCCTCTCCCAAGGCCCATTACCCAAATCGCAACGGAGGTATGCGTGATCGACTTTCAGTATGGTCTAGTGACATGTGCTAAGTGTGCATGCCATGGAGTCGCCACCAATCATTTTTTTAGGGTATGATTGGACCACCCAATCGAATAGTTGGGAGTTTCTATTCAATTCTGCGAGAACCAGAGAAATGGTTTCGGGGACTTAGTTACACCAACTGTCAGAGTTGACGCCCTTTCGGTACCTAAGTTGACTAAATTTTCTAGCCTGAGATTCATGCGGATGAGTAAGGTATGAACCCTAAATCTAGAAATTCATGTAGATAAGAGTGATTATCCTAGCAATCACAATCAGTAATAAAATGCCCAACTCAAGGAATCTAGATATGCAAATAAATCACATGGCATTCCTAGTAATGTCCTATTTATCAATCACAGCTCAAGAATGATTTAGCTGTCCTAGCCATTCTACACACGATCTAACCTAAGAAAAGCATTAGGAAGCATCGAAGGAGTTCGAGAGTACTCACATGGGGTTCGCCGTGCCCTGGTTTGGTCTTGGATGAGCTATCGAGCTCATGCCGACCCGATTATATTTGGGGATCCACTCGGCGTTTTACACCATGAAATCATGTGAAACAAAAACGAAAATATTCAGCAAGGGGCATTTATTGTAGATGGTGGTCGATCTAATTGGACGTCAAGACTAAAAAAGATGTAGAAATTTACAAATTAAAATACTCGAATGACATTTTTTTGCCAAATTCAACTCTATGCGTCGTGAAGAAACACATGCAATTGAACTTAAATTTTGACTATTTATGAGTTCAAAATGTAAAAGAAATTAAAATAAAAATATTGACTATTTTTCTATATTTTTACGACATCGAACGCTATTTTTCTTCATTTTTCATGTATTTTTCTATTTTTGGAAAATATTAAAAAATATTAAAAAATATGAAAAATTATTTTTTTATCAAAAATGGTTCCTTTAGCTTGGTCAAGGCTACCAAAGATGATTTTTTAATTTTTTTAACTTTTTATATATTTTTTATGAATTTTTTAAAAATAAACTATGAAAGACTGATAAAAAATCAGGTGTCAACAGCTGCCCCTCTTTGAGAGGAATTTCGTCAGAGGTTTCTCTCAAAGACAAGGTGACACCTGTGTTCCGATCAACTCGACTGGGAAAAGAAAAGAAATCATGACATCCAATTTTCATGCCCATCAATGTGTGCTTTTCCTTAAAAAGAGATGTGCTCATTCAATTCCCTGATATGATGTAAGAAAGTTAAGGAGTAGATAGACTTCCCTGCCCCTTACCTGCCGAATGCTTGCGGCATTTGCTGTGTCTGATGGGTTCAAGTAGATTCCTAAGGACTTGTCATCGGAGTGTCCTGGGGATGTTAAGCTCTGACCTGTATGGTAGGTCAAACCATAATGGGATTCCTAACTGATAGGAACCTAAGGAAGACGCATCCCACATTTGGGAATTTGCCAAGGGTTTTGATCCGTGTGGTGGACTAAACTAGAAATGGCTTGCCTAATGTAAGGCTTATTAGGGAAAACGACTCCTCCCGCGTTCGGGATTCATCAAGGTTTTGATCCGTATGGTGGATCGGACCATTGGGTTGATCCTTCAGGCGGTCTCTACCAGTCCTTTGACCCTTCAGGCGGTTTCTACCATTCATTGACCCTTCATGCGGTTTCTACCATTGAGTTGACCCTTCAGGCGGTTTCTACCATTGGTTGACCCTTCAGGCGGTTTCTACCATACATTGACCCTTCAGGCGGTTTCTACCATTGTTTTGACCCTTCAGGCGGTTTCTACCATTGGTTGACCCTTCAGGCGGTTTCTACCATACATTGACCCTTCAGGCGGTTTCTACCATTGTGTTGACCCTTCAGGCGGTTTCTACCATTGATTGACCCTTCAGGCGGTTTCTACCATTGAGTTGACCCTTCAGGCGGTTTCTACCATTTATGAGATTCCAAATTGATATGAATCAAAGGATGACGTACCCGCTCTTCGGGGCTAGTACGCTCTTCGGGGCTAGTCGGAGACTCGATCATTCTGTGGATCGGTCTTAGAAAAGATTTGCCTACTAAAAGGCTTCACCTAAGGATGACGCACCCAGTCTTTGGGGTGGCCAAAAGTCCTGCAGAAAGCTTAGACCTGAAAAAATTTTCCTCGCCAAGAAGATATTAGTAATCTTTGGGAAGACAATAATTGTCTAACTGACAAAATTCTACGACTTAAGTTTTAGTCATGAAATGTGCATTTTGATTGTTGGAGGTTATCCAAAACATTCCTGCCATATACAGATGTGATCATAAATTCCTTGCACGGAAACTCTAGATCAAACAATTTGAAAATTTCAAAAAGAGTTTGCTCAAAACATCCATTGGAGTATTTCTCACCCAAGAAGGCTCCTCACTGCTCTGTGATAATGATCTTTAATAGGGAAAGTGCTCAATTTCCTACCGACCTGTGCCTGGGTTTCAGGATCATTCGCAACGCATACATTTCGACCGATCAGGAGGTCTTTCACGGGACCGTAGTGTTAGGCTTGGATATCGGTTTCCAAGGGGGACTCACTTTTGAGTCAAGGCCGTTGAACGAAATTTTTCACTATCTGATCCGGGTTTACAAGTCAAGAACCCTGCAAAATGAGAAAGAAATAGTCTTGCTCGTACTTCTTTGAGCTAAGTTATACATTAACCCAAGTGTCTTAGTCAGATAAGACTACTTCAGGGTTGTAACATTGGAAGGATTGGGGACCGAAAAAGGCTTATTTTTTGCCCAGAAATTGTGAAGGGTTTGACATTGGTGATCATTGCAAATTTGCCACATGTCCTTCGAAGAACATCTCCATTTCTTGAAGTGTACACTCCTCTTTTAGAGCGCACAAGGATGTTTAAAAGCGTCTCTTGTTACATTAAGAGACCGTCTGTTTGTGTGTTTGCAATTTGAGCACGACAACATTTGGAGAGTAGTCATCTTGATCTAACTCCTTTGCAGGGTCTTTTCATCGTCTCTCTAGACTTTACTGGGGATATTTTGAATAGACATCAGCCTTGCTTTTTACCAGGCACTTTGCTTTTTCTTGATGTCTACGGATTTTTCTTTTCCCCCTTTTTTTAATCCCGTGTTTTTCTTTTCTTTTGGAGCTAGGATTTTCGGCAATCATGCTAGATATGCAACTTAAACTTTGGCACGCTTCCATTCCTAGAGTGATGTTGCCTTTGCTTTGGAATATGCAATGATCACCAATAGGTTGATGAAATGAATTTGCTGGCTCAACTTGGTTGTGCAAAGGATAACAGTGTGTAGGATAGAGAAATGAATCATTCTCGTCATCCTATGACACTTGGATTATCATATAAACAACACACAAAGATTTATGTTAGTCCGAGCAAGAAAATTTCTAACCGTTTACTTTCTGATACTGTTGGACTAACCTTCATTTGCCCCAATGTGGGGTGGTTCTTGACAGGGTTGAGAATGAAAATCGCCGTTCAATGGGGTTCTCAATGGGCATCTGTAGTGTTTGGAATGAAGAAATAAATGCCTCTGTCATCTCGATCCATGTAATCGTTGCGAATGACCCTTATATCCATAGGTTAAGGTTTCGCTATCATTTCCAATCTCCTCATCTCTCAAGTGTGTATGGGACGTGTTTGGATTAGGCTCGCTTCTCTTATGAGAAAATACCCTTTTGAACAGTTCAAACGACTCTTATTGGAAAAATTCATTTCATTTCATCAAGATTTATCCTTCAAAGGGATTTTATGATGCACCATACATGTGTAATTCATGTTCAGACAATCTCATGTTTTAAAACATGAATGTCAATGAAGTAAGAATTCTATGTCTTTTTAGATGTGAGAATCGAATTAATTCTGAAAGTTTTTAATCTCCAATGAATTGGGAAAAGGGATACTTACCTGCCCATCGAGGCTGGAGATCCTGGAGATATAAAAGGGATATGTCATTGTATATTCTAAAACTTTACAAAAATTGGAACGATACATCTTACCCTTGGTCATATGCTCCAACGAGTGTACAAGGGTTGTGAAAATCTGCACTTCACATAGTAACACAAGATTGTTGGGTGTTCTAAAGTTCTTTCGACTTCTTGGTTTTTGGAGAAAAATGAAACTTACATGTCTGCCTTGATGGCGAGCTCCTGCCAAGGATAAATATTAAGCATTATTTTGGGTTTCCAAATTCAAAACAAATTGGGACGATACTACTTTACTCTTGATTTGAATTCCTTCTGCATGCCAATGTGCGGATTGTAGAAGCCGGCCCTCAAGCTTGTGGCCATGATTTCTTCGTCTGGTTGGGCAACGAATCCACCTCGAGGATTTACGTCGGAGGAGATTCATTCATCTTTTTGGGCGTGTTTCATGCACTGTTTTGTTATTTGAATGCATGGCTTCTTGGGTGTCTCATCTCTGTTCATCACCTGAGAGGAAAATGAGAGAACATTATCCCCGCATCTGATTGAAAATCATTTAGGAACGATACGTTCTTTTTACCAAATGGGTGGCTCCGCGGCCAAATGTGTTTTACATTGAAAGGATGGATTCCATTACGCTCTCCGGATGATAACTATCGCTTCGGGGACTTGCCCCACGGATCAAACGATGAATTTGATGTCTTCGGCTTCGACATGCTTTCCAGATGTAGGAATGGTTTGCCTCCATTTTCAGTGGAGATGGGTTTTGTCGAGTGGGCAAGATCAAAAACTCATCCTAGATTTGGCTTTAGTCGAAGGTTGAAATCCCGACCTTGGATAAGCGAATCATGATTCATCTCCTTCTGCTTCGGATTTGTCATTTGCGTGCTTCACATTTTACAATACCAACTTCGCCGCTTGATGAAAATGAATCGATGATTTTCGAATTGCCCCAAGTTCTATAGTCATCTGCGTCGAATCTCTTTGAACTTCATCGGGTGATAGACAAACTGATAAAATGATTTTTCAATCCTGAGATCGAACTCCTGACGTTTCGTACCACTTCCAGTTCACTGACTACCAGGACAAAGCACTATTGGCGTCCCTAACTGGTTCGTTTTTTGTTATAAAATTCTTGAAGCAGTTAGCGACCCCCATCGAGAATGAAACAAGCTCAATTTAGAGTTCATAACGACTAAAGGTCCCTTAGAACGATACAGAGCTAACCGTCTTTGAGCTCGCTCGGGCTTTTGCTCGCATTTTCCTATGTGAAGCCTTTAAATGTTTTTCTTCGTGGCGTTCAATTGATTCGCCTCGACTCTTATCTAACAAGGGATTGTTGTACTCAAGCATGATGATGCTCGCAGGTAGTACTGATCGCTGCCCCAGATTAACTCTAGGCATTAAGGAAGATTATCTTGCATGGAAGACTTTATGACAGAAAGATTAATGATACATCCATTCACATGTGCTTAGTTCCCTTGAGGATTCTCGGTGATCAGCCAGCTACACCATGAATCAGACATATAATCGTCATTTTGGATCATAACTTCATAAGTCCATCAGTTTTAAACTGATCGATCCAGATATGGAGCTCCTCATCAAGGAAATCTTTTGATTCTTCGAGCAACTGATATTCGGGTTGACCATCATCGCTTGGCGTTGAAGGATTCCTGTTTCTGTTGTGAGCGATCTGATTCTTCGAGCTAGAACCTTCGTCGTTGCTCGAGATTATAAGAGGATGATTGATCGGTTCACTATCAAAAGCACCTTCCATTTGGGAATGGGAGAAACAAAAATCCTCAAAGCATCCGCCCGCTTGATCTTCCGAAATCATATGCCCAAGCCGGGCAGATCTTTGAACACTAGGCGTAATATGTTGATCGGGGATAGGAAGAGCACTAGCGAAAAGTTGCTGCTCAAACCAAGGAGTTCGTACCTGCTGCACTTGTGGCATATACTCTTGAGGGGTGCTGAGATGATTCGGGGGAATATTCTGATTAGCGCCCAAGTAGTCGATGGTGCTGCTACCAGCTTGGTCGGTGCCTAGATTCGGCAGGGTATTTCTTACTTCAGGGGCATTGTAGTTATAGCCATGCCTAGTGTTTAGGCACAAGTTGAGTTCTTTCAGGTTCAGTGCTGTGTGGCGCTGTCTTAGCGCCCTTCTGTAGCTCTTGAGGTGACTCGCGACTCCATCTTTAGTGAGTCCTGGTATGTTCATGATCTCAAGTATGCGCGTTGGATATGCTGAGTTGATCCCTAGTTGCTGAACCGCACTAAGGAACTTGAGATGAAGCTCGGGGGACCAATTGACCCTCGTCTTCTTGCGACCCGGAACAGTGTTGACAACTTGGCTATTGCTCTCTGGCCTATTTCCAGTAGAATTTGATCGAGCCAGAAATTGTTGTGGAGGGAATTCATCAGCTTTGGATTGGTCGGTCGTGATAGTAAGCTCATCGTTAAGGAAACTCCAATCATGGTGACGCATATCACATCCTTTAGAAGGCATCGATATTGACTTCGTAGAATTGATTTGTTCATGCATATCTCCAACAAAATCCGATTGTATCGAAGATGGTTCGAGGGAGTGGGGTGGTGAATGAGCATTTTCAATCCTCATACAAGGCTTATCAAGGAACATTTCACCGAGAGTGATAGGGCCACCGCAATTAAGGCAAGCGATAGTGCTGGGAGCTTTCTTATACCTCATGTTCTCCGCTCGAAGCTTTTCGTTTTCCTCCTTTAGAATCGCAAGTTCTTGACGTCTGTGTTGAGCCCTCAATTTGGCTCGCTTATTTTGAAACCAAAACTTGACCCTCAAAGGTTTCATCCCTAGCTTCTGGCCCAATTCATTTCTTTGTTTCATGTTTGGGAGAGGGCATTCACTAAAGAAAGCTTCAAGCTCTTGGATTTCATTCTGAGTGTGGCACTGGCGACGTTTCCTTTTCCGAGATTGACCATCGCTGCTGCTGTTGTCGTCGCTGCTGAGCTCCTGAACTTCTTTGCCGAAAGGGTTGGGTTCTGTGGTTCTGGTACCAGACGCCATCCTGGAATCTTCGAGATCTCTCAGTAGTTCATTTTCTGAGATTTTTGGATCAGTCGCCTCTAGCAACTGATGGTAACCCTCAAACATGTTGGATCGAAAAATGTTCGATCAATTTTTGCTCACTCAGGGTTCTCTACTCTCTCATGTATGCTCACTCTCTCTAAATTTTCTTTTGAGTGGTTCTGTATGCCCATGAAACGTTCTTTAAACATGGATGAAGATCGTCAAGCAAGCGTTGCTCCCAAGATTTCGTATTTCCCGCTTTGTCGTCTTCTTTCTTCTTTTCAACGTGGAGGGACACCAAATCGATTTCCTTTTCTCGATATCCATGTCTGTCTCCCACTTATTTTCAAAAAGGTGGAACAACGCTCGCCTCCTGCTCAGTTTTTTAATATGATGGGACCGCCAAATCCTTTCGCAACTTTTTTCGATAGTTGCGCTTAACTCCCGCTCAATTTTAATATGGTGACACCGACATATCTTTTTACAACTTTTTTAGGTTTATCAAGCCTGAAATCGCGGACTGGGACAGATCTGATGGTTCACCGAAAGAGCCACCACTGCTTTACCCAATTAACTTGGCTCCACGAGCATTATTGCTGTGCCTTTCTTCATTCTCGAGTTGCTATAAAAGGAGGAGTTAATGCAGAGAAGATTAACACTCTTACATAATTGCCTTTTCTTATTTTAATCACTCTACCACACTCATCTTCTTCTCCCTCACTCCAACGAAAATGACCTCCTCTCCTATTTGCGCTTTCTCGGCCGAAATTTTGGCCCAGTGGGAAAAACTCTATAACCTCCTCGGTCGAGGCTATGCTCATATAGCCGATCACCCAGAAACTGAAGATGAAATCCGCATTTTGCTCGTGGAAATAGACACCACCTCCATCGAGGGCACTAATTTAGAGAGGGAATATAGAATCTTCCCAACCCTCTTTATAAACTTTTTAGAGACTTACCGTGTCGCTCATCGAAAAGCTACCGTGGCTCACGTTTTGCGAGCTCGCTATGAGGATCGGTCCAACTGCTTGGTGTTGGCCAACCTTGTGGCCGATAGTCACAGAAAGGCTGTTGAGTTCGCCAACAAGCGAGTCTCGATGTTGCTTCGCGAGAGGGGAAATTTGGTGGAGCGCTTGGCCTTATCCCTGACCACCTATGAGCACGACCGTCGTAATGTCGTGTTGAAGTTTCAATGTGAGTGGCAGGAAGAAAGGCTTGACAGCATTACCGCGGATATAGCCCATGGGAGAGGACTAGTTCGGGACCTGGAAATAGCCGCCGAAGATCACGGGACCAAGGTTGCCGAGCTTAAAGGGGAATGTAAACGCCTTCTTCTTAAGCTTGCAGATCTCGAGTCTCGAGGTGGTGAGTATAAGCAAAGCATCAATAATATGGAGGGCCAACTTGGTTCCTTTGTGATGCTAATTAGGGCTCATTGCGGTTTTATGTTTCCACCCCGATGATTTGTATGGTCTGCTTTTAAGGTCCCTCGATTGAGCGAAATGAATGAAAGCTCTAATGTGTGTGTCTCAACTTCTGTATGGCTGACTTTCTCGAACACCTGACCACTCTCAACCTAGGCAAGCTGCGCTTTGACATTGATGATTCGAGCGTGTACATCTTGATTTTTTAATCTTGCTTATGATCGGATAAAGGAACCTCCCACCGCGATTATCCACAAAAAGACTTCTCTTCTCTACTTGTTTTTAACCTGTTTCAAATGAAAAGGCAGAATCAGAAGAAAGAATTTGAAAAATAAAGCATAAATCCTTTCAATTTTATGCTTACTTGTGATTAATAGGGATAAGAGCTTTTACAAGGGTTTTGGACTTGTGCAAAAGCTTTTATCAATATTCCTCAAAGGAAAGCATATCATTGAAAGGAATGTAATTCACGATAATCGCCTTTGATCAATTCCAAGAAAATCAATGGAATGTTCAAAAGTACACAATTACGATGTGTTTTAAATTCAATTGAAGATACGGTATCCAAATTAAAGCCGTTTGCTAAGAACGAGAGTAATTTGGATATCTATCTTTTCATTAAATTTGAAAAACACGAATACTCTTGATCAATTATTGTGGATTACCAATGATGCAAAACATGCATGAACCAATTCAAGTTTATAGTTCCTTCTGGCGAAATTGGGATTGTATTTCCCTATACGGCCAAAAGGTTGTATAAGACTTCCAATTTCAATTTCATCCAAAGGAATTATAAAATTGATTTTGGAGTATTCGAGTGATTAGAAGAAATGCCACTATCACATTCCAATGACAAGTCAATAGAAATACAACAAATTTCAATCTGAATGTATATAAACACAAATAGATCCCTAATACAATCAATATAAGGGATCAGATAGAGAGGATCTCAGCAAAATAAATCCTATACAAGAATGCCAGAAATGAAAATTAAAACAAAGGAATGTGATCTTAATACTTAGAGATGCCCCAGTTTCGATCTTTGAGACGTGACTTCAGGATCACCTATTCCAAATCGTCATCTTCATTAGATGATACCTCAATGATGTCCATAGCAGGCTCTTCTTGTCCACTTGGCGCTCGTAATGGGATGACACCATCTTCATCTTCCATCAAGAACATTGGGAGGAAAACACACCTATCTATCCTCAAAATGGCATTTAATCCAATCACTGGAATTATGCAATGAATATAATGATTAAGAGCTGTAACAAGTTCGAGGGATAGAAAAGTCTTACCAACCAAACTTAAGAGAAAATCAAGCTTCTCTGTATTTTTAGCAGTGTTAGGTATACTAACCTTCCATAGACAAACGCATGAGACAAGTGAGGGAAAACTCCTAAAAATCAAAAGATAGGGCTTGGTACCTAAAGCCAAGGTTCTCACCTCGAATTCTGGGAAGAGCCGATTCCATTGCACAACTATCGTTGCATTGGGACTCAATCCATAGTTCGAAGTGAGCGGAATTGAAAAGTGGATTACCCCATGTTTTTCCTCACGGAGATTCCATTTTCAATTCCTTCTATTGTGTTCCTAAAGAGGGCGCCTGGGGTTTTAGGCGCAATTGTGTGTATTCATTGTGTCGTGCTAAAGCAAAAGACATGCATTTTATTTAACAATCACCGCTTCAATATAAACATCCACACAATCATACATCCAAAACTCTTGCCTGCATAAAACAAAGTTAACAAGCACTTCACCCCTTATTTCTCCCGTCTACAAAAACATCTAACACATTCGTTAGCATATACACCTCACTTTCGAGAGCATCTGCATAAAATTAGGTTAGAAGAATCAATCAACTTTTTAATCGGCTCAAGTCCACTAAATGGTTAAGAACCAGTCCCCAGTGGAGTCGCCAGTCTGTCGCGACCCTCTTGAGGTTGTCGGGCTCTCGAGGGCTAATGGGCCGTCCTGTCTGGTCGGACGCGGGCCTCTCCCAAGGCCCATTACCCAAATCGCAACGGAGGTATGCGTGATCGACTTTCAGTATGGTCTAGTGACATGTGCTAAGTGTGCATGCCATGGAGTCGCCACCAATCATTTTTTTAGGGTATGATTGGACCACCCAATCGAATAGTTGGGAGTTTCTATTCAATTCTGCGAGAACCAGAGAAATGGTTTCGGGGACTTAGTTACACCAACTGTCAGAGTTGACGCCCTTTCGGTACCTAAGTTGACTAAATTTTCTAGCCTGAGATTCATGCGGATGAGTAAGGTATGAACCCTAAATCTAGAAATTCATGTAGATAAGAGTGATTATCCTAGCAATCACAATCAGTAATAAAATGCCCAACTCAAGGAATCTAGATATGCAAATAAATCACATGGCATTCCTAGTAATGTCCTATTTATCAATCACAGCTCAAGAATGATTTAGCTGTCCTAGCCATTCTACACACGATCTAACCTAAGAAAAGCATTAGGAAGCATCGAAGGAGTTCGAGAGTACTCACATGGGGTTCGCCGTGCCCTGGTTTGGTCTTGGATGAGCTATCGAGCTCATGCCGACCCGATTATATTTGGGGATCCACTCGGCGTTTTACACCATGAAATCATGTGAAACAAAAACGAAAATATTCAGCAAGGGGCATTTATTGTAGATGGTGGTCGATCTAATTGGACGTCAAGACTAAAAAAGATGTAGAAATTTACAAATTAAAATACTCGAATGACATTTTTTTGCCAAATTCAACTCTATGCGTCGTGAAGAAACACATGCAATTGAACTTAAATTTTGACTATTTATGAGTTCAAAATGTAAAAGAAATTAAAATAAAAATATTGACTATTTTTCTATATTTTTACGACATCGAACGCTATTTTTCTTCATTTTTCATGTATTTTTCTATTTTTGGAAAATATTAAAAAATATTAAAAAATATGAAAAATTATTTTTTTATCAAAAATGGTTCCTTTAGCTTGGTCAAGGCTACCAAAGATGATTTTTTAATTTTTTTAACTTTTTATATATTTTTTATGAATTTTTTAAAAATAAACTATGAAAGACTGATCAAAAATCAGGTGTCAACACATTGACATTCATGTTTTAAAACATGAGATTGTCTGAACATGAATTACACATGTATGGTGCATCACAAAATCCCTTTGAAGGATAAATCTTGATGAAATGAAATGAATTTTTCCAACAAGAGTCGTTTGAACTATTCAAAAGGGTATTTTCTCATAAGAGAAGCGAGCCTAATCCAAACACGTCCCATACACACTTGAGAGATGAGGAGATTGGAAATGATAGCGAAACCTTAACCTGTGGATATAAGGGTCATTCGCAACGATTACATGGATCGAGATGACAGAGGCATTTATTTCTTCATTCCAAACACTACAGATGCCCATTGAGAACCCCATTGAACGGCGATTTTCATTCTCATCCCTGTCAAGAACCACCCCACATTGGGGCAAATGAAGGTTAGTCCATCAGTATCAGAAAGTAAACGGTTAGAAATTTTCTTGCTCGGACTAACATAAATCTTTGTGTGTTGTTTATATGATAATCCAAGTGTCATAGGATGACGAGAATAATTCATTTCTCTATCCTACACACTGTTATCCTTTGCACAACCAAGTTGAGCCATTCATTTCATCAACCTATTGGTGATCATTGCATATTCCAAAGCAAAGGCAACATCACTCTAGGAATGGAAGCGTGCCAAAGTTTAAGTTGCATATCTAGCATGATTGCCGAAAATCCTAGCTCCAAAAGAAAAGAAAAACACGGGATTAAAAAAAGGGGGAAAAGAAAAATCCCTAGACATCAAGAAAAAGCAAAGTGCCTGGTAAAAAGCAAGGCTGATGTCTATTCAAAATATCCCCAGTAAAGTCTAGAGAGACGATGAAAAGACCCTGCAAAGGAGTTAGATCAAGATGACTACTCTCCAAATGATGTCGTGCTCAAATTGCAAACACACAAACAGACGGTCTCTTAATGTAACAAGAGACGCTTTTAAACATCCTTGTGCGCTCTAAAAGAGGAGTGTACACTTCAAGAAATGGAGATGTTCTTCGAATGACATGTGGCAAATTTGCAATGATCACCAATGTCAAACCCTTCACAATTTCTGGGCAAAAAATAAGCCTTTTTCGGTCTCCAATCCTTCCAATGTTACAACCCTGAAGTAGTCTTATCTGACTAAGACACTTGGGTTAATGTATAACTTAGCTCAAAGAAGTACGAGCAAGACTATTTCTTTCTCATTTTGCAGGGTTCTTGACTTGTAAACCCGGAGCAGATAGTGAAAAATTTCGTTCAACGGCCTTGACTCAAAAGTGAGTCCCCCTTGGAAACCGATATCCAAGCCTAACACTACGGTCCCGTGAAAGACCTCCTGATCGGTCGAAATGTATGCGTTGCGAATGATCCTGAAACCCAGGCACATGTCGGTAGGAAATTGAGCACTTTCCCTATTAAAGATCATTATCACAGAGCAGTGAGGAGCCTTCTTGGGTGAGAAATACTCCAATGGATGTTTTGAGCAAACTCTTTTTGAAATTTTCAAATTGTTTGATCTAGAGTTTCCGTGCAAGGAATTTATGATCACATCTGTATATGGCAGGAATGTTTTGGATAACCTCCAACAATCAAAATGCATATTTCATGACTAAAACTTAAGTCGTAGAATTTTGTCAGTTAGATAATTATTGTCTTCCCAAAGATTACTAATATCTTCTTGGCGAGGAAAATTTTTTCAGGTCTAAGCTTTTTGCAGGACTTTTGGCCACCCCAAAGACTGGGTGCGTCATCCTTAGGTGAAGCCTTTTAGTAGGCAAATCTTTTCTAAGACCGATCCACAGAATGATCGAGTCTCCGACTAGCCCCGAAGAGCGGGTACGTCATCCTTTGATTCATATCAATTTGGAATCTCATAAATGGTAGAAACCGCCTGAAGGGTCAACTCAACGGTAGAAACCGCCTGAAGGGTCAACACAATGGTAGAAACCGCCTGAAGGGTCAATGTATGGTAGAAACCGCCTGAAGGGTCAACCAATGGTAGAAACCGCCTGAAGGGTCAAAACAATGGTAGAAACCGCCTGAAGGGTCAATGTATGGTAGAAACCGCCTGAAGGGTCAACCAATGGTAGAAACCGCCTGAAGGGTCAAAACAATGGTAGAAACCGCCTGAAGGGTCAATGTATGGTAGAAACCGCCTGAAGGGTCAACCAATGGTAGAAACCGCCTGAAGGGTCAACTCAATGGTAGAAACCGCATGAATGGTCAATGAATGGTAGAAACCGCATGAAGGGTCAAAGGACTGGTAGAGACCGCCTGAAGGATCAACCCAATGGTCCGATCCACCATACGGATCAAAACCTTGATGAATCCCGAACGCGGGAGGAGTCGTTTTCCCTAATAAGCCTTACATTAGGCAAGCCATTTCTAGTTTAGTCCACCACACGGATCAAAACCCTTGGCAAATTCCCAAATGTGGGATGCGTCTTCCTTAGGTTCCTATCAGTTAGGAATCCCATTATGGTTTGACCTACCATACAGGTCAGAGCTTAACATCCCCAGGACACTCCGATGACAAGTCCTTAGGAATCTACTTGAACCCATCAGACACAGTAAATGCCGCAAGCATTCGGCAGGTAAGGGGCAGGGAAGTCTATCTACTCCTTAACTTTCTTACATCATATCAGGGAATTGAATGATCACATCTCTTTTTAAGGAAAAGCACACATTGATGGGCATGAAAATTGGATGTCATGATTTCTTTTCTTTTCCCAGTCGAGTTGATCGGAACACAGGTGTCACCTTGTCTTTGAGAGAAACCTCTGACGAAATTCCTCTCAAAGAGGGGCAGCTGTTGACACCTGATTTTTTATCAGTCTTTCATAGTTTATTTTTAAACAATTCATAAAAAATCTATAAAAAGTTAAAAAAAATTAAAAAATCATCTTTGGTAGCCTTGACCAAGCTAAAGGAACCATTTTGGATAAAAAATAATTTTTCATAATTTTTAATATTTTTTAATATTTTCCAAAAATAGAAAAATACATGAAAAATGAAGAAAAATAGCGTTCGCTGTCGTAAAAATATAGAAAAATAGTCAATATTTTTATTTTAATTTCTTTTACATTTTGAACTCATAAATAGTCAAAATTCAAGTTCAATTGCATGTGTTTCTTCACGACGCATAGAGTTGAATTTAGCAAAAAAATGTCATTCGAGTATTTTAATTTGTAAATTTCTACATCTTTTTTAGTCTTGACGTCCAATTAGATCGACCACCATCTACAATAAATGCCCCTTGCTGAATATTTTCGTTTTTGTTTCACATGATTTCATGGTGTAAAACGCCGAGTGGATCCCCAAATATAATCGGGTCGGTATGAGCTCGATAGCTCGTCCAAGACCAAACCAGGGGACGGCAAACCCCATGTGAGTACTCTCGAACTCCTTCGATGCTTCCTAATGCTTTTCTTAGGTTAGATCGTGTGTAGAATGGCTAGGATAGCTAAATTATTCTTGAGCTGTGATTGATAAATAGGACCTTACTAGGAATGCCATGTGATTTATTTGCATATCTAGATTCATTGAGTTGCGCATTTTATTACTGATTGTGATTGCTAGGATAATCACTCCTATCTGCATGAATTTCTATATTTAGGGTTCATACCTTACTCATCCGCATGAATCTCAGGCTAGAAAATTCAGTCAATTTAGGTACCGAAAGGGCGTCAACTCTGACAGTTGGTGTAACTAAGTCCCCGAAACCATTTCTCTGGTTCTCGCAGAATTGAATAGAAACTCCCAACTATTCGATTGGGTGGTCCAATCATACCCTAAAAAAATGATTGGTGGCGACTCCATGGCATGCACACTTAGCACATGTCACTAGACCACACTGAAAGTCGATCACGCATACCTCCGTTGCGATTTGGGTAATGGGCCTTGGGAGAGGCCCGCGTCCGACCAGACAGGACGGCCCATTAGCCCTCGAGAGCCCGACAACCTCAAGAGGGTCGCGACAAGGATTGCTTTGCAGACTTTGAGGGAACACTCACTTTATGCCAAGTTTAGTAAATGTGAATTCTAGTTAAACAAAGTGGCATTTCTCGGGCATACAGTATCTGGAGAAGGGATTTCGGTGGACCCTGCGAAAATAGAGGCAGTGATAAATTGGCTTAGACCAACGACAGTTACTGAGGTTCGAAGTTTTCTGGGATTGGCTGGTTATTAGAGGCGCTTTGTGGAAAAGTTTTCGTCCATAGCTGTCACGCCCCGACCCAGTCAAGCCTACGTACATCCCATCGGGCCAATGGTCTTCATCTATCCCCCAGGATCCCTCGATTAATCAGTACAACGACTTGACAACGAAACAAGATCGCGGAAGCCATAATACCTCCTCCATACCAATTACGACAAGATGACTCAAGACAAAGGGTCCATACTTCTTATAAATAAAAAATTCTCCTCATAACTTATCGCCGTCAAGTACTCCAAAATTCAAGTCATAAATCCTCTAAATTCACATACAGTCCGTACGGCCACAAAGACACAGAACCGTTCATTGCCATTACTTCATCGAGAGCTCATCCTGGTCTCGCCAATATTCCCGCCTTCAAGGACCTGAAAGTTTAAGCCCCAACTGGGGTGAGATATAAATCTCAGCGAGCTATCCTAACCCTAAGTTAGGTCATTCGTCCCACCAAACCAAACAAGCATAGACATATGTAATCAGTAGACAAGTGTATAGCATGACAATGTCACATAGCATCACATCAATGTTTCATAAGGATATCCCATAAGAGTACTATGACGCACATGACCAAGCCTTCGTACTAGCCCAGTAAGAATCTCGTCATTTTCGAAAGTAATAAGAGGTTCCACTTTCAATCACAACCCCGCGATTACATCGCCTTAGGGTGTGGCTCGTTTCTCAACCCCGCGTTCCATCGCCTCAGGGCATTTCAAATTTCTCGACCCCGCGATTACATCGCATCAGGGCGTTTCACATTCCTCGACCCCGCAATTACATCGTATCAGGGCATTGGCATTTCACATTTCTCGACGCCGCGATTACATCGCATCAGGGCATTTCACATGTCTCGACCCCACGATTAAATCGCATCAGGGCATTGGCATTTCACATTTCTCGACCCCGCGGTTACATCGCATCAGGGCATTTCACATGTCTCGACCCCACGATTACATCGCATCAGGGAATTTCACATTTTATGAGTTCTCACGTTTCCACGATCCATTTCCTCAGTAATTCCAGTTGCATATTTCATCACGACAATCATTTAGTCACATTACATCATGAGGATAATTAAACATTCAAATGCAACTCAAGGCTTGCCAAGGATATAGGTGCTTAAATACCCACGAGACTCGAGAGTCAATACTTTAACATTATCTAGGCAAGCAAGATACTCAACAAGCCCATCATCCTAATCATCACAAGAAAAACTGTTATGTGGCAGCACATTCTTATGATTCATACGTAATCAGAATCAATCGATATTCAATCATTTCAGCCTAACAACTCAGGGATTTCTCAAGGAAATCGTTCAGTCGCGTCCGAATATCTTAATAGTAGGTTAGGGGTCACTCACCTCTTCATTCAAATAGCAAACTCCAATCACCATGCTCCTCCAAGGTCAGCAAATTTCAAGGCCGAACAGGGCATCCACGGCGCACCTAGGAAAACCATATCAAAGTTCAATCATTTCTCATTTTCTTCGTGCCAAAACCTCAATAGCCCATGCCACCCTTTATTCCCATGTTTTCACAGTGCCAATTCAATGGCCCTAAGCATGTCAATCGCCGTTCTATCAAGGTAAGTCATCATAAATATCAATCCGCCCAAAACTGCTCTATTTAGGTTCCACGTTCAGCTTCATTCATAAATAAACTGACATTGACCCTTCGACCTTTTATGAAATTAACTTTCAGAATCTTAAACTTCAATGTCTTAAGGACGCGTCGGCGAAAACGGAGCTTAATTCGGATATCGGACGACATAGAACGACTCATTTCAAATTTGGTGCGCAACCAGGGCAGATTGGCCGGCCTCACGGTTTCTACCTCAAATAATCTTTGAAACTCTTCTAAACTCTAATCCAATTCTCACACTCCCCCTTAACAGCACCATTAGCACCCTAGTATGCCTTAACAATCAATTGGAATCATGGTGACACCTACAACAACCCTAAACAGAACTGGTTTCACATATTCAAAACAGGGCAGCCAGCACTCAGCGGCGATTCGTCATTTCCAACCGATTATCCATTCAAATTGCAACTGCACTACTAGTACACCTTAATAGCAACTCCATTGACCTCTTAACACGTCCTAACAAAACATATTGAACTCGGTTCCACCAAACCAACACCCTAAACAGAACAGGTTTTGCACAAAAACCCAACCGAGCAAAACCGGTTTTACTCAATCCTCCTCAATCGGTCCATTACTGAACCATATGCTCATATTCATCACCAATTCCTTTAACTAACAAATATTTCTATGAGTCAAGAGGCCCTACAGAAAATTTGGGTGCAAGGCGACGCCGACAAGTCCGCGATTCCAATCGTTTTCTTCAAGCCTGCAACCGGTCAGTTTCTGACCTTCCAAAAACAGCATCAATTCTTCATCAAAACTCCATCCAATTTGTCCAAATTTTTTACCACAGCTCGGCCAAACATAGCCCTACATTTCTACAAGCTACCGCAGAAAATCGGAAGCAAATCGAGGTCCTATGGAGGTCAAACTACAGCTTACCCTCAGCTGCAGCAGATTCCGGCGACTCGCGGGAAAATGGCCGAACGGAGTTCGTCCGGTGGGCAAACGCCGTGCTTCAAGTTAGAGCTGGTCGGCAAGAGGAAGAGGAAGGTGATGGTGGTCGGCTCGATGGCTGGAAGTTGCCGGAAGTGGTGCTGAACGGCGACGAAGCGGTGGTCAGAAACTAGTCGCAGCAGGGCAGATCCTGCTCGTGGAAAAAGAAGAAGAGAGGAAGAAGATGAAGATGGAGGGGAGCTGGTGAGTGTCTTGAATCAGCTGAAGAGAGAGAGAGAGAGTGTGTGTGTGATCTAATCCAAAAGAACTTCTAAAAGGTGTTTAAGTGAGTGGGAATTAAATGAGCTACCACCAACTCAAGACACTTGTCTTACATCCATAAAAGTCCCAATTTCCCTTCCAATTCTGCCCTCCTCCATTCGGCAGCCTCATAGAGAATTCGATTGACCGAAATGCCCTCGTCCGATTAATAAGGCAAGGTCGATACTCCAGGGGCAAAATCGTCTTTTCATACCCTTCGTCCGAAAATCCATTTTTTCGCTAAATCTCATCATCTATTATGCGACGTCCAATCCAATTATTTGTTACGATTCTTTATTTCCATTTCCAAATTCCTAGATCTCATTCCATGTCTCCAGTTGCTAGGGTGGAAATTTCAGAATGTCACAACTCATCCCCCCTTAACGAAATTTCGTCCCCGAAATTCGCCACTTTCCCGTTGTCCATTCTCATGGGGTACCTATGCCTCATCATAACATCACTCCCCAATTAACTCTTCTCAACTTGACATTCTCGATTATCTTTTCCGATACGAGTCATCCTTCCTCAGAACTTGTTTCCTTTAGTCCTCATCCTGTAGTTACCCCCTTTTTTTTTCAATCACCATCGTCACCAAATCATCTCGAGTACGTACTATTTAGTACATCTATCCTTTGGCATAAGAATCCAATTCAACGTCCTTTCATACCGTTAAAGATGCATAAATTTTGATAGCTTACTCCCGATTATCCACATTCCATCATAGCTTTCTCGACTTTTCAGGCAATCTCATAATTGAGTCTTTAATAACTCCCCTCGATTACACTCGAGATCCTCCAATGATTAATTTAATCTGCCCACCTGTAACGGTCATATTTTCTCTTCAATCTCTTTGAAGCAGTCAATATTTCCAACTCTTGCAGTTCACACGGTTGCGAAATCTTCCCTTACACGAGCAACACTCACGTATCCATGAGTAATTTCATCTACCGACGTTGCTTCTCATCAATTCCTCTCAAAAACTACTACTCGATATTTCAGGGGAAATATATACTTGAAATCTTCTTTCGCTCAATAATGTTTCCCAACCTTGTCGCGAGGACATCCACAAACTAACTCCAATTATGTTCTAAGCGTTTCAACTTATAAAGCCTCATCATTACGTTGGACACGCAATGCCCAGTTCCGGTTGCCTTGTTATGCTCCACGTTTCATTATGCGTCGTGTCAATACAACCCTCACAAGCTTTTCAACTCTCAACCGAAAACATCACAAACAGCGTAGTTATCAGTTTAGCTCAAGTCCTCGAAAACTCTCTTCACGTTCAATCGTCCCTTCATGCTACGTTTCGTTCTTAGTGCATTTCGCCCATGGAACAGCTCTTGTGGGGAAACTTCCCACGATTCGTCTGTTACAATTTATCAATCTCAAGGAATTTCAACTTTCCGCAACTCGCATCGACTCTAGTCAATTCATCACTTATTCCAATCCTCAAACAATTTCACAGGAATTTTATTTCCCAGGAAATTCACAACTGAGGAGTCCTACCTCCCCTGACCCACAACTCGTGCTCTTCATGATTAGCATACCACAAGCATCTCCTTTAGATTCATAGGATACTTTGTCTAGGGTCATTCATGTTTCTCACGACTCCTTGAATAAGTCTAACCATCGTCTCTCAAGACGGTAATAACTAATCCCATTATTCCTCGGGTATTCAATCTGATTATTATCCATTCCATCACTGTCAGGTGCCGGTTCATTCCCGCTGTCCATGGTACCCTTCACATGAAAATTTCAACTTTGGCCTTCCATTCTCAAGGGTCCCCACTTGGACCGAACAACAATTTTGGTCACCCTTTCCTCAGTAGGTATTAGTGTCCTGTCCTCTGGGTCCCACAACCGACTAATGTGACCATGACTCAGTTTCACCCATTCAAATGAACGTTCACAATATCCTGGAATTCAACGTTATATACAAGATAATCTCTCGGACTTCACTTATAAGAATTATTCAGGTTCCGCGTCGTCTTTCTCAGTTCAGACGTTCAGTCTCAATACCGAGACAATTTAAATTTCCCCTTCCTTCCACACTAGGGTCTCTTTCCCTATGAAGGATACCATACACCTTAGTGGCGTCCTTTTAATCCATTTTGCCCTTTTTATTCCATAGAACGTCAGTCCTGGAGTCTATGTCAACGGCGATACTTTCACCCCCAGGATTCAAATGTTCACATGCCTGACATCCTTCTTCTAGTGATCCAATCACCTCAAGTGACAAGGTTCCCAGGAGTCGAGGTTCTTCCTCAATCTCCATACAGTCACGCATCGAATACTCTATTCGACTACCTCAAGTCACCTTATAAGTACACCGTAAGCGCTCTTTGCGCTCACTCAACCATTCATTCGAATTACGATAGCCATGGCTATTAACCCCATTCACCTTCCATCCATCAACAACCATCTCATGGCCCAATCATCATTAAGAAAGACACTATATTCTTTAGGAATGATAATTCACAACACCCCCTTTAGTGATCCCGATTTAACGCCAAACAATCCCATAATTCAATGATGTCAAACAACTGACAAAATTCTTTCTTCACTTCCCTTGTGACAGAAGAAACGAAACGTCAACACCCCCTCACAAGCCTTACGCGAAGAAAACGGCCGTTTCTCGCAGGCGCGTTCCATATTCCATTCTGAACTTTTCTTTGCTCGAAATCCATGAGGATGAGTTCTCTTATTTATACGTCTTCTGATTCTTTTCTTCTTTTACTAAGTCCATTACCATTCCTCAAAATTAGGAATAACAACCAACCATTAGGCTTTCAAGTTCTAATCCCCTCAGGGATTTACTTATCTTATTCAATGGGTCCTTGACCACTCTTAATGCACTTTGGTGACCGCGAGAACTCTGTCTCACATTGGTCGATCATCCCTTGATCCTTGCAAAACTATCAGGATCCAAACAATTATTGCTCTCAGGCAAATCCAGGAAGGTACTTTCCGACGAACAACTCAATAAAGGTGGTGCAGGCAGATATTATGTCTTCGAGGAACCCTTCCTCTGGTACCCTTTCACCAATTACCAACAGCCTCTTAAGGCTAAGAACTACCAGGATCGCTTTCTTTTTCAGCGCACCCCAAAACTCCCTAATGTTTTTTTTCACAAACCCTTAATTCCGAGGAGGCAATTTCAACTCATTTTTTCCATCGAACCTTACTCGACCTCGATCTCGTGGCCCACCTCACAAGCTATTCGAACTCCTGTAGTTCTTATTTGCGTTCCCCATTTGGAAATGAATAGCTTCAGAGTCACATTCCTCGTGGCTTCCATCACTTTACCCAAAAGCACTAGCCTCTGCCACCACAATGACTTTGGTAATCATGGTAGCTCCTCCTCGAGCTTGCCTACTCAACAACTTTCTCATTTCCATTCAAGGTCTCCACGACCTATTCAACTCTTAGGTTCCACGTGATTCACAAATTCGAGCCAAACGTTCTACTGGTGCCCATATTCTAATCGCTCATTTTACTTAATTCTCACGATCCCTTTTCCAGTTCTCGGATCTTCCATACCATATACATACTCGAGTCCAATGCTCTTCCACGACCATACTTTGGTCATTCAACTTCATCAGGTTTTTGTGTTACTTGAACCACTATGGTTCCCTTCAGGAACCAAAGACTTAGGTCATCTAAGTCTAGCAATCTTAGGCTGTTCCTCTCATTCTCTTTCACCATCAACAATCAATGGTTCCCACGCAATTCTCAACTAATTGCTCGTTATACAATGATTCCAATTCATCCTTAAGCAGCAGCCACAGGACCTGTCAGCCTTCACGGGGCAACTTCCCAATTATCAGCCATCACTAGGCTAAAACTCAACTAGGTCAATACCAAGTAAATACTTAAGGAGCTACTTCTATAAGCCAACCGCTCATACTTTAAACATAGGCATCTGCCATCCATCACAAACACGACAGGCTTTCTCATCCTTAATAGGAATCAATTCAACGGGGTATAAACTCCCCACACACCATCTAATTTTTCGGTTGGACCTTGGCCAAGCCAATCACATGATGTCAACATAAAACACGCCTAATAGGCCAATCACAACATCATTTTTCTTCTTCAATCGACATTCACTGTCAAGCAAAAAGCTTTTAACCATGCCACTCATAGGCATCAATTCACATGTCATGTCACTTTTAAACATTCACTTCAAGAATCATTCCCGTGCCATACATCTCACTCAAGCACGACCAGACTCGACTTGATACCTAGACTTTCTCTTTTAATTTATGGCATAGGTAATTCCTGCCTCCTTGATCTTAGAAGCCTGCCAGGAGCCGTTCCTTGTCCGTACCTCTCTGTACCGGCGATCACTCCCCGCCCTCATCAGACCTGGTCGTTGCAGGTTGTCCCAAGTCATATATCTACGGAGGAAACCCCATTCCACACGTCCCATAACATGTTTCATTACAGTTTGTAGGTATCCCACCAACTCGTCCTATACCAAGCGATGGTTTATCAAGTCTGACAGCGATAAGCTCATGCATGCACCCTCGTCAACTTTCGTTTCCATTCCACGAACACATACACCACACATTTATTCTCACTACTCATCACGCCACAATCATTTCCCAATTAATTTTCCATCCAAAAGATTTCTGATTCCCATATGCGATCATCACTCTTCCAAATCAATTTCCTATGCCCAATCAATCACCCCAAATCTAGCCACAACTCAATACAATCCACATACATCCGATCATAGTTGACCTTTAATCCAAATATTTCTTACGCACTTCCTTGTATACCCGCAATCTTATACCTCCCAAGATTGTCCTTAGCAATCGATCTCCAAAAATCATCAAGATACCTTACCATTCAAGCTTGAGTCCATTAATATCAATCGCCTCTTTATAATTCATATTCCCCCAAATTAAGCCATTGACAAGCCACGTTCACCATCATATCTTCCATCGGGTCTTCATTCATAGGCTATTCTCTAGCAGCTTCAATCCAAGCTTGCGACTCCTCAATCTCTACTAACTTTCTTGAGAGCCTTGTCCATAGAATCACTCAAGATCATTCATCAAAATCCACTCTAAAACCAATAGGCTATATACAAATTCAAGCCTATAATTCCCAGGCTTCCACAATCCATGCAAAATCCTAAGGGTCTCCTTATCCCATCGTCCTAAAGTCATCACTCCATATCACTCCAAGCCTCAATCACAATGGATCGAGTTGACCTTGCTCTGATACCACTTAAACGGGGATGTCACGCCCCGACCCAGTCGAGCCTACGTACATCCCATCATGCCAATGGTCTTCATCTATCCCCCATGATCCCTCGATTAATTAGTACAACGACTTGTCAACGAAACAAGATCGCGGAAGCCATAATACCTCTTCCATACCAATTACGACAAGATGACTCAGGACAAAGGGTTCATACTTCTTATAAATAAAAAGTTCTCCTCATAACTTATCGCCATCAAGTACTCCAAAATTCAAGTCATAAATCCTCTAAATTCACATACAGTCCGTACGGCCACAAAGATACAGAACCGTTCATTGCCGTTTCTTCATCGAGAGCTCATCCTAGTCTCACCAATATTCCCGTCTTCAAGGACCTGAAAGTTTAAGCCCCAACTGGGGTGGGATATAAATCTCTGCGAGCTATCCTAACCCTAAGTTAGGTCATTCGTCCCACCAAACCAAACAAGCATAGACGTATGTAATCAGTAGACAAGTGTAAAGCATGACAATGTCACATAGCATCACATCAATGTTTCATAAGGGTATCCCATAAGAGTACCATGACGCACATGACCAAGCTTCCGTACTAGCCTAGTAAGAATCTCGTCATTTTCGAAAGTAAAAAGTGGTTCCACTTTCAATCACAACCCCGCGATTACATCGCCTCAGCGTGTGCCTCGTTTCTCAACCCCGCGATTCCATCGCCTCAGGGCATTTCAGATTTCTCGACCCCACGATTACATCGCATCAGGGCATTTCACATTCCTCGACCCCGCGATTACATCGCATCAGGGCATTGGCATTTCACATTTCTCGACCCCGCGATTACATCGCATCAGGGCATTTCACATGTCTCGACCCCGCGATTACATCGCATCAGGGCATTGGCATTTCACATTTCTCGACCCCGCGGTTACATCACATCAGGGCATTTCACATGTCTCGACCCCGCGATTACATCGCATCAGGGCATTTCACATTTTATGAGTTCTCACGTTTCCACGATCCATTTCCTTAGTAATTCCAGTTGCATATTTCATCACGACAATCATTTAGTCACATTACATCATGAGGATAATTAAACATTCAAATGCAACTCAAGGCTTGCCAAGGATATATGTGCTTAAATACCCACGAGACTCGAGAGTCAATACTTTAACATTATCTAGGCAAGCAAGATACTCAACAAGCCCATCATCATGATCATCACAAGAACAACTGTTATGTGGCAGCACATTCTTATGATTCATACGTAATCAGAATCAATCGATATTCAATCATTTGAGCCTAACAATTCAGGGATTTCTCAAGAAAATCGTTCAATCGCGTCCGAATATCCTAATAGAAGGTTAGGGGTCACTCACCTCTTCATTCAAATAGCAAACTCCAATCACCATGCTCCTCCAAGGCCAGCAAATTTCAAGGCCGAACAGGGCATCCACGGCGCACCTAGGAAAACCATATCAAAGTTCAATCATTTCTCATTTTCTTCGTGCCAAAACCTCAATAGCACACGCCACCCTTTATTCTCATGTTTTCACAGTGCCAATTCAATGGCCTTAAGCATGTCAATCGCCATTCTATCAAGGTAAGTCATCATAAATATCAATCCGCCCAAAACTGCTCTATTTAGGCTCCACGTTCAGCTTCATTCATAAATAAACTGACATTGACCCTTCGGCCTTTTATGAAATTAACTTTCAGAATCTTAACCTTCAATGTCGTAAGGACGCGTGGGTGAAAACGGAGCTCAATTCGGATATCGGACGACATAGAATGACTCATTTCAAATTTGGTGCGCAACCAGGGCAGATTGGCCGGCCTCACGGTTTCTACCTCAAATAATCTTTGAAACTCTTCTAAACTCTAATCCAATTCACACACTCCCCATTAACACCAACATTAGCACCCTAGTATGCCTTAACGATCAATTGGAATCATGGTGACACCTAGAACAACCCTAAACAGAACTGGTTTCACATATTCAAAACAGGGCAGCCAGCACTCAGCGGCGATTCGTCATTTCCAACCGATTATCCATTCAAATTGCAACTCCACTACTAGTACACCTTAATAGCAACTCCATTGACCTCTTAACATGTCCTAACAACACATATAGAACTCCGTTCCACCAAACGAACACCCTAAACAGAATAGGTTTTGCACAAAAACCCAACCGAGCAAAACCGGTTTTACTCAATCCTCCTCAATCAGCCCATTTCTCAACCATATGCTCATATTCATCACCAATTCCTTTAACTAACAAATATTTCTATGAGTCAAGAGGCCCTACCGAAAATTTGGGTGCAAGACGACGCCGACAAGTCCGCGATTCCAATCGTTTTCTTCAAGCCTGCAACCGGTCAGTTTCTGAACTTCCAAAAACAGCATCAATTCTTCATCAAAACTCCATCCAATTCGTCCAAAATTTTTACCACAGCTCGGCCAAACATAGCCCTACATTTCTACAAGCTACCGCAGAAAATCGGAAGCAAATCAAGGTCCTTTGGAGGTCAAACTACAGCTTACCCTCAGCTGCAGCAGATTCCGCCGACTCACGGGAAAACGGCCGAACGGAATTCGTCCGGTGGGCAAAAGCCGTGCTTCAAGTTGGAGCTGGTCGGAAAGAGGAAGAGGAAGGTGATGGTGGTTAGCTCGACGGCTGGAAGTCGCCGGAAGTGGTGCTGAACGGCGACGAAGCGGTGGTCAGAAACTGGTCGCAGCAGGGCAGATCCTGCTCGTGGAAAAAGAAGAAGAGAGGATGAAGATGAAGATGGAGGGGAGCTGGTGAGTGTCGTGAATCAGCTGAAGGGAGAGAGAGAGAGAGAGTGTGTGTGTGTGATCTAATCCAAAAGAACTTCTAAAAGGTGTTTAAGTGAGTGGGAATTAAATGAGCTACCACCAACTCAAGACACTTGTCTTACATCCATAAAAATCCCAATTTCCCTTCCAATTCTGCCCTCCTCCATTCGGCAGCCTCATAGAGAATTCCATTGACCGAAATGCCCTCGTCCGATTAATAAGGCAAGGTCGATACTCCAGGGGAAAAATCGTCTTTTCATACCCTTCGTCCGAAAATCCATTTTTTCGCTAAATCTCATCATCTATTATGCGACGTCCAATCAAATTATTTGTTACGATTCTTTATTTCCATTTCCAAATTCCGAGATCTCATTCCATGTCTCCAGTTGCTAGGGTGGAAATTTCAGAATGTCACAATAGCCATGCCATTAACACAGCTGACTAAGAAGTATATGAAGTTTGAATGGACGGATAAGTGTGAAAGGGGTTTTCGTGAACTTAAGCACCATTTGACAACCGCACCAGTTCTCACCATACCTTATGGACCTGGAGGTTTCGAAATCTATAGCAACGCGTCATTGAAAGGTTTGGGGTGCGTACTAATGCAGCATGGAAGGGTAGTAGCGTATGCTTCGAGACAGCTAAGGCCCCACGA
The DNA here is from genome assembly GCA_021437785.1 of Rhodomyrtus psidioides. Taxonomy (NCBI): domain Eukaryota; kingdom Viridiplantae; phylum Streptophyta; class Magnoliopsida; order Myrtales; family Myrtaceae; genus Rhodomyrtus; species Rhodomyrtus psidioides. The sequence continues at coordinate 3,678,050 of JAILYB010000044.1, read as the reverse complement.
GTTAAATTACCTGACGCATGACTTGGAACTAGCTGCGATTGTTTTCGCTCTAAAAATCTGGAGGCATTACTTATGTGGTCAACGGTTTCAAATTTATTCGGACCATTAGAGCTTAAAATATTTGTTTTCTCAGAAAGAGTTGAATATGAGGCAACGTCAATGGATGGAGTTGCTTAAAGACTACGATTGTGACAGTTTGTAGCATCCCGGGAAGGCGAATACAGTTGCCGATGCACTCAGCCGGAAGTCTAGTATCGCGTACTTGATGGTTAAGGGATGGTATGTGCTTGAAGGATTGAGGGATTCAGAGTTTAAATTGGAAGTGAGCTAATTGACAAGTTTGGTAGCGACTTTGAGGATTGAACCGGAAATTTGGGAAAGGAGAAAGATTTTGCAGGCTACGGATCGTGAAATACATAAAATCCTTAGTATGGATGTGACAAAGAGGAAAGACGATTTCCAGGTAACTGAGGAAGGAATCTTAAAATTTTGTGGACGTCTTTGCGTGCCTAACGATGAAGAGATTAAGGAAAGGGTTTTGTCTGAAGCTCATCGAAGTAACTACAGTATTCATCCGGGTAGTACGAAGATGTATCAGAACTTGCGTCAGCACTATTGTGGAACGGTATGAAAGTGGACGTAGCGAGGCATGTGGCGAAGTGCCTAACTTGCCAACAGGTAAAGGCACAGCATTGTAAACCTGGCGGATTGTTACAGCCTTTGGAAATCCCAGAATGGAAATGGGAACACGTCACAATGGATTTCGTTATGGGACTACCACGGAGTCAAAAGGGACATGATTCAATTTGGGTAGTTGTGGATAGGTTAACCAAGTCTAAACACTTCGTTCCTGTGAAAAAGGATTTTGCAATGGACAAGTACGCTGAGCTGTACATGCGACACATAGTGCGACTACATGGGGTGCCTATAACGATTACGTCGGATCGAGATCCGAAGTTTACGGCTAATTTCTAGAGAAGTCTTCAGGATGCCTTGGGAACTCGATTGCAATTTAGCACGACGTATCATCCACAAACCGATGGACAATCAGAAAGGACAATTCAAACGCTCGAGGACATGCTGCGGGCATGTGTCATAGATTTTAAAGGCGGATGGGAAAGTCACTTGCATCTAGTGGAGTTTGCATATAACAACAGTTATCAGCAAAGTATTGGAATGACACCGTTTGAGGCACTATATGGAAGAGCCTGCAGGACTCTGTTGTGCTGGGATAAAGTGGGAAAAAGAAGCATAACGGGACTAGAATTGGTAGAACAGTCCGTGGAAGCAGTGAAGGTAATTAGAGATAGATTAAAGACCACGCAAATTCGCCAGAAAAGTTATGCTGACAAGAGACGCAAGCCTTTGGAGTTTCAAGTGGGCGATCATGTTTTTCTTAAAATATCACCTATGCGAGGAATATCTCGATTTGGAAAGAAGGGGAAGTTGAGTCCGAGATATATAGGACCATTTGAGATTTTGGAACGGATTGGGACCTTAGCCTACCGACTAGCCTTGCCACCAAATTTATCCCAAGTGCATAATGTTTTTCATGTATCGATGCTACGGAAGTATGAGCCAAACCCGACGCATGTTTTGGACTACGAGACTATAGAATTGGACGACAAAGTCTCGTATGTGGAAAGACCTATCAGGATTGAAGAATATAAGGAGAACGTTTTGAGGAACAAGAAGTTATCGCTAGTCAAAGTAGTCTGGGAACACCATGGAACTGAAGGTGCTACGTGGGAGAACGAAGAGGCGATGAGGCGTCAATACCCCCACCATTTTGAATAGTGGTTTGTAACAAATTTCGAGGATGAAATTTTTGTAAGGGGGGAAGAGTTGTGACAGTCTGATTTTCCTATCATTCCGAGACCTTAAATTGCAAGATGTCTGTTGAAGTATTTCAGTTATATCTCGCTCTGACCTGATCAGTCACGAGTTAACTAACCAAAGGGGAAAGGCTAACGCGTGACGAGATACGTGGACCTAGGAAATTCGATAAGGAAACGGCATTTTGACCATAAGGATCGTTGAGGGATATTTAGACCCGAGACCGATCAGAAAACGATTAAGGAATCCGTTACTAGCGTTATACGATTGGGACGCGGGTGATGCCGCTTAACCAACATATGATTTGTGAAATTTTCCTAAATCGATTTATGACGATCGTGGCCGTCGGCGCTAGTAATACACTTTCGCGATTACATGACAACCAAAATCGCCGTACTCGAGTTTTCCTAAGTGTGACAAAAATCACAAAGTCGATACGCGTAGCGTCCGCAAAAGCTGTCCGTTAGTTCGAGATCAATCAGAATTACTACTCTGGGAGATCGACCATGATATGAGGTCTCGAGAATGGAAAATGGGAATGAAGATTGCAACAAGTAATTTAGATTGAACGACGCCGGTAAGAAATGAAGGATTAGCGGAAAATTTGATTTTTAGGCGAAAAATGTGAAAAGACCGTTTCACCCCAGGAATTTTGGACTTCACCTTAGCATGTGAGTAAGGGCATATTGGTCATTAAACCCCTTGGAGCTGCCGATGATAGGTGGGCATATTGGGGAAATAAAAGTGTGGATTTAATGATAAAGGGACAAATGTCATTAGATGGGAGGTTGCCATTTATTACCCACTAAGTTTAGAATCCTCTGGAGGTTTGACCATCGTGGACCAGGCAACATTTTCTCTCCTCCTTCAGCAAATTGGACGACAGCCTCAGTCCTCCCACGAAACCTCTTCGATTTTTTTCCCCAAAGCAGAATCGGCTCTGCTTCGCCTAACCCGAACCATCGCCGTCGCACTACTCGAGCGGCCTTCTCGGCGACTTCCAGCCGACGAGACCTCCCCTACCTCGAAGATCAACCTCCTCCCGATGTTCTCCAACTGGAATCGCGGAAAAAGATGGCCTGAGCTGTTCCGGCCAGCCCCGACAAGATTCGTCGACGGATTTCGAACGATCTGAGGTAGAGTGGTCATAACTCACTCATTTGGACTCCAATTGGGTTGAAATTTTTGGTGGTATTTCTCTTAGAGGATAGGCTACGTCCTGTGATTCTAGGATTGCCGAGAGTTTTGATAAAATTTTGAGTTATGAGGCTTCGAATGAAGGGATTCTGCTGGGTGTTCACAGGGCAGCTTGAAGGAGTGGCGGGATTGAGTTGTTTAGAGGCCTAAATTGGGTTGAGTTGCTGCTAAAGTTTTTGTGGAGTAGTGAGACACATAAATTAAGGTTCCAATAGGTTCGATTGTTAAAGATTGGAGCTTAAAGTGAGTTTTTGGACTGATTTTGGGTGAGAAAAATCGGAACATCTTCACTCTGCTCTGCCCTACGTTTTTCGGTTCTATTTTGGGGGCTGTGTTGGGGTTGCTGTGCTGCAATTGTGTAGTTGAGTTATGCAAAAATGTTAATTAAAGAGTCTATGAAGAGTTCGAGGTGTGGAATCAGAGTTAGGATGATTATATTGGTTGAAACGGCGGACTTTTTCTAAGTGCCCTATTTTTGGACAGCTTAGGGACGTACCGGGTTCGGACTTTTCAAGAGGCTTGAAGTGTTAATTTGCTAAAGGAAGCCAAGGTGAGTTTTTCCTAACCTTTTATTAGAAAATCTGGACGCAACTGGACCTTTTCTTTTATAAGTTGTTGAGTTGATCGAGGTGTTAAACTTGATGGTTGAAATGGCGGACGGATTTGTTTATGACTGAGCCGGGTGGGATTGCTGCTTGATGTGTGTGCTGAGATTGGAGTGAGCACGATGACGTGCTAATGAATATTTGTTTGTCTAGGTTATAATGCCAGGTCGATTCTGAATATCTGTCTTGGGAAATTATGTTATCCCTGGTTAATGCTTGAAATATGTTTGAATGCTCGATTTGTTCTCTTGTAGCCTTGCGTGTAAATCCTTATTGTGATGTGTCGTTTGATTGGAAACAATGAGGAAGTAAGTTGACGTGAAGTGCTCTGAAGCGATGTGATCGCGGAGTCGGGAAAGTGAAATACTCTGATGCGCCTATATGACGCGGAGTCGAGATTAAGAAATACCCTGAGGCGCCGTGATCACGCGGGGTGATGGAGTAAGAAATACCCTGAGGTGATCTAATCGCATGGTTAATGAATGTAAAAGTACCATGAGGCAATGAAATCGCGGGGTCTTGGATGAGGTATTTGTCCCTTTTCTTAGTCGGATGAGAAGGCGACTCGTTCTGGGCAAGTATGAACGTGGTGTTGTGTTTGTCACTTTTAACTTTAGTCATACCTGTTGTGGGACCTTGATAATTTATATGAAAATTTTTACGTCTTGCTTTTGCCTGTTATTTGCTTGTGTGGTGTTTGTGGTTCCGGTGGGACGATGGTCTAGTTTAAGGTTAGGTTAGCCCACTGAGACATAAGTCTCATTTCTTCGTGAACCCCATTTTTTTTATTCCAGACCATAGGTCCTGAAGATGCTTCCATTACGCTTAGGCGAACCCACGGAGATGACGTCTTTTTTTGAGGAGTTCCCAGACGGGGAAGACACTGTGTATGTTAGAAAGACTACTGCGATTTGGGTTAATGAACCAAGTAAGCCTGATCAGCCCCATCGCTTCGAAGCTTGGTTTAGAAGAGTTCGGGGTGTTTTATCTGAACAGTTGAAGCCTATTGATGTTCCTACGAGCGCAGTACCTACCTGGTGTCATCCCATGCGCGAATCTGTTGAGGTAAAGGCTTCCGTGGCGGTCTCGACGAATATTGCAGAGGGAGAAGCGTCAGATGAGGTGAGTATGGAAGTTATAGAGATATCTGACTCCGAGGAGGAGACAGAAGAGGATACTATCGAGGTCCGCTCCAAGTCCTTCTCGGATTACGACCCTGAGGACGATATGGACGAAGTGAGGGATAGTAGCACTACTTAGCAGACCACGTTGTAATAGGGCTTTATGTGACTTTTTGAGTGGGGTGTCTTTTGTTGGGGCAAAGGTTTTCTTTTGGTGCCCTTAACTAGACCGATCTAGGAAATGTTGTTAGAATTTCCCTAACCCTTACCGTTGTACAGACTGATCCTTACATTATTTATAAATATGCCTTTTGTCTCATACATCTCATTCTTACTAACGTTATAGGTCGTCTTTGGATGGATGGAGTTTAGTTTTATTGTACCTTACCCTTCGCTTGCTAGTCTTTTGTCTTGGCCATCTTGGAAATAGTATCCTAGGATAGGTCATATATTTGAAGAGGATGTTCGCGCTGGTGGACAAAGGGGCGGGGCGTGACATTTGGAAAAGGCCCTGCCGGCACTGCCTGCTCCTTGGAGGCAGCTTCTTGTGCCGTTGAGTGCTGACACAGCTTTCCTAGCCTCGGAAACTGCGTTGCTGCCATTTGACATTGATCCTTGTTGCACTGTGTCGACGCCGGCTTGTTGTCTTGACAAGTTGTTGTTGCCGCATCCTACCGTGCCCCCTTATTGACTCCATCAAGCCATTGCATCTCCACACCAAGATATGGTCTTCATCTCGCCAAAATAGTCCTTCGAGGCTACCACCTGGAAAATTACGACTGGCAGCCATTGTCGAACACTCATTGGCCATGAGTCTGCGACCTCACCGTCCAGCATCCCGCGACTGCCGCCACCATGAGCTGCCTCAAATCGTGACTAGCACCTTGTGTCCCCATTGTACAAGTCTCGAGTGAGATAAAGATCTCATAAATAGAATCTCATATAGAAAGATAAAAATTGCCAGAAAATAGATAGTTGAAGTTCAAATAATTTGCATACAGATTGAGATTGCATTTACGTATAGATAGGATCTATATATTTAAAACTGTTGTAATATTAATGCGGAAACTACCAGGATATTGCAAATACGTCAATGCGAAATCCCATAAATAATAACGAGGAACGATAAATGACACCATATATAACGTGGTTCGGTCCGAATGTCGGTACCTACATCCGCAGGGAGAGCAAGCAAGAACAATCCACTATATCGGAGAATCGGATTTACAATAACTGGATAATGTCGTGTTTCCTGCACCTAGATTATACCCAAATCCAGTGTTTACAAATAAACAACTCTATTGAATATAATAAACAATAAAACTCACGCACGAATCTCTTGTGTTCGGACTCCTTTGCGAAATCAAGAGAACGTCTATCGTCTCTATTTTTCTTCTCTCGCGCCGTCCTTCCTCTTGAAATCTACTACACGGCCTTCTTTTTTTGTTTGTGCGGCTCGGCTCATGTGCAGAAGAGAAACCACAAAAAGTTCTCTCCTATTTTTGTCGTGTACACCTTTGGCAGGAAGGGAAAGAAAATCCTTTTATTTCCTTTCTTCTTTATTCCCCCATGGCCGCCACAATTTTATATCTTAAAAATTGAGCCATTCCTTTTTGCTAGGTCTGCAGCGTGCAACAAAGAAGGGAAACTGGAACCTTGACTTTTATTCTTTAATTGCTACATGGGTCCCACCAGTGGCTTAAAACATGAGACAATTCAACAATTCTCCACCTTGGCTCGATGTTTGAAAGCCAACTCATAGAGCTCATAATCCATGCTGCTCTCCAATCACCTCGAAAGGCGATCACTCTCTACAGACGGGAATAGTGCTCAAGCAGAGCTTGAGCGTCGCCAAAGGAATAGGCTTAGTCATCATGTCTCCTGGGTTCTCTGTTGTAGCAATCTTTTTCACAGCAATCTTGTCCTTTGCTAAGACATCTCGGATGAAATGGTACCTGATATTGATATGCTTCGTCCGCTCGTGATAAACTAGATTATACGCCAGAAATATCGTACCTTGATTATCACAGTGTATATCAACACTATTCTGATCTAACCCAAAGTCCAAATGCAAACTCTGTAACCATATCGCTTCCTTCGCTACAAAGGTCAGTGCCATGTACTCCGCCTTAATCGATAACAAGGCCACGTGGTCCTGTAAGGACGTCTTCCAACTAACTGCACCACCTGCAAGCATAAATGTGTACCTTCTAACGATCAGCATTCATCCAAGTCACTTGCAGGATCAGAATTCACAAAACCTGTGGTCTCATTGCCATTACTGTTCCTCCGATATACTATACCAACGTCTGCTGTCCCCTTCAAATATATGAAGATCCATTTCATAGCTTCCCAGTGAGCTTTACCAGGACGCTTCATAAAACGACTAACTACACTGACAGCTTGTGAAATATCTGGCCTTGTCACACCATAACATACATAATACTACCCACTGCACTAGAATATGGAACACGAAATATATGCTCCTCCTCCTCCTCAATCTGCGGTGATAACTTAACTGAAAGTTTAAAGTGCTTCGCTAATGGTGTACTAACAGACTTCGCTGACTGCATATTAAAACGTGCTACAATCTTCTCAATATATTTCTTTTGAGACAGACGTAATAATCCATCAGTCTTGTTACGCAAAATCTCCATACCCAAAATCTTCTTTGCAGCACCTAAATCTTTCATCTCAAACTCTGCGCTTAACTGCCTCTTCAGAACATCAATATCAGATATATTTTTAGCTGCTATCAGCATATCATCAACATATAACAACATATATATCAAAGACCCATCATCCAGTCTCCTAAAATAAACACAGCTATCCATCTGACTCTTAGAATAGTCCTGACTAGCCATGAAAGCATCAAAGCGCTTATACCACTGTTTAGGAGACTACTTCAGCCCATATAAAGATTTCTTTAATAAGCAAACATAGTCTTCCTTGCCCGGAATAGCAAATTCCTCTGGCTGCTTCATGTAAATCTGCTCCTCCAACTCACCATGAAGAAACGCCGTCTTTACATCATGCTACTCTAACTCGAGATCATGTGCAGCAACTAAAGCAAGTAAAACACGAATAGAAGTATGTCTTACCACAGAAGAGAACACCTTGTTGTAGTTAATGCCCTCCCGCTGTGTAAATCCCTTCGCCACAAGTCTCGCCTTATATCTCGCTGCCTCGACACCAGGAATGCCATCTTTCCGTTTGTAGACCCATTTGCTACCAATAATCTTCTGGCTCTTTGGTACTTTAACTAGCTCCCATTTCTGATTCCGATGGAGTGATTTCATGTCTTCACTCATAGCCCCTAGCCACTGCGATGACTCAGAACTAGCCATCGCCTCAGAGTAAGACGAAGCCTCATCTGTCTCTACCTCGTCACCTACAGTCAAAGCATAAGTAATATCTGTATAACCATAACGTACCGATGGTTTTATTTGCTTTCGTTGTCTACCCTAAGCTAGAGTGTGCTGCAGATGTACTGGCTGTTCACTATCACCGACTTTAGGAACTGCGGCCTTATCTGCAGTCTCAACATCTGTTACCACTGAGGTCTCCGGAGTCTCCACCTGAAGCTCCACTTCACCACTAACACCATGATCTGTCTGCTCTGCTGGTAGTGTCTCAAGACTCCTCTGTCGAAGCATTGCAGTCTCGTCGAAGATCACATCTTTACTGATTAGAAAATCGGGTTATTTGAGATCGGTGCACCATAGCTGGTAGCCTTTCACCCCATGTGCATAACCCAGAAATGTGCACTTCTTCGACCTCGACTCAAGCTTACCATCACTAGCATGAGCATACGCAGGACATCCGAATACTCGTAATCCGGAGCAATCAACAGTTTTCCTCGGCCATACTTCCTCTGGAGTCTTCCACTCAATAGCAGATGATGGAAATCTATCAATCAGGTAACATGCCATGTTCACTGCTTCGGCCCAAAATTCCTTGCCAATATCGCATGCTCCGAGCCCCCTCAAGTAAAATTCTGTTTTTCCGTTTTGCCACTCCATTCTGCTGTGGTGTCCCAGGTATTGTGCGGTGTCTAACAATACCTTCTCTCTCGCAGAGCTCGATAAAATCCTTACCACAGAACTCTATACCTTTATCGGTTCTCAGGCACTTAATCTGTTTATCTGACTGCTTCTCAATCAATGCCTTAAATTTCTTGAACTGATCAAACACATCAGATTTGTGCTTCAGAAAGTATACCCATACCTTCTTGAAATAGTCGTCGATAAATGTCAGCATATAACGGGCACCTCCATTCGAAGGAACAGGAGACGAGCCCCAGACATCTGAATGAATATACTCTACCGGTTGCTTGGTCGAATAAATACCTGTAGTAAACTTAATCATGCGCTGCTTCCCAAAGATACAATACTCACATAAGTCTAACTTACTTGTCTTCTGACCCTTTAACAACCCCTATAACTCAGCATCGTCATACCTGCCTCACTCATATGCCCTAAACGCATATGCCATAACTGAGTTAAATCAGAATCTGACTCACCTGATGAAACATTGTCTGACGCATTAGGCTCATTCTTTTCAGCAACATTCGCCGCATCTTGTCTTTGACCATGCTGCTTTTCCTTTCTCTTGAGCAAAGGACAATCTGATTTGTAATGTCCTCTCTTGTGACAATAGCATCACTCGACGTTCGTATTAACTCCAGGTGGCCTAGATTTTGAATGACTAGCAGATTTCCCTCGTAAAACTTTATCCCTGCTCTTGGTCCTGCCTCTCACAAGCAAACCATCTGCTCTGTCTCCACTGGTATTTCCATTCAACTTTGTTTTCAATTTTCCATAATTCAAGGATGTTTTAACATCCTCCAAAGTTATGGATTCACATCCATAAAGCACCGAGTTCACAAAATTCTCGTATGAGGCAGGCAGTGAACATAAAACACGATCAAAGCTTGATCTTCATCCTCGAGTTTAATAGCTAGATTTTTCATATCCATAATAATTTTATTAAACTCATCTAAGTGTTCCTGACATGCGGACTTTACATGAGCCGGTCTATTTAAGTAGTGCAAGTTCATTTTAGTACATTTACCATGTCCATCCAATAATTTTTCCTTACGTTGTACGTGTCACAACTTACAACACGTTCGATGAAATTAGAAGCATGCAAATGCAGGAATCACACGGAAGTTTCATGCTTTTATAGCCGGACTCAATTTAGATCTTACGTATACAATACATGCGATGATCTTGATTCAGTCAAATCGTCCAATCACAGTCAAAATGAACTTGAAAGAAGATCAGGGCTTTCTCGAAAAGCCTTCCTAGATGAACCCAATTGCTGCTGGTGGACCTATTCGTTGACAATGAATTGCAAGTGGCTCCTTAAGAGAACTCTCTGTCACGGTCTCTCTCAGTAGATGATAGAGAGAATTCACTTTCTTCCCTTTCATCTGTCATTGCACCTCGAGAGATCTTCAGCACTCCACCTTCAGCGGTGTATTTACACCCGATATCATCGACTGTACCTAGAGAAATAAGGTTCTTCTTGAGCTTCGGTACATGCCTCATGTCTATCAATATGCGAACTACACCATCATGCATCCGAATATGAACTGTCCCTATCCCCATAACTTTGCAAGCTGCGTTATTCCCCAACAGAACTTTACCACCATATGCAGTCTGGTAAGTAGTAAACCAGTTCCTATGAGGCGTCATATGATAAGAACACCTCGTCTCCTGATGAACCTGTAGCCACATATAAAACAGCCTCTACATCACTAATGCTCTCCTCAGCAATATTCGCCACACTGCTTGCGACTTTCTGCTTATCACCTCTGTTTCTCAGCTTAGGACAATCTCTCCTGATGGGCCCCTCCTCGTGATATTCAAAACACTTCACGCGTCCCTTGGACTTTCTATGGCATGATTTAGACCTGCTTTTATCTTTTCTATTGTTGGACCCTCGCTGTTGCTCTCTACCTCGAATCACTAGTCCCCGCGCTACATCCTGCGCTAGACTGTCATCTCGCAACTTTCTCTGCCACTCTTTAGAAAACTAGGCGGACTTTACCTCTTCTGAGGTAATCATAGTACGCCCCTGCAATAGAGAATCAGTAAAGTGCTCCCATGACTCTGGTAGAGAAGCCAACAACATCATGCCCTGCTCTTCATCTTCAAGTGTCTTACCGACATTCTTTAAATTCATCATGAGTTTATTAAATTCATCTAGGTGGGTTCTGATGGACGTACCTTCAGTATATCTGAACTGAAACATACTCTTCAACATGTACAGGCGATTGTTCAATCCCTTTGTTATATAGAGCGCCTAGAGTTTTGCCCACAACGCTGCGGCATCCTTCTCATCGCCTATCTGTATTAACACTTCATCCGATAAATTCAACACGATTAGACTCTTAACCTTCCTCATTAACACATTCTTTTCAGCATCTTTCATTGAATCGGGCAACTTAGCCTTGCCCTCCAATGCTTCTGCTAAACCCTGAGTTGTCAATAATGCCTCCATCTTGAGGCTCCATACCCCAAAGTTGTTCCTCCCATTAAACTTCTCAATTTTAACTTTCACTCCAGACATAATTGTAATCACAAATATCCAAATAATAATCAGACAAGCAAAAGCCCCAAATTACAATCTAGAAATCTGAACCTGGCTCTGATACCAATTGTTGTAATATTAATGTAGAAACTACCAGGATCTTACAAATACGTTAATGCGAAAGCCCATAAATAATAACGATGAACGATAAAGGACACCAGATATAACGTGGTTTGATCCGAATGTCAATACCTACATCCACGGGGAGAGGCAGCAAGAACAATCCACTATATCGGAGAATCGAATTTACAATCACTCAATACTGTCGTGTTTTCCGCACCTAGGTTATACCCAAACCCAGTGTTTACAAATAAACAACTCTATTGAATATAATAAACAATAAAACTTACGCACGAATCTCCTGTGTTCGGACTCCTTCGCGAAATCAAGAGAACGTCCGTCGTCTTTATTTTTCCTCTCTCGCATCGTCCTTCTTCTTGAAATCTACTGCACTGCCTTCTTTTTTTGTTTGTGCGGCTTGGCTCGGTGTGCAGAAGAGAAACCACAAAAAGTTCTCTCCTCTTTTTGCCGTGTACACCTGTGGAAAGCAAATCCTTTTCTTTCCTTTCTTCTTTATTCCCCCATGGGCCCCACAATTTTATATCTTAAAAATTGAGCCATTCCTTTTTGCTAGGTCTGCAGCATGCAACAAAGAAGGGCAACTGGAACCTTGACTTTTATTCTTTAATTGCTACATGGGTCCCACCAGTGGCTTAAAGAACGAGACAATTCAACAAAAACCATTTAGATAGGGATAATATTTTCTAGATAATATTAGGATTTAATCCAAATAATTGTCTATACAATTTAGGATAAATCTTCGTTTAGAATAGATTGTATGCCATTAATTTTGAATTTCGAATTTCTATGACGCGAAAGATGCATATAGCACTTGCATATGCATATCACATTACATGTCATTTGTCATGTTATCAACTACATACCATGTCATCATATACGTGGCACGTCATTTTCATGTCATTATCATTGTCGTGTCATTAATATCATGCCGTCATTTGCATGTCATTTAATGAACATATCTATGATAAATTTATCTGAAATTAATTTTTTATCATAAAAAATTCCTATACTGATACACCTCAGATAAATTCACCCCAAATTAATTTTTCAATCACAAAACATTTCAAACTAGTATACGTGTAATAAATTTATCTCTCGATAATTTTCGCTATAGTACCACTAAAAAATTCAAATTAGTACAAATGTGACAAAAGAATGTAAAATTCCAAATTTATATCCGTCAAGTATCATCTAACTCAGCAATTGGACGGCAACATTTAATGGAAACTAATGGTGAATAAATTTATTGCGTATATAATAGTTTGAAATTTTTAATGATAAAAAAATTTATTGCGCACCCTAGAACCGGACCCAGAACCTATGACTGGGTAGATTTTAGGTTCCGAGGTGTACATAATAGGTTTCAGATTCCAAAAAAAATGAGGAACCTATTGTCGCGACCCTCTTGAGGTTGTCGGGCTCTCGAGGGCTAATGGGCCGTCCTGTCTGGTCGGACGCAGGCCTCTCCTAAGGCCCATTACCCAAATCGCAACGGAGGTATGCGTGATCGACTTTCAGTGTGGTCTAGTGACATGTGCTAAGTGTGCATGCCATGGAGTCGCCACCAATCATTTTTTTAGGGTATGATTGGACCACCCAATCGAATAGTTGGGAGTTTCTATTCAATTCTGCGAGAACCAGAGAAATGGTTTCGGGGACTTAGTTACACCAACTGTCAGAGTTGACGCCCTTTCGGTACCTAAGTTGACTGAATTTTCTAGCCTGAGATTCATGCGGATGAGTAAGGTATGAACCCTAAATCTAGAAATTCATGTAGATAAGAGTGATTATCCTAGCAATCACAATCAGTAATAAAATGCCCAACTCAAGGAATCTAGATATGCAAATAAATCACATGGCATTCCTAGTAAGGTCCTATTTATCAATCACAGCTCAAGAATGATTTAGTTGTCCTAGCCATTCTACACACGATCTAACCTAAGAAAAGCATTAGGAAGCATCGAAGGAGTTCGAGAGTACTCACATGGGGTTCGTCGTGCCCTGGTTTGGTCTTGGACGAGCTATCGAGCTCATGCCGACCCGATTATATTTGGGGATCCACTCGGCGTTTTACACCATGAAATCATGTGAAACAAAAACGAAAATATTCAGCAAGGGGCATTTATTGTAGATGGTGGTCGATCTAATTGGACGTCAAGACTAAAAAAGATGTAGAAATTTACAAATTAAAATACTCGAATGACATTTTTTTGCCAAATTCAACTCTATGCGTCGTGAAGAAACACATGCAATTGAACTTGAATTTTGACTATTTATGAGTTCAAAATGTAAAAGAAATTAAAATAAAAATATTGACTATTTTTCTATATTTTTACGACATCGAACGCTATTTTTCTTCATTTTTCATGTATTTTTCTATTTTTGGAAAATATTAAAAAATATTTAAAAATATGAAAAATTATTTTTTTTTATCAAAAATGGTTCCTTTAGCTTGGTCAAGGCTACCAAAGATGATTTTTTAATTTTTTTAACTTTTTATAGATTTTTTATGAATTTTTTAAAAATAAACTATGAAAGACTGATCAAAAATCCCTGATCAAAAATCCTTTAGCCCATCAATGTGTGCTTTTCCTTAAAAAGAGATGTGCTCATTCAATTCCCTGATATGATGTAAGAAAGTTAAGGAGTAGATAGACTTTCCTGCCCCTTACCTGCCGAATGCTTGCGGCATTTGCTGTGTCTGATGGGTTCAAGTAGATTCCTAAGGACTTGTCATCGGAGTGTCCTGGGGATGTTAAGCTCTGACCTGTATGGTAGGTCAAACCATAATGGGATTCCTAACTGATAGGAACCTAAGGAAGACGCATCCTACATTTGGGAATTTGCCAAGGGTTTTGATCCGTGTGGTGGACTAAACTAGAAATGGCTTGCCTAATGTAAGGCTTATTAGGGAAAACGACTCCTCCCGCGTTCGGGATTCATCAAGGTTTTGATCCGTATGGTGGATCGGACCATTGGGTTGATCCTTCAGGCGGTCTCTACCAGTCCTTTGACCCTTCCGGCGGTTTCTACCATTCATTGACCCTTCATGCGGTTTCTACCATTGAGTTGACCATTCAGGCGGTTTCTACCATTGGTTGACCGTTCAGGCGGTTTCTACCATACATTGACCCTTCAGGCGGTTTCTACCATTGTTTTGACCCTTCAGGCGGTTTCTACCATACATTGACCCTTCAGGCGGTTTCTACCATTGTGTTGACCCTTCAGGCGGTTTCTACCATTGATTGACCCTTTAGGCGGTTTCTACCATTGAGTTGACCCTTCAGGCGGTTTCTACCATTTATGAGATTCCAAAATGATATGAATCAAAGGATGACGTACCCGCTCTTCGGGGCTAGTCGGAGACTCGATCATTCTGTGGATCGGTCTTGGAAAAGATTTGCCTACTAAAAGGCTTCACCTAAGGATGACGCACCCAGTCTTTGGGGTGGCCAAAAGTCCTGTAGAAAGCTTAGACCTGAAAAAATTTTCCTCGCCAAGAAGATATTAGTAATCTTTGGGAAGACAATAATTGTCTAACTGACAAAATTCTACGACTTCAGTTTTAGTCATGAAATGTGCATTTTGATTGTTGGAGGTTATCCAAAACATTCCTGCCATATACAGATGTGATCATAAATTCCTTGCACGGAAACTCTAGATCAAACAATTTGAAAATTTCAAAAAGAGTTTGCTCAAAACATCCATTGGAGTATTTCTCACCCAAGAAGGCTCCTCACTGCTCTGTGATAATGATCTTTAATAGGGAAAGTGCTCAATTTCCTACCGACTTGTGCCTGGGTTTCAGGATCATTCGCAACGCATACATTTCGACCGATCAGGAGGTCTTTCACGGGACCGTAGTGTTAGGCTTGGATATCGGTTTCCAAGGGGGACTCACTTTTGAGTCAAGGCCGGTGAACGAAATTTTTCACTATCTGCTCCGGGTTTACAAGTCAAGAACCCTGCAAAATGAGAAAGAAATAGTCTTGCTCGTACTTCTTTGAGCTAAGTTATACATTAACCCAAGTGTCTTAGTCAGATAAGACTACTTCAGGGTTGTAACATTGGAAGGATTGGGGACCGAAAAAGGCTTATTTTTTGCCCAGAAATTGTGAAGGGTTTGACATTGGTGATCATTGCAAATTTGCCACATGTCCTTCGAAGAACATCTCCATTTCTTGAAGTGTACACTCCTCTTTTAGAGCGCACAAGGATGTTTAAAAGCGTCTCTTGTTACATTAAGAGACCGTCTGTTTGTGTTTTTGCAATTTGAGCACGACAACATTTGGAGAGTAGTCATCTTGATCTAACTCCTTTGCAGGGTCTTTTCATCGTCTCTCTAGACTTTACTGGGGATATTTTGAATAGACATCAGCCTTGCTTTTTACCAGGCACTTTGCTTTTTCTTGATGTCTAGGGATTTTTCTTTTCCCCCTTTTTTTAATCCCGTGTTTTTCTTTTCTTTTGGAGCTAGGATTTTCGGCAATCATGCTAGATATGCAACTTAAACTTTGGCACGCTTCCATTCCTCGAGTGATGTTGCCTTTGCTTTGGAATATGCAATGATCACCAATAGGTTGATGAAATGAATTTGCTGGCTCAACTTGGTTGTGCAAAGGATAACAGTGTGTAGAATAGAGAAATGAATCATTCTCGTCATCCTATGACACTTGGATTATCATATAAACAACACACAAAGATTTATGTTAGTCCGAGTAAGAAAATTTCTAACCGTTTACTTTCTGATACTGTTGGACTAACCTTCATTTGCCCCAATGTGGGGTGGTTCTTGACAGGGTTGAGAATGAAAATCGCCGTTCAATGGGGTTCTCAATGGGCATCTGTAGTGTTTGGAATGAAGAAATAAATGCCTCTGTCATCTCGATCCATGTAATCGTTGCGAATGACCCTTATTTCCATAGGTTAAGGTTTCGCTATCATTTCCAATCTCCTCATCTCTCAAGTGTGTATGGGACGTGTTTGGATTAGGCTCGCTTCTCTTATGAGAAAATACCCTTTTGAACAGTTCAAACGACTCTTATTGGAAAAATTCATTTCATTTCATCAAGATTTATCCTTCAAAGGGATTTTATGATGCACCATACATGTGTAATTCATGTTCAGACAATCTCATGTTTTAAAACATGAATGTCAATGAAGTAAGAATTCTATGTCTTTTTAGATGTGAGAATCGAATTAATTCTGAAAGTTTTTAATCTCCAATGAATTGGGAAAAGGGATACTTACCTGCCCATCGAGGCTGGAGATCCTGGAGATATAAAAGGGATATGTCATTGTATATTCTAAAACTTTACAAAAATTGGAACGATACATCTTACCCTTGGTCATATGCTCCAACGAGTGTACAAGGGTTGTGAAAATCTGCACTTCACATAGTAACACAAGATTGTTGGGTGTTCTAAAGTTCTTTCGACTTCTTGGTTTTTGGAGAAAAATGAAACTTACATGTCTGCCTTGATGGCGAGCTCCTGCCAAGGATAAATATTAAGCATTATTTTGGGTTTCCAAATTCAAAACAAATTGGGACGATACTACTTTACTCTTGATTTGAATTCCTTCTGCATGCCAATGTGCGGATTGTAGAAGCCGGCCCTCAAGCTTGTGGCCATGATTTCTTCGTCTGGTTGGGCAACGAATCCACCTCGAGGATTTACGTCGGAGGAGATTCATTCATCTTTTTGGGCGTGTTTCATGCACTGTTTTGTTATTTGAATGCATGGCTTCTTGGGTGCCTCATCTCTGTTCATCACCTGAGAGGAAAATGAGAGAACATTATCCCCGCATCTGATTGAAAATCATTTAGGAACGATACGTTCTTTTTACCAAATGGGTGGCTCCGCGGCCAAATGTGTTTTACATTGAAAGGATGGATTCCATTACGCTCTGCGGATGATAACTATCGCTTCGGGGACTTGCCCCACGGATCAAACGATGAATTTGATGTCTTCGGCTTCGACATGCTTTCCAGATGTAGGAATGGTTTGCCCCCATTTTCAGTGGAGATGGGTTTTGTCGAGTGGGCAAGATCAAAAACTCATCCTAGATTTGGCTTTAGTCGAAGGTTGAAATCCCGACCTTGGATAAGCGAATCATGATTCATCTCCTTCTGCTTCGGATTTGTCATTTGCGTGCTTCACATTTTACAATACCAACTTCGCCGCTTGATGAAAATGAATCGATGATTTTCGAATTGCCCCAAGTTCTATAGTCATCTGCGTCGAATCTCTTTGAACTTCATCGGGTGATAGACAAACTGATAAAATGATTTTTCAATCCTGAGATCGAACTTCTGACGTTTCGTACCACTTCCAGTTCACTGACTACCAGGACAAAGCACTATTGGCGTCCCTAACTGGTTCGTTTTTTGTTATAAAATTCTTGAAGCAGTTAGCGACCCCCATCGAGAATGAAACAAGCTCAATTTAGAGTTCATAACGACTAAAGGTCCCTTAGAACGATACAGAGCTAACCGTCTTTGAGCTCGCTCGGGCTTTTGCTCGCATTTTCCTATGTGAAGCCTTTAAATGTTTTTCTTCGTGGCGTTCAATTGATTCGCCTCGACTCTAATCTAACAAGGGATTGTTGTACTCAAGCATGATGATGCTCGCAGGTAGTACTGATCGCTGCCCCAGATTAACTCTAGGCATTAAGGAAGATTATCTTGCATGGAAGACTTTATGACAGAAAGATTAATGATACATCCATTCACATGTGCCTAGTTCCCTTGAGGATTCTCGGTGATCAGCCAGCTACACCATGAATCAGACATATAATCGTCATTTTGGATCATAACTTCATAAGTCCATCAGTTTTAAACTGATCGATCCAGATATGGAGCTCCTCATCAAGGAAATCTTTTGATTCTTCGAGCAACTGATATTCGGGTTGACCATCATCGCTTGGCGTTGAAGGATTCCTGTTTCTGTTGTGAGCGATCTGATTCTTCGAGCTAGAACCTTCGTCGTTGCTCGAGATTATAAGAGGATGATTGATCGGTTCACTATCAAAAGCACCTTCCATTTGGGAATGGGAGAAACAAAAATCCTCAAAGCATCCGCCCGCTTGATCTTCCGAAATCATATGCCCAAGCCGGGCAGATCTTTGAACACTAGGCGCAATATGTTGATCGGGGATAGGAAGAGCACTAGCGAAAAGTTGCTGCTCAAACCAAGGAGTTCGTACCTGCTGCACTTGTGGCATATACTCTTGAGGGGTGCTGAGATGATTCGGGGGAATATTCTGATTAGCGCCCAAGTAGTCGATGGTGCTGCTACCAGCTTGGTCGGTGCCTAGATTCGGCAGGGTATTTCTTACTTCAGGGGCATTGTAGTTATAGCCATGCCTAGTGTTTAGGCACAAGTTGAGTTCTTTCAGGTTCAGTGCTGTGTGGCGCTGTCTTAGCGCCCTTCTGTAGCTCTTGAGGTGACTCGCGACTCCATCTTTAGTGAGTCCTGGTATGTTCATGATCTCAAGTATGCGCGTTGGATATGCTGAGTTGATCCCTAGTTGCTGAACCGCACTAAGGAACTTGAGATGAAGCTCGGGGGACCAATTGACCCTCGTCTTCTTGCGACCCGGAACAGTGTTGACAACTTGGCTATTGCTCTCTGGCCTATTTCCAGTAGAATTTGATCGAGCCAGAAATTGTTGTGGAGGGAATTCATCAGCTTTGGATTGGTCGGTCGTGATAGTAAGCTCATCGTTAAGGAAACTCCAATCATGGTGACGCATATCACATCCTTTAGAAGGCATCGATATTGACTTCGTAGAATTAATTTGTTCATGCATATCTCCAACAAAATCCGATTGTATCGAAGATGGTTCGAGGGAGTGGGGTGGTGAATGAGCATTTTCAATCCTCATATAAGGCTTATCAAGGAACATTTCGCCGAGAGTGATAGGGCCACCGCAATTAAGGCAAGCGATAGTGCTGGGAGCTTTCTTATACCTCATGTTCTCCGCTCGAAGCTTTTCGTTTTCCTCCTTTAGAATCGCAAGTTCTTGACGTCTGTGTTGAGCCCTCAATTTGGCTCGCTTATTTTGAAACCAAAACTTGACCCTCAAAGGTTTCATCCCTAGCTTCTGGCCCAATTCATTTCTTTGTTTCATGTTCGGGAGAGGGCATTCACTAAAGAAAGCTTCAAGCTCTTGGATTTCATTCTGAGTGTGGCACTGGCGACGTTTCCTTTTCCGAGATTGACCATCGCTGCTGCTGTTGTCGTCGCTGCTGAGCTCCTGAACTTCGTTGCCGAAAGGGTTGGGTTCTGTGGTTCTGGTACCAGACGCCATCCTGGAATCTTCGAGATCTCTCAGTAGTTCATTTTCTAAGATTTTTGGATCAGTCGCCTCTAGCAACTGATGGTAACCCTCAAACATGTTGGATCGAGAAATGTTCGATCAATTTTTGCTCACTCAGGGTTCTCTACTCTCTCATGTATGCTCACTCTCTCTAAATTTTCTTTTGAGTGGTTCTGTATGCCCATGAAACGTTCTTTAAACATGGATGAAGATCATCAGGTAAGCGTTGCTCCCAAGATTTCGTATTTCCCGCTTTGTCGTCTTCTTTCTTCTTTTCAACGTGGAGGGACACCAAATCGATTTCCTTTTCTCGATATCCATGTCTGTCTCCCACTTATTTTCAAAAAGGTGGAACTACGCTCGCCTCCTGCTCAGTTTTTAATATGATGGGACCGCCAAATCCTTTCGCAACTTTTTTCGATAGTTGCGCTTAACTCCCGCTCAATTTTAATATGGTGACACCGACATATCTTTTTACAACTTTTTTAGGTTTATCAAGCCTGAAATCGCGGACTGGGACAGATCTGATGGTTCACCGAAAGAGCCACCACTGCTTTACCCAATTAACTTGGCTCCACGAGCATTATTGCTATGCCTTTCTTCATTCTCGAGTTGCTATAAAAGGAGGAGTTAATGCAGAGAAGATTAACACTCTTACATAATTGCCTTTTCTTATTTTAATCACTCTACCACACTCATCTTCTTCTCCCTCACTCCAACGAAAATGACCTCCTCTCCTATTCGCGCTTTCTCGGTCGAAATTTTGGCCTAGTGGGAAAAACTCTATAACCTCCTCGGTCGAGGCTATGCTCATATAGCCGATCACCCAGAAACTGAAGATGAAATCCGCATTTTGCTCGTGGAAATAGACACCACCTCCATCAAGGGCACTAATTTAGAGAGGGAATATAGAATCTTCCCAACCCTCTTTATAAACTTTTTAGAGACTTACCGTGTCGCTCATCGAAAAGCTACCGTGGCTCACGTTTTGCGAGCTCGCTATGAGGATCGGTCCAACTGCTTGGTGTTGGCCAACCTTGTGGCCGATAGTCACAGAAAGGCTGTTGAGTTCGCCAACAAGCGAGTCTCGATGTTGCTTCGCGAGAGGGGAAATTTGGTGGAGCGCTTGGCCTTATCCCTGACCACCTATGAGCACGACCGTCGTAATGTCGTGTTGAAGTTTCAATGTGAGTGGCAGGAAGAAAGGCTTGACAGCATTACCGCGGATATAGCCCATGGGAGAGGACTAGTTCGGGACCTGGAAATAGCCACCGAAGATCACGGGACCAAGGTTGCCGAGCTTAAAGGGGAATGTAAACGCCTTCTTCTTAAGCTTGCAGATCTCGAGTCTCGAGGTGGTGAGTATAAGCAAAGCATCAATAATATGGAGGGCCAACTTGGTTCCTTTGTGATGCTAATTAGGGCTCATTGCGGTTTTATGTTTCCACCCCGATGATTTGTATGATCTGCTTTTAAGGTCCCTCGATTGAGCGAAATGAATGAAAGCTCTAATGTGTGTGTCTCAACTTCTGTATGGCTGACTTTCTCGAACACCTGACCACTCTCAACCTAGGCAAGCTGCGCTTTGACATTGATGATTCGAGCGTGTACATCTTGATTTTTTAATCTTGCTTATGATCGGATAAAGGAACCTCCCACCACGATTATCCACAAAAAGACTTCTCTTCTCTACTTGTTTTTAACCTGTTTCAAATGAAAAGGCAGAATCAGAAGAAAGAATTTGAAAAATAAAGCATAAATCCTTTCAATTTTATGCTTACTTGTGATTAATAGGGATAAGAGCTTTTACAAGGGTTTTGACCTTGTGCAAAAGCTTTTATCAATATTCCTCAAAGGAAAGCATATCATTGAAAGGAATGTAATTCACGATAATCGTCTTTGATCAATTCCAAGAAAATCAATGGAATGTTCAAAAGTACACAATTACGATGTGTTTTAAATTCAATTGAAGATACGGTATCCAAATTAAAGCCGTTTGCTAAGAACGAGAGTAATTTGGATATCTATCTTTTCATTAAATTTGAAAAACACGAATACTCTTGATCAATTATTGTGGATTACCAATGATGCAAAATATGCATGAACCAATTCAAGTTTATAGTTCCTTCTAGCGAAATTGGGATTGTATTGCCCTATACGGCCAAAAGGTTGTATAAGACTTCCAATTTCAATTTCATCCAAAGGAATTATAAAATTGATTTTGGAGTATTCGAGTAATTAGAAGAAATGCCACTATCACATTCCAATGACAAGTCAATAGAAATACAACAAATTTCAATCTGAATGTATATAAACACAAATAGATCCCTAATACAATCAATCTAAGGGATCAGATAGAGAGGATCTCAGCAAAATAAATCCTATACAAGAAGGCTAGAAATGAAAATTAAAACAAAGGAATGTGATCTTAATACTTAGAGATGCCCCAGTTTCGATCTTTGAGACGTGACTTCAGGATCACCTATTCCAAATCGTCATCTTCATTAGATGATACCTCAATGATGTCCATAGCAGGCTCTTCTTGTCCACTTGGCGCTCGTAATGGGATGACACCATCTTCATCTTCCATCAAGAACATTGAGAGGAAAACACACCTATCTATCCTCAAAATGGCATTTAATCCAATCACCGGAATTATGCAATGAATATAATGATTAAGAGCTGTAACAAGTTCGAGGGATAGAAAAGTCTTACCAACCAAACTTAAGAGAAAATCAAGCTTCTCTGTATTTTTAGCAGTGCTAGGTATACTAACCTTCCATAGACAAACGCATGAGATAAGTGAGGGAAAACTCCTAAAAATCAAAAGATAGGGCTTGGTACCTAAAGCCAAGGTTCTCACCTCGAATTCTGGGAAGAGCCGATTCCATTGCACAACTATCGTTGCATTGGGACTCAATCCATAGTTCGAAGTGAGCGGAATTGAAAAGTGGATTACCCCATGTTTTTCCTCACGGAGATTCCATTTTCAATTCCTTCTATTGTGTTCCTAAAGAGGGCGCCTGGGGTTTTAGGCGCAATTGTGTGTATTCATTGTGTCGTGCTAAAGCAAAAGACATGCATTTTATTTAACAATCACCGCTTCAATATAAACATCCACACAATCATATATCCAAAACTCCTGCCTGCATAAAATAAAGTTAACAAGCACTTCACCCCTTATTTCTCCCGTCTACAAAAACATCTAACACATTCGTTAGCATATACACCTCACTTTCGAGAGCATCTGCATAAAATTAGGTTAGAAGAATCAATCAACTTTTTAATCGGCTCAAGTCCACTAAATGGTTAGGAACCAGTCCCCAGCGGAGTCGCCAGTCTGTCGCGACCCTCTTGAGGTTGTCGGGCTCTCGAGGGCTAATGGGCCGTCCTGTCTGGTCGGACGCGGGCCTCTCCTAAGGCCCATTACCCAAATCGCAACGGAGGTATGCGTGATCGACTTTCAGTGTGGTCTAGTGACATGTGCTAAGTGTGCATGCCATGGAGTCGCCACCAATCATTTTTTTAGGGTATGATTGGACCACCCAATCGAATAGTTGGGAGTTTCTATTCAATTCTGCGAGAACCAGAGAAATGGTTTCGGGGACTTAGTTACACCAACTGTCAGAGTTGACGCCCTTTCGGTACCTAAGTTGACTGAATTTTCTAGCCTGAGATTCATGCGGATGAGTAAGGTATGAACCCTAAATCTAGAAATTCATGTAGATAAGAGTGATTATCCTAGCAATCACAATCAGTAATAAAATCCCAACTCAAGGAATCTAGATATGCAAATAAATCACATGGCATTCCTAGTAAGGTCATATTTATCAATCACAGCTCAAGAATGATTTAGTTGTCCTAGCCATTCTACACACGATCTAACCTAAGAAAAGCATTAGGAAGCATCGAAGGAGTTCGAGAGTACTCACATGGGGTTCGCCGTGCCCTGGTTTGGTCTTGGACGAGCTATCGAGCTCATGCCGACCCGATTATATTTGGGGATCCACTCGGCGTTTTACACCATGAAATCATGTGAAACAAAAACGAAAATATTCAGCAAGGGGAATTTATTGTAGATGGTGGTCGATCTAATTGGACGTCAAGACTAAAAAATATGTAGAAATTTACAAATTAAAATACTCGAATGACATTTTTTTGCCAAATTCAACTCTATGCGTCGTGAAGAAACACATGCAATTGAACTTGAATTTTGACTATTTATGAGTTCAAAATGAAAAGGAAATTAAAATAAAAATATTGACTATTTTTCTATATTTTTACGACATCGAACGCTATTTTTCTTCATTTTTCATGTATTTTTCTATTTTTGGAAAATATTAAAAAAATATGACAAATTATTTTTTATCAAAAATGGTTCCTTTAGCTTGGTCAAGGCTACCAAAGATGATTTTTTTAATTTTTTTAACTTTTTATAGATTTTTTTATGAATTTTTTAAAAATAAACTATGAAAGACTGATAAAAAATCAGGCGTCAACAGGGCGCTGCCCCCGAACCCCCGCCTCCCGCGCGCATGGGTCATATGTCGTCGGATAACACTTTGGTTTCCCTAAGCTCACGTGGGCATACCCGGTATGAGAAACAAGGGTCCCCGAAGTATTCACCAACTCCAACAATATGTGCCGTTGGGATCCACTTATACTAAAAAGCCTCTAGGATCGACGTCATCGTCCTCTGTAAAACCTTGCATTTTCAAGAAGGCCTACATCACCTCCTTCGACAAGCTCCTCTGGAACACAGTTGTCACGCCCTGTGCCTTGCCCACGACGGGCGGACGCGACGATCCCTGCAAAGTACGGCTCACAAAGTCCCTAGGCACAATTTCAAAGAAAATAGGACACAAGAACTAGCAGACGGAAACGGGACAGCAACTCCTCCAAAGATAAGTAACGGGGCAACCTGAACAGACTTCGCTGACTGCATATTAAAACGTGCTACAATCTTCTCAATATATTTCTTTTGAGACAGACGTAATAATCCATCAGTCCTGTTACGCAAAATCTCCATACCCAAAATCTTCTTTGCAGCACCTAAATCTTTCATCTCAAACTCTGCGCTTAACTGCCTCTTCAGAACATCAATATCAGATATATTTTTAGCTGCTATCAGCATATCATCAACATATAACAACATATATATCAAAGACCCATCATCCAGTCTCCTAAAATAAACACAGCTATCCATCTGACTCTTAGAATAGTCCTGACTAGCCATGAAAGCATCAAAGCGCTTATACCACTGTTTAGGAGACTACTTCAGCCCATATAAAGATTTCTTTAATAAGCAAACATAGTCTTCCTTGCCCGGAATAGCAAATTCCTCTGGCTGCTTCATGTAAATCTGCTCCTCCAACTCACCATGAAGAAACGCCGTCTTTACATCATGCTACTCTAACTCGAGATCATGTGCAGCAACTAAAGCAAGTAAAACACGAATAGAAGTATGTCTTACCACAGAAGAGAACACCTTGTTGTAGTTAATGCCCTCCCGCTGTGTAAATCCCTTCGCCACAAGTCTCGCCTTATATCTCGCTACCTCGACACCAGGAATGCCATCTTTCCGTTTGTAGACCCATTTGCTACCAATAATCTTCTGGCTCTTTGGTACTTTAACTAGCTCCCATGTCTGATTCCGATGGAGTGATTTCATGTCTTCACTCATAGCCCCTAGACACTGCGATGACTCAGAACTAGCCATCGCCTCAGAGTAAGACGAAGCCTCATCTGTCTCTACCTCGTCACCTACAGTCAAAGCATAAGTAATATCTGTATAACCATAACGTACCGATGGTTTTATTTGCTTTCGTTGTCTACCCTAAGCTAGAGTGTGCTGCAGATGTACTGGCTGTTCACTATCACCGACTTTAGGAACTGCGGCCTTATCTGCAGTCTCAACATCTGTTACCACCGAGGTCTCCGGAGTCTCCACCTGAAGCTCCACTTCACCACTAACACCATGATCTGTCTGCTCTGCTGGTAGTGTCTCAAGACTCCTCTGTCGAAGCATTGCAGTCTCGTCGAAGATCACATCTTTACTGATTAGAAAATCGGGTTATTTGAGATCGGTGCACCATAGCTGGTAGCCTTTCACCCCATGTGCATAACCCAGAAATGTGCACTTCTTCGACCTCGACTCAAGCTTACCATCACTAGCATGAGCATACGCAGGACATCCGAATACTCGTAATTCGGAGCAATCAACAGTTTTCCTCGACCATACTTCCTCTGGAGTCTTCCACTCAATAGCAGATGATGGAAATCTATCAATCAGGTAACATGCCATGTTCACTGCTTCGGCCCAAAATTCCTTGCCAATATCGCATGCTCCGAGCCCCCTCAAGTAAAATTCTGTTTTTCCGTTTTGCCACTCCATTCTGCTGTGGTGTCCCAGGTATTGTGCGGTGTCTAACAATACCTTCTCTCTCGCAGAGCTCGATAAAATCCTTACCACAGAACTCTATACCTTTATCGGTTCTCAGGCACTTAATATGTTTATCTGACTGCTTCTCAATCAATGCCTTAAATTTCTTGAACTGATCAAACACATCAGATTTGTGCTTCAGAAAGTATACCCATACCTTCTTGAAATAGTCGTCGATAAATGTCAGCATATAACGGGCACCTCCATTCGAAGGAACCGGAGACGAGCCCCAGACATCTGAATGAATATACTCTACCGGTTGCTTGGTCGAATAAATACCTGTAGTAAACTTAATCATGCGCTGCTTCCCAAAGATACAATACTCACATAAGTCTAACTTACTTGTCTTCTGACCCTTTAACAACCCCTATAACTCAGCATCGTCATACCTGCCTCACTCATATGCCCTAAACGCATATGCCATAACTGAGTTAAATCAGAATCTGACTCACCTGATGAAACATTGTCTGACGCATTAGGCTCATTCTTTTCAGCAACATTCGCCGCATCTTGTCTTTGACCATGCTGCTTTTCCTTTCTCTTGAGCAAAGGACAATCTGATTTGTAATGTCCTCTCTTGTGACAATAGCATCACTCGACGTTCGTATTAACTCCAGGTGGCCTAGATTTTGAATGACTAGCAGATTTCCCTCGTAAAACTTTATCCCTGCTCTTGGTCCTGCCTCTCACAAGCAAACCATCTGCTCTGTCTCCACTGGTATTTCCATTCAACTTTGTTTTCAATTTTCCATAATTCAAGGATGTTTTAACATCCTCCAAAGTTATGGATTCACATCCATAAAGCACCGAGTTCACAAAATTCTCGTATGAGGCAGGCAGTGAACATAAAACACGATCAAAGCTTGATCTTCATCCTCGAGTTTAATAGCTAGATTTTTCATATCCATAATAATTTTATTAAACTCATCTAAGTGTTCCTGACATGCGGACTTTACATGAGCCGGTCTATTTAAGTAGTGCAAGTTCATTTTAGTACATTTACCATGTCCATCCAATAATTTTTCCTTACGTTGTACGTGTCACAACTTACAACACGTTCGATGAAATTAGAAGCATGCAAATGCAGGAATCACACAGAAGTTTCATGCTTTTATAGCCGGACTCAATTTAGATCTTACGTATACAATACATGCGATGATCTTGATTCAGTCAAATCGTCCAATCACAGTCAAAATGAACTTGAAAGAAGATCAGGGCTTTCTCGAAAAGCCTTCCTAGATGAACCCAATTGCTGCTGGTGGACCTATTCGTTGACAATGAATTGCAAGTGGCTCCTTGAGAGAACTCTCTGTCACGGTCTCTCTCAGTAGATGATAGAGAGAATTCACTTTCTTCCCTTTCATCTATCATTGCACCTCGAGAGATCTTCAGCACTCCACCTTCAGCGGTGTATTTACACCCGATATCATCGACTGTACCTAGAGAAATAAGGTTCTTCTTGAGCTTCGGTACATGCCTCATGTCTATCAATATGCGAACTACACCATCATGCATCCGAATATGAACTGTCCCTATCCCTATAACTTTGCAAGCTGCGTTATTCCCCAACAGAACTTTACCACCATATGCAGTCTGGTAAGTAGTAAACCAGTTCCTATGAGGCGTCATATGATAAGAACACCTCGTCTCCTGATGAACCTGTAGCCACATATAAAACAGCCTCTACATCACTAATGCTCTCCTCAGCAATATTCGCCACACTGCTTGCGACTTTCTGCTTATCACCTCTGTTTCTCAGCTTAGGACAATCTCTCCTGATGGGCCCCTCCTCGTGATATTCAAAACACTTCACGCGTCCCTTGGACTTTCTATGGCATGATTTAGACCTGCTTTTATCTTTGCTATTGTTGGACCCTCGCTGTTGCTCTCTACCTCGAATCACTAGTCCCCGCGCTACATCCTGCGCTAGACTGTCATCTCGCAACTTTCTCTGCCACTCTTTAGAAAACTAGGCGGACTTTACCTCTTCTGAGGTAATCATAGTACGCCCCTGCAATAGAGAATCAGTAAAGTGCTCCCATGACTCTGGTAGAGAAGCCAACAACATCATGCCCTGCTCTTCATCTTCAAGTGTCTTACCGACATTCTTTAAATTCATCATGAGTTTATTAAATTCATCTAGGTGGGTTCTGATGGACGTACCTTCAGTATATCTGAACTGAAACATACTCTTCAACATGTACAGGCGATTGTTCAATCCCTTTGTTATATAGAGCGCCTAGAGTTTTGCCCACAACGCTGCGGCATCCTTCTCATCGCCTATCTGTATTAACACTTCATCCGATAAATTCAACACGATTAGACTCTTAACCTTCCTCATTAACACATTCTTTTCAGCATCTTTCATTGAATCGGGCAACTTAGCCTTGCCCTCCAATGCTTCTGCTAAACCCTGAGTTGTCAATAATGCCTCCATCTTGAGGCTCCATACCCCAAAGTTGTTCCTCCCATTAAACTTCTCAATTTTAACTTTCACTCCAGACATAATTGTAATCACAAATATCCAAATAATAATCAGACAAGCAAAAGCCCCAAATTACAATCTAGAAATCTGAACCTGGCTCTGATACCAATTGTTGTAATATTAATGTAGAAACTACCAGGATCTTACAAATACGTTAATGCGAAAGCCCATAAATAATAACGATGAACGATAAAGGACACCAGATATAACGTGGTTTGATCCGAATGTCAATACCTACATCCACGGGGAGAGGCAGCAAGAACAATCCACTATATCGGAGAATCGAATTTACAATCACTCAATACTGTCGTGTTTTCCGCACCTAGGTTATACCCAAACCCAGTGTTTACAAATAAACAACTCTATTGAATATAATAAACAATAAAACTTACGCACGAATCTCCTGTGTTCGGACTCCTTCGCGAAATCAAGAGAACGTCCGTCGTCTTTATTTTTCCTCTCTCGCATCGTCCTTCTTCTTGAAATCTACTGCACTGCCTTCTTTTTTTGTTTGTGCGGCTTGGCTCGGTGTGCAGAAGAGAAACCACAAAAAGTTCTCTCCTCTTTTTGTCGTGTACACCTGTGGAAAGCAAATCCTTTTCTTTCCTTTCTTCTTTATTCCCCCATGGGCCCCACAATTTTATATCTTAAAAATTGAGCCATTCCTTTTTGCTAGGTCTGCAGCATGCAACAAAGAAGGGCAACTGGAACCTTGACTTTTATTCTTTAATTGCTACATGGGTCCCACCAGTGGCTTAAAGAACGAGACAATTCAACAAAAACCATTTAGATAGGGATAATATTTTCTAGATAATATTAGGATTTAATCCAAATAATTGTCTATACAATTTAGGATAAATCTTCGTTTAGAATAGATTGTATGCCATTAATTTTGAATTTCGAATTTCTATGACGCGAAAGATGCATATAGCACTTGCATATGCATATCACATTACATGTCATTTGTCATGTTATCAACTACATACCATGTCATCATATACGTGGCACGTCATTTTCATGTCATTATCATTGTCGTGTCATTAATATCATGCCGTCATTTGCATGTCATTTAATGAACATATCTATGATAAATTTATCTGAAATTAATTTTTTATCATAAAAAATTCCTATACTGATACACCTCAGATAAATTCACCCCAAATTAATTTTTCAATCACAAAACATTTCAAACTAGTATACGTGTAATAAATTTATCTCTCGATAATTTTCGCTAAAGTACCACTATAAAAGTCAAATTAGTACAAATGTGACAAAAGAATGTAAAATTCCAAATTTATATCCGTCAAGTATCATCTAACTCAGCAATTGGACGGCAACATTTAATGGAAACTAATGGTGAATAAATTTATTGCGTATATAATAGTTTGAAATTTTTAATGATAAAAAAATTTATTGCGCACCCTAGAACCGGACCCAGAACCTATGACTGGGTAGATTTTAGGTTCCGAGGTGTACATAATAGGTTTCAAATTCCAAAAAAAATGAGGAACCTATGCTAGCAGGTAAGTTTCAGGTTTTAAGTGGAACCTATCTGGAACCTGGAACTGCTTACCCCTATTACCAACGGATGGTCGATGATGCAAGAAGGGTAATTAATTTCTCTCGTGTTCTTTTCATTATTGAAGATGCAATCGATGTTGTCGTCAAACAAGGGCTGATAATATTTTGCAAAAAAATATATCATTGTTGATTTGGTCTTGTGTATGGTAAAAGTGGTTAATATGTACAAAAATCATTGTGAGAGATATGGAGAGTATTGACAACAATCGTCCAAGAGAGCTGAGAATATGAAAAAACTTATTTCTTATAATTGATTCTTGTGATATTCTAGGATAGGAAAACACTTATGAGTGAGCGTGAGATAGCGATTTTGATTTCATTTTTGCTGGTTGTCATGGAACCATATTTTCATTCTCCATATGGAGTGGGTTAATCCATTGAATCTTGTAAATCGGTTGTGTTCATTTATTTTTTATTTCAGCAGTTTATTTCTTGCTTAATTCATTTCGTTTGTCTATGCTTCCAAATTCATCATAGCAAACTGGTATCAAAACCTAGGGTAGCTATTAATAAATTGTTCTGTGTTTTCAGTCTTTTTGCAACTATCCGCTATGGCTTTTAAGAAATTCACCAGCGAGAATAATTTTAGTCTCGAGTTCATCAAGATGTCCACATTGTTGGAGACATAGGGTTTGGATTTAGCGTTGCGGGAAGACGATGAATTTGAAGAAGAAAATGGTTAACTTATAAAACTTGAAGAAGGATCCCTATGCTGGAGGAAGAGATACCTCCAAATAGAAGCCAAGTATCCGAACTGAGAAGAGAAAGAGTCATCAACCATCTCCTCTTTTCTTGGCTTTGAAACCTTTAAATAAAGTGAAAAGAGAATCCTCAAAACAGGAAAAAGGAAAAAACAAATGAAAGAATCATGTATTAAAGAATCTCTCTCTCTCTCTCTCTCTCTCTCTCTCTCTCTCTCTCTCTCTCTCTCTCTCCCCTGCCTTGTAATGCTCTTTGTATGGTCTTTTACTGCAATATCCGATTAACACATACCAGATTCAATTCAACTAGATTGTCCCATTTTTTGGCTCATTTCTCCCATCGTTCAAGAAATAACTCTGGTATTTGGTAAGTGAAGATTTAATGCTACAAAACACACAGTGTCTTGTAATTTCTTCGTGATGACATGATATATTTCTTCAAATATTAGGGTAAATATGTCTGAAAAATCAAGAAGAAAGCAGAAAACGGATGGTACCTAAGCCGAGCATGCAAGTGGTGGTTCTATGAGGAGAAGCACCTTGCATGATGCGAAGAAACCAAAGAGCGTGTTCCTACTTTCACTTTCCATCTAGGGAACATGATACAAATGGTCCATAAAATTTTGTTCAATGTACAATTTCGCCCGCCAACTTTTAATTTGTTTAATGTAGTCCTTAAACTAATTGTAAATGTTTAATGTAGTCCTTGGATCATGAACTCTTAATAAATGTTCAATCTAGTCACTCAACTCTATCATATTAGTGTTGTCTTTTTGTTCATTGAAGTTGACAGAATTTACTGATGTGGTTTCATTCATTAAGTATGAATGACAAAAAAAAACACTACATGTGGATTGTCCACATAATATATTTATCTTAATTCAACAAAAGAAATATCACTAATCAAACGTTCCAATTTTTTTTTTCATTTTCCAAATTAGTAGATGGAAAAATGGATACGCTCTCTCATCATTTTTATCACTCCAACTCTGGATATAATAACCCATGTCTTCATAAGGTCTAAATTGCTGTTTTTAGCATAAGGAAGGACTATATTGTAACATTTACCGATTATTCAAAGATCACATTGAACAAAGTAAAGGTTTAGATATTACCTTGAATATTTACCAACAATTTGGGGACAGCATTAAATAAATTAAAAGTTCAGTGGTATCATCGCACATTGGACCAAAATTAATGAATCATTTATGTTATTTTCTCTCAATTCTACGAGGTGACTTTCCATGATCGTATATTGCACTAGGCTGCTTTCACAAAGACTATTGAGAGGCGCAACAGAGCACCTCTATCGCTTGCATACCCTCTAATCACCTTTCAAGCGTGCCATAGGAGAAAGCTATTAGCCTCGGAAGCTGTTGGAAGCTTCACACCTTCACTTTGGAGATTGCCAAAAAGTTTGAGTCCATCAACATATCTAGTTGTGATTTACTTACGATGTATTAGTTAGCATACTAGTTCATCAATTTGTGACTTTTTAAATAAGATCGCATCAACAATCTCTCTCATTCAGGTGGGAGTTTAGCATTAGGTCTGTTCTACCTTAATTCATGTGTGAATTTCCACTTTGTTGTAGGTGAGGGCCTCAACAACAACAACACCCACCTTCATTCTCAATTGCCATCGAGTCCGCGGTGCTACACCCAACGCTAGATTGTTGGGAATTTGCTAGTCATAAGATTTCTTCCTTGATCATTCACCAAGAATCGGCACATATTGGATACCTTGAGTTAGTTATTAAACACCAATACACATCAGGAGTCCTAGGAGATCGCTACAAGAGAGTCCAAGAACATATTTAGTTCCACCTAAAAAACCCAAGCGAATGAGTTATAGATCAGTCAGGATATATGAACTACTTGCACCACATAAATTTTCTGATGCAATACTTTTCTAACATAACTCATATGTGCATCTTGACAAATGTGCTTTTGTATTGATTTGTCAAATAGTCGTTATACACAGCAAGAAGAAACTAGTAGGTTTCTAAGCGAAGTGCGACTGTGAAAGCAAATGACATAATCGAATCATGTTAAAGCCGACAGAGAAAATAGTTGGCAACGGATCCAAAAGAGGAAATCGCTAACAAGACCACCAGTGAAAAAGATTTGCCCCTACTTAGTCAAACTCATTCCCTAAAAGTAATGCCTACCCTCAGAGAGGAACTACACCGGATAATAAATATGATCTATGAATATGCATTCCCCTAGATTTGGTCGGTAAACCTCAAGCCAAATAGGCTTGAGATCCGTTGTCTCTGTAAGTGGACTAGACCATGACATTGTGATGTGTTAATTATGACTTAGCAACGGGGACTCTAGGTAATGCAAAAAGGAAAGCTATTTCCTACAGGAGTTCTTTTCTTATTGAAGATGAAGTCTGATGTTATTGTTATATATAGGTTTTAACATATAAATATTTTGTTGCGGAGTTTGGTCTTCTGCACATAGTGAATGAGCTTAATATGGGTGAAAAGCAAGGAAAGACAGTGAGAGCATCAAGAGCCGTCATCCAAGAGATTTGAGTGAGTGCGAGAACTCTTTTCTATGATTGATTCACGTGGATGGCAATGTTGTCAAAAACTTTACCACAATCGAAAATGTCATGAAATATTCAGTATCATGTTGTTCAGAAGATATTGTCTTTGCCCACCCGATCAACATCAAGAAAAGAAGCTAAGATTGAAGAGACAGTCATTTTCGCAAATTGAAATGAAGGCCGATAATTACCATATATAGGTTGTTCAACTCTCATATTTGAGAAATCCTAGTACTATGCTTTAGTGTGCATCACAGGGCTCGCCAACTTCTTTTGGTTCCAACACAGCACCCCTGCTACAACCACACACGCTGTCAGGAGTTGGCTCTAATACCAACAATAACAGCCTGAGCCCACCATGCTTTGGTTGCAGTACAAGGCTCGTCAATTCCTTACGATTTTGTTCCTTCGAAAATTGCCCATACAATTCCCCAGAAAACACGTCTTGCAAGTCTAAGAAGGATCTATGTGATATTTTGATTTTCCTGTCATTCCGAGACCTTTGACTGTAAGATAGCTATCGAAGTATTTCAGTTGTATCTCGCTCGGATCTGATCAATCTTGAGTAGACTAACCAAAGGGGAAATGCTAACGCGAGACGAGGTACGTAGACCTAGGAAACTCGATTAGAAAACGGCATTTTGACCAGAAGGATCGTCGAGGAAACATTTAGAGCCTAGGCCGATCTGAGAATGATTAAGGAATCCGTTGCTAGTGTTATACGATTAGGACGCGGGTGATACCGTTTAACCAATGTATGATTTGCGAAATTTTCCTAAATCGATTTGTGATGATCGTGGCCGTCGAGGCTAGTAATAGACCCTTGTGATTACATGACAACCAAAATCGGCGTCGCTTGAGTTATCCTTAGTGTGATGAGAATTACAGAGTCGATACGCGTAACGTCTGCAAAAGCCTCCCGCTAGTTCGAGATAAATTGAAATTACGGACGACGGAAAATCGATCACGAAATGGGATCTCGGAATTGGATAATGGAAATGAGGAATTCCAACAATTAACTTAGATTGGACGTCGCCTAATTGAGGATGAAAATTAGCGAAAAAAAAAATGAAATTTCGGACGAAAGGTGTGAAAAGACCATTTTGCCCTGGGGAGTTAGTCTTGTCTTAACAATTTGAAGAGGGCATTTTAGTCATTTGAGTGCCCCTTGGAGTTGTCGAAAAGTGTGAGGGAAAATTGGGAAGTAAAATGTGGATATTATGCATAAATGGACAAGTGTCATCAATTGGGTTAATGTCATTAATTATCCACTAACTTAACTCTTCTAGTAGCTTGACTAGGGTTGAATGAAGATGGGTTTCGTTTGCATTTTTCCCCTTAGAAATTTCGAGGACAGCTCTTTCCCTCTCCTCCTTCTTGCATTTTCTCTGCATGAACAGAAGCTGTTCTGTTCGACCAGCCTTGTTCGTCGGAGTCTCCGCTCTCGACCGCCACTTCCGGCGACTGTCTGACCTCGCGCTGACCACCAGCTCCTACCCTGCCTCTTGTCAACCATCTCTAAGTGGAAGCTCGGCATTTGGTCACCCATAGAGCTCCGGCCAACCAATCTTCCGAGAGCCAACGGATTTCGTCGCAGCTAAGGGTAAGCCTCCATTCAGCTTCCATAGGGCCTCGAATTGCTTCAAATTTTTTGTGGTAGTTTGTAGACATGTAGTACACTTGTATTCTGAGCTGAGGTATCAAGTTGAGTGCAATTTGATGGAGTTTTGATGTTGGAATGGTGTTGATTCTACAAGTAGAATTCTTACCAGCGGTAGGATTTGAGGAACCGGGGCTATTCGTGGACTTTCGACGTTGCTGTTAGCACCTAAATTTTAATTTTAGGAGATTCATTTATTTATTTCACAAAATGAGAGTTATTTATAATTCTTGAAAAAATATATTCTCATGCATCGCATATTTATTTGTTCTCTCATGCATTGGCATTCAGGTGAAGGCAAATCGATCGAGCTTAATTTAACGGGCGACGGGACCAAAATCAATTTGCAAATTTTCGATCATGAAGGGGGGAATTGCCGAAAATCATGTAGGCTCAATTCAAATCCAATTCGATCCATTTTAATACTTTTAAATGAAAGGCTTTTAATTAATTATCCGTTTAATTAATTAAAGCCCAATTAGGCCTTAAATTCGCGTGAATGAGCCCATCTATAAAGGAACTTTTGGCCAGAAGCCCTATCCCCCATGGTGGCCGAATTTTGTGATATCCTAGCCCGATAGGATTATTCAAGAATCAGAAATTATGATCATACGGTAGATATCTCGTCTGAAATTTTTAGAGTCAACGGCTAGGATTGAATCTTGGAGCATAACCCTAATATCCACTATATATATCTCACTATGTCTAGGTTTTTTTTTGGGGGGGGGGGGGGTGTCGCGACCCGTCCGGAGGCGGACGCGGCTAATGGATTACCGATCGCGGATCTTGGATCGGCGCGAGCCCTCCCAGGCCCGTACCAAATCGCGGCGGGAGTATATTTTAAAGGATTCGACGATAAGAGTCGATCGCTTTCGACCTTCAGTGTGGTCGTGGTGGCATGTGCAAATTGTGCATGCATTTGGAGTCGCCACCGGTCTTTCTTGGAGGGTAGACCGGAAACCTTATTGACCGATTGGGAGAGATCGATCAATTCTGCGGAACCAGAGATTTTGGGTTCGGGGACTTGGTTACGTTGATGTCATTACCAACGCCCTTTCAGTACCTAACGCGAGTGATTTTCCTAGCCAAGAGCTCATGCATGCGCAAGTTCGGGTGAGGTAAGTTTAATTCAGGGTTTCATGCAGATTGGAAGACTATTCCTATCAATCATAATCCATTTTAATGAAAGCGCAATCAAGTGCATAAATAAATCTCATCGATGCACATCAATTCAAGTCAATGGCTTCCTAGCATAGCCATAAAGGCTTAGGGAAGATGTGATTTCGGACCAGGGGTAAAATGGGAAGATTTAGGGATGATTAGCCCGAAGGGCAAAATCATCAATTTTGGAAGGTTTGGATACCGAATTACCCAAAATATTCCATGGCTAGTTGATTTTAGCCATTTCCCATTTTTGAGAACTTTTTTAGAATTTTTGTTCAATTTTTGGGAGACGATTCGCCCAAAGGGCGAAATCGTCATTTTTAAGAAGGATCGGGTTCAAAACACCCGGGATGATCCTTGGCCAGTTGTTTGTGGCCATTTCCTATTTTTGGGGATTTTCTTGGATTTTTTTAGAATTTTTTTGGAAGACGATTTGCCGGAAGGGCAAAACCGTCATTTCTGGAAAGATCATGGGTCAAATGACCCGAAACAGGTCGTGGCCAGTTGAATGTGGCCATTTTCTATTTTCTGGAATTTTTTAGAATTTTTCTGAATTTTCCAAATTTTTTTGAATTTTTTTTATGATTTTCTATTTTTTTTTATTAATTTTTGAATTTTTTATTATTATTCTAATTAATAATTTTTTATTTTTCGGACCGGGTCAGACCCGGCCCAAGCCCCTCGGGCGCCCGGCCCGAACCCACGGCCGAAACCGGCCCTAGTAAAAACGACACCGTTTCTGTTTTTTTCTTATTTTTTTTATCATTTGTTTTGATTTTCTGAAAAAACCACCATCGGATGGTCCAGGACGCGCCACGTGGCCTCCTCTGGAGCGTCCGATCTTCGGTCAGATCGGATGCTCCTCAGAGTGCCACTTGGCGCGACATTAACCATCGGATCAAAATTTTTTATTATTTTCGAAAATTATTTATTAATTTCTGAAAATCATTTTTATTTTCCAAAAAAAACAGGATCGCGACACGTGTCGCGATCCGGACCGTCCACCTCGATCGCACGACCAGCGCCCCGACCGGCCCCACTTGGCTGACGTGGCCGCCACGTGGCGTGCCACGTCATCCCTTTGACCCGTTGACCGCCGGAAGCTCACCGGGGAAGAAGACCGGCGCCGGCGTTCCCTCGCCGGCGCCTCGTCGGAGGGCGATATCTCGGCCCTCCGACGTCCAAAACGCGCGAAACCAACGGCATTCAAACCTACTCGACGAGAGCTACCGTATGTATCGACCTGGATACAGCAGAATTTCATTTGGCCCAGCTCCGACTCCGGCCGAACCTATTCTCCGGCGAGAGACCGCCATAGCCGTTCTACACGTAACATGGATGAATCGAGCTATCGGGAAGCATACTAGGGTATTAAGAATACCTACCTGATCACCAGTGAGGTTCGGTTTGGGCTGAAACGAGCTCCCGAGCTCACGGCCGAACGGAAGGCGTTGGGGGCCGACTCGTCGTTTTTGGCCATGAAATGGCATACAGTCAAAAGCGAAAACGGTCAGTGAAGTACAAGGACCGATTCCAGATCAATAAGTCGCAGAATGAATGAGAGGAGCTTGAGATGCCATTGAAGGCCAGGATGAAGCTCAAAGGCTCAACTCACGTTTCTAGGTGGTCTCCGGCGAGTCTGACGAGTACACGGGCTTCCTCATGATGTCGTCAAGCTCGGAGGATGGTCCACCAGCTTCGGTTCTTCTCTGGGCGTGACGATGAGAGCTCGGGAGCTTCGGCCAAGCTCGGCGGCTATTGCAGCGCAGCGGCGGCGTGAGGGGACGGACGATGGCCGAAGAAGATGAAGACTGATGGTGAGGTGCTCGGCTGCTGAGAGGGAGTGGTCACACGGAAAAACCTCCGGAGGTGAAGGTGGAGGATTCCTCGGGTGAGCCTCTCGGGCGGGTCTCGTTCGTGGCCAGCCAAAAGAAAACGCCCGCGCCCAGAGAGAGAGAGAGAGATTGTAAAAAAAAAAATAATAATAAATAAAATAATAATAATAATAATAAAATAAAAGTATATCTTTTAAAAGCAAAAGAGGACTTTGACTAATAATTATGTCTCTACTTTTCATTTTTCACACATTTTTCTAATTTTCAAAAAAAAAATAATAATAATAATAAAATAAAATAAAATAAAATGAGATAAAATAAAATGTTCAAAATTTAGGTGTCAACAGCTGCCCCTCTTTGATAGGAATCTCGTCGGAGGGATCCCCACAGAGGTTTCTTTCAAAGATAAGGCGACACCTGGGTCCTGAACGACTCGACTCGTGAAACTCAAGGAAAATGAGTCATGGCATCCAGTTTTTTTTTTTTTCGTCGCTGTATGCTCTTTCTTGAATGGGGAAACATTTTATTTGACATGAGAGAGTGAGATAGTAGAGAGACATACCTGCCACTTACCTGTTCGATGTTTGTGCAATTTTCGCGGTGTCTGATGGTTTCAAGAGGATCTCTAGGAACCCGTTACTAGAATATCCTAGAGAGGTTAAACTCTGACCCGTATGGTAGGTCAAACCATAATGAGATTTCTAACTGATAGGCATCTAAAGAAGACGCGTCTCATTTGGGATTTGCCAAGGATTCTGATCCGTATGGTGGATCGGACCATTGAGTTGGCCATTTAAGTGATTTTTTCTATTGGGTTGACCCTTCAGACGGTTTCTACCTTGAGTTGACCCTTCAGGCGGTATCTACCTCGGTTTTGACCCTTCAGGCGGTTTCTACCTTTGGTTTTGACCCTTCAGGCGGTATCTACCTTGAGTTGATCCTTCAGGCGGTATCTACCTCGGTTTTGACCCTTCAGGCGGTTTCTACCTTTGGTTTTGACCCTTCAGGCGGTTTCTACCTTTGGTTTTGACCCTTCAGGCGGTATCTACCTTGAGTTGATCCTTCATGCGGTATCTACCTCGGTTTGCTTTGAAAAGGGGTCTCATGACGAGGGTTCTCCACGTCCGATGAGACTGTTTGATATTTTGAAAATGGGTCCTGCGACGAGGGTTCTCCACGTCCTGCTAGGACTTGGGTCTGTTGAGGCGACATTCTGGGAGCTGGGTTCTCCAAGTATCCTGCAGAAAGTTCAAACCTGAAAGATTTTTCTTCACCAAGAAAGTGTTAATAATCTTTGGGAAGACAATAATTGTCCAATTGACAAAATTTTATGACTTAAGTTTTAGTCATGAAATGTGCATTTTGATGCTAGAGGTTATCCAAAGCATTCTTGCAACATGCAAATGTGATCACAAATCCCTTGCACGGAAAATCTGGATCAAACAATTTGAAATTTCCAAAGAGAGTTTGTTCAAAACATCTATTGGAGAATTTCTCATCCAAGAGGGCTCCTCACCGCTCTGTGATAATGGTCTTTTGTAAGGAATGCGCTCAACTTCCTACTAACCTGTGCCTAGGTTTTAGGATCATTCGCAGCGCATACATTTTGATCGATCGGGAGGTCTTCCACGGGACCGTAATGTTAGGTTTGGATACTGGTTTTTAAGGGGGACCCGCTTTGGAGTCGAGGCCATTGAATGAAAGTCTTCACCATATGCTCCGGGTTTACAAGTCAAGAACCCTGCAAAATGAGAAAGAAATAGTCTTGCTCGTACTTCTTCGAGCTAAGCTATATGTTAACCCAAGTGTCTTAGTCGGAGAAGACTGTTTCGGGGTTGTAACATTGGTAGGATTGGGGACCGAAAAAGGCTTGTTTTTGGCCCAGAATTCGTGACGGGTTTGACATTGGTGATCATTGCTGATTTGCCTCATGTCATTTCCTTTCTGCATCTTTAATTTTTGAGGTGTGCAACCGCTTTTGAGGTGTGCACAAGTCCTTTAGAGAACGTCTCTTGTGGTATTAAGAGATTGACAATTCTGTCCGTGTTTTTGCACCACGGCTGACATCATTTGGGGAGCAGTCTTCTTGATCTGACTCCTTTATGGGTTTTTCTCTCTTCCCAACTAGGCTTTATTGGGGATCAATCAAACAGTTTTCACGAGCATCGGCCTTGCTTTTACCAGGTACTTTGCTTTTTCTTGATGTTGGGGATTTTTTTCTTTGTTGAAATCCCGCCTTTTCTTTTCCTTTGGAACTACGATGTTCAGAAAATTGTGCTAGATATACAACTTGAATCATAGCACATTTAAACGCCGATATGAAATTTTTCTATAAATCCCATCTCTTGATTTCTTCCGTTCTTGGAGTGATGCAGTTTCTATCTTGAAACATCCCATGATCACCAACAGGGGTTTATGAAATGAATTCGCAGGCTCAACTTGGCTGTGCAAAGGATATGGTGTGTGGGATAGAGAATGAATGCTTCTCGTCATCCTATGGCACTTGGATTACCATATAAACAACACACAAAGATTAATGTTAGTCCGAGCAAGAAAATTTCTAACCATTTTCTCCTGATGCTGCTGGACTTATTTCCTTTTTGCCCCGGTGTGGGGTGGTTCTTGACAGGGTTAAGAATGAAAACCTCCGTTCAAAGGGGTTATCAATGGTCAACTGTAGTATTTGGGAATATGAAACGAACGCCTCCGTCGTCCCGATCCATGTAATCGCTGCGAATGGTCCCTACCTCCGTAGGTACAGATTTTGCTATCCGATTCACTTCCCTCGTCTCTCAAGTGTATGTAGGATGTGTTTGGACTGGGCTCGCCTCTCTTTTGAGTAAACTTCCTTTTGAATGATTTGACAAATAATCATATTTGGAAAAATTCATTTCTTTCTTTCCCAAAATTTACCCATCGAGGGGATTCTGTGATGTATCGTGCATGTTTTATTCATGCTTTGGGCAACCTCCCGATTTAAATCATGAACACCGATGCATCGGATAATTTTCATGACGGATGAAAGGATTTTAACATTTTTTATCTCCAGCTAACTGGGAAAGGGATACTTACCTACTTGTCGCGGCTGCAGACCCCTGCAAATGTAAAAGAAGCATATCATTGTAGGTTCACGAATTTTTCAAAAATCGTAACGATACATCCTACCCTTGGTCATGTACTCTAACGAGTAGTACACGGGATGTAAAAACTTTTTCCTCTGCAAGGCGACTCCCCTGTCAAGGATAAACAATAAGTGTCAATTCATATTCCCAAATTCGAGACAAGTTGGGACGATACAACTTTACTCTTGATTTTCATCACATTCTGATGTTGTGTATTGATATGAACAACATCTATCAAATCCGCCTCTCCATTCTTGGAGTGTTTGCAACATCAATGGTTCATCTGCCCCCAGTTAGGCAACGTTTGTTCTGTTATTCGAACGCATGGCTCCTTAAGTGCTTTATCCATGTTCATCATCTGAGAAGGAAAAGAAAGGAGACATTACTTCGGTGTTTGATTGAAGATCGTTTAGGAACGATACATCGTTTTACCAAATAGGTGGCTTCGCGGCCAAACGTATTTCGTATTGAAAGGGTAGATCCCATTACGCTCCGCGGGTGATAGTCATTGCTCGGGGAACTTGCTCCACGGATTAAGCGATTAATCCACGGCCCTAGGCTTGAAGATGCTCAAAGGGTGATGTTGACACTCACGCGCAATTAGCTCTAGATATTAAAGAAAGATGTTCCCGTGGGAACCTTACAGTGCGATCGACAACATATGCAATAGGAGTATTCAACCCCTTTTCTCGAAGCATTTTTCATCGAGTAGCCATGCCTTGCATCAGACGTTTGATCACCGGCCTCGCGTCACCACTGCGATGGTCCTCCGGCTCCAAATTGATCGAGCCAAAGATTGAACTCATCGCCAAGGAAATTGCTCGGGTCTTCGAGCCATTGATGTTCAAGTCGGGTATCAACGATTGCTGGGGGCAGATTTCTTTCATTGCCTTCGTTGTGAGGGATTGGAGTCTTTGAGCTGGAACCTTCATCATTGCCCTGTTGGGGCTGAGACATACATTCCCGAAGAGTATTGATCCAAGTATCCAGCTCCTCATCAAGGAAATCATCTGTTCTTTCTAGCCCTTGGTGCCCAGATTGGGTGTCGTCGACTGCAGGCGAGGGATTCCTCTCTTTGCTCTCGTCATGAGCAATTTGACCCCTCGAATTGGAACCCCCTCCAATGACCGGCATGTTTATATGTGCACTCTCTACCAATGCCAGATCCGCTTCAGGGACAGCATTAATGACTGATTCGCGCTCAAACTGAGGAATCTCTATGTGCTGGAACTGTGGCATATACTCCCGAGGAGTATTGAGATAGCTCGGCGGAGCATTCTGATTTGGGTTAGAGGAGTCGCTGACACGACTGCTAGTCCCGTCATTGCTGAAACACGGTTGGGTGCTCTTGGCTCTCCAATCATCATGGTTGTAGCTCTGCCCAGCACTTGAGCTCCAACTGGCCTTATGATGGTTTAACGCTATCCTTCCATCCCTTAGCAATCTCCTATAGTACTTGAGGTGAGACTCAACGTTAATTCTAGAGAGCCCCGGCACATTCATAATCTCGAGTATGCGTAGTGGGCTAGCCGAATCAACTCCCAGCTCTCGAATTGCATCAACAAATTTGGTGTGAAGCTCATAGGTCCAGTAAAACCTTGTTCTCTTATCACCCAAAATATCGTCAATACTTCGGTAGCTATTCTCTACGGGATCTAGTCGTTTCAAAAGTTGTCCAGGGAGGGACTCACCGACTTTGGATTGGCTGGCTGCGACAGCGAGTTCGTCATTGAGAGAATTCCCCCTGTGATGATTCATATCCCATTTCTCAGAGGATGTTGGTGTTCATCCTATGGTGTTGACTTGCTCATGCAGATCTCCGGCGGTATCTGGCTGTGTCGGAAAATGCTGTGGAGAATACGGTAACAGCTGAGCGTTATTCGTCAACAGGGATGGTTCATCGAGGAACACCTCGCCGAGGACAACAGGATTACCACAATTAAGGCAGGTGGCCTTGGTCAGAGCTTCCTTATATCTCGCGCTTTCAGCTTGAAGCTTCTCATTCTCCTCCTTCAGGACCAGTAGCTCATGGTCTGCGTATTGCTGTTTCACCCGGGTTCGTTTGTTGGCGAACCAAAACTTGACCTTCGAAAGCTCCAATCCTATCTTTCGGCTCAACTCCATTTTCTGTTGTCTGCTTGGAGTGGGGCATTCATTGAAGAAAGCTTCGAGCTCTCGGATTTGGCCTGGAGTGTGGCGTTGTAGTTGCTTCCTTTTCCGACTCCGGTCATCATTGTATACTCCATCTTCGTAGCTGAAACCTAGAATTTCATTGCTGGAGGAGTCAGTCTCTATGGCCTTCGAGCAGGATTCAGCTCCAGGATCTTCAAAGTCTCCCAGCAGTTCGTGCTCAGAAATGTCCAGATCGGGCGTTTCTAGCAGATGGGAATAACTTTTAAACATGATGGATCGGGGTATCTCGGGCTGATCTAGTTCACTCAGCTTTTCTCAATTCGCTCTTACGTGTTTGCTCACTCTAGAAATTTTCTCAAGTGATTGTGCGTGTCCTGGAACCATCCTTCAGGCTGCATATGAAGACCAGCAAGCAAGCGCTCCTCCCGAGATCCTGCAATTACTCATCGTCTGTATTCCCATTTCTTTTTCCTCGTGATAGGATCACAAACTCTCTTGCATTGATTCGGTTTCATCGAGTATTGCGCTCGTCCCCTAGTTCAGTCTTCAAAGTGGTGGGTCTACAATCTTTCGGCGCCTTTTATGATTTGCTAGGCCCGAGAACGTGGGGAGCAGCGGTGGACCCGCAATTAATGACTCCGTTTAATTCATTTAGCTCCATGGGAATTAACGCTATGATCTTCTCTCAACCCCTTTTCATCGTTCAAACGAAAGTGGCATTTTCCCTGTGCATGCTGTTACTCTTCATTTCAGCATCCCGGGCGCTTGGTGAGGAATGAGCTCGTGGCCACTCAAAATTTTAAAGACCGTCTCTGGTTTCAGACTTAATCTAACAAGGGATCATCACAACTGAGCATGACGATGTTCGTCGATAGCGTTGGTTTTAATATAGAATTAACTATAGTCATTAAAGAAAAATGTTCCCGTAGGAACTTTACAACGGATAAAATGAGTGATCTACTCGTGAACATGTTCTTCTTCCTATGGGTGTTCGTAGAGACCGACCCATCGTGCCCCGAGCTAGGTGCTAGATCATGGCTGTCCAAGCATGCCAGCTTCCCACTGATTGAACAAGGCATCGAGCCCCTC
The DNA here is from genome assembly GCA_021437785.1 of Rhodomyrtus psidioides. NCBI lineage: Eukaryota > Viridiplantae > Streptophyta > Magnoliopsida > Myrtales > Myrtaceae > Rhodomyrtus > Rhodomyrtus psidioides. Next base: position 3,633,523 of record JAILYB010000044.1, on the reverse strand, counting down.
ATGGAAGAAATCGTCTGTCGTGGGTTGACCAGCGGCAGGCAGAGCACCAGCCAACTGTTGCTCGAATGGAGGAGTGCGCACTCGCTGTACTTGTGACACGCGCTCTTGAGAAGTGTTGAAATGGCCTGGGAGGACATTCTGATCAGCTTTCAGTTTGCCGGTGGTCGGGTTGCTAGCTTGATTGATGCTTAGATTTGGCCGGGTATCTCTTGATGCCTGAGCATTACAATGGCGGTCGCCTCTAGCTTTTGAGCTCGAGACGGATTCCTCCCGGTTTAGCTCCGCTCGACGTTGTTTTAATAGCTTTCTGTAGGCAGCAAGGTGATTCCTGACCAGCTCCTTACTAAGCCCCGGTACATTCATGGCCTTAAATATGCGCGTCGGAGTTGCTGAGATGATCCCCATTTGGTGAACCACGTCTAGGAATCTGGAATGCAGTTCAGGGGGCCAAGCGAACCTCCTCTTATCGTGGCCCAAAATCGCATCGATGGCTTGACGACTGATTAACTCATCTCCAGCAGGACCCGACCCTATCGAAAATTGTTGTGCATGAGGCTGATATGCTTTGAGCTGGTCGGCGGTAACATCCAGCTCCTTGAAACTATAACTCCAATCAAAGCGATGCAAATCCCATCCCCCAGGAGGCATTTGTATCATCTTCGTAGGATCATCCTGCTCATGTGTGACTCCGGCAAAATCTGGTTGAGCAGGAGATGCCCCGAGGGAGTAAGGTGGTAAATGAACGTCTTCAATCATCGCGTGAGGCTTATCGGGGAATATCTTACCGAGGGCGACGAGGTTATCGCAATGAGGGCAAACGGTAATATTGAGAGCTTTTTCATACCTCATGTTTTCTGTTCGCAGCTTTTGGTTTTCTTCCTTTAAAATCTCGACCACCTGACGTTTGCGTTGAGCCCTCGATTTGGATCTCCTATTTTGAAACCAAAACTGGATCCTCGACTGATTAATCCCCAACTCCCGGCTCAATTCAATTCTCCACTTCTTTTTCATGTAATGGCTTTTACTGAAAAGGGTTTCCAGCATTTGGGTTTCCTCCTGAGAGTATTGGTGAGGACGTCTTCTTTTCCCGAGTTGAGCATTGTGGATGTCGTTGTCGTCGTCGCCGTGATCTTGATTTCCGTTGCCAGAAGTGTTGGGCTCCATGGTTTTGGCGTTAGACTTGATCTTGGAATCTTCGAGATCCCTCTGTGGTTCAATTTCTGAGATTTTTGAGTCAGTCGCCTCTAGCAGCTGACAGTAACCACTTAAATATGTTGGATTGAGAAATGTTTGATTGGTTCTTGCCCACTCAGAGTTCTCCACTCTCTCCTGTATGCTCACTCCCTATAAAGTTTTCTTCGAGTGACTTTGCATATTCAGGAGACGCTCTTCAAGCATCATTAGGCAAACGTTCCCCCTCAAGACCTTGAATTTCTCGCTTAGCTTTTCAACGTGATGGGACTGCCAAACCCTGTTAGGTCTCTCTTCGATAGTTGCGCTTTCCTCCCACCTAACTCTAATAATGGTGATCCCGACAAATCTTTTACATCTTTTAATTGATGAGCCGGAAATCGCGGACCGAAACGAATCCAACGGTTCTCGTGAGGGGACCTCCTGCTTTACCCCCTAACTGGGCTCCACCAGCATTATTACTGAGACCCTTCATCATCCTCGAGTTGCTATAAAATGAGGAATTAATGTATGGAAGGTTAACGTTCTCGCATAATCAGTTTCTTCCTTCTAATCTCTCTGTTAAACTCGTCTTATTCTCAAGCCAACCCAACGCAAATGGCCTCCTCTCCCGTACGCACTTTTTCAACTGATGTCTTGGCCTAGTGGGAAAAGCTTTATAACCTACTGGGTCGCGGTTACGCGCACATAACCGATCATTCTGCAACCGAGGATGCAATCTGTGTCCTGCTCGAGGACCTTGATACCACTTCTCTCGAAGGTACTACACTGGGGAGGGAATATAGAACTTTCCCGACTCTCTTTGCACACTCCTTAGAGGCCTATCGTGTTGCTAATCGGGAGGTTCTGGTGGCTCGCGTCTTGCGGGCTCGTTATGAGGATCGATCTGATCATTTGGTGCTGACTAACTATCTGGTTGATAGTTACAAAAAGGCCGTCGAGTTTGCTAATGAGCGGGTCGCGACGTTGCTTCGCGAGAGGAGAAATCTGGTGGATCAATTGGCCATATCCCTGACCACCGGCGAGCATGACCGCCGCAACGTCCTGTTGAGGCTTCAGAGCGACTGGCAGGAAGAACGGCTCGACAAGATAACCGAGGACATAGCTCGCGGGAATGGACTGGTTCGGGACCTGGAAGTAGTCTCCGAAGAACACGAGGCCAAGGTCGCCGAAGTTAAGGGAGAATGCAGAAGTCTGCTCCTCAGGCTTGCCGACCACAACATGCGGAGCTGGGAGTATGAGCAGAGCATTAACAACATGGAGGGTCAGTTGGGCTCCTTTGTGTCGTTAATTAGGGCTCACTTTGGCTTTACTTTTCCACCCCGAATTGTATGACCTGCTTCTGAAAACCCTCCGCTGAGCAAAATAAATGAAAGTTCTCGTGTGTGTTTTAACTTCTGCATGGTTCCTTTCTTCGAGCGTTCGAACATCTTCAACTTAGGTGAGCCGAACCATAATATCAATAAGTCGAGCAAATATGGATTTTATAACTCGCTCATGATCAGATGAAAGAATAGCCTCAGACTTATCCAGGAAAAGATTTCTCTTTATTACCTATTTTTTTACCTGCAAATAAAAAGACAGAATCAGAAGGAATAATTTGAAAAAGAAATCAAAAACCCCTTTCAATCCTATGCTTGCCCATGATTAATAAGGACAAGAACTTTTACAAGGGTTTTAATCTTGCGCGAAAAGTTTTTATCAATATTCCTCGAAAGAAAGCATACTATTGAAAGGAACGTAATTCACAATAATCGCTTTTGATCAATTTCGAGAGGAACGAATTACTCAAAAGTGCGAGGCATAATAACATGTTTTAAATTTAATTGAAGATACGGCATCCAAATCAAGGCCGTTTTGTTAAGAACGAGAGTAATTTGGACATCTATCTCGTCATTAAATTCAAAACAACGCAGATATTCTCGATCAATTATCGTGGATTACCAGCGACGTAAAACATGCATGGACCAATTCAAGTGTATAATTCCTTCTAGCGAAATTGGGGTTGGATTACCCTATACGACCAAAAAGGTCGTGCAAGATTTCCGATTTTAATTTCCTCTAAAGGAATTATAAACTTGACTTGGGAGTATTCGGATGATTAGAAAAAATGCCACCATCACATTCCCATGACCTGTCAAAAGAAATACAACCAAGTTCCATCTAAATGTATACACCAATAGGTCCCTAATACAATCACTCTAAGGGGTGAGATAGAGAAAGCCTCGATAAAAATAAACCCTATACAAGAGGACTAGTAATGGAAAATGAAACAAAGGAATGTGATCCTAACGTTTAAGGATGCCCCAAGTTCGATCTGTGACTTCCGGATCACTTGCCCCAACTCGTCATCTTTATTGGACGATATCTCAATAATGTCCATAGTAGGCTCCTTTATCGCACACTCGGTGTTCGCCATGGGATATCATCCTCCTCGTCTTCTATTAAGGACATTTGGGAAAAACACAAACATCTATCCTTGAAATGGCATTTAATCTAATCACCAGAATGCAATGAATGAAATGCTTATATTTATATGAGTTGTAATAGATTTGAGGGATAGAGAGTCTTACCAACCAAACTCGTCGACTTATGTGCGGTTTTAGGTGTACCAACCGCCCAAAGACATACGCATGAGACAAGTGATGGTGAACTTCTAAAAATCAGAGGGTTTGGCACCTAAGGTTAAGGTTCCCACTTCGAGTTCTAGAAAGAGCCGATTCCATTGCACAGCTATCGTTGCACTGGGACTCGATCCATAGTTCGAAGCGAGCGAAATTGAAAAGTAGATTACCCCGCGTTTTTCCTCACGGAGATTCCATTTTCAATTCCTTCTATTGTGTTCCTAAAGGCGGCACCCGGGGTTTTAGGCGCGGTTGTGTGTATCCACGTGTTGTGATCATCACAATGCAATTCATGCACAGCAGTTTATCAATCAGCACTTCAAATCATCCACACAACATACATTCCTACGCCCAACCTGCATCAGACAATGTTAATCACGGACTACACCCCTTATTTCTCCAATCTGCAAAAATATATAACACCTACCATAAGCGGACTTACCTCACCTTTCAAGAGCGCCTGCAAGGTTAGAAAAATCACTCAACGTTTTAATTACGGCCTAAGTCCACTTGAGGTCTAGAACCATTAGTTCTAGAACAAAGGTCCCCGGTGGAGTCGCCAGCTGTCGCGACCCGTCCGGAGGCGGACGCGGCTAATGGATTACCGATCGCGGATCTTGGATCGGTGCGAGCCCTCCCAGGCCCGTACCAAATCGCGGCGGGAGTATATTTTAAAGGATTCGACGATAAGAGTCGATCGCTTTCGACCTTCAGTGTGGTCGTGGTGGCATGTGCAAATTGTGCATGCATTTGGAGTCGCCACCGGTCTTTCTTGGAGGGTAGACCGGAAACCTTATTGACCGATTGGGAGAGATCGATCAATTCTGCGGAACCAGAGATTTTGGGTTCGGGGACTTGGTTACGTTGATGTCATTACCAACGCCCTTTCGGTACCTAACGCGAGTGATTTTCCTAGCCAAGAGCTCATGCATGCGCAAGTTCGGGTGAGGTAAGTTTAATTCAGGGTTTCATGCAGATTGGAAGACTATTCCTATCAATCATAATCCATTTTAATGAAAGCGCAATCAAGTGCATAAATAAATCTCATCGATGCACATCAATTCAAGTCAATGGCTTCCTAGCATAGCCATAAAGGCTTAGGGAAGATGTGATTTCGGACCAGGGGTAAAATGGGAAGATTTAGGGATGATTAGCCCGAAGGGCAAAATCATCAATTTTGGAAGGTTTGGATACCGAATTACCCAAAATATTCCATGGCTAGTTGATTTTAGCCATTTCCCATTTTTGAGAACTTTTTTAGAATTTTTGTTCAATTTTTGGGAGACGATTCGCCCAAAGGGCGAAATCGTCATTTTTAAGAAGGATCGGGTTCAAAACACCCGGGATGATCCTTGGCCAGTTGTTTGTGGCCATTTCCTATTTTTGGGGATTTTCTTGGATTTTTTTAGAACTTTTTTGGAAGACGATTTGCCGGAAGGGCAAAACCGTCATTTCTGGAAAGTTCATGGGTCAAATGACCCGAAACAGGTCGTGGCCAGTTGAATGTGGCCATTTCCTATTTTCTGGAATTTTTTAGAATTTTTCTGAATTTTCCAAATTTTTTTGAATTTTTTTATGATTTTCTATTTTTTTTATTAATTTTTGAATTTTTTATTATTATTCTAATTAATAATTTTTTATTTTTCGGACCGGGTCAGACCCGGCCCAAGCCCCTCGGGCGCCCAGCCCGAACCCACGGCCGAAACCGGCCCTAGTAAAAACGACGCCGTTTCTGTTTTTTTCTTATTTTTTTTATCATTTGTTTTGATTTTCTGAAAAAACCACCATCGGATGGTCCAGGACGCGCCACGTGGCCTCCTCTGGAGCGTCCGATCTTCGGTCAGATCGGATGCTCCTCAGAGTGCCACTTGGCGCGACATTAACCATCGGATCAAAATTTTTTATTATTTTCGAAAATTATTTATTAATTTCTGAAAATCATTTTTATTTTCCAAAAAAAACAGGATCGCGACACGTGTCGCGATCCGGACCGTCCACCTCGATCGCACGACCAGCGCCCCGACCGGCCCCACTTGGCTGACGTGGCCGCCACGTGGCGTGCCACGTCATCCCTTTGACCCGTTGACCGCCGGAAGCTCACCGGGGAAGAAGACCGGCGCCGGCGTTCCCTCGCCGGCGCCTCGTCGGAGGGCGATATCTCGGCCCTCCGACGTCCAAAACGCGCGAAACCAACGGCATTCAAACCTACTCGACGAGAGCTACCGTATGTATCGACCTGGATACAGCAGAATTTCATTTGGCCCAGCTCCGACTCCGGCCGAACCTATTCTCCGGCGAGAGACCGCCATAGCCGTTCTACACGTAACATGGATGAATCGAGCTATCGGGAAGCATACTAGGGGATTAAGAATACCTACCTGATCACCAGTGAGGTTCGGTTTGGGCTGAAACGAGCTCCCGAGCTCACGGCCGAACGGAAGGCGTTGGGGGCCGACTCGTCGTTTTTGGCCATGAAATGGCATACAGTCAAAAGCGAAAACGGTCAGTGAAGTACAAGGACCGATTCTAGATCAATAAGTCGCAGAATGAATGAGAGGAGCTTGAGATGCCATTGAAGGCCAGGATGAAGCTCAAAGGCTCAACTCACGTTTCTAGGTGGTCTCCGGCGAGTCTGACGAGTACACGGGCTTCCTCATGATGTCGTCAAGCTCGGAGGATGGTCCACCAGCTTCGGTTCTTCTCTGGGCGTGACGATGAGAGCTTGGGAGCTTCGGCCAAGCTCGGCGGCTATTGCAGCGCAGCGGCGGCGTGAGGGGACGGACGATGGCCGAAGAAGATGAAGACTGATGGTGAGGTGCTCGGCTGCTGAGAGGGAGTGGTCACACGGAAAAACCTCCGGAGGTGAAGGTGGAGGATTCCTCGGGTGAGCCTCTCGGGCGGGTCTCGTTCGTGGCCAGCCAAAAGAAAACGCCCGCGCCCAGAGAGAGAGAGAGAGAGAGAGAGAGAGAGATTGTAAAAAAAAAATAATAATAAATAAAATAATAATAATAATAATAATAATAATAATAATAATAATAAAATAAAAGTATATCTTTTAAAAGCAAAAGAGGACTTTGACTAATAATTATGTCTCTACTTTTCATTTTTCACACATTTTTCTAATTTTCAAAAAAAAATAATAATAATAATAAAATAAAATAAAATGAGATAAAATAAAATGTTCAAAATTTAGGTGTCAACAGGGGGGACGACATATTTTTCTGCACACTCTCTCTTACACTCTCTCTCTCGCCATACCCTCTCTCACCAACTCTCTATCCCTTCCTCACATTCGACCATCATCATTTCGGTGCTGCTTCCATGCCACATACCCCTGCATCCGCATTGCTCCTCCTTCTCGCTGCCGCCTTGGATCTCTGTCGCTGCTGCACTGAATAAGCCGCCCGTGTCCTTCACTGCTCCACACCGCCATCACCACGTTGCCGTCCCCGCTCACTCGGAGGTCGCTGCCTCCCTCCGCCTTGCTCGGTGTCCCTCCCACTCGTCGACCATCCAAAGGCCGGTACGTGATGTTGCTATCTCCGCTCGCTCCCGATGCCCAACCGTCACCACTGCTACTACCCTTGTTCGCTGCTGTCGTTTCCGGTTCGTTGACGCGGCTGCCGTATCATCATCACCGCTGTCCAGTGAAGATTCCTCATCAAACTGGTTCTTTTGTTCACCCTGCGATTTAAGCCGTGCCACCATCTGCACATCCTCGATGGCCAGCAGCTCCCTTTGCGACTTTCTGTTATCGTTTTCTTGTTTTCGCAAGATATCGAATCGATCTTGTGAGTGTTTAACTCGATGAGGGAAAGGAAGCTCAGCTTAGGTAGAATTCCATTCCTGATTTTGGTTGATCATTGATCGATAATTGTTTAATTTGTCAGGACCGTTGATTTAGTTTAGTTGAGTTTAATTACTTTTGCATGTACCGCGAATCTCCAACAAAATCAAAAGCCATTTTCGCCAAAAAAAAATCAAGTTACGGCCGGTTTCGCCCGTTACCCCGCAGGCGCGATTTACCGAGCTTGACACACAAAAAAATTCTAAATCAGCAAGGCTGAATTTTTAGAAATAAAGATTTGATTTTTTCGGAGTTTTGAATTCTTGCCATGTTGGTGTGATTGCTTGCCTAATTGATAGAAATTGATAGGATTTAATTTTCTGATTGAAATCCTATGGTTGCCTTGTCTAGGTTAGTTTCCAGTTTCAAGTCGATCTCGTTCGGTAAGGAAAGATTCGAATTAGGAAGTTTTGAATCCGATTGCTTATTTAAAAAGGAAGGCGGGTTTAGTAGATGGCAATCCCGATTTCCAAGTATGGAAGGCATGCGAATATCTTTGAAAGTGATTGGCGGCAAATCCTAGATTGATTTTCGAATTTAATAGGAAAATGGACACAATTTTCGGGAATAAAAAATAATAATTTTCAAAAATAAAAAAATTGAATAAAAATGGCGAGTTCGGTTTTTGTTTAGCAAATTTCGAATCTCTAAAAAAATGATAAATTCATTCCGCATATTTCCATGTCATCTCGCATGTCATCCCATGTTTCCCATGTCATTTTATTTGTAATGTAATTTTCGGTTCTTAGGACTAGATGGATCAGGAAAAGCTCGATGTTGTGGGCCCAATAGAATTTGGTCATAGGGAAGTTGGAAATATGGATGGGACCGTCGCGATCAATAATTTTCATAGGAGGATCAGGAAGATGCGACGGGCTATCAGAACCGCTCCAAAGTGTGGGCCTTGCAAGAAGGGTGACGTCCAGGATCAGAAGGCGGCCCAAACCCAGCAAGATCAAGATGACGAGAGCGTCGGGGAAAATTTCGCTTAGTTTTTTTACGATTTTCAGAATTATCAAAGTGTTATTTTTTATTTTATTTTTTTGAACTTCGAGTCAGTTGATCCTTTATTTGTAATTTTCGAGTATTTGAAGTTTTGTATCCTTTAATAATTCGTCGTATGTCATATAGTTTTAGGTCATGCATTGCATTAGTAATTTATCTTTCTTTTATTCGAAATAAATAAAAGAAACGACAAAAAAAAATTCAAGAAAAAATTGAAGAAGCAAAAGCCTTGAGTTGATTTCTGAGTTGTCATTTTTCTCAAGAAAAATCCAAAAAAAAAAGAATCTAGGTACCGAAAAGGCGTTGGTTTAAATCAATTAGCGTAACCAAATCCCCGGATCCAAAATCTCTGGTTCACAGAGGTGAATTAGTTCTCCCGCTAGTTTACTTGGGTTTCTAATCGACCTACCTCGAATGATTAGTGGCGACTCCTCATTTGTTCTAATTTTTCCATGTTGCGATTCGGTAGGGTTTGGGAGGGTCCGCATTAGGTTAGTTCTCGATAACTTGCCTGATAATCCGATTAACCATTTTTTTTAGGTCGCGACAGCTTGGCGATTCCACTGGGGACATACTTTTTATTTTTTGAGAAATATGAATGCTTAACTCAGTTATCTGAACCTTTCGGAAAATTTAAAAGTTGTAGAGGATTTAGGCCGTTTAGATTCCTTGGATATCTTGAGTGGATTGATTGAATCTCACATTCAGGTGTTAAACACTTTTTTGTAGGGTTGGAGTGATAAGGGGAGGTGTTTGTTAACCCTTTTTGTGCAGGCTATAAGGGGCGAGTGTTTGCTGACCTTTGTTTTGCAGTTTGAAGGAGTTTATGTATATGAGTTTATATAGAAGCGCTTGTTGACACCTGATTTTTTACCATTTATTATTGTGATTTTTATTCTTTAAAATTAATTAAAAATATAAAAAAAATCATATAATCACAAAATCAACTTTGGAAGCCTTGGCTTGGCCTTAGGAACCATTTTGACCAAAAAAATAATTTTCATAATTTTCATTTTTATTTATTTATTTATTTATTATAATTATTTTTTATTTTTTATTTTCGAAAAATACAAAAAAAAAGAAAGAAGAAAAAGAAGAAGAAAATCAAGAAAAATAATATTTGAGGTCACAAGAATATGTAAAAATAGTCGGTATTTTTATTTTTATTTTATCCATTCTCTAACCTCATAAATAGTAAAATTCAGGTTTGATTTTAGGTGTTCTCTGATCATCATAAAATTGAACTTGGCAAAAATATTATCAATAACTAAAGGGAAATGTAGAAAACAACATCATTTAAAAGAAAAAGCAAAAGAAAAGGTGTATGTTTAATTAAGGATTTTGTCTCTCCTTTTTATTTTTTATTTTATTTTTTATTTTATTTTATTTGCCCTCTCTCTCCTTTTCACTGTTATTATTATTATTATTATTTTATGTTTTTCTTCTTATTGTTTTCTTTCTTTTCTCTCCACCGCCGCTCCCTCCCTCTTCCCTGCTTCTTTTTCCACGACACCTTGGCCCGCTAGCTCTTGTTCTTCATCTTCTATTTTTAGTTAAAAAGCACCCCCGGGCGACCGCAACAAGGGGCAGACCATCCTCCTTCCGCCGACCGTCTTGTGCGGCCACCACCTCGCTCTCGTGAATCTCTCTGCTCCCTCTCTTTCTCATTTTTCGTGGATAGCTCCCCCCTCCCAAGCCGACGCTCCTCCTTCCTCCTCCGATGTTGTTGCTGTGTCGCCGGCCACCACCACCACCTCGCCGCTCCTCCACCACTCCGTCCCCACCGTCCCGACAATCGCAAGTCGCCGAACCGTCGCCAAACCAGCCCTCTGACGCCTTTGCCCTGTTTCGGACCCCGGTTTGCTTTGCCTCTGTTCCACCGCTCCCGACTACCGCGAGCCACCTACAGCTCAACGATTACCCCCGCCTGCCACCATCATCATGCCTTCCCTCTATACTCATCCGATACTACTGAACCACCATTAGCCGCGACGAAGTAGCCAGAGAGCTTCAAGCAACCGGAAAACCGAGACTACTCTGCTCGGTGCCCTGCTTTGCGAAATTCTGTCTGGGGCTGAGCCACTCCTTTCTCCGCGCTCCTCTGCCCAGAACCGACCACCAATACCCTCATCTGGCTTCCTTAGATAAAACCCCGACGACCCCCAAGCTGACCGCCACCCACAATCACCGTAGACAATCGTGAGAAACCATCCACTGCTCTACCTCCCTTGTTTCTGACTAGAGGCAGTCCGACCTGCTGTTCGTCGCCTTTCTGTCGCTGCTCCGACCACCACCGGCGACCATTACCTCCCCTGACTCCCCTACGACGTCCACCAACCGCCACCGTTGCCACCTCAACCATCTACCGCCGGGAGGAGCTGAACACAGCCTTGACCGGCCTCAATTCTGTCTTATTTTCGCTTGTCTTTGGGTCTGGGCCGAATCTGTTGGGCCATTTTATGGGCTGCCGAATTATGCCAAGGCCCAAATCAAACTGGGCCGCGTATTGGAGAATTAGGCTGTGAGTTGGGCTTCCTCTTAGGCCCATGAACCAATTTGGTTGGGAGATTGGGCCGTCGTTCGAGATTTAAAATCCGCGGTTCGTTGGAATTCGAAGTTCGCGCCAAAGTACTTCTTGGGGACTGCTGTCAATCCCAAATCGCATATTTGACTGTGACGTGCATAGAGAATAACGCACATCGAGGTTGGGGCGATTGAAGACCGGTGTCTAATCAGGTATATTTTGCGTAACCGATTAATATATTAGAGTCATTTTCCTAAAATATTGTCATTATAGATTTGATCTGCATGTATTTATTTCAATCTAGTGATTAGCTCGTTTATTTGGTTAAGTGTTGTATGAAAATATTTTCAGAAAATAACAGTAATAATAAAAAAAAAATTCAAAAATCAATAAAAAAAATAGAAAATCATAAAAAATTCTAAAAATTCTAGAAAAATCCCAAAAAATAGGAAATGGCCACAATCAATTGGCCAAGGCTCATCCCGGGTGTTTTGAACCCGATCATTCTTAAAAATGATGATTTCGCCCTTTGGGCGAATCGTCTTCCAAAAATTGACGATTTTGCCCTTCGGGCTAAATCGCCTCCAAATCTTCCCATTTTACCTCGGTCCTAAATCACGCCTTCCCTAAGGCCTTATGGCTATACTAGGAGGCCATGTGATGTGAATTGACGTGCATTGATGTGATTTATTTATGCACTTGATTGCGCTTTCATTGATTGTGATTGATAGGAATAGTCTTCCAATCTGCATGAAACCCTGAATCAAACCTACCCCACCCAAAATTGCGCCTGCATGAACTCTTAGTCAGGAAAATCACTCACGTTAGGTACCGAAAGGGCGTTGGTAATGACATCAACGTAACCAAGTCCCCGAACTCAAAATCTCTGGTTCCGCAGAATTGATCGATCTCTCCCAATCGGTCAATAAGGTTTCCGGTCTACCCTCCAAATGCATGCACAAGTTGTACATGCCACCACGACCACACTAAGGTCGAAATCGATCGGCTCTTATCGCCGAATCCCTTTGAAAAATACTCCCGCCGCGATTTGGTATGGGCTTGGGAGGGCCCGCGCCGATCCAAAGCCCGCGATCCGCACCCTTGTGCGGGGGGAGGCCCGCGATCGGTAATCCATTAGCCGCGTCCGCTTTCGGACGGGTCGCGACAGCTGGCGACTCCACTGGGGACCTTGTTCTAGAGCCTATGGTTCTAGACCTCAAGTGGACTTAGGCCGTAATTAAAACGCTAAGTGATTTTTCTAACCCTGCAGGCGCTCTTGAAGGTGAAGTAAGTCCGCTTACGATAGGTGTTATATGTTTTGCAGATTGGAGAAATAAGGGGTGTAGTCCGTGATTAACATTGTCTTATGCAGGTTGGCGTAGGAATGTATGTTGTGTGGATGATTTGAAGCGCTGATTGATAAACTGTTGTGCATGAATTGCATCGTGATGATCACGACACATGGACACACACAACCGCGCCTAAAACCCTGGGCGCCGCCTTTAGGAACACAATAGAAGGAATTGAAAATGGAATCTCCGTGAGGAAAAACACGGGGTAATCCACTTTTCAATTCCGCTCACTTCGAACTATGGATCGAGTCCCAATGCAACGATAGCTGTGCAATGGAATCGGCTCTTTCTAGAACTCGAAGTGGGAACCTTAACCTTAGGTGCCAAACCCTCTGATTTTTAGAAGTTCACCATCACTTGTCTCATGCGCATGTCTTTGGGCGGTTGGTACACCTAAAACCGCACATAAGTCGACGAGTTTGGTTGGTAAGACTCTCTATCCCTCAAATCTATTACAGTTCATATAAATATAGGCATTTCATTCATTGCATTCTGGTGATTAGATTAAATGCCATTTCAAGGATAGATGTGTGTGTTTTTCCCAAACGTCCTTGATAGAAGACGAAGAGGATGATATCCCATGACAAGCACCGAGTGAGCAACAAAGGAGCCTACTATGGACATTATTGAGATATCGTCCAATGAAGATGACGAGTTGGGGCAAGTGAACCGGAGGTCACAGATCGAACTTGGGGCATCCTTAAACGTTAGGATCACATTCCTTTGTTTCATTTTCCATTACTAGTCCTCTTGTATAGGGTTTATTTTTATCGAGGCTTTCTCTATCTCACCCCTTAGAGTGATTGTATTAGGGACCTATTGGTGTATACATTCGGATGGAACTTGGTTGTATTTCTTTTGACGGGTCATGGGAATGTGATAGTGGCATTTTCTCTAATCATCCGAATACTCCCAAGTCAAGTTTATAATTCCTTTATAGGAAATCAAAATTGGAAATCTTGCATGACCTTTTTGGTCATATAGGGTAATCCAACCCCAATTTCGCTAGAAGGAATTATACACTTGAATTGATTCATGCAGGTCGTACGTCATTGGTAATCCACGATAATTGATCAAGAGTATCGGCATTGTTTCGAATTTAATGACGAGATAGATGTCCAAATTGCCCTCGTTCTTAACAAAACGGCCTTGATTTGGATGCCGTATCTTCAATTAAATTTAAAACACGTCATTATGCCTTGCGCTTTTGACTAATTCGTTCTCCTCGAAATTGATCAAAAGCGATTATCGTGAATTACGTTCCTTTCAATAATATGCTTTCCTTTGAAGAATACTGATAAAAAACTTTTTGCGCAAGATTAAAACCCTTGTAAAAGTTTTTGTCCTTATTAATCACGAGCAAGCATAAGATTGAAAGGGGTTTATGCTTTCTTTTCAAATTATTCCTTCTGATTCAGTCGTTTCATTTGCAGGTGAAAAAATAGGTAATAGAGAGAAATCTTCTCCTGGATAAGTCTGAGGCTATTCTCTCATCTGATCATGGGCGAGTTATAAAATCAGGACATATTTGCTCGGCTTATTGATATTATGGTTCGTGCTCACCCAAGTTGAAGATGTTCGGATGCTCGAAGAAATGAACCATACAGAAGTTAAAACACACACATTTATTTTGCTCAGTGGAGGGTTTTCAAAAGCAGGTCATACAATTCGGGGTGGAAAAGTAAAGCCAAAGTGAGCCCTAATTAACGACACAAAGGAGCCCAACTGACCCTCCATGTTGTTAATGCTCTGCCCGTACTCACGACTTCGCATGTCCTGGTCCGCAAGCTTGAGGAGAAGGTTTCTGCATTCGCCCTTAACCTCAGTGACCTTGACCTCGTGTTCCTCGGTGATTATTTCCAAGTCCCGAACTAATCCATTCCCGTGAGCTATGTCTGCGGTTATTTTGTCGAGCCGTTCTTCCTGCCAGTCGCTTTGCAGCCTCAATAGGACATTGTGGCGGTCGTGCTCGCCAGCGGTCAGGGATATGGCCAATTGATCCACCAGGTTTCTCCTCTCGCGAAGCAACGTCGCGACCCTCTCATTGGCAAACTCGACGGCCTTTTTGTGACTATCGGCCAGATAGTTGGTCAGCACCAAATGATCAGACCGATCCTTGTAACGAGCCCGCAAGACGCGAGCCACGAGAACCTCCCGATCAGCAACACGGTAGGCCTCTAAGGAGTGTGCAAAGAGGGTCGGGAAAGTTCTATATTCCCTCCCCAGCGTAGTACCTTCGAGGGAAGTGGTATCTAAGTCCTCGAGCAGGACACGGATTTCATCCGCGGTTACAGAATGATCGGTTATGTGCGCGTAACCGCGACCCAGTAGGTTATAAAGCTTTTCCCACTGGGCCAAGACATCAGTCGAAAAAGTGCGCACGGGAGAGGAGGCCATTTGCGTTGGGTTGGCTTGAGAATAAGACGAGGCTAATAGAGAGATTAGAAGGAAGAAGCTGATTATGCGAGAACGTTAACCTTCCATACATTAATTCCTCATTTTATAGCAACTCGAGGATGATGAAGGGTCTCAGTAATAATGCTGGTGGAGCCCAGTTAGGGGGTAAAGCAGGAGGTCCCCTCACGAGAACCATTGGATTCATTTCGGTCCGCGATTTCCGGCTCATCAATTAAAAGATGTAAAAGATTTGTCGGGATCACCATTATTAGAGTTAGATGGGAGGTAAGCGCAACTATCGAAGAGAGCCCTAACAGGATTTGGCAGTCCCATCACGTTGAAAAGCTAAGCGAGAAATTCAAGGTCTTGAGGGGGAACGTTTGCCTAATGATGCTTGAAGAGCGTCTCCTAAACATGCAAAGTCACTCGAAGAAAACTTTATAGGGAGTGAGCATACAGGAGAGAGTGGAGAACTCTGAGTGGGCAAGAACCAATCAAACATTTCTCAATCCAACATATTTAAGAGGTTACTGTCAGCTGCTAGAGGCGACTGACTCAAAAATCTCAGAAATTGAACCACAGAGGGATCTCGAAGATTCCAAGATCAAGTCTAACGCCAAAACCATGGAGCCCAACACTTCTGGCAACGGAAATCAAGATCACGGCGACGACGACAACGACATCCACGATGCTCAACTCGGGAAAAGAAGACGTCCTCACCAATACTCTCAGGAGGAAACCCAAATGCTGGAAACCCTTTTCAGTAAAAGCCATTACATGAAAAAGAAGTGGAGAATTGAATTGAGCCGGGAGTTGGGGATTAATCAGTCGAGGATCCAGTTTTGGTTTCAAAATAGGAGATCCAAATCGAGGGCTCAATGCAAACGGCAAGTGGTCGAGATTTTAAAGGAAGAAAATCAAAAGCTGCGAACAGAAAACATGAGGTATGAAAAAGCTCTCAATATTACCGTTTGCCCTCATTGCGATAACCTCATCGCCCGCGGTAAGATATTCCCCGATAAGCCTCACGCAATGATTGAAGACGTTCACTTACCACCCTACTCCCTCGGGGCATCTCCTACTCACCCAGATTTTGCCGGAGTCACGCATGGGCAGGATGATCCTACGAAGACGATACAAATGCCTCCTGGGGGATGGGATTTGCATCGCTTTGATTGGAGTTACAGTTTCAAGGAGCTGGATGTTACCGCCAACCAGCTCAAAGCATATCAGCCTCATGCACAACAATTTTCGATAGGGTCGGGTCCCGCTGGAGATGAGTTAATCAGTCGTCAAACCATCGATGCAATTCTGGGCCACGATAAGAGGAGGTTCGCTTGGCCCCCTGAACTGCATTCCAGATTCCTAGACGTGGTCCACCAAATGGGGATCGATTCAGCAACTCCGACGCGCATATTTAAGGCCATGAATGTACCGGGGCTTAGTAAGGAACTGGTCAGGAATCACCTTGCTGCCTACAGAAAGCTATTAAAACAACGTCGAGCGGAGCTAAACCGGGAGGAATCCGTCTCGAGCTCAAAAGCTAGGGGCGACCGCCATTGTAATGCTCAGGCATCAAGAGATACCCGGCCAAATCTAAGCATCAATCAAGCTAGCAGCCCGACCATCGGCAAACTGAAAGCTGATCAGAATGTCCTCCCGGGCCATTTCAACACTTCTCAAGAGCGCGTGTCACAAGTACAGCGAGTGCGCACTCCTCCATTCGAGCAGCAGTCGGCTGGTGCTCTGCCTGCCGCTGGTCAACCCACGACAGACGATTTCTTTGATGAGGGGCTCGATGCCTTGTTCAATCAGTGGGAAGCTGGCATGCTTGGACAGCCATGATCTAGCACTTGACTCGGGGCACGATGGGTCGGTCACCACGAACACCCATAGAAAGAAGAACATGTTCACGAGTAGATCACTCATTTTATCCGTTGTAAAGTTCCTACGGGAACATTTTTCTTTAATGACTATAGTTAATTCTATATTAAAACCAACGCTATCGACGAACATCGTCACGCTCAGTTGTGATGATCCCTTGTTAGATTAAGTCTGAAACCAGATACGGTCTTTAAAATTTTGAGTGGCCACGAACTCATTCCTCACCAAGCGCCCGGGATGCTGAAATGAAGAGTAACAGCATGCACAGGGAAAATGCCACTTTCGTTTGAACGATGAAAAGGGGTTGAGAGAAGATCATAGCGTTAATTCCCATGGAGCTAAATGAATTAAACGGAGTCATTAATTGCGGGCCCACCGCTGCTCCCCACGTTCTCGGGCCTAGCAAATCATAAAAGGCGCCGAAAGATTGTAGACCCACCACTTTGAAGACTGAACTAGGGGACGAGCGCAATACTCGATGAAACCGAATCAATGCAAGAGAGTTTGTGATCCTATCACGAGGAAAAAGAAAGGGGAATACAGACGATGAGTAATTACAGGGTCTCGGGAGGAGCGCTTGCTTGCTGGTCTTCATATGCAGCCTGAAGGATGGTTCTAGGACACGCACAATCACTTGAGAAAATTTCTAGAGTGAGCAAACACGTAAGAGCGAATAGAGAAAGCTGAGTGAACTAGATCAGCCCGAGATACTTCGATCCATCATGTTTAAAAGCTATTCCCATCTGCTAGAAACGCCCGACCTGGACATTTCTGAGCACGAACTGCTGGGAGACTTTGAAGATCCTAGAGCTGAATCCTGCCCGAAGGCCGTGGAGACTGACTCCTCCAGCGATGAAATTCTAGGTTTCAGCTACGAAGAAGGAATATACAATGATGACCGGAGTCGGAAAAGGAAGCAACTACAACGCCACACTCCAGGCCAAATCCGAGAGTTCGAAGCTTTCTTCAATGAATGCCCCACTCCAAGCAGACAACAGAAAATGGAGTTGAGCCGAAAAATAGGATTGGAGCTTTCGAAGGTCAAGTTTTGGTTCGCCAACAAACGAACCCGGGTGAAACAGCAATACGCAGACCATGAGTTACTGGTCCTGAAGGAGGAGAATGAGAAGCTTCAAGCTGAAAGCGCGAGATATAAGGAAGCTCTGACCAAGGCCACCTGCCTTAATTGTGGTAATCCTGTTGTCCTCGGCGAGGTGTTCCTCGATGAACCGTCCCTGTTGACGAATAACGCTCAGCTGTTACCGTATTCTCCACAGCATTTTCCGACACAGCCAGATATCGCCGGAGATCTGCATGAGCAAGTCAACACCATAGGATCAACACCAACATCCTCTGAGAAATGGGATATGAATCATCACAGGGGGAGTTCTCTCAATGACGAACTCGCTGTCGCAGCCAGCCAATCCAAAGTCGGTGAGTCCCTCCCTGGACAACTTTTGAAACGACTAGATCCCGTAGAGAATAGCTACCGAAGTATTGACGATATTTTGGGTGATAAGAGAATAAGGTTTTACTGGACCTATGAACTTCACACCAAATTTGTTGATGCAATTCGAGAGCTGGGAGTTGATTCGGCTAGCCCACTACGCATACTCGAGATTATGAATGTGTCGGGGCTCTCTAGAATTAACGTCGAGTCTCACCTCAAGTACTATAGGAGATTGCTAAGGGATGGAAGGATAGCGTTAAACCATCATAAAGCCAGTTGGAGCTCAAGTGCCGGGCAGAGTTACAACCACGATGATTGGAGAGCCGAGAGCACCCAACCGTGTTTCAGCAATGACGGGACCAGCAGTCGTGTCAGCGACTCCTCTAACCCAAATCAGAATGCTCCGCCGAGCTATCTCAATACTCCTCAAGAGTATATACCGCAGTTCCAGCACATAGGGATTCCTCAGTTTGAGCGCGATTCGGTCATTAATGCTGTCCCTGAAGCGGATCTGGCATTGGTAGAGAGTGCACATATAAACCTGCCGGTCACTGGAGGAAGTTCCAATTCGAGGGGTCAAGTTGCTCACGGTGAGAGCAAAGAGAGGAATCCCTCGCCTGCAGTCGACGACAACCAATCTAGGCACCAAGGGCTAGAAAGAACAGGCGATTTCCTTGAGGAGGAGCTGGACACTTGGATCAATACTCTTCAGGAATGTATGTCTCGACCCCAACAGGGCAATGATGAAGGTTCCAGCTCAAAGACTCCAGTTCCTCACAATGAAGGCGATGAAGGAAATCTGCCCCCAACAATTGTTGATACCCAACTTGAACATCAATGGCTCGAAGACCCGAGCAATTTCCTTGGCGATGAGTTCAATCTTTGGCTCGATCAATGTCGCGACCCTCTCGCGAGCGCGGAGGGCTAATGGGCTGCCCGATCGCTGGCTCGATCGGACGCGGGCCTCTCCCAAGGCCCATTTCCCAAGTCGCTACTGCTGGATATACGTGGTCGACCTTCGGTGCGGTCTAGTGACATGTGAAAAAGTGTACATGCCAAGGAGTCGCCACCAATCGTTTCGTGGAGGGTACGATCGGAAACCCTATCGAATAGTTGGGAGTGGTCTTATTCGATCCTGCGGAAACCAGAGAAGTGGGTTCGGGGACTTAGTTACGTCAACTGTCAGAGTTGACGCCCTTTCGGTACCTAAGCTGAATGGTTTATCTGATCTTAGGATTTCATACAAACGAGTGGGGTACAGATCTTAAATCTAGGAGTTCATGCAGATGGGAATATCTACCCTATCACTCACAATCATTAAAAATAAGTGCGCAAATCAAGGATCCAATACATGCAGATAAAACACATGAAATCAACATGGCATCCCTAATGAGGCCCTATTAGCCTAGAGAAGTATCAATCAAGGTTTAGGAGTGATTTGGACATGATTCGCCCATGAGGGGCAGAATCGTAATTTTGAACAATTCGGGGAAAATTTACCCTCAAAAGGGTAAATCTGTCATTTTAGAAGAATTGGGAAGTCAAAAGGCATAGGAAATAGGATTGGCCATCAATCCAATCCATTTCCTATTTTTCAGGAATTTCCAGGATTTTTCTGAAATTTGAAAGTGATTTTACCCTCAGAGGGGTAAAATCGTCATTTTGAACAAGGATGAGAACTGAAAATCTCAAACATTAGGGTTGGTCGTCCATCTGACCCAAACCCTAACTTCAAGCAATTTTTAGAACCCAATTGAGACGCGAAGGACAATTTTCCCATTGAGGGGCAAAATCGTCATTTTGAGAAAAGGGGCGGGACTCGATAACCCAAACCTAAGAATTGGTCGCGTACTCGACCCTAACTCTTACCTTGACATTATCGGCCTTATCTCGCATACACAGCAGAGGCGACTTACCCCTAAAGGGTAAGGTCGTCAAGTCTTGGAAGAACGGATAAGAAACCCAAAAATAGGGTTGACCAGTTGTCTATGGTCAATCCTTGATTTTTGGGGATTTCTAAATGCCTAGGATTTTTCCACATTTTTTTTTTGAATTTTCTGGAATTTTCTAGCATTTTTTTTTATTTTCTAGGATTTTTCTGATTTTTTCTGATTTTTTTTTATTTTAAAAATCATTTTTTTTAATTAAAAAAAAATTATGATTCGGACCGGGTCGACCCGACCCACTCGGGTCGGAACCCGGCCCAGACCCGGACCCGCGCGAACCTCGGCTCCAAAACGACGCCGCATCTCATTTTTTATTTTCGGATTATTATAATCTGATCTGACGGCCTACACCACGCCGCGTGACTTGTCCGCGCTCACTAGATCTGATTACTAGATTCTACGGTCTAGATTAAGCGAAGACTCGACCTGAACCGTTTGATTGACTTACTAAAACTAACGGACAAGATTAGAACCTTAGACTTGATCTGAGCCGTCCAATCCTACTAGCCTAAACGACGTCGCCTATCCACTTAGCCAAACGACACCGTTTCCACTCTTTGTTTATTTTCTGATTTCGAAAATCATTTTCAGTTAATTCTATTTATTAATCGGACGGCCATTAGAATTTAGGTTCGATTTATCTCAGCCGTCCGATCCTTTAATTCGAATAACAGACCCTAACGGCCATGCTGACTCGACACTACGTGGACCAATCACTGAATGACATCTGGACATTTGACTCGTTGACCGCGCCACGTCAACTTCGTCTTCAACCTTGCGACTCCGGCAGAACGGACGGCTGTGCTTCTCCGGTGGTGATCTAACGGTGGAATCTTGACGGATCGGAGCGAGACCGGCGGCAATCGACTCGCGATGATCTCTATTTTAACATATCTAGGAATCGTAACATTTTATTCACAGAATCGCAAGAATCATGTAAAGTGCCGAATACGGCCATGGGAGTTCGATCGCGTAATCTATCTAAAATCGCAGCAATTCAATCACAGAACAACACCGGTAGAGGTTCAGAAGACTCACCTCGAGCTCCGATTGAGCTCGCTCGGCCCAGATTGGGCTGGGGAAAGATGAACAGTGGCTCGGCAATGGAGGTTGGATTAGAAGACTCGATTGGGCGTGTTAAGACAAAATCGATGCAAACAAGATACGCGACGATGGTCAGTAATGTTCGAAAGGCAAAACGCATACTCTAAATCGAACTATCATAGTCGGAACTGAATCCCGCCATTAAAGCACAGTAAGAAAACTCGAGAGTTGAACTTACCTGTTTCGGAACGATGGGTCGCGCGGCTGGTGGCGATAGCTTCCTCTCGACACGGGCGACCTCCTAGTGATCTTCGCGAGCTCTGGTCTAGCCTGTGAAGGCCCGACCGCCGCTCTGTAAGTTCGAGCTCGACCCTCGACAATGGCGATGGAAGGGAGCCCTTTCTCTTTCGTTCTCTCTCGCTCTCTTGATTCTCTTTGTCCTCTACTAACTGAATCCACCGTCCTCCCTAACTGAAAGCGATCACGAGCTTATATAGCCTGTTGGATTTTTGGCGCCGAACGGTGGAGCTTCAACCAACTCCATTTGGCACGTGTAGTCACGTGCAAATAGGCCAGAACGACGTCGGGGAGGATGGGCATTCTGTTTAATCCCATTTGGTTCTGCGGCCGGCTTTATTTCGCACGAATTTGGCAAGGATTTGAGCTGTTTTTGCTTTTGTTGACTTTTGCAGGTCCGGCGACCTTGACCGTCCGATTACTCCTTCCTCCGGCGACCATTGGCCTTGGGGTTGGTCTCGATCGGTAGGTTTCGAGGTAAAGAACAATACGCCCACCATTCCTCTTTCAATTAGTCGCGAATTGCCCTTCAATTTGGCGTTCGAAACTCAGTTCATCACTGTTCATCTGCTCGAGCTCTGTTGGGGAAGACGACACTGTAGCAAACCGGTTCGACCGGTCCGACCGGCGGTCTGACCAGTCAGAACCGGTTTCGACTCACCATTTTCGAAATTAAACCCAAATTAATGGGAAATTTTTGCAATTGAACCTCATAATCGAATCTAGGGCATGAATTCTATCTAGAAATGTGGTTTTGCCCAAAAGTTTTCATCAATTTCTACAAAATCCCCAAATTCTCATTTGATTGGAAATTGGGGATTGTGTAATTGAGGGTGCAAATGATCAAATTGGGTTAAACCACCTATGCCAATCGATTTAAAATGGTGAAATCCATTGGGTAGCATGTTCAATTTGTAATTATAGTCCTTGAATTGAAAGTAATTTCGATTATGCTCAATTTCAAGGACTAAAATGCAATTATGTTTGCAATTGAACAGCTTGTCCGAGCAATTAGGTCAAATTGAAATGGGGGACAATTAGATTGAATGTCAAGATCCTATAAAATGCCAAAATTGCAAATTAAAAGACTCAATCATTATTTTTTCTTCAAATTCAATAGTACGGGTTACAAAGGAACACCTAAAATTGAATCTGATTTTGATTTTTTTGTGAGGTCGAAAATACAAGGGATTAAAAGGAAAAATATTGGATATTTTTCCATATTTTTTTGACCTCAAATACTATTTTTCTTGATTTTTTAAGTGTTTTTTCTATTTTCCAAAAATACTAAAAAAATATGAAAAATATGAAAAATTATTTTTTGGTCAAGAATGGTTCCTTGGGCTTGGCCAAGGCCACCAAAGTTGATTTTGTAATTTTTTGACTTTTTATGAATGTTTTATGATTTTTTTCAAAAAATAAAAATGAAAAAGGCTGGGTCAAAAATCAGGTGTCAACAGCTGCCCCTCTTTGAGAGGAATCTCGTGAGAGGTTTCTCTCAAAGACAGGTGACGCCTGAGTCTAGACCGACTCAACTGTGGAAAAGAAAAACGAATCTTCACACTCAATCTTTCTTGTCCCGCTGGTGAACGTTCTGTTCTGCATTCTTTAGCTGAAGTGAGAGAGAAAGTAGAGAGACCCACCTGTTACTTACCTGTTGATTACCTGCCTGATGCTCGTACGGCATGCGCGGTGTACAGCGGGATCAAGTGGATACCTAGGGACTCGTCTTTTGAGTATCCTAGGGCGATTAAACTCTAGCCTGTATGGTAGGCCGTACCAAAATGGGATTCCTATACTTAACAGGAACCTGTGAATGACGTACCCAGTCTCTTAGGGATTGTCAGAAGTTTTGATCCGTATGGTGGATCAGACCATGAATATGACTCCTTCTTGCTAGGAACCTATGGATGACGCACCCAGTCTCTTAGGGATTGTCAGAAGTTTTGATCCTTCAGGGGGATCAGGCCGAGAAATAGGATTCTTCTCTGTTAAGAACCTATGGATGACTCTCCCAGTCTTTTAGGGATTATCGGACATTTTGATCCTATATTCTAAGGAATTAACTAGGATTTATACAAGTGAGGTGTGCCTAACCTTCAGGCTTTATCAAATGGGCTATTCTGGGTTTAGGGGTTACCCGGAACCTCACAGAAAGCTGATTCCGAAAATTGTCCTTTCGACATGCGAGGCGTTATTCTGGGATTTGGGGATTCCAAGTATCCTGCAGAAAACTTAGACCTGCAAATTTGAAATCTCACAGAGGGCTGATTTCGGAGATTGTCCTTTTGATATGTGAGGTGACATTCTGGGATCTGGGAGCTCCAAGTATCCTGCAGAAAGATCAAACCTACAAAATTGTTCATAAGAATGTGTTTTCCTGAGATATGGAATTAGCAGGGATCCTGTAGGAAAGTAAACTTGAAAGCTCTTCTTCATAGAGCAAGGCATCCTTCTAGAATCTGGGGTTACCGTGATTCCAAGAGAAGTTGTGCTCTTCTGAGATCTGGGATTGCCAAGAATTCTGCAGAAGTTTAGACATGTTAAACGTTTCTCACCAAGAGTGATACAAGCTATTTTAGGAGCTGAAGTCATCAAGAATCTTGCTGAAGCTCCAATCTAAATTTTTTTATTAAAGACACATCAATGGTCTTTAAATGATATCTGATGTCAGACTGACAGCACTTTAACATAGTCATGAAAAAATTTCAATAAATGCATCACGATGTTGGAGGTTATCCAAAACACCTTGCAAAATACGGAAGTGATAAAAAATTCCTTGTGGGGAAAGTTTGAATCAAACAATCTGACATTACCAAAAGAGTTTGGTTAAAATGTCCAACGGAGTATTCTCTTCAAAGAGGACTTCTCACCATTTTGAGATAATGGTCTTTTACCAAGAATGCTCTCGAATTTCCTATCAAACCTGCGCCTAGGGTTCAGGATTATTCGTAGTGAATACGCCCCGATCGATCAGGAGGACTTCCCAAGGATCGTAATGTTGGGCTCGGTCAACGGTTTTCAAAGGGGGACTTGCGTGCAAGTCAAGGCTTTTGAAGAGGAGTCTTCAATGTCTGCTCCGGGTTTACAAGTCAAGAAACCTGCAAAAATGAGAGAGAAATAATCTTGCTCGAACTTCTTCGAGCTAAGCTTAGACATTAAACCCTATGTCAATCCATGTGCCTTAATCTGAAAAGGCTCTTCAGGGTTGTAACGTAGGTAGGTTTGGGGACCAAAAAAGGCTTGTTTTTGGCTCAGAATACGCGAAGGGTTTAAACATTGGTGATCACTGCCGGTTTGCCGCCGATCTTGTCCCTTCTGGTTCAAAGAGCGTCTTCAGTTTTTGAAGTGCATTGATAGTCTTTGAAGAGCATTGTCAGCCTTTGAAGCGCACGTTTGTCTTTAGAGAACACATCTCTCTTATGTTGAGATGGTGTCAACATCTTGTCTATACTTACATCATCTGAGTGTGACATGATTTGGGAGCACCCTTTGCTGTCCAGCTCCCTTGGGATTTTTCTTACTAGTGACCTATACAAAGGTATCATGCCCCCTTTTGGCATTTACAAGATTAAACACATAATTCACAAGTGTACAAGTATTTGGATGGGCATTGGCCTTGCTTTTACCAGGCACTTTGCTTTTTCTTGATGCCCAAGATCAAATTTTTCTCTTCTCTCTTTTTTGAGACCCCATCTTTTCTTTTCTTTTGGGGATCAGAATTTTCAAATGAATGTGCTAGATGTATAGCTTGAATCTCAGCACTCGAACATTGATCTAGGAATTTTTCACAAATCCTGTGTTTTTGAACTCTTCCGCTCTTGAAGTGACGTCGTTTCCACCTTGGAATATGCAATGATCACCAACGGGTTTGTGAAATGAACGTATAGGCTCAATTGGGCAGTGCGAATGGTAAAAGTGTATAGGATAGAGAAACGAATGCTTTTCGTCATCCTAAAGCACCTGAATTACCATAGAAGTTAAAATGACAAGCAACACACGAAGATTGATGCAAGTCTGAGCAAGAGAATTTCTAACCATTTACCTCTTGATACCGCTGGACGTACCTCTAGTTTGCCCCAATGTGGGGTGGTTCTTGACAGGGGTATGGAATGAAATTGCCGTTCAAAGGGTTATCAATGATCACCTGTAGTGTTTATGATAGAGAAACGAATGCCTCCGTCGTCTCGATCCATGTAATCACTGCGAATAACCATTACGTCCGTAGGTCAAGGTCTCGCTATCCTTACCACTCCACTTATCTCTCAAGTGTGTATGGGACGTGTTTGGACCAGGCTTGCCTCTTGTCTGAGGAATCATCCTTTTGAACGGTTTAAATAACTTTTGTCGGAAAAGTTCATTTTGTTTTTTCCAAAACTTACCCTCCAAGGGGATTTATGATGCACAATGCATATTTCAATCATGTTCAGATAACCTCCAAGTTTAAACATGAATGCCAATGACATGACTGTGAGAATTTTGCGTTTTTCTAGACATGAGATTTGAATGCATGCTAGATTCCAAGAAGCCTTCAAATTCTATCAATAAGGATTCTGACAGTCTTGCAAACCTAAAAGATTGGGAAAGGAATACTTACCTGCCCAGCGCGGCTAGGGATTCCTGCAAAACATAAAAAGAATATGTCAGTGTATGCTCTCGAATTTCAGAAAATTAGAACGATACACCTTACCCTTGATCATGCCCTCCAATGGAAGTGGATAGATTCACAAAAATCTGCATTTTTCTTAACAACACAAGATGGTTAAGTTGTTCTAAAATTTCTTGAAATTCTCAGTCTTTGGAGAAGAAGACGTGCACCTGACCACCATGACGTTAGGTCTCCTAGATCATGCGTTCCAACTTATTGCGACCCTGCTTCCTTGGATCCTGCAATATTGAACACATGCTAATGTATGCATAGATGCATGACATGCTTATACAAAGACTATTATGAAGAGTAGGCTCAATTCGAGGCAGGGCATATGACCGAAATCTGATTTTATTTCAAGGGTAATATTTCTTCACAGCATCTGAATTCACAGGGTGCCCGAGTTCTTCTCCCTCGGAGTTTACAAGAATTAATGCTCCTCCCGTGAGGATCTTCTTAACAATGTAAGGGCCTTCGTAATTTGGAGTGAATTTTCCCCCTGGATGGGTAGTACTCGGCAAAACTTTCCTAATTACCAAGTCATTTACTTCGAACTTTCTGGTCTTGACCTTTCGATTGAACGCCCTGGCTACCCTCTTCTGGTAAGTTTGTCCATGGCAAATGGCTTTAAGACGTTTCTCGTCTATTAAATTCAGCTGTTCATATCTGTGCTTGAAATACTCTGACCCAGAGAGTTTATCTTCGGATAAGATTCTCAAAGAGGGAATCTTAACTTCTATTGGTAGAACTGCTTCCATCCCATACACCAGACTATAGGGAGTTGCCCCTGTAGAAGTCCTGATCGACGTTCGGTAAGCCATCAAGGCGAAGGGCAGCCTTTCGTGCCAATCCCTGTAGTTTTCTGCTGTTTTAGCCAAGATTCTCTTGATGTTTTTATTGGCGGCTTCCACTGCCCCATTCATCTGTGGGCGGTAAGGAGATGAATTCAGATGTCGAATGCTAAAGTGATCCAGCAGACCATCGACAATCTTGTTGTTTAGGTTGGACCCATTATCTGTGATGATCGCTTGAGGGGTACCATACCGGGATATGATATCTCTTTTGACAAATCTTGCCACATTTCTTGCAGTGACATTCTTGTAAGAACTGGCTTCTACCCATTTGGTGAAGTAATCAATCGCTACCAAGATGAAGCGATGACCATTCGAAGCCATAGGATTAATAGGCCCTATCATGTCTATCCCCCACATAGAGAAAGGCCAAGCTTCAGACATTTGGTGTAGTTCGTTCGGGGGTGCGTTAATCTTATCCCTGTATATTTGGCATTGGTGGCATGACCGGACGTGCTGACAGCAGTCTGATTCGATGGTCATCCAATAATAACCTAGCCGCATGATCTTCCGGGCAAGGAGGTGGCCGTTCATGTGAGGCCCACACGCTCCTTCATGAATCTCTTTCATGAGAATATTTGCTTCTTTGGCATCTACGCATCTCAGTAGAGTGGAATCGAACGATCTCTTGTATAGAATTTGTCCATTGAGGAAGAACTTGCTGGCCATCTTGGTTATGTATTTTCGGTCTCCTGACTGGCATCCTTCAGGGAATTCCCTTTTTAAGAGGTAATTCTTGATGTCATAGTACCATGGCTCTCCATCACATTCCTCTTCGATTAGCATGCAATAAGCTGGCTTTTCAACAATGCCGATCCTCAGAGGTTCTATATCCAACCCTTCAATCGTTTGTAACATCGAGGCTAGGGTGGCTAATGCATCTGCGAATTGGTTGAGAGACCTTGATAGGTACTCGAATGACACTTCTTCAAACTTGAATATCAATTCTTCAAGGTATTCATGGTAGGGGATGAGTTTTGCATCTTTCGTCTTCCACTCCCCTTGTGTCTGTAGAATAATGAGCATGGAATCTCCAAAGACTTGTAACCTGGGTATCTCCATAGAAAGGGCCAGTCGTAGACCCAGAATGCACGCCTCATATTCTGAAATATTGTTGGTACAAGGGAAAGTTATCTTTGCCGCGACAGGGTAATGTTGACCATCTAGGGATATCAGTACTGCCCCAGTGCCTGCCCCTGATAGGTTAACAGCACCATCGAAATACATGATCCACTTATCCTCTGCTAAGTTCAGAATTCGGCCTTCTGTGTTTGTTACTTCAGGGGATTCAGTGCTCGATGAGTTTTCTGCCAGCATGTCCGCTATAGCTCTTCCTTTTACTGACTTCTGCGGAGAACATTTAATGTCAAATTCAGACAACATTATTTGCCATTTTGCCAGTTTCCCAATTAAAGCGGGTTTTCTCCAGGAGGTATTTGACGGGGTCGTTTTCTGTTATGAGCTGAATGTGATGATGTAGGGTATACTGCCTTAGTCTTCGTAGTACCCATACTGCTGCTACGCAGGCCCTTTCAACTGGTATATATTTTGCTTCAGATGGCGTGAATTTCTTACTCAGGTAATAAATGGCCCTCTCTTTTCCATCTATCGGGCTTGTCTGGGCAAGTAAGGCTCCCAAGGACTCTTGTCGTATGGTCAGGTATAAGGTCAATGGGTGACCGGGAATTGGTGGCACAAGCACCGGTGGTGTGATCAAATAGTTTTTGATCATTTGGAATGCCTTGCTGCACTCGGCGTCCCACGTTATTTTCGCGCCTTTCTTAAGCAATTTGAAGATTGGCTTAGCCACATCAGACAGCTGATTGATGAACCTGGCAATATAGTTCAATCTCCCTAGAAGGCTTCTCACTTCTTTTACTGTGGATGGAGTTGATAAATCGTGGATGGCCTGGATTTTTGAGGGATCAATCTCAATGCCCCTGTT
The DNA here is from genome assembly GCA_021437785.1 of Rhodomyrtus psidioides. Lineage (NCBI taxonomy): Eukaryota > Viridiplantae > Streptophyta > Magnoliopsida > Myrtales > Myrtaceae > Rhodomyrtus > Rhodomyrtus psidioides. Next base: position 3,604,518 of record JAILYB010000044.1, on the reverse strand, counting down.
GCTGACTATGAATCCAAGGAGTTTCCCGGATCTTGCCCCAAACACGCATTTGTTAGGGTTCAGCTTTAACTTATATTTGCGCAGGCGCTCAAATAATTTTCTTAATACCTGTATGTGATCTTGTCCTTTCTTGGATTTAGCGATCATGTCATCAACATATACTTCAATCTCTTTGTGGATCATATCATGGAATAACGTGACCATAGCCTTCTGGTAGGTAGCCCTGGCGTTTTTCAATCCAAAGGGCATGACTTTGTAGCAAAAATTCCCCCATGGTGTGGTAAATGCAGTCTTGGGTTTGTCTTCTTGTTTCATGGAGATTTGGTTGTATCCCGAGAATCCATCCATGAATGAGAATAATTCATAACCCGCCGTACTATCCACCAATACATCAATGTGGGGGAGTGGAAAATCATCTTTTGGGCTTGCTCTATTCAGATCTCGGTAATCTACGCAGATCCGAACTTTTCCGTCTTTCTTCATGACGGGGACTATATTTGCAACCCAGTCTGAATATGGGATAGCTTCAATGAAGCCTACCCTAAGGAGTTTCATGACTTCTTCCTTAATCTTGTCTTCTAACTCGGCTTTCATCCGCCTACTGCCTTGTTTGACAGGTTTGATGCCAGGATCCGTGGGCAATGCATGTTCCACAATCTTAGGATCAAGGCCTGGCATATCCGCGTAAGACCATGCGAAGATGTCTTGATATTCTTTTAGTAGCTTGGTGAACTCGAGCCTTTCATCACGGGATAGGTGTCCGCCGATCTTGACCTCTTTGACGTTCATGGTGTCTCCCAAATTAATGACAATTGGTTCTTCTGAGGTAGGAGGCTTTGATTCTTCAAAGGTGTTCCAATCCCTACGGATAGACGCGTAATCCTCGTCTTCATCTTTCTCAATGTTATAGGAGTGGTTAATGGAGGGATCCGAATTTTGTAACAACCTGGTATGCATGTTTGAGATGATATGCCTGAAATGTCATGAGTATGGTTAGTTTGTGCTTAGTAAAAATGGCATGCATGCTTATGTAAAGTCTTTTTTGAAAAAGTTTTTCGAAATAGATGTAGGTACAGATGGGACTAATCCTCATGTCATTGGATATCCCGGCCCCTTGAAAATCTTTTGAAGATTAGGAATCATATGGCAAATCAGGCCTCAAGCTTCTATATGGAAGACCATTATCATCATCGGGCTGATTCGTGGTTCCATATGTCCTTAACAAAACATGCGTGGTTTTATTGAATGCGAAATGGGCCGCGTTACAAGATGTGCTATTTGGACCAACGGCCGGAGATCCAAAGGCGTTTTCTTATGCGTTCAATAAGGAAAGAAAATACAGTGAAATGCAGAAAGTTCTAAACACAGTATTTAAAGATGAAGGAAGAGTCTATTTACTCAGAAGAAGTGGCTTCACTGTCCAACCACTCCATGACGACATTCACAGAGTCATCTTCGAGAAAAGGATTTGTCAGATCTAGTTCCATCGGCGAAGTGATACCCTCTTCAGATAGCCATTTGGAGTTCTGGTCGAAGTAGGTATTTAAGGGATTCTTGAACATTCGAGACCTTCCCTTCCAGGTTGGAGAACCGATGAATGAGCTATTCGGGCTGTTTTCGCCTCCACGGCGTCCCGGGCTTTTGCCTCGGCCTCGGCTTGTTGCTTTCGGGACAGAATCATTCATGGGATACTTCTGATACCCCAAGCCCATTTTATGTGGATTAGCCTTCAACTGTAGCGGGGCATTTATACCCTGATTATGTTTGCCTAGGCCTTTTTCAGGATTGAACCCGTATGCCAGCAGCATCTTAGCTGGTAGAAGACTGGCTTCTGAGATGTATGGAGTTTTCAACTTCGACCCTACTGGGGTATGAACTGTTGCTACCAACTCTAGGGAGTGATAGCTCGCTTCAGCTTTCTCTTCAGGTTCAATATAGGGAATGGCACTGTTCTGGTATGCCTGGAGGTCGACTTCCCAATGTACGGTAATCACCTTCCCATCTACAACGAAACGTACTTTTTGGTGCAGGCTCGAAGGGATAGCTCCTGCTGTATGGATCCAAGGTCTTCCTAGCAAGAATCCAAATGCACTGGGCAGATCCATTACTTGAAAGTTTATAGAGAACTTTGTCGGGCCGATGAATACGTCAAGTTCGATCTCTCCTTCTACAGTCTTCCTCATGCCGTCGAATGCTCTCACAGCTGTCTTGGATGTCTTGATCATCTCTTCCTTGATTCCCAGCCTCCTTATGGTAGCCAAAGGACAGATGTTAAAGGCTGATCCATTATCGATCAATACGTGTGCCACTCTTTTGCCGTTACATTGGGCAGAGATGTATAAGGCTTTGTTGTGTCCTCTTCCTTCCATAGGGAAGTCCTCGTCAGAGAAGCTCAACTGATCTTTTAAGAGAATTGCTCCTACAAAGTCCCCTAGTTGTACCTCATTGATTGTTTCAGGGACATGTACTTCATTGAGTACCTTCAATAGTGCGTTCTTGTGCTTCTCTGAATTGATGAATAGGTCTAGCAGGGATATCTGAGCGGGCATCTTCCTCAGCTGCTCTATCACTTCAAACTCACTGGTTTTGATGATCGATACGAGCTTTTCGGCATCTTCCTTTGAGACATCTTTTTTTCGGATTCTCCCTCTCTGGGGGCATAAAATCTTCCAGACCTCATTATTGCATCTACTTGTGTGGTCCCATAGTCCCAATGAACAGCTTTGGGATCATACTCTTCTACTGGGGGGACTTTTATCGTTACAGTTGTCTGATGAGGTATCTCTGGCCCTGACGTGTTGCTTTCTTCCTCCTGAGGCAATTGAATTACGACAGGCCTCACTGGGCAATCTTCCACCTTGCTCAGGCTATCCAGCTCATGCAATCTGATCACCACGGCCGTGGCCACTTCGATCATCAATATGGCGTTGTCGCGTTCTTCCATACCTTTTGAGGTTTCTGATTGAGAGAGATCATCCATACCTCCCCATCCGTCCGGTATGATGTCTTCAATCTTTTGATAAAAGCTGGGAGGGGCCGAATATTTCACCTTGAAATTGTATCCTCCGGAATCTTGACCCAGGTTGTCTATAATTTCGCTCTTCTCAAGTGCGTCAACCATAAACTTGAGGTCTGCTAGACTTCTCCTTCTGGCTTCTATTTCGTCTTCTTCAAATTCTTCCTCTGACTGAGTAGCTGGCCCCAGGCTGCTTACCAAGTTCTCATGTGAGGTACCACAGGTGTTACTCTGCCCAGCTGTGATCAAGAAGTGGTTTCTTTTCAAAGATAGAGATGCTTCGATCCCTTCAAATTCTTCATCAGTAATATCGGACACTATCCCCAAGCTCTTCATCTTGTCGATACACAACTTCTTTTGGTCGGTTGATATCTCCCCTTCTTTTGGGTATGATGAAGCGATTGTTAGCAGGGTGTCCAGCTTAGGCACATCTATCTTCAGTTTAAGGTAGTCCTCTTCTTCTTCAGTGAATATTGCCCCTACTATTTGGTGATCTGGCAACGGATTTTCTTGCACATTTGGGGCTGCATTGTCAAATTTCAAAATCTGACTATCAATTAGGGCTTGCACTTTCAGCTTCAGGACATAGCAGTTATCCACATTATGCCCTCTTTCGCCCATATGGTAGGCACAGGTCTGGCTCTCATCAAAGCCAGGATATCTTGCGGGGTTTGCCCTAGGTGGTTCTTTTGCCACCAAGTGTTGCTCCAGCAGCATCGGGAGTAGCTTGGATAAAGGTCTCGGGAGCTGAGAGAATTGCCTCTGGGGTTGCTTTCTTCTAGGCTCTTGTACTTTTGGCGCTGACCAGGATGATCCGCCTTTGGCCTGATTAGAATTGCCAAATGGCTTTAACTTGTGGGGATCTGGTATAAATGCTATGTCCAGTCCGGCTTCTCTTTCCTTCCTCAGAGGATACTGCTTCCTAGTAGGAGCTTCCTGAGGCCTTCTTTCTTTCAAGGCCCATTCCAGCCTCTCAGCAACCTTAATCAGGTGTGCGAATGTCTGACATCCAGAAGTGTTCAGTCTGTCAAAGTACTCGTAGGGGAGTGCTTTTAGGAATAAGTCGATCAGCTCCTCTTCTAGGATTGAAGGCTTTACTTGGGTAGCCAAGGCTCGCCACTTCTGAGCATATGTCCTGATCGATTCGCCCCTCGTTTTTGAAGTTCGTAGGAGGTCTTCTCTTGTTGGGGCTGTAGCCGTGTTAAATTTGTACTGCCTGAGGAAGTCTTCTGCAAGGTCCTCCCATCCGTCATAATCCTCTAAGTCTAGCTCAATAAACCAAGCCAGAGCGGCGCCAGCCAAACTCTCTTGGAATGTGTTCATTAACAACGGAATGTAATCCGAGTAGTGCGCCATCTTGCGCAGGTAGTACTTGAGGTGGGCACGGGGACAGCCTGTCCCATTGTATTTTCTCACGAACTCTGGCTCCCTATAGTCAGGAGGAGTCTCTATTTTAGCGAAAGGAGATATTTTGTCGAAGCGGGCCAGCTCATAGCCTTGACTGCTCAGGCATTCTTCGATCTTGGCCAATCTCTTAGCCTCTGCCTCTGTCTTCACAGTTTGTTTTCCCTTCTCCTCTTTTTCAAGGTTGATGACAACAGGCGAGGCTTCTTGTTGTGCCCGACTATTTGGTTCATGAACGTTTTCCTCTGTATGTTGGGTATCCCTGGTTGCTTCTTTATCTGTTACATCAGGTACCATGGAAGGGCCTGAGTTGTTCTGATTGTGGACGGTTGTCTGTCTAGCTTGGTTGGTCTCCAGCATGGCCTTAATGTCAGCCATCATAGTTGCTAGGGCAGTCATCTGAGATTCCAACATGCCTACGCGCGGAGTCAATTCCTGCTGTTCCATTCTCGTCTTTAGGCGGGTACGGAAACGATGCGTTGGCAATTCCGTGATGAGAGTGTACCTGTTCCAAAAGATCTCTGTGAGTGCTTCGCTTATTTAGCAAAAAGAAGCAGCTAATTCTTTCAGTTGCATGCTTCTTGCCAGTAGATGAGAAAAAGGGCTACCTTGTGAGCCTTAGCCTCATGTAAGTAGTTCTTTTAATCATTTCTCGACAAGAACTCATGGAATTGAAAGAAGCGTAATTTCTGACGATAGTTTTTATGCATTTGTAAAAACATGTTCACATTCATGCTCATGTGTTTAAGATAGTATTCCACAGAAATGAGAATGTATGAGAAGGCATCACAATGCTTGCTTATTTTACACTTGACAGAATAGTCTATTCAAGTCTAGGACGTTTGAAGCCTAAGGTATCCTCATCATCCCAGTATAGATTTCCCTCTTCAGCTTGGGGCTCCTCGTCTTTTGAACACGACAGTGGCCCCATGTCTTCGGGTATGTAGGGCTCTATTCCAGGTACGTATGGCACGATGTATTCAGGTATGTAGGGCTCGACAAGGCTTCGTCGGATCGCTTTGAAATGTTGAATGTATTCTGTGGTGGCCCTATGAGTGTTTTCTTCTCGAGTCATGTCTTCTGGCCAACTTATTTCTTCAGCCTGGGAATTCTTCAAGGAGAGTATGATGGATGCCACCTTGGCTTCAAGTTGTTTCTTCTCCTCCTCTGTGAGGGTCTGGTTTGGTAAGTCAAAGGAAAAGACACAAGGTCGTGGTGAAGAAGGAATCTCTTGTAGTGCCCCAAACTGCCGAATCACCCTCCTTGGGTAGTATGCAGTAGCGCCTGTGAATCCTAGCAAGGGAACTGGATTCCCGTCATCGCAGGTCAATCTGACTTTGCTTAGCGTCGGTAACCTTAGCCGCCATCGGAGTTGTTCGGGTTTTAGGACTTTAAGGAAGTTCTTCCATTCTATGAAGTTGAACTTAGGAACACGTGTATGGGTCCTAGCAAATGTTTTAAGAGGGTGTGCATTGGGGCTGATTTCAGTGAAACCCATGCGGATGTGGAATTGTCTGATATGGGATGTGAACCACAGATACAGCAGATCACTAGAAGCTCTAAAGATTCCCTTTTTGCTTTTCTTGAAACGATTTAGGGAGAGGAAGGTTTCGGCAAGGAGGATGTTTGAGTAATCCCACCCACAACAGACTTGCCTAGCTACTATAGCCATGATAGGGTCGAAGGTGACAGTTGAGATTGGGAATAGCACAAAGCTAAAGAATGCCAAGATAAAAGCTCTACCAGATTTGGTTCCTTTAGAAGCAGGAAGGCGGGAAAATCGGTCTATAAGGAAGGATAGGGAAACTCTTCCAGAATTGCCTTTCACATCTACTTTGACTTCATTTAGGTTTGTGTCAAGGAACTCAGCTACCTGACTTAGGGGTTCAAGTCCTATAGGGGGTCGGACGAGCGTAGGGGTGAATTCAACTCCGATGACAGCGCTGTATTCCTCGATAGTGGGAGTGATCTCTAATCCTTCCATGCAAAATGTAGCGGTGGTAGGATCCCAGTAGAGCGCTATGGCTTGAATAAAGGCAGGTGGGCACTCAATCTTCAGTAGGTCCAGTAGGTATCCTAGTCGTGACTCCGCATACTTCTGGCTGGCTTCGCCTATGCCATCCCACCATGATTGGAGTTCAGCTCGGGGGATCTTGAACACTTGAATATCATTCTTTCCCATCAAGTCTAAAATATGCAAATGATTTTAAAAGGTCAATCGCCAGAAATTACTTTAAATGTATGAACATGCAGATGTCATGAAGCATGCATGAGCTAACTTGATTGCATAGTTCAATTTGAAGAAATGGAGATTAGGATCCTTTTTCAGGTCTTGAAAGCCTGACTCAAAACCTAATTTGCATTTCAGGGAAGTGAATTATGCAATTTAGTCAGGTTTACTCAGTGACTAAAGGGAACAGCAATGTCACGTTCCATTGGTCAACATATCAAAGGAGCAAAGTGAGATGTACTCCTATTACAGTCAAGATGTCTAATAGAAGAACGGTAAAGAAAGGTTTTTCAAACAAGAAAGTCATAAAAGACAATGGAACGTGAGGATCTAAATCACTCTTTCTTCAGAAGTCTACCCAAATGACAGTTGGTCAGAAACTCTCCCTTAATCTAGGGTAGGGGAGTTATCTTCAGTGGTTTGGTCGAGAGGTTGTAGTTCCTCCGGCCACTCTCTAGTCCAGGATACGATGACTTCGGAAGCCTTCTCGGGTTCTACTTTCTTGATTGTGATACGCCTTGGCTTGGTCTTGATCGCAGGGCGTCTCTTCCTACCCCAAAAAGTAATCATGGGTATGTTCTCTTTGGCCAGCAATTCAGCCTTCTTGCGAGCGTACGCTTCCCTAGATAGCTGGTTGCGACGTTGTCTCTTCATCTCCAGATAATCCTTCATCATTTCGTCTGATTGTCGCTTGAATCTGAGATTATCAGCGTAGTAGCGGGTTTGACAGTCTTCAGCATACCCCAGCTTACGTCCAGTCAGTTCCCGACCATACACGAATCTAGTAAAGTGTAGCCTCGTGTTTGGTCCGGGGCGAGTAACTTTTCTCAAGTACTCGAAGGTCACCAACTCCGTCGAGCTCTTAGGGAACAGCGACATCCTACCCCATAATCATTGTTGTTCTCATTAGTCACCCGAGTAATCTTCATGATGTGAATGCACGTGGATGTATGCAATGTATGAGTCATATCATGGAGCAGGAAATAAGGTACGTTTAGAGATAAATGTCTTACCAACCACACTTTGGGGGATGTGGAATGCCCCCTGTATCAATGGGTGGTTTTAGGTATACCAACCATCCATGGACATGCGCATGAGACAAGTGGGTATACTCTAAAGAAAATCGAAAATCAGGTGAGGAACCTACGGCTCAGGCTCCTACGATCCACACGAGGCAGATTCCTCCCCAAGGGTACCTACCCAAGAGGGTTAGATATCGCCAATGCAGATGGTAGGCGGGAACGAATACGAAAGTCTCAAGTGCCATCAAACACAAGATCCTTTTCGCATCCTTTCCCTATCTAAGGTAACCTAAGGGTGGTTGCAGTCGGGGTTTGACCGCCAATGTGTGCGATGTGTCGTGATCATCACAATGCAAAGTCATGCACAGCAGTTTGTATCAAAACACCGCTTCAGTATGTGCATAAAAATAAAACATACATTCCCAACTCCAACCTGCAGGAAAGACGTCAACAATCACGTCACCCCTTATTTCTCCAATCTACAAAAACATCTAACACAATAGTTAGCATACGTACCTCACCTTCGAGAGCATCTGCAGAAAACAATGTCAGATAAACCAAACAACTTTTTAATCGGCTCAAGTCCTCTGGAATTCGTAACCAGAGATTCTGGTTTAGAATAAGTCCCCAGCGGAGTCGCCAGTCTGTCGCGACCCTCTCGCGAGCGCGGAGGGCTAATGAGCTGCCCGATCGCTGGCTCGATCGGACGCGGGCCTCTCCCAAGGCCCATTTCCCAAGTCGCTACTGCTGGATATACGTGGTCGACCTTCGGTGCGGTCTAGTGACATGTGAAAAAGTGTACATGCCAAGGAGTCGCCACCAATCGTTTCGTGGAGGGTACGATCGGAAACCCTATCGAATAGTTGGGAGTGGTCTTATTCGATCCTGCGGAAACCAGAGAAGTGGGTTCGGGGACTTAGTTACGTCAACTGTCAGAGTTGACGCCCTTTCGGTACCTAAGCTGAATGGTTTATCTGATCTTAGGATTTCATACAAACGAGTGGGGTACAGATCTTAAATCTAGGAGTTCATGCAGATGGGAATATCTACCCTATCACTCACAATCATTAAAAATAAGTGCGCAAATCAAGGATCCAATACATGCAGATAAAACACATGAAATCAACATGGCATCCCTAATGAGGCCCTATTGTTGACACCTGATTTTTGATCAGTCTTTCATAGTTTATTTTTAAAAAATTCATAAAAAATCTATAAAAAGTTAAAAAAATTAAAAAATCATCTTTGGTAACCTTGACCAAGCTAAAGGAACCATTTTTGATAAAAAAAAAATAATTTGTCATATTTTTTAATATTTTTTAATATTTTCCAAAAATAGAAAAATACATGAAAAATGAAGAAAAATAGCGTTCGATGTCGTAAAAATATAGAAAAATAGTCAATATTTTTATTTTAATTTCCTTTTCATTTTGAACTCATAAATAGTCAAAATTCAAGTTCAATTGCATGTGTTTCTTCACGACGCATAGAGTTGAATTTGGCAAAAAAATGTCATTCGAGTATTTTAATTTGTAAATTTCTACATATTTTTTAGTCTTGACGTCCAATTAGATCGACCACCATCTACAATAAATTCCCCTTGCTGAATATTTTCGTTTTTGTTTCACATGATTTCATGGTGTAAAACGCCGAGTGGATTCCCAAATATAATCGGGTCGGCTCGTCCAAGACCAAACCAGGGCACGGCGAACCCCATGTGAGTACTCTCGAACTCCTTCGATGCTTCCTAATGCTTTTCTTAGGTTAGATCGTGTGTAGAATGGCTAGGACAGCTAAATCATTCTTGAGCTGTGATTGATAAATAGGGCCTTACTAGGAATGCCAAGTGATTTATTTGCATATCTAGATTCCTTGAGTTGCGCATTTTATTACTGATTGTGATTGCTAGGATAATCACTCCTATCTGCATGAATTTCTAGATTTAGGGTTCATACCTTACTCATCCGCATGAATCTCAGGCTAGAAAATTCAGTCAACTTAGGTACCGAAAGGGCGTCAACTCTGACAGTTGGTGTAACTAAGTCCCCGAAATCATTTCTCTGGTTCTCGCAGAATTGAATAGAAACTCCCAACTATTCGATTGGGTGGTCCAATCACACACTAAAAAAATGATTGGTGGCGACTCCATGGCATGCACACTTAGCACATGTCACTAGACTACACTGAAAGTCAATCACGCATACCTCCGTTGCGATTTGGGTAATGGGCCTTGGGAGAGGCCCGCGTCCGACCAGACAGGACGGCCCATTAGCCATCGAGAGCTCGACAACCTCAAGAGGGTCGCGACAGACTGGCGACTCCACTGGGGACTGGTTCTTAACCATTTAGTGGACTTGAGCCGATTAAAAAGTTGATTGATTCTTCTAACCTAATTTTATGCAGATGCTCTCGAAAGTGAGGTGTATATGCTAACGAATGTGTTAGATGTTTTTGTAGACGGGAGAAATAAGGGGTGAAGTGCTTGTTAACTTTGTTTTATGCAGGTAGGAGTTTTGGATGTATGATTGTGTGGATGTTTATATTGAAGCGGTGATTGTTAAATAAAATGCATGTCTATTGCTTTAGCACGACACAATGAATACACACAATTGCGCCTAAAACCCCAGGCGCCCTCTTTAGGAACACAATAGAAGGAATTGAAAATGGAATCTCCGTGAGGAAAAACATGGGGTAATCCACTTTTCAATTCCGCTCACTTCGAACTATGGATTGAGTCTCAATGCAACGATAGTTGTGCAATGGAATCGGCTCTTCCCAGAATTCGAGGCGAGAACCTTGGCTTTAGGTATCAAGCCCTATCTTTTGATTTTTAGGAGTTTTCCCTCACTTGTCTCATGCGTTTGTCTATGGAAGGTTAGTATACCTAACACTGCAAAAAATACAGAGAAGCTTGATTTTCTCTTAAGTTTGGTTGGTAAGACTTTTCTATCCCTCGAACTTGTTACAGCTCTTAATCATTATATTCATTGCATAATTCCGGTGATTGGATTAAATGCCATTTTGAGGATAGATATGAGTGTTTTCCTCCCAATGTTCTTGATGGAAGATGAAGATGGTGTCATCCCATTACGAGCGCCAAGTGGACAAGAAGAGCCTACTATGGACATCATTGAGGTATCATCTAATGAAGATGACGATTTGGAATAGGTGATCCTGAAGTCACGTCTCAAAGATCGAAATTGGGGCATCTCTAAGTATTAAGATCACATTCCTTTGTTTTATTTTTCATTTCTAGCCTTGTATAGGATTTATTTTGCTGAGATCCTCTCTATCTGATCCCTTAGATTGATTGTATTAGGGATCTATTTGTGTTTATATACATTCAGATTGAAATTTGTTGTATTTCTATTGACTTGTCATTGGAATGTGATAGTGGCATTTCTTCTAATCACTCGAATACTCCAAAATCAATTTTATAATTCCTTTGGATGAAATTGAAATTGGAAGTCTTATACAACCTTTTGGCCGTATAGGGCAATACAATCCCAATTTCGCCAGAAGGAACTATAAACTTGAATTGGTTCATGCATGTTTTGCATCATTGGTAATCCACAATAATTGATCAAGAATATCAAGAGTATTCGTGTTTTTCAAATTTAATGAAAAGATAGATATCCAAATTACTCTCGTTCTTAGCAAACAGCTTTAATTTGGATACCGTATCTTCAATTGAATTTAAAACACATCGTAATTGTGTACTTTTGAACATTCCATTGATTTTCTTGGAATTGATCAAAGGCAATTATCGTGAATTACATTCCTTTCAATGATATGCTTTCCTTTGAGGAATATCGATAAAAGTTTTTGCACAAGGCCAAAACCCTTGTAAAAGCTCTTATCCCTATTAATCATAAGTAATCATAAAATTGAAAGGATTTATGCTTTATTTTTCAAATTCTTTCTTCTGATTCTGCCTTTTCATTTGAAACAGGTTAAAAACAAGTAGAGAAGAGAAGTCTTTTTGTGGATAATCGCGGTGGGAGGTTCCTTTATCCGATCATAAGCAAGATTAAAAAATCAAGATGTACACGCTCGAATCATCAATGTCAAAGCGCAGCTTGCCTAGGTTGAGAGTGGTCAGGTGTTCGAGAAAGTCAGCCATACAGAAGTTGAGACACACACATTAGAGCTTTCATTCATTTCGCTCAATCGAGGGACCTTAAAAGCAAATCATACAAATCATCGGGGTGGAAACATAAAACCGCAATGAGCCCTAATTAGCATCACAAAGGAACCTAGTTGGCCCTCCATATTATTGATGCTTTGCTTATACTCACCACCTTGAGACTCGAGATCTGCAAGCTTAAGAAGAAGGCGTTTACATTCCCCTTTAAAATCGGCAACCTTGGTCCCGTGATCTTCGGCGGCTATTTCCAGGTCCCGAACTAGTCCTCTCCCATGGGCTATATCCGCGGTAATGCTGTCAAGCCTTTCTTCCTGCCACTCACATTGAAACTTCAACACGACATTACGACGGTCGTGCTCATAGGTGGTCAGGGATAAGGCCAAGCGCTCCACCAAATTTCCCCTCTCGCGAAGCAACATCGAGACTCGCTTGTTGGCGAACTCAACAGCCTTTCTGTGACTATCGGCCACAAGGTTGGCCAACACCAAGCAGTTGGACCGATCCTCATAGCGAGCTCGCAAAACGTGAGCCACGGTAGCTTTTCAATGAGCGACACGGTAAGTCTCTAAAAAGTTTATAAAGAGGGTTGGGAAGATTCTATATTCCCTCTCTAAATTAGTGCCCTCGATGGAGGTGGTGTCTATTTCCACGAGCAAAATACGGATTTCATCTTCAGTTTCTGGGTGATCGGCTATATGAGCATAGCCTCGACCGAGGAGGTTATAGAGTTTTTCCCACTGGGCCAAAATTTCGGCTGAGAAAGCGCGAATAGGAGAGGAGGTCATTTTCGTTGGAGTGAAGGAGAAGAAGATGAGTGTGGTAGAGTGATTAAAATACGAAAAGGCAATTATGTAAGAATGTTAATCTTCTATGCATTAACTCCTCCTTTTATAGCAACTCGAGAATGAAGAAAGGCACAGCAATAATGCTCGTGGAGCCAAGTTAATTGGGTAAAGCAATGGTGGCTCTTTCGGTGAACCATCAGATTTGTCCCAGTCCGCGATTTCAGGCTTGATAAACCTAAAAAAGTTGTAAAAAGATATGTCGGTGTCACCATATTAAAATTGAGCGGGAGTTAAGCGCAACTGTCGAAAAAAGTTGCGAAAGGATTTGGCGGTCCCATCATATTAAAAAACTGAGCGGGAGGCGAGCGTAGTTCCACCTTTTTGAAAATAAGTGGGAGACAGACATGGATATCGAGAACAGGAAATCGATTTGGTGTCCCTCCACGTTGAAAAGAAGAAAGAAGACGACAAAGCGGGAAATACGAAATCTTGGGAGCAACGCTTGCCTGATGATCTTCATCCATGTTTAAAGAACGTTTCATGGGCATACAGAACCACTCAAAAGAAAATTTAGAGAGAGTGAGCATACATGAGAGAGTAGAGAACCCTGAGTGAGCAAAAATTGATCGAACATTTTTCGATCCAACATGTTTGAGAGTTACCATCAGTTGCTAGAGGCGACTGATCCAAAAATCTCAGAAAATGAACTACTGAGAGATCTCGAAGATTCTAGGATGGCGTCTGGTACCAGAACCACAGAACCCAACCCTTTCGGCAACGAAGTTCAGGATCTCAGCAGCGACGACAACAGCAGCAGCGATGGTCAATCCCGGAAAAGGAAACGTCGCCAGTGCCACACTCAGAATGAAATCCAAGAGCTTGAAGCTTTCTTTAGTGAATGCCCTCTCCCGAACATGAAACAAAGAAATGAATTGGGCCAGAAGCTAGGGATGAAACCTTTGAGGGTCAAGTTTTGGTTTCAAAATAAGCGAGCCAAATTGAGGGCTCAACACAGACGTCAAGAACTTGCGATTCTAAAGGAGGAAAACGAAAAGCTTCGAGCGGAGAACATGAGGTATAAGAAAGCTCCCAGCACTATCGCTTGCCTTAATTGCGGTGGCCCTATCACTCTCGGCGAAATGTTCCTTGATAAGCCTTATATGAGGATTGAAAATGCTCATTCACCACCCCACTCCCTCGAACCATCTTCGATACAATCAGATTTTGTTGGAGATATGCATGAACAAATCAATTCTACGAAGTCAATACCGATGCCTTCTAAAGGATGTGATATGCGTCACCATGATTGGAGTTTCCTTAACGATGAGCTTACTATCACGACCGACCAATCCAAAGCTGATGAATTCCCTCCACAACAATTTTCGGCTCGATCAAATCCTACTGGAAATAGGCCAGAGAGCAATAGCCAAGTTGTCAACACTATTCCGGGTCGCAAGAAGACGAGGGTCAATTGGTCCCCCGAGCTTCATCTCAAGTTCCTTAGTGCGGTTCAGCAACTAGGGATCAACTCAGCATATCTAACGCGCATACTTGAGATCATGAACATACCAGGACTCACTAAATATGGAGTCGCGAGTCACCTCAAGAGCTACAGAAGGGCGCTAAGACAGCGCCACACAGCACTGAACCTGAAAGAACTCAACTTGTGCCTAAACACTAGGCATGGCTATAACTACAATGCCCCTGAAGTAAGAAATACCCTGCCGAATCTAGGCACCGACCAAGCTGGTAGCAGCACCATCGACTACTTGGGCGCTAATCAGAATATTCCCCCGAATCATCTCAGCACCCCTCAAGAGTATATGCCACAAGTGCAGCAGGTACGAACTCCTTGGTTTGAGCAGCAACTTTTCGCTAGTGCTCTTCCTATCCCCGATCAACATATTGCGCCTAGTGTTCAAAGATCTGCCCGGCTTGGGCATATGATTTCGGAAGATCAAGCGGGCGGATGCTCTGAGGATTTTTGTTTCTTCCATTCCCAAATGGAAGGTGCTTTTGATAGTGAACCGATCAATCATCCTCTTATAATCTCGAGCAACGACGAAGGTTCTAGCTCGAAGAATCAGATCGCTCACAACAGAAACAGGAATCCTTCAACGCCAAGCGATGATGGTCAACCCGAATATCAGTTGCTCGAAGAATCAAAAGATTTCCTTGATGAGGAGCTCCATATCTGGATCGATCAGTTTAAAACTGATGGGCTTATGAAGTTATGATCCAAAATGACGATTATATGTCTGATTCATGGTGTAACTGGCTGATCACCGAGAATCCTCAAGGGAACTAGGCACATGTGACTGGATGTATCATTAATCTTTCTGTCATAAAGTCTTCCATGCAAGATAATCTTCCTTAATGCCTAGAGTTAATCTGGGGCAGCGATCAGTACTACCTGCGAGCATCATCATGCTTGAGTGCGACAATCCCTTGTTAGATTAGAGTCGAGGCGAATCAATTGAATGCCACGAAGAAAAACATTTAAAGGCTTCACATAGGAAAATGCGAGCAAAAGCCCGAGCGAGCTCAAAGACGGTTAGCTCTGTATCGTTCTAAGGGACCTTTAGTCGTTATGAACTCTAAATTGAGCTTGTTTCATTCTCGATGGGGGTCGCTAACTGCTTCAAGAATTTTATAACAAAAAACGAACCAGTTAGGGACGCCAATAGTGCTGTGTCCTGGTAGTCAGTGAAATGGAAGTGGTACGAAACGTCAGGAGTTCGATCTCGGGATTGAAAAATCATTTTATCAGTTGGTCTATCACCCGATGAAGTTCAAAGAGATTCGACGCAGATGACTATAGAACTTGGGGCAATTCGAAAATCATCGATTCATTTTCATCAAGCGGCGAAGTTGGTATTGTAAAATGTGAAGCATGCAAATGACAAATCCGAAGCAGAATGAGATGAATCATGATTCGCTTATCCAAGGTCGGGATTTCAACCTTCGACTAAAGCCAAATCTAGGATGAGTTTTTGATCTTGCCCACTCGACAAAACCCATCTCCACTGAAAATGGGGGCAAACCATTCCTACATCCGGAAAGCATGTCGAAGCCGAAGACATCAAATTCATCGTTTAATCCGTGGGGCAAGTCCCTGAAGCGATAGTTATCATCCGCAGAGCGTAATGGAATCCATTCTTTCAATGTAAAACGCATTTGGCCGCGGAGCCACCCATTTGGTAAAAAGAACGTATCGTTCCTAAATGATTTTCAATCAGATGCGGGGATAATGTTCTCTCATTTTCCTCTCAGGTGATGAACAGAGACGAGGCACCCAAGAAGCCATGCATTCAAATAACAAAACAGTGCATGAAACACGCCCAAAAAGATGAATGAATCTCCTCCGACGTAAATCCTCGAGGTGGATTCGTTGCCCAACCAAACGAAGAAATCATGGCCACAAGCTTGAGGGCCGGCTTCTACAATCTGCACATTGGCATGCAGAATGGAATTCAAATCAAGAGTAAAGTAGTATCGTCCCAATTTGTTTTGAATTTGGAAACCCAAAATAATGCTTAATATTTATCCTTGGCAGGAGCTCGCCATCAGGGCAGACATGTAAGTTTCATTTTTCTCCAAAAACCAAGAAGTCGAAAGAACTTTAGAACACCTAACAATCTTGTGTTACTATGTGAAGTGCAGATTTTCACAACCCTTGTACACTCGTTGGAGCATATGACCAAGGGTAAGATGTATTGTTCCAATTTTTGTAAAGTTTTAGAATATACGATGACATATCCCTTTTATATCTCCAGGATCTCCAGCCTCGATGGGCAGGTAAGTATCCCTTTTCCCAATTCATTGGAGATTAAAAAATTTCAGAATTAATTCGATTCTCACATCTAAAAAGACATAGAATTCTTACTTCATTGACATTCATGTTTTAAAACATGAGATTGTCTGAACATGAATTACACATGTATGGTGCATCACAAAATCCCTTTGAAGGATAAATCTTGATGAAATGAAATGAATTTTTCCAACAAGAGTCGTTTGAACTGTTCAAAAGGGTATTTTCTCATAAGAGAAGCGAGCCTAATCCAAACACGTCCCATACACACTTGAGAGATGAGGAGATTGGAAATGATAGCGAAACCTTAACCTATGGATATAAGGGTCATTCGCAACGATTACATGGATCGAGATGACAGAGGCATTTATTTCTTCATTCCAAACACTACAGATGCCCATTGAGAACCCCATTGAATGGCGATTTTCATTCTCAACCCTGTCAAGAACCACCCCACATTGGGGCAAATGAAGGTTAGTCCAACAGTATCAGAAAGTAAACGGTTTGAAATTTTCTTGCTCGGACTAACATAAATCTTTGTGTGTTGTTTATATGATAATCCAAGTGTCATAGGATGACGAGAATAATTCATTTCTCTATCCTACACACTGTTATCCTTTGCACGACCAAGTTGAGCCAGCAAATTCATTTCATCAACCTATTGGTGATCATTGCATATTCCAAAGCAAAGGCAACATCACTCTAGGAATGGAAGCGTGCCAAAGTTTAAGTTGCATATCTAGCATGATTGCCGAAAATCCTAGCTCCAAAAGAAAAGAAAAACACGGGATTAAAAAAAAGGGGGAAAAGAAAAATCCCTAGACATCAAGAAAAAGCAAAGTGCCTGGTAAAAAGCAAGGCTGATGTCTATTCAAAATATCCCCAGTAAAGTCTAGATATACGATGAAAAGACCCTGCAAAGGAGTCAGATCAAGATGACTACTCTCCAAATGATGTCGTGCTCAAATTGCAAACACACAAACAGACGGTCTCTTAATGTAACAAGAGACGCTTTTAAACATCCTTGTGCGCTCTAAAAGAGGAGTGTACACTTCAAGAAATGGAGATGTTCTTCGAAGGACATGTGGTAAATTTGCAATGATCACCAATGCCAAACCCTTCACAATTTCTGGGCAAAAAATAAGCCTTTTTCGGTCCCCAATCCTTCCAATGTTACAACCCTGAAGCAGTCTTATCTGACTAAGACACTTGGGTTAATGTATAACTTAGCTCAAAGAAGTACGAGCAAGACTATTTCTTTCTCATTTTACAGGGTTCTTGACTTGTAAACCCGGAGCAGATAGTGAAAATTTTCGTTCAACGGCCTTGACTCAAAAGTGAGTCCCCCTTGGAAACCGATATCCAAGCCTAACACTACGGTCCCGTGAAAGACCTCCTGATCGGTCGAAATGTATGCGTTGCGAATGATCCTGAAACCCAGGCATAGGTTGGTAGGAAATTGAGCACTTTCCCTATTAAAGATCATTATCACAGAGCAGTGAGAAGCCTTCTTGGATGAGAAATACTCCAATGGATGTTTTGAGCAAACTCTTTTTGAAATTTTCAAATTGTTTGATCTAGAGTTTCCGTGCAAGGAATTTATGATCACATCTGTATATGGCAGGAATGTTTTGGATAACCTCCAGCAATCAAAATGCACATTTCATGACTAAAACTTAAGTTGTAGAATTTTGTCAGTTAGACAATTATTGTCTTCCCAAAGATTACTAATATCTTCTTGGCGAGGAAAATATTTTCAGGTCTAAGCTTTCTGCAGGACTTTTGGCCGCCCCAAAGACTGGGTGCGTCATCCTTAGGTGAAGCCTTTTAGTAGGCAAGTCTTTTCTAAGACCGATCCACAGAATGATCGAGTCTCCGACTAGCCCCGAAGAGTGGGTACGTCATCCTTTGATTCATATCAATTTGGAATCTCATAAATGGTAGAAACCGCCTGAAGGGTCAACTCAATGGTAGAAACCGCCAGAAGGGTCAATCAATGGTAGAAACCGCCTGAAGGGTCAACACAATGGTAGAAACCGCCTGAAGGGTCAATGTATGGTAGAAACCGCCTGAAGAGTCAACCAATGGAAGAAACCGCCTGAAGGGTCAAAACAATGGTAGAAACCGCCTGAAGGGTCAATGTATGGTAGAAACCGCCTGAAGGGTCAACCAATGGTAGAAACCGCCTGAAGGGTCAACTCAATGGTAGAAACCGCATGAAAGGTCAATGAATGGTAGAAACCGCCTGAAGGGTCAAAGGACTGGTAGAGACCGCCTGAAGGATCAACCCAATGGTCCGATCCACCATACGGATCAAAACCTTGATGAATCCCGAACGCGGGAGGATTCGTTTTCCCTAATAAGCCTTACATTAGGCAAGCCATTTCTAGTTTAGTCCACCACACGGATCAAAACCCTTGGCAAATTCCCAAATGTGGGATGCGTCTTCCTTAGGTTCCTATCAGTTAGGAATCCCATTATGGTTTGACCTACCATACAGGTCAGAGCTTAACATCCCAAGGACACTCCGATGACAAGTCCTTAGGAATCTACTTGAACCCATCAGACACAGCAAATGCTGCAAGCATTCGACAAGTAAGGGGCAGGGAAGTCTATCTACTCCTTAACTTTCTTATATCATATCAGGGAATTGAATGAGCACATCTCTTTTTAAGGAAAATCACACATTGATGGGCATGAAAATTGGATGTCATGATTTCTTTTATTTTCCCAGTCGAGTCGATCGGAATATAGGTGTCACCTTGTCTTTGAGAGAAACCTCTGACGAAATTCCTCTCAAAGAGGGGCAGCTGTTGACACCTGATTTTTAATCAGTCTTTCATAGTTTATTTTTAAAAAATTCATAAAAAATCTATAAAAAGTTAAAAAAATTAAAAAATCATCTTTGGTAACCTTGACCAAGCTAAAGGAACCATTTTTGATAAAAAAAAATAATTTGTCATATTTTTTAATATTTTTTAATATTTTCCAAAAATAGAAAAATACATGAAAAATGAAGAAAAATAGCGTTCGATGTCGTAAAAATATAGAAAAATAGTCAATATTTTTATTTTAATTTCCTTTTCATTTTGAACTCATAAATAGTCAAAATTCAAGTTCAATTGCATGTGTTTCTTCACGACGCATAGAGTTGAATTTGGCAAAAAAATGTCATTCGAGTATTTTAATTTGTAAATTTCTACATATTTTTTAGTCTTGACGTCCAATTAGATCGACCACCATCTACAATAAATTCCCCTTGCTGAATATTTTCGTTTTTGTTTCACATGATTTCATGGTGTAAAACGCCGAGTGGATTCCCAAATATAATCGGGTCGGCTCGTCCAAGACCAAACCAGGGCACGGCGAACCCCATGTGAGTACTCTCGAACTCCTTCGATGCTTCCTAATGCTTTTCTTAGGTTAGATCGTGTGTAGAATGGCTAGGACAGCTAAATCATTCTTGAGCTGTGATTGATAAATAGGGCCTTACTAGGAATGCCAAGTGATTTATTTGCATATCTAGATTCCTTGAGTTGCGCATTTTATTACTGATTGTGATTGCTAGGATAATCACTCCTATCTGCATGAATTTCTAGATTTAGGGTTCATACCTTACTCATCCGCATGAATCTCAGGCTAGAAAATTCAGTCAACTTAGGTACCGAAAGGGCGTCAACTCTGACAGTTGGTGTAACTAAGTCCCCGAAATCATTTCTCTGGTTCTCGCAGAATTGAATAGAAACTCCCAACTATTCGATTGGGTGGTCCAATCACACACTAAAAAAATGATTGGTAGCGACTCCATGGCATGCACACTTAGCACATGTCACTAGACTACACTGAAAGTCAATCACGCATACCTCCGTTGCGATTTGGGTAATGGGCCTTGGGAGAGGCCCGCGTCCGACCAGACAGGACGGCCCATTAGCCATCGAGAGCTCGACAACCTCAAGAGGGTCGCGACACCTATTAGCCTAGAGAAGTATCAATCAAGGTTTAGGAGTGATTTGGACATGATTCGCCCATGAGGGGCAGAATCGTAATTTTGAACAATTCGGGGAAAATTTACCCTCAAAAGGGTAAATCTGTCATTTTAGAAGAATTGGGAAGTCAAAAGGCATAGGAAATAGGATTGGCCATCAATCCAATCCATTTCCTATTTTTCAGGAATTTCCAGGATTTTTCTGGAATTTAAAAGTGATTTTACCCTCAGAGGGGTAAAATCGTCATTTTGAACAAGGATGAGAACTGAAAATCTCAAACATTAGGGTTGATCGTCCATCTGACCCAAACCCTAACTTCAAGCAATTTTTAGAACCCAATTGAGACGCGAAGGACAATTTTCCCATTGAGGGGCAAAATCGTCATTTTGAGAAAAGGGGCGGGACTCGATAACCCAAACCTAAGAATTGGTCGCGTACTCGACCCTAACTCTTACCTTGACATTATCGGCCTTATCTCGCATACACAGCAGAGGCGACTTACCCCTAAAGGGTAAGGTCGTCAAGTCTTGGAAGAACGGATAAGAAACCCAAAAATAGGGTTGACCAGTTGTCTGTGGTCAATCCTTGATTTTTGGGGATTTCTAAATGCCTAGGATTTTTCCTAATTTTTCCACATTTTTTTTTGAATTTTCTGGAATTTTCTAGCATTTTTTTTTATTTTCTAGGATTTTTCTGATTTTTTCTGATTTTTTTTTATTTTAAAAATCATTTTTTTTTATTTTTTAATAAAAAAAAAATATGATTCGGACCGGGTCGACCCGACCCACTCGGGTCGGAACCCGGCCCAGACCCGGACCCGCGCGAACCTCGGCTCCAAAACGACGCCGCATCTCATTTTTTATTTTCGGATTATTATAATCTGATCTGACGGCCTACACCACGCCGCGTGGCTTGTCCGCGCTCACTAGATCTGATTACTAGATTCTACGGTCTAGATTAAGCGAAGACTCGACCTGAACCGTTTGATTGACTTACTAAAACTAACGGACAAGATTAGAACCTTAGACTTGATCTGAGCCGTCCAATCCTACTAGCCTAAACGACGTCGCCTATCCACTTAGCCAAACGACACCGTTTCCACTCTTTGTTTATTTTCTGATTTCGAAAATCATTTTCAGTTAATTCTATTTATTAATCGGACGGCCACTAGAATTTAGGTTCGATTTATCTCAGCCGTCCGATCCTTTAATTCGAATAACAGACCCTAACGGCCATGCTGACTCGACACTACGTGGACCAATCACTGAATGACATCTGGACATTTGACTCGTTGACCGCGCCACGTCAACTTCGTCTTCAACCTTGCGACTCCGGCAGAACGGACGGCTGTGCTTCTCCGGTGGTGATCTAACGGTGGAATCTTGACGGATCGGAGCGAGACCGGCGGCAATCGACTCGCGATGATCTCTATTTTAACATATCTAGGAATCGTAACATTTTATTCACAGAATCGCAAGAATCATGTAAAGTGCCGAATACGGCCATGGGAGTTCGATCGCGTAATCTATCTAAAATCGCAGCAATTCAATCACAGAACAACACCGGTAGAGGTTCAGAAGACTCACCTCGAGCTCCGATTGAGCTCGCTCGGCCCAGATTGGGCTGGGGAAAGATGAACAGTGGCTCGGCAATGGAGGTTGGATTAGAAGACTCGATTGGGCGTGTTAAGACAAAATCGATGCAAACAAGATACGCGACGATGGTCAGTAATGTTCGAAAGGCAAAACGCATACTCTAAATCGAACTATCACAGTCGGAACTGAATCCCGCCATTAAAGCACAGTAAGAAAACTCGAGAGTTGAACTCACCTGTTTCGGAACGATGGGTCGCGCGGCTGGTGGCGATAGCTTCCTCTCGACACGGGCGACCTCCTGGTGATCTTCGTGAGCTCTGGTCTAGCCTGTGAAGGCCCGACCGCCGCTCTGTAAGTTCGAGCTCGACCCTCGACAATGGCGATGGAAGGGAGCCCTTTCTCTTTCGTTCTCTCTCGCTCTCTTGATTCTCTTTGTCCTCTACTAACTGAATCCACCGTCCTCCCTAACTGAAAGCGATCACGAGCTTATATAGCCTGTTGGATTTTTGGCGCCGAACGGTGGAGCTTCAACCAACTCCATTTGGCACGTGTAGTCACGTGCAAATAGGTCAGAACGACGTCGGGGAGGATGGGCATTCTGTTTAATCCCATTTGGTTCTGCGGCCGGCTTTATTTCGCACGAATTTGGCAAGGATTTGAGCTGTTTTTGCTTTTGTTGACTTTTGCAGGTCCGGCGACCTTGACCGTCCGATTACTCCTTCCTCCGGCGACCATTGGCCTTGGGGTTGGTCTCGATCGGTAGGTTTCGAGGTAAAGAACAATACGCCCACCATTCCTCTTTCAATTAGTCGCGAATTGCCCTTCAATTTGGCGTTCGGAACTCAGTTCATCACTGTTCATCTGCTCGAGCTCTGTTGGGGAAGACGACACTGTAGCAAACCGGTTCGACCGGTCCGACCGGCGGTCTGACCAGTCAGAACCGGTTTCGACTCACCATTTTCGAAATTAAACCCAAATTAATGGGAAATTTTTGCAATTGAACCTCATAATCGAATCTAGGGCATGAATTCTATCTAGAAATGTGGTTTTGCCCAAAAGTTTTCATCAATTTCTACAAAATCCTCAAATTCTCATTTGATTGGAAATTGGGGATTGTGTAATTGAGGGTGCAAATGATCAAATTGGGTTAAACCACCTATGCCAATCGATTTAAAATGGTGAAATCCATTGGGTAGCATGTTCAATTTGTAATTATAGTCCTTGAATTGAAAGTAATTTCGATTATGCTCAATTTCAAGGACTAAAATGCAATTATGTTTGCAATTGAACAGCTTGTCCGAGCAATTAGGTCAAATTGAAATGGGGGACAATTAGATTGAATGTCAAGATCCTATAAAATGCCAAAATTGCAAATTAAAAGACTCAATCATTATTTTTTCTTCAAATTCAATAGTACGGGTTACAAAGGAACACCTAAAATTGAATCTGATTTTGATTTTTTTGTGAGGTCGAAAATACAAGGGATTAAAAGGAAAAATATTGGATATTTTTCCATATTTGTTTGACCTCAAATACTATTTTTCTTGATTTTTTAAGTGTTTTTTCTATTTTCCAAAAATACTAAAAAAATATGAAAAATATGAAAAATTATTTTTTGGTCAAGAATGGTTCCTTGGGCTTGGCCAAGGCCACCAAAGTTGATTTTGTAATTTTTTGACTTTTTATGAATTTTTTATGATTTTTTTCAAAAAATAAAAATGAAAAAGGCTGGGTCAAAAATCAGGTGTCAACAATCAATTTGGAGCCGGAGGGCCATCGCAGTGGTGACGCAAGGCAGGTGACCAAACGTCTGATGCAAGGCATGGTTACTCAATGAAAAATGCTTAGACGAAAGGGGTGGAACACTCCTATTGAATATGTTGTTGATCGCACTATATGGTTCCCACGGGAACATCTTTCATTAATGTCTAGAACTAATTGCGCGTGAGTGTCAACATCACCCTTTGAGCATCTTCAAGCCGAGGGCCGTGGATTAATCGCTTAATCCGTGGAGCAAGTTCCCCGAACAATGACTATCACCCGCGGAGTATAATGGGATCTACCCCTTCAATACGAAATACGTTTGGCCGCGAAGCCACCTATTTGGTAAAACGATGTATCGTTCCTAAACGATCTTCAATCGAATACCGAAGTAATGTCTCATTTCTTTCCCTTCTCAGGTGATAAACGTGGATAAATCACTCAAGGAGCCATTTGTTCGAATAACAGAACAGACGTTGCCTAACTGGGGGCATATGAACCATTGATGTTGCAAACACTCCAAGAATTGATAGGCGGATTTGATAGATGTTATTCATATCAATACGCAATATCAGAACGGGATGAGAACCAAGAGTAAAGTTGTATCGTTCCAATTTGTCTTGAATTTGAGAATATGAATTGATACTCGTTATTTATCCTTGACAGGGGAATCGCCTTACAGACGAACAGGTTTTCACATCCCATGTATTACCCGTTAGAATACATGACCAAGGGTAAATTGTATCGTTCTAATTTTTTGAAAAATTCGTGAACGTACAATAACATGTTTCTTCCGCATTTTCAGGATCTCCAGCCGCGGGGGACAGGTAAGTATCCCTTTCCCCAATCCATTGAAGATGTTAAATAAAAAACAGAGAGAAAAAGAAAAGCTTTCAGAATCTAATGTCTAGAAAAGACATAGAATTCAAACTTCATTGGCATTCATGTCTTAAAACAGGAGGTTATCTGAACATGAATAAGAACATGCATGGTGCATCATAAAATCCCCTTGACGGGTAAAATTTTTGGAGAAAATGAAAGAGATTTTTTCCAATCAAAAGTTCAAAACTTTTAAAATGACGTTTTCTCAAAAGAAAAGAGGCAAAGCCTAGTCCAAACACGTCCTACACACACTGGAGAGAAGTGGAGCGGATCAGATAGCAAAATCTGGACCTACGGAAGTAGGGATTATTCGCAACGATTACATGAGTTGGGATGACGGAGGCATTCGTTTCATATCCCTCAAACACTACAGGTGACCGTTGATAAACCCTTTGAACGACGGTTTTCATTCTTAACCCTGTCAAGAACCACCCCACATCGGGGCAAAATGGAGGTGAGTCCAGCGGTATCAGGAGAAAATGGTTAGAAATTTTCTTGCTCGGACTAACATCAATCTTTCTGTGTTGTTTATATGGTAATCCAAGTGCCATAGGATGACGAGAAGCATTCATTTCTCTATCCCACACACCATATCCTTTGCACAGCCAAGTTGAGCCTGCAAATTCATTTCATAAACCCCTGTTGGTGATCATGGGATGTTTCAAGATGGAAACTGCATCACTCCAAGAACAGAAGAAATCAAGAGATGGGATTTATAGAAAAATCTCATATCGGCGTTTAAATGTGCTATGATTCAAGTTGTATATCTAGCACAATTTTCTGAACATCGTAGTTCCAAAGGAAAAGAAAAGGCGGGATTTCAACAAAGAAAAAAATCCCCAGCATCAAGAAAAAGCAAAGTGCCTGGTAAAAGCAAGGCCGATGCTCGTGAAAACTGTTTGATTGATCCCCAATAAAGCCTAGTTGGGAAGAGAGAAAAACCCATAAAGGAGTCAGATCAAGAAGACTGCTCCCCAAATGATGTCAGCCGTGGTGCGAAAACACGGACATAATTGTCAATCTCTTAATACCACAAGAGACGTTCTCTAAAGGACTTGTGCACACCTCAAAAGCGGTTGCACACCTCAAAAATGGAAGATGCAGAATGGAAAAGACATGTGACTGTTGACACCTGATTTTTGACCACCTTTTATTTTAGTTTTTACTTCTAAAATTAATTAAAAATAGCAAAAAAGGTCAAAAAATTGCAAAATCAACTTTGGAAGCCTTAGCCTAGCCTTAGGAACCCATTTTGAACAAAAAATATTTTTTGAATTTTTTAATATTTTTTGGAATTTATTTAATTATTAAAATAACCCAAAAATCAGGAAAAATACCATTCGTGGTCAGAAAATTACACAAAAATATTCAGAAATTTTATTTTAATTCTCTCTTTAATATTTTAACTTTTTATTAAGGAAATTTGGCCTGGTTCATGGGGTTCCTACACAAACCTAATCCCGAACCGGGCCTAAAAAATCCTTTTCGAGTCTTTTAATTTTCAATTCTCGGTTTTTATAAGCTATGACATTGTATTCTAGAGTATTGAAATGCAATTGGGTCAATTTGCCCTCCAATTTGATCAATTTTAACCAAAAGGGCTTAATTGCATAAAAATCTTTCGATTTAGTCCCCGGTTTTACAATTTGTGAAATTAAATTTCACACGGGCACACCCATTAAAATTAAACACCTCTACCCTATAGTTTTCATCATGCTGAATCCATTGGTGGGCTCAATTTTGAATAATTCGATCGTTTGGACCTTCGATTTGGGGAAATTCGTTTTCGGATCCTAGGGACAATTTGGGGTTTTCATAAAATTTCAATCAATTGATCCGTGAAAATACCCTTATTGAATAGAAAATGTGCCAAGGAGTCCGATTATGCCATTAATTTCATGAAAATAGGTCGAATCGAGGCTCAATTTGAGCGAATTGGTCGAACCGGGCCGGTCGGGTCAGACCCGACCCGACCCGGTCCGACCGGGTCTGCAACATTGTTGCAGACCGTGGCCGACAGTGAGGCAGGGGAGGACAGGGGCGAGATGGGGCGGCGATTTTTCAAAGAAAAAGCGGGCGGCCGAGCGTGGGAAGCAGGTTGCCAGACGAATATTCGTTGCTGCAAGCGCGAGGGCATCAAAAAACGGGCCGGTCGGCCACGGCGGAGAGGGAGGCTCGGGTTTAAAGGGGAAACAGGGCCGAGAGTGCCGGGAGGATTTTTTCTGGCAAACACCGGACGAAAGGAGCTGGGGCAGACCTTCAAGAACCTTCCTTGATCATCACCGGGTATTCAGTGGCCGTCGGCGAGCTCCAAGCAGGTCGGTTTCCCTCCCCCGACCTTCGTTTTTACATGTAGACCATGTGTTCGACGGAATGCCCAAATGGGCTTTGAATTTTCGGCTCTCGGCCGAGCCACCCCGGAGCTCCATTTGCGCGTGTTTAGCCTCAAGCATGCATTAGAACCGCCTCTAAGTCTTTGTATATGTTTATTCCGCAATGAAAATGCGCCGACGACGTGAGCCGGAGCTTCGCCGGCCACGGTCCGAACGGGGAGCTCGACCGGGAACTTCGAACGGTCACCGAAGATTGGGAGACCTCAGGTAAGTTCTCCGACCCTTCATGGATGCTCCTTGATTGATCAGAATCGTTTTCAAAGCAAAAAAAAAATTTTCTGGAAATTTGCTCGCCGGCGCCGGTTCGGTCGAGCCTCGTCCGGCCACTTTTCGACGTTAAACCTTGCATTTTAATGCCGTATGATGATGTTGGTAATATAGGAAACCTAATGGCGAAGAAATGGGTGAAAAATAATAAGTTTTGGAGGCCGGTTTGCGTTTTCCGGCGAAGTTCCGGCGAGGGTCGCCGGAAATAGACACTGTTCATCGTCTTCCCCGGCGACCCTCCGGCCAGTCAACCGGTCAACGGCTGACGTGGCATGCCACGTAGGCGCCACGTCAGCCGGGTGGGCCGGTCCAAGTCTTTTTAAATAAAATAAAATGAACGGCCCGGATCGCGACACGTGTCGCGATCCTGTAATTTTGGGAAATAAAAAAATATGATTTTCGGATAAAATAAATGATTTTTAGAAAATTAAATAAATTCGATCCGATGGACAAGAACGTGCCAAGTGGCCTTCTGTGGATCGTCCGATCTCGTCCAAGATCGGACGCACCACGATTGGACACGTGGAATGGTTCTGATCGTCCGATTTGAGGTTTTTCTAAAAAAGGAAAATAAATTGATTTTTGATCCGACGGTTATAATCGAGCCACGTGTTTCTCTCTGGAACGTCCGATCTAGTGGAAGATCGGACGCACAGGAGGAGGCCACGTGGCGCATTGAGAGCCGCCAGATCCGGGGAATTTCGGATAATTAAATAAAATAGATAAAAAATCAAAAAAATTGTTAAAAAATAGGAAAAAATATTTAAAAATATAAAACGGTGTCGTTTTAGGCCGGTGTCGACCCCTAGGGTCGGGCCGGGCGCCCGAGAGGCGCGGGCCGGGTTTGACCCGGCCCGGAAAATATTTTTAAATATTAAAAAATCCAAAAATAATCAAAAAATAATCAAAAAATCAATAAAAAATAGAAAATCATAAAAAAAAATTCAAAAAAAAAAATTCGGAAAATTCTGAAAAATTCTAAAAAATTCCAGAAAATAGGAAATGGCCACATTCAACTGGCCATGACCTGTTTCGGGTCTTTTGACCTCCGATCTTTCCAGAAATGACGGTTTTGCCCTTTCGGCAAACCGTCTTCCAAAAAAATTCTAAAAAATCCAGGAAAATCCCAAAAAATAGGAAATGGCCACAAACAACTGGCCAAGGCTCATCCCGGGTGTTTTGAACCCGGTCCTTCTTAAAAAATGATGATTTCGCCCTTCGGGCGAATCGTCTTCCAAAAATTGAAGAAAAAATCAAGAAATTCCAAAAATTCTCAAAAAATGGGAAACGGTCACAAACAACTGGCCATGGAATATTTTGGGTAATTCGGTATCCAAACCTTCCAAAATTGACGATTTTGCCCTTCGGGCTAATCGTTTCCAAATCTTCCCATTTTACCTCCAGTTTTAAATCACACCTTCCCTAAGCCCTTATGGCTATACTAGGAGGCCCATGATTGAAATTGATGTGCACTGACATGATCTATTTATGCACTTGATTTGCGCTTTCATTATATTGACTGTGATTTGATAGGACCAGTCTTCCAATCTGCATGAAACCCTGAACCAAAACTACCTCACCCGGAATTGCGTCTGCATGAAATCTTGAATAGGAAAATCACTCGCGTTAGGTACCGAAAGGGCGTTGGTAATGACACCGACGTAACCAAGTCCCCGAACCCAAAATCTCTAGTTCCGCAGAACTGATCGATCTCTCCCAATCGGTCAGTAAGGTTTCCGGTCTACCCTCCAAGAAAGGCCGGTGGCGACTCCAAATGCATGCACAAGTTGCACATGCCACCACGACCACACTAAGGTCGAAAGCGATCGGCTCTTATCGCCGAATCCCTCAAAGAAAACTCCCGCTGCGATTTGGTATGGGCCTGGGAGGGCCCGCGCCGATCCAAAGGCCGCGATCGGTAATCCATTAGCCGCGTCCGATTTCGGACGGGTCGCGACAGCTGGCGACTCCGCTGGGGAGTTGTTCTAGAACACTTGGTTCTGGACCTCAAGTGGACTTAGGCCGTAATTAAAATGTTGAGTGATTTTTCTAACCCTGCAGGCGCTCTTGAAGGTGAGGTAAGTCCGCTCACGATATGTGTTATATGCTTTTGCAGATTGGAGTAATAAGGGGTGTAGTCTGTGATTAACATTGTCTTATGCAGGATAGGCGTAGGAATGTATGTCATATGGATGATTTGAAGCGCTGATTGATATATAAATTGTTGTGCATGATTCACTGCATATTTGAGGATCACGACACTTTGCACAAAGCGCCCAAACCCAGGCCGCGAAATCACCTTTTTAGGTAGCCATAGATCAGGGATCGATATGCAACGCTCTAGCGTGGATCGCGCTGGGGTTGACCATATTCGATCCCACTCTCTATCCAAGTCGAGACTTTTATCCATCTGTTGTGGATTGCGCTCATGGACGAATTTATCGACTCGGATAGGGGGAAGCCTTTAGGTTCCATACCTAAGCCCTTTTTAATTTCTAGAGTCAAGCCTCACTTGTCTCATGCGCATGCATATGGATGGTTGGTATACCTAAAACCAAAAAATCATTGGATACCTCTTATGGTAAGGTCTTTCCATTATTGTTTAATTTACCTGCAGCCTCGTATTTGTTGCACAACATGTTGCATTCATCGAGTCCGATGGTTGGGTCTAATTCCATTCTACAATTTAGATAAAGTGGAGATGGTCTCCCCAAATCTGTCCAAGGTCCCGGAGGTATTTCAGTACGAGCGACGCGTCGTCCGTCATGAAGCCACCGAGACGTTCAACGGATTCCACGCCTTCCGATTTATCCAAGGGAGGGCACTTACTGGACGCAATCTTATCCGAGGAACAGACTGCTTCTACACCAAGTCCGCCGAGCAACTCGAACGCGAACATAAATTCGAGTACGAAAGGGAAAGGTTGTGGAACATTTATCTGAAGTTAAAGGACATATTCAGCAGGATACGAGCAAATCCAACACCCACTCCGGAGGTTATCGAGATCTCGTCAGATGAAGAAGAGTCTCCCGAAGGACATTCGTCACCTTTCCACCCCATAGCCGTTTCATCCGATGAGGAAAGAGACCTGGACCTAGACAGAACAATGGGGGGCACCTGACATCGCCTGACGACCTGACTTGGGGCATCTCTTTAGGTTCCTTAGGGTCGCTTTCCGGAGGTGTTTTAGAATTATTCGATTTTCTGAGTCTTCTGAGTCTGTAAGGGGAATCCGTCGGTGGATCTCCCTCCTATCCCCTGCGCTTTAATTCCCGGGTCGTTCATAGGCGTCTTAATACCGGAATGCGACATTGGAATTTCACCCAACCATTCGGACTTTTCTGTTTCAATCATACGTCGCTTCCGTTTGAAATTTTTGTTAGAACTCACGCTTGGTTGGTTCGACACAAGTGCGAAGATCTAATTCTCATTTCATGGTGTGTGCAACGTATGACTGAAGTGGTCCATGCCATGCATAAGCATATCATCTGCATAACATCATTATTTTCGTCCAATTCATTATGCTTATTGATGGGATTAGCATGGGAACCCTAGTTTGGCATTCCCTTTATCCAAATGTGGGAACTCAACCCTCATCACATCACGGGTAAATAATGATTTGAACGAATCTAATGTCCGAGTAATCCATGGATAATTAATCACATTTTCATATCATAGACTCGATGGGAAGAGGTGATATCCAAATTCTGCCGGTCCCAAGCAGAGAATTGCTAGTCTGGTGGGGACGCCTCAACAAGACCAACCAGGCGTATGTTAAGCAAAGGCTGGGGCATCTGGTTGACCTCATCAAAATCAAATACCAACCGGCACTAATACAAGCAGCAGCACGATTCTGGGATCGCACCACGCTAACATTCAACTTCGAAGGATTGGAGGTCACACCCACAGTGGAAGAATATACAGCCGTCATCGGAGTCGAATTCAAAGGACAATTAGTCCGTCCCCCTTTAGGCCTTGACCCATCCAAGCTGCTCTCCAAGTTCCTTCGGCTCAAGACCACCGAGATTGAAAGGATTCTCAAGTCCAACTCTGGCAGATTCCCGTTCTCATTCCTATTCGACAATTACTCGAACCTACCCACTGACACTGGCCACAGGGCCGGATGGGTCTTCATCCTGGCCTTCTTTGGATTCGTGTTATTCCCTACATCCAGGACCACATTCAACCCTCTCATTGTCCACATAGTCCAGCAGGCATGTGACCAACTGGATTATTCCTATATGATCCTTGCTGAGACTTTGTTATCCCTGAATCGCTATAAGGCCGCACTGGATGATTCCAAATCCACCCGGAAAACCATTTTCCAAGCCTCCAATGGCCTTCTCTTCTTGTGGATCACTTCCCATCTTAAAAAACTCAACCTTCGCGCTGGATGCACTCGAATCGATGAAGACGTCCACCCTATCCAGTCCTTCCTCAAGTGCCAATCACTCATTGCCAACCGCTCTTTCAACGACTGGTACGAACTCCTAGAAAAATTAGAACCCGAACAACTCCGATGGCGACTAAGGCGACCGAAGATGCATAAAGCACGCATCGCCACCAAGACCGGCGGGCCAATTCCTCTCTTGGGTTTCACAGGAGCCGTGTCATACTACCCGATCAGAGTCGTCAGACAGTTCGGCATGCTGCAGCAGATACCACCCCAAAGTCCTCCGGACGAATTCGCCTTCGACATTCCCCAAGGCCCAATCACCAAGAGGACCAAAACGCGCCTCCAGATGATGATCAATGACCTAGAACAGACACTGAAAGACTCCCCGCCTCAGGATGTGGAGTGGCCGGATCAGTTGGACCCTGAGATGAACATCTATCGGGCCTCCGAGGAATATATCCGGGCTTTCAAAAGAGTCCGGCCGACCCTAGTCGAACCATATGTTCCAGAGTACATCGTCCCATATGTACCAGGAGTGGAGCCTTACATACCGGAAGACGTCGGACCGCCAGCCTATCCTGAAGGCGAAGAAGTCCAGAGTTGAAGACTCGGCTCCCAGCAATATTGGAGGATGACAGAGGAGCCAGCCCTCCCATCGAGTTTAGAATAGTCAAGCATTTTCATTTCCCATTGTGATCAAACTCCTCCGGGAGCCCTTTTTATGCATTATCCAATCATCTTTTCAAAAAGAACTTATCCTAATTATCATAGATTACTCTTTGCATAACGACATACTTGCCTTGACAAACTGGGGCAAGACCGCGCCAGCGTGATCAGGCCGCCGTTCACTTTGCGGCACATGATTTATCTCTCGTATCCATAAGCCTAACTTTTAATCTCCCGAGCAGGTAACTCTCAATCACGAGGACTCGAGCCCAAGCGTGTTCTCAGGCCCGTATGGAGCACGAACAGGTTGACGCCCGCCTCGGGACTCTGGAAGCACGATTAGACCAAGTGACTCAGATGCTGGCTGAAATGAAGGACATGTTCATCGCGGCTAACGCCAGGCCCACTCTGCCAGTTGATCTTAACCAAGCTGCAAACCCAAGCACGCCTGCTGGTTCCGACGCAGGTGGACCCGCTGGGACGAATGCTGCACCTGGCACTGAGCAGGCTCCAACTGTTGAAGTACCGCCAAGAGCCCCGCCTGTCATCATCAACCTAGAAGGGAAACAGAGTGAGAAGTCTGTCAAGGTCGATGAGGGAGTAAGAAGGATTGCCAAAATCGAGGAATGTCTCACCAGCCAGGGATTTGAGTTGTCAAAGTACGATAAAATCATGCCTTTCACCAAGATTGAGGTCCCTGTGGACTACAAGGAGCCGGATTTCTCAAGGAAGTATAATGGGACAGGCTGTCCCAAGACCCACCTGAAGTACTACTTGTACAAGATGGCCAAATACTCAGATTACACGCCATTGCTGATCAATACCTTCCAAGAGAGTCTGGCTGGCGCCGCTCTGTCTTGGTACGTGGAGTTAGACATACAAAGATATGACGACTGGGACGAGTTTGCAGGAGACTTTCTATCCCAGTATAAGTTCAATGCACTGACTGCTCCAACCAGAGAGGACCTACTGCGGACCGCGAAAGGGAGGACTGAAAGCGTTCGTTTATACGCCCAAAGGTGGAGGGCGCTCGCCACTCAGGTGAAGCCGCACATCCCGGAGGAAGAATTGGTAGACATCTTTCTGAAAGCGCTGCCGTATGACTACTTTGACAAACTAAACACCTCTGGGTGTCAGACCTTCGCGCACTTAATCAAAGTGGCGGAAAGACACGAGTGGGCTATAAGAGAAAGGCGTGTGTCAGAAGTGACTCCGAAGCGACCGTTCCCCGCAAAGAAAGAACGAGAATCTACTGCAGAGGTTGCCTTCGTTTCCAATCCACCAAGAGCCAAAAAGTTCGAAAACTCCACCCCGACCCAGGGGAACACCTCTTGGACGGCCCAGAGGATATTAGCACCAAGAGGAAGGGGTCCTCCCTCTTTTACCCCTCTCCCAGTCCCGATGTCAAAGTTACTCCCTAAACTTCTAGACGCAAGGTTGTTAGCCAAGAAGCCGCCGAGGTCAACACCGCCAAGGTTCATAGGTTTCGACGAGAGCCGAACTTGTGCATATCACATGGGCGAAAAGGGACACAACATAGACAATTGTCGGGCCCTACAATACGACATACAGGCCCTTATCGACAGTGACTTGCTGAAGTTTGATGGAGCAGATCCAAACATCCAACAGAATCCACTACCTGACCATACCACAAACGCGGTGTTCAATATAGACCTTGGGAGAAATCTGTACGACTCAGAGGAATCATGCCTAGGCGAATCAATCTGCATGGTGGAGGGTATGACCCCGCTGGTAATCAACCTTGCTGAGTTCAACCTCACACAAGAAGATCGTAGTGACAGCGAGGTAGAGGCGACTGGGGAGGCCAGCAGTTCTCACAAAGACAGGGTGACACCCTTGCTAATTACACTCCCCGCAGTAAAGAATTACAACCCCAAAGCAGTGCATTGGAATTACGGCACCAGTGAAGTAGATGCCATTACTCGCTCCGGGAGGTGCCTAGTCTAAAAGGAAGGAGAGGTTGAAAAGAAGGGAATAACGGATGACGACGCCAAGCAGGTCCTAGCCATCATTAGAACCAGCGAATTCGAGGTGGTCGAACAACTGAGGAAGATGCCTGCACAGATCTCACTCTTGAACCTCTTCAAAACATCTGAGAAGCATCGAAATGCCCTTTTAAAGGTGCTGGATGAGGCCCACGTGCCTGAAACAATCAATGAGGCCCGGTTGGAGGACTTCGTGGGGGCAATCCTCTTGAAAGATCAAGTCTCATTTTCAGATGAAGACTTCCCACCAGAGGGGCGAGGACATAACAAGGCTCTCTACGTGTCAGCAATGTGCCATGGCAAGCGGGTATCTCGAGTCCTCATAGATAATGGGTCCGCATTCGACATATGCCCTTTAAGCACGCTCAGAGGCCTCGGGGTGAAAGAAGATTTAATCAAAACCTCGAAGTCCACCATCCGAGCTTTCGATGGGGCTAAAGGCGAGGTAACTGGAGAGATAGAACTACCTGTCCTTGTGGGCCCAACAGAATTCCTGATCAATTTCCAAGTCATGGATATCCCAGCGTCATTCGGGTTTTTGCTTGGAAGACCTTGGATTCACACGGCTGGCGCCGTGCCCTCCAGCTTACACCAGAAGGTCCGGATGGTCGTTCACGACAAACTGATCACCATACACTCAGAGGCTGATCACTTAACGAGCCACATCGACACTATTCCATTGGTGGAACCTTCGTCCGGAGAAGAATCAAGCTTTCGCGCTGCGGAGAGAATGTACATTATGCATGTACCAGCCGGTACAGCCATGAGGCCGCCAAATTGCTCCAAATCCTCGATCATGGCAGGAAAAATACTGACGCGACACGGTTTTATCCCGGGCCTTGGTTTAGGCAAGCACCACCAAGGTATTCAAGAGCCAGTTAGCTTGGCAACAGTGAAGAACCGCCGAGGGCTGGGCTATAAAGGAGGACCGAATCGACATTCTCAACCAGAAGGTTATGGGAGAGGTAGAGGCCGTGGCGACCGCGTCCTAGGGTCGAGTACATGGAAGGGCAAGGGAAAGATGTTCGAAACTCCCCTGAGTCGTTTCTTTGATGAGGCATCTAAGTGGCTGAAGGACGAGAAGGTGGACGTTACAACGGAGGACCCCCAGTTGGCCAGCCTGTTCCTGGAAGATTCTGTCAACGTCATTATCGAGGGAATCGACGACGACGCGTCCGTCATTGAGCATACCATTCCACACATACATAGCAGGTTGTTAAGTTATCCCAACTCTCAAAAGGAAGCTACCCTCCATATCAAGGGAGAGGAAGACGACCGGGTCGAGGAGGGAATCAGAGTTGATTGGAAACGCTATGAAGACTCCGAGCCACCCACTGCGGAGGGCACCACCTCGGTGAATTTAGGGAATCCAGAGAATATCAAGGAGGTGAAGATTGGAGAAAGCCTACCGCCGACAGAAGCATCCAGAATAATTGAGCTCCTGCGAGAATACCAAGATGTCTTCGCATGGTCATATGCGGATATGCCGGGTTTACACCCTAGTATCGTGGAACACGCTTTGCCAACCGACCCCAACATCTTGCCCAAGAAGCAGAACCTCAGGCGTACAAAACCCGAATTGGCAAAGAAAATTGAAGAGGAGGTGATGAAGCTCCTCAAAGTGGGGTTCATCGAAGTGATTGCTTACCCAGAATGGATCGCTAATATCGTCCCCGTTATGAAGAAGGACGGGAAGGTCCGAATCTGCGTGGACTACAGAGACTTGAACAGGGCTAGTCCCAAAGACGACTTCCCATTGCCGCACATTGACGTCTTAGTTGATAGCACAGCCGGATTTGAGCGATTCTCATTTATGGATGGTTTCTCGGGCTACAATCAGATCCGCATGAGGGAGGAGGATAAGGCTAAAACATCGTTTATCACGCCTTGGGGCACCTTTTGCTACAAAGTCATGCCATTCGGCCTAAAGAATGCAGGGGCAACTTACCAAAGGGCGATGGTTACCCTATTCCACGATATGATGCACAAGGAGATAGAGGTGTACGTGGACGATATGATAGCAAAATCTAGACATGGCGAAGACCACGCCCTGGTACTAAGGAAATTGTTTGAACGACTCAGGAAATACAAGCTGAGGCTGAATCCCGCAAAATGCATATTCGGGGCGAGATCAGGCAAGCTATTGGGGTTCATAGTTAGCAATCGTGGCGTCGAGATTGACCCCACCAAGGTTCAGGCTATCCTCAACCTTGAGGCCCCTTCAACAGTTAAAGATGTAAGGAGCCTCCTGGGAAGATTAAACTACATCGCCCGCTTCATATCTCACCTTTCAGAGTCAGCTAAGCCACTCTTCAAACTTTTGAAGAAGAATGCCAAAATCAAGTGGGATCACGAGTGCCAGCAGGCTTTCGAGGAGATCAAGGGACATTTGGTCAATCCGCCAATACTGGTGCCTCCGGTCCCAGGGATCCCCCTAACCCTTTACCTCACCATCCACGATGAGTCCCTAGGGGCCTTACTCGCTCAAACAAACCCAAAAGATAGCAAAGAGCGAGCTGTGTATTACCTAAGCAAGAAGTTCACCGCATCGGAGGCAAGGTACCAGGAGGTAGAGAAGACGTGCGTCGCGCTAATCTGGGTACTCCGCAGGCTAAGGCAGTATACCCTTCACCACACCGTCCAGTTAGTCACAGAGAGCGACCCAATCAAATACTTGTTAGAAAAGCCGTCATTGATAGGGAAGCTGGCCAAGTGGCAGGTGCTCCTTTCTGAGTTTGATGTCAGGAGCTCAAACCAGAAGTCAGTAAAAGGGCGAGCCATTGCTGACATGCTAACCGAGAATTCCCAAGGCCACGATGCCCTTGAGGAGGAGGAGAATAAGGCGGAAGGCCACGTTCTGACACTCTCGGACGACAAATGGACCATGTATTTTGACGGCGCGGTCAATTTAGCTGGGGCAGGTACCGGAGCCGTCCTCATATCTCCAGATGGCCAACACTACCCCGTGGCCGCAAAGCTGACATTTCCATGCACCAATAACGTGGCTGAGTATGAAGCATGCATCCTTGGTTTGCAGCTCGCCACAAACTTGAAAGTGCGGAAGTTACAGGTCTATGGAGATTCAATGCTAATCATCCTCCAGACCCAAGGCGAATGGAAAACTAGGGACTTCAAGCTCATCCCGTACCATAAATTCCTAGAGGAGACGATCAAGGAATTCGAAGTAATTGAGTTCGAATATCTGCCGAGGACGCAAAATCACTTCGCAGATGCATTGGCTACTTTGGCCTCTATGCTTCAAGTAGCAAACGGCATAGACATTGAACCGTTGCGCATAGGCATCACCCGAGAACCTGCACATTGCATGGTAATTGAGGAGGGGTTCGAGGACCTACCGTGGTATCATGATATAAAGAACTACCTGGCCAAAAGGGAATTCCCTCCGGGTGCTCAAGCAGGAGACAGGAAATACATTGCAAAGATGGCGGGCAAATTCTTCCTCAGTGGCCCAACTCTCTACAAGAGGTCTTATGACTCGGTCCTCCTCAGGTGCGTAGACGCCAATGAAGCTAGGTCGCTTATGATCGAAATACACGAGGGGGAATGTGGCCCGCACATGAACGGCCATCTTCTCGCCAAGAAAATCATGCGACTAGGTTATTTCTGGATGACACTGGAGTCAGATTGTAATCAACACGTCAGATCATGCCATCAGTGTCAAGTATATGGAGACAGGATCAATGCGCCCCCGAACGAGCTTCATCAAATGTCCGAGGCTTGGCCTTTCTCAATGTGGGGCATAGACATGATAGGGCCAATCAACCCTAAGGCCTCGAACGGACACAGATTCATACTGGTGGCGATAGACTATTTCACCAAATGGATTGAGGCTGCGTCATATGCTAACGTGACTGCGAAGAACGTGGCTAAATTCATCAGGCGGGACATCATCTCAAGATATGGGACCCCTCAAGCAATCGTGACTGATAATGGTTCGAACCTGAACAACGAAACTGTGGATAACCTTCTGAGCAGTTTCAATATCCACCATCTCAATTCATCGCCTTACCGACCCCAAATGAATGGAGCAGTGGAGGCGGCAAACAAGAACATCAAGAAGATATTGGCTAAAACGGCAGAGAATTACCGTGATTGGCATGAAAGACTACCCTACGCACTGATGGCGTACCGAACTTCGATCCGAACTTCTACAGGGGCAACGCCCTACTCCCTAGTATACGGTATGGAAGCGGTCCTGCCAATTGAAACAGAAATCCCATCGTTAAGAATTTTGTCTCACGTCAAGCTCAGTGAGGCGGAGTGGGTACAGCAAAGACACGAGCAGCTGAACTTGATAGACGAGAAGCGTCTGCAGGCAATTTGCCATGGCCAAACATACCAGAAAAGAGTCGCTAGAGCGTTGAACCGTAAAGTTCGACCGCGAATGTTCGAAGCTGACGAGCTCGTTGTCAAGAAGATCCTCCCGAACGTGTCGCACCCAGGGGGCAAGTTCACCCCGAATTACGAAGGACCATATGTGGTTAGGAAGGTTCTACCTGGAGGGGCCTTAATTCTGGTAAACATGGATGGAGAAGAATTGAGACACCCTGTAAACGCCGATGCAGTCAAGAGGTACTATCCATAAGCAAATCAGTGAAGGGGTCGTTGACACTAAAAGTCATGAAAGAAAACAGCTCGCCGACGTAGGGGCGAAATGAAATATCAGTTGCAGGAGACAGGTTGCTAGGAAGAGAAGCCCTGGAAAAGACGTACAATGCGTCCAGGAGCATGAATGGATCTCCTCCAGTGCAAATCCTCGACAAGGATTCATTGCCAACCAGAGGGAGGAATCATGGCCACAAGATAGATGGACAACTTCTGCAAGCCGCACGTTTGTGTTCAAACGGAAACACAAAACAGAACAAGGCGGTATCGTTCCAATCTATCTTGAATTTTGGAATACAAGCTGACACCTAACTCTCGTCCTTGACAGGGGTTCGCCAACAAGGCGAAGCAGGATTTTTACAACCCTTGCATACTGGTCGGAGCACATGACCAAGGGTAGGATGTATCGTTCCGATTCTTGAAAAATTCGTGAACATACAATGACATGTTTCTTCTACATTTTCAGGGACCTCCAGCCACGGTGGGCAGGTAAGTACCCCTTTCCCCAACCCAAAACAAAAAAGAGAAAAAAGAGAAAAAGAAAAGTTTTCAGAATCTAATGTCTAGAAAAGACATAGAGTTCTAACTTCATTGACATTCATGTTTTGAAAACAGGAGGTTGTCTAAACATGATTAGAACATGCATGGTGCAGCATAAAATCCCATTGACGGGTAAAATTTTTGGAGAAGATGAAAGAGATTTTTTTTCCAATCAAAGGTTGTTCAAAACTTTCAAAGGGACGTTTTCTCAAAAGACGAGAGGCAAAGCCTAATCCGAACACGTCCTATACACACTTGAGAGAGAAGTGGAGCGAATCAGATAGTGAAATCTGGACCTACGGAAGTAGGGATTATTCGCGGCAATTACATGGATTGGGACGACGGAGGCATTCGTTTCGTATCCCCAAACACTACAGGTGACCATTGACAACCCCTTTGAACGGCGGTTTTCATTCTCAACCCTGTCAAGAACCACCCCACATCGGGGCAAGAACGAAAGTAAGTCCAGCGGCATCAGGAGAAAATGGTTAGAAATTTTCTTGCTCGGACTAACATCAATCTTTGTGTGTTGTTTATATGGTAATCCAAGTGCCATAGGATGACGAGAAGCGTTCATTTCTCTATCCCACACACCGAATCCTTTGCATAGCCAAGTTGAGCCTGCAAAATCATTTCATAAACCCGTTGGTGATCATTGCACATTCCAAGACGGATGCATCCTCACTTCAGAAACGGAAGAGTTCAAGACTTAGGGTTTGCGAAGAAATTCCTAAGCTAATGCTTAAAGTTGTTAGACCTTTGGTCACATGTCTAACACGATCTCCCGAAGATGAGAAAAGCGGGATTTCAAAAGAAAAATGAAAAGGAAAAGATGATGAGAAAAATCCCCAGCATCAAGAAAAAGCAAAGTGCCTGGTAAAAGCAAGACCGATGCTTGGGTGAACAATTTGTATCAATCCCCCAGTGAACCTGTTTGAAAAGGGGAGAAGAAAAATTCAGAAGGAGTCAGATTCCAAAAACCACTCCTCAAACGGTATCAAGCGCAGATCAAAGAGGCCACTCCACCAAATGGTGTCAGGCACGGAGCAAAGACACATGTAAAGTTGTCCATCTCTTAATACCACAAGAGACACTCTCTAAAGGACTCGTGCACACCTCAGAAGCGGTCGTGTACCTCAAAAATTGAAGATGCAGAATGGAAAAGACAGGTGACAAATTTGCAATGATCACCAATGTCAATCCCCTCATAAATTCTGGGCCAAAAACAAGCCTTTTTCGGTCCCCGATCCTACCAATGTTACAACCCCGAAACAGTCTTCTCTGACTAAGACACTTGGGTTAACATATAGCTTAGCTCGAAGAGGTACGAGCAAGACTATTTCTTTCTCATTTTGCAGGGTTCTTGACTTGTAAACCCGGAGCAGATGGTGAAAACTTTCATTCAATGGCTTCGACTCCAAAGCGGGTCCCCCTTGAAAACTAATATCCAAGCCCAACATTACGGTCCCGTGGAAGACCTCACGACCGATCAAAATGTATGCGCTGCAAATGAGCCTAAAACCTAGGCACAGGTCAGTAGGGAATTGAGTGCATCCCCAATAAAAATCATTACCTCAAAACAGGTGAGATGACCTCCTTATCGAGAAATATTCCAATTGATGTTTTGAGCAAACTCTTTTTGGAATCTTCAAATTGTTGGATCCAGATTTTCCGTGCAAGGGATTTGTGATCACATTTGCATGTTGCAAGAATGCTTTGGAAGACCTCCAGCATCAAAATGCACATTTCATGATTAAACCAAAGTCATGCGGCTTCGGCAAGTGGCCAGCCATCGTCTTCCCAAAGATTACTAACATTTTCTTGGTGAAGAAAAATATTTCAGGCTCAAACTTCTGCAGGATACCTGGAAAACCCAGCTCCCAGAATGTCGCCTCAACCAAATCATGGTAGAAACCGCCTGAAGGGTCAAACCAAGGTAGATACCGCCTGAAGGGTCAAATCATGGTAGATACCGCCTGAAGGGTCAACCAAAAAAAAATCATCAAAAACATCCCCTCTGACGTGGAGAACCCACGCTATGGGAATCTTTTCAAAAAAAGGAAATGAAGAACCCTTTTACAAAAAATCATCAAGAACATCTCCTCTGACGTGAAGAACCCACGCCATGGGAATCCTTTTTAAAATTAAACATTCCCATCGGACGTAGAAAACCTCCGACTTGGGAACTTTTCTGAAGAACCAAACATTCCCATCGGACGTGACCATCCCATCGAACGTAGAAAACCTCCGTGTTGGGAACTCCTTTTGAGAAACAAACCATCCCAGCGGACGTGGAAAACATCCGTCTTGGGAATCTTTTTCAAAAATAGGCAATCCCATTGGACGTGGAAAACCTCCAATTCGGGAACCCATTTCAAAAATCAAGAAATCTCATCGGACGTAGAAAACCTCCGTGTTGGGAACTCCTTTTGAGAAACAAACCATCCCAGCGGACGTGGAAAACATCCGTCTTGGGAATCTTTTTCAAAAATAGGCAATCCCATTGGACGTGGAAAACCTCCAATTCGGGAACCCATTTCAAAAATCAAGAAATCCCATCGGACGTAGAAAACCTCCGTGTTGGGAACTCCTTTTGAGAAACAAACCATCCCAGCGGACGTGGAAAACCTCCGACTTGGGACCCCTTTTCAAAAGAACAGGTAATCTCGTCAGGCGTGGAGAAACCTCGTCATGAGACCCTTCCTAGAAAAACAGGTAATCTCATCGGACGTGGAGAAACCTCGTCATGAGACCCCTACCAGAAAAACAGGTAATCTCATCAGGCGTGGAGAAACCTCGTCATGAGACCCCTACCAGAAAAACAGGTAATCTCATCAGGCGTGGAGAAACCTCGTCATGAGACTTATTGCCAGAAAAACAGGTAATCTCATCAGGCGTGGAGAAACCTCGTCATGGGACCCCTTT
Organism: Rhodomyrtus psidioides; assembly: GCA_021437785.1. NCBI lineage: Eukaryota > Viridiplantae > Streptophyta > Magnoliopsida > Myrtales > Myrtaceae > Rhodomyrtus > Rhodomyrtus psidioides. The sequence continues at coordinate 3,562,060 of JAILYB010000044.1, read as the reverse complement.
TCAAAATTCAGGTAATCTCATCGGGCGTGGAGAAACCTCGTCATGAGACCCCTTCCCAGAAAAACAGGTAATCTCATCAGGCGTGGAGAAACCTCGTCATGAGACCCCTTCTCAGAAAAACAGGTAATCTCATCGGACGTGGAGAAACCTCGTCATGAGACCCCTTCTCAGAAAAACAGGTAATCTCATCGGACGTGGAGAACCCTCGTCATGAGACCCCTTTTCAAAAATCAGAAAATCCCCTTGGACTTGGAGAACCCTTGTCCCGGGAACCTTTTCAAAAGATCAAACCATCCCAGCGGACGTGGAAAACCTCCGACTCGGGACTCCTTCTCAGAAAAACAGGTAATCCCATCGGACGTGGAAAACCTCCGTTTTGGGAACCCTTTCAAAAAATCAGGAAATCCCATTGGACTTGGAGAACCCCTGTCCTGGGAACCTTTTCAAAAGATCAAACTGTCTCGCCGGACGTAGCAAACCTCCGACTGAGAAATCCCCTCTGGCCCCGCTAGTCAGCGCCATGGGATCCCCTTTCAAGCCAAAAATATCCCCTCTGACACCGCTAGTCAGCGTCATGGGATCCCCAAAGCTCGGGGTGCTCGATAAATCTTTCTGTGAGTGTTTCCTGTCAGTAGCCGGGAAAGATTTTCGAGGAATAAAGCCTGGGATAGTGTGTCAGAAGCTACGAGGGCCTATAAAAAAAAACAAAACAAAACAAAACAAAAAAACAAAAACAAAAACAAAAAAAAAACAAAAAAAGGAAGATAACAAAAAAAGGAGAACAAGCCCCTCCTTTTTCCGGCATCCTGAGAGCGCAATGATAAAACCTCAGACTCCGCATGCGCAGGACCCAATGGGAAGATTTCAGGTAACCCGCTCTCCCTCAGGCCCACGCTCGAATGGCAAGAGTAAACCGGTGATTAATTTAAGCATTCATCAAAAGACTTAAGGATCCGATGTCATAGCGTCTCTTTTCCCCAGTTGAGTCGGTTAATATTCAGGTGTCATTTTATCTTTGAAAGCAACCTCTGACGAGCTCACTCTCAAAGAGGGGCAGCTGTTGACACCTGATTTTTGACCACCTTTTATTTTAGTTTTTACTTCTAAAATTAATTAAAAATAGCAAAAAAGGTCAAAAAATTGCAAAATCAACTTTGGAAGCCTTAGCCTAGCCTTAGGAACCAATTTTGAACAAAAAATAGTTTTTGAATTTTTTAATATTTTTTGGAATTTATTTAATTATTAAAATAACCCAAAAATCAGGAGAAAATGGTTAGAAATTTTCTTGCTCGGACTAACATCAATCTTTGTGTGTTGTTTATATGGTAATCCAAGTGCCATAGGATGACGAGAAGCATTCATTTCTCTATCCCACACACCATATCCTTTGCACAGCCAAGTTGAGCCTGCAAATTCATTTCATAAACCCCTGTTGGTGATCATGGGATGTTTCAAGATGGAAACTGCATCACTCCAAGAACAGAAGAAATCAAGAGATGGGATTTATAGAAAAATCTCATATCGGCGTTTAAATGTGCTATGATTCAAGTTGTATATCTAGCACAATTTTCTGAACATCGTAGTTCCAAAGGAAAAGAAAAGGCGGGATTTCAACAAAGAAAAAAATCCCCAGCATCAAGAAAAAGCAAAGTGCCTGGTAAAAGCAAGGCCGATGCTCGTGAAAACTGTTTGATTGATCCCCAATAAAGCCTAGTTGGGAAGAGAGAAAAACCCATAAATGAGTCAGATCAAGAAGACTGCTCCCCAAATGATGTCAGCCGTGGTGCAAAAACACGGACATAATTGTCAATCTCTTAATACCACAAGAGACGTTCTCTAAAGGACTTGTGCACACCTCAAAAGCGGTTGCACACCTCAAAAATGGAAGATGCAGAATGGAAAAGACATGTGACTGTTGACACCTGATTTTTGACCACCTTTTATTTTAGTTTTTACTTCTAAAATTAATTAAAAATAGCAAAAAAGGTCAAAAAATTGCAAAATCAACTTTGGAAGCCTTAGCCTAGCCTTAGGAACCCATTTTGAACAAAAAATATTTTTTGAATTTTTTAATATTTTTTGGAATTTATTTAATTATTAAAATAACCCAAAAATCAGGAAAAATACCATTCGTGGTCAGAAAATTACACAAAAATATTCAGAAATTTTATTTTAATTCTCTCTTTAATATTTTCGCTTTTTATTAAGGAAATTTGGCCTGGTTCATGGGGTTCCTTCACAAACCTAATCCCGAACCGGGCCTAAAAAATCCTTTTCGAGTCTTTTAATTTTCAATTCTCGGTTTTTATAAGCTATGACATTGTATTCTAGAGTATTGAAATGCAATTGGGTCAATTTGTCCTCCAATTTGATCAATTTTAACCAAAAGGGCTTAATTGCATAAAAATCTTTCGATTTAGTCCCCGGTTTTACAATTTGTGAAATTAAATTTCACACGGGCACACCCATTAAAATTAAACACCTCTACCCTATAGTTTTCATCATGCTGAATCCATTGGTGGGCTCAATTTTGAATAATTCGATCGTTTGGACCTTCGATTTGGGGAAATTCGTTTTCGGATCCTAGGGACAATTTGGGGTTTTCATAAAATTTCAATCAATTGATCCGTGAAAATACCCTTATTGAATAGAAAATGTGCCAAGGAGTCCGATTATGCCATTAATTTCATGAAAATAGGTCGAATCGAGGCTCAATTTGAGCGAATTGGTCGAACCGGGCCGGTCGGGTCAGACCCGACCCGACCCGGTCCGACCGGGTCTGCAACATTGTTGCAGACCGTGGCCGACAGTGAGGCAGGGGAGGACAGGGGCGAGATGGGGCGGCGATTTTTCAAAGAAAAAGCGGGCGGCCGAGCGTGGGAAGCAGGTTGCCAGACGAATATTCGTTGCTGCAAGCGCGAGGGCATCAAAAAACGGGCCGGTCGGCCACGGCGGAGAGGGAGGCTCGGGTTTAAAGGGGAAACAGGGCCGAGAGTGCCGGGAGGATTTTTTCTGGCAAACACCGGACGAGAGGAGCTGGGGCAGACCTTCAAGAACCTTCCTTGATCATCACCGGGTATTCAGTGGCCGTCGGCGAGCTCCAAGCAGGTCGGTTTCCCTCCCCCGACCTTCGTTTTTACATGTAGACCATGTGTTCGACGGAATGCCCAAATGGGCTTTGAATTTTCGGCTCTCGGCCGAGCCACCCCGGAGCTCCATTTGCGCGTGTTTAGCCTCAAGCATGCATTAGAACCGCCTCTAAGTCTTTGTATGTGTTTATTCCGCAATGAAAATGCGCCGACGACGTGAGCCGGAGCTTCGCCGGCCGCGGTCCGAACGGGGAGCTCGACCGGGAACTTCGAACGGTCACCGAAGATTGGGAGACCTCAGGTAAGTTCTCCGACCCTTCATGGATGCTCCTTGATTGATCAGAATCGTTTTCAAAGCAAAAAAAAATTTTCTGGAAATTTGCTCGCCGGCGCCGGTTCGGTCGAGCCTCGTCCGGCCACTTTTCGACGTTAAACCTTGCATTTTAATGCCGTATGATGATGTTGGTAATATAGGAAACCTAATGGCGAAGAAATGGGTGAAAAATAATAAGTTTTGGAGGCCGGTTTGCGTTTTCTGGCGAAGTTCCGGCGAGGGTCGCCGGAAATAGACACTGTTCATCGTCTTCCCCGGCGACCCTCCGGCCAGTCAACCGGTCAACGGCTGACGTGGCATGCCACGTAGGCGCCACGTCAGCCGGGTGGGCCGGTCCAAGTCTTTTTAAATAAAATAAAATGAACGGCCCGGATCGCGACACGTGTCGCGATCCTGTAATTTTGGGAAATAAAAAAATATGATTTTCGGATAAAATAAATGATTTTCAGAAAATTAAATAAATTCGATCCGATGGACAAGAACGTGCCAAGTGGCCTTCTGTGGATCGTCCGATCTCGTCCAAGATCGGACGCACCACGATTGGACACGTGGAATGGTTCTGATCGTCCGATTTGAGGTTTTTCTAAAAAAGGAAAATAAATTGATTTTTGATCTGACGGTTATAATCGAGCCACGTGTTTCTCTCTGGAACGTCCGATCTAGTGGAAGATCGGACGCACAGGAGGAGGCCACGTGGCGCATTGAGAGCCGCCAGATCCGGGGAATTTCGGATAATTAAATAAAATAGATAAAAAATCAAAAAAATTGTTAAAAAATAGGAAAAAATATTTAAAAATATAAAACGGTGTCGTTTTAGGCCGGTGTCGACCCCTAGGGTCGGGCCGGGCGCCCGAGAGGCGCGGGCCGGGTTTGACCCGGCCCGGAAAATATTTTTAAATATTAAAAAATCCAAAAATAATCAAAAAATAATCAAAAAATCAATAAAAAAAATAGAAAATCATAAAAAAAAATTCAAAAAAAAAATTCGGAAAATTCTGAAAAATTCTAAAAAATTCCAGAAAATAGGAAATGGCCACATTCAACTGGCCATGACCTGTTTCGGGTCTTTTGACCTCCGATCTTTCCAGAAATGACGGTTTTGCCCTTTCGGCAAACCGTCTTCCAAAAAAATTCTAAAAAATCCAGGAAAATCCCAAAAAATAGGAAATGGCCACAAACAACTGGCCAAGGCTCATCCCGGGTGTTTTGAACCCGGTCCTTCTTAAAAAATGACGATTTCGCCCTTCGGGCGAATCGTCTTCCAAAAATTGAAGAAAAAATCAAGAAATTCCAAAAATTCTCAAAAAATGGGAAACGGTCACAAACAACTGGCCATGGAATATTTTGGGTAATTCGGTATCCAAACCTTCCAAAATTGACGATTTTGCCCTTCGGGCTAATCGTTTCCAAATCTTCCCATTTTACCCCCAGTTTTAAATCACACCTTCCCTAAGCCCTTATGGCTATACTAGGAGGCCCATGATTGAAATTGATGTGCACTGACATGATCTATTTATGCACTTGATTTGCGCTTTCATTATATTGACTGTGATTTGATAGGACCAGTCTTCCAATCTGCATGAAACCCTGAACCAAAACTACCTCACCCGGAATTGCGTCTGCATGAAATCTTGAATAGGAAAATCACTCGCGTTAGGTACCGAAAGGGCGTTGGTAATGACACCGACGTAACCAAGTCCCCGAACCCAAAATCTCTGGTTCCGCAGAACTGATCGATCTCTCCCAATCGGTCAGTAAGGTTTCCGGTCTACCCTCCAAGAAAGGCCGGTGGCGACTCCAAATGCATGCACAAGTTGCACATGCCACCACGACCACACTAATGTCGAAAGCGATCGGCTCTTATCGCCGAATCCCTCAAAGAAAACTCCCGCCGCGATTTGGTATGGGCCTGGGAGGGCCCGCGCCGATCCAAAGGCCGCGATCGGTAATCCATTAGCCGCGTCCGATTTCGGACGGGTCGCGACAGCTGGCGACTCCGCTGGGGAGTTGTTCTAGAACACTTGGTTCTGGACCTCAAGTGGACTTAGGCCGTAATTAAAATGTTGAGTGATTTTTCTAACCCTGCAGGCGCTCTTGAAGGTGAGGTAAGTCCGCTCACGATATGTGTTATATGCTTTTGCAGATTGGAGTAATAAGGGGTGTAGTCTGTGATTAACATTGTCTTATGCAGGATAGGCGTAGGAATGTATGTCATATGGATGATTTGAAGCGCTGATTGATATATAAATTGTTGTGCATGATTCACTGCATATTTGAGGATCACGACACTTTGCACAAAGCGCCCAAACCCAGGCCGCGAAATCACCTTTTCAGGTAGCCATAGATCAGGGATCGATATGCAACGCTCTAGCGTGGATCGCGCTGGGGTTGACCATATTCGATCCCACTCTCTATCCAAGTCGAGACTTTTATCCATCTGTTGTGGATTGCGCTCATGGACGAATTTATCGACTCGGATAGGGGGAAGCCTTTAGGTTCCATACCTAAGCCCTTTTTAATTTCTAGAGTCAAGCCTCACTTGTCTCATGCGCATGCATATGGATGGTTGGTATACCTAAAACCAAAAAATCATTGGATACCTCTTATGGTAAGGTCTTTCCATTATTGTTTAATTTACCTGCAGCCTCGTATTTGTTGCACAACATGTTGCATTCATCGAGTCCGATGGTTGGGTCTAATTCCATTCTACAATTTAGATAAAGTGGAGATGGTCTCCCCAAATCTGTCCAAGGTCCCGGAGGTATTTCAGTACGAGCGACGCGTCGTCCGTCATGAAGCCACCGAGACGTTCAACGGATTCCACGCCTTCCGATTTATCCAAGGGAGGGCACTTACTGGACGCAATCTTATCCGAGGAACAGACTGCTTCTACACCAAGTCCGCCGAGCAACTCGAACGCGAACATAAATTCGAGTACGAAAGGGAAAGGTTGTGGAACATTTATCTGAAGTTAAGGGACATATTCAGCAGGATACGAGCAAATCCAACACCCCCTCCGGAGGTTATCGAGATCTCGTCAGATGAAGAAGAGTCTCCCGAAGGACATTCGTCACCTTTCCACCCCATAGCCGTTTCATCCGATGAGGAAAGAGACCTGGACCTAGACAGAACAATGGGGGGCACCTGACATCGCCTGACGACCTGACTTGGGGCATCTCTTTAGGTTCCTTAGGGTCGCTTTCCGGAGGTGTTTTAGAATTATTCGATTTTCTGAGTCTTCTGAGTCTGTAAGGGGAATCCGTCGGTGGATCTCCCTCCTATCCCCTGCGCTTTAATTCTCGGGTCGTTCATAGGCGTCTTAATACCGGAATGCGACATTGGAATTTCACCCAACCATTCGGACTTTTCTGTTTCAATCATACGTCGCTTCCGTTTGAAATTTTTGTTAGAACTCACGCTTGGTTGGTTCGACACAAGTGCGAAGATCTAATTCTCATTTCATGGTGTGTGCGACGTATGACTGAAGTGGTCCATGCCATGCATAAGCATATCATCTGCATAACATCATTATTTTCGTCCAATTCATTATGCTTATTGATGGGATTAGCATGGGAACCCTAGTTTGGCATTCCCTTTATCCAAATGTGGGAACTCAACCCTCATCACATCACGGGTAAATAATGATTTGAACGAATCTAATGTCCGAGTAATCCATGGATAATTAATCACATTTTCATATCCTAGACTCGATGGGAAGAGGTGATATCCAAATTCTGCTGGTCCCAAGCAGAGAATTGCTAGTCTGGTGGGGACGCCTCAACAAGACCAACCAGGCGTATGTTAAGCAAAGGCTGGGGCATCTGGTTGACCTCATCAAAATCAAATACCAACCGGCACTGATACAAGCAGCAGCACGATTCTGGGATCGCACCACGCTAACATTCAACTTCGAAGGATTGGAGGTCACACCCACAGTGGAAGAATATATAGCCGTCATCGGAGTCGAATTCAAAGGACAATTAGTCCGTCCCCCTTTAGGCCTTGACCCATCCAAGCTGCTCTCCAAGTTCCTTCGGCTCAAGACCACCGAGATTGAAAGGATTCTCAAGTCCAACTCTGGCAGATTCCCGTTCTCATTCCTATTCGACAATTACTCGAACCTACCCACTGACACTGGCCACAGGGCCGGATGGGTCTTCATCCTGGCCTTCTTTGGATTCGTGCTATTCCCTACATCCAGGACCACATTCAACCCTCTCATTGTCCACATAGTCCAGCAGGCATGTGACCAACTGGATTATTCCTATATGATCCTTGCTGAGACTTTGTTATCCCTGAATCGCTATAAGGCCGCACTGGATGATTCCAAATCCACCCGGAAAACCATTTTCCAAGCCTCCAATGGCCTTCTCTTCTTGTGGATCACGTCCCATCTTAAAAAACTCAACCTTCGCGCTGGATGCACTCGAATCGATGAAGACGTCCACCCTATCCAGTCCTTCCTCAAGTGCCAATCACTCATTGCCAACCGCTCTTTCAACGACTGGTACGAACTCCTAGAAAAATTAGAACCCGAACAACTCCGATGGCGGCTAAGGCGACCGAAGATGCATAAAGCACGCATCGCCACCAAGACCGGCGGGCCAATTCCTCTCTTGGGTTTCACAGGAGCCGTGTCATACTACCCGATCAGAGTCGTCAGACAGTTCGGCATGCTGCAGCAGATACCACCCCAAAGTCCTCCGGACGAATTCGCCTTCGACATTCCCCAAGGCCCAATCACCAAGAGGACCAAAGCGCGCCTCCAGATGATGATCAATGACCTAGAACAGACACTGAAAGACTCCCCGCCTCAGGATGTGGAGTGGCCGGATCAGTTGGACCCTGAGATGAACATCTATCGGGCCTCCGAGGAATATATCTGGGCTTTCAAAAGAGTCCGGCCGACCCTAGTCGAACCATATGTTCCAGAGTACATCGTCCCATATGTACCAGGAGTGGAGCCTTACATACCGGAAGACGTCGGACCGCCAGCCTATCCTGAAGGCGAAGAAGTCCAGAGTTGAAGACTCGGCTCCCAGCAATATTGGAGGATGACAGAGGAGCCAGCCCTCCCATCGAGTTTAGAATAGTCAAGCATTTTCATTTCCCATTGTGATCAAACTCCTCCGGGAGCCCTTTTTATGCATTATCCAATCATCTTTTCAAAAAGAACTTATCCTAATTATCATAGATTACTCTTTGCATAACGACATACTTGCCTTGACAAACTGGGGCAAGACCGCGCCAGCGTGATCAGGCCGCCGTTCACTTTGCGGCACATGATTTATCTCTCGTATCCATAAGCCTAACTTTTAATCTCCCGAGCAGGTAACTCTCAATCACGAGGACTCGAGCCCAAGCGTGTTCTCAGGCCCGTATGGAGCACGAACAGGTTGACGCCCGCCTCGGGACTCTGGAAGCACGATTAGACCAAGTGACTCAGATGCTGGCTGAAATGAAGGACATGTTCATCGCGGCTAACTCCAGGCCCACTCTGCCAGTTGATCTTAACCAAGCTGCAAACCCAAGCACGCCTGCTGGTTCCGACGCAGGTGGACCCGCTGGGACGAATGCTGCACCTGGCACTGAGCAGGCTCCAACTGTTGAAGTACCGCCAAGAGCCCCGCCTGTCATCATCAACCTAGAAGGGAAACAGAGTGAGAAGTCTGTCAAGGTCGATGAGGGAGTAAGAAGGATTGCCAAAATCGAGGAATGTCTCACCAGCCAGGGATTTGAGTTGTCAAAGTACGATAAAATCATGCCTTTCACCAAGATTGAGGTCCCTGTGGACTACAAGGAGCCGGATTTCTCAAGGAAGTATAATGGGACAGGCTGTCCCAAGACCCACCTGAAGTACTACTTGTACAAGATGGCCAAATACTCAGATTACACGCCATTGCTGATCAATACCTTCCAAGAGAGTCTGGCTGGCGCCGCTCTGTCTTGGTACGTGGAGTTAGACATACAAAGATATGACGACTGGGACGAGTTTGCAGGAGACTTTCTATCCCAGTATAAGTTCAATGCACTGACTGCTCCAACCAGAGAGGACCTACTGCGGACCGCGAAAGGGAGGACTGAAAGCGTTCGTTTATACGCCCAAAGGTGGAGGGCGCTCGCCACTCAGGTGAAGCCGCACATCCCGGAGGAAGAATTGGTAGACATCTTTTTGAAAGCGCTGCCGTATGACTACTTTGACAAACTAAACACCTCTGGGTGTCAGACCTTCGCGCACTTAATCAAAGTGGCGGAAAGACACGAGTGGGCTATAAGAGAAAGGCGTGTGTCAGAAGTGACTCCGAAGCGACCGTTCCCCGCAAAGAAAGAACGAGAATCTACTGCAGAGGTTGCCTTCGTTTCCAATCCACCAAGAGCCAAAAAGTTCGAAAACTCCACCCCGACCCAGGGGAACACCTCTTGGACGGCCCAGAGGATCTTAGCACCAAGAGGAAGGGGTCCTCCCTCTTTTACCCCTCTCCTAGTCCCGATGTCAAAGTTACTCCCTAAGCTTCTAGACGCAAGGTTGTTAGCCAAGAAGCCGCCGAGGTCAACACCGCCAAGGTTCATAGGTTTCGACGAGAGCCGAACTTGTGCATATCACATGGGCGAAAAGGGACACAACATAGACAATTGTCGGGCCCTACAATACGACATACAGGCCCTTATCGACAGTGATTTGCTGAAGTTTGATGGAGCAGATCCAAACATCCAACATAATCCACTACCTGACCATACCACAAACGCGGTGTTCAATATAGACCTTGGGAGAAATCTGTACGACTCAGAGGAATCATGCCTAGGCGAATCAATCTGCATGGTGGAGGGTATGACCCCGCTGGTAATCAACCTTGCTGAGTTCAACCTCACACAAGAAGATCGTAGTGACAGCGAGGTAGAGGCGACTGGGGAGGCCAGCAGTTCTCACAAAGACAGGGTGACACCCTTGCTAATTACACTCCCCGCAGTAAAGAATTACAACCCCAAAGCAGTGCATTGGAATTACGGCACCAGTGAAGTAGATGCCATTACTCGCTCCGGGAGGTGCCTAGTCCAAAAGGAAGGAGAGGTTGAAAAGAAGGGAATAACGGATGACGACGCCAAGCAGGTCCTAGCCATCATTAGAACTAGCGAATTCGAGGTGGTCGAACAACTGAGGAAGATGCCTGCACAGATCTCACTCTTGAACCTCTTCAAAACATCTGAGAAGCATCGAAATGCCCTTTTAAAGGTGCTGGATGAGGCCCACGTGCCTGAAACAATCAATGAGGCCCGGTTGGAGGACTTCGTGGGGGCAATCCTCTTGAAAGATCAAGTCTCATTTTCAGATGAAGACTTCCCACCAGAGGGGCGAGGACATAACAAGGCTCTCTACGTGTCAGCAATGTGCCATGGCAAGCGGGTATCTCGAGTCCTCATAGATAATGGGTCCGCATTCGACATATGCCCTTTAAGCACGCTCAGAGGCCTCGGGGTGAAAGAAGATTTAATCAAAACCTCGAAGTCCACCATCCGAGCTTTCGATGGGGCTAAAGGCGAGGTAACTGGAGAGATAGAACTACCTGTCCTTGTGGGCCCAACAGAATTCCTGATCAATTTCCAAGTCATGGATATCCCAGCGTCATTCGGGTTTTTGCTTGGAAGACCTTGGATTCACACGGCTGGCGCCGTGCCCTCCAGCTTACACCAGAAGGTCCGGATGGTCGTTCACGACAAACTGATCACCATACACTCAGAGGCTGATCACTTAACGAGCCACATCGACACTATTCCATTGGTGGAACCTTCGTCCGGAGAAGAATCAAGCTTTCGCGCTGCGGAGAGAATGTACATTATGCATGTACCAGCCGGTACAGCCATGAGGCCGCCAAATTGCTCCAAATCCTCGATCATGGCGGGAAAAATACTGACGCGACACGGTTTTATCCCGGGCCTTGGTTTAGGCAAGCACCACCAAGGTATTCAAGAGCCAGTTAGCTTGGCAACAGTGAAGAACCGCCGAGGGCTGGGCTATAAAGGAGGACCGAATCGACATTCTCAACCAGAAGGTTATGTGAGAGGTAGAGGCCGTGGCGACCGCGTCCTAGGGTCGAGTACATGGAAGGGCAAGGGAAAGATGTTCGAAACTCCCCTGAGTCGTTTCTTTGATGAGGCATCTAAGTGGCTGAAGGACGAGAAGGTGGACGTTACAACGGAGGACCCCCAGTTGGCCAGCCTGTTCCTGGAAGATTCTGTCAACGTCATTATCGAGGGAATCGACGACGACGCGTCCGTCATTGAGCATACCATTCCACACATACATAGCAGGTTGTTAAGTTATCCCAACTCTCAAAAGGAAGCTACCCTCCATATCAAGGGAGAGGAAGACGACCGGGTCGAGGAGGGAATCAGAGTTGATTGGAAACGCTATGAAGACTCCGAGCCACCCACTGCGGAGGGCACCACCTCGGTGAATTTAGGGACTCCAGAGAATATCAAGGAGGTGAAGATTGGAGAAAGCCTACCGCCGACAGAAGCATCCAGAATAATTGAGCTCCTGCGAGAATACCAAGATGTCTTCGCATGGTCATATGCGGATATGCCGGGTTTACACCCTAGTATCGTGGAACACGCTTTGCCAACCGACCCCAACATCTTGCCCAAGAAGCAGAACCTCAGGCGTACAAAACCCGAATTGGCAAAGAAAATTGAAGAGGAGGTGATGAAGCTCCTCAAAGTGGGGTTCATCGAAGTGATTGCTTACCCAGAATGGATCGCTAATATCGTCCCCGTTATGAAGAAGGACGGGAAGGTCCGAATCTGCGTGGACTACAGAGACTTGAACAGGGCTAGTCCCAAAGACGACTTCCCATTGCCGCACATTGACGTCTTAGTTGATAGCACAGCCGGATTTGAGCGATTCTCATTTATGGATGGTTTCTCGGGCTACAATCAGATCCGCATGAGGGAGGAGGATAAGGCTAAAACATCGTTTATCACGCCTTGGGGCACCTTTTGCTACAAAGTCATGCCATTCGGCCTAAAGAATGCAGGGGCAACTTACCAAAGGGCGATGGTTACCCTATTCCACGATATGATGCACAAGGAGATAGAGGTGTACGTGGACGATATGATAGCAAAATCTAGACATGGCGAAGACCACGCCCTGGTACTAAGGAAATTGTTTGAACGACTCAGGAAATACAAGCTGAGGCTGAATCCCGCAAAATGCATATTCGGGGCGAGATCAGGCAAGCTATTGGGGTTCATAGTTAGCAATCGTGGCGTCGAGATTGACCCCACCAAGGTTCAGGCTATCCTCAACCTTGAGGCCCCTTCAACAGTTAAAGATGTAAGGAGCCTCCTGGGAAGATTAAACTACATCGCCCGCTTCATATCTCACCTTTCAGAGTCAGCTAAGCCACTCTTCAAACTTTTGAAGAAGAATGCCAAAATCAAGTGGGATCACGAGTGCCAGCAGGCTTTCGAGGAGATCAAGGGACATTTGGTCAATCCGCCAATACTGGTGCCTCCGGTCCCAGGGATCCCCCTAACCCTTTACCTCACCATCCACGATGAGTCCCTAGGGGCCTTACTCGCTCAAACAAACCCAAAAGATAGCAAAGAGCGAGCTGTGTATTACCTAAGCAAGAAGTTCACCGCATCGGAGGCAAGGTACCAGGAGGTAGAGAAGACGTGCGTCGCGCTAATCTGGGTACTCCGCAGGCTAAGGCAGTATACCCTTCACCACACCGTCCAGTTAGTCACAGAGAGCGACCCAATCAAATACTTGTTAGAAAAGCCGTCATTGATAGGGAAGCTGGCCAAGTGGCAGGTGCTCCTTTCTGAGTTTGATGTCAGGAGCTCAAACCAGAAGTCAGTAAAAGGGCGAGCCATTGCTGACATGCTAACCGAGAATTCCCAAGGCCACGATGCCCTTGAGGAGAAGGAGAATAAGGCGGAAGGCCACGTTCTGACACTCTCGGACGACAAATGGACCATGTATTTTGACGGCGCGGTCAATTTAGCTGGGGCAGGTACCGGAGCCGTCCTCATATCTCCAGATGGCCAACACTACCCCGTGGCCGCAAAGCTGACATTTCCATGCACCAATAACGTGGCTGAGTATGAAGCATGCATCCTTGGTTTGCAGCTCGCCACAAACTTGAAAGTGCGGAAGTTACAGGTCTATGGAGATTCAATGCTAATCATCCTCCAGACCCAAGGCGAATGGAAAACTAGGGACTTCAAGCTCATCCCGTACCATAAATTCCTAGAGGAGACGATCAAGGAATTCGAAGTAATTGAGTTCGAATATCTGCCGAGGACGCAAAATCACTTCGCAGATGCATTGGCTACTTTGGCCTCTATGCTTCAAGTAGCAAACGGCATAGACATTGAACCATTGCGCATAGGCATCACCCGAGAACCTGCACATTGCATGGTAATTGAGGAGGGGTTCGAGGACCTACCGTGGTATCATGATATAAAGAACTACCTGGCCAAAAGGGAATTCCCTCCGGGTGCTCAAGCAGGAGACAGGAAATACATTGCAAAGATGGCGGGCAAATTCTTCCTCAGTGGCCCAACTCTCTACAAGAGGTCTTATGACTCGGTCCTCCTCAGGTGCGTAGACGCCAATGAAGCTAGGTCGCTTATGATCGAAATACACGAGGGGGAATGTGGCCCGCACATGAACGGCCATCTTCTCGCCAAGAAAATCATGCGACTAGGTTATTTCTGGATGACACTGGAGTCAGATTGTAATCAACACGTCAGATCATGCCATCAGTGTCAAGTATATGGAGACAGGATCAATGCGCCCCCGAACGAGCTTCATCAAATGTCCGAGGCTTGGCCTTTCTCAATGTGGGGCATAGACATGATAGGGCCAATCAACCCTAAGGCCTCGAACGGACACAGATTCATACTGGTGGCGATAGACTATTTCACCAAATGGATTGAGGCTGCGTCATATGCTAACGTGACTGCGAAGAACGTGGCTAAATTCATCAGGCGGGACATCATCTCAAGATATGGGACCCCTCAAGCAATCGTGACTGATAATGGTTCGAACCTGAACAACGAAACTGTGGATAACCTTCTGAGCAGTTTCAATATCCACCATCTCAATTCATCGCCTTACCGACCCCAAATGAATGGAGCAGTGGAGGCGGCAAACAAGAACATCAAGAAGATATTGGCTAAAACGGTAGAGAATTACCGTGATTGGCATGAAAGACTACCCTACGCACTGATGGCGTACCGAACTTCGATCCGAACTTCTACAGGGGCAACGCCCTACTCCCTAGTATACGGTATGGAAGCGGTCCTGCCAATTGAAACAGAAATCCCATCGTTAAGAATTTTGTCTCACGTCAAGCTCAGTGAGGCGGAGTGGGTACAGCAAAGACACGAGCAGCTGAACTTGATAGACGAGAAGCGTCTGCAGGCAATTTTCCATGGCCAAACATACCAGAAAAGAGTCGCTAGAGCGTTCAACCGTAAAGTTCGACCGCGAATGTTCGAAGCTGACGAGCTCGTTGTCAAGAAGATCCTCCCGAACGTGTCGCACCCAGGGGGCAAGTTCACCCCGAATTACGAAGGACCATATGTGGTTAGGAAGGTTCTACCTGGAGGGGCCTTAATTCTGGTAAACATGGATGGAGAAGAATTGAGACACCCTGTAAACGCCGATGCAGTCAAGAGGTACTATCCATAAGCAAATCAGTGAAGGGGTCGTTGACACTAAAAGTCATGAAAGAAAACAGCTCGCCGACGTAGGGGCGAAATGAAATATCAGTTGCAGGAGACAGGTTGCTAGGAAGAGAAGCCCTGGAAAAGACGTACAATGCGTCCAGGAGCATGAATGGATCTCCTCCAGTGCAAATCCTCGACAAGGATTCATTGCCAACCAGAGGGAGGAATCATGGCCACAAGATAGATGGACAACTTCTGCAAGCCGCACGTTTGTGTTCAAACGGAAACACAAAACAGAACAAGGCGGTATCGTTCCAATCTATCTTGAATTTTGGAATACAAGCTGACACCTAACTCTCGTCCTTGACAGGGGTTCGCCAACAAGGCGAAGCAGGATTTTTACAACCCTTGCATACTGGTCGGAGCACATGACCAAGGGTAGGATGTATCGTTCCGATTCTTGAAAAATTCGTGAACATACAATGACATGTTTCTTCTACATTTTCAGGGACCTCCAGCCACGGTGGGCAGGTAAGTACCCCTTTCCCCAACCCAAAACAAAAAAGAGAAAAAAGAGAAAAAGAAAAGTTTTCAGAATCTAATGTCTAGAAAAGACATAGAGTTCTAACTTCATTGACATTCATGTTTTGAAAACAGGAGGTTGTCTAAACATGATTAGAACATGCATGGTGCAGCATAAAATCCCATTGACGGGTAAAATTTTTGGAGAAGATGAAAGAGATTTTTTTTCCAATCAAAGGTTGTTCAAAACTTTCAAAGGGACGTTTTCTCAAAAGACGAGAGGCAAAGCCTAATCCGAACACGTCCTATACACACTTGAGAGAGAAGTGGAGCGAATCAGATAGTGAAATCTGGACCTACGGAAGTAGGGATTATTCGCGGCAATTACATGGATTGGGACGACGGAGGCATTCGTTTCGTATCCCCAAACACTACAGGTGACCATTGACAACCCCTTTGAACGGCGGTTTTCATTCTCAACCCTGTCAAGAACCACCCCACATCGGGGCAAGAACGAAAGTAAGTCCAGCGGCATCAGGAGAAAATGGTTAGAAATTTTCTTTCTCGGACTAACATCAATCTTTGTGTGTTGTTTATATGGTAATCCAAGTGCCATAGGATGACGAGAAGCGTTCATTTCTCTATCCCACACACCGAATCCTTTGCATAGCCAAGTTGAGCCTGCAAAATCATTTCATAAACCCGTTGGTGATCATTGCACATTCCAAGACGGATGCATCCTCACTTCAGAAACGGAAGAGTTCAAGACTTAGGGTTTGCGAAGAAATTCCTAAGCTAATGCTTAAAGTTGTTAGACCTTTGGTCACATGTCTAACACGATCTCCCGAAGATGAGAAAAGCGGGATTTCAAAAGAAAAATGAAAAGGAAAAGATGATGAGAAAAATCCCCAGCATCAAGAAAAAGCAAAGTGCCTGGTAAAAGCAAGACCGATGCTTGGGTGAACAATTTGTATCAATCCCCCAGTGAACCTGTTTGAAAAGGGGAGAAGAAAAATTCAGAAGGAGTCAGATTCCAAAAACCACTCCTCAAACGGTATCAAGCGCAGATCAAAGAGGCCACTCCACCAAATGGTGTCAGGCACGGAGCAAAGACACATGTAAAGTTGTCCATCTCTTAATACCACAAGAGACACTCTCTAAAGGACTCGTGCACACCTCAGAAGCGGTCGTGTACCTCAAAAATTGAAGATGCAGAATGGAAAAGACAGGTGACAAATTTGCAATGATCACCAATGTCAATCCCCTCATAAATTCTGGGCCAAAAACAAGCCTTTTTCGGTCCCCGATCCTACCAATGTTACAACCCCGAAACAGTCTTCTCTGACTAAGACACTTGGGTTAACATATAGCTTAGCTCGAAGAGGTACGAGCAAGACTATTTCTTTCTCATTTTGCAGGGTTCTTGACTTGTAAACCCGGAGCAGATGGTGAAAACTTTCATTCAATGGCTTCGACTCCAAAGCGGGTCCCCCTTGAAAACTAATATCCAAGCCCAACATTACGGTCCCGTGGAAGACCTCCCGACCGATCAAAATGTATGCGCTGCAAATGAGCCTAAAACCTAGGCACAGGTCAGTAGGGAATTGAGTGCATCCCCAATAAAAATCATTACCTCAAAACAGGTGAGATGACCTCCTTATCGAGAAATATTCCAATTGATGTTTTGAGCAAACTCTTTTTGGAATCTTCAAATTGTTGGATCCAGATTTTCCGTGCAAGGGATTTGTGATCACATTTGCATGTTGCAAGAATGCTTTGGAAGACCTCCAGCATCAAAATGCACATTTCATGATTAAACTAAAGTCATGCGGCTTCGGCACGTGGCCAGCCATCGTCTTCCCAAAGATTACTAACATTTTCTTGGTGAAGAAAAATATTTCAGGCTCAAACTTCTGCAGGATACCTGGAAAACCCAGCTCCCAGAATGTCGCCTCAACCAAATCATGGTAGAAACCGCCTGAAGGGTCAAACCAAGGTAGATACCGCCTGAAGGGTCAAATCATGGTAGATACCGCCTGAAGGGTCAACCAAAAAAAAATCATCAAAAACATCCCCTCTGACGTGGAGAACCCACGCTATGGGAATCTTTTCAAAAAAAGGAAATGAAGAACCCTTTTACAAAAAATCATCAAGAACATCTCCTCTGACGTGAAGAACCCACGCCATGGGAATCCTTTTTAAAATTAAACATTCCCATCGGACGTAGAAAACCTCCGACTTGGGAACTTTTCTGAAGAACCAAACATTCCCATCGGACGTGACCATCCCATCGGACGTAGAAAACCTCCGTGTTGGGAACTCCTTTTGAGAAACAAACCATCCCAGCGGACGTGGAAAACATCCGTCTTGGGAATCTTTTTCAAAAATAGGCAATCCCATTGGACGTGGAAAACCTCCAATTCGGGAACCCATTTCAAAAATCAAGAAATCTCATCGGACGTAGAAAACCTCCGTGTTGGGAACTCCTTTTGAGAAACAAACCATCCCAGCGGACGTGGAAAACATCCGTCTTGGGAATCTTTTTCAAAAATAGGCAATCCCATTGGACGTGGAAAACCTCCAATTCGGGAACCCATTTCAAAAATCAAGAAATCCCATCGGACGTAGAAAACCTCCGTGTTGGGAACTCCTTTTGAGAAACAAACCATCCCAGCGGACGTGGAAAACCTCCGACTTGGGACCCCTTTTCAAAAGAACAGGTAATCTCGTCAGGCGTGGAGAAACCTCGTCATGAGACCCTTCCTAGAAAAACAGGTAATCTCATCGGACGTGGAGAAACCTCGTCATGAGACCCCTACCAGAAAAACAGGTAATCTCATCAGGCGTGGAGAAACCTCGTCATGAGACTTATTGCCAGAAAAACAGGTAATCTCATCAGGCGTGGAGAAACCTCGTCATGGGACCCCTTTTCAAAATTCAGGTAATCTCATCGGGCGTGGAGAAACCTCGTCATGAGACCCCTTCTCAGAAAAACAGGTAATCTCATCAGGCGTGGAGAAACCTCGTCATGAGACCCCTTCTCAGAAAAACAGGTAATCTCATCGGACGTGGAGAAACCTCGTCATGAGACCCCTTCTCAGAAAAACAGGTAATCTCATCGGACGTGGAGAACCCTCGTCATGAGACCCCTTTTCAAAAATCAGAAAATCCCCTTGGACTTGGAGAACCCTTGTCCCGGGAACCTTTTCAAAAGATCAAACCATCCCAGCGGACGTGGAAAACCTCCGACTCGGGACTCCTTCTCAGAAAAACAGGTAATCCCATCGGACGTGGAAAACCTCCGTTTTGGGAACCCTTTCAAAAAATCAGGAAATCCCATTGGACTTGGAGAACCCCTGTCCTGGGAACCTTTTCAAAAGATCAAACTGTCTCGCCGGACGTAGCAAACCTCCGACTGAGAAATCCCCTCTGGCCCCGCTAGTCAGCGCCATGGGATCCCCTTTCAAGCCAAAAATATCCCCTCTGACACCGCTAGTCAGCGTCATGGGATCCCCAAAGCTCGGGGTGCTCGATAAATCTTTCTGTGAGTGTTTCCTGTCAGTAGCCGAGAAAGATTTTCGAGGAATAAAGCCTGGGATAGTGTGTCAGAAGCTACGAGGGCCTATAAAAAAAACAAAACAAAACAAAACAAAAAAACAAAAACAAAAACAAAAAAAACAAAAAAAGGAAGATAACAAAAAAAGGAGAACAAGCCCCTCCTTTTTCCGGCATCCTGAGAGCGCAATGATAAAACCTCAGACTCCGCATGCGCAGGACCCAATGGGAAGATTTCAGGTAACCCGCTCTCCCTCAGGCCCACGCTCGAATGGCAAGAGTAAACCGGTGATTAATTTAAGCATTCATCAAAAGACTTAAGGATCCGATGTCATAGCGTCTCTTTTCCCCAGTTGAGTCGGTTAATATTCAGGTGTCATTTTATCTTTGAAAGCAACCTCTGACGAGCTCACTCTCAAAGAGGGGCAGCTGTTGACACCTGATTTTTGACCACCTTTTATTTTAGTTTTTACTTCTAAAATTAATTAAAAATAGCAAAAAAGGTCAAAAAATTGCAAAATCAACTTTGGAAGCCTTAGCCTAGCCTTAGGAACCAATTTTGAACAAAAAATATTTTTTGAATTTTTTAATATTTTTTGGAATTTATTTAATTATTAAAATAACCCAAAAATCAGGAGAAAATGGTTAGAAATTTTCTTGCTCGGACTAACATCAATCTTTGTGTGTTGTTTATATGGTAATCCAAGTGCCATAGGATGACGAGAAGCATTCATTTCTCTATCCCACACACCATATCCTTTGCACAGCCAAGTTGAGCCTGCAAATTCATTTCATAAACCCCTGTTGGTGATCATGGGATGTTTCAAGATGGAAACTGCATCACTCCAAGAACAGAAGAAATCAAGAGATGGGATTTATAGAAAAATCTCATATCGGCGTTTAAATGTGCTATGATTCAAGTTGTATATCTAGCACAATTTTCTGAACATCGTAGTTCCAAAGGAAAAGAAAAGGCGGGATTTCAACAAAGAAAAAAATCCCCAGCATCAAGAAAAAGCAAAGTGCCTGGTAAAAGCAAGGCCGATGCTCGTGAAAACTGTTTTTATTAAGGAAATTTGGCCTGGTTCATGGGGTTCCTTCACAAACCTAATCCCGAACCGGGCCTAAAAAATCCTTTTCGAGTCTTTTAATTTTCAATTCTCGGTTTTTATAAGCTATGACATTGTATTCTAGAGTATTGAAATGTAATTGGGTCAATTTGCCCTCCAATTTGATCAATTTTAACCAAAAGGGCTTAATTGCATAAAAATCTTTCGATTTAGTCCCCGGTTTTACAATTTGTGAAATTAAATTTCACACGGGCACACCCATTAAAATTAAACACCTCTACCCTATAGTTTTCATCATGCTGAATCCATTGGTGGGCTCAATTTTGAATAATTCGATCGTTTGGACCTTCGATTTGGGGAAATTCGTTTTCGGATCCTAGGGACAATTTGGGGTTTTCATAAAATTTCAATCAATTGATCCGTGAAAATACCCTTATTGAATAGAAAATGTGCCAAGGAGTCCGATTATGCCATTAATTTCATGAAAATAGGTCGAATCGAGGCTCAATTTGAGCGAATTGGTCGAACCGGGCCGGTCGGGTCAGACCCGCCCGACCCGGTCCGACCGGGTCTGCAACATTGTTGCAGACCGTGGCCGACAGTGAGGCAGGGGAGGACAGGGGCGAGATGGGACGGCGATTTTTCAAAGAAAAAGCGGGCGGCCGAGCGTGGGAAGCAGGTTGCCAGACGAATATTCGTTGCTGCAAGCGCGAGGGCATCAAAAAACGGGCCGGTCGGCCACGGCGGAGAGGGAGGCTCGGGTTTAAAGGGGAAACAGGGCCGAGAGTGCCGGGAGGATTTTTTCTGGCAAACACCGGACGAGAGGAGCTGGGGCAGAGCTTCAAGAACCTTCCTTGATCATCACCGGGTATTCAGTGGCCGTCGGCGAGCTCCAAGCAGGTCGGTTTCCCTCCCCCGACCTTCGTTTTTACATGTAGACCATGTGTTCGACGGAATGCCCAAATGGGCTTTGAATTTTCGGCTCTCGGCCGAGCCACCCCGGAGCTCCATTTGCGCGTGTTTAGCCTCAAGCATGCATTAGAACCGCCTCTAAGTCTTTGTATGTGTTTATTCCGCAATGAAAATGCGCCGACGACGTGAGCCGGAGCTTCGCCGGCCGCGGTCCGAACGGGGAGCTCGACCGGGAACTTCGAACGGTCACCGAAGATTGGGAGACCTCAGGTAAGTTCTCCGACCCTTCATGGATGCTCCTTGATTGATCAGAATCGTTTTCAAAGCAAAAAAAAATTTTCTGGAAATTTGCTCGCCGGCGCCGGTTCGGTCGAGCCTCGTCCGGCCACTTTTCGACGTTAAACCTTGCATTTTAATGCCGTATGATGATGTTGGTAATATAGGAAACCTAATGGCGAAGAAATGGGTGAAAAATAATAAGTTTTGGAGGCCGGTTTGCGTTTTCCGGCGAAGTTCCGGCGAGGGTCGCCGGAAATAGACACTGTTCATCGTCTTCCCCGGCGACCCTCCGGCCAGTCAACCGGTCAACGGCTGACGTGGCATGCCACGTAGGCGCCACGTCAGCCGGGTGGGCCGGTCCAAGTCTTTTTAAATAAAATAAAATGAACGGCCCGGATCGCGACACGTGTCGCGATCCTGTAATTTTGGGAAATAAAAAAAAATGATTTTCGGATAAAATAAATGATTTTCAGAAAATTAAATAAATTCGATCCGATGGACAAGAACGTGCCAAGTGGCCTTCTGTGGATCGTCCGATCTCGTCCAAGATCGGACGCACCACGATTGGACACGTGGAATGGTTCTGATCGTCCGATTTGAGGTTTTTCTAAAAAAGGAAAATAAATTGATTTTTGATCCGACGGTTATAATCGAGCCACGTGTTTCTCTCTGGAACGTCCGATCTAGTGGAAGATCGGACGCACAGGAGGAGGCCACGTGGCGCATTGAGAGCCGCCAGATCCGGGGAATTTCGGATAATTAAATAAAATAGATAAAAAATCAAAAAAATTGTTAAAAAATAGGAAAAAATATTTAAAAATATAAAACGGTGTCGTTTTAGGCCGGTGTCGACCCCTAGGGTCGGGCCGGGCGCCCGAGAGGCGCGGGCCGGGTTTGACCCGGCCCGGAAAATATTTTTAAATATTAAAAAATCCAAAAATAATCAAAAAATAATCAAAAAATCAATAAAAAATAGAAAATCATAAAAAAAAAATTCAAAAAAAAAATTCGGAAAATTCTGAAAAATTCTAAAAAATTCCAGAAAATAGGAAATGGCCACATTCAACTGGCCATGACCTGTTTCGGGTCTTTTGACCTCCGATCTTTCCAGAAATGACGGTTTTGCCCTTTCGGCAAACCGTCTTCCAAAAAAATTCTAAAAACTCCAGGAAAATCCCAAAAAATAGGAAATGGCCACAAACAACTGGCCAAGGCTCATCCCGGGTGTTTTGAACCCGGTCCTTCTTAAAAAATGACGATTTCGCCCTTCGGGCGAATCGTCTTCCAAAAATTGAAGAAAAAATCAAGAAATTCCAAAAATTCTCAAAAAATGGGAAACGGTCACAAACAACTGGCCATGGAATATTTTGGGTAATTCGGTATCCAAACCTTCCAAAATTGACGATTTTGCCCTTCGGGCTAATCGTTTCCAAATCTTCCCATTTTACCCCCAGTTTTAAATCACACCTTCCCTAAGCCCTTATGGCTATACTAGGAGGCCCATGATTGAAATTGATGTGCACTAACATGATCTATTTATGCACTTGATTTGCGCTTTCATTATATTGACTGTGATTTGATAGGACCAGTCTTCCAATCTGCATGAAACCCTGAACCAAAACTACCTCACCCGGAATTGCGTCTGCATGAAATCTTGAATAGGAAAATCACTCGCGTTAGGTACCGAAAGGGCGTTGGTAATGACACCGACGTAACCAAGTCCCCGAACCCAAAATCTCTGGTTCCGCAGAACTGATCGATCTCTCCCAATCGGTCAGTAAGGTTTCCGGTCTACCCTCCAAGAAAGGCCGGTGGCGACTCCAAATGCATGCACAAGTTGCACATGCCACCACGACCACACTAAGGTCGAAAGCGATCGGCTCTTATCGCCGAATCCCTCAAAGAAAACTCCTGCCGCGATTTGGTATGGGCCTGGGAGGGCCCGCGCCGATCCAAAGGCCGCGATCGGTAATCCATTAGCCGCGTCCGATTTCGGACGGGTCGCGACAGCTGACAAATTGGCAATGATCACCAATGTCAAATCCTTCGTGATTTCTGGGCCAAAAACAAGCCTTTTTTCGGTCCCCAATCCTACCAATGTTACAACCCTGAAACAGTCTTCTCTGACTAAGACACTTGGGTTAACATATAGCTTAGCTCGAAGAAGTACGAGCAAGACTCTTTCTTTCTCATTTTGCAGGGTTCTTGACTTGTAAACCCGGAGCAGATGGTGAAGATTTTCATTCGATGGCCTCGACTCCAAAGCGGGTCCCCCTTGAAAACCAATATCCAAGCCCAACATTACGGTCCCGTGGAAGACCTCCCGACCGATCAAAATGTATGCGCTGCGAATGAGCCTAAAACCTAGGCACATGTCAGTAGGGAATTGAGTGCATCCCCTAAAAATCATCACCTCAAAACAGGTGAGATGGCCTCCTTGTCGAGAAATATTCCAATTGATGTTTTGAGCAAACTCTTTTTGGAAATTTTCAAACTATTGATCCAGATTTTCCATGCAAGGGATTTGTGATCACATTTGCATGTTGCAAGAATGTTTTGGATAACCTCCAGCATCAAAATGCACATCTCATGACTAAAGCTTAAGTCATAAAATTTTGTCAATTGGACAATTGCTGTCTTCTCAAAGATTACCAATATTTTCTTGGGGAAGAGAAACCCTTAAAAAAAATCATTTTCAAAATCAGACAGTCTCATTGGACGTGGAGACCCTCGTCATGAGACCCCTTTTCAAAATTTAGGTAGTCTCATCGGACGTGGAGAACCCTCGTCATGAGACCCCTTTTCAAAAATCAAGCAGTCTCATCGGACGTGGAGAACCCTCGTCATGAGACCCCTTTTCAAAATTCAGGTAGTCTCATCGGACGTGGAGAACCCTCGTCATGAGACCCCCTTTTCAAAATTCAGGAAATCTCATCGGACGTGGAGAACCCTCGTCATGAGACCCCTTTTCATTTAGGCAGTCTCATCGGACGTGGAGAACCCTCGTCATGAGACCCCTTTTCAAAGTCAAAACTGATGGTAGATACCGCCTGAAGGGTCAACACAAGGTAGAAACCGCCTGAAGGGTCAAAACAAAGGTAGATACCGCCTGAAGGGTCAAATGATGGTAGATACCGCCTGAAGGGTCAAATCAAAGGTAGATACCGCCTGAAGGGTCAATCAAAGGTAGATACCGCCTGAAGGGTCAAATCAATGGTAGATACCGCCTGAAGGGTCAACTCAAAGGTAGAAACCGCCTGAAGGGTCAACACAAGGTAGATACCGCCTGAAGGATCAACTCATGGTAGAAACCGCCTGAAGGGTCAACACAAGGTAGATACCGCCTAAAGGGTCAACACAAGGTAGAAACCGCCTGAAGGGTCAACTCAAGGTAGAAACCGCCTGAAGGGTCAAACCAAGGTAGAAACCGCCTGAGGGATCACATTAATGGTAGAAACCGCCTGAAGGGTCACATATGGTAGAAACCGCCATAAGGGTCAATTCATTGGTAGAAACCGCATAAGGGTCAACTCATTGATAAATATCGCAGTAAGGATCAAAATCCTTGGCAAATCCCAAAGCGTGGAATGCGCCTTCCTTAGGTTCCTACAAGTTAGGAATCCCATCATGGTATGACCTACCATACAGGTCAGAGCTTAATCTCCCTAGGATATTCTGAATGACGAGTCCTAGGCATCTTCTTGAAAGTCGTCGCAACCGGCAGCATCCGACAGGTGAGCTTCAGGTAAGCCTCTCTCACTCCGGCCCATGTTCAAATTGTTAGAGTAAACCAGGGATTGATTTGAGCTTTTATCAATAGCCTTAAAGATCCGATGTCATAACATTTCTTCTCTCATTTTCCCAGTTGAGTCGGTTAGGAATCAGGTGCCACCTTATCTTTGAGAGAAACGTCTAACGAGATTCCTCTCAAAGAGGGGCAGCTGTTGACACCTGATTTTTTACCATTTATTATTGTGATTTTTATTCTTTAAAATTAATTAAAAATATTAAAAAAATCATATAATCACAAAATCAACTTTGGAAGTCTTGGCTTGGCCTTAGGAACCATTTTGACCAAAAAAATAATTTTCATAATTTTCATTTTTATTTATTTATTTATTATTATTATTATTTTTTATTTTTTATTTTCGAAAAATACAAAAAAAAAGAAAGAAGAAAAAGAAGAAGACAATCAAGAAAAATAATATTTGAGGTCACAAGAATATGTAAAAATAGTCGGTATTTTTATTTTTATTTTATCCATTCTCTAACCTCATAAATAGTAAAATTCAGGTTTGATTTTAGGTGTTCTCTGATCATCATAAAATTGAACTTGGCAAAAATATTAGCAATAACTAAAGGGAAATGTAGAAAACAACATCATTTAAAAGAAAAGGCAAAAGAAAAGGTGTATGTTTAATTAAGGATTTTGTCTCTCCTTTTTATTTTTTATTTTATTTTATATTTTATTTTATTTGCCCTCTCTCTCTCCTTTTCACTGTTATTATTATTATTATTATTATTTTATGTTTTTCTTCTTATTGTTTTCTTTCTTTTCTCTCCACCGCCGCTCCCTCCCTCTTCCCTGCTTCTTTTTCCACGACACCTTGGCCCGCTGGCTCTTGTTCTTCATCTTCTATTTTTAGTTAAAAAGCACCCCCGGGCGACCGCAACAAGGGGCAGACCATCCTCCTTCCGCCGGCCGTCTTGTGCGGCCACCACCTCGCTCTCGTGAATCTCTCTGCTCCCTCTCTTTCTCATTTTTCGTGGATAGCTCCCCCCTCCCAAGCCGACGCTCCTCCTTCCTCCTCCGATGTTGTTGCTGTGTCGCCGGCCACCACCACCACCTCGCCGCTCCTCCACCACTCCGTCCCCACCGTCCCGACAATCGCAAGTCGCCGAACCGTCGCCAAACCAGCCTTGTGGCGTCATGCCCTGTTTCTGGTTCGGTGGGCTGTTCGCGTGACTCCGCCGCTCACAGCCACTTCC
The DNA here is from genome assembly GCA_021437785.1 of Rhodomyrtus psidioides. Lineage (NCBI taxonomy): Eukaryota > Viridiplantae > Streptophyta > Magnoliopsida > Myrtales > Myrtaceae > Rhodomyrtus > Rhodomyrtus psidioides. The sequence goes on along the minus strand of JAILYB010000044.1, from coordinate 3,535,631 downwards.
GACCTCCTGCCATCTCCACGACGTCATCCCTTCGTTAGCCGCGAACCCATCTCACTGTCCGACAGCCCCGAATAGCCGTGAACTCGAGCTCTGACGCCTCTGCCCTGTTTCGGACCCCGGTTTGCTTTGCCTCTGTTCCACCGCTCCCGACTACCGCGAGCCACCTACAGCTCAACGATTACCCCCGCCTGCCACCATCATCATGCCTTCCCTCTATACTCATCCGATATTACTGAACCACCATTAGCCGCGACGAAGTAGCCAGAGAGCTTCAAGCAACCGGAAAACCGAGACTACTCTGCTCGGTGCCCTGCTTTGCGAAATTCTGTCTGGGGTTGAGCCACTCCTTTCTCCGCGCTCCTCTGCCCAGAACCGACCACCAATACCCTCATCCGGCTTCCTTAGATAAAACCCCGACGACCCCTAAGCTGACCGCCACCCACAATCACCGTAGACAATCGTGAGAAACCATCCACTGCTCTACCTCCCATGTTTCTGACTAGAGGCAGTCCGACCTGCTGTTCGTCGCCTTTCCGTCGCTGCTCCGACCACCACCGGCGACCGTTACCTCCCCTGACTCCCCTACGACGTCCACCAACCGCCACCGTTGCCACCTCAACCATCTACCGCCGGGAGGAGCTGAACACAGCCCTGACCGGCCTCAATTCTGTCTTATTTTCGCTTGTCTTTGGGTCTGGGCCGAATCTGTTGGGCCATTTTATGGGCTGCCGAATTATGCCAAGGCCCAAATCAAACTGGGCCGCGTATTGGAGAATTAGGCTGTGAGTTGGGCTTCCTCTTAGGCCCATGAGCCAATTTGGTTGGGAGATTGGGCCGTCGTTCGAGATTTAAAATCCGCGGTTCGTTGGAATTCGAAGTTCGCGCCAAAGTACTTCTTGGGGACTGCTGTCAATCCCAAATCGCATATTTGACTGTGACGTGCATAGAGAATAACGCACATCGAGGTTGGGGCGATTGAAGACCGGTGTCTAATCAGGTATATTTTGCGTAACCGATTAATATATTAGAGTCATTTTCCTAAAATATTGTCATTATAGATTTGATCTGCATGTATTTATTTCAATCTAGTGATTAGCTCGTTTATTTGGTTAAGTGTTGTATGAAAATATTTTCAGAAAATAACAGTAATAATAAAAAAAAATTCAAAAATCAATAAAAAAAATAGAAAATCATAAAAAATTCTAAAAATTCTAGAAAAATCCCAAAAAATAGGAAATGGCCACAATCAATTGGCCAAGGCTCATCCCGGGTGTTTTGAACCCGATCATTCTTAAAAATGACGATTTCGCCCTTTGGGCGAATCGTCTTCCAAAAATTGACGAATTTGCCCTTCGGGCTAAATCGCCTCCAAATCTTCCCATTTTACCTCGGTCCTAAATCACGCCTTCCCTAAGGCCTTATGGCTATACTAGGAGGCCATGTGATGTGAATTGACGTGCATTGATGTGATTTATTTATGCACTTGATTGCGCTTTCATTGATTGTGATTGTTAGGAATAGTCTTCCAATCTGCATGAAACCCTGAATCAAACCTACCCCACCCAAAATTGCGCCTGCATGAACTCTTAGTCAGGAAAATCACTCGCGTTAGGTACCGAAAGGGCGTTGGTAATGACATCAACGTAACCAAGTCCCCGAACTCAAAATCTCTGGTTCCGCAGAATTGATCGATCTCTCCCAATCGGTCAATAAGGTTTCCGATCTACCCTCCAAGAAAGACCGGTGGCGACTCCAAATGCATGCACAAGTTGCACATGCCACCACGACCACACTAAGGTCGAAATCGATCGGCTCTTATCGCCGAATCCCTTTGAAAAATACTCCCGCCGCGATTTGGTATGGGCTTGGGAGGGCCCGCGCCGATCCAAAGCCCGCGATCCGCACCCTTGTGCGGGGGGAGGCCCGCGATCGGTAATCCATTAGCCGCGTCCGCTTTCGGACGGGTCGCGACAGCGCTGTCTTGATATAACCTACTATGCATGCCTTAGTTGGATGGACACTACACCTTGCACACACAGCTTGCCGTTGGACCTGAATGGCTAGGCTTAGGATGGTACTTGGTTAGGGACACTTCGACCGTTACCCTGTGGCCCGAGTCGTCCTTCTCAAGTGCCGAACCTTTCTAAATTGGTGCCGAGAGCGAATACCCTCGTCACTTACCCTGGTGATGCGGGTCTTTACTTGGCTGAGCCAGATGTCTACGGGGGACCTCGATCCAGCCGTAAACCCCAGTTGGCTTTGTCCGAGTATCCTTGGGGCTCCACCTTTGAAGCCTATTAGTTAGTAAACCTCACGGTCTTATCTGTATGTCTATGTGATTGTTTGCTTCGGTTCTCTAAAGGCGATATTCTCTTAACTTTACATTTCTCTCTATTTATGCTTTTCGGGTTGATCCATGACAGCTAGGGCGAGTCAGAGCCTCGAATTATAGATCATGGGGGAAGGAGATATCTGGTGTATTGAGCCAGCCAAGGAAAAGTTGAAGGGATGGTGGAATTTTCTAGGCGAGGATACTCGAGAGATAATCAGATTTTACATTGGTCGGATAATTCCTTTGATCCATATCCGTATTCAGTTTGGTTTCGTTCATGCTCTGGTTCAGTTTTGGAGTCCACAGACTACCACCTTCATCTTTGGCAAGCATGAGCTAACTCTCACCTTGGAAGAGTATAGTATTCTTGTTGGAAAGTCACTGGGCCGGGTTTTGGTCGCTCCGCCACTTGGTAAAGATCCAGTCCTAGTCTTGTCTGAGTTTTTAAATGTCAATATGGATGAAGTGGCTAAGATTTTGAAACAAGAAAGGGGGAGTTGCCCCATCTCATTCCTAGATAGTTGTCTTAGGGTTAATCCTTCTAGATTTGGCAAAGCTAGAATTTTCATGATGTTATTCTTTGGGTCAATCGTTTTTCCACATAAGCCAAATCATGTCGATCCTTTGATGTCATTTTTTGTCGACGAAGTATTAGATGGTAGGAATTTCGTCAATACAATTTTGGCAGAAACTTTCCTTTCACTTAATAGATTTAAGGCAAAACAAGATAAGACACTCCGTTTTTCTCCAAAAATTCTGCAAGTTTGGTTTCTTTCTCACTATGTTCAGTTTGGAAAATACCTCGAAATACCCTTGATTTCAGAACTAGAACACCCTTTCTTGAAATTTAAAAATGAATAAGGTCGACTTCCTGACTTTCACTTTACCAAGCTTTTGGCCCTATTATCAAACCCTAGTCCAGTGATTTTCCTATGGAGTACTATGTGGTTTAAGGTGGAGAAGGCAAGGATCATGGGTCCAGACGGAGCGCCTATTCCTCTCTTGGGACTTTCAAGCATGTTAGAATATCATCCTACAAGGGTAGTCCGTCAGTATGGCGTCCTACAGGAAATTCCACCAAAGCCAAGGGAAAGCGAGATCTGCATCTACTTTGAAGGAAACGACCGGAGGTTTGAGGAACATGCCACCCTGTCGCGTTCTATGTGGGAATGTTATCAACCAGTAAAGCTTGTATTTCAGAAGGAAGTCCTCAAGGCAAGGGTCAAGATGTATTGTGCCTCTCTCAAATATATCAAGGAGCATGATATACCAAAGGAGTGGCTCCCAGTGGTTCCCGCCATTCCAGTTCAGGAAACCATGCGTCTCAAAATCCGTTTACTCAAGAAGAAGTATGCCAAAGTTAAGGAGAGGGCCCGTATCTTTGAGGAAAAGTACAAGAAGCTCAAGGCTCAGAAGATTCTCCCAGATATATGGCTCGAGATATTTAGTTTTTTTTAGTGCTTTTAGTCTTTCTAAAGATTTGTTTAAGGATTTCTTTCTTGTAATTTGACTTTGTCAGAATTTATTTCCTGAGGTTATTTAATTTTGATTGAATGGAGAATTTCAGATCTATATTTGTTTAAATATCAGATTGCCATGAATGATTTTCTTAATTGAATCAAAATTCTTGCAATGACAGAGGTTTTACTCTATCAAACGCAAACAAAGTTTGGAGTCTTAGGAAGTCCGTAAGTTAGAGTGTGTCATGGATCAGCCCGGTATGCTTGAAACATGTTACTAATCATGGGTTATTTCTTTGTCTTAGGAAGCATATCAAGGATCCCCCTCAGCATCCATATAACACTCGCTCCAAAGCCAGGCAAATGGCCAATCCAGCCGAATCAGTTGCCCAAATGGGGGAGAGAATGAGGTAGGAAATGAGAAGGGAAATGGAGGAGCAAGCCAAGGTCTTCAATGATTAACTGGCTGAGCTGAAGACTATGATATCCCAGCTGTCTTTGGGCCAACAACCACCTTCTGCTACACCCGTGCGTTCCAACCCTTTGTTTCAGTCGAAGGGGTTATACGTAGACCTACGACATGAGGAGGAAGAAGAAGATGAGGAAGACATGTCTGGAGTTGTAGCCTCACTTGCCGCGGCCAAGGCAAAAGCTAAACGCGTTGCCAAAGCCTCAGGGCATGTTGGCCAATCATCGGCCCAAGTTCCGTCTGTCCCGCTAGTGAACTATTCTCTACCTGAAGCTATTATTCCACAAAAGGATGATAATGTGAAGATACTGGCCAAGATAGACCAGAGGCTCAAAGAGGTTGAGGGTGCACGGCATGTCCCTAAGATTAACCGTTCGGCCTTTTCAAGAACAATCTATCTGGACAAGTTCAAAGTCCTAGATTTTGAAAAGTATGATGGCACGTCAGATCCTATGCAGCACATCCAGACTTACCAGGCTAGAATGGGTAAGTATCCTACAAATGACGCCCTCATGTTCCAGACGTTTCAGGCCAGTTTGAAAGGAGCCGCCATGAGATGGTACATTGCTTATGAGATTTATACCAAAGAGGATTGAGATGAGGTGGCCAATGATTTCGTGCAACATTTCAATTTCAATATTGATGTGGCCATCACAACACAAGATCTGGAACGGGTCGAAATGAAGAAAGGTGAGTCGATTAAGAAGTACGGCACCAGAAGGAGGAGTCTCATCTCACAGTTGAAATCGGTACCTCCCGAACAGGAATTGATGAGACTATTCGTCTCTACCCTGCCACAGAACGTACGAGCGCATGTGTTCATATCAGCGGTCGCGTCTTTCTCAGACCTTATTTCCTTTGTTGAGGAGGTGGAAAGCAACTAGAAGAGAGGCTAGCTGGTATGGAGATAGCGGAACCGGTCCAAAGCGTTTTGCACCAAAGAAGGAACCAATAGCCACGCAGGTTAACTTGGCGTAGACGCAAAGACCGGTGGTTCAGAGTCTTATCATTCAACTCCTCGACGAACGGAGGGCTAGTAGTAGCCAGAGAAGAGATACGTGGAAGAACCGACAGTTCAGCCCACTCCCGGGAACCTTGACACATATTTGGGCGATCCTACGGAAGAAAGGGCTCTTAACTACAAAACCAATAAGAGCGAACACGTCAAACGCGAAATGGTATGAGCCGAGTAAGAGGTGTGATTATCATCGTGGGAAGTAGGCCACGACACAAACAATTGTTTCATCCTGAAAAACCGTATTCAGGATCTGATTGAGACTAGGGCAATCTCGATACCCAACAAGCAGCCAAACGTGCAGAAGAACCCCCTACCTGAACATTCCGAGGCCGTCAATGTTGTTTTAGGAGAGGAAATTAGTACAACAGGTCCATTTAAAGTCAAGGCTGCTGAAGTTCTTGGCGCCCTAATCAGGGCGGGTTATTGTCAAACAAGAGAAGTGGTGACCTCAACTCAGCTGGAGGAGATGTTTACTAAGTTGATCAGAGATGGCTTGGTGGTTTGGATGAACCAGTTTGGGCTGATAGCTACCATCTCTGGGATGGTTATTGACTGGGAATAGGAGCTGGCGGCATTGGCTATATCCCTGTCGCGACCCTCTCGAGGTTGCATGTGAGCTCTTGAGGGCTAATGGGCCGTCTAGTCTAGTCGGACGCGGGCCTCTCCCAAGGCCCGTTACCCAAATCGCAACGGAGGTATGCGTAGTCGACCTTCAGTGTGGTTTGGTGACATGTGCTAAGTGTGCATGCCATGGAGTCGCCACCAATCATTTTTTGGAGGGTATGATTGGACCACCCTATTGAATAGTCGGGAGTTTCTATTCAATTCTGCGATAACCAGAGAAATGGGTTCGGGGACTTAGTTACGTCAACTGTCAGAGTTGACGCCCTTTCGGTACCTAAGTTGACTGAATTTTCTGACCTAAGATTTCATGCAGATGAGTGGAGTACGAATCCTAAATCTAGGAATTCATGCAAATAGGAATGACTATCCTAGCAATCACAATCAGTAATAAAATGCGCAAATCAATGAATCCAAATATGTAAAATAATCACACCAAATCAACATGACACTCCTAATAAGGCTCTATTAGCCTAAATAAGTATCAATCAAGCTTAGGAATGATTTAGACATGATTTTACCCATCAGGGGTAAAGTCGTAATTTTGAGACAAAAGGGACGATTTGCCTAAAAAGGGAAAAATCGTCATTTCGGAATGAATCCAGAGTAAAACAATGTCAAAAATAGGTTTGGTCACTCAATTGACCCATTTCCTATTTTTTTTGCAATTTTCATGATTTTCTGGAATTTTAGAAACCGATTTACCATTCGAAGGGGTAAAATCGTCATTTTCTAAAAATGGGAATGAAATGTGAAAATCTTAGACATAAGGTTTAGCCACCTATCTGGCCCATCACCAAATTCTAAGCAATTTCCACAATTCATCGGAATATCAAAGACGATTTACCCTTTGAGGGGTAAAATCGTCATTTTGGATTAAATGGGAGAAAATCCAAAAAATGGAAACAAATCAATTTTTTTGTCATTTTCAGCCTTCAAAATTTTTTAGAAGTTTTTAGGAATTTTCTGCAATTTTTCTCAATTTTTTTTGAATTTTTCCTTAATAATTCATTTTTTTGGAATTTTTTTTTATTTGATTTTTTTTTTTATAAATTTCTGAGAATAAATCCCAACTGACAGTCCCTAACTCACCACGTGGCGTCTCGGTGACAATCGAATTATTTCAATTTTTGTAAAATTCGAAATTCATTTCTTTTAATGTTAAATATATTTTTTTTTTCTGAAAATCACCTAATCACGACACGTGGCTCATTTGCAGACGTCCGATCTAGCATTTTTTGTTTTTGTTTTTATAGGACGCAACACAATGCAAAAAATAAAGAAGATATTAAGTCATTATACAACATAAAAATAAGCAATGGAGATGGGATCCGGTGAATTTTACGACGTCGGAGTCCGTCGGTGCTCGTGCAACAATGTGTGGGGGGTATATACCACCAGCAGGAGGCTCGGCCTTCCGATTCTGGGGTAGCACAATATAATTTACAGAAAATAAATAAATAAAACACCTTGGACACCAATAGGAGGCTTAGCCTTCCGATTCTGGGTCTTTTATGCGAAATATAGAAATGCTATGACATAAAGTAAATACACAGCAAATATTTAGACACCAATAGGAGGCTCGGCCTTCCGATTCTGGGTCTTTTATGCGAAATATAGAAATTCTATGACATAAAGTAAATACACAGCAAATATTTAGACACCAACAGGAGGCTCGGCCTTCCGATTCTGGGTCTTTTATGCGAAATATAGAAATTCTATGACATAAAGTAAATACACAGCAAATATTCAGCAACCTTAAAACTCCAGAACATAGCCTATCCTCTTAGGAAGCCATCACCGAAAATTTCACCTTAAAAGGAGTCCAAATGAGTGAGATATGACCACAACACCTCAATTCGCTCGATTTTCGTCGACTGTTTTTCAAAAATTCACCATAATTTAACCAGACCTCTAAAATTCATGAAACCAACGGGAAATTGTTAAGGACATCTTAACTTAACCTGTGGTGGTCAGAGGGAGTCGGAAAGGTCGCCGGAATGGCTGATCGTGGAGGACGACGGCGGCGGCAGAAACTGGTCGGTACAGGGTCAACAGCGACCTTTGCTCATTCAAACGGCTCTACAAGGCAGATGGCTGGGCCAAATTGGACTCACAATATGTCGTTAGAACGGCAAGAGAATAAGCTTTCTAACAGTATATGGCTCGTTCTTATACGATTCCTAACGAAAGAGTTATGGCCGAAAAACCGGACGGTTTTGGGTCTGGTCGGCGAGCTGTTTGGTGGAAGAGAGAAAACAGAGAAAAAATGGAAGGAAGAGGAGAGAGTTGAGGGAGAAGAAGAGTCGGGAGATGATGAGGGGGAGGAGATAAATAGGCAGCGGGAAGGAGAGAGGGAGTGGGGGAGAGAGAGAAAAAAAAATATAATAATAATAAAATAATAAAATAATAAAAGTAAAAATAAAATAAAATAACAAAAAGAGAAGACAAAATCATTAGTCCCCTTTTTCTTTTAAATGATGATGTTTCCCTCCTTTTCCTTTTAATCATTACTAATATTTTTGTCAAATTCAATTTTATGGTGATCAGAGAACACCTAAAATCAAACCTGAATTTTACTATTTATGAGGTTAGAAAATAGATAAAAATACCGACTATTTTTATATATCTTTGTGACCTCAAATATTATTTTTCTTGATTTTTTTCTTTTCTTTTTCGAAAATATTAAAAAAATGAAAATTATGAAAATAATTTTTTGGTCAAAATGGTTCATTTAGCTTGGCCAAGGTCACCAAAATTGATTTTTCAATTTTTGAAATTTTTATAGATTTTCTATGAATTTTTTAAAAAAAGAAAAAAAGGTTGATCAAAATTTAGGTGTCAACAATCCCCACCTGAAGCAACGGCTCCCATCGAGGAGATTGAAATAGAAGCTCAAGTAGATCCGGAGTTAGCAGATACGCCCCTTTTACAAGACGCGTCAGATGATGATCTGGGGCTGGTGGTGAATGAGAACCTGATGATTACCACCCTACAACCTTTCCCATATTCAGATGGTCGGGCAGTCCCTTGGTCCTATGACTTAGCTCTTATAACTAGGTCAGGACGAACCTACAATGAAGACAAGCCGGCTAAACCGGTCGAAGAGAAGGAAGCTAAGGAGTTTCTCGCGGTCATTATGACTAGCGAATACAACATTGTAGATCAGCTGAGGAAGGCGCCAGCTCAAGTCTCTTTACTTGAATTGTTGCAAACCTCGCCTAAGCATCAGGAGGCGTTAAAGAAGGTCCTGGGGCAGGTTCACGTCCCTGAGGACATCGAACAAAAGAAGCTGGAAGGATTTGTCGGGGCGGTCTTGTTGAAGGATCAAGTAGCTTTCACGGACGATGAGATTCCTGCAGAAGGTCGGGGCCATAACAAAGCCCTGCATATTACCGTGAAGCACAAACAAACCTTTGTGTCTCGAGTCCTCATTGATAACGGTTCGGCATTTAATATATGTCCATTGGCCACCTTGAACCGATTGGGAGTGGACTTGGCTAGAATGCAGTCGATAAAGGCCCTTGTCAGAGCCTTTGATGGGATGAAGAAAGATGTTCTAGGGCAGATAAATCTAGACATCCTCATCAGACCGTCGACATTTGACATTTTGTTTCAAGTCCTGGATATCCCCTCTACATTCAATCTTCTACTTGGATGGCCTTGGATCCACAATGCAGGCGCCGTACCTTTGAGCCTCCATGAGAAGATTAAATTTGTGGTCGAGAAGAAGCTGGTGACGGTGTTTGGTCAGGAAGACCATCAAATCTATAACGAGACATCCATTCCCTACGTGGAGCCGACCGGAAATGAAGAGAGCTCATATCAAGCGTTCGAGCTAATACAGACCATACATGCCTCTCCCGAGAGTCCCTTAACAACTCCCGAGGTGTCGGCCGCTTCTGTTATGCTGGCCAAAGTAATGGTAGGGAATGGCTATCAACTCGGCATGGGACTGGGAAGACATAGCCAAGGAATCCGCACCCCTGTTGAGCTTAAAGTTCAAAATCATAAGGCGGGCCTTGGTTATCCGGGACAAAGACATGGCAAGCTGGTTGTGAAAGGACTTGGCAAGTAAGACGATAGTTCTCAGCCACATCCCCTATATCTCACTTTCCGATCTGGTGGGGTGGTTGGAGGATATGATGAGTTGTCTAAGTATGAGGACGATTTGGGGATTGTATTTCACGTTTCTATGAAGGAGCAGGTCGCCGAAGTAGAGCCCATGGAACTGGATGTGGAGGGTGAGATACCTAACCTGGCTGAATGGTTTGGTGACATGACCGTGTGAGCTGTGCTTGGAGACCTTATGCAGATAGATGGGACCCTTGAAGAAGAGCCCTACCTGGAACGCATACCACCGTGGCCTTCGAACATTGTTCACTCTGAAGACGATCCATTAGAGGGTTTAGATTCAGAGTAACCACTCTATGTTACCCCATGCGTGGGATATTTCTAGCTTTCTTTTAATTTTAGTCATTTCGGTTATTGTTAGGACTTTTCTCTTCATTATTACACTTTTCAATCAATAAATGTAATGAATTGATTTTGAAGATCAATAAAATTACAGAAATTTTTATCCATCATTTTGGAATCTTGTCGAAGTACCCCAAACCAACCCGATGACGATAACCAACGGTCAAACAAATTGTCGTCAATGGCAAGATACCGAGGGTTGGGCTTCTTCAAAGATTCTCATCTCAAAATTTTTGTAAAATAAATTTTTCAGAAAGAAAAACAGAAAAAGCCAAGAAGAAGCATTTTCCAAGGAAAAAATCACATCCGAAAACGATAGGGCATACATCTTTAAACCCTGTTTGTTTTTCTGAATGCCCTACTTTATGTTTCAGGGATGTGGAAAGAGATCTAATGGATTCTGGAGTTTATGACCTCGATGAATTTGACCCCGAATACGAAGAAATACGTAGGGAATTCGAGGAACATGAAATGGTCAAGCCGTTGACCGGAGATGAGACCCTGCCTATTAATCTAGGAAATGAAGAAAACTATAAGGAAGTCAAGATTGGGGCAAACCTTCTTGAGGACACAGCTAGACGGTTGATTCAACTCCTGAAGGATTAGCAAGATATCTTTGCATGGTCTTACGCAGATATGCCAGGGCTCGATCACTCGATTGTTGAATACTGTCTTCCGCTCAACCCATCTTGTGATCCAGTAGCACAAAAGAAACGAAGAGCTAGACCGGAGTTAGAAAATAAGATCAAAGAGGAGGTAATGAAACTCCTAGACGTGGGATTCATTGAGACTTCTCAATACCAAGACTGGATTGCCAACATCGTTCCAGTGATGAAGAAGGGTGGTCAAGTTCGAGTTTGTGTAGACTACCAGGACTTGAATAAGGCCAGCCCGAAGGATAATTTTCCCCTCCTACATATCGATGTTCTAGTGGACAGCACAGCTGGATTCGAGCTGTTTTCTTTCATGGATGGCTTCTTAGAGTACAACCAGATTCTGATGAACGAAAATGATAAGAAGAAAACCACTTTCACTACCCCATGGGGATTATTTCAGTACAGGGTAATGCCTTTTGGATTGAAGAATGCCGGGGCAACATATCAACGGGCCATAGTGACTTTATTTCATGACCTGATTCATAATGAGTTAGAGGTATATGTAGATGACATGATTGCCAAGACCCGGAAAGGGGAAGACCACGTCCAGACTTTGATTAAGCTATTTGAGCGGCTTAGGAAGTTCAAATTGCGACTCAACCCAGCGAAGTGTGTTTTTAGGGCTAGCAGTGGCAAATTGCTCGGTTTCATTGTCAGCAACCGAGGTATCGAGATTGATCCATCGAAGGCTAAGGCAATTTGTGAATTGAAACCACCGACCACGGCGAAGGAGGTTAGGAGTCTCATGGGAAGATTGAACTATATTTCCCAATTCATCTCTTAGTTGACAGAGACCGCCAAACCCTTTCTCAAGTTTCTGAAAAAGAATGCACTTATTAGATGGGATGAAGAATGTGAGGAAGCGTTTGAGAAGTTGAAGCAGCATCTTATGAATCCACCTGTCCTTGTGCCACCCACACCGGGGCAACCGTTGATTCTCTACCTCACAATAAATAGTGAGTCACTTGGAGCCATGCTAGCCCAAGAAAGTCAGGGAGATGCTAAAGAACGGGCCATCTATTATTTGAGCAAGAAATTCACGAGCTCCGAATTAAATTATTCAGAGGCTGAATAGACGTGCGCAGCATTGGTATGGGTGTTACACAGGCTGCGACAATACACTATGCATTACCAAATCTTTTTTGAGACGGAGTGCGATCCCATTAAATATCTCCTGAATCAGCCTGCATTGGTTGGCAAACTTGCCAAGTGGCAAATTCTCATTTCCGAGTTTGACATTCGATATTTACATCACAAATCGGTGAAAGGAAGAGTTATAGCGGATGTTCTAGCAGCAAATCCGAGGCAATGTGATGATCTTTATCGACCTGAAGATCGAATTATGGCGGTCGAAGATTATGTTTGGAAAATGTACTTTGATGGAGCTGTCAACTTGTCAGGGTCCGGCACGGGAGTAGTCCTAATATCTCCTAGAGGTCAACATTATCCAGTAGCAGCAAAATTGGTGTTCCCTTGCACTAATAACATCGCCGAATACGAAGCTTGTATTCTTGGTCTACAAGCGGGGATAGAAATGGGAATATCTAAGCTCAAGGTGTTTGGGGACTCGGCCTTAATTATTCTCCAGACGGTTGGTAAATGGAAGACGCGAGATTCAAAGCTACTGCCCTATCATGAGTATTTAGACGAATTGATGGAAAGTTTTACGGATATCACGTTTGAATATTTGTCTAGAACTCAAAATCAATTTGTAGACGCTTTGGCCACTCTGGCATCAATGTTGCATGTCACTGAGGGATTAGAAGTCGAACCACTAAAGTTCGAAGTCTTAAGAAAGTCGGCCTACTGCATGGTTGTGGCGGATGAGCCAGATAGCAAACCCTGATATCAGGATATCAAGATGTATATCCAGGAGCAGAAGTTTCCTGAGAATAGTATAGTTTCAGACCATAAGTATATAAGGAAGATGGCTTCAAAGTTTTTCCTGAGCAGAGAAAATCTTTATAAAAGTTCTTTCGATTCAGTCCTACTGAGGTGTGTTGATGCGACTGAAGCAATTCGTTTAATGGCAGAAATGCATGAAGGCGTCTGTGGCCCTCACATGAACGGCCATATGCTAGCAAGGAAGATCATGAGGCTGGGCTATTATTGGTTCACCTTAGAAAATGATTATATACAGCATGTTAGAATTGGCCATAAATGCCAGATTCATGGTGACAAGATCAATGTCCCTCCAAACGAGTTGCATCAGTTATCCGAGCCTTGGCCGTTTTCCATGTGGGGAATAGATGTGATTGGCCCGATCAACCCTAAAGCTTCCAATGGACATTGGTTCATTCTGGCGGCAATTGATTATTTTTCCAAGTGGATTGAGGCGACATCGTATTCAACGGTCACGTCTCGAAATGTGGTAAAGTTCATCGGACGTGATTTAATTACTCGATATGGAACCCTTGAGGTTATAATCACAGATAATAGTGCGAATCTGAATAGCAAGCAGGTGGAAGAACTGCTCAAAGCATTTAAGATCAGACACTTGCATTCTTCTCTATATCGCCCTCAGATGAACGGGGCAATTGAGGCAGTGAACAAGAACATCAAGAAGATCTTGTCTAAGACGGCGGAGAATTATCGAGATTGGCACGACAGGTTGCTGTTCACACTTATGGCATACCGGACTTCAGTTCGGACATCAACCGGGGCAACCCCATACTCCCTGGTATATGGTATGGAGGTAGTATTACCGGTCGAAGTGGAGATTCCTTCTCTGCGCATTTTATCCCAGATAGAACTAACTGAAGCAGATTGGATCCAACAGAGGATAGATCAGCTGAACTTGATTGACGAGAAGCGGCTCAGAGCCTTATGCCATGGCCAATGTTATCAGCAGAGAGTGGCCCGAACTTTTAACAAGAAGGTGCGACCTCGACATTTTCAGGAGGGAGACCTTGTGCTGCGGAAGCTTCTGCCCATCATCCCATAGCCAGAAGGGAAGTTTGCTCCAAATTATGGCGGACCCTACATAGTGAAGAAAGCCCTTCCGGGCGGCACCTTGATCTTGGCGGAGATGGATGGACGTGTCTTCACTAATCCTGTCAATGCTGATTCAGTCAAGAAATATTATACCTGAGATGTTGTAATGTTTTTACAAATCTTAATGCTTATGTACATTTTGTCTGCTTTCTAATTGTATTATAAATCTTCACTGAATTTTTCAATCAGGAGATTTGTTTGGTCAATTGATGCTGATCATTTTGAATGAGGAATGACAGGATGATGAAAGGCAAGTCATTTCCATGCACATCCTGTAATATACACTCCAGTGAGAAATGAGAGAAATTTCCATGTTGGCAAGGTAAAGGGCTATCTCGCGAAAAGTATGATAACCAATATGACGGGGGCATTTCTTTCCTCTATCCAAACACTGCAGGTTCCCATTGAATAACCTCTTTGAGCGGCGGTTGCACTTCATACCCCTGTCAGGAACAACCCCACATTGGGGCAGCTTTTCCAGAAATTCTATAAATGGATAGAATTTGCTTGCTTGCACTTGTATCAATCTTTGAGTTTACTCGTTGCATATAAGTCTTATGTTAGCTCAAATGCCTTAGATATGATGAAGAGTAGTTCATTTCTATACCAACAAACACTTGACCCATTGCTTGAACCAATTTGAGCCTTGAATTCATTTCTTGAACCCAAACGGTGGCCAGCTTGGACGAGAACATTTCGAGAATATCTTGGGGCAAATTCAAAATTGCAAATCAGAAGAAATTCCTCGTTCCAAAAAGAAAGATCAAAAGAAGATGGGAGTAGGGAGTAAGAAAAGCAAAGCTCACTAGAAACAAAGAAAAATAAAAATAAAAAGAGAGAAAAATAGAAAATATTTCTCAAAAATGAAAGCTAGTACAGCTTTAAAAAAAAAAGGGAAGAAAAGGGTCCACTCCCATCGAGAAGAAGGTTCTTAGAGAGAACGTTTCAGAAAAAGCTTCAGACAACAAGAATGATGATCACCAGACTTATCTCTCATACAGCCCTTGTTGAAAATATTCCAATTCTTTGAAAGCCTACACAGAACCTATGTTACAACATATACCATAAGTCTCTTCAGATTAGGGCACTTAGTCTAACATAGGATTTCAAATGCATGTCGCTCGAAGGAGTGCAAGCAAGCTTATGCTATCTCATCTTGCAGGATTCCTTACTTGTAAACCTAAATACTTCAGATGAAGATTTTTTCATGGCCAAAGTGACTCGCATGAGTTCCCCTTTTGAGAAAGCCATTAACCAAGCCTGAATTACGGTCCCTGCTAAAGACCTCTCAGATTGGTCTGATTATATTGATTGCGAGAATACTTAGACATTTGTCAAGCATGATGATGGTAAGATTGAGTGATCTCATACCCACATTAATGGTTGGGTTTTCATGAATTTCTTGAGAGTGAGAAAAGTTTTTATTTGACTGAAATTCATCATTCAGCATGCTCAGGGTTGTCAAAAGATCAAACATATGTTCTTATTAACAAAATCCCCAGTGGAGCTTTACAATGCAAGCAGAAGCTCACAAATTGTTGCATTTGCATTAAGGTTCATGCAAAACACCATTTTCTTATAAACTGAACAGGTTGAGCACGCCAATTCAGCCAATCCTAAAAGCCGGGTTTCAGTCAACGCAGGTAAGTTTTTTGATTCCTTTTCAGACTTGGATGAACGCATCCTCGATGTTGTAGGTATCAAGCTAAGCACGGTAATCTAGACAGAAGATCCCAAAAGACAATCAGGCCTGCTCGATCCATAACTCGAGCACCCCATTCAGATTTTATCTTTCGGCCAACGTTTCATGTGACGTGAAGATGATCATGAATCAGAAGCCATTCCAGATTGTGATACCAGCATTTCGCAATTCTGTTCGCTGTTTCATGTAAAGGATGAATATGATTCAGATTTTCGCAGATTGCGATACCAGCATTTCGCAAATCTGTTCGCTGTTTCACATAATGGATGAATGTGATTCAGGCCATTCCAGATTGCGATACCAGCATTTTCGGAATTCTGTTCGCTGTTTCATGTAAAGGATGAACATGATTTAGATTTTCTCAGATTGCGATACCAGCATTTCACAAATCTGTTCGTTGTTTCACATAAAGGATGAATGTGATTCAGATTTTCCCAGATTATGATACCAGCATTTCGTAATTTTGTCCACTGTTTCACATAAAGGATGAATGTGATTCAGTTTTTACCTGATTGCGATACCAGCATTTCGCAAATCCGGCCCGTAGCTAATGCTTCACGTGATGAACGGATGATCGTGATGCAGAAGCACTATTCACTACCGACATTCCACATGACGAGAAGATGATCGTGGTTCGAAAGCTTTACTCGCAGCTAATGCTTCATGTGATGAGCGAATGATCGTGATGCAGAAGCATTTCTCAGCTGACATTCCACAGGACGAGAAGATGATTGTTGTTTGAAAGCATTATTCTTAGCCTACGTTTCGCATGACAAGAAGATGATTGCGACTCAGAAGCTCCAACCTCTGTTGATGTTTCACGTGACGAACGAATGATCGTGATGCAGAAGCACTATTCACTGTCAACGTTCCACATGACGAGAAGATGATCGTGGTTCGAAAGCTTTACTCACAGCTAATGCTTCACGTGATGAGCGGATGATCGTGATGCAGAAGCATTTCTCAGCTGACATTCCACAAGACGAGAAGATGATTGTGGTTTGAAAGCTTTATTCTTAGCCTACGTTTCGCATGACGAGAAGATGATTGCGACTTAGAAGCTTCAACCTCTGTTGATGTTTCACGTAATGAGCGGATGATCATGGTGCAGAAGCATTACCAATTTGCGATCCAGAACTCGCAAATTCGGTCTACAGACATCTTGCGTCGTCCCGAGTCAAGAAGAAATAAATTCTTGAGGACGGGTGGGCCCAGTACCTTAAGATCCTCACAGCGCTGGTGATTAAGGAAATCCTCAGCATGTAAGGTATTTGCAGAAACAGATACCCCTCACGCGATCCATGCGCGAGTTCTTTGAAAAAAGAAGTTAGACGCATGTTATTTTCAGTCTTGCATTGCATCATTAAAAAAAAAAAAACTTTAGATGAAAATTTAGGTGCCACTTTTGGTCTTTGAGTGAAACCTCTCTAAGCTTCCACTCAAAGAGGGGCAAGCTGTTAGCACCTAAATTTTAATTTTAGGAGATTCATTTATTTATTTCACAAAATGAGAGTTATTTATAATTCTTACAAAAATATATTCTCATGCATCGCATATTTATTTGTTCTCTCATGCATTGGCATTCAGGCAAAGGCGAATTGATCGAGCTTAATTTAACGGGCGACGGGACCAAAATCAATTTGCAAATTTTCGATCATGAAGGGAGGAATTGCCGAAAATCATGTAGGCTCAATTCAAATCCAATTCGATCCATTTTAATACTTTTAAATGAAAGACTTTTAATTAATTATCCGTGTAATTAATTAAAGCCCAATTAGGCCTTAAATTCGCGCGAATGAGCCCATCTATAAGGAACTTTTGGCCATAAGCCCTATCCCCCATGGTGGCCGAATTTTGTGATATCCTAGCCCGATAGGATTATTAAACAATCAGAAATTATGATCCCCCGGTGGATATCTCGTCTAAAATTTTTAGAGTCAACGGCTAAGATTGAATCTTGGAGCATAACCCTAATATCCACTATATATATCTCACTATGTCTAGGTTTTTGGGGGGGACGACATATTTTTCTGTACACTCTCTCTCTCGCCATACCCTCTCTCACTGACTCTCTTTCGTTTCCTCACATTAGACCATCGTCATTTCGGTGCTGCTTCCACGCCACATACCCCAGCATCCGCATTGCTCCTCCTTCCCATTGCCGCCTTGGATCTCTGTCGCCGCTGCATTGAAGAAGCCGCACGTGTCCTTCACTACTCCACACCGCCATCTCTACGTCGTCGTCCCGGCTCACTCGGAGGTCGCTGCCTCCCTCCGCCTTGCTCGGTGTCCCTCCCACTCGTCGACCATCCAAAGGCCGGTACGTGTTGTCGCTGTCTCCGTTCGCTCCCGACGCCCAACCGTCACCACCGCTACTACCCTTGCTCGCTGCTATTGTTTCCGGTTCGTTGACGCGGCTGCGCATCATCATCGTCGCTGTCCAGTGAAGATTCCTCATCAAACCGATTCTTTTGTTCAGCCTGCGATTTAAGCCGTGCCACCATCCGCACATCCTCGACGGCCAGCAGCTCCCTCTGTGACTTTCTGTTATCTTTTTCTTGTTTTCGCAGGATATCGAATCAATCCTGTGGGTGTTTAACTCAACGGGGGAAAGGAAACTCGGCTTAGGTATAATTCCAATCCTTATTTTGGTTGATCATTGATCGATAATTGTTTGATTTGTCAGGGCCGTTGATATAGTTTAGTTGAGTTTAATTACTTTTGCATGTACCGTGAATCTCCAACAAAATCAAAAGCCATTTTCGCCCAAAAAAAATTCAGGTTACGGGTGGTTTCGCCCGTTACCCCGCGGGCGCAATTTGCCGAACTTGACACACACAAAAAGCTAAATCGGCAAGGCTGAATTTTTAGAAATAAAGATTTGATTTTTTCGGAGTTTTGAATTCTTGCCATGTTGGTGTGATTGCTTGCCTAATTGATAGAAATTGATAGGATTTGATTTTCTGATTGAAATCCTGCGGTTGCCTTGTCTAGGTTAGTTTCCCGTTTCAAGTCGATCTCGTTCAGTAAGGAAAGATTCGAATTAGGAAGTTTTGAATCCGATCGCTTATTTAAAAAGGAAGGCGCGTTTAGTAGATGGCAATCCCAATTTCCAAGTATGGAAGGCGTGTGAATATCTTTGAAAGTGATTGGCGGCAAATCCTAGATTGATTTTCGAATTTAATAGGAAAATGGACACAATTTTCGGGAATAAAAAAAATAATTTTCGAAAATAAAAAAATGAATAAAAATGGCAAGTTCGATTTTTGTTTTACAAATTTCGAATCTCTAAAAAAAATGACCAATTCATTCCACATATTGCCATGTCATCTCGCATGTCATCCCATGTTCCCCATGTAATTTTATTTGTAATGTAATTTTCGGTTCTTAGGACTAGATGGACCAGGAAAGCCCGATGTTGTGGGCCCAATAGAGTTAGGTCATAGGAAAGTTAGAAATATGGATGGGACCGTCGCGATCAACAATTTTCATAGGAGGATTAGGAAGATGCGACGGGCTATCAGAACTGCTCCAAAGTGTGGGCCTTGCAAGAAGGGTGACGTCCAGGATCAGACGGCGGCCCAAGCCCGGCACGATCAAGATGACGAGAGAATCAGGGAAAATTTCGCTTAGTCTTTATTAGGGTTTTCGGAATTATCAAAGTGTTATTTTCGAATTTTTTTTTAATTTTTTTTGAACTTCGAGTCAGTTGATCCTTTATTTGTAATGTTCGAGTATTTGAAGTTTTGTATCATTTAATAATTCATCGTATGTCATATAGTTTTAGGTCATGCGTTGCATTAGTAATTTATCTTTCTTTTATTCGAAATAAATATAAAAAATGACAAAAAAAAATTCAAGAAAAAAATTGAAGATGCCAAAGCGTTGAGTTGATTTCCGAGTTGTCATTTTTCTCAAGAAAAAAAAAAGAATCTAGGTACCGAAAGGGCGTTAGTCTAATTCGATTAGCGTAACCAAATCCCCGGATCCAAAATCTCTGATTCGCAGAGGTGAATTAGTTCTCCTGCTAGTTTACCTGGGTTTCTAATCGACCTACTGTCGCGACCCTCTTGAGGTTGTCGGGCTCTCGAGGGCTAATGGGCCGTCCTATCTGGTCGGACGCGGGCCTCTCCCAAGGCCCATTACCCAAATCGCAACGGAGATATGCGTGATCGACTTTCAGTGTGGTCTAGTGACATGTGCTAAGTGTGCATGCCATGGAGTCGCCACCAATCATTTTTTTAGGGTATGATTGGACCACCCAATCGAATAGTTGGGAGTTTCTATTCAATTCTGCGAGAACCAGAGAAATGGTTTCGGGGACTTAGTTACACCAACTGTCAGAGTTGACGCCCTTTCGGTACTTTCTAGCCTGAGATTCATGCGGATGAGTAAGGTATGAACCATAAATCTAGAAATTCATGTAGATAGGAGTGATTATCCTAGCAATCACAATCAGTAATAAAATGCCCAACTCAAGGAATCTAGATATGCAAATAAATCACATGGCATTCCTAGTAAGGTCCTATTTATCAATCACAGCTCAAGAATAATTTAGCTGTCTTAGCCATTCTACACACGATCTAACCTAAGAAAAGCATTAGGAAGCATCGAAGGAGTTCGAGAGTACTCACATGGGGTTTGCCGTGCCCTGGTTTGGTCTTGGACGAGCTATCGAGCTCATGCCGACCCGATTATATTTGGGGATCCACTCGGCGTTTTACACCATGAAATCATGTGAAACAAAAACGAAAATATTCAGCAAGGGGCATTTATTGTAGATGGTGGTCGATCTAATTGGACGTCAAGACTAAAAAAGATGTAGAAATTTACAAATTAAAATACTCGAATGACATTTTTTTGCTAAATTCAACTCTATGCGTCGTGAAGAAACACATGCAATTGAACTTGTATTTTGACTATTTATGAGTTCAAAATGTAAAAGAAATTAAAATAAAAATATTGACTATTTTTCTATATTTTTACGACAGCGAACGCTATTTTTCTTCATTTTTCATGTATTTTTCTATTTTTGGAAAATATTAAAAAATATTAAAAAATATGAAAAATTATTTTTTTTTATCAAAAATGGTTCCTTTAGCTTGGTCAAGGCTACCAAAGATGATTTTTTAATTTTTTTAACTTTTTATAGATTTTTTATGAATTTTTTAAAAATAAACTATGAAAGACTGATAAAAAATCAAGTGTCAACACCTACCCCAAACGATTAGTGGCAACTCCTCATTTGTTCTATTTTTTTCGTGTTGCGATTCGGTAGGGTTTGGGAGGGTCCGCATTAGATTAGTTCTCGATAACTTGCTTGATAATCCGATTAACCATTTTTTTTAGGTCGCGACAGTTGCCTTGCCCTCAAATTTTCGGTGAGGATTTATAACACGTAGGACTATATGTTAGCAAGAGGAATTTATGATAAATTAGAGCTTAGGGATGATTAGTGGGGTGTTTAGTGTGGAATTGTGCTGAACCGGCTCTGTTCGGTTGGAGTTCTGTGTGAATCGGTTCTTTTTAGGGCTGTTCTTAGTGTCGCCATACTTCTAATGCATCGTTGAGGCATGCTAGAGTGTGAATTGAGGTGTTAGTGAGAGGTGCGATGGGTGGAATTGAGTTATGGAGAGTTAAATCGATTGAATCGGCGAATTGTTTCTAAACTGAATTGCTACCCTGTTTTGGACAGCGGCGATTTGGTTTGGAGCCGGACTTGACGAAGGGAATTTGGTGATAAATCGCTAGTGTGAACCAAGGTGAGTGACCCCTAAACCTTTACTAGGACGTTTGGACGCGACTAGATGTTTTCCAGTGAGAAATCGTTGAATTGAATGACTTTTATTGCTCGATTGGTTGAAAGCCGAAGTGCTTCGATGAGGAATGAGCTGTGAGGACTAATTGGCCATGGAATCGTGTACTTGAGATTGAATTGATGATGAACTTGATAGTATTTTTGCTTGCCTATGTGGAGGTGTGATTCCCAATTGCTTTTAAATTGTTTTACGACAAAGTACGTTTGTTTCCATTTGGCAAGAAATTGGATTGTGTTCTAATTCCTAAGAATTCCTCGATGTGGAAATGTGACTAATTGTTTATCATGATGATATGTCACTGTAATCATTAAGGAGATGGGCTATTGAGCCGTGAGAACGCCTAACTGGTGATACCCTGATGCGCCTAGATGATCCGGGGTTGCATGATGAGGAATACCCTGATGCGCCTAAGATGACGCGGGTTTATTGATTGGGATAGCCTGAGGCGTCTGAACGCGGGCTAGTCTCTGGAAGTTTGAATATGGAAGTGAATTATTTTGATTCTTGTGATGAGGAAATTTTGTACGCTAGTACGAAGCTTGGTTACTTGATACCATGTTACTCTAATTGAAATGCTTATTTTACCATGATTTGATGCTTGAGAGAATGCCATGCCTTGCTTGTTTAGTAACTGCATATTGCTATGTTTGCTTTGGTTCGGTGGAACTAATGGCCTAATTTAGGATTAGGATAGCTCACTGAGACATAAGTCTCACTCCGTCGTTGGAACTTTCCTTTTCAGATCCTAAACCTTGAAGATGCTACCTATACGCTTGGGAGATCTGAAAGAGATGACGGCCTATTTTGAAGAGTTTTTTTATGGTAGGGGTACCGTCTATGTTAGAAAAAGTACTGTTGTTTGGGTCGATGAGCCAGGAGAACCAAGTAAACCACACCGTTTCGAAGCTTGGTTCTGTAGGGTTAATGAACTTTTGTTTGAGCAGCTGAAGCCCCACGAGGTTCTTAGAGGTGTTGTGCCCTCTTGGTGTCATCTCTCATGTGACGAGATTGAGGTTGAGACGTTAGTGGTAGGATCGAGGAATGTTCCAAAGGGAGAACCGGCCAGAGAAGTAAGCATCGAAGTAATCGAGATTTCGAATTCTGAGGATGATATGGAAGAAGATACAGTGGAGGTACGATCGGAGTCCTTTTCAGAGTATGACCCCGAAGAAGATTTGAACCGAGCTAGAGATAGTAGCACCACTTAATGGGTTTAGGTGCCATAGGACTTCTGAGTTGTCTTTTGGGAGGTAGTGGCTCTTTTGGGGGGCTTGGTGTTGCTTTTTGTGCCCTTTTACCGACTCAACCCTAGGTTACGATCTTAGTTACCCCTAACCCTCTCTTTTGTATAAACTGGCTTTCTGGTATGTATGTATCTTTTGTTATCTCGTTCCTCATTCTTGGTTGTGTTCTCGGAGGTGTGTAGCTTTTCCTTAATTCTTCCGCATGCGTGTCACATTTCATTAGGCCGTTAAGAAGAGTATACTGGGCTAATATAGCGGCGTTGGCGTCGTGACGTACTCGCATGGTGAGCGGGGCGTTACATCACGGTTGAAGTGGTATCAGAGCAAGGTCAGCTCAATCCAAGTCCATTGAGGATGGGAGTAATAAGGAGTAATGAGATTCGGGATGACTGAATAGTGAGACCGTAGTGGGGATTCGTTATAGTTAGGTGAGAAATGCATGGCACATGAGTTGGCGCATGTGATTGGCATTATAAATATGGTGTAGTCATGATGACTAGATAGTGACCAAGCTTTGTACTTAGCGTGTGAATCGTTTGTGAATGCTTACTTGATGGAATGTTGAGTATTTTTGCTTGAGCTTGAAGTATGATTGTACATTCCTAATTGCGGTGCTCTTGAGAATGACTAGGTGAATGGTTGTCTTATTGTGAGTATTGTTTCGTAGTGTAGTATGGAACCCCTAGGCTTGTGTAGCTGAGCTAAGTCTTTAATTCTGTGGTGGAATTATAGTGGTCCAAGCAGTATAAAATGAGCGATCAACCTGTCAGACGCAGAAGACCTAGAGGTAGAGCTTCTAGTTTGAGACCACATGTAGTCGAGAATCCTGGAATGGGTGATGTATTGAGAGCTTTAGAACGAATTGGAAACTTGATAAATAGGTGTCGCGACCCTCTTGAGGTTGTCGGGCTCTCGAGGGCTAATGGGCAGTCCTGTCTGGTCGGACGCGGGCCTCTCCCAAGGCACATTACCCAAATCGCAACGGAGGTATGCGTGATCGACTTTCAGTGTGGTCTAGTGACATGTGCTAAGTGTGCATGCCATGGAGTCGCCACCAATCATTTTTTTAGGGTATGATTGGATCACCCAATCGAATAGTTGGGAGTTTCTATTCAATTCTGCGAGAACCAGAGAAATGGTTTCGGGGACTTAGTTACGCCAACCGTTAGAGTTGACGCCCTTTTGGTACCTAAGTTGACTGAATTTTCTAGCTTGAGATTCATGCGGATGAGTAAGGTATGAACCATAAATCTAGAATTTCATGTAGATAGGAGTGATTATCCTAGCAATCACAATCAGTAACAAAATGCGCAACTCAAGGAATCTAGATATGCAAATAAATCACATTGCATTCCTAGTAATGCCCTATTTATCAATCACAGCTCAAGAATGATTTAGCTATCCTGGCCGTTCTACACTCGATCTAACCTAAGAAAAGCATTAGGAAGCATCGCAGGAGTTCGAGAGTACTCACATGGGGTTCGCCGTGCCCTGGTTTGGTCTTGGACGAGCTATCGAGCTCATGCCGACCCGATTATATTTGGGGATCCACTCGGCGTTTTACACCATGAAATCATGTGAAACAAAAACGAAAATATTCAGCAAGGGGAATTTATTGTAGATGGTGGTCGATCTAATTGGACGTCAAGACTAAAAAATATGTAGAAATTTACAAATTAAAATACTCGAATGACATTTTTTTGCCAAATTCAACTCTATGCGTCGTGAAGAAACACATGCAATTGAACTTGAATTTTGACTATTTATGAGTTCAAAATGAAAAGGAAATTAAAATAAAAATATTGACTATTTTTCTATATTTTTACGACATCGAACGCTATTTTTCTTCATTTTTCATGTATTTTTCTATTTTTGGAAAATATTAAAAAATATGAAAAATTATTTTTTTTATCAAAAATGGTTCCTTTAGCTTGGTCAAGGCTACCAAAGATGATTTTTTAATTTTTTTAACTTTTTCTAGATTTTTTATGAATTTTTAAAAAATAAACTATGAAAGACTGATAAAAAATCAGGTGTCAACAATAGGCAAGCTTAGGATAGAGATTCAGCTATTACTCAGGCTGTAGGAGCTGCCTTGGCTACCGTAAATGCAACGACTGGTAATAATGTGGGAAGCGGAGTTAATGCCAGCATTGGCCAGGGCGTTGAAGCTAGTAATGCTCGAGCTAATGAAACTTGGTCAGGGAGTGGAAGCAGGTAATACGTCAGGCAGTAATATTACACCTAGAGATATGGGTCAATTAGTTGAGCAGTTTGGGAAGTTGAGGCCACTCCAATTTAATGGGACTTGCAATCCCGAGTTGGCACCTAGGTGGATAGAAAAACTCGAGAAGACCCTTGGAGTCTTAAAATGTAATGATGAGGAAAAAGTGCTTTTGGCGGTTTACCAACGGGAGGGTACCGCGAATGACTGGTGGAATGCTACGAAAGATGGAATATTTCCTGAGGATACTACTCTGAATTGGATTGCTTTTATTGCTGCTTTCAATGACAAGTATTTCTCAGAGACTGCGCGAGAAAGCAAACTAGTGGAATTTCAGAATTTACGTCAGGGGCACATTGTCACGCCCCACGCCCTCCGGTGGTACGTGAGCGCGACAACCACCTGAAACCAAAAACTCTCGAAGTCCCAGGATATTACTGTCGAGAGATAAAATACGAGAGCTAGCATGCGGAAGCAGAAGTATAACTCCTTCTAACAAAAGTAATGGGGAACCTGGATAGCAAGACAATAACCAAATATGACCACATTACTTCCAAAAGGCGTTCATACAAAAGCGCAGGTCACCTAGACCGGCGAGATGATCGGGTAGAAAGCCAGTACAACAACTACATAAGTACATCTCCCATAAGACAACACTGAGATCGTCCAAAGGATACTACCCAGCCTAGCAGCACCTCATAAGTCGTAGCACTGGAATCAACGGTCGCCTCGGTATCCTTTGAAGGCACATACTCAGAATGGACCTCGATAGAATCCTCCAGGGTGACATCTTCAGGTCGCTCCACCAAGTCGCCCTCAGAGGCCTCTATCTCAATCACCTCAATGGTATCCTCATGAGTCGGGGTCTTCTCAGGTACATTAGTCGAACCCGCCACTGAACCATCCACTTCTATAGAATTCCCGAGAGGGATGACACCAGCTGGGAACTACCCTACGAGGTACATCAACTGGCCTAAGTGGCCCAGTAGTCACCCCACCTACGCGTCGAAACCAGGACTCAAACCTATGATGCACCTGCTTGGTAACAGCCTCATCTACCCAGACCACTATGGTCTTTCATACATAAACATTTCCCCGTCCGTTAGGGAACTCCTTCCAAAAAGCAGTCATCTCCTTCGAGTCTCCATATCTGATAGGTAGCATCCCTATGGTCTAGGATCTGAAAAAGAGGTGGTCCCACGATGGGATGAGATCGAAATCCCAATAAAAGAGGCCATAACCCCAAGTTAGGCCGACCGTACACTCATGCAAACAATCATTCACAACAAAAGGACAACGACAATCACAAAAAGCATCAAATAGTCACAAATAGTACACAGAAGCAAACAAGCCTCAAACTTGTAATTGTGCCAACGAATAACTTCACATGAGTCAAGTATGCGATTCAAGTCAAACCGCTCCATACTTCCTTTCAAACTTGCATTCTTTTCTCACCCGCGTTTGTAACGCATCAGGCTCAGTCCGCGTATTTACGCCTCAGACCAACTTACTGACAAACCCGCGTAAACGCATCAGGTTCTTAGTCTCAACTTAGGCCAGTGTCGACACAACTCAATACCAGTCCCGCGTCACTCATCGCATCAGGACCTTGGCCATTTCAAACCCCGCGTCACTTGGCGCATCAGGGTGCCACAACTCTCAAGCATGCCAGAACCAATCTCACGACAGACTTCATGATCGAATATAGTTCATGCATCGAACTAATGATTTATAGTATGCGAGACAATAAATCTCTACCATCCAAAGTGGCATTCAAGTCATAGCACAGGCATATGTCCGACACTCAAGTCCTCATCATCACACAAGAATCTACTATGAGCAATCACATTATATTGCGACAAATTAACAAAATTATCATCTGAAATGCCCAATCGGGTCCAATCTTCCTAACTAGAGTTTAGGAACCCCTTTACCTCACTCTCGAATTAACGAAATTGCTCCCCGAAGTCCTCAATCAAATCAGCCTCAAGTGTTCCAGAATGGCAGCAGCGCACCTAAGATAATTTCCATCACTTCATCAAATTTTCTACGCCGACCCACCAAATTACTTAGTATAAGCCCTAAGGACATAACCATGGACAATCCAACACGTCACTACGAAGGAAATTGGGCAAAATTCCTACTCCAACAGCCCCTAAATGCTCGGCCAGAACAGAACCGAACAGGGCAGGCTTCGGTTATGTTCTGTCCTTCCTAAAAACAGCCCACAATATACACATTAACCTCCCATTCAACATCAATCTACACATTAGCAGCTCACTCCACATGTAAGGAAGCCTCACTGAAAATTTCAGACGATGGCGATGATAAAAGGTCCTCAAGTGGCGTTGGTTTTCCCCAGTTCCTCAACCGGCAGAATCTGGCCTCTCATTCACAGCAGTAAAAGAACATGGAAACCTTATCAATTTCGGCCCATCTTTTTACCACAGATTCATATACAAGTCTAATAAGTGTCCACAAAAAATTGAACAGGAAACTCCAAGATTTCGAGGTCCTATGGGGTCAAAACCGTGGCCAACCTCAGACTGTAGCGTTTTCTGTCGACCGGCGGGGAAAAGCTTGGCCGAAGCTGTTCGGTGGTCCAAATGCCGAGCTTCCACTTCGAGGAGTTCGGCAAGACGATGAGGAAGGTTGTGGTGGCAAGCGCGATGGCTAGTAGTCGCCGGTGGTGGAGCTGGACGTCGGCGAAGAGGGCGAGCAGGGCTAGTCGGGTGCTAGGAGCTCACGGCCGAAAAGGAAAAGAAAAAGGGGAAGAAGAAGAAGAGGAGAAGGGCCACGTGAGGGTGGGTAATCTGCAGATGAGGGAGCTGGAAATTTAGTCCACTTACTTGAGTCAACCTTGTGGAATGGTAGGTTAAAAGGCAACAATAAATGCTAAGTGCCTAATCCTTAGACACTTGTCCTCTAGTCCATCAAGAAGTAATCCAAGGGCTGCCTATCCATCACATTTTCGACAAGTATGGGGTGTGGGGGAAAGACCAAAATGCCCTTGTCCATTGCTAAAAAGAAGGCCAAAGCTTGAGGGAAAAATGGTAATTTTTACCCCCGATGTCCGGAACATCGGTTTTTCCAATTCGAATTTTCTTCGATGAGGCAGCGTCCAATCCAAATAAAGCATTTGAATTCTTGATTCTCCATTTTCAAATTTCGAGACTCGTTTTTGATTCATTTCTCTATTGAATGCGATTCCAGCCTATCTCGAACCGACGGGCGGCTTTTGCAGACGTTACGCGTATCGACTCTGTGACTTGTATCACACTTAGGGCTCGTCAGTTCGTGGCGACTTTGGTTGTCGTGTAATTGCAAGGGTCTATCACTAGTTCTGGCGGTCTCGATCGTCATCGTTCGATTTAGGAAAAATTTGCAAATTATGAATTGGTTGAGCGGCATCACCTACGCTCCAATCGCATAACGCTAGCAATGGATTCCTTAATCATTCTTAGATCGGCCTTTCATGGTGCTAAATGTTCCCTCGACATTCCTTATGGTCAAAGTGCCATTCATATTCGAGTTTCCTAGGTCCACGTACCTTGTCTCGCGTTATCCTTTCTCCTTTGGTCAGTTAACTAGAGATTGATCAGATCCGAGCGAAATATGACTGAAATACATCGTTAGATATATTCTCATTGATTAGTCTCAAAATGACAGGAAATCAGAATGTCACACACATGACAGTGGATCAATACGAAGCCGAATTTGCCAGATTGTCAAGGTACGCGCCACGGTATGTTGAGGATCCGTTAGAGAAGGCGTGGAGATTTCGAGTGGATTACAGCCCGAACTTTGCAGCCAATTGGTGATCCTGAATTTGAGAACGTATAAGGAAATCTACGAGCGAAGTCAAATGATGGAGCGACATATGAGAGAAAGAGCAACTGCGTCCGGATCACGATTCCCTCCTTTTCGAGATAATCGCCAGTTGGGTAAGAGACCAATGACTAATACTGACGCTTTGTTCCGCCCATAAGGAAAAATATCGGGAAGCCATCTCACCAATCCAACTTGAACTGCCATCTTTGTGGGAGGAGACATGGAAGTGGACCTTGCCCGATGAAGACGGGCGCGTGCTTCAAGTGTAATCAGTTGGGCCACCAAATGAGAACCTGTCCTAATCAAGTTCCAAGACCTAGACCCTAGGGACCGCGACCACAGGCAAGACCCCTGGTTGCTGCTCCCCAGAATGAACTGAATCGACCGTTGGCTCAAGGGCGAGTGTATGCTGCGGCACGAGGCGAAGCGAAAAATGTGCCTGGTGTGGTCACATGTATGATTTATTTGTGTGACCAAGCTGTTTATGCATTATTTGATCTTGGAGCTTCACATTCCTTTGTGCCTGCTCAAATTCCTGATATGGTTGATATGGATTTGAAGCCTTTGAATGTGATCATGCATATTACCACTCCGCTAAAAGATAAAGTGATAGTTTCGCTAGGTTGCGCGAATTGTAAGATAGTCATTGATGGTAGGGAGGAAAAGATAAATCTGGATGTACTGCCTATGTTTGACTTTAACGTGATCGTTGGGATAGATTAGCTAAGTAAACAAAGGGCTGTAGTCAATTGTGGTGAAAGGGTAATCCGTTTTTATCCGGATGATCGCCCTAGCTTTGAGTTTAAGGGAAGTCGTGGGGGAACTTCCATTCCTTTGGTTTCGTCACTTGAAGCAACAAAGTTGCTAGATCAGGGATGCCATGCTTATTTGACTGCGGCAGTTGATATGACGGTTGGGGAATCGAAATTAGAAAACATAATGGTGGTATGTGAGTTTTCTTATGTATTTCTCCAAGAATTGCCTGGATTACCACCCGAGCGAGAGATTGAATTTGTGATTGAATTAGCTCTTGGGACGGAGCCAATTTCGAAGGCACCATATAGAATGACGCTATCGGAGTTGAAAGAGGTGAAGGTACAGATGCAGGAATTGCTGGACAAAGGGTTCATTAGGCCGAGTGCGTCGCCATGGAGAGCACCAGTGTTATTTGTGAGGAAAAAGGATGGATCCTTACGTTTATGTATTGATTACCGACAATTGAACCAAGTGACCATTAAGAACAAGTATCCATTACCGAGGATTGATGATCTATTTGATCAATTGCAGTGAGCTTCGGTATTCTCTAAGATAGACTTGAGAACGGGATACCATCAGTTGAGAATCAAGAAAGAGGATATTCTGAAGACGGCTTTCAAGACGAGATACAAGCACTATGAGTTTACGGTGATGCCTTTGGGTTGACAAATGCTCCAGCGGCATTCATGGACATGATGCATCGGGTGTTTAGGGAATATCTTGACCATTTTGTCATTGTCTTTATTGATGATATCCTAATCTATTCAAGGAGTAATGAGGAGCATGAAAGGCATTTGAGAACCGTTTTGCGGACTTTGAGGGAACACTCGCTTTACGCTAAGTTTAGTAAGTGCGAGTTTTGGTTGAATAAAATAGCATTTCTCAGACATGTGATATCTGGAGAAGGAATCTCCTTAGACCCTACGAAGATTGAGGCGGTGACCAAGTGGCCTAGACCTACGACCGTTACGGAAGTTCGGAGTTTTCTGGGATTGGCCGGTTATTATAGACGCTTCGTAGAAAAGTTTTCGCCTATAGCTATGCCATTGACGCAGTTAACTAAGAAGCTTACGAAGTTCGAATGGACGGATAAAAACGAAATGAGTTTTCGAGAGCTAAAGCATCGTTTGACAACCGCACCTGTACTTACGATACCTTCTGGACCCGGAGGCTTTGAGATTTACAGTGATGCTTCGCTAAAAGGATTGGGATGTGTGTTAATGCAACACAAAAGGGTAGTCGCTTATGCTTCGAGGCAATTGAGACCCCACGAGTTAAATTATCCGACACATGACTTGGAGTTAGCTGCTATTGTCTTCACTTTAAAAATTTGGAGGCATTATTTATGTGGCAAAAGGTTTCAAATTTATACGGACCACCAAAGTTTGAAGTATTTATTTTCCCTGAAGGAATTGAATATGAGACAGCATCGATGGATGGAGTTGCTTAAGGACTACGATTGCGATATTTTGTACCATCTTGGGAATGCGAATAGAGTTGCTCATGCCCTTAGTCGGAAATCTAGCCTTACGTACTTAATGGTTAGAGGATGGTCAATGCTGGAAGGATTAAGGGACTCTGAGTTCAAGTTGGAGGTGAGCCAGCTGTCGAGCTTGATAGCAACCTTGAGGATCGAACCATAAATCCAAGAAAGGATAAAAGTCCCGCAGTCTACGGATCTAGAAATTCAGAAAATTCTTGGTATGGATGCGGCGAAGAGGAAAGCCGAATTCCAAGTATCTGAGGAAGGAATTCTGAGGTTTCGTGGACGCCTTTGCATGCCCAATGATGAGGCGCTTAAAGAAAGAATATTGTCTGAAGCTCATCAAAGTAATTACAGTATCCACCTAAGTAGCACGAAGATGTATCAGAACTTACGTCAGCATTACTAGTGGAGGGGTATGAAAGTAGACATGGCTAAGCATGTGGCAAAGTGTCTGACGTGCCTGCAAGTGAAAGCTCAGCATTGTAGGCCTGGAGGATTGTTACAACCTTTGGAAATTCTGGAGTGAAAATGGGAGCACGTAACAATGGATTTTGTTATAGGATTACCGCGGAGTCAGAGAGGACATGACTCGATTTGGGTAGTGGTAGACAGATTGACCAAGTTTGCGCACTTTATTCTTGTGAGAAAGGACTTCGAAATGGATAAATACGCCGAATTGTATATGCATCACATTGTGCGACTGTATGGAGTGCCTATAACGATTACGTCGGATCAAGATCCTAGGTTTACCGTAAATTTTTGAAAGACTTTTCAGGATGCCTTGGGAACCAGATTGTAGTTTAGTACGGCGTATCATCTACAAACAGACGGACAATCGGAGAGGACGATTCAGACGCTCGAGGATATGTTGCGAGCGTGTGTTATAGATTTTAAAGGCGGATGGGAAGATCATTTGCACTTGGTAGAGTTCGCGTACAATAATAGTTATCAACAAAGTATTGGAATGGCTCCTTTTGAAGCACTTTATGGTAAAGCCTGCAGAACCCCTTTGGTAGAACAGTCAGTTGAGGTAGTGAAAGTGATCAGAGATAGGTTGAAAACAGCACAGAGTCGCCAGAAAAGTTATGCCGATAAGCGACGTAATCCCTTAGAATTTCAAGTTCGTGATCATGTTTTGCTCAAGGTGTCTCCAATGCGAGGCTTATCTCGATTCGGAAAGAAATGGAAATTAAGTCCGAGATATGTCGGCCCCTTCGAAATTTTGGAACTGATTGGGACCTTGGCTTATAGACTTGCCCTACCACCGAGTTTGTCTCAGGTACACAATGTGTTTCATGAGTCGATGCTAAGGAAGTATTAGCCAGACCCGACGCTTGTCTTGGATTATGAAACCATAGAAGTGGACGATAAGGTTTCGTATGTGGAAAAGCCGATCATGATTGAAGATCGAAAGGAGCAAGTTTTGAGGACTAAAATGATTCTGCTGATCAAAGTAGTTTGGGAGAACGAAGAAGCAATGAGGCGCCAATACCCCCATTTGTTTGATTAGCTGGATTGTAGAAAATTTCGAGGATGAAATTTTTTGTAAGGGGTAAGAGTTGTGACATTTTTGATTTTCTGTCATTCCGAGACCTTTGACTGTAAGATATCTATCGAAGTATTTCAGTTGTATATCGCTCGGATTTAATCAATCTCGAGTCGGCTAACCAAAGGGGAAAGGCTAACGCGAGACGAGATACATAGACCTAAGAAACTCGATTAGAAAACGGCGTTTTGACCATAAGGATTGTCGACGAAACATTTAGAGCCGAGGCCGATCTGAGAATGATTAAGGAATCCGTTGCTAGTGTTATACGATTGGGACGCGGGTGATACCGCTTAACCAATGTATGATTTGCAAAATTTTTCTAAATCGATTTGTGACGATCGTGGCCGTCAGGGCTAGTAATAGACCCTTGCGATTACATGACAACCAAAATTGCCGTCGCTTGAGTTATGCTAAGTATGATGAGAATTACAGAGTCGATACGCGTAACGTCCGCAAAAGTCACCCGTTAGTTTGAGATAAATTGAAATTACGGACTACGGAAAATAGATCACAAAATGGGATTTCGGAATTGGATAATGGAAATGAGGAATTCCAACAATTAACTTGGATTGGACTTGCCTAATCGAGGATGAAAATTAGCGAAAAAATGAAATTTTAGATGAAAGGTGTGAAAAGACCATTTTGCCCTGGGGAGTTAGTCTTGTCTTAACAATTTGAAGAGGCCATTTTAGTCCTTTGAGTGCCCCTTGGAGTTGCCGAAAAGTGTGAGGGCAAATTGAGAAGAAAAATGTGGATATTATACATAAATGGACAAGTTTCGTCAATTGGGTTAATGTCATTAATTATCCACTAACTTAACTCTTCTATAAGCTTAACTAGGGTTGAATGAAGATGGGTTTCATTTGCATTTTTCCCTCAAAAATTTCGTGGACAGCTCCTTCCCTCCCGTCCTTCCTGCGTTTTCTCTGCATGAACAAAAGTTGTTCTGTTCAACCAGCCCTGTTCGCCGGAGTCGCCGCTCTCGACTGCCACTTCTGGCGACTCTCCGACCTCATGCCGACCAACAACTCCTAGCCTTGCCAATTGCCGACCATCTCTAAGTGGAAGCTCGGCATTTGGTCACCCGTAGAGCTCCGGCCAGCCAATCTTCCGAGAGCCGACAGATTTCCTCGTAACTAAGGGTAAGCCTCCATTTAGCTTCCATAGGACCTCGAATCGCTTCAAATTTTCGGTGGTATTTTGTAGACATGTAGTACGCTTGTATTCTGAGTTGAGGTATCAAGTTGAGTGGAATTTGATGGAGTTTTGATGTTGGAATGGTGTTGATTCTGCAAGTAGAATTCTGACAGGCGGTAGGATTTGAGGAACCGGGGCTGTTCGTGGACTTTTCGACGACTCCTTGCCCTCAAATTTTCGGTGAGGCTTTATAACATGTAGGACTATATGTTAGCAAGAGGAATTTGTGATAAATTGGAGCTTAGGGATGATTAGTGGGGTGTTTAGCGTGGAATTGTGCTGAACCGGCTCTGTTCGGTTAGAGTTCTGTGTGAACCGATTCTGTTTAGGGCTGTTCTTGGTGTCTCCATGCTTTAATCCATCGTTGAGGCATGTTAGAGTGTGAATTGAGGTGTTAGTGAGGGGTACGACGGGTGGAATTGAATTGGTGAATTGTTATTGAACTGAATTGCTGCCTTGTTTTGGACAGCGGCGATTTGATTTGGAGCCGAGCTTGACGAAGGGAATTTGGTGATAAATTGCTAGTGTGAACCAAGGTGAGTGACCCCTAAACCTTTACTAGGACGTTTGGACGCGACTGGATTTTTTCAGTGAGAAATCGTTGAATTGAATGACTTTTATTGCTCGATTGGTTGAAAGCCGAAGTGCTTCGATGAGGAATGAGCCATGAGGACTAATTGGCCATGGAATCGTGTACTTGAGATTGAATTGATGATGTACTTGATAAGGTGTTTTGCTTGCCTGTGTGGGGGTGTGATTCCCAATTGCTTTTAAATTGTTTTACGACAAAGTACGTTTGTTTTCTTTTGGCAAGAAATTGGATTGTGTTCTAATGCCTAAGAATTCCTCGATGTGGAAATGTGACTAATTGTTTATCATGATGATATGTGACTGGAATTATTGAGAAGATGGGCTATTGTGCCGTGAGAAGGCCTGACTGGTGATACCCTGATAAGCCTAGATGACACGGGGTTGTAAGATAAGGAGTACCCTGATGCGCCTAAGATGATGCAATTTATTGATTGGGATAGCCTGAAGAGTCTGAACGCGGGCTAGTCTCTGGAAGTTTGAAAATAGAAGTGAATTATTTTGATTCTTGTGACGAGGAAATTTTGTAGGCTAGTACGAAGCTTGGTTACTTGATACCATGTTACTCTAATTGAAATGCTCATTTTACCATGATTTAATGCTTGAGAGAATGCCATGCCTTGCTTGTTTAGTAACTGCATATTGCTATGTTTGCTTTGGTTCGGTGGGACTAATGGCCTAATCTAGGATTAGGATAGCTCGCTGAGACGTAAGTTTAACTCCGTCGTGGGAATTTTCCTTTTCAGAACCTAAACCCTGAAGATGCTGGCTATACGCTTGGTAGATCCGAAAGAGATGACGGCCTATTTTGAAGAGTTTTCTGATGGTAGGGATACCGTTTATGTTAGAAAAAGTACTATTGTTTGGGTCGATGAGCCAGGAGAACCAAGTAAACGACATCGTTTCGAAGCTTAGTTCCGTAGGATTAATGAAGTTTTGTCTGAGCAGCTGAAGCCCCACGAGGTTCCTAGAGGTGTCATGCCCTCTTGGTGTCATCCCTTACGTGACAAGATTGAGGTGGAGACCTTAGTGGTAGGATCAATGAATGTTCTAGAGGGAGAACCGGCCGGAGAAGCAAGTATCGAAGTAATCGAGATTTCGGATTCTGAAGATGATATGGAAGAAGATACAGTGGACGTATGATCGGAGACCTTTTCAGAGTATGACCCCGAAAAAGATTGAATCGAGCTGGAGATAGTAGCACCACTTAGTGGGTTTAGGTGCCATAGGACTTCTGAGTTGTCTTTTGGGAGGTGGTTGCTCTTTTGGTGGGCTTGGTGTTGTCTTTTGTGCCCTCTTACTGACTTGACCCTAGGTTACGATGTTAGTTACCCCTAACCCTCTCTTTTTTATAAACTGGCTTTCTGGTTTGTATGTATCTTTTGTTATCTCGTTCCTCATTCTTGGTTCTGTTCTCAGAGGTGTGCAGCTTTCCTTAATTCTTCCGCATGCGTGTTATGACATTCTGAATTTCTACCCCTCGAGGCTTAAGATATGAAATGGAAACTCGAATTGGCAAATGGAAATGAAGAATTTCAAAATTGGAAAAGGATTTGACGTCGCCTTGCCAATGGTCATCCAAAATGAGAAAAAAACAAAATTTTGGACGAAATGTGTGAAATGACCATTTTGCCCTTGGAGGGTTAACCTTGCCTAATTGAATTGAGAATGATACTTTAGTCATTTGACATTTCCTTCTTCCCCAAGGAGGCTGCCGAAATTGAGAGGGGCAAAAGAGTCATTGGAGCTTGGATATTATTGATTTAAGGACAAGTGTCAACCTTTGGGTGAAGTTAATTAATTATCCACTAAGCTAAACCTTCTAGAATTTTGACCAAAGTTGAATGGAGCTTCATATCATCTGCCATCTCCTCAGAATTTCGTGGACCACCCTCTTCTTCCTCTTCATTTTGTGTTTTTCCTCCAACAGCAAAAAATTGCTCGGTCGACTAGTTCTGCCTGTTCCGTTCGGTCTGTACGAGCGCCTTCTCCAGTGATTGTTTGGCCGGCCACCGACCACCACAGCGGAGAATTGGACTTGAGAAACTTGACATACTCTGATGCGTAGAGACGCGGGGTTGAAAGTGGCCAATGTCCTGATGCGTGAGACGCGGGACGAGAATCGATATGTGTCGACACAGGCCGGAGATAATATTGAAAACCTGATGCGTTTTACGCGGGTTTATTAAATGAGTTGGTCTGATGCGTAAGTACGCGGACCTAGCCTGAGGTGTTCCACACGCAGGCTTGAACCAAATGAAGGTCGAAAAGGAAGGGAGGCGTGACTTTGTTTTGTGATGTGAACTTGTCTTAATTGGTGGGATATGATGCCATGGTTTTATAAATGATGTTTGTTGATATTCTCATAGTTTTTATGGTTGTTACATACATCACATTATTGTTGTATGTTGTGTTATGTTGCATTCACTGAGTGTACTATCAGTCTAACCTAGGGTTAGGACTTTTCTTACTGAGATGTAGATCTCACCCAGTAGTGGGACCCTATTTTTTCGGACCCTAAGAACTGAAGATGCTGTCGATCCTCTTGGGTGAACCCCAGGAGGTGTCTAGATTTGTTGAGGAGTTTCCTGACGGCCGTGGTATAGTATATATTAGAAGAACTACAGTAGTTTGGGTGGACGAGCCAGGAGCGCCAGATAAACCCCATAGGTTTGAGTCATGGTATCGTAAAGAAGGTGAAGGTATGTCTGAGCAGTTGAGACCCCAGGACGTACCTAGAAGAGCTGTACCCTCTTGGTGCCACCCGACCCGAGAGGAAATAGAAATAGAGACCTCTACCGTGGGATTGAGGAACATACCTGAAGGAGAACCTGTGGGCGAGGCAAGCATTGAAGTGATCGAGATTTCAGATTCCGAGGACGATATGTAAGAGGATTCCATTGAGGTGTCAATGGAGTCTTTCTCGGACTACGATGCAGCTGAGGACCTGGAGCAAGCTGATGATACGAGTACTACTTAGGACTTTTGTGGCCGTCCTACTTTTGGGAGCGTCTTTTGGATGAGTTGGTCCAGTGGTGGGGCTTAGTGGTTTCCTTTTGTCTGCCCTTTTGTTGTCCCGGCCTATGCTTTTGAAAGAGAGTTCTTGGTCCCTTATGTACAGACTTATCTTTTCATTGTATAAAGGTTTCCTGCTTCCCCGTATCTCATTCTTTGTTGTAAATATAAGTGGATGGTATTCGGATGGGTTTTATTTTCTTTTGTCTTCCGCGTGCGAGTCTCATTTCATTTGGCCGTATTAGAGAGTGTCCTGGGACAGGTCTTATGGCAGTCTGCGGATGTACGTGTTTGCAAGGAAAGCGGGACGTGACATCCTAGTTGAAGTGGTATCAGAGCGAGGTCAACTCGATCCAAGTTGATTGAGGATTGGAGTAATAAGGAGGAATGAGATTCGGGGTGACTGGGTAGCAAGACCGTAGGAAGGGTTAGCTAGAGTAAGTTAAGTAATGCATGGCATATGAGTGGCACATGTGTTTGGCATCATGAAAGTGGCATTATTATGATGAGTGAATGCAACCAAGCTTTGTACTGATCATGTGCATTGATCGTGAATGCTTGCCTTGTGAAGCATTGTGCATTTCATTTGAGCTGGTAGCACAATTCTATATTCTAAATCGTTATGCTCTTGAAATTGTCTGGGAATGGTTGCTTGAAGTGGATGCTGACAGTTGTGTTGCATGGAACCATTAGATTGGAATGGTTGATCTAAGTCTTTAATTCCGTGGTGGAATTATAATGGTGCAGGGAGTATAAGTATGAGTGATCGACCTGTTAGACGTAGAAGACCCAGTGCTAGGGCTTCTAGTTCGGGGCTACCTGCGGCGAAGAATCCGGAATGGGAGATGTGTTGAGGGCCTTGGAACGGATTGGTAATCTGATAGATAGACAGGTTTAGGATAGAGATGCTGCTATAACCCAAGCAGTGGGCGCGGCCTTGACTGCAGTGAATGCAATGACGGGTACCAATGCAGAGGGCGGAGGTAGTGGTAGCAGTGGCCAAGGCGCTGGAACTAGTAATGCGCAAGCTAATGTAAATGCTGGCCAAAATGTGGGAGTTGGCAATATGCTAGGTAATGTTATTGCACCTCGAGATATAGGGCAATTAGTGGAACAGTTTGTGAAGTTGAGGACACCTCAGTTTAATGGAACTAATGACTCAGAGTTGATGTATCTAGCAATATCTCCTAGAGGGGGGTGAATAGGAGATTCTGAACAAAATTGAAATTTCTTGCGGAATGAATAAAGTTTAGTGTATGATTAGAAACAAGAATCGTATAACAGTGTGCAGAAAATCTAAACGCAAGGGTAAGAGTTTAGAGAATATTGCACACGATATTTATAGTGGTTCGGCTTAAATTAAGCCTACGTCCACTCTCCCACGATGACAGCCGATCGACTGGATTTCACTATGAAGAATCAAGAGGATTACAACCACTCAAGTATTTTGTTTCTCTCTCACACAGATTTTCACAGTGAAGGATTTTGGGTACACAGAATACTCTTTGTATGAAACTCAAATTATGCTTGCACTTTGGATTGTTGTTCGCTCATCTACCTTTAGTCCATCATGATTCTTCTTTTATACTCCCCTGCCTCCGAACTAGCCGTTGGATTCTAGCCAAGGGATCGCTCTTCAATCCTTGATTGGACGTCATCAATCGTGATTGAACGAGACTGTATCTTCAGAAGATATATAGACCGTTAGGTAAGACATTGAACCCTTCTGATTCAATCTCACATACAACTGAATCTACAGCTTCCATAAGTGTGATAAGTTTGAGTTGATTCCCAAGGATATATTCCTTAGAAGATGATATCCCATTATAGAAAGTCTCTTAATTGATTATAGGGGATATTAGGATAATCGAATATCACTTGCCTTGATCGGAAACCTGCCATACGTGGGTTAGATTAGTTGGTACGGAATGGTAATACGGAGATTTGATGTGATCCATCCGTCACTGTTTAGATCGTCAGGGGCACTTCCATCTGACCCTTGGACAGAAGCACTTCCATCTGATCCTTCGTCAGAAGCACTTCTACCTGACCCTACGTCAGAAGCACTTCCATCTGACCTTTCGTCAGAAGTGCTTCCATCTGACCCTTCGTCAGAAGCGCTTACATCTGACCCTTCGTCAAAAGCACTTCCATCTGACCCTTGGTCAGCGCGACAAAATTGGAATCACTCAACCTACTGCTTACACATTCTTCCTGCATCACATTTCATTAAACAATTTCTATTTGAAGGTTTTGTCAGAATCAAAATATAGGAGAATTTCCACAACAATCTCCCCCTTTTTTATGGTGACAAAACTTCTCGAGTTGCAAATTACAAATGAGTGATTAAAGGAAAATTTAACCAGTGATAAAATAAAAGTGAGTAACCATCACATTTGCTCCTGCAGGTAATCAATATTAGAGATCCTGTAATGAAAGTGTTCTCATAGGAGAGCATGATCAGAGTAAGATTGTCCTGCAAAAAGTAAGTTAGGTCTTCTCCTATTTTCTTCTAAATTGAAATATAATTAGGGGTAATCTAATGAGACTGCATAAAAGTACTGCATAAAGGTAAATTCAACTTCTCCCCCTTTTTGTCAACATCAGAAAGAAATTTGTATAAAAGGTCCTTAAGAAAATAACGCGTCCTATAAGAATAGAAAATGAAATAAGAGTTTTTAAGAAGAGGGATGTTCTTCAGGCTCATTATCAGCCTCCACTCGGGAAGGTCCTTCATAGCTTCTTCCTATCATTCCTATCATATGAGCATGGTCTCTCACAGCGTGAGAAGAAGGCAGGTTTGAAGCTGTTCTGTCCGTTCTGACCAGTGTGCATGTAGGCATGTTGGCGATCTCAGCACAAAACATTCTCCCATAGAGATCAATTGACTTTTCCAGCTTAGTCACCTGACTAGTCAAACCCTGCAGCTTCCTATCTGTCTTTTGTTCAAAAGCCTTCATTTTCTGATCAAATCTTGTTTCCATTGCAGCCATTGTCTGAAGAAGAGTATTTTGAAGATTTTCAAAATGCACTTGAAGTTCCATTTGTGGTTCTGAAAGTGCAGGTTCTTGAGTCTCCCCTTCAGTTTGTGCCTTGGTGAAAGCTTGAGAAGCTAGAACTTCAGTGAGAAAAACATATGATGTAACAGGCACAGACTCTTTCTCCCCATGATTTATAGCTCTTTTCCCTTTTGCCTTTGAGCTTGGCACGTAGACTGTTTCCTCATCAATATCCATTGGAATGGACTGTGCACTGGACAATTGATCTTCTCGGGCAATTGCTGAAGCTAGACTTGCAGCATCTTTGTGAATTGTACCCCTGGTGGAAGAGACAGAGTAAGCTCCAATGTCATCTTGTTCTTCCTCCTGTTCTTTTGACGCCAATGTTGCTAGAACTTGTGCTAGCAATTGCTCATGATCACAGTTGACAATTGTGATGTCATACTCTGTGTCATCTTTAATTCGTGCAGCTTGCTCATCATCCCACATTGTGAGGAATTCTTCCTCTGTCAGATCACAAGGATACACAACTTTTTCTTGTGGTTGTATTCCTGTTTCACCTCCTTCTTCTTCACCTCCTTCAGCACTATGATTTTCAGACTCACCATCTTCATCTGATCCACCTCGAGATTGAGTAGCTTCAGAATCATATTCCCATGTTTCTTCCTCACTTGCGTCTGAGTCCTTATCAGCAAGACTGTCTGTTTATTGCCCCTTAACAGCTATGACTTTTCTCTTCTTTGGAGATTTCTGCCTTGACTCTTCCTCGAAGTCCATAATGACTGGTTCATTGTTCTTTGTTTTCCATCCAGCAGGAGTCATCTTGTACCCCATCTTTGTTACCATAGCCTCTCCAGCAGTCATCAGAGGAATTTCCTGCTTGATAAAAGCACCTAGGCCATCAATCTTAAAATAATTGATTATTTTGAAGATCAAGGCGGCATAAGGAAGTTGGCCCTTTGGCTTGAGAGCTTATCTGTACATGTGCAATAGTACTGTATGAGCAAAGGAAATCCTCTGTCCTGTCAAGATTCCCCATAACAGCTTCGCCTCGTACTTTGATATATATGTCTTTGATGCTGCCTTGGGTCTGAGACATTCGATGATCACCTTGTGCATCATGATATGTTTCAAGGGAAAGTCTGTGTAGCAATATGTAACTTTGATTCCCTTGAGAAACTCGATTTGCCAGTCATGAAGCAGAAAGCTTCACCTGCAGTGACATCTAAGGGTTTGAAATCTCCCTTTCTAGTTCCCATGATTGTAGCTAATTCATCAACAGTCATAAAATACTGCTTTCTTTTGATTGTGAAAGCCAGAGAGTTGAAGTTGACAAACTGAAGATTTGAATAGAAGTAAGCTACCAAATCAGGAAAAGTGAAGCCTCTCTTAGTTATAAACTGATCTATCTTCACCTTTTCTAGAAGCTTCCTCAGATAGATGACATTGTTGTCAAAGTACTTTAACTCAAAAACCCTTTGAGGTATAACACCTCTCTGTTTCATTGCTTCATACCTTTATTTGTGAGCCTGATTCTGGAACAAGGGATCAGGAAAGCTTTTATCCAAAATAAAGCCTATATTTTTCACAAAATCATTGAGCAGAATGTCATCATCATCTTCCACCTTTGCCTTCGTGCCGCCAGGTCTAATTAGGGATGGTTTTCGTTTCGAGCTTGTCGCTGCCACTTTCTCCTTTCCTTTTCTAGAGACTGATGCAGGTTTTTCTACAGCAATTGGTTCAACGATTTTCCCAGGCAGGCTAAGAAACTCCAATAGTTCGCCATCACTATCGAAATAGTGAGTGTTCAGCAGTTTTCTAAGTTCGTTATCAAAATCTCCTGCAGCCTTAATCCTATCATACATTGGCTTAATAGAATGAGCCATATATTCTTTTCCTTCAAAGGCAAACAGAGACAGACCTTTTGCCAGGCGAAGAGCTTTTCGCTGTTCGTTGATTTGGGTTTATGTGACTTCCGCGCCACTTGCAGTTGAGGCGGAGAACTTTCTCTTCGACTGAGGCGTCTTCTTCGAGTCAGAGGCTGATTTTAGAGCCATTGATGCTTAGAAAGTTTAAAACTTTGTGTGAAAGAGTGTTGTTTTGAGGAGGAAATCGAGAGCGAGAGATTTCGAACACGGTTTTAGGGTTTTGATTTGAGAGAATTTTGAAAGTGAGAGAACAGAGGCGACGGTTCAGCG
This sequence comes from Rhodomyrtus psidioides, assembly GCA_021437785.1. Classification (NCBI taxonomy): domain Eukaryota; kingdom Viridiplantae; phylum Streptophyta; class Magnoliopsida; order Myrtales; family Myrtaceae; genus Rhodomyrtus; species Rhodomyrtus psidioides. The sequence goes on along the minus strand of JAILYB010000044.1, from coordinate 3,492,997 downwards.
TTTTTATAAAAGAGGCGGTTATTTTTGGAAACAAAAGAGAGATTTTTGATTTTCTAAAGAAAGAAAAAAAAATCTTTTAATAGAACAAATATTCACCGTCAATCAGATATTCTGATATATCTATTTATATGAGGAACTTACCCAAAAAAAAAACTTTTAGTGATAACTGACCTTTCTTTAAAGGAAAGTGTGAATTTCTTCTTACGCGCCTTTTTGACATTCCTTCTGATACTCCTTCTGACGCTCCTTCTGACTCTCATTCTGACGTTCCTTCTGATGCTCCTTCTGACGTTCCTTCTGACTCTCATTCTGACATTCCTTCTGACTCTCCTTCTGACGTTCCTTCGGATGCTCCCTGTTCTAAGGTATACTTAAGAGGGAAGGTTAATGATGGATAATTCATTTCTGATAAAATTAAAACTCTGTTTATCAAGAGGTTTAGTAAAAATATCTGCAAGTTGATTTTTTGTATCAATGTATTGAATGTTAACATCACCGTTCTGAACATGATCACGTATGAAGTGATGCTTGATCTCAATATGCTTTGTTCTTGAGTGAAGTACAGGATTCTTTGTGAGATTTATGGCACTTATTTTGTCACATAGGATTCCCACAGTTGATTCTTCAACACCATAGTCTTTGAGCTGCTGTTTTAGCCAAAGTATTTGAGTGCAGCAACTTCCAAGAGATACGTATTCTGCTTTAGCTGTACTGAGTGCCACTGTATTTTGCTTCTTTGAATACCATGAGACAAGCATGTTTCCCATGAGCTGACAAGTTCCAGATGTACTCTTTCTATCGACTTTGCAACCTGCAAGATCTGCATCTGAATATCCCCTTAGTATAAAATCAGAAGATTTAGAATACCACAAACCATAGTTGGGATAAGTCCCTATGTATTTGATTATTCTCTTGACTGCTGGTAGGTGTGATTCTCTTGGGCTTGACTGAAATCTTGCACATAGGCAGACACTATATAGAATGTCTGGTCTTGAAGCTGTGAGATAGAGTAATGATCCAATCATACTCCGGTATAGTTTGGGATCAACTTCCTTTCCATCTTCATTTTTATCTAATTTAGAGGAGTGAGACATAGGAGTTTCTGTCTTCTTGCCATTCTCCAGACCAAACTTCTTCACTATTTCCAATGCATACTTCTCTTGAAATATGAATGTTCCTTTCTGAGATTGATGAATTTGAAGACCAAGAAAGTACCGTAATTCTCCCATCATACTCATCTCAAATTCATCCTGCATTGCTTTAGAAAATTTCTTGCAGAGAAGTTCATTAGAGGAGCCGAATATAATATCATCAACATAAATTTGAACTAAAATGATATCTTTACCTTTTCTTTGAATAAAAAGAGTGGTGTCTACATTACCTTTAGTGAAGCTGTGTTGAGATAAAAAGTTACTTAACATTTCATACCAGGCGCGGGGTGCTTGTTTCAATCCATAGAGTGCCTTTTTTAAGACATATACCAGATCTTTTTCTTTAGGTTCTTCGAAGCCAGGAGGTTGTTCAATATATACCTCTTCTTTGATGTAGCCGTTTAGGAAGGCACTTTTCACATCCATCTGAAAAAGTTTGAAATCATTGTAACAAGCATAAGCAAGAAGTAGCCAAATGGCTTCTAACCTGGCAACTGGTGCGTAGGTTTCATCGTAATCTATCCCTTCCTCTTGAGAGTATCCTTTCGCTACAAGTCTTGCTTTGTTTCTTATAACTTTTCCTTTCTCATCAAGTTGTTTCTAAATACCCATTTTGTTCCAATTACTGGACGATTTTTGGGACGATTGACCAATTCCCAAACATTGTTGACCTTGAACTGATGTAGTTCTTCCTGCATTGCATTTATCCAGTTTTCATCTGCTAATGCATCTTCAATCCTTTTTGGCTCCAATTCAGATACCAAGGCGATGTTGCTCATTGCTTGCTTGAATTTGGATCTTGTCTTTACGCCATCACTTATGCTGCTTATGATAAGTTCCTTTGGATGACTTGACTTATGCTTCCAGTTTTTGTCAAGGCCATCATTTGAGGATATTGTGGATTCATTCTGTTCATCTTCTATTCTTTCTTCAACTGAGGAAGTTTCCTTCTGAGCATTCTCCGAAGCCGTATTCACATCTGAGTCTGCTTGTGAGTTCATGACTTGATGAAGTGTATGCATTTAAATGGATTTAGTTTCATCATCTTGGTAGTTTTCATCGAACTTGAAGTTCACTGATTCCTCAACAGCACGAGTGTATTTGTTGTAGACTCTGTAGGCTTTGCTAGTTGTTGAATATCCCAAGAAAATTCCTTCATCTGATCTCTCATCAAACTTTCCAACTCGATCATTAGCATTCTTTAGAATAAAGCATTTGCAACCGAATACATGAAAGTATGCAACATCAGGCTTTCTTTCTTTTGCTACTTTCCCTTTTAAAACCTAACCCAGATCGGTCATTGAAGGGTATTTGTTTTGAAATAATGCTATTCAGAGTTACTGAGCTTTGTGAAAACCTTTTTGATATATCAGAACCTTTTTCTTTCAAGGAAGCATTTTCTTTTGAAACTAAATCATGATTTTCTTTCATCTGGTGAAACTCTTGTTGTAGAAAATCAATTTTTTTTCTTTTTGGGACAAATTCTGTTGTTTTAAAGAAGCATTTTCCTTTTTCAAACAAGAAAATTTCTCAAGAGCTTCTTTGTAGTTTCTACACAATTCATCAATATATTCAATAACTTCATCAGGGTGTTCAGATGAACATACCTCAGTTTCTGAATCTGAACTTGAATCTGATTCGGCCATGAGACAGATGTTTGCATAATCATTTTCGCTTTCATCAGAATCACTTAAAGTTTCTGCCTTTAGAGCCTTCTTGTACTTCTCATACTTGAGTTTGTCCTTCTTCAAAATTGGGCAGTTCGGTTTGATATGTCCCGCCTTCTTACAATGGAAGCAGATCACGTCTTTGCTATCTTGTGAGTCGTTGCTTGATATTTTTACATCACTCTTCTTCCAAGATTTCTTTCCTTTGATGTTTCTGTCTTTCCGAGCCATCTTCCTAAATTTCTTGACCATGAGGGCTAATTCTTCATCATCCTCATCTTCATCATCTGTATCAGAAAAACATTGATTAATTTCAGTTTTTAAGGCAATAGATTTTTTTACCTTTCTGTTCTCCCTTTTTGTTTGCTCGTTCTATTTCATAGGATTGCAAAGTTCTGACTAGCTCATCCACCGAGAGTGGTCTGATTGTTTGGCATTCTTGAATTGATGGCTTGATGTAATTCCAATCATCTGTGAGTCCACGTAGTATCTTCCTGACTTGCATTGGTTCAGCGATAGGTGCGCCTTGTCTTGCAAGTCCACTTGCCATAGCCTGAAACCTGTCTATCATATATGCAATAGATTCATCAGGCTTCATTTCCAATGCTTCATAGTCACTTAGTAAAATACTGAGCTTTGTTTCCTTCACACGATTTGTTCCTTGAAAAGTAACATGAAGTCTATCCCATATTGCCTTGGATGATTCTTCCTCTAAGACACGATTATAAAGAGGAGTAGATAAGGCACAAAAGAGAGCATTGACAGCTTTAGAATCAAGGCCTTTTCTTTTAGCCTTTTCAGCATCATTCATTGTTGTGACAGTATTTACTCCGTCAGCAGAGGTTGGATTTGTAGCATTTGCAGGAACTATTCCATTTGTAACGGCATCCCACATCAGATCATCATAGGCTTTGAAGAACCACTTCATCTTGTTGCTCCACTTATTGTAATCCTTTCCATCAAAGTCTGGTGGCTTGTTGGCAAAGTGCGAATCGCTTGTTCCTGAAGAGTGATTGCTAGACATAGTATATCGTTAACTCTGAAGTCAATAAACACTTCGTAAAATGAGCAACATGCTCTAATACCAATTGATGTATCTAGCAATATCTCCTAAAGGGGGGTGAATAGGAGATTCTGAAAAAAAATTAAAATTTCTTGCGGAATGAATAAAGTTCAGTGTACGATTAGAAACAAGAACCGTATAACAGTGTGCAGAAAATCTAAACGCAAGGGTAAGAGTTTAGAAAATATTGCACACGACATTTATAGCGGTTCGGCTTAGATTAAGCCTACGTCCACTCTCCCACGATGACAGCCGATCGGCTGGATTTCACTATGAAGAATTAAGAGGATTACAACCACTCAAGTATTTTGTTTCTCTCTCACACATATTTTCACAGTGAAGGATTTTGGGTACACAGAATACTCTTTGGATGAAACTCAAATTATGCTTGCACTTTGGATTGTTGTTCGCTCATCTACCTTTAGTCCATCATGATTCTTCTTTTATACTCCCCTGCCTTCGAACTAGCCGTTGGATTCCAGCCAAGGGATTGCTCTTCAATCCTTGATTGGACGTCATCAATCGTGATTGAACGAGACTGTATCTTCAGAAGATATGTAGACCGTTGGGTCAGACATTGAACCCTTCTGATTCAATCGCCCATACAACTGAATCTCCAGCTTCCATAAGTGTGATAAGTTTGAGTTGATTCCCAAGGATATATTCCTTAGAAGATGATATCTCATTATAGAAAGTCCCTTAATTGATTAGAGGGGATATCAGGATAATCGAATATCACTTTCCTTGATCGGAAACCTGCCATACGTGGGTTAGATTAGTTGGTACGGAATGGTAATACGAAGATTTAATGTGATCCATCCGTCACTGTTTAGATCGTCAGGGGCACTTCCATCTGACCCTTGAACAGAAGCACTTCCATCTGATCCTTCGTTAGAAGCACTTCCATCTGACCCTTCGTCAGAAGCGCTTCCATCTGACCCTTCTTCAGAAGCCCTTCCATCTGACCCTTCGTCAAAAGCACTTCCATCTGACCCTTCGTCAGAAGCACTTCCATCTGACCCTTCTTCAGAAGCACTTCCATCTGACCCTTGGAGTCTTGAGATGTACGGACGAGGAAAAAGTACTCTTGGCGGTGTACCAACTGGATGGTACGGCAAGTGACTGGTGGAAGGCCACTAAAGGCGGAGTATTTCCTGAAGGCATTGCTTTGAATTGGACTACGTTTATGGAGGTCTTCAATGATAAGTATTTCTCGGAAATTGCACGAAAAAGCAAGTTGGTGGAATTCCAGAATTTACGTCAGGGTCATTTTACAGTTGATCAATATGATGCAGTAGAAAAGATGCGGAGGTTTCGAGATGGGTTACGACCCGAACTTCGCAGCCAGATGGTGACCATGAATTTAAGAACTTATAAGGAAGTTTATGAACGGGGTCAGATGATAGAACGGGATATGAGAGAGAGGTCAACAACATCGGGATCGCGGTTCCCTGTACCTAGAGATAATCGCCAGTTAGGTAAGAGACCGATGATGAGTAGCAGGCATTTTGTTCCGCCTGCAAGGAAGGACATTGGTAAGCCGCAGCATCAGTCCAACTTTAACTGTCGCTTGTGCGGAAAAAGACATGGAAAGGGACCTTGTCCGACTAGGACATGTGCTTGCTTTAAGTGTGGTCAGATAGGCCATCAGATGAGATGGTGTCCCAACCAAACTCAGTTGGCTAGACCTCATGGACAACGACCATAGGCAAGAGCCCCAGTTGTCACTCAGCAGAATGAATTGGCGAGACCCCCAGCTCAAGGGCGAGTTTATGTTGTAGCTCGAGGCGAAGCAGAGAATGCGCCTGGGGTGGTAACAGGTATAGTTTACTTGTGTGACCAAGTTGCTTATGCATTATTTGATCCTGGAGCTTTACATTCCTTTGTGTCTGCTCGTTTTGCTGATATGGTTGAAATGGATTTGAAGCCTTTGAATGTGACTTTGCTTGTTACTACTCCGCTAAAGGATAAGGTGATAGTTTCGCTAGGTTGTGCGGATTGCAAGATAGTCATAGATGGTAGAGAGGAAAGGATAGATTTGGCAGTACTGCCTATATTTGATTTTGATGTGATTATTGGGATGGATTGGTTGAATAGACAAAAAGCTGTAGTCGACTATGGTTCAATTGCTTGTAATCTATACACAGACACAAGGATTCATCTTTTTTCCTCACAAATAACACTGGTGCTCCCCATGGAGAGGCACTAGGCCTAATGAATCCCTTGTCAAGCAATTCTTGCAACTGTACCTTTAACTCTTTCAACTCTGATAATGCCATTCTGTAAGGTGCCTTCGAAATAGGCTCCGTCCCAGGAGCTAACTCAATTACAAACTCAATCTCACGCTCGGGTGGCAATCCCGGCAGTTCTTAAGGAAAAACATCAGGAAAATCGCATACCACGGCTATATTTTCCAATTTCGGCTCTTCGGCTGTCATATCAACTACCGTAGCCAAGTAAGCTCGGCATCCCTCATCCAACAACTTTGTCACTTCAAGCGACGAAACCAAAGGAATGGAAGTTCCCCCACAACTTCCCTTAAACTCATAGCTAGGACGACCATCCGGATAGAAACAGATTACCTTTTCACCACAGTCGACTACAGCTTTTTGTCTATTCAACCAGTCCATCTCAATAATCACATCAAAATCAAACATAGGCAGTACGACCAAATCTATCATTTCTTCTCTACCATCTATGGCTATCTTGCAATCCACGCAACCTAGCGAAACTATCACTTTATCCTTTAGCGGAGTAGTAACATACAAAGTCACATTCAAAGGCTTCAAATCCATTTCAACCATATCAGCAAAACAAGCAGACACAAAGGAATGCGAAGCTCCAGGATCAAACAATGCATAAGCAACTTGGTCGCACAAGTAAACCATACATGTAACCACCCCGGGCGCATTCTCTGCTTCGCCTCGAGCTACCGCATAAACTCACCCTTGAGATGGGGGTCTCGCCAGTTCATTCTGCGGAGCAACAGCTGGGGCTCGTGCCTGTGGTCATTGTCCTTGAGGTCTAGCCAACTGAGTTTGGTTGGGACACCATCTCATCTGATGGCCCATCTGACCACACTTAAAGCATGCACCTGTCCTAGTCGGACAAGTTCCCTTTCCATGTCTTCTTCCGCACAAGCGACAGTTAAGGTTGGACTGGTACTGCGGCTTACCAATATTCTTCCTTGCAGGCGGAATAAAACGCCTACTACTCATCATCGGTCTCTTACCCAATTGACGATTATCTCGAGGTACAGGGAACCGTGATCCTGATGCTATTGACCTCTCTCTCATGTATCGTTCTATCATTTGTCCCCATTCATAAACTTCCTTATAAGTTCTCAAATTCATGGCCACCATCTGGCTGCGAAGTTCGGGTCGTAACCCATCTCGAAACCTCCGCATCATTTCTACTGGATCCTCCACGTAACGCGGTGCATACATAGAAAACCTTGCAAACTCTGCTTCATATTGATCAACCATCAAATGACCCTGACGTAAGTTCTGAAATTCCACTAACTTGCTTTCTCGCACAGTCTCCGAGAAATACTTATCATTGAAGACCTCCGTAAACGTAGTCCAATTCAAAGCAATGCCTTCAGGGAATACTCCACCTTTAGTGGCCTTCCACCAGTCACTTGCCGTTGCATCCAGTTGGTACACCGCCAGGAGTACTTTTTCATCATCCGTACATTTCAGGACGCCAAAAATTTTCTCGAGCTTTTCTATCCATCTGGGTGCCAACTCTGGGTCACCAGTTCCATTAAATTGAGGTGGCCTCAACTTCACAAACTGTTCCACCAATTGACTTATATCTCAAGGTGCATTACCTGGCATATTGCCAACTCCCATTTTTGACCCGCATTTACATTAGTTTGCGCATTACTAGTTCCAGCGCTTTGGCCACTGCTACCACTACCTCCGCCCTCTGCATTGGTACCCGTCATTGCATTCACTGCAGTCATTGTCGCGCCCACAGCTTGGGTTATAGCAGTATCTCTATCCTGAGCCTGTCTATCTATCAGATTACCAATCCTCTCAAAGGCCCTCAACACATCTCCCATTCCAGGATTCTCTACTGCAGGTGGCCCCGAACTAGAAGCCCTAACACTAGGTCTTCTACGTCTCACAGGTCGATCGCTCATCTTTAAACTCCCTGCACCACTATAATTCCACCACGGAATTAAAGACTTAGGTCAACCATTCCAATCTATTGATTCTATGCTACACCACGAACAACAACCAATTCAAGACCTCTATACACTAGATAGTCACAAAAGCACACAATTTAAAGTATAGAAGTGTGCCACAAGCTCAAATAGAATACACAATGCTTCATCAAGCAACCATTAGCAATCAAAGCACATGTTAGTACGAAACTTGGCAATGTCCAATCATCACAACAATGCCACTTTCATGATGCCAATCTCATGCCATGCATTACTCAACTTACTCTAGCGAACCCTTCCAACGGTCTTGCTACCCAATCACCACAGATCTCATTCCTCCTTATTACTCCAATCCTCAATCAACTTTGGATCGAGTTGACCTCGCTCTGATACCACTTCAACTAGGATGTCACGTCCCGCCTTCCTAACGAGCACGTACATCCGCGCCCTGTCATAGGACCTGTCCCGGGATACTCTCTAATACGGCCAAATGAAATGAGACTCGCACGCGGAATATAAAAGAAAATAAAACCCATTCGAATATTATCCATTTATACATACCACCAAGAATGAGATGCAGGGGAACAAGAAACCTTTATACAATGAAAAGATAAGTCTATACATAAGGGACCAAGAACTCTCTTTCTAAAGCATAGGTCGGGACAACAAAATGACATACAAAAGGAAACCACTAAGTCCCACTGCTGGACCAAGTCCACCAAAAAGATGCTCCCAAAAGTAAGACGACCATAAAAGTCCTAAGTAGTACTGGTATCATCAGCTTGCTCTAGGTCCTCAGCTGGGTCGTAGTTTGAGAAAGACTCCGATGACACCTGAATGGAATCGTCTTCCATATCGTCCTCGGAATCTGAAATCTCGATCACTTCCATACTGGCTTCGCCCGTTGGTTCTCCTTCAGGTATGTTCCTCGATCCCACGATAGAAGTCTCTATTTCTATTTCCTCTCGGGTCGGGTGGCACCAAGAGGGTACAACTCCTCTGGGTACATCCTGGGGTCTTAACTGCTCAGACATACCTTCACCTTCCCTACGATACCATGCTTCGAACCTATGGGGTTTATTTGGCGCTCCTGGCTCGTCCACCCATACTACAGTAGTCCGTCTAATATATACTATACCGCGATAGTCAGGAAACTCTTCAATAGACCTAGACATCTCCTGAGGTTCACCCAAGTGAATCGGCTGCATCTTCAATTCCTAGGGTCTGAAAAAAAAATAAGGTCCCACTAAGGGGTGAGATCGATATCTCAGTAAGAAAAGTCCTAGTCCTAAGTTAGGCCAACCGTACACTCAGGCAAAAGCGAATATGAACCCAACGTATAAATAATAAAATGATGCATTTAGCAACCATAAATAATACAAGAATATCGCAAGCATCTTTATGCAATCATAGCAGCGTATTCCATCAATTAAAACAAGTTCACATCACCAACCCAAGCCACGCCTTCCTTCCTTTCCAACCATCATTTGATTCAAGCCCGCGTGTGGAACGCCTCAGGCTAGGTCCGCGTACTTACGCATCAGACCATCTCATTGATAAACCCGCGTAAAATGCATCAGGTTTTCAAAATCATCTCCAACCCGTGTCGACACATAACAATTCTCGTCCCGCGTCTCACGCATCAGGACATTGGTCATAACAACCCCGCGTCTCAACGCCTCAGGGTGCCACAAGTTTCTCAAGCATGCCAGGATTCATCTCAACTCAAGACATTGTAATCAAACACAAACTCACGCATCGAGCTATAATTCAAGGCATGCGCAACAATCAATTTCAACAACCAAGAGAAACAAGCAACACGTATCATGACCATTCAATGAGCATATAAACAATAGGCACAACACGTGATCATAAATCAAACAATATCACCAAAGCTCACCAAAGATTAGCATATTCCTCATCGGATTTACCCAATCAAGTCCAATTGTTCTAACCAAGGTTAGGAACTTCCTTACCTCAAGCTTAAATCAGCAAAACCCCTTCCCTAGCACTTAAAGGATTCGGTTCCAGCACCCACGAAACAGAACAGCAAGCGTACCTAGGGAAAACCCATCAATTCGTCAATATTTCTTCGTCCGGACTTCAAACCACGGAACATAAATGTCCTCAACATACTACTCCACACCCTAACATGCCTCGAGGATCAAATTAGACCATAATTCCATCACCAACAGCCTCTACCAACTCAGAGAGAACATAACCGAAACAGAGCAGGTGCGGTTCTGTTTCAAATCCACTCAATCAGCCCCCAATTGAACCTAATCCTTCAATTTATTCACAAATACCCTTGTCAACACAAATTTCTACATGTCAAGAGGCCTCACCGAAAATTTTGGCTCAAGGCGATGCCGGATGACCTTCCAAAGGCGCCAATTCCTCTGAGTCTGCAAATGGACAGATTCTGTCCTTCAAACATCACAATGATTATAGGTCACGATGTTGTTCATTTTCGCCCAAATTTTGACAGAAACTCTCTATATGTGTCTACTAGACCTCTACAAAAATTTAGCTCAAAATTCGTCCATTAAGGGGTTCAATGAAAAGCAAACCGGAGCCTACCTCCAGTTCAGTCAGTTTCCGTCGACTCGCGGGAGATTGGCCGGCCGGAGCTCCTCAGGTGGCCAATCGGCGTGCTTCCAGTTGGAAAAGTTCGGCAACAGGGAGATCTTCACGATGATATATGGCTCACGAGCTGTTTGTTAACGGTTGAAAAGTTAGGCGCTGATGAAGTGGACGAAAAATTCTGATCGTGCAGGTCTGGTTCTGAACGTGAGGAAGAAGAAGAAAAAATGGAGAAGATGATGGTGCTTCAGGTGCTGCTCGTGCAAATGGCAGAAGGAAGGAGGAAGAAGAGCTTGTTCTCATCCAAAATATTCTAGAACTTGCTTAGGTGTATTTCTTAATTAATGCTCAACCATAGCTTAATGACACTTGCAGTTTTCCTCATAAAATCTGAATTTTATTCCAAGATTGCCCCTTAAGTTTCGGCTGATACATTGGGGCTTCCATTTGACAAAAATGCCCTTATCCAATTAATAAAACCAAGTCGACAATCCAAGGGCAAAATCGTCTTTTCACGCCCTTCGTCCAAAAATCCATTTTTCCGCTAATTTTCCTTCTCGATTAGGCGTCGTTCAATCCAAACTCATTGTTACCAATCCCTCATTTCCATTTTTCATCTTCGAGACCCCAAATCGTGATCGATTTCTCATCGTCCGTAATTTCAATTTATCTCGAACTAACGGGCGGCTTTTGCGGACGTTAGGCGTATCGACTCTGTGGTTCTCATCACACTCAGGAAAATCCAAACTACGGCAATCTTGATTGTCATGTAATCGCAAGGGTCTATTACTAGTCCCGACGGCCGCGATCGTCATAAATCGATTTAGGAAAAATTTGCAAATCATACGTTGGTTAAGCGGCATCACCCGCGTCCCAATCGTATAACATTAGCAATGGATTCCTTAATCGTTTTCTGGTCGGCCTCGGTTCTAAATATCCCTCGACGATCCTTATGGTCAAAACGCCGTGTTCAAATCGAATTTCCTAGGTCCACGTATCTCATCGCGCGTTAGCCTTTCCCCTTTGGTTAGTTAACTCACGATTGATCAGATCCGAGTGAGATATAACTGAAATACTTCGATAGATATCTTACAGTCAAAGGTCTTGAAATGTCAGGAAAATCGACTGTCACAAGGGGACTTGGAGACAAAATCGAGCGATTACGGCAGGCCAACGACCACCTATGCTTTTCAACTTTCATGTGTCCTCAGTTCTAAAATCAACGTCACAGCTTCAAGCCATGAACATATGAATTTCGCTATTAACCACTTGTAGCTATCCCCGCCACTCATCATTGCAGTCACCGCCCAGCACAAAACCGCTACCACTCACCATCATCGATCATCAACATTTACAGATTAAACACAGAACAATTGGACTGTTCAGAGCACGAATCAGAGGAACAAACCAACTCGAATATTTGCTGAAATTGACACTGCCACCGCGAACTAAAGATAACGTCCCAAGCGCGTTATCGACCTATTAGCTATATACGCATGCGAAAATGGTTTACTCCCAGACATCATATAATCAAACATGGATACATTAGTAGAAGATAAACACCAAAGCAATTCATCAAAGATAAACATCTTCACATACAAAACAGTATATGAGTCTTAACCCTACTGAGCTAGCAGCATATAGATATTACCCCATATTTCGGGGCGGCTCACTAAGACCTCAAAAAGTTACTCGATCGAATAAGGTTAACTTCTCAACCACTTTAAAAGGCTGTTTCCACATCCTTGCCTTGGTGTCCAAGAAGCTCCATCACTTGGGATCTAAAAATGGTTCCCACTACGGGATGAGATATACATCTTAGTGAATCAAGCCTAAGCTCCGGTTAGGAAACTAATTCGCTCAGGGCATCCTAACAGAAGGCTCACATGGGCACGTATAACAGCCAATCACAATCACAATATGATAACCATCCACATGCACACTTACCAGCTTTCAGCCACGCGTAATGCAATGCTTAACTTGACTCAACAGTCATAACAGTCAATTGCTCAAACAAAGCATCGCATCCACAAGTATGCACATGACAACACACAAGTCCATTTTATTAACGATGATCGCGCCATCGGCCAATGAGAGGATCTACGTGATTGGCGTGATCGACTCTTACATTTGTGCGATCTAGTGTTCTTCGGCAGGACCGGACTACATTCCTTTTTCCTTCGGCAACGGTTACTATGAGAGGTGTCTCCAGTGCGCCCAGCTCGGCACCCGCAAGTAGGCATCCCTATACAGGGCGTCGGTCCATCACAAGCTGCGATCGGCATCCAACAATCCCTTAAAATCGCACGTACCTCTAGGACATGAATTGTTGTGCTTCTGGCAAGTCGCATGATTCCATACAATTAGTAGGTGTGTACGATTAGTACAATGTAAGCTTGCCAAGAAAAATTCATCATCGTTCCGTAATATCACCTCACAATACCCTCCCGGCAATCGATCCATTTCATTGTCTTCGATTAAGGCCGGATGCTCATACAGACATGTTCAAAGACTCAACCCTAGGCCGTTTTCATTGCAAAATATGTGTTTTGATCTCGAACACGATCATATACATATGCAGACTACTATTTAGACGCTGCAATTACACACGGAATGAATAACCCCCAAATGAATGCCAATTTACACAATGAACATTCCAGGTATCCAATCAAACATGTCACGAGGCGATCAATCCAATCAGGGCCATAAATTCAGTTAAGCAATATAACGGACGATTCGTACAATAATAATTTATTAGCCGATTTAATTTATAATCGCCGATCGATCGCTCGTCTCTAACCTATCGCTCGCTCGCGATCGAACCACAATCCACAATCAATCAATCCAATCTAATATCAACTAGCCACAGACAATTCAATCATCCGAGCTAACTTAATCGATTATGGCCATTTAACCTAAACTAGGGTATCTAACTAAACCGACCATAATCGCTCTACCTATTTACCCTAAAGGCTCATCAAACTAATCCTAGGCGTAATTAGCGCCCTAACCAAGGAATATGGTCAACTCACAACTATACAAGCTCGGGCGGTCTCAAAGGCGACACTGGTGGCAACGAACGGTGACGACGACGCCGGTGACGGTTCTTGGTGAACCTAAGGGTTAATGCGCGACGAATCAACCCAACACCTCAAGGACTCCACGGGAAGGTCCGGCATGGTCGCCAGGGTAAGTGGCCAGCAAAACGAGCTCCGACAAGCGGCGGCCGGCGGCTGAAACAGGACTGGTCATTGACGAAACAGGGTAAACCGGGGTTGTTTTGGTGGTTCTTGGCCTTAAGGGCCAAGGTGAGGCCGGGAAAGGTTAGAAGGCTCACCTAGGGGTCGAAGGGAGTCGTTCAGGACTGGTGACAGGTGGCGGAGGGCGGTCGATAGTGGCTCAGTAGCAACGGACAGAACGGCACAAAATAGGGCACGCACGCAGGGAAAACAAGGGATGCGGTCTAAAGATATTTCTGAGCTCCATAGGTGATTCTGATCTCCCACAAGCTTCGAGGGTCGAGAGGGGACTCTAAGGTGGTTGTCGGTGGTAGTAGCGAGCAACAACGACATCTGACTTGGCTGGGCTCGAAGAAAACCCGAACAAGACCTCGAAACAGAGCACCTCGGCTCTTGGGTCTGTTCACGACAACTCCGGCGCTCGACGGGTGGTGTGACGGCTTCTGAACGGTGCTGAGGGGACTAAGGAACATTGACGAGGTGGCGGGTAGGGATGGCGGCGATGCGACGAGGCCAAAAGAGGAGGGAGAGGCTCTCGGGTCAAGGGGTTGAAAAACAAGGCAGTGAGTCTCCTTATTGGGTTAGGGTCAGTTAGGTGATCAATTCTTCTTATTGGGTTCTCAAATCTCGTCATTCTTTCGTAAATGACGATTTTACCCCTCAAAGGGTAAATAGTCATCCCTATTCCAATCGAGTCCTGAAAATTGCTCAGAATTAGGATTTGGGTCAGGTGGTCGACCGATTCTAATGTTTGATATTTTCACGTCTCGTCTTCGCCTAAAATGACGATTTTACCCCTCAAAGGGTAAATCGCTTCTGAAATTCCAAAAAAATTTTGAAAATTCCTGAAAAATAGGAAATGGATTGGTTTGGTCGCCAATTCTATTTACATCATCTGTTGACTCCATATTTCATCTGAAATGATGAATTTTCCTTTTTAGGGTAAATTGTCCCAAAACTTTGCAAAATTACGATTTTGTCGAAAACACTCATGAGCCTTGATTGACATTTCTCTAGGCTAATAGGGCCTTACTAGGGATGCCACATTGCTTTCATGTGATTTATCCACATGTTTTGGATCCATGATTTGCGCAATCATTTTATTGATTGTGTTTGCTAGGATAGTCATTCCTATCTGCATGAACTCTTAAATTTAGGGCCTTGATCCTCACTCTTCTGCATGAAATCTTAGGGTTAGATAAATCATTCAACTTAGGTGCAGAAAGGGCGTCAACTCTGACAGTTGGTGTAACAAAGTCCTTGATCTCATTTCTCTGGTTTTCGCAGAATTGCATAGAATGCTCCCAACTATTCAATAGGGGTTTCGATCGTACCTTCCAAGAAACGATTGGTGGCGACTCCTTGGCATGTACAAGTATCGCATGTCACCAGACCGCACTGAAGGTCGACTACGTATACCAGTTGTTGCGATTTGGGTAACGGGCCTTGAGAGAGGCCCGAGTCCGACCAGACGGGACGGCCCATTAGCCCTCGCCGTACGTGGGGAGAGGAAACCCCCGCCAAGAGTGGAGAGGGTCGCGACAGGGGCAAAATAGTAATTTTGGTAGAATTTGGGGACAATTTGCCAAAAGGGGCAAAATCATCATTTCGGATGAAATCCGGAGTCAAAAGGGGTCGAAAATAGGATCGATCATTAAATTGATCCATTTCCTATTTTTTGGAAATTTTCTAAAATTTTAGAAGGCGATTTACCCTTTGAGGGGTAAAATCGTTATTTTTTTAAAAAAAGGAGCGAGACGTGAAGTTCCAGACAGAAGGATTGGCCACCCACCTGAATTATCACCTAATTTTGGCAATTTTCATAACTCATTGGAATAGAAAAGACGATTTACCCTTTGAGGGGTAAAATCGTCATTTAGGGAAAAGTCATGACTCAAAAACCCTGAGAGAAGGATTCGCCATCTAAATATCCCTATCCTAATCTAGGCATTTTTGGACTATCTCATATGCAACGCATGGACGATTTTACCCCTAAAGGGCATTATCATCAATTTTCAGAAGAACGGATGAGAAATACCGAAAATAGGATTGACCAGTTGTCTGTGGTCATTCATAAATTTTTTGGAATTTCTAGAGTGTCTAGGAATGTTTTACATTTTCTTTTAGAATTTTCTACATTTTTTATTTTTTTATTTTAGAAAATCATTTTTATTTAGTGATTTGAAAAGTTTCAATACATACTTACTTACCCCCAAAAAAATCATTTTTATTTAAAAAGGGAATCGGGTTGGGTCTATGGACCCGGCCTAGTTCGCGCGCGACCCACCCAGTCCGTGTGCTTACTGGCCCAGAGAAGTAATCGGTCCGGTCACCTCTACAGACAGAGCTCGATTTTTAAGCACAAGGTCGACCCAAGGATAGTCGGCCCTATTCGTGCTAAACCCACGACCAAAACAATGTCGTCTTCCTTTTATCATTTTTTTTATTTTCAAAAATTCAATTTTTTATTAAATTGATATTAAAAAAATTTCTATTTCTGATCCGATTGTCACCATGCCAACACGTGGCTCATCCCAGACCGTCAGTTATTCAAATAGAATTATCTCGACCCTAATGGCCTTGTTGACGTGGCATGCCATGTGGCTCCACGTCAGCGTTGACCTTAGTCAACGCTGCCGGAGAAGAAGATCGGCATCGGCATTAAGTCGTCGGAGCCTAGTCGGAGAGTCGTGACTCTACCTACAGACCTCCAATCTCGATAAAACCAATGGCATTCGATTCGCCGTAACTCATATTGTAACATATATCAGCCTCAACACAGCAAAATCAATCTAGCCTAGGTCACCTTCTTCAACCAAAGCTATTCTCTAGCGAGGATTCGTCCTAGCCATTTCTAGCGCAACCTAACCTAACAAATTAATCAGGAAGCATCACGGGAGTTCAAGGAAGCTTACCTAGCCGTCGTGGACCTTCGATTTGGTCTATAGCGAGCAATCGAACTCGCGACAGGTTAGGGAGAAGTAGGGCCAACTCGATGATTTCGACAATGAAATCACATGCGGTCAAAAAGGAAAATCTCAGTGATGCAAGACAAGCAGATTGCAACAAATAGAGTAGCAAAATGAACGGCTCTAGCTCAAGTTTCTATTAGAGGCCGAGTTCGAGCTTCAAGAGGAGTCTCACCTTTTTTCGGTGTTTCAAGTGGCGCCGTCGGTTGCAATTGCTTTCTACATACTCCAGCAAACTCCCGATGATAATCCTTTGCTTCGGTTTAGCTTAAAAAGGCCTGACCAGCGACGTACAGGTTTGAATGAGCGATCCCCCCCCCCCCCAAAATGCCTGAGTTATTCATTTATTTATTTAATAAATACTGATTTTGAAATATTGGCTGCGTGCGAGGAGTATGAATCGGTGATCTTCGCACGTGTTGTGACCCTGGTGAACGTCGGGGATGAATTAGTCATCAATTTTGGCCATCCGGTACCCCTAATTCCGCTCGAATTTGGTCTGCATTTAACTTTGCATTTTGACCAAAATCAGTTGCCGCAAAGAATAACCTTATCGGGGCTATTCCGGCAGACCCATGCCGTCGGACCGGTCGCAATCGACAAGGGACGTTGCAAGCTACAAAATGCCTCAACCAATTTCATCAATTAATATGGATTGTCCTGTCGAATTGGTGATCAAAATTTACCCTGCAAAACTGTGATAGGGCGGGAAAATGCAATTGATTTTATCAGGGTTTGACCGGTTTGGTGGGCTGTTTGGTCCTGTCCGCGAACACCGGTTTGAACCATTTTCGATTTTAATGAAAATTTACAGGGAATTTTCCAAATTAAATCTCAAAATTGGATTTGAGGCAATTAAATTGAATGTCAAGACTCTTAAAATGCAAAATTTACGAATTAAAAGACTCGAATGACATTTTTTATCAAGTTCAATTCTATGTGTAATAAAGGAACACCCAAAATTGAACTTGAATTTTAACTTTTGATGAGGTCAAAACAAAAAGGGAATTAAAATAAAAATATTGACTATTTTTCTTTTTTTGTGACCTCAAATGCTACCTTTCTTGATTTATCATGCATTTTCTTGTTTTTTTTAAATACTAAAAAAAGATAAAAATTTGAAAATTTATTTTTTGTTCAACAATGGTTCCCTAGGTTTGGCCAAGGATACCAAAGTTGATTTTGTAATTTTTTGATTTTTTATGAAATTTTTTTATGAATTTTTCCTAATATAAAGGAAAAAGACCTGATCAAAAATCTGGTGTCAACAATGACAATGCAAAAATACGGATGACCATAGTAATGAATAGAGCAAAGAACATCGGTTGAGAAGATTCCTCATTTTCTTCGGCCATCTCCCTAACTTCCTCTTGACACTTTTATGATTTGGGATGGACACTCCAAAATCATAGCACCGTCAAATAGTAACGTGTTTTAAGGAAGGCAAACTCATCACATCTGCCTTTGATAGACCACCTTCTTCTTGGGGAACCACATCCTCCATATGTGCACAATCCGTAATTTCTAGTATCTCCAATTTCCCCAAGGTTGTGGCCGTAAAATAGGGGAAGAGATATCTTAGCTCAGAGCAATGGTGAACATTGACTTCTTTTAGACTAGGAAAACTCCAAACCATTTAGGAATCGCTCTTCGCCACTTGTCTTAGCCTTCCTGCTTCACTTACCCTCACTACTTTCAATTTGGGTAGCAATGTCCTTGTTTGCTCCGTATATGAATCAAGGGACCCGCAATTGAGCAACGATTGTAGGGAGGGACAACTGTTAATGAGGATTCTTTTCAGTTTGGGAAGCAATACCCTTGTTTGTTCAGTAGTTGAATCAAGGGTCCCGCAATCAAATAATGATTTCAAGGAAGGACAACTTGAAACTTTGACTTCTTTCAGGTTTTGCAATCTCCCAATAATTGTGGAAGGGACGACGTTGAATAGTTCAGAGCAATTATCAAGGGTGAGGGTGGCTAATTCGTAGAAGGAACTTCTGACGAGTTCACCGTGCCATGTCCTTTTGAAGGATCCTACTGAGAAAAGCCTTAACTCCTCCAGGTTTGGTAAACTAACCTACTCATAAGAGTAATCTGTGAGATCATAGCTATGAAAAATTTGACAATTTAGCCTGATCTTGATGATTTATCAGATGTGGTGGAAGAATAAATTTTCAGTACTGGGCTTTACTCCGACAAATGTTATTACGTGTTATAAACATTTAACTAGTAAAACCAAGGAAATAAAAATCTTCAAAGAGATGTTATTATCTTCTATGTAAAGAGTGTGCCTATCGCTATAATCATAAAAATGTGAAGAGAAGGGAAGCGCACCTTTCGATTGACGAAGGAGCCGGAATAAGCATTTTGTGAATCTGAAGAAGTTGTTACTAACTCTTTCTTTCCACTAGGACATGAGAAGAAGTTCAACGTAGGACAATAACATATATCTAGTCGTTCCAGTTTCGGAAACTCTATAATATCATACTCTATAATATCATCTGTCCCTCTTTCTTTAATATCATCTGAAGTAGCATCATTCCTGATCCTCCTCCTCATTTTGGAGCCTCTTAAAATTACCAGAATGAGTCCACAAGGTAAAAGAGGCTTCAGAACGATCATAACGGGGCGTCTATGGGCCTAGGTTTCTCTAATCATTATTAATCGTCTCTTCCTCTTCGTATCCGCTCAAGAACATGTCTATGACGCCTTCCGAGTGGTCTCAGCTGATTGTTTGATGCGCTTGAACATGATTGGGCGAAAACACATGATGGCTAATTCAAATAGGCCAACGATAATAAGTGCTATCTTTCTTTTTTGTATTACGATCAACTACATGACCTCGATAGCTTCTTCCTTTGTCGAGGTTTCCACTAGAATCGGCTCTTCTCATCTCATGTTTTTTTATCACACCTTCACATTGGTTCTTTCCTCATCGTACTAGTGTTAAGGTTAACGAATCAAATGTTTAATGCTTGCATGTGCGGATTAGGCGTACGATTGGCTACTAATTTGGTTCTTCTAATTGTCGATAAGAATGATAGCAATCTTGTGTAGGATCAGCTTTCTTATAAACTGAGGTGAATTTTCTCATTAAATTATGCACACTAATTGATCACTCACAACCAGTCCAAATTACATACAATACCAACCCATCTTCCAACAAAACATTCACCTTGGCAACAATCAAATACACTGAGAAAGAGGACTATAGAAATCAGAAACTATTCAGAGCAAAATCTTTCTGCTCTTGCTCATCCATGGTATCAGAGAGCGTCATCCCTCTTGTCTCCGGCAACGAAAGCACCACGAGCCCGCAAAAGATGATCACGATTCCAAACACTGAGTAGGTCAAATGGGGTATTTGCCTGCCGGCCGAGATCAACGTCGGATCGAATAGAACGCCAAGGGTGATGGCTTGTCTCATCAACGATGTAGCCGAATTTCTCACGCTTGTTGGAAACAATTCGATGGTGTAGATCATGAGCACATTGTAAGCCATGCAAGTGAAGAAGAAAGAAGCAAGCTCAAACCCTATTTCCACACTCCCAATCCCCACAAAAGCACATGCCACACTTAGCACTCCACTCACCATTGTGAAGCCAAGCAATGTGCTCTTCCTATTCCATTCATTTAGTAAGAAATAGGACACAATGTAGGATGGTATGATTATCAAGGCATTGAAGGTGACGCCTAGGTAGATGTTGAACCCTAGGTTTCCGACCCCCAACAGCATCCCGTAGTACATCATCCCGATGCCAATCCCGAGCGCCATCACCTTCGCCAACCTCGTCAGCGCCCACCTCCTCTGGAATAGGTCCTTCATTGAGGAGTAGAGGTCGAGTTTTGTGGTTTCTTGCTTGTTAGGAAAGTTTGACAGGTACAGCTTTAGCCTGCCGTGCTTTGTCGGCAGCGTGATATTCCTCAGTATGGCCATGGCCTCTTCCTCGCGGCCCTGCATGAAGAGCCATTTTGGAGACTCGGGGATGAAGAAGAAGAAGAGGAGGCAGTATAAGATGGTGGGTGCCGAGGTCGAAACATAGAGGTATCTCCACGAAGCATCTCTGAGGAGGTATGCTATGGCAGGCAAGGATAATAATCCTAATGTTCCAAAGAAGAGGCCAATCATCCCAATGAGTCCTCTCGACTTTTTCCCGACTATCTCAGTCGACAGGACCAAGGCACATGTGCCAATGGACGCTCGTCCGAACCCACTAACAAGCCGTAGTGCCGAGTAGACCCAGAGGTTGGGGGAGAACGAGGTGGCCAAGGCGGCCAACGACATAATTGAACACGAAAGGACGAGGAGGTTTTTTCGGCCGAGAGTGGAGTCGGCGAGGGTGGCAAACGCGAAGCCACCAATTAGGCAGCCCAAGTAAAAGCATGAGGTCGGGAGGCCAGTGATGAAGGAGCTCGTGCACTCGAGCCCCCACTCCGTTATGATGGAATTGTAGACAGTCCTGTTCCCGGCCGAGTCGCACGTGGTTCCGTTGTCACTGTAGTCGCTAATGCACGCCTGTTGTCCATCAAAGAACCAGGCCAAGGAGACGATCAGGGCTTGGAGAAACCGCCGCCAGCCGAACCCCTCGACGCACCACTCGATCATCTCGTCCAGCGTTTGGAAGCCGATCTCGTTGTTGTTTAGAACTCCTAACTCCGGTGACTCGGTTTCCAATAGGAGGGGCGATGAGTTCGCCATGCTTGATCTCAACCCTGGCTATATTTGGTTGAATCAATCAATATCCGACCTATGAATACAAGACCGCCACCCCACAAAAATACAAGCACACGTTATTTTTGCGAATTTATAGCCAAATTGTGTCCCTAGCTACAGTCTTAGGTACTGATTAGATGACTTTATGCCCCACTCATTAGGCCCATTTTCATATCTCTCTTTGACAATTAACATGCTAGACAATAGTTCACTAATTGCTCTTTATTATTATTATTTTTATGACAAAACTAAAAGAGGGGTCTGCCACGGGTTTTCTCTCACTCTTTTTGTTTTTGTTTTTGTTCTTTTACTATTTTCATTTTTTAAGGTAAGATATTCATTTTTTCTGACAATTTCTCTTTAAGTGAAACAATCTTTTCGAGGCCAAAAATTTCTTTTACATGGCTCAGGAAAAGAATGTCACTATGTTATGATGGAGGAGGATGCGATAGAGTCTCGAAGTTTTCCAGGAAAATTTTCCTGTCTAATTTCATGTTAAGTCCGTCTTTTGGAGTTATTTCGCTTGCAACTGTCAATTTCCTATTTTCAAGCTATCTTGATCTTCTAATCAAGTCCTAAGAGGGGTCGACATTTAGCATCGAGGGCTCCAAGCACTTATGGTATTAGTGGGTAGGCCCTCAGTCGATAGTGGCAAGGGTGGCCAGCCCTCAAGCTTACCTTTTTTTCAATAGTTTAAACCAATTTTAGTCCCCACCTAATACATCGGTGCATCGATACAAGCTCTCGCTTAGAGAACATCGCATCAAGTCGGCTGGCTTCGCTGTCACGCCAAAAAACTTAATAACTAAAAAACCCTCCTAAACATATATCTCCTTAGAATTTATCCCTACCTAGTACATTGGTACATCGATACGGTCCCATGGTAGTGTATTGATAGCATTGATTTGCCTTAGATGCTCACAAAGCAATGGATAAAAGTATACTTTTAGTGTCAAAAGTTGTGTACGGAGATCATTTTGGTACCAAAAGTTTCAATCGTATCACTTTAGTGTCAAGTCAGAGAAAAAACAATCACTTTGATGCCTCCGGTTAAAATTGCCACGTGGCATTTTAAATTAATTTTTAAATTTTAATTGGTAGTTTTTTAAAGAAAAAGAAGCCCACATTGGTTCCACGTGGATTTCGAGATTCATAAAAAAAAAATTAAAATAAACATAAAATTTTAAAAAATAAATCTTTATTTAAAATAAACTGAAAAATAAGAAGAAAAAAAAAAGGTGGCGAGGGTTGCTAGAACCCTCCTCGCCGCCGCCCCACCATAGCTGGCAAGCGAGGATCTATAGGCCCTCGCCTGAGGCCGGCGGGGGTCATCAGCCATGCCTCACCCTCGTCGGGGATGGGCAAAGGGGAACGGACGATGCCTCAGCCAAAGAGACTACCCTATTCCAAGGCGCAACATGGAAAGTAGATTCTGGATTTAGTTATTGATGGCCTTGATTCATGGGAGGCGCTGAGAAATGGACAATGAAGACAGAACAAGGACTAAGGATACCTGCGGCCATTGAAGGAAAACTATTCATGAATAGTAAAAAGATTCAAAAATCATTATTTGTCATAAATGAAAGAAAGCTACTGTCCAAAAGAAAAAGAAAAAGGGCCATGTTTGTTTCACCTCAAAAGTCATTGTCTTGTTTTTTATGCGTTTCATTTATTGCCTTGTATTTATTTGATTTTTTAGTGCATTTTGTGGATATTTTTCGTTGGTCTTGGTCAAAAGATGTTTTTCAATGGTCTATTTAATGAGTGTTGAAAATCTATCTTCGTGAGAGATATTTAACGTGTTTTGCTATTATATAAGGACGTGAGTATAAGTATTGTATCAAATGTCCATTAGAAAGCATTCCAATAAAAGATCCATCTATCTTTAATCCTTCCCCACACATCCATCTATCCAAATAGTCGTTGCTAGAATTGTCTTTAATAATAGAGCCACAGAACCTCTTTTAATAAATATCGAAGAACGAATTTCAATTTTTTTTTTTTCATCACAAAACGAGCGAACAGGTTCCAATTAGAAGAACAGCCACAAAAGAGAGGGCTAGTAGCTATAGGCGTATGTCGAAATCTAGAGCGAGTGAGAAATCATATAGACAGTACAACGGTGGTCAGAAAGAGGGGCACGAGGCGCTACTATAGGTGGCTTTATTTCATTATTATTTTCCAAAGATGCCCCTGGCGTCCTCCAATGCACACAAGCTGTACAAAATGGATCCACTCCACCCTCTCTTAAAAAAAAGTTATGTAACGGTTTTAAAATGACTATAAAATTAACAATCTAATTAGAATTACAAAAATATAAAAATAAATAATCAAAATTTATCGTGAAATTTACTTTTTAAAAATTTATGACTCAGAATACTTTTTTATTCTTTTAATAAGTCATCGCTGACGCGGGAGCTATCCTGCTTGACTACCGCTGTTATCATCCATCAATGGTTTTATGCATGCTTTGCTCCAGCAATCAGCAGCAACGACACACCAATCTCCACTTGCGACCGATTCAGACAACGCACTACAATCCCAGTAACTTCATGAGTTCTTTTTACACAATAATAGAGTCTGCTTTAGTGCAATGATGATTTGTCTTACTGCGTTATGTGCCCACCACCAGTTTTGGTCAAGTTGCTTTTTTCATCCTCTCCTCTTTCGTAGAAGTTTGTGCCATTTTCGTGCAAATGCATCTTGTAATGCTCGCACGAAGTTATGGTTATAGCGTGTAAAAACTTTGTAACACACACTTAGTTATGTAATGCATCTATTTTTGTGGCGCTCACTTGAATACTATACCTTTGTATAGAACTTACTGGAGAGCAATAATTTTTTTTATCATTAACGTTCAATTAATTGTCATGATTTTTTCTAAGATGTTCACCGCCAGTGCCAAAAATTCAATGTTTACAGTGATTGATTGAAAGTCATGTCACTCTAATGAATGATTTTTAGAAGTCATGTCACTCAATTTATTGGGAAAAAATCATGATACTTAAGTAGCCGTAGTGAAAGTAATGGGAATTGTAGTGTCCTTATCCTAGCTAACTTCTATCAGAAGTTGCATAAGAGTTGGAAAGTGTTTGAATCAAGATACAGTCTTCAAGTTGCATAAGAGTTGTGTTGTGGAAATACTCATATATTTTGATTCTGACAAAACCTTCAAAAGATATTGTCTAATGTAATGTGATGCAGGAAGAATGTGTAAGCAGCAGATTGAGTGATTCCAATTCTGTCGCACTAACGAAGGGTCATATGGAAGTGCTTCTGACGAAGGGTCAGATGGAAGTGTTTCTGACGAAGGGTCAGATGGAAGTGCGTCTGACGAAGGGTCAGATGGAAGTGCGTCTGACGAAGGGTCAGATGGAAATGCTTCTGACGTAGAGTCAGATGGAAGTGCTCTTGACGATCCAAACAGTGACGGATGGATCACATCAAATCTCCGTATTACTATTCCATGTCAACTGATCAAACTTCTCTTAGACGAATCTGAAGAAAGATCAGTTCCTGCATTTTACAAAACACGAAGACCCACGAATGGCAGGTTTCCGATCAAGGCAAGTGATATTCAATTATCCTGATATCCCCTCTTGTCAATCAAGGGACTTTCTAAATAGGATATCATCTTCTAAGGAAAATATCCTCGGGAATCAACTCAAACTTATCACACTTATGGAAGCTGGAGATTCAGTTGTATGGGCGACTGAATCAGAAGGGTTCAATATCTTACCCAACGGTCTACATATCTTTTGAAAATACAGTCTCGATCAATCACGATTGATGACGTCCAATCAAGGATTGAAGAGCGATCCCTTGGTTGGAATCCAACGGCTAGTTCGGAGGCAGGGGAGTATAAAAGAAGAATAATGTTCGACCAGAGAGTATGAGAGCGAACATCAATCCAAAGTGCAAGAATAACTTGAGTTTCATCTGAGAGAGTATACTGAGTATTCAAAATCCTTCACTGTGAAAATCTGTGTGAGAAGGAAACAAAACACTTGAGTGATTGTAATCTTCTTGATTCTTCATAGTGAAATCCAGCCGATCGGCTGTCATCGTGGGAGAGTGGACGTAAGCTTGATCTAAGCCGAACCACTATAAATTTCGTGTGCAATATTCTCTTCTCTAAACTCTTACCTTTGTGTTTAGATTTTCTGCACACCATTATACTGTTTTTGTTCCTAATCGTACACTGAACTTTATTCATTCCGCAAGAAATTTAAATTGTGTTCAGAATCTCCTATTCACCCCCTTCTAGGAGATATTGTTAGATACATCAATTGGTATCAGAGCAGGTTGCTCATTTTACGAAATGTCTATTGACTTCAGAATTAACGATCTACTATGTCTAGCAATCACTCTTCAGGAACAAGCGATTCACACTTTGCCAACAAGCCTCCATACTTTGATGGAAATGATTACAACATGTGGAGTAACAAGATGAAGTGGTTCTTCAAAGCCTATGATGATCTGATGTGGGATGTCGTTACAAATGGAATAGTTCCTGCAAATACCACAAATCCAACCTCTGCTGACGGAGTAAACATTGTCACAACAATGACTAATGCTGAAAAGGCTAAAAGAAAAGGCCTTGATTCTAAAGCTGTCAATGCTCTCTTTTGTGCCTTATCTACTCCTCTTTATAATCGTGTCTCAGAGGAAGAATCATATAAGGCAATATGGGATAGACTTCATGTTACCTTTCAAGGAACAAATCGTGTGAAAGAAACAAAGCTCAGTATTTTACTGAGTGACTATGAAGCATTTGAAATGAAGCCTGATGAATCTATTGCAGATATGATAGACAGGTTTCAGACTTTGGCAAGTGGACTTGCAAGACAAGGTGCACCTATTGCTGAACCAATGCAAGTCAGGAAGATACTACGAGGACTCACAGATGATTGGAATTACATCAAGCCATCAATTCAAGAATGCCAAACAATTAGACCTCTCTCGGTGGATGAGCTAGTCGGCACTTTGCAATCATATGAAACAGAACGAGCAAACAAAAAGGGAGAACAGAAAGGTAAAAAATCTATTGCATTAAAAAGTCAAATTAATCAATGTTTTTCTGACACAGATGATGAAGATGAGGATGACGAAGAATTAGCCCTCATGGTCAAGAAATTTAGGAAGATGGCTCGGAAAGGCAGAAATATCAAAGGAAAGAAACCTTGGAAAAAGAGTGAGGTAAAAATATCAAGCAACGACTCACAAGATAGCAAAGATGTGATTTGCTTCCACTGTAAGAAAGCAGGTCATATCAAACCGAACTGCCCAATTTTGAAAAAGGACAAACTCAAGTATGAGAAGTACAAGAAGGCTCTAAAGGCAGAAACTTTGAGTGATTCTGATGAAAGCGAGAATGATTATGCAAATATCTGTCTCATGGCCGAATCAGACTCAAGTTCAGATTCAGAAACTGAGGTATGTTCATCTGAACTCCTTGATGAAGTCGTTGAATATATAGATGAATTATGTAGAAACTACAAAGAAGCCCTTGAGAAGGTTTCTTGTTTGAAAAAGGAAAATACTTCTTTAAAACAATAGAATGTGTCTCAAGAAGAAAAAATTAGTTTTCTACAACAAGAGTTTCACCAGATGAAAGAAAATCATGATTCTGTTTCAAGAGAAAATGCTTCCTTGAAAGAAAAAATTTCTACTATATCAAAAAGGTTTTCACAAAGCTCAGAAACTCTGAATAGCATTATATCAAAACAGATACCCTTCAATGATCGATCTGGGTTAGGTTTTAAGAAGGAAAGTAGCCAAAGAAATGTCTTTAAAACTGAATTTCGAAAACCAACGTTTTCCAATTACAAGCATCATTTTTATAAGCACTTTACTAGATCCTACATTCGACAACCTTGTGTGAACTGTGGTGATCCTAGCCATACTAAGGATTACTGCAAGAAAATCTGGAGACCTATTAAAAGGTCATAATATACTAACACAGAAGGACCTAAGAAAACATGGGTACCAAAGAAACAGTAAGTTGGTTATCTATTGCAGGTACCAAAGAAAAGGAAGAACAAATGGTTTCTAGATAGTGGTTGTTCAAGTCACATGACTGGAAATCCAGAGGTGTTTATATCCCTCTCAGATTGTGATGGAAGAAGTGTGTTGTTTGGAGGAAGGAACAAGGGTAAAGTGATCGGGAAATGAAATGTAAAGATTGGAAATCTGACCGTTAAAGATGTCTCTCTAGTCAAAGGATTGAACTACAACTTGATTTCTGTAAGTCAACTCTGTGACTCTGGATATGATATTCGGTTCCAAGATCTAAAATGCACAGGTATGAGCAAGGATAAGAAGCAATCCTTCACGGGACGAAGGCATGGGAATATTTATCTTTTAGATATTAATACTGACTGTGAACATGTTAAATGTCTTATTTCTGTCAAGGATGAATCTGATCTTTGGCACAGAAAGTTAGGCCATATTAGTATGAAACATATCTCAAAACTTTCCAAGCATGGACTTGTTCGAGGATTACCTCAAACAAAATTTGAGAAAAGTGAACTATGTCATGCATGCACACTAGGTAAGCAGGTAAGAAGTTCTTTTAAGTCTTTAAATCAAGTTTCTACTAAGCGTTGTCTGCAGCTACTTCATATGGACATCTTCGGACCAAATAGAACTCTAAGCATTGGAGGTAAGAAATATTGTCTTGTCATAGTTGATGACTTCGCTAGATTTACATGGGTTTCATTTCTTGCTCACAAAAACGAAGCTTTCATATCCTTTTCAAAACTTGCTAAAAGAATTCAAAATGAAAAGGGTTACACTATTTCCAGTTTGAGAACGGATCATGGGGGAGAATTTGAAAATCAAAATTTCTCAGATTTTTGCACTAATTTCGGAATTCAGCATAACTTCTCTGCTCCTTATACTCCACAACAAAATGGGGTAGTAGAAAGGAAAAACAGATCGTTGCAAGAAATGGCCAGAACTCTTCTTATAGAAAGTAAAATTGCCTCTAACTTTTGGGCTGAGGCTGTTTCAACAGCTTGTTATATCTTAAATCGAATTTCCCTCAGACCTTTTTCTGAGAAAACTCCCTATGAATTTTTCAAAGAAAGAAAGCCTGATATTGCATACTTTCATGTATTCGGTTGCAAATGCTTTATTCTAAAGAATGCTAATGATCGAGTTGGAAAGTTTGATGAAAGATCAGATGAAGGAGCTTTCTTGGGATATTCAACAACAAGCAAAGCCTACAGAGTCTACAACAAGAATACTCGTACTGTAGAGGAATCAGTAAACATCAAGTTCGATGAGAGCAGCCAGGATGATGAACCCGAATCC
The DNA here is from genome assembly GCA_021437785.1 of Rhodomyrtus psidioides. Taxonomy (NCBI): domain Eukaryota; kingdom Viridiplantae; phylum Streptophyta; class Magnoliopsida; order Myrtales; family Myrtaceae; genus Rhodomyrtus; species Rhodomyrtus psidioides. The sequence continues at coordinate 3,464,123 of JAILYB010000044.1, read as the reverse complement.
ATTCAAATGCATACACTTCATCAAGTCACAAACTCACCAGCAGAATCAGATGTGAATTCGGAGAATGTTCAGAAGGAAACTTCAGCAGTTGAAGAAAGACCAGAAGATGATCAGAATGAATCCAAAATATCCTCAAATGATGGACTTGACAAAAACTGGAAGCATAAGTCAAGTCATCCAAAGGAACTTATCATAGGCAGCATAAATGATGGTGTAAGAACAAGATCCAAGTTCAAGCAAGCAATGAGCAACATCGCCTTGGTATCTGAATTGGAGCAAAAAAGGATTGAAGATGCATTAGCAGATGAAAACTGGATAAATGCAATGCAGGAAGAGCTACATCAGTTCAAAGTCAACAATGTTTGGGAATTAGTTAATCGTCCCAAAAATCGTCCAGTAATTGGAACAAAATGGGTATTCAGAAACAAACTTGATGACAAAGGAAAGGTTGTGAGAAACAAAGCAAGACTTGTAGCAAAAAGATATTCTCAGGAAGAAGGAATAGACTATGATGAAACCTATGCACCGGTTGCCAAGTTAGAAGCCATTAGGCTACTTCTTGCTTATGCGTGTTACAATGACTTCAAACTTTCTCAGATGGACGTGAAAAGTGCCTTCCTAAACGGCTACATCAAAGAAGAGGTATATGTAGAACAACCTCCTGGCTTCGAAGAACCTAGAGAAAAGGATCTGGTATTTGTCTTAAAAAAGGCTCTCTATGGATTGAAACAAGCACCTCGCGCCTGGTATGAAAGGTTAAGTAACTTTTTATCTCGACACAGCTTCACTAAAGGTAATGTAGACACCACTCTTTTTATTCAAAGAAAAGGTAAAGATATCCTTTTAGTTCAAATATATGTTGATGATATTATATTCGGCTCCTCTAATGAACTTCTCTGCAAGAAATTCTCTAAAACAATGCAGGATGAATTTGAGATGAGTATGATGGGAGAATTACGGTTCTTTCTTGGTCTTCAAATTCATCAATCCTAGAAAGGAACCTTCATATTTTAAGAGAAGTATGCATTGGAAATAGTGAAGAAGTTTGGTATGGAAAATGGCAAGAAGACAGAAACTCCTATGTCTCACTCTTCCAAATTAGATAAGAATGAGGATTGAAAAGAAGTCAATCCCAAACTATATCGAAGCATGATCGGATCATTACTCTATCTCACAGCTTCAAGACCCGACATACTATATAGTGTCTGCTTATGTGCAAGATTTCAGTCAAGTCCAAGAGAATCACACCTATCAGCAGTCAAGAGAATAATCAAATACATAGGGACTTATCCCAACTATGGTTTGTGGTATTCTAAATCTTCTGATTTTACACTAAAAGGTTATTCAGATGCAGATCTTGCATGTTGCAAAATTGATAGAAAAAGTACATCAGGAACCTGTCAACTCATGGGAAACATGCTTGTCTCATGGTACTCAAAGAAGCAAAATACAGTGGCACTCAGTACAGCTGAAGCAGAATACGTATCTCTTGGAAGCTGCTGCACTCAAATACTTTGGCTAAAACAGCAGCTCAAGGACTATGGTGTTGAAGAATCAACTGTGGAAATCCTATGTGACAACACAAGTGCCATAAATCTCACAAAGAATCCTGTACTTCACTCAAGAACAAAGCATATTGAGATCAAGCATCACTTCATACGTGATCATGTTCAAAATCATGATGTTAACATTTCATACATTGACACGAAAAATCAATTTGCAGATATTTTTACTAAACTGCTTGATAAACAGAGTTTCAATTTTATAAGAAATGAATTATCTATTATTAACCTTCCTTCTTAAGTATACCTTAGAACAGGGAGCGTCAGAAGGAGAGTCAGAAGGAGAATTAGAAGAAGAGTCAGAAGAAGCATCAGAAAGAGCGTCAGAAGGAGCATCAGAAGGAGCGTCAGAAGGAGCATCAGAAGGAGCATCAGAAGGGACGCCAAAAAGGCGCGTAAAAAAAAAATTCACACTTTTCTTAAATCAAAAGGTCAGTTATCTCTAAAAGCTATCTTTTAGGTAAGTTCCTTATATGAATAGATATTGCTTAATATCTGATTGACCGTGAATATTCTTTTTTTTAAGAATTCCTTTTTAAATCAAATTTTCTTTTGTGTTTCCAAAAATAACCGCCTCTCTTATAAAAAAACGCTGAACCGTCACCTCTGTTCTCCTACTTTCAAAATCCTCTCAAATCAAAACCCTAAAACCGTGTTGAAAACCTCTCGCTCTCGATTTTCTCCTTAAAGCAACACTCTTTCACTCAAAGTTTCAAACTTTCTACGCATCAATGGCTCCAAAATCAGTCTCTGACTCGAAGAAGACGCCTCAGACCAAAAGGAAGTTCTCCGCATCAACTGCAAGCAGCGCGGAACTCACAGATACCCAAATCAACGAACAACGAGAAGCACTCCGCTTGAAAAAAGGTCTATCTCTATCTGCTTTTGAAATAAAGGAATCTATGGCCCATTCTATTAAGCCAATGTATGATAGAATCAAGGACGCTGGAGATTTTGGAAACGAACTTAGAAAACTGCTGAAAACTCATCACCTTGATAGTGAGAGCGAACTTTTGGAGTTTCTTAGTCTGCCTGGAAAAATCGTTGAACCACTTGCTGTAGAAAAGCCTACGTCTGTCTCTAGCAAAGGAAAGGAGAAAGTGGCAGAGACAAGTTCGAAACGTAGACGATCTCCAATTAGACCTGGTGGTACGAAGGCGAAGGTGGAAGATGATGATGACATACTGTTCAATGAATTTGTGAAAAATATAGGCTTTAATTTGGATAAAAGCTTTACTGATCCATTGTTTCAGAATCAGGCTCACAAAGAACGGTTTGAAGCAATGAAGTAGAGAGGTGTTATACCTCAAAGGGTATTTGAGTTAAAGTTCTTTGACAGCAATGGCATTAATCTGAGGAAGCATCTAGAAAAAGATGAAGCTAGATCAGTTTATAACTAGGAGAGGCTACACTTTTCCTGATATGGTAGCTTACTTCTATTCAAATATTCAGTTTGTCAACTTCAACTCTCTGGCTTTCACAATCAAAAGAAAGCAGTATTTTCTAACTGTTGATGAATTGGCTTCAATCATGGGAACCAGAAAGGGAGACTTCAAACCCTTAGATATCACTGCAAGTGAAGCTTTCTGCTTCCTGACTGGAAAATCGAGTTTCTCAAGGGAATCAAAGTCACACATTGCCTACACAGACTTTCCCCTGAAACATATCATGATGCACAAAGTGATCATTGAATGTCTCAGACCCAAGGCAGCATCAAAGACAGATATCTCAAAGTACGAGGCAAAGCTGTTATGGGGAATCTTGACAGGACAAAAGATTTCTTTTGCTCACACTGTTCTAATGCATATGTATAGATCAGCTCTCAAGCCAAAGGGACAACTTCCTTAAGCGGCGTTGATCTTCAAAATAATCAATCATTTCAAGATTGATAGCCTAGGTGCCTTTGTCGAGCAAGAAATTCCTTTAATGACTGCTGGAGAGACTATGGTAACTAAGATGGGATTCAAGATGACTCATGCTGGATGGAGAACGAAGAACAATGAACCAGTCATTGTAGACTTTGAAGAAGAGTCACGGCAGAGATCTCCCAAGAAGAGAAAAGTCATGGCAGTTAAGGGTCAACAAACAGAAAGTCCTGCTGGTACGGACTCAAACGCAAGTGAGGAAGAAACAGGGGAATATGATTCTGAGGCTACCCCATCTCGAGAAGGATCAGATGCAGCTGGTCAATCCGAAAATCAGAATGCTGAAGGAGTCGAGGAAGAAGTAGATGACACAGGACTACAACAACAAGAAAAAGTTGTGTATCCTTGTGATCTGACTGAGGCAGAATTCCTTACAATGTGGAATGAGGAGCAAGCTGCACGATTTGCAGATGATACAGAGTATGACATCCAAATCATCAACTGTGCTCATGAGGAATTGCTAGCTCAAGTTCTAGCAACATTGGCGCCACAAGAGCAGGAGCAAGAACAAGATGACTTAGACGCCTACTCTGTCTCCTCCACCAGACACACTATCCAGAAAGGTGCTACAAGTCTGGCCTCAGCAATAGCACGAGAAGATCAATTGTCCAGTGCAGAGTCCATTCCAATGGACATTGATGAAGAAATAGTCTCCGTGCCTCCATCAAAGGACAAAGGAAAAAGAGCTATACTTCAGGGGGAGAAAGAGCCCGAGACTGTCATATCAGATGTCTTTCTCACTGAAGTCCTAACTTCTCAGGCCTTCACTAAGGCTCAAACTGAGGGGGAGACTTCAGAACCTACAGCTCCAAACCCACATATGAACCTTCAGGCGCATTTTGACAATTTTCAAAATATTGTCATTCAGACAATGGCTACAATGGAAACAAGATTTGTTCAGCAACTGCAGGCTTTTGAACAAAAGACAGATAGACAGCTGCAGGGTCTGACTAGTCAGGTGACTAGGCTTGAAAAATCCATTGATGTCTATGGGAAAACGTTTCGTGATGAGATAGCAAACCTGCCTACATACACACTGGTCAGAACGGACAGAACAGCTTCACACATGCATTCTCCTCAAGCTGTCAGAGACCATGCTCAGATGCTGAGAAGCAGTTTTGCAGGACCTTCCCGAGAGGAGACTGATGTTGAGCCTGACGATCATCCCTCTTCTTAAAAACTTTTTCTTTTTCTCTTCATAAACGCATTATCATTTCAAGAACTTTTTCGATGTTGACAAAAAAGGGGGAGAAGTTGAATTTTTATGCAGTCTAAATAGATTATCTCTAACCATACTTCTCTAATCATATCATATCTCAGTTTAGAGGAAATGAGGAGAAAATCTAACCTACCGTTTTGCAGGAGGATAATTCGTGCAGGATTATTGCAGGATAATCTTACTATGATCATGCTATCCTATGAGCATACTTTCATTATATTTCACTCTAATGATGATTACCTGCAGGAGCAAATATGATGGCTACTCACTTTTATTAAATTATCACTGGTTTAATTTTCCTTTAAATTTGAAACTGGAGAAGTTTTTGTCACCATCAAAAAGGGGGAGATTGTTGTGGAAATACTCCTATATTTTGATTCTGACAAATTCTTCAAAAGATATTGTCTAATGTAATGTGATGCAGGAAGAATGTGTAAGCAGCAGATTGAGTGATTCCAATTCTGTCGCACTGACGAAGGGTCAGATGGAAGTGCCTCTGACGAAGGGTCAGATGGAAGTGCTTCTGACGTAGAGTCAGATGGAAGTGCTCTTGACGATCCAAGCAGTGACGGATGGATCACATCAAATTTCCGTATTACTATTCCATGTCAACTGATCAAACTTCTCTTAGACGAATCTGAAGAAAGATCAGTTCCTGCATTTTACAAAACACGAAGACCCACGAATGGCAGGTTTCCGATCAAGGCAAGTGATATTCAATTATCCTGATATCCCCTCTTGTCAATCAAGGGACTTTCTAAATAGGATATCATCTTCTAAGGAAAATATCCTCGGGAATCAACTCAAACTTATCACACTTATGGAAGCTGGAGATTCAGTTGTATGGGCGACTGAATCAGAAGGGTTCAATATCTTACCCAACGGTCTACATATCTTCTGAAAATACAGTCTCGATCAATCACGATTGATGACGTCCAATCAAGGATTGAAGAGCGATCCCTTGGCTGGAATCCAACGGCTAGTTCGGAGGCAGGGGAGTATAAAAGAAGAATAATGTTCGACCAGAGAGTATGAGAGCGAACATCAATCCAAAGTGCAAGAATAACTTGAGTTTCATCTGAGAGAGTATACTGAGTATTCAAAATCCTTCACTGTGAAAATCTGTGTGAGAAGGAAACAAAACACTTGAGTGATTGTAATCTTCTTGATTCTTCATAGTGAAATCCAGCCGATCGGCTGTCATCGTGGGAGAGTGGACGTAAGCTTGATCTAAGCCGAACCACTATAAATTTCGTGTGCAATATTCTCTTCTCTAAACTCTTATTTTTGTGTTTAGATTTTCTGCACACCATTATACTGTTTTTGTTCCTAATCGTACACTGAACTCTATTCATTCCGCAAGAAATTTAAATTGTGTTCAGAATCTCCTATTCACCCCCCCTCTAGGAGATATTGTTAGATACATCAAGTTGAAGCTAGCAGATAACTGGTTAAAGATAACATCAGCGAGTGTCATCTCACCTCTACCACCGATCCTGTGCGTTACAACAAGACGTAGTCCTTCGTATTCGGCATCTAATAGTTTCCACTACGCCTTCTTCTTGATCATTCGATCCGACAACATGCTCCGTAAGTTTGACCTCAGCTTAACCAGAAGCCGTCCAACCTTCAACTTGATGAGTTCCCGGAGTCAGTCCAGAAGAATTGCCAAAACTAGTCAAACGAAGAACTAAAAAGTGACAATTTAATACAACTTCCGATAAAATATAGTGTTTGAACTTGACTCTTATCTATGGAAAGTCAATGTGCACTCACATCTCCTGTAAGTGCAGTGCAATTTTCCACAATGCTTCGAGTATTCGGGTCGGGTACATTCAACTCTACCCATCCTTAGGAGAATCTGATTTTCTTCATTGTTTAGAAATTTTCTTTCTAACTTTTTTCAATTATAGAACACAATGTTCCCGCAACTCCTGCTCAAATTGTCATACCATACAAATGACTATTACTGAAAATTTCTAAGTGTTTATATGGTACTGACACTTTGGGTAAAAATTGCACCATTGCATTTGATGTAGAACAGTTGACAAATGTGTATATCGAAACGTTTGAGCGTTGTAAGTGCTGCCAACATATCAAATCAAAGAAGATTGTGAGATCTTAAAAGTTGCAAACTGGGTATACTAATTTTGGCAATCTTTGATCTCCAAATTGATGCATTTCCCTTGATTATTGCAAGATCAGAGATTTCGAACGACTTTCCCATTTATCAACTTTTTTCCTTAATTTCATGATTTGATTTTAATTGTTTCCTAAAGGGAGACCTCCTTATAAATAGGTGCCTAAGACATTGTAAGAGTGATAACTATTGAGAATAAACATTTATCCTTGCAACGTTTTCCAAGTATTTCTTCCTCTGGGTCAGTATCAAGGTGCGACATGAGATCGGTTCCTCGAGTGACAACGGAAGGCTGGATAAAAACTGATAATAAATTGTTTGTGATGTACATATTATTGTACCTAGAGTTCTTTACAATAACTTTATCACAAACTAAAAATATCTTAACGATAATATTGGGCAAAAACCAGAATTATGGGAGGACTAGTTATCTCATCGTCTCAAATTGTGTCAACCCACCAGATTGATGCAGAGGAGTTCTTTGAGAGATATGAGAGAAGAGGAAGATGTGGAGGAAAGGATTGATGTTGCCGAGGGTGTGGAGGACGGACTGTATCTGAAGAAGTATATATTGTCAAGGACTTTGCTACAATCGAAAATGTCATCTGATGTTATGTATCTTGTTGTCGTGAGAATACTATCTTGCCCACCAGATCGAAGTGGGGGAAAATCCGAAACAGAAGCTGAGACTGAAGAGACCGCCATTTTCAGAAACTAAAATGAAGGCCGGCCTGCAATATCTTCAACCTTCCTCTCACACTGGAGAAAATCCCGGTACTTGTTATTGAGGATCGAATGATCTTTTTTCCAATATGATGTTGTCTTTCCGCAAAAGCTTTCTCCATTTCGTACTTTTCTCAATGCATGCAAGCTGCCCGCGATTAGATGCATCGGGTAAGGCTTCACCTACCGGAAATTATTAAAGATTCCTTTTATGTCAACCTCATGCTGCAGATGGGAGCACGATTTCATAAATCGTGTGTCACGTTGCAATTATTAAAGCTTCTTGTCATCTCAACCTCTCACCAAAATTTCTACCAAGCTGTCGACAACACTTTCATTGAAGGACAGAAGATAATGAAGGCACACATAATGACTGCAAGATGGCAAATGTAATGTTGTCACATCCCGATCCTCGAGCACGCGTCATCCCTAACATATCACCTCAAGTCATAAAAGATAACGTTTTAGGCACGTTATCGACCCATTTATTCTATCTTTGATTATACATGCGAAAACAAGCAACTCCCAAACATCACATCAAACAACAAGGATAGTTAAATAGTTAGTCATCTCAATCAAATCACGATAGCTTACAAAGTCAAACTATTTTTTAACTATCTTATTTAGACAATAGTCACAAGCCATTCTTCGACTCTTGATCCATATTTAACTCACAGACTATCAGGCTCGATCTAACACGATTTTCGGGGCTACTCAAATAAGTCTACGTCTTAGTATCCACAAGGTTCCGTCACTTGGGGCCTGAAAATGTTATCCACGACGGGGTGAGATATAAATCTCAGTGAAGTCAACGCCTAAGCTCGATTAGGACAAAACAATGGCTTGAAGCTCCAAAAATTATCTAAGAAAGTGTCGGCATCACTTTTGAAGGATGGCCAATGAGCGTTCTTCCTAGTGTAACATGAACCCAAATAGGTTTTAGTTAGGATGGTGTCAACATAAATAAATAAAAGTACCGAATAGCCCTCAAGATCAATAAACCCCGATTCGATCTTGTGTCAGTAAAATAAAGAATAATTTACCGAGAATCGTCAAAGTTAGTTGCGGAATGCTAGGGATTACAAGAACCTAACATTCGGGAAGTGGGCAGTGAGACTGCACGTTACTGAAGTTCGGTAAGTAGTCATGAATCGGTAAATTCCTAAAAGCCATGAAGAGTCGATGGAGAATGGTCACGGACATGAGAGGCAATCGATCAACCTAGCTAGTCACGTCAGCCGAAAATTATGAGACAGGAGCGAAAGTAATGGGCACGAATGGATCATGGGAAGTTATTCAAGCGTTCAAATCTAAAATCATGGGAACAATTGAAGGTCAATTTTGGCAGACAAAAGCTATAAAGAACGTGGGCGGTTATCGAAGGCGCTAGACTTCAAGATTTGAAAATGATAACTGTCTGAGCAGTTGCAAAGTGCAACGGAATTAGAAGAAAGAGGAAGAAAGGAGACCAACAACACACACAAAGATATGGAAGTAATGAATGAACAAACATGAATGAAATGACATGAATAGATGACCAAATAAAGGGATGCAGTGCAAGACACACAAAGTTAAGGTCGTGTTTCCCTATATGCGAAATTTAACTAATTAATTAAAGCATGCGGACGGAATGACAACATAAGACAATTCGATGGGACAAAATGCAATTAACTAAACTAATCATGCAACGACCACATATAACATGCGAAAAATTATTATTAGACTAAGTGGCATGCAACTTCTAATTCAAGAAAATCAACCAAGCAATTAGACTCACCTAACATGAATACCCTAAACATGAGACTAATGATATGTACAAACGACATAGCAAAATGACATGGCATAATGACATGGCAAGGATGCGTGACGTGGCAAGGATGCGTGACGGGGCACAATGACGTGGTAAAAATGCACGATATAGCTTGGCATAGTGATGTGGTAACAATGCATGACATGGCATAATGACGTGGTAAAAAGTGCATGATATGGGAAAATATAATAATGCAAGCTAAATTATGTGACATAATGCGAGTGACATTTTTTGTATTTTTTGTTTATTTTCGGCAATGCATGAAATATGATTTATAAAGAATATGCTAGGGGATTTCGAAAATATGGAATGTACGAGGTGATATTCGGAAATATGAGATGCAAGATATGCAAAAGATGATATATGCATGAGATATGCTATGCTAAACGACAAGATATACATGGATGTGATTTTCTCCCTTTCCTTTTTGGAATTTTCGACCATGGCGAGAATTTTCTTAGAGGTTTTGTTATCTTGACTTGACTGCCTAAAGTTTTATGAGACAAGGCTTCTAAGAGACCTCATCTTCCTAAAAAAAATTAATTAGATAGGATTTTTAGGAAACCATATCTTACTAAAGTCTTTTAGGAATTTTCAAAGCATGACAAAATCAAGTCAAAAAGGTAATCCATTCACATAAAAAAAAAGAAAGACAATCAAGATCATATATCTCTTTTTATTATTTCTTTCTTAAAAAAATTCAGCTTTGCGATTTTAAGATCGATTTTTTTGAAGATAGTAAATCGGACCTAAGCGGCAATAGATCGAATTGACTAAATCCAAATTTTCTTAATAAAAATTAGGTATTGGCAATTTAGATCGAAAGGTTGTTCATTGAACTTTCGACAAAAAATTTATGTTTGCTTAACACCACCATTGAAACATACGACAGCATCTTGATTTCGAACAAAACCACATGTTAATAACGCCAAAAATATCGAACAAGCCTCGGCAAAGCACTTCACAAACATACTCAAACCAATCTTCACGGTATAGGAGCGTTACCTTAATCTGCGAAAGCAAAAACTGGGGCTGGTTCAATTAGGGGGCTTCGGTTACGACAGCTCGAACAAGGAAAGTGGTTGTCGAGCGGCGAGATGAACACGAGCGGCGATAGCGGTGGTCTTCGACAGCAGTAGAGCGCGAGCAAAACACCGGGACTGGGTGACGGACAAAACAGAAGCGGCACGGCAACGACGGCGTGGAGCGAGCAGGGACAACAGCAGCTTTTCTGGGCCAGACGGTGATGAAACGGTTCTGGTCTGGGGGAACTTCAACCGCACGGACAAGCTACCACATGTGTCAATCAACTACCCCTTTTGTGATGGATAATAGAGCAAATAAAAGAGCGTTGGGGAAGTGGACAGTGGCGAAGATGGGCTGAATGTTCAGCGGATGATGGTGCTCGAAGACCGTAGCTCCAAGTGTAATGCACCAAGTCCTCAACCTCTCTCACTTCTCACGTTTTTTTTTTGTCCCTCTCTCTCTCTCTCTCTTCTTGTGTGAGTTTTATGTGCACGAGCAGAATTTTTTTTCCCCTCTCTTTTGAGTCGCTCATAGGTCCTTTTATAAGCATCCAAGTCCTGAACGACAGAATATTTTGTTTCCTCTTGTGTGTGCCTTTTCTTTCTACTCAAGCCTATGGACACGTGAAGATATCTTTAGAATATATTTGCTTAAAATATTTGTTTCCTTTGCTAACCATGTGCATATTTTATTATTTCTTTCCTCTTTTGTTTATGTTTAGCCACGTAAATCCACCTTGATGATATCTTGCATATAAATATTCAATGAAGACTATCACTAATCAAACCAATTTTCCACCTTGGCCCGCAATTTTCGTCACTATTAATATCCATGGGTTTTGGCCAAATTTCCATACACCGCAGGCTTAGTCCAATCGATTAAATTGAGTTTAGAATCATCACTTTGAGATCATTCGCCACTAGTCCGACAAAATTGAAGGTGCAATGCAATGGATACCAAAAATTAAATATGAAAAATTGCTTGATTTTTTTTGTTAGAACTAAAAAATTAGCTCTGATTTTCCATGAAGATGACTGACAGAAAATTAAATATGCCATGCATGAGAAAATTTATCTTTTTGCGAGAATTATGACTAACTCTCATTTTGTGTTTAAATAAATAAATTTCTAAAATTTAAAATTTAGGTGTCAACAGCTGCCCCTCTTTGAGTGGAAGCTCGCAGAGGTTTCGCTCAAAGACTAAAATTGAAACCTAAATTTTGCAAATTCAAATGATGACGAAATTTTTTGCGGGAATTTTTTAAATCCCATTTTTGATGCAAGTGAAATGATGCACGAAATGCAATGCCATAAATAATATGTGCTAAAACTCCTCTTATCCCACATCAAAGAAGTCTGCACATGGATTGCCTATGAAATACATGTTTTACCAAATACCTCATAAGCTAATGATTCCCTTAACCTCCAGTGGATGCCAGGATGCTAAGGTACTAGCCCATCTGTTTCCAGAAGTTTCCTTCTGACGCGAAACGGCGTGAGATCTGTGTAGAGTTTGAAAATGTGCTCGAGTTATGGTTCGAGCTGACCATTTGTTTTTCGAAATCACAATAGTGCATACATTGTGAAATCGAGAAAACAAACTAAGATCACATGTAGATCTTAGGTTTTGGGGGCCTTATCCGTTATCAAAGGTTTCCCTTTGATGCGGGATAGCGCATGATCTGTGTAGGTTTGAAAATGTGCTCGAGTTATGGTTCGAGCTGGCCATTTGTCTCTTGGGGACCTCCTCAACGGGTCACCATGAGACGGTAGAATGTCTCTTGCGACCTCCTCAACGGGTCAGCATGAGTCGGTAAGGTGTCTCTTGCGACCTCCTCAACGGGTCAGCATGAGTCGGTAAAAATAATCTCTCGCGACCTTCTCTGGAAGGTCTCATCGTATCAAGACGAGAGATGCCTCTTGGGACCTCCTCAACGGGTCACCATGAGACGGTAGAATGTCTCTTGCGACCTCCTCAATGGGTCACCATGAGTCGGTAAGGTGTCTCTTGCGACCTCCTCAACGGGTCGGCATGAGTCGGTAAAAATAATCTCTCGCGACTTTCTTTCGAAAGTCTCACCGTATCAAGACAAGAGTTGCCTCTTGGGACCTCCTCAACGGGTCACCATGAGGTGGTAGAAATAATCTTTTGTGACCTTCTCAAGCAGGTCTTATCGTATCAAGACAAGAGATGATGTATCATCTGAATTGGATCGGTCATGAATACACAGTGGTATGATGCCTAAAAAATCCTCAGTGCAATCATAATAGGGGGTACAACTCAAGTCGATTTCAAAAGGGTTTAGAAGACTTACCTGAATTTTCTGAGCAAGTGGTGGCTAGGCTGACTGATCATACCTGTCCATTCTCTTAAAAAGGATGATGATATGCATAAATTGTTGCAAATGCAATGTTATGAGCCAGAAAAATTTTGTGAGCTTTTGCTAGCATTATAAAGCTTCACTGGAGAATTTTATCAATAAGAAAGTCTGTCTGACCCTTTTGACAATTCTGATCAAGTTGAATGAGAAACTTTAGTCAGAAAAGATTTTCACTCTCTCTCTTGAAAAGATTCAGGTTGAAGATATCACATACCTGAGGATTTGAAAGACTACTTGGTCGTCCTTTGCTAGTAAGGTTTGCTCATTTAATGGTCTTTAGATGAATTTCGAGACTTTGAGAAGTAACTCGACTATCAGGAATTGCTACCTGTCTGACAATATCAGAAGTGACATGTGCAAACATAATTGCTGAAATTTATCATGCACAACTATCTGTCGAGTTTGCAATGATTTAGAAATAACGTGTGTGCAATGACTCATAATGTGGTTCATGCGTAACCATTCTGCCAAGTTTGCATTACCAATTTTGTTCAGGGAGGTTATCACATTGTGAATACCTCGAATATAATATGAATGGGGATTTCAGTCCGAAAGGGCTTTCTCTCACTCTCAAGGAAAGTTGTTTATCCTGACTGCAGGATTCAAGAGAATTCACTCAATCTTACCATCATCACATTCGACAAGGGTCTGAGTAATCTCGCAATCAGTACGACCGAGCCGATCTGGAGGTCTTGATAAGGACCATAATGAGGGTCAGGTCAAAGGTTTTCAAATGAGACCCCAGTCGAGTCAAGGCTTATGAAATGAAATTCTTCATCATTTGTTTCAGGTTTACAAGTCAAGAACCCTGCAAAAATGAGAGAGAAATAATATTGCTCGAACTTCTTCGAGCGATGCTTAAAATCATTTAACTCTTCGTTAACTCAAGTGCCTTAATCAGAAGAGACTTTGAAGGGTTGTAACATAGGTTAGGATAAGGGACTGAAGAACGAAAAGGCTTGTTTTGGCTCAGAATATATGTATGAGAAGGGTTTGATGTTGGTGATCATTGCTGCTTTGTCACTGATCTTAGCCTTCTGAAAATGTCTTCAAAGAATACCATCGTTAGTTGAGAGATGGTAGCCTTTTGCTGGGAATTGCACTTTGCAGATTGACTGGAGAGTGTTCTTTATAATTGGACTCCGTTGAGGATTTACAAGAAAATGCAGACACATTGAATTTACAAAATGACATTGAAAATTTAGAAGTATTGTTCAATAATTCGAATGGGCATTGGCCTTGCTTCTGATAGGCACTTTGCTCTTTCCATGCCCCAAATTTTCTTTGAGTTCAGCCATTGCTTTTCTTACTCCCGACTCCCATTTTCCTTCTTTTTCTGAGAGGAAGCCTATGTTGTTCTTTTTTCGATTTTTTCGAGATAATGTTTTTTTTTCGAAGAGAGCTTTTCGACATCCCTCTTCTTTCTTTCTTTTTTCTTTCTTTTTTCTAGGGAGTGGGTCCCTTTTTTTCTCAAGCTGAATTTGTTTATTTTATTTTTTTTACAATCTCATGATCTTGAACAAGAATAAGCATCACAAAAGACGAGTTTATTCAGAAGTTCTCTGTTGACCCGATTCTTCTTCGGTTCTGCTCCTTGGGAAAAATGTCATCATCGCCATTAGAATGAGAAAATAATCACCAACCGAGGTTTAAAAAATGAATTTGCAGGCTCAAGTGGGCTATGCAAAGGATATAGTGTGTATGATAGAGAAATGAATGCTATTCGTCATCCTAAGGCACTTGAATTAAAGTTCGAGCATAAATGAAAAGAAACACCCGAAGATTGATGTTAGTCTGAGCAAAAGAATTTCTAACCATTTACCTCGTGCTGCTGCTGAAATTACCTCGTTCTGCCCAATATGGTGTGGTTCTTGACAGGGATAAGAAAATGGAACCGCCGCTCAAAAGGGTTAACAATGGTCACCTGTAGTGTTTGGGATAGAGAAATGAATGCCTCTGTCATTTCGGCTATCGTACCTTTTGCGAGAAAACCCTTCGCCTTGAGGAATGCGGAATAATACCAATCAACTCTTTGGGGGTTAAAATGTAGGACATGTATGGAAATATATTGCCTTTCATCATCCCGTGATGCCCAATTTTGTACATTCGATGCATCATATATAGTTTACGTTCCCTACTCAGAGTTGGTAAATTAAACATGAAGAACAGTCATGCATAAACCTAGGTTGTGAGCGTTTTCAAGTATATGAACATAGCAACTTCAAGCATTATATCACGTGTCACGAAAATCTCTTGCGTTTGCTAAAGAATCAGACATTGCAAGAACATGTGAGTTGCCCCAGAACATGTACGTGGATCAAGTTAGGTTAGGGAATCTAACTCTCGGGTTGAGGATTGGCCCATTTTCGTTTTTGCCCCAGAGCGAGGAACACATGCATGAGTAAGACTTGAGATGCTCTGGTTGCCCTTGTTCAAAGATAATGAACATCATGGTCGGTGCCATGTTCCTGCGAGAAGGAAAGTGTCACCCCTAAAATAATATGAAATAGAGAAATATACTCACTTTTCCATGTCGGGTTCTACTTGCCCCTATTTCAATCAAGATGGCGTATGGCTTTGCCATCATGCGAGATTGCCCCAAACATGGCCAGTGCTGGGAATTCGATTTCGAGCAATGGCATATGACTTGTTTCCACGTTTAATCCTCAAGAAAATAAAATGAACAAAAGTTCGGGATGTTCTTGATTGTCGATCTCCTTCAGGACATGTTTCCTAGCTTGGCATCTGCAAGAAGGAAAATAAACAGTTATTTCCAATAATGATCAGGCGAGGTGAGAGATACTCCCTTTTGAAATCAAGTGACTTTGGTCTTGCCCCATCTCTTGGCATGGCATGATTAATAGACCAGTCGAGGTTGAGGCATGGATCAGCCTCGCTTGATTGATGGAATAATGTTTGAGCTAGCTGATGTGATGCGATTGATGAATCGATCAGGGGATTTGCATAGGATTGCCCCAAGAATTTTCATTGGGATGATGCATGGTCAGAGTTAAGAATCTGCCCCCTGCCCCTGAATTAACTTTTGAACTCTCCAATGGATCATCAACCATGGCTTCAACAGGCAGCTCCGGGGATTCAAGCGCCATGCCAGGCTCCTCCTTTGGTGCTTCATTAGTCGGCATGGGATCCTCAGATATAGCTGTAGTAATAAGATCATCAAACCAACCAGAGAGATCCAGAAACCCATGATCAACTCCACCTTCATCCAGAAGTTCATTGATTCTCTCACTTGTAATGACTGCAACCTCAGATTGACCAATCATTCTCCTTGCTCCAAATCGAATATTATGGGAGAGTGAAGAATTCATGACATATCACCTTAAATGAATTATCACACAAAAATTAGTATAATGGGCTGGAATAGTGAGCCGGTCCACGACAACTCTCTAGACTCGATGAGCAAAATAGATATGAGCAACAATCTGAATCAAACAGTTTTTTAGTTGCGTCGGCCGTTACGATAGAATGCATATTAATTCTTGTGTTGATCGAAAAATTCTAAAATTTTACGAGCTGATACGGGACACAACGATGAACAACTTTCATGTTTTTACTTAAGATTGAAAGTGAACCGATCAGTGCAGTTGAAATGAATCTTCGTGAATTTTTTGTCCAGAAAACTGTTTCGTCCGGTCTTTGTTAAATGAACGAAGGACCCCTTTAAAGTGTGAATTAAAATCTGGAATTTTGCAGGTTACTAGTTGAAACATTAACCTACAACTTTCATGTTTCATGGTTCAGCAAAGGAGGTCGTTCATTGGGGTCAATTTGCAAAATGATCTGGAGTCTGAAAAATGTGAGAAATTCCAGCCTGCTCCATTACGGCCATTAATTTTGTATTAAATAGAAAACATGATGGATTGTCACCAAATTGTTTCACTAAATAGATGAAGATCTCATGGACATTTTTCATTTGAAGCTCAGAGATTGATTCCAACCGAAAAAGTGTACGAAAATTCAATTAACACTGAGAGGTCAGAATGAAAATAGAATTGAATTACCGACTGAAAGTGACACACCTAATTGCCATGAACCGACCCAAAATATAAGTAAGCAGGAGGATAAAGATTGAAGAGAGTATCACCTTTTGGGACGTCTGAAATGATTAATCACATAGACATGCAGATGAAATGCGACGTGAGGTTCGATTTCTATCTATCAAGGCTTAACAAAGGTGGAGCCCCAAAGATACCCAGATTGAACCACCCTGGTTTGTGATTGAATCAGGATCCCCCGTAGACATCCGGCTCAGCCAAGTATCGACCCGTATCACATGGTGAATGACAGGGGCGATGAATCATGGCACCGATTTGAAAGAGTTCGGGACTTGAAGAGGGAGACTAAGGCCAGATGGTGATGGCCAGAGTGTCCCTAATCAAATACCATCCTAAGCCTAGCCATTCAGGTCCAATGGCGGGTTGTGTGTGCTATGTGAAAATGTAAAAGCAGTAGAAGCATGCACAAGAGTTTATATCAAAACAACGCTTCAATATAACCCTCAAACTTACATTCCTACTCCAACCTGCAGAAAAAGGGTTAGCAAACACTTCGCCCCTTACTACTCCAAATCTGCAAAAACATTTAACACCTTAATGGTGAGATTCAACCAAGATCGCCAAAAGCGAGACATCAATGGAATTTTTTTTTTAGGCCTAAATCCACTAAAACTTTTAATTTTCCGAAAAATTCAAGTGAACAAGTTAAGTCTTAATTTTTTTTCGAAAAATTAAAGTACAAATCCCCAGTGGAGTCGCCAAGCTGTCGCGACCTAAAAAAATTTAATTATTAGGCTAATGGATTATTAGGTTAACTAACCTAATACGGACTCTCCCAAGCCCTACCAAATCGCAACTTAAATTAATTAGAAATGATTTAGAATTTGGAGTCGCCACTAATCATTTTTGGTAGGTTGATTAGAAACCTAAGTAAAACAGCGGGAGGACTATTTTACTTCTACGAACCAGAGATTGTGGATTCGGGGACTTGATTACACTAGTTAATTAAAACTAATGCCCTTTCGGTACCTTAATTCCATATGAGATATCCTAAATTGACGACTCGGATTGAATCAATTTGAAGCTCAGATGAAGTGTTTCTCTCTTTTGGGGTTTTCGCTTTTTAATGCATGAATGACATAGATACGATGACGTGATACTATCTAAATGACAAGGATGAATGCGACGGTAGCATGAGTGACATGGAAGTAATGAATGAACAAACACGAATGAAATGACATGAATAGATGACCAAATAAAGGGATGCAGTGCAAGACACACAAAGTTAAGGTCGTGTTTCCCTATATGTGAAATTTAACTAATTAATTAAAGCATGCGGACGGAATGACAACATAAGACAATTCGATGGGACAAAATGCAATTAACTAAACAAATCATGCAACGACCACATATAACATGCGAAAAATTATTATTAGACTAAGTGGCATGTGTTGACACCTAAATTTTGATCATCTATTATTGTGATTTTCATCTTTAAAAAAAATCATAAAATTATAAAATCAACTTTGGTAATCTTGGCCAAGCTAAGGAAACCATTTTGACAAAAAAAAATAATAATAATAATTATTATTTATTATTATTATTATTATTATTATTTTTTATTTTCGAAAAATACAAAAAAGGAAGAAAGAATATTTGACCAACGATGTTGTCTTGTTTTTACTTTATTTTATTTTATTTTATTGTTATTATTATATTATTATTGTTGTTGTTGTCTTTTCCTTTGTTCTTTTTCTTTTTCCTTTTCCTTCCTTTTTCTTTCTTTTTCCGCACACACGCTCCCGGACGTTTTTTTTTGTCTCTCTCTCTCTCTCTCTCTCTTCCTCTCCTTCCCACGCTTTCCCTCGTTTTTTTTTTCTTCTTTCTTCTGGCCGAACGACGCCATCACCGAGGCTCTCCTCCATCTTCCTCATCGCCCATTTTTGTGCGGCCACCATCCCCCTAACCGCCGAATGCCATCTTCAGTCGTTGTCACCGACCCGCAGCCACCTGTCGCGACCCTCTTGAGGTTGTCGGGCTCTCGAGGGCTAATGGGCCGTCCTGTCTGGTCGGACGCGGGCCTCTCCCAAGGCCCATTACCCAAATCGCAACGGAGGTATGCGTGATCGACTTTCAGTGTGGTCTAGTGACATGTGCTAAGTGTGCATGCCATGGAGTCGCCACCAATCATTTTTTTAGGGTATGATTGGATCACCCAATCGAATAGTTAGGAGTTTCTATTCAATTTTGCGAGAACCAGAGAAATGGTTTCGGGGACTTAGTTACGCCAACCGTCAGAGTTGACGCCCTTTCGGTACCTAAGTTGACTGAATTTTCTAGCCTGAGATTCATGCGGATGAGTAAGGTATGAACCATAAATCTAGAAATTCATGCAGATAAGAGTGATTATCCTAGCAATCACAATCAGTAATAAAATGCGCAACTCAAGGAATCTAGATATGCAAATAAATCACATGGCATTCCTAGTAATACCCTATTTATCAATCACAGCTCAAGAATGATTTAGCTGTCCTAGCCGTTCTACACTCGATCTGACCTAAGAAAAGCATTAGGAAGCATCGCAGGAGTTCGAGAGTACTCACATGGGGTTCGCCGTGCCCTGGTTTGGTCTTGGACGAGCTATCGAGCTCATGCCGACCCGATTATATTTGGGGATCCACTCGGCATTTTACACCATGAAATCATGTGAAACAAAAACGAAAATATTCAGCAAGGGGCATTTATTGTATATGGTGGTCAATCTAATTGGACATCAAGACTAAAAAAGATGTAGAAATTTACAAATTAAAAGACTCGAATGATATTTTTTTTTGCCAAATTCAACTCTATGCGTCGTGAAGAAACACATGCAATTGAACTTGAATTTTGACTATTTATGAGTTCAAAATGAAAAGAAAATTAAAATAAAAATATTGACTATTTTTCTATATTTTTACGACATCGAATGCTATTTTTCTTCATTTTTCATGTATTTTTCTATTTTGGAAAGTATTAAAAAATTGAAAAATTATTTTTTTGTCAAAAATGGTTCCTTTAGCTTGGTCAAGGCTACCAAAGATGATTTTTTAATTTTTTAACTTTTTATATATTTTTTATGAATTTTTAAAAAATAAACTATGAAAGACTGATAAAAAAATCAGGTGTCAACACCACCGCGACGGCCCAAACCGCCGTTCAAGCCCAACAACGCCGTGCTCGGCCGAAGCTCCCAAACGCTCGTCCGAATCATCCTTGACGAAAACCAAAGCTGGCGATAGTCATCTTCGACTTCCCTGAGCTCCGAGGAAGCTGTCAAGCCCATTCAATCGGCCGCAGACCTCAGAAAATCGTGGGTTGCTCCATCAAGCTCTTCCTCGGCCTCACATGGCAAGTTGAACTAGAGTGGGTCATTTCATGTGGTATAACTTGCGATTTGATCTATACACCTTGCTGATCCTTTTTGCCTTTGACTGCACGTGATTTCGTTGGATAAATACTTGAGTCGGCCTCCGACGTCCACCGACCGGCCGCGAGCTCGACGGCGCGTTCCACACCAAACCGAAGCTCCCTGATGGCCAGGTAAGTCCTCTGCAACTCCTTATATGCTCCCTGATAGCTCAGATCAACCATGTTACGTATGGAATGGCTATGGCGATCTATCGTCGGAGAATAGGTTCGGCCGGAGTTGCAGGTGGGCCAAATGTAATTCTGATGTGTCGAGGTGGATATATGTTGTAGATCTCGTCAAATAGGTTCGAATGCCGTTGATTTCGTGCAATTTGGACGTCGGAAGGCCGAGTTATGGCCTTCCGATGAGGCGCCGGCGCCGGTCGTCTTCCCCGACGAGGCGTTGACCGGTCAACGCTTGTTGACCTGGTCAACGCCAACGTGGCGCTGATGTGGCAGTCACGTGGCGACCACGTCAGCGCGCAGCATTAATAAGAAATAAAAATAATAATAAAAAATAATCCGACGGTCCAGGGAACGCCACGTGTCTCAATCTGAGGCGTCCGTCCGAAACTCATGGAACGGTGCCGTTTTTCTCATGGAGGAGGCGGGCCGGGTTTGGGTTGCGGGTCTGGGTCATGGGTCGGGTCATCCGACCCGGCCTGGTTTTTTTTTTATATATATTATTATTTTTTAATAAAAAAATAATAATAAATCAAAAAATCAATAAAAAATAGAAAATCATAAAAAAAACTCAAAAAAATCGGGAAAAATTCAGAAAAATTCTAAAAAATCCCAGAAAATAGGAAATGGCCATATTCAACTGGCCACAACCTGTTTAGGGACTTTCGGTCCTCGGTCTTTTCAAAAATGACGGTTTTGCCCTTCTGGCAAACCGTCTTCCAAAAAAAATTCTAAAAATTCTAGAAAAATCCCAAAAAATAGGAAACGCCCACAATCAACTGGCAAAGGCTCATCCCGGGTGTTTTGAACCCGATCCTTCTTAAAAATGACGATTTCGCCCTTTGGGCGAATCGTCTCCCAAAAATTGAAGAAAAATCAAGAAATTCCAAAAAAAATCTCAAGAATGGGAAATGGCTACAATCAACTAGCCATGGAATATTTTGGGTAATTCGGTATCCAAATCTTCCAAAAATTGACGATTTTGCCCTTCGGGCTAAATCGTCCCCAAATCTTCCCATTTTACCCCTAGTCCGAAATCACATCTTCCCTAAACCCTTATGGCTATATTAGGAAACCATTGATTTGAATTGATGTGCATTAATGTGATTTATTTATGTACTTGATTGCGCTTTCACTAAAACTGATTGTGATTGATAGGAATAGTCTTTCAATCTGCGTGAAACCCTGAATCAAACTCACCCCACCCAAAACTGTGCCTGCATGAACTCTTAGCCAGGAAAATCACTCGCGTTAGGTACCGAAAGGGCGTTGGTAATGACACAAGCGTAACCAAGTGCCTGCATGAAGGTGAGGTAAGTCCGCTTATGGTAGGTGTTATATGTTTTTGCAGATTGGAGAAATAAGGGGTGTAGTCCGTGATTAACATTGTCTTATGCAGGTTGAGCGTAGGAATGTATGTTGTGTGGATGATTTGAAGTGCTGATTGATAAACTGTTGTGCATGAATTGCATTGTGATGATCACAACACGTGGACACACACAACCGCGCCTAAAACCCCGGGCGCCGCCTTTAGGAACACAATAGAAGGAATTGAAAATGGAATCTCCGTGAGGAAAAACGCGGGGTAATCCACTTTTCAATTCCGCTCGCTTCGAACTATGGATCGAGTCCCAATGCAACGATAGCTGTGCAATGGAATCGGCTCTTTCTAGAACTCGAGGTGAGAACCTTAACCTTAGGTGCCAAACCCTCTGATTTTTAGAAGTTTACCATCACTTGTCTCATGCGCATGTCTTTGGGCGGTTGGTACACCTAAAACCGCACATAAGTCGACGAGTTGGGTTGGTAAGACTCTCTATCCCCCCAAATCTATCACTGTTCATATAAATATAGGCATTTCATTAATTGCATTCTGGTGATTAGATTAAATGCCATTTCGAGGATAGATATGTGCGTTTATCCCCAACGTCCTTGATAGAAGACGAGGATGGTGATACCCCACGACGGACACCAAGTGTGCGATAAAGGAGCATACTATAGACATTATCGAGGTATCATCCAATGAAGATGACGAGTTGGGGCAAGTGATCCTGAAGACACAGATCGAAACTGGGGCATCCTTAAACGTTAGGATCACATTCCTTTGTTTTATTTTTCATTACTAGTCCTCTTGTATAGGGTTTATTTTTACCGAGGTTTTCTCTATCTCACCCCATAGAGTAATTGTATTAGGGATCTATCGGTGTATACATTCAGATGGAACTTGGTTGTATTTCTTTTGACGGGTCATGGGAATGTGATAGTGGCATTTTCTCTAATCATCCGAATATTCCCAAGTCAAGTTTATAATTCCTTTAGAGGAAATTAAAATTGGAAGTCTTACACGACCTTTTGGTCGTATAGAGTAGTCCAATCTCAATTTCTCTAGAAGGAATTATACACTTGAATTGTTTCATGCATGTTTTACGTCGTTGGTAATCCACGATAATTGACCGAGAATATCGGCGTTGTTTTGAATTTAATGACGAGATAGATGTCCAAATTACTCTCGTTCTTAACAAAACGGCCTTGATTTGGATGCCGTATCTTCAATTAAATTTAAAACACGTTATTATGCCTTGCACTTTTGAGTAATTCGTTCCTCTCGAAATTGATCAAAAGCGATTATTGTGAATTACATTCCTTTCAATAGTATGCTTTCTTTCGAGGAATATTGATAAAAACTTTTCGCGCAAGATTAAAACCCTTGTAAAAGTTCTTGTCCTTATTAATCATGGGTAAGCATAAGATTGAAAGGGGTTTTTGCTTTCTTTTTCAAATTATTCCTTCTGATTCTGTCTTTTCATTTGCAGGTAAAAAATAGGTAATAGAGAGAAATCTTTTCCTGGATAAGTCTGAGGCTATTCTTTCATCTGATCATGAGTGAGTTATAAAATCAGGACATATTTACTCGACTTATTGATATTATGGTTCGGCTCACCCAAGTTGAAGATGTTCGAATGCTCGAAGAAAGGAACCATGCAGAAGTTAAAACACACACACGAGAACTTTCATTTATTTTGCTCAGCGGAGGGTTTTCAGAAGCAGGTCATACAATTCGGGGTGGAAAAGTAAAGCCAAAGTGAGCCCTAATTAACGACACAAAGGAGCCCAACTGACCCTCCATGTTATTAATGCTCTGCTCATACTCCCAACTCCGCATGTCATGGTCGGCAAGCATGAGGAGAAGACTTCTGCATTCTCCCTTAACTTCGGCGACCTTGGCCTCGTGTTCTTCGATGACTATTTCCAGGTCCCGAACCAGTCCATTCCCGCGAGCTATGTCCGCGGTTATTTTGTCGAGCCGTTCTTCCTGCCAGTCGCTCTGAAGCCTCAACAGGACATTGCGGCGGTCATGCTCGCCGGTGGTCAGGGATAGGGCCAATTGATCCACCAGATTTCTCCTCTCGCGAAGCAACGTCGCGACCCGCTCATTAGCAAACTCGACGGCCTTTTTGTAACTATCAACCAGATAGTTGGTCAGCACCAAATGATCAGATCGATCCTCATAACGAGCTCGCAAGACGCGAGCCACGAGAACCTCCCGATTAGCAACACGATAGGCCTCTAAAGAGTGTGCAAAGAGAGTCGGGAAAATTCTATATTCCCTCCCCAGTGTAGTACCTTCGAGAGAAGTGGTATCAAGGTCCTCGAGTAGGACACAGATTGCATCCTCGGTTGCAGAATGATCGGTTATGTGCGCGTAACCGCGACCCATTAGGTTATAAAGCTTTTCCCACTGGGCCAAGACATCAGTTGAAAAAGTGCGTACGGGAGAGGAGGCCATTTGCGTTGGGTTGGCTTGAGAATAAGACGAGTCTAACAGAGAGATTAGAAGGAAGAAGCTGATTATGCGAGAACGTTAACCTTCCATACATTAATTCCTCATTTTATAGCAACTCGAGGATGATGAAGGGTCTCAGTAATAATGCTGGTAGAGCCCAGTTAGGAGGTAAAGCAGGAGGTCCCCTCACTTGAACCATTGGATTCGTCTCGGTCCGCGATTTCCGGCTTGTCAATTAAAAGATGTAAAAGATTTGTCGGGATCACCATTATTAGAGTTAGGTGGGAGGTAAGCGCAACTATCGAAGAAAGCCCTAACAGGATTTAGCAGTCCCATCACGTTGAAAAGCTAAGCGCGAAATTCAAGGTCTTGAGGGCGAACGTTTGCCTAATGATGCTTGAAGAGCGTCTCCTGAACATACAAAGTCACTCGAAGAAACATTTATAGGGAGTGAGCATACAGGAGAGAGTAGAGAACTCTGAGTGGGCAAGAACCAATCAAACATTTCTCAATCCAACATATTTAAGAGGTTACTGTCAGCTGCTAGAGGCGACTGACTCAAAAATCTCAGAAATTGAACTATTGAGGGATCTCGAAGATTCCAAGACCAAGTCTAACACCAAAACCATGGAGCCCAACACTTCTGGCAACGGAAATCAAAATCACGGCGACGACGACAACGACATCCACGATGCTCAACTCGGGAAAAGAAGACGTCCTCACCAATACTCTCAGGAGGAAACCCAAATGCTGGAAACCCTCTTCAGTGAAAGCCCTTACATGAAAAAGAAGCGGAGAACTGAATTGAGCCGGGAGTTGGGAATTAATCAGTTGAGGGTCCAGTTTTGGTTTCAAAATAGGAGATCCAAATCGAAGGCTCAACACAAACGTCAGGTGGTCGAGATTTTAAAGGAAGAAAACCAAAAGCTGCGAACAGAAAACATGAGGTATGAATGTTGATACCTGATTTTTTTTACCATTTATTATTGTGATTTTTATTCTTTAAAATTAATTAAAAATATCAAAAAAGGTCATAAAATCACAAAATCAATTTGGAAGCCTTGGTTTAGCCTTAGGAACCAATTTTGAACAAAAAATATTTTTCGGTATTTTTAATATTTTTCGAGTTTATTTAATTATAAAAATACCCAAAAAATCAGAAAAATATCATTCGTGGTCAGAAAAATACCCAAAAATATTCGATAATTTTGTTTTAATTTCCTCTTCAAGTGTGTCACTTTAAATCTCAAAAATTCGGCTCGGGTCACTATGTTCCTTCACAAACATAAACCCGAACCGAGCCTAAAAAAAAAAAAAATCATTTTCGAGTCTTTTAGTTTTCAATTCTCACTTTTTATAAGCTATGACATTGGATTCTAAAGTCTTAAAGTGCAATTAGGTCAATTTGCCCTCCAATTTAATCAATTTTTACCAAAAGGGCTTAATTGCACATTTTTCTTTCAATTAGTCCCCGGTTTCACGGATGTATACGTATGCTCTATGTATTTATACGTCATACGTATTTATACGTTATGCATATTTGTACTGTTTGGTAACCTCTTTAACTCTTGTAATAATAATAATGGTTATTATTTTTAACACCTTTGTTAGTGCCTTTTTTTTTAGCATTTTTGTATTGTGAGTGCTATTGCTAGTGCTATTTTTAAATAGCATTTTTTGTATTATAAATTGTGAGTGCTATTGTTAGTGCTATTTTTAAATGACATTTATTTATCATAAATTGTGAGTGCTATTGTTAGTGCTATTTTTAAATGGCATTTATTTATCATAAATTGTGAGTGCTATTATTAGATAGAATTTATAATTGTTAGTGCTATTTTTAAATAGCATTTTTGTATTATAAATTGTGAGTGCTATTGTTAGTGCTATTTTTAAATAGAATTTTTGTATTATAAATTGTGAGTGCTATTGTTAGTGCTATTTTTAAATGTCATTTATTTGTGAGTGCTATTTTTAGATAGAATTTATAATTGTTAGTGCTATTTTTAAATACAATTTATTGGAAGGTATTTTTGGCTATAAAAGGATGGCAAGAGTTTTGAGGTTGAGAGGGGGAGACATTTTGTAGAGTGTGCAAAATTTTGAGAGCTTAGAGAGAAGAACACAAACACTCTCTATATTCTCATAATCTTGAGTGAGCAAAATATACTAAGTTCGGAATATTGATTCCGCATATTGCTAGCACAATTGTTGTGGAGTTATTAGTCGTCTCCCCGTTCGTCAATTGGTGGTGCGTCCGAACTAGATGCCTAACACTTGTGGAGGCTGAGATCGAAGAACATCGAACCGACACCTCCGTTCAAGCACGCTACGAGAGGTAATCTATTTACTCCCTTTGAGACTTTGTGATTTTTTTCGATTGAAATGCACGAAGTACGCCTCTGGAGATACATGTATGGGTTGTTATTTATTTCCGCTACGTGTTACGTGGATCCCAACAGTGGTATCAGAGCCAATCCTTAGGTGTTTTCGTGCATTTAATTGATTTTTTGCAATTTTTGCAATACTATGGCCAATATGTATTAACGAATTGTTCGTCTTACATGGCTAATGGAGGTTGATTATTTTATATGATAAATTAATCAACGTAGCAAAAATTGAGACTAAATCAATTTTGAATCGAAAATTTATGGCTATCTTATTTTACATAAAAATTCTGAATATGATTCAACGTAGAATTTTTATTGTGCCTTCCTAAGTTTTAAATTGTGAATTTATTACTTACGTGGAAGGGTGGTGATCATGGAAAAATCCCTAATCAATGTGATTGATGTATATATGAATGTATGATGATTATTTATATATTTGGGGTTGTAATTATTAAATGGAGGCTGCGTACTCCTTTTATTTTTCATGTAATCTTTATTTTTAGCATAGTCAATTGTTGATGTAAATGCTACGAGGATTACGTGGGGGAGCCTTTTAAGTCGGCGAGCTCTTTGGGGCCCAATTCTTGAAGAGTTCAAGAAACCAAGAAGAAGCGAAGAGCGGCTCTCCGTTATTAAAATATTAAAATGATTAAATGTGGTCTCATTGGCTCGAGACCCATTAAATCATAATTCCGTGATCACCACGTAGGATAGATGTTTATGTGATTGACATCTATTTATTTATTATGATTACGTGAGCATGTTAAACTGGTTAATGTGCAAAGTCAGACTTACCTCACCCAAAATTGCGCCTGCATGAAATCCTAGTTAGGAAAATCACTCGCGTTAGGTACCGAAAGGGCGTTGGTAACGACACCAGCGTAACCAAGTCCCCGAACCCAAAAACTCTGGTTCCGTAGAACTGATCGATCTCTCCCAATCGATCAGTAAGGTTTCCGGTCTACCCTCCAAGAAAGACCGGTGGCGACTCCAAATGCATGCGCAAGTTGCACATGCCACCACGACCACACTAAGGTCGAAAGCGATCGACTCTTATCGTCGAATCCTTCTGAAAAATACTCCCGCCGCGATTTGGTATGGGCCTGGGAGGGCCCGCGCCGATCCAAGGCCCGCGATCGGTAATCCATTAGCCACGTCCGCTTTCGGACGGGTCGCGACAGCTGGCGACTCCGCTGGGGACCTTGTTCTAGAACCTATCGTTCTAGACCTCAGGTGGATTTAGGCCGTAATTAAAATGCTGAGTGATTTTTCTAACCTTGCAGGCGCTCTTGAAGGTGAGGTAAGTCCGCTCATGGTAGGTGTTATATGTTTTTGCAGATTGGAGAGATAAGGGGTGTAGTCCGTGATTAACATTGTCTTATGCAGGTTGGCGTAGGAATGTATGTTGTATGGATGATTTGAAGCGTCGATTGATAAACTGTTGTGCATGACTTGCATTGTGATACTCACAACACATGAACACACACAATCGCGCCTAAAACCCCGGGCGCCGCCTTTAGGAACACAATAGAAGGAATTGAAAATGGAATCTCCGTGAGGAAAAACGCGGGGTAATCCACTTTTCAATTCCGCTCGCTTCGAACTATGGATCGAGTCCCAATGCAACGATAGCTGTGCAATGGAATCGGCTCTTTCTAGAACTCGAGGTGGGAACCTTAACCTTAGGTGCCAAACCCTCTGATTTTTAGAAGTTTACCATCACTTGTCTCATGCGCATGTCTTTGGGCGGTTGGTACACCTAAAACCACACATAAGTCGACGAGTTTGGTTGGTAAGACTCTCTATCCCTCAAATCTATTACAGTTCATATAAATATAGGCATTTCATTCATTGCATTCTGGTGATTAGATTAAATGCCATTTCAAGGATAAATGTGTGTGTTTTTCCCAAACGTCCTTGATAGAAGACGAGGAGGATGATATCCCATGGCGAACACCGAGTGAGCAACAAAGGAGCCTACTATGGACATTATTGAGATATCGTCCAATGAAGATGACGAGTTGGAGCAAGTGATCCTGAAGGCACAGATCAAAACTGGGGCATCCTTAAACGTTAGGATCACATTCCTTTATGTCATTTTCCATTACTAGTCCTCTTGTATATGGTTTATTTTTACTGAGGTTTTCTCTATCTCACCCCTTAGAGCGATTGTATTAGGGGTCTATTGGTGTATACATTCAGATGGAACTTGGTTGTATTTCTTTTGACGGGTCATGGGAATGTGATAGTGGCATTTTCTCTAATCATCCGAATACTCCCAAGTCAAGTTTATAATTCCTTTAGAGGAAATTAAAATTGGAAATCTTACACGACCTTTTTGGTCGTATAGGGTAATCCAACCCCAATTTCGCTAGAAGGAATTATACACTTGAATTGGTTCGTGCATGATTGTGCGCCGCTGGTAATCCACGATAATTGACCGAGAATATCGGCGTTGTTTTGAATTTAATGACGAGATAGATGTCCAAATTACTCTCGTTCTTAACAAAACGGCCTTGATTTGGATGCCGTATCTTCAATTAAATTTAAAACACGTTATTACGCCTCGCACTATTGAGTAATTCGTTCCTCTCGAAATTGATCAAAAGCAATTATTGTGAATTACATTCCTTTCAATAGTATGCTTTCTTTTGAGGAATATTGATAAAAACTTTTCGCGCAAGATTAAAACCCTTGTAAAAGTTCTTGTCCTTATTAATCATGGGTAAGCATAAGATTGAAAGGGGTTTTTGCTTTCTTTTTCAAATTATTCCTTCTGATTCTGTCATTTCATTTGCAGGTAAAAAATAGGTAATAGAGAGAAATCTCTTCCTGGATAAGTCTGGGGCTATTCTTTCATCTGATCATGAGCGAGTTAGAAAATCAGAACACATCTA
The DNA here is from genome assembly GCA_021437785.1 of Rhodomyrtus psidioides. NCBI lineage: Eukaryota > Viridiplantae > Streptophyta > Magnoliopsida > Myrtales > Myrtaceae > Rhodomyrtus > Rhodomyrtus psidioides. Next base: position 3,434,621 of record JAILYB010000044.1, on the reverse strand, counting down.
CTCGACTTATTATGGATCGGCTCATCCAAGTCTAAGATGTCTGGATGCTCGAAGAAATGGATCATATAAAAGCTAAAACAAACACATGGGCTTTCATTCATTCTTGCCCAAACCAGATCATACAATTCATTGGGGTGGAAAATTAAAGCAGAAGTGAGCCCTAATCAACGACACAAAGGAGCCCAGCTGGCCCTCCAGGTTATGGATGCTTTGCTTATACGCACCACTCCGCGTATCATGGTCCGCAAGCCTGAGGTGAAGGCGTTTGCGTTCATCATTGACTGCAGCAACCTGAGTCTCGTGATCTTCGGCGACTGCTTCCAAGTCCCGAACAAGTCCATTCTCACGAGTTATATCCTCATTTATGCCGTTGAGCCTTTCTTCCAGCCACTCGCTTCGATTCCTTAGCAGGGCATTACGACTATCGCGCTCATAGGTAGCCAGGGATAGAGCTAAGTCCTCCACCAGATTCCTCCTCTCACGAAGCAATGTCGAAACCCGCTCTTTGGCAAACTCAACGGCCTTTTTGTGACTATCGGCCAGGTAGTCAGCCAACGCTAGGCGGTCGGACTGATCCTCATAACGGGCTCGCAAGACACGAGCCACGGTAACTCCCCGATGAGCGGCGCGGTAGACCTCCAAGGAGTTCGTAAAGAGCGTTGGAAAAATACTGTATTCCCTCCCCAACGCGGTACCCTCGAGGGAGGTGATGTCCAGGTCCCCGAACATGACTCGGATCTCATCCTCAGTTTCGGGATGATCGGCTATGTGAGCGTAGCCTCGACCCAAGAGGTTATAGAACTCTTTCCATCGAGTCAAAGCTTCGGCTGAGAAAGTGTGAACTTGGGAAGAAGCCATTTTCGACGGAGATGTGTGTAGTGGAGCGATTAGAGGATGGAAGCAAATTATATGAGAGCGTTAATCTCCCAAACACCAACCCCGCATTTTATAGCGTCTCGAGAGCGGAGAAAAGTTGCAGCAATAATGCTCGTGGAGCCGGGTTAATTAATGTAAAGCGGGGGCTGCTTCTCCCGTGCATCACCAGACATGTCCTGATCCACGATTTCAGGCCTGGCAAATTCGGTCTCGCCATTATTAAAGCTGGGAGGGAGGCGAGCGCAACTATCGAAGAAGCCGCGAAAGGATTGGGTTGTTCCATCACGCATAAAGCTGGGCGGCGAGTGAACAGCTCTTCCACTTAAAAAAGGGAAGATAGTGCTGAACAGACACGACTATTGAGGAAAGGTGAAAGGCGAGCGCAACTATCGAAGAAGCCGCGAAAGGATTGGGTTGTTCCATCACACATAAAGCTGGGCGGCGAGTGAACAGCTCTTCCACTTAAAAAAGGGAAGACAGTGCTGAAGAGACACGACTATTGAAGAAAAGTAAAAGACGAGCGCAACTATCGAAGAGGCCGCGAAAGTATTATGTTGTTCCATCACGCATAAAGCTGGGCGGCGAGTGAACAGCTCTGCCACTTAAAAAAGGGGAGACAGTGCTGAACAGACACGACTATTGAGGAAAGGTGAAAGGCGAGCGCTACTATCGAAGAAGCCGCGGAAGGATTTGGTTACCCCTTCGTGTTGGAAAGCTGAGCAGGAGGTAAACAGTTCCGTCGTTTCAAAAACAGAACGCTGAATAAGACCTAGCTTTCGAGGAAAAGGAGGCAACAAATCGAAAGAGCGAGTATACAAAAGAGAACAGAGAATCCCGAGTGACGAGTTCGTTGAAAGACCTCAAATTCTCCAAAATCAAATTCGACATCGAAGCCATGGAACTCAACATTGCCGGTGACGAACATCAAGATCGCAGTGGTGACGACGGCAGTGGCCACGACGCTCTACCCCGGAAAAGAAAAAGTCGCCAGCGCTACGTTCGGAAAGAAATCCAGGAGCTTGAAGCTTTCTTCGATGAATGCCCTTGCCCAAGCGAGGAACAAAAGATTGAATTGGGCCGGAAGCTGGGAATGAATCCTATGAGAATCCATTTTTGGTTTCAGAATAAACGTTTCAGACTAGGTGTCCAACACAGGCGTAAGGAGATCACGACCCTAAAAGAGCAGAACCAAAACCTTCAAATGGAAAACATGTGGTATGAGAAAATCCTCAGTACTATTACCTGCCCTAACTGCGGTGGCCCTACCACCCTCAGTAAATTGTTCCCCGGTGAGCCTTCTACGAGGATGGAAGGTGCTCATTTATCCCCCTGCTCCCTTGAGCCATCTCCGGTACAATCAGATCCTGCTAATGGCGCGCATGAGCAGATCGATCCTACAGAAATTATACCAGTGTCTTCGGAGGAAGAGGATACGTGTCGTTATGATTTGGGTCACAATAACGAAGCCCATGAATCTCCTTCACAACAACTTCTAGTAAGATCTGATACGATTCAAGAGGGGTTAGAGATTAGTCAGCAGGCTATTGACGCTATTCCGGACAACGAGAAGAAGAAATTCATTTGGCCCCCGGAGCTTCATCTCAAGTTCTTAGACGCAGTTCGACAGATAGGACTCGACTTCATAGGTCCGACGAGCATACTTAGGGTCATGAAGGTACCGGGACTTACCAAGCAATTAGTCGCGAATCACCTTGGTTGCTACAGAAGGGCGTTAGGACAGCGTTATACAGAGCTGAATCCGAGCAATAGACTCAGCTGCGAACCCAGCACCCCTATGTCAAAGGAGGCCCGGTCGAATCTGGACGACTATTGGGGATTTGATCAGGATATCCTCGCGAGTCATTTCAATATTCCTCAAGAACACGCATCACAAGTGCAGCGAGTAAGCACTCCCCCGTCTGAGCAGCAGCTAGTCAGTGTTCATCCTGTCGCATATCAGCCCACCACGCTCAGTGCTCAAGGGTTTGCCCAATCGGAGCATGTGGCTTCAGATGACCTAATGGGAGAATGCTTGAAGCATTTTTATTTCCCTAATTCCCAAGTGGGAGATGCTTGTGGTAGTCAACCGATCAAATCTCCTCTTATAATCCCAAATAAGGATGGGGGTTCCAGTTCGAAGAATCCGTCGGGCGATGCAGCTCAACCTATACATCAATCGTTCGAGGGGTCAGGTGATTTCTTCGATGAAGGACTTGATACCTGGTTCGATCAGTTGGAAGCTATTAAAGATTGGCAACCATGATCTGCAGTCGGTAATGGCACACCTAAGCCGAGGCCAGATTGGTTGGTCATTGTACATGCCCAAAGAAAGAAGGGGATGTACGCGAGAAGGATGTATCTCCTATTGTAAAGTTCTCATCGGTGCATGCGATTGTTTCTTCAATAGCTAGAGTTGATTTTGCATAATGTTTTTCGCGAACGTCATCTCGTGTGTATACGGTCATTCCTTGTTATTAAGTTCAAGATAAAATCAACCCCGACGCGTGAAGGCAGAATTGATAGCATGAGTTACTAGCAGAATGTGATCGAGCTCGAAAGTGAAAGATTACTAGCGGCCCCAAACGCCATGACCACAAAATCAGGGGCAATCTTTAAGTTTCGAGCAACTACAAATCTATTTCTCACGAGGCATTCAAGTCAATCAAATATAAAGCGTCAGGCTGTGAGAATAATGCGTAGTCAAGCTGTTGACACAGGCGAAAAAGGAGTCGCGTAGATCTGAAAGCAAAAACCTTTCTCGGCTAGTCAACAAGGCGGAATGAAAGAGAATATATAAACAAATTCTTATTTATTTCATTCAGCAGGAAAGTTTACAAGTGGATCACTGAGGGGGAGCAGTAAACCCAAAATGAGTTCTGACAAGCATCACAAAAAAGCTTAACTGACTCTCCATGCTATCCATGCCTTGCTTACAACCCACACTCTGGGAATCGAGGTCTACAAGCTTGAAGAAAAGGAGACGACATTTCTCCTTAAGTTAGTTCACCTTGGTGTCATAGTACCCGAACTCAAACTCTAAGTCTTGAGCCAGCACCCTCCCGCGAGCTATATCCATGCTCAGGTCTTCAAGCCTTTCCTCCAACCAGGCACACTGGAACCTCAACACGAAGTTGTGCTGGTCTTGCTCAAAGGCGGTGTCAAAAAGAGCCAGACGCTCCACCAAGTTGTCCCTCTCACGGACCAGCATGGAAACCTGGGCGTGGGCGTACTCAATAGCCCTTTTATGGTTATCGGCCGTCAGCATGGCCAACATCAGGGACTCAGTTCGGTCTTGATAGCGGGCTCGCACGATACCAGCCATAGTGACCTCCCAGCTAGCAACTTCGTAAGCCTGCAGGAAATTGTTGAAGAGAGTTGGGAAGATCGCAAACTCCCTTTGCAGTTTCGTACCTTCGATACACACAGTATCCAGGGCTGGAATCAGAGTACGGATTTCAACCTCGGCTTCAGGATGATTGTTTATGTAACCGTAACCTCTGCCCAGGAGGCGATAAAACCTTTCCCATTGGGTTGAAGCTTCGGTTAAAGCAGCAGGTACAGAGGAGGAAGCCATGCGCGATCGAATGTTGGAGAAGAGAGTGAATATTGGCAGAGTGTTTGAGAGGCTGAGTTTGATAAGGCTAAAGTGTTAATCTTCTTGACGTCAATCTATCACCTTATAAACGCTCGAGTAAGCAGGGAGAAGTGGTAATAATAGTTTATGTGCAGTAGAGCCAAACGGGTTTCGTTAATGCATCCCCGATGAGTCACGAATCCACCACCGTCCTGTGATCTCGGGTTTTACGAAACATAATGGCGCCGAAAGGTGGGCAGGCTTGTTACTCTAGAGACTGGGCCAGGGGGACAAGCGTAGTGCTCGACAAAGCGAAATCAACGCAAGAGATCTTCAGGCTCCGTTCACGTAGAAAAGAGCAAAAGGACAAAGTGGGAATTACGAAGCCTTGAGAAGAACGCTCGTCAGGTAGCCATCACAAAAGACGAAGTGGGAATTACGAAGCCTTGAGAAGAACGCTCGTCAGGTAGCCATCACAAAAGACGAAGTGGGAATTACGAAGCCTTGAGAAGAGCGCTCGTCAGGTAGCCATCACAAAAGGACGAAGTGGGAATCTCGAAGCATTGAGAAGAACGCTCGTCGGGTAGCCATCACCTTTGATCAAAGAACGGTGATCCGACCCCTTTAACCTTTCAAAATTTGCAGAGAAAGGTGAGGATCCAAGGAGGAACAAAGAAAGCTGAGTTAACGGAAAATCAAGCAGTAATATTTCGATCAAAATGTTCAAGGGGTTCTGTCATTTACTAGAAGCGCCAGACTTGGAGGTCTCCGAGCTTGAGCTGCTGGAAGAATTTGAAGATCTCAGGACCGAACCTGACACGGGGGCCATGGAGACCAATCCTTCTAATGATGAAACCCGCGGCTTGGTTAACGAGAACAATACCCGCGACGGTGATCAGCGTCAGAAAGAGGAATGTCTCCAACGCAACACTTCAGGTCAAGTCCATAAACTCGAATTGTTTTTCAGGGAATACCCCTATCCGGACATTGAACAGAGAATCAAAATGGGCCAGGAGATAGGGTGGGAGCCTCGGAAGGTCAAGTGCTGGTTTGAAAACAAACGAACCCGGCTGAAGCAGCAACGCGATCGGCACGAGTTAGCGATTGTGAGGGAGGAAAATGAAAAGCTTCGAATAAAAAACATTCAGTACAAAAAAGCTCTAAGCATCGCTATTTGTCTTGAGTGCGGTAACCCTGTTCCCGCGGACGGAGTATTCACTGAAGAGCCAGATCTGGGGGTTCATAATGCTCATTTGTTGCAATGCCCTTCGCAACATCTTTCGAAACAGGCGGGTACCGCCGAGGATCTACAAGAGGAAACTAGTGCTATAAGGTCAAAGATGAACTCACCATCGTGACCAGCCGATCTGAGACCACTAAATCCCCTCCAGAGCAACCTCCAACACGACCAGATTCCGAGAAGAGTAACCGCCAAATTGCTGACACTACTTCGGCTAGCAAGAAAATAAGATTTCGTTGGACCCCGGAGTTTCATAGCAAATTTGTTGATGCAGTTCAACAGTTAGGGATCAATTTTGCTCGCCCATCGCGCATACTCGAAATCATGAACGTGCCGGGACTGGCTAAAAATATGGTCAAGAATCACCTTTGGCGCTACAAGAAACTACTGAGAGATGGACGAGCGTCGCTAGACCAAGATAGAGGCGGTTCAACACGACCAGATTCCGCGAAGAGTAGCCGCCGAGTTGCCAACACTACTTCGGCTAGCAAGAAAACAAGGTTTTATTGGACCTCGGAGCTTCATAGCAAATTTGTTGATGCAGTTCAACAGTTAGGGATCAGTTTGGCTCGCCCATCGCGCATACTCAAGATCATGAACATGCCGGAACTGGATAGAAATAAAGTCAGGAACCACCTTTGGTGCTACAGAAGACTACTGAGAGATGGACGAGTGGCGCTAGACCAAGATAGAGGCGGTTCAAGTTTAAACGATGAGCATGGCTGTGATCGCAATCCTCATGAAGCAGGAAGCATCCGATCACCTCTTAACACCGATGGGACTGGCAATTACACGGTCGATTGTTTAGGCATCAATCAGAGTACTCCCCTGGGTTATCCTAGTACTCCTCAGGAGTATGTACCGCAATTTCAGCAAATCGGGACTCCCCAGTCTGAGCACCAACTGGCCGTTAATGCTAGTCCTACAGCGGATCTAACATTGGCAGGAGATGCACATACAATCTTGCGAGAAAATTACGGAGATTCCAGCTCGAAGAATCAGGTGGTCCATGACGAAAATGGCGAAAAGATTCCTTCTCCAGTAGTCGACAATACTCAACCTGAGTGTCAGTCGCTCGATGGTTCAGACGATCTCCTTGAAAACATCTATTCTTGGTTCGATCGGCTGAATTCCCCCCTGAGTTACCCCGGTACTCCTCAAGAGTATGTACAACAATTTCAGCAGGTATGGTCTCCCCAATTTGAGCACCAACCGATCGTTAGTGTTATTCCTACGGCGAATCCAGCATTGGATACAAACCTACTGGACAACGATGAAAATACCAACTCGAGAAGTGAGGTTGTTCATGCCGAAAGTAGTGTGAGGAACCCATCGCCAACGGTTGAAGATGCCCGACTTGGGCGTCAATGGCTTGAAATTTCAAATGAGTCCCTCAGTGAGCAACTCGGCGTGTGGATCACGCATAAACCGAGGAACCGGGTTGTTCATGCCGAAAATGGGAGAAGTCCGTCACCCGCAATTAAGGATGCTCAACTTGAACGACTCGAACAGTCAGACGATATCATGAATGAGCAACTCAGCCTATGGGTCAAGCATTTTGGAACAAGTGCATCTTCGCAGTCGTGACCGGTACCGGCGACCGGACATCTGGTTCGAAGCTCGTGTGCTAAATCATTAGAAGGCTCAGGAGAGTGAGAGGTGAATACGTCGAATGAATGTGTTACGGGTCTTGTTGTAAAGTTCCCACGGGAACATCTTAATTAACGCTTAAAGCTAACCGCTCTGAGTGTCAGTATTACCCCTTTGAACATCTTCGAGCCAAGGGCCGTGGATTAATTACTTAATCCGTAGAGTAAGTTCCATGAACGATGACTATCACCTGAGGAGCATAGTGGGATCTACCCCTTTCAGCACGAAATACGTTTGGTCACGAAGCCTCCCATTTGGTAAAACGATGTATCGTTCCTAAGCGATCTTCAACCGCATACCGAAGTAATGTCTCCTTTCTTTCCCTTCGCAGGTGATAAACGTGGATAAATCACTCAAGGAGCCATCTGTTCAAATAACAGAACAGACGTTGCCTAACTGGGGGCAGATGAACCATTGATGTTGCAAACACTCCAAGAATGAATAGGCGGATTTGATAGATGTTGTTCATATCAATACGCAATATCAGAACGGGATGAGAACCAAGAGTAAAGTTGTATCGTTCCAATTTGTCTTGAATTTGAGAATATGAATTGATACTCGTTATTTATCCTTGACAGGGGAATCGCCTTACAGACGAACAGGTTTTCACATCCCATGTATTACCCGTTAGAATACATGACCAAGGGTAAATTGTATCGTTCTAATTTTTTGAAAAATTCGTGAACGTACAATAACATGTTTCTTCCGCATTTTCAGGATCTCCAGCCGCGGGGGACAGGTAAGTATCCCTTTCCCCAATCCATTGAAGATGTTAAATAAAAAACAGAGAGAAAAAGAAAAGCTTTCAGAATCTAATGTCTAGAAAAGACATAGAATTCAAACTTCATTGGCATTCATGTCTTAAAACAGGAGGTTATCTGAATATGAATAAGAACATGCATGGTGCATCATAAAATCCCCTTGACGGGTAAAATTTTTGGAGAAAATGAAAGAGATTTTTTCCAATCAAAAGTTCAAAATTTTAAAAGGACGTTTTCTCAAAAGAAAAGAGGCAAAGCCTAGTCCAAACACGTCCTACACACACTGGAGAGAAGTGGAGCGGATCAGATAGCAAAATCTGGACCTACGGAAATAGGGATTATTCGCAACGATTACATGGGTTGGGATGACGGAGGCATTCGTTTCATATCCCTCAAACACTACAGGTGACCGTTGATAAACCCTTTGAACGACGGTTTTCATTCTTAACCCTGTCAAGAACCACCCCACATCGGGGCAAAATGGAGGTGAGTCCAGCGGTATCAGGAGAAAATGGTTAGAAATTTTCTTGCTCGGACTAACATCAATCTTTGTGTGTTGTTTATATGGTAATCCAAGTGCCATAGGATGACGAGAAGCATTCATTTCTCTATCCCACACACCATATCCTTTGCACAGCCAAGTTGAGCCTGCAAATCCATTTCATAAACCCCTGTTGGTGATCATGGGATGTTTCAAGATGGAAACTGCATCACTCCAAGAACGGAAGAAATCAAGAGATGGGATTTATAGAAAAATCTCATATCGGCGTTTAAATGTGCTATGATTCAAGTTGTATATCTAGCACAATTTTCTGAACATCGTAGTTCCAAAGGAAAAGAAAAGGCGGGATTTCAACAAAGAAAAAAATCCCCAGCATCAAGAAAAAGCGAAGTGCCTGGTAAAAGCAAGGCCGATGCTCGTGAAAACTGTTTGATTGATCCCCAATAAAGCCTAGTTGGGAAGAGAGAAAAACCCATAAAGGAGTCAGATCAAGAAGACTGCTCCCCAAATGATGTCAGCCGTGGTGCAAAAACACAGACAGAATTGTCAATCTCTTAATACCACAAGAGACGTTCTCTAAAGGACTTGTGCACACCTCAAAAGCGGTTGCACACCTCAAAAATGGAAGATGCAGAATGGAAAAGACATGTGGCAAATTGGCAATGATCACCAATGTCAAATCCTTCGTGATTTCTGGGCCAAAAACAAGCCTTTTTTCGGTCCCCAATCCTACCAATGTTACAACCCTGAAACAGTCTTCTCTGACTAAGACACTTGGGTTAACATATAGCTTAGCTCGAAGAAGTACGAGCAAGACTCTTTCTTTCTCATTTTGCAGGGTTCTTGACTTATAAACCCGGAGCAGATGGTGAAGATTTTCATTCGATGGCCTCGACTCCAAAGCGGGTCCCCCTTGAAAACCAATATCCAAGCCCAACATTACGGTCCCGTGGAAGACCTCCCGACCGATCAAAATGTATGCGCTGCGAATGAGCCTAAAACCTAGGCACAGGTCAGTAGGGAATTGAGTGCATCCCCTAAAAATCATCACCTCAAAACAGGTGAGATGGCCTCCTTGTCGAGAAATATTCCAATTGATGTTTTGAGCAAACTCTTTTTGGAAATTTTCAAACTGTTGATCCAGATTTTCCATGCAAGGGATTTGTGATCACATTTGCATGTTGTAAGAATGCTTTGGATAACCTCCAGCATCAAAATGCACATTTCATGACTAAAACTTAAGTCATAAAATTTTGTCAATTGGACAATTATTGTCTTCCCAAAGATTATTAACATTTTCTTGGTGAAGAAAAATCTTTCAGGTTTGAACTTTCTGCAGGATACCTGGAGAACCCAGCCCCCAGAATGTCGCCTCAACAGACCCAAGTCCTAGCATGACGTGGAGAACCCTCGTCCTAGGACCCCTTTTCAAAAATATCAAACAGTCCTAACATGACGTGGAGAACCCTCGTCCCAGGACCCTTTTTTAAAAAAAAAATCAAGCAATCCCAATAGACGTGGAGAACCCTCGTCTCGGGACCCTTTATCAAAATCAAGCAGCCCTATCAGACGTGGAGAACCCTCGTCTCGGGACCCCTTTTCAAAAATCAGGCAGTCTCATCGGACGTGGAGAACCCTCGTCAAGAGACCCTTTTAAAAAATCAGGCAGTCTCATCGGACGTGGAGAACCCTCGTCATGAGACCCCTTTTCAAAGCAAACCATGGTAGAAACCGCCTGAAGGGTCAACTCAAGGTAGAAACCGCCTGAAGGGTCAAACCAAGGTAGAAACCGCCTGAAGGGTCAACTCAAGGTAGAAACCGCCTAAAGGGTCAAATCAAAGGTAGAAACCGCCTGAAGGGTCAATCAAAGGTAGAAACCGCCTGAATGGTCAAATCAAAGGTAGAAACCGCCTGAAGGGTCAACTCATGGTAGAAACCGCCTGAAGGGTCAAACCAAGGTAGAAACCGCCTGAAGGGTCAAACCAAGGTAGAAACCGCCTGAAGGGTCAACTTAAGGTAGAAACCGCCTGAAGGGTCAAACCAAGGTAGAAACCGCATGAAGGGTCAAACCATGGTAGAAACCGCCTGAAGGGTCAACTCATGGTAGAAACCGCCTGAAGGGTCAAATTAAGGTAGAAACCGCCTGAAGGGTCAACTCAAGGTAGAAACCGCCTGAAGGGTCAAACCAAGGTAGAAACCGCCTGAAGGATCACATTAATGGTAGAAACCGCCTGAAGGGTCACATATGGTAGAAACCGCCATAAGGGTCAATTCATTAGTAGAAACCGCCATAAGGGTCAACTCATTGATAAATATCGCAGTAAGGATCAACACAAAGGTCTGATCCACCATACGGATCAAAATCCTTGGCAAATCCCAAAGCGTGGGATGCGCCTTCCTTAGGTTCCTACCAGTTAGGAATCCCATCATGGTATGACCTACCATACAGGTCAGAGCTTAATCTCCCTAGGATATTCTGAATGACGAGTCCTAGGCATCTTCTTGAAAGTCGTCGCAACCGGCAGTATCTGACAGGTGAGCTTCAGGTAAGCCTCTCTCACTCCGGCCCATGTTCAAATTGTTAGAGCAAACCGGGGATTGATTTGAGCTTTTATCAATAGGCTTAAGGATCCGATGTCATAACATTTCTTCTCTCATTTTCCCAGTTGAGTCGGTTAGGAATCAGGTGCCACCTTATCTTTGAGAGAAACCTCTAACGAGATTCCTCTCAAAGAGGGGCAGCTGTTGACACCTGATTTTTTTTACCATTTATTATTGTGATTTTTATTCTTTAAAATTAATTAAAAATATCAAAAAAGGTCATAAAATCACAAAATCAACTTTGGAAGCCTTGGTTTAGCCTTAGGAACCAATTTTGAACAAAAAATACTTTTCGGTATTTTTAATATTTTTCGAGTTTATTTAATTATAAAAATACCCAAAAAATCAGAAAAATACCATTCGTGGTCAGAAAAATACCCAAAAATATTCGATAATTTTGTTTTAATTTCCTCTTCAAGTGTGTCACTTTAAATCTCAAAAATTCGGCTCGGGTCACTATGTTCCTTCACAAACATAAACCCGAACCGAGCCAAAAAAAAAAATCATTTTCGAGTCTTTTAGTTTTCAATTCTCACTTTTTATAAGCTATGACATTGGATTCTAAAGTCTTAAAGTGCAATTAGGTCAATTTGCCCTCCAATTTAATCAATTTTTACCAAAAGGGCTTAATTGCACATTTTTCTTTCAATTAGTCCCCGGTTTCACGGATGTATACGTATGCTCTACGTATTTATATGTCATACGTATTTATACGTTATGCATATTTGTACTGTTTGGTAACCTCTTTAACTCTTGTAATAATAATAATGGTTATTATTTTTAACACCTTTGTTAGTGCCTTTTTTTTAGCATTTTTGTATTGTGAGTGCTATTGCTAGTGCTATTTTTAAATACCATTTTTTGTATTATAAATTGTGAGTGCTATTGTTAGTGCTATTTTTAAATGACATTTATTTATCATAAATTGTGAGTGCTATTGTTAGTGCTATTTTTAAATGGCATTTATTTATCATAAATTGTGAGTGCTATTATTAGATAGAATTTATAATTGTTAGTGCTATTTTTAAATAGCATTTTTGTATTATAAATTGTGAGTGCTCTTGTTAGTGCTATTTTTAAATAGAATTTTTGTATTATAAATTGTGAGTGCTATTGTTAGTGCTATTTTTAAATGTCATTTATTTGTGAGTGCTATTTTTAGATAGAATTTATAATTGTTAGTGCTATTTTTAAATATAATTTATTGGAAGGTATTTTTGGCTATAAAAGGATGGCAAGAGTTTTGAGGTTGAGAGGGGGAGACATTTTGTAGAGTGTGCAAATTTTTGAGAGCTTAGAGAGAAGAACACAAACACTCTCTATATTCTCATAATCTTGAGTGAGCAAAATATACTAAGTTCGGAATATTGATTCCGCATATTGCTAGCACAATTGTTGTGGAGTTATTAGTCGTCTCCCCGTTCGTCAATTGGTGGTGCGTCCGAACTAGATGCCTAACACTTGTGGAGGCTGAGATCGAAGAACATCGAACCGACACCTCCGTTCAAGCACGCTACGAGAGGTAATCTATTTACTCCCTTTGAGACTTTGTGATTTTTTTCGATTGAAATGCACGAAGTACGCCTCTGGAGATACATGTATGGGTTGTTATTTATTTCCGCTACGTGTTACGTGGATCCCAACAGTGGTATCAGAGCCAATCCTTATGTGTTTTCGTGCATTTAATTGATTTTTTACAATTTTTGCAATACTATGGCCAATATGTATTAACGAATTGTTCGTCTTACATGGCTAATGGAGGTTGATTATTTTATATGATAAATTAATCAACGTAGCAAAAATTGAGACTAAATCAATTTTGAATCGAAAATTTATGGCTATCTTATTTTACATAAAAATTCTGAATATGATTCAACGTAGAATTTTTATTGTGCCTTCCTAAGTTTTAAATTGTGAATTTATTACTTACGTGGAAGGGTGGTGATCATGGAAAAATCCCTAATCAATGTGATTGATGTATATATGAATGTATGATGATTATTTATATATTTGGGGTTGTAATTATTAAATGGAGGCTGCGTACTCCTTTTATTTTTCATGTAATCTTTATTTTTAGCATAGTCAATTGTTGATGTAAATGCTACGAGGATTACGTGGGGGAGCCTTTTAAGTCGGCGAGCTCTTTGGGGCCCAATTCTTGAAGAGTTCAAGAAACCAAGAAGAAGCGAAGAGCGTCTCTCCGTTATTAAAATATTAAAATGATTAAATGTGGTCTCATTGGCTCGAGACCCATTAAATCATAATTCCGTGATCACCACGTAGGATAGATGTTTATGTGATTGACATCTATTTATTTATTATGATTACGTGAGCATGTTAAACTGGTTAATGTACAAAGTCAGACTTACCTCACCCAAAATTGCGCCTGCATGAAATCCTAGTTAGGAAAATCACTCGCGTTAGGTACCGAAAGGGCGTTGGTAACGACACCAGCGTAACCAAGTCCCCGAACCCAAAAACTCTGGTTCCGTAGAACTGATCGATCTCTCCCAATCGATCAGTAAGGTTTCCGGTCTACCCTCCAAGAAAGACCGGTGGCGACTCCAAATGCATGCACAAGTTGCACATGCCACCACGACCACACTAAGGTCGAAAGCGATCGACTCTTATCGTCGAATCCTTCTGAAAAATACTCCCGCCGCGATTTGGTATGGGCCTGGGAGGGCCCGCGCCGATCCAAGGCCCGTGATCGGTAATCCATTAGCCGCGTCCGGTTTCGGACGGGTCGCGACAATGAAAAAGCTCTCAATATTACCGTTTGCCCTCATTGCGATAACCTCATCGCCCGCGGTAAGATATTCCCCGATAAGCCTTACGCAATGATTGAAGACGTTCATTTACCACCCTACTCCCTCGGGGCATCTCCTGCTCAACCAGATTTTGCCGGAGTCACGCATGAGCAGGATGATCCTACGAAGACGATACAAATGCCTCCTGGGGGATGGGATTTGCGTCGCTTTGATTGGAGTTACAGTTTCAAGGAGCTGGATGTTACCGCCGACCAGCTCAAAGCATATCAGCCTCATGCACAACAATTTTCGATAGGGTCGGGTCCTGCTGGAGATGAGTTAATCAGTCGTCAAGCCATCGATGCAATTTTGGGCCACGATAAGAGGAGGTTCGCTTGGCCCCCTGAACTGCATTCCAGATTCCTAGACGTGGTTCACCAAATGGGGATCGATTCAGCAACTCCGACGCGCATATTTATGGCCATGAATGTACCGGGGCTTAGTAAGGAACTGGTCAGGAATCACCTTGCTGCCTACAGAAAGCTATTAAAACAGCGTCGAGCGGAGCTAAACCGGGAGGAATCCGTCTCGAGCTCAAAAGCTAGGGGCGACCGCCATTGTAATGCTCAGGTATCAAGAGATACCCGGCCAAATATAAGCATCAATCAAGCTAGCAACCCGACCACCGGCGAACTGAAAGATGATCAGAATGTCCTTCTAGGCCATTTCAACACCTTTCAAGAGCACGTGCCACAAGTACAGCGAGTGCGCACTCCCCCATTCGAGCAGCAGTCGGCTGGTGCTCTGCCTGCCGCTAGTCAACCCACAACAGACGATTTCTTCGATGAGGGGCTCGATGCCTTGTTCAATCAATGGGAAGCTGGCATGCTTGAACAGCCATGATCTAGCACCTGACTCGGGGCACGATGGGTTGGTCGCTACGATCACCCATAGAAAGAAGAATATGTTCACGAGTGGATCACTCTTTTTATCCATTGTAAAGTTCCTATGGGAACATTTTTCTTTAATGGCTATAGTTAATTATGTATGAAAACCAATGCTATCGACGAACATCGTCATGCTCAGTTGCGATGATCCCTTGTTAGATTAAATCCGAAACCAGTGGCGGTCTTTAAATTTTGAGTGGCCACGAACTCATTCCTCACCGAACACCCAGGATGTTGAAATGAAGAGTAACAGCGTGCACTGGGAAAATGCCACTTTCGTTTGAACGATGAAAAGGGGTTGAGAGAAGGTCATAGCGTTAATTCCCATGGAGCTAAATGAATTAAACGGAATCATTAATTGCGGATCCGCCGCTGCTCCCCACATTCTCGGGCCTAGCAAATCATAAAAGGCACCGAAAGATTGTAGACCCACCACTTTGAAGACTGAACTAGGGGACGAGCGCAATACTCGATGAAACCGAATCAATGCAAGAGAGTTTGTGATCCTGTCACGAGGAAAAAGAAAGGGGAAGACAGACGAGGAGTAATTGCAGGGTCTCGGGAGGAGCGCTTGCTTGCTGGTCTTCATATGCAGCCTGAAGGATGGTTCTAGGACACGCACAATCACTCGAGAAAATTTCCAGAGTGAGCAAACACATAAGAGCGAATAGAGAAAGCTGAGTGAACTAGATCAGCCCGAGATACTCCGATACATCATGTTTAAAAGCTATTCCCATCTGCTAGAAACGCCCGACCTGGACATCTCTGAACACGAACTGCTGGAAGACTTTGAAGATCTTGGAGCTGAATCCTGCCCGAAGGCCATGGAGACTGACTCCTCCAGTGATGAAATTCTAGGCTTCAGCTACGAAGAAGGAGTATACAATGATGACCGGAGTCGGAAAAGGAAGCAACTGCAACGCCACACTCCAGGCCAAATCCGAGAACTCGAAGCTTTCTTCAATGAATGCTCCACCCCAAGCAGACAACAGAAAATTGAGTTGAGCCGAAAGTTAGGATTAGAGCTTTCGAAGGTCAAGTTTTGGTTCGCCAACAAACGAACCCGGGTGAAACAGCAACACGCAGATCATGAGTTATTGGCCCTGAAGGAGGAGAATGAGAAGCTTCGAGCTGAAAGCGCGAGATATAAGGAAGCTCTGACCAAGGCCGCCTGCCTTAATTGTGGTAATCCTGTTGTCCTCGGCGAGGTGTTCCTCGATGAACCATCCATGTTGACGAATAACGCTCAGCTGTTACCGTATTCTCCACAACATTTTCCGACACAGCCAGATACCGTCGGAGATCTGCATGAGCAAGTCAACACCATAGGGTCAACACCAACATCCTCTGAGAAATGGGACATGAATCATCACAGGTGGAGTTCTCCCAATGACGAACTCGCTGTCGCAGCCAGCCAATCCAAAGTCGGTGAGTCCCTCCCTGGACAACTTTTGAAACGACTAGAGCCCGTAGAGAATAGCTACCGGAGTATTGACGATATTTTGGGTGATAAGAGAACAAGGTTTTACTGGACCTATGAACTTCACACCAAATTTGTTGATGCAATTCGAGAGCTGGGAGTTGATTCGGCTAGCCCACTATGCGTACTCGAGATTATGAATGTGCCGGGGCTCTCCAGAATTAACGTTGAATCTCACCTCAAGTACTATAGGAGATTGCTAAGGGATGGAAGGATAGCGTTAAACCATCATAAAGCCGGTTGGAGCTCAAGTGCTGGGCAGAGTTACAACCATGAAGATTGGAGAGCCAAGAGCACCCAACCGTGTTTCAGCAATGACGGAACCAGCAGTCGTGTCAGCGACTCCTCTAACCCAAATCAGAATGCTCCGCCAAGTGTCGCGACCCGTCCGGAAGCGGACGCGGCTAATGGATTACCGATCGCGGGTCTTGGATCGGCGCGGGCCTTCTTAGGCCCATACCAAATCGCGGCGGGAGTATTCTTCGACGATAAGAGTCGATCGCTTTCGACCTTCAGTGTGGTCGTGGTGGCATGTGCAAATTGTGCATGCATTTGGAGTCGCCACCGGTCTTTCTTGGAGGGTAGACCGGAAACCTTACTGACCGATTGGGAGAGATCGATCAGTTCTGCGGAACTAGAGATTTTGGGTTCGGGGACTTGGTTACGCTGGTGTCATTACCAACGCCCTTTCGGTACCTAACGCGAGTGATTTTCCTGACTAAGAGTTCCTGCAGGCGCAAGTTTGGGTGGGGTAGGTTTGATTCAGGGTTTCATGCAGATTGGACGACTATTCCTATCAATCACAATCAATTATTGGAAGACGATTCGCCCAAAGGGCGAAATCGTCATTTTAAGAAGGGTCGGGATTCAAAACACCCGGAATGAGTCTTGGCCAGTTGTCTGTGGCCATTTCCTATTTTTTGGGATTTTCTTGGATTTTTTAGAATTTGTTTTTTGAAGACGGTTTGCCGGAAGGGAAAAACCGTCATTTTTGAAAAGACCGAGGGCCGAAAGACCCGAAACAGGTTGTGGCCAGTTGAATATGGCCATTTCCTATTTTCTGGAATTTTTTAGAATTTTTCTGAATTTTCCGAGTTTTTTTTGAATTTTTTATGATTTTCTATTTTTTAATGGATTTTTTGAAATTTTTATTATTTTTTATTATTTTCTGAATTTTTAATATTTAAAAATATTATCCGGGCCGGGTTGGACCCGGCCCACGACCCAGGCCCGGCCCGCCCCCTCCACGACCAAAACGGCGCCGTTTCGTGAATAGGGAACGAACGTTCCGGATCGAGCCACGTGGCGTATCCGGGACCGTCAGATTATTTTTTATTTATTATTCGAAAATATTTTTATTAATTTGAAAATCATTTTTTATTTTCAAAAAATCCCATATCGCGACACGTGAAGACGCCACGACCGTCCGATCTGGGTTTTATTTTTAATGACGCGGCCCCCACATGCTGACGTGGCTGCTGACGTGGCATGCCACGTCAGCTGTTGACCGGACCAGGTCCGCCGGAGAAGACGACCGGCGACTCGCCGGAACAGTGATTGTTCCGGCGAAGTCGCCGGAATTTTCGCCGGAATGACGCGAACCGAACCAAAACTTGGTATTTTTTTACCATTTTAACACCATTCGACTCCTTAGGACCTCAGCATGAATATGAGACACAAAAATGGGAGGTTTAACGTCGGAAAGACGGCGAACAGGACAACCACAGCCCCAGTTCCGGCGAGCGACTACCAGGAACTTTTTCTCGTCTAAGCTTGGTTTCATTCATTCGAACAACATCCAGTGAAGGTCTAGAGGCTTACCTGAGGTCCACGAGCTTCAGTGGTTAGCAGCCGGCGGTTCCCAACTCCGAGCTCCGGCGAGGTCACCGAATGGATTTGGTCCGGCCATTTTGACCGATTCCATGCGAGAAAAAGGGAAAGCCAGGCTTAGGGATGATTCTAAATGCGATTTTGAGCATGAAAATACGAAGTATGGCAGATCACAGTTCGCTGATCGGATCGACCAACTCGGCTCATTTTAGGACATTCATCGAACATGTGGCGTGCACCCTCGGAAAGTTGTTGAAACGATTTCGTCGAAGCTCCAAGAGGGATACCGAGTTAAAATGACTATTTATTATTTCTATATGCATCATCAGGGGGTTCGGGTACTATCGGTTCTGGTCCGACTCGATTGAAATCGAGCCGGACCGAGGAGCCCTGTTCAACAGCACGAAAACAGGACAAAACAGGGGGGGCACTGACCTGGTGATTCGGCCGCGGCGGTGGCGCGCGACGACGGCGACGGTGACCAGCTTGTCCTTGTCACCCTCTTCCTCCTCCCCGAACCTCTCTCTCTCTCTGATTTTTTTCTTGGTCTCCCCTGCACACCTTCGGCCAAAACTCTCTCTTTTGTTCTTTTGTTTTTTTTTATTTTTGGCCGACCGGTCTCTCGTGGCCGACCGGCCTTTTGGCGTCCACTCGCCTAAAAAACCACGAGGCGTGGCCCTGCTGTCCCTTTTTTTATTTTAAACAGCCGCGCCTCGCTACCCCTCCATCCTCTCTGTCCTCCTTCCCTTTGTCGGACGGTGGGTCTGCAACTAAGTTGCAGACCCAGTCGGACCGGGTCGGGTCGGGTCTGACCCGACCGGCCCGGTTCGACAAATTTTGCCCAATTAGGTCCCAAATAGACCCATTTTCATGAAATTGATGACAAAATCGGACTCCTTGACATGTTTTCTATCAAATATGGGTATTTTCATGAATCAATTGATTGAAATTTAGTGAAAACCCCAAATTGTCCCTAGGATCCGAAAATGAGTTTCGCCAAATTGAGGACCCAAACAATCGAATTAGTCCAAATTAAGGCCACCAGTGGATTCAGCATGATGAAAACTATAGGGTAGGGATGTTTAATTTGAATGGGTATGCCCACATGAAATTTAATTTCAAAAATTGAGAAACCGGGGACTAAATTGAAAGAAAATTGTGCAATTAAGCCCATTTGGTTAAAATTGATCAAATTGGAGGGCAAATTGACCCAATTGCACTTCGACACTTTAGAATCCAATGTCATAGCTTATAAAAAGTGGAAATTGAAAATTAAAAGACTTGAAAATGAGCTTTTGGGCTCGGTTCGGGTTTATGTTTGTTAAGGAACATAGTGACCCGAGCCGAATTTTTGAGATTTAAAGTGACACACCTGAAGAGGAAATTAAAACAAAATTATTGAATATTTTTGTGTATTTTTCTGACCACGAATGGTATTTTTTTGATTTTTTGGGTATTTTTATAATTAAATAAATTCGAAAAAATATTATAAAATACCAAAAAATAATTTTTTGTTCAAAATTGGTTCCCGAGGCTAGGCCAAGGCTTCCAAAGTTGATTTTGTGATTTTATGACCTTTTTTGATATTTTTAATTAATTTTAAAGAATAAAAATCACAATAATAGATGGTCAAAAATTAGGTGTCAACAGCTGCCCCTCTTTGAGAGGAATCTCGTTAGAGGTTTCTCTCAAAGATAAGATGACACCTGATTCCTAACCCACTCAATTGGAAAATGAAAGGAGAAATGCCATGACATCGGATCCTTAAGGCCCTTTGATGAAATCTCGAATTAATCTCCGGTTCGCTTTAACAATTGGAACATGGGCCGGAGTGAGCGAGGCTTACATGAAGCTCACCTGTCGGATGCTGCCGGTTGCGATAACTTTCCAGAAGATACCTAGGACCAATCATTTAGGATATCCTAGGGAGATTAAGATCTGACATGTATGGTAGGTCATACCATTATGAGATTCCTAACTGGTAGGAACCTAAGGAAGGCGTATCCCACGCTTTGGGATTTGCCAAGGATTTTGATCCGTATGGTGGATCGGACCTTTGTGTCGATGCTTATGGCGGTATTTATCAATGAGTTAACCCTTGTGGCGGTTTCTACCATCAAGCTTAGTTTTGACCCTTTAGGCGGTTTCTACCTTTGTTTTGACCCTTCAAGCGGTTTCTACCTTTGTGTTGACCCTTCAGGCGGTTTCTACCTTTGGTTTTGACCCTTCATGCTGTTTCTACCTTTGGTTTGACCCTTCAGGCGGTTTCTACCTTTGTTTTGACCCTTCAGGCGGTTTCTACCTTGGTTTGACCCTTCAGGCGGTTTCTACCTTTGATTTGACCCTTCAGGCGGTTTCTACCTTTGTTTTGACCCTTCAGGCGGTTTCTACCTTGAATTGACCCTTCAGGCGGTATCTACCTTGGTTTGACCCTTCAGGCGGTATCTACCTTGGTTTGACCCTTCAGGCGGTTTCTACCTTTGATTTGACCCTTCAGGCGGTTTCTACCTTTGTTTTGACCCTTCAGGCGGTTTCTACCTTGAATTGACCCTTCAGGCGGTTTCTACCTTGTGTTGACCCTTCAGGCGGCATCTACCTTGGTTTGACCCTTCAGGCGGTTTTTACCTTTGATTTGACCCTTCAGGCGGTTTCTACCTTTGTTTTGACCCTTCAGGCGGTTTCTACATTTGTTTTGACCCTTCAGGCGGTTTCTACCTTTGGTTGACCCTTCAGGCGGTTTCTACCTTTGTTTTGACCCTTCATGCGGTTTCTACCTTTGTTTTGACCCTTCAGGCGGTTTCTACCATGGTTGACCCTTCAGGCGGTATCTACCATTGGTTGACCCTTCAGGCGGTTTCTACCTTTGTTTTGACCCTTCAGGCGGTTTCTACCATTGGTTGACCCTTCAGGCGGTATCTACCATTGGTTGACCCTTCAGGCGGTTTCTACCTTTAATTGCATTGAAAAGGGGTCTCATGACGAGGGTTCTCCACGTCCGACGAGACTGTTTGATATTTTTGAAAAGGGATCCTAGGACGAGGGTTCTCCACGTCAAGCTAGGACAGTTTGTTGACTTCTTTTGAAAAAGGGTTTTATCCTCACCCCTTCTTTTGAAAGATCCCGAAATTTGTCGGGAATTTAGTTTTGAAGCAGTGAAAGATTTTATCTTGATGAAGCTTCGCTTGAGTCTGTTGAGGCGACATTCTGGGAGATTGGTGTTTCCAACAGATCCTGCAGAAGTTCGAACCTGAAAAATTTTTCTTCATCAAGAAAACATTAGCAATCTTAGGGAAGACGACGGTTGTCCATCTGACAAAACCGTATGATTTAAGTCTTGATCATGAAATGTGCGCTTTGATGCTGGAGGTTATCCAAAGCATTCTTGCAACATGCAAATGTGATCACAAATCCCTTGTACGGAAAATCTGGATCAAACAATTTGAAATTTCCAAAAAGAGTTTGTTCAAAACATCTGTTGGAGAATTTCTCATCCAAGAGGGCTCCTCACCGCTCTGTGATAACGGTCTTTTGTAAGGAATGCGTTCAACTTCCTACTAACCTGTGCCTAGGTTTTAGGATCATTCGCAGCGCATACATTCTGATCGATCGGGAGGTCTTCCACGGGACCGTAATGTTAGGCTTGGATATCGGCTTTCAAAGGGGACCCGCTTTGGAGTCGAGGCCATTGTATGAAAGTCTTCACCATCTGCTCTGGATTTACAAGTCAAGAACCCTGCAAAATGAGAAAGAAATAGTCTTGCTCGTACTTCTTCGAGCTAAGCTATATGTTAACCCAAGTGTCTTAGTCAGAGAAGACTGTTTCAGGGTTGAAACATTGGTAGGATTGGGGATCGAAAAAGGATTGTTTTTGGCCTAGAAATTACGAAGGGTTTGACATTGGTGATCATTGCAAATTTACCACCTGCCCTTTTCCTCTCTGCACCTTCAGTTTTTGGGATGCGCAACCGATTTTGAGGTGTGCACCAGCTCTTCAGAGAGCGTTTCGTCGCATTAAGAGATTAATGACTCTGTCTGCGTGTCTACTCCACGCTTGACACCATTTGGGGAGTAGTCTTTTTGATCTGACTCCTTTAGGGATTTCCTCTTTTCCCATCCGGCTTCATTGGGGATCAATCAAACAGTTTATGCGAGCATTGGCCTTGCTTTTACCAGACACTTTGCTTTTTCTTGACGCTGGGGATTTCTTTGATCCCTTGTTGCGAGTGAGATGCTTGGCAATTGTGCTAGATATATGATTTGGCTCTTAGCACGCTTGAGTATCGACTTAGTAGCTTTTCGTAAACCCTAGGTCTTGAACTCCCTCGTTTCTGAAGTGATGCTGCATCCATCTTGAAATGTGCAATGATCACCAACGGGTTTATGAAACGAATTTGCAGGCTCAACTTGGCTGTGCAAAGGATTCGGTGTGTGGGATAGAGAATGAATGCTTCTCGTCATCCTATGGCACTTGGATTACCATATAAACAACACACAAAGATTAATGTTAGTCCGAGCAAGAAACTTTCTAACCATTTTCTCCTGATGCTGCTGGACTTACTTCCTTTTTGCCCCGGTGTGGGGTGGTTCTTGACAGGGTTAAGAATGAAAACCGCCGTTCAAATGGGTTGTCAACGGTCACCTGTAGTGTTTATGATATGAAACGAACGCCTCCGTCGTCCCAATCCATGTAATCGCTGCGAATGGTCCCTACCTCCGTAGGTCCAGATTTTGCTATCCGATTCGCTCCACTCATCTCTCAGGTGTATGTAGGATGTGTTTGGACTGGGCTCACCTCTCTTTTGAGGAAACTTTCTTTTGAATGGTTTGAAAAATAATCACATTTGGAAAAATTCATTTTTTTTTTCAAAATTTATCCGTCGAGGGGATTTTGTGATGTACCGTGCATGTTCTATTCATGCTTCAGGTAACCTCCTGATTTAAATCATGAATATTGATGCATTGGGAAATCTTTATGCCGGCTAAAAGGATTCTGACATTTTTTATCTCCAGCTAACTGGGAAAAGGGATACTTACCTGTCCGTCGCAGCTGCAGATCCCTGCAAATGTAAAAGAAGCATATCATTCTATGTTCACGAATTTTCCAAAAATCGAAACGATACATCCTACCCTTGGTCATGTACTCTAACGAGTAGTACATGGGATGTAAGAACTTGTTCGTCCGCAGGGCGACTCCCCTGTCAAGGATAAACAATAAGTGTCGATTCATATTCCCAAATTCAAGACAAATTGGGACGATACAACTTTACTCTTGATTTTCTCATCATGTTCTGATGTTGCGTTTTGATATGAATAACATCTATCGAACCCGCCTATCCATGCTTGGAGTGTTTGTAACATCGATGTTTCCTCTGCCCCCAGTTAGGCAACGTCTGTTCTGTTATTTGAACGCCTGGCTTTTTGAGTGCTTTATCCATGTTTATCATCAAATGGGAGGCTTCGTGACCAAACGTATTTCGTGCTGAAAGGGGTAGATCCCACTATGCTTCTCAGGTGATAGTCATCGTTCATGGAACTTGCTCTACGGATTAAGTAATTAATCCACGGCCCTTGGCTCGAAGATGCTCAAAGGGTAATACCGACACTCAGAGCGGTTAGCTTTAAGCGTTAATTAAAATGTTCTCGTGGGAACTTTACAACGAGACCCGTAACACATTCATTCGACGTATTCACCTCTCACTCTCCCGAGCCTTCTAATGATTTAGCACACGAGCTTCGAACCAGATGTCCGGTCGCCGGTACCGGTCACGACTGCGAAGATGCACTTGTTCCAAAATGCTTGACCCATAGGCTGAGTTGCTCATTCAGGATATCGTCTGACTGTTCGAGTCGTTCAAGTTGAGCATCCTTAATTGCGGGTGACGGACTTCTCCCGTTTTCGGCATAAACAACCCGGTTCCTCGGTTTATGCGTGATCCACACGCCGAGTTGCTCACTGTGGGACTCACTTGAAATTTCAAGCCATTGACGCCCAAGTCGGGCATCCTCAACCGTTGGCGATGGGTTCCTCACACTACTTTCGGCATGAACAACCTCACTTCTCGAGTTGGTATTTTCATCGTTGTCCAGTAGGTTTATACCCAATGCTGGATTCGCCGTAGGAATAACACTAACGATCGGTTGGTGCTCAAATTAGGGAGTCCATACCTGCTGAAATTGTTGTACATACTCTTGAGGAGTACCAGGGTAACTCAGGGGGGGATTCAGCCGATCGAACCAAGAATAGATGTTTTCAAGGAGATCGTCTGAACCATCGAGCGACTGACACTCAGGTTGAGTATTGTCGACTACTGGAGAAGGAATCTTTTCGCCATTTTCGTCATGGACCACCTGATTCTTCGAGCCGGAATCTCCGTAATCGTCTCGCAAGATTGTATGTGCAACTCCTGCCAATGTTAGATCCGCTGTAGGACTAGCATTAACGGCCAATCGGTGCTCAGACTGGGGAGTCCCGATTTGCTGAAATTGCGGTACATATTCCTGAGGAGTACTAGGATAACCCAGGGGAGTACTCTGATTGATGCCTGAACAATCGACCGTGTAATTGCCAGTCCCATCGGTGTTAAGAGGTGATTGGATGCTTCCTGCTTCATGAGGATTGCGATCACAGCCATGCTCATCGTTTAAACTTGAACCGCCACTATCTTGGTCTAGCGCCACTCGTCCATCTCTCAGTAGTCTTTTGTAGCACCAAAGGTGGTTCCTGACTTTATTTCTATCCAGTTCCGGCATGTTCATGATCTTGAGTATGCGCGATGGGCGAGCCAAACTGATCCCTAACTGTTGAACTGCATCAACAAATTTTCTATGAAGCTCCGAGGTCCAATAAAACCTTGTTTTCTTGCTAGCCGAAGTAGTGTTGGCAACTCGGCGGCTACTCTTCGCAGAATCTGGTCGTGTTGAACCGCCTCTATCTTGGTCTAGCGACGCTCGTCCATCTCTCAGTAGTTTCTTGTAGCGCCAAAGGTGATTCTTGACCATATTTTTAGCCAGTCCCGGCACGTTCATGATTTCGAGTATGCGCGATGGGCGAGCAAAACTGATCCCTAACTGTTGAACTGCATCAACAAATTTGCTATGAAACTCCGGGGTCCAACGAAATCTTATTTTCTTGCTAGCCGAAGTAGTGTCAGCAACTTGACGGTTACTCTTCTCGGAATCTGGTCGTGTTGGAGGTTGCTCTGGAGGGGATTTAGTGGTCTCAGATCGGCTGGTCATGATGGTGAGTTCATCATTGAGCGGACCCGACTTGTCATGACGCATGTTCCCTTCCACAATGGGCGTCGACTTTGACCTTATAGCACTAGTTTCCTCTTGTAGATCCTCGGCGGTACCCGTCTGTTCCGAAAGATGTTGCGAAGGGCATTGCAACAAATTAGCATTATAAACCCCCAGATCTGGCTCTTCAGTGAATACTCCGTCCGTGGGAACAGGGTTACCGCACTCAAGGCAAATAGCGATGCTTAGAGCTTTTTTGTACTGAATGTTTTTTATTCGAAGCTTTTCATTTTCCTCCCTCACAATCGCTAACTCGTGCCGATCGTGTTGCTGCTTCAGCCGGGTTCGTTTGTTTTCAAACCAACACTTGTCCTTCCGAGGCTCCCACCCTATCTCCTGGCCCATTTTGATTCTCTGTTCCATGTCCGGATAGGGGTATTCCCTGAAAAACAATTCGAGTTTATGGACTTGACCTGAAGTGTTGCGTTGGAGACATTCCCCTTTCTGACGCTGATCACCGTCGCGGGTACTGTTCTCGTTAACCAAGCCGCGGGTTTCATCATTAGAAGGATCGGTCTCCATGGCCCTCGTGTCAGGTTCGGTCCTGAGATCTTCAAATTCTTCCAGCAGCTCAAGCTCGGAGACCTCCAAGTCTGGCGCTTCCAGTAAATGACAGAACCCCTTGAACATTTTGATCGGAATATCACTGCTTGATTTTCCGTTAACTCAGCTTTCCTTGTTCCTCCTTGGATCCTCACTTTCTCTGCAAATTCTGAAAGGTTAAAGGAGTCGGATCACCGTTCTTTGATCATAGGTGATGGCTACCCGACGAGCGCTCTTCTCAATGTTTCGAGATTCCCACTTCGTCCTTTTGTGATGGCTACCTGACGAGCGCTCTTCTCAAGGCTTCGTAATTCCCACTTCGTCTTTTGTGATGGCTACCTGACGAGCGTTCTTCTCAAGGCTTCGTAATTCCCACTTTGTCCTTTTTTGCTCTTTTCTACGTGAACGGAGCCTGAAGATCTCTTGCGTTGATTTCGTTTTGTCGAGCACTACGCTTGTCCCCTTGGCCCAGTCTCTAGAGTAACAAGCCTGCCCACCTTTCGGCGCCATTATGTTTCGTAAAACCCGAGATCACAGGACGGTGGTGGATTCGTGACTCATCGGGGATGCATTAACGAAACCCGCTTGGCTCTACTGCACATAAAATATTATTACCACTTCTCCCTGCTTACTCGAGCATTTATAAGGTGATAGATTGACGTCAAGAAGATTAACACTTTAGCCTTATCAGACTCAGCCTCTCAAACACTCTTCACATTCCCACTCTCCTCTCCGTCATTCCATCGCATATGGATTCCTCCTCTGTGCCTGCTGCCTTAGTTGAAGCTTCGACCCAATGGGAGAGATTTTACCACCTCTTGGGTAGAGGTTATGGCTACATAAACAATCATCCTGAAGCTGTGGTTGAAGTTCGTACTCTGATTCCGGCCCTGGATACTGTGTTTATTGAAGGTACGAAACTGCAAAGGGAGTTTGTGATCTTCCCAACTCTCTTCAACAATTTCCTGCAGGCTTACGAAGTTGCTAGCCGGGAGGTCACTTTGGCTGGTATCGTGCGAGCCCACTATCAGGACCGAACTGAGTCCCTGATGTTGGCCATGCTGACGGCCGATAACCATAAAAGGGCTGTTGAGTACGCCCACGCCCAGGTTTCCATGCTGGTCCGTGAGAGGGACAACTTGGTGGAGCGTCTGGCTCTTTTTGACACCGCCTTTGAGCAAGACCAGCACAACTTCGTGTTGAGGTTCCAGTGTGCCTAGTTGGAGGAAAGGCTTGAAGACCTGAGCATGGATATAGCTCGCGGGAGGGTGCTGGCTCAGGACTTAGAGTCTGAGTTCGAGCACTATGACACCAAGGTGAACGAACTTAAGGAGAAATGTCGTCTCCTTTTCTTCAAGCTTGTAGACCTCGATTCCCAGAGTGTGGGTTGTAAGCAAAGCATGGATAGCATGGAGAGTCAGTTAAGCTTTTTTGTGATGCTTGTCAGAACTCATTTTGGGTTTACTGCTCCCCCTCAGTGATCCACTTGTAAACTTTCTTGCTGAATGAAATAAATGCGAGTTTGTTTATATATGCTCTTTCATTCTGCATTGTTGACTAGCCAAGAAAGGTTTTTGCTTTCGGATCTACGCGACTCCTTTTCCGCCTGTGTCAACAGCTTGACTACGCATCATTCTCACAGCCCGACGCTTTATATTTGATTGACTTGAATGCCTCGTGAGAAATAGATTTGTAGTTGCTCGAAACTTAAAGATTGCCCCTGATTTTGTGGTCATGGCGTTTGGGGCCGCTAGTAATCTTTCGCTTTCGAGCTCGATCGCATTCTGCTAGTAACTCATGCTATCAATTCTGCCTTCACGCGTCGGGGCTGATTTTACCTTGAACTTAATAACAAGGAATTACCGTATACACACGAGATGACGTTCGCGAAAAACATTATGCAAAATCAACTCTAGCTATTGAAGAAACAAACGCATGCACCGATGAGAACTTTACAATAAGAGATACATCCTTCTCGCGTACATCCCCTTCTTTCTTTGGGCATGTCCAATGACCAACCAATCTGGCCTCGGCTTAGATGTGCCATTACCGACTGCAGATCATGGTTGCCGACCTTTAATAGCTTCCAACTGATCGAACCAGGTATCAAGTCCTTCATCGAAGAAATCATCTGACCCCTCGAACGATTGATGTGTAGGTTGAGCTGCATCGCCCGACGGGTTCTTCGAACTGGAACCTCCATCCTTGTTATTATAAGAGGAGATTTGATCGATTGACTACCACAAGCATCTCCCACTTGGGAATTAGGGAAATAAAAATGCTCCAAGCATTCTCCCATTGGATCATCTGAAGCCACATGCTCCGATTGGGCAAACCCTCGAGCACTGGGCGTGATGGGCTGATCTGCAATAGGAAGAACGCTGGCTAGCTGCTGCTCGGACGGAGGAGTGCTTACTCGTTGCACTTGCGATGCGTGTTCTTGAGGAATATTGAAATGACTCGCGAGGATATCCTGATCAAATCCCCAATAGTCGTCCAGATTCGACCGAGCCTCCTTTGTCATAAGGGTGCTGGGTTCGCAGCCAAGTCTATTGCTCGGATTCAGTTCTGCATAACGCTGTCCTAACGCCCTTCTGTAGCAACCAAGGTGATTCGCGACTAATTGCTTGGTAAGTCCCGGTACGTTCATGACCCTAAGTATGCTTGTCGGACCTATGAAGTCGAGTCCTATCTGTCGAACTGCGTCTAAGAACTTGAGATGAAGCTCCGGGGGCCAAATGAATTTCTTCTTCTCGTCGTCCAGAGTGGCGTTGATAGCCTGCCGACTAATCTCTAACTCCTCTTGAACCGTATCTGATCTTACCGGAAGCTGTTGTGGAGGAGATTCATGGGCTTCGATGAGGTGACTCCGATCATAACGACACGTATCTTCTTCCTCCGAAGACACTGGTATAATTTCTGTAGGATCGATCTGCTCATGCGCGCCATTAGCAGGATCTGATTGTACCGGAGATGGCTCAAGGGAGCAGGGGGATAAATGAGCACCTTCCATCCTCGTAGAAGGCTTACCGGGGAACAATTTACTGAGGGTGGTAGGGCCACCGCAGTCAGGGCAGGTAATAGTACTGAGGATTTTCTCATACCACATGTTTTCCATTTGAAGGTTTTGGTTCTGCTCTTTTAGGGCCGTGATCTCCTTACGCCTGTGTTGGACACCTAGTCTGAAACGTTTATTCTGAAACCAAAAATGAATTCTCATAGGATTCATTCCCAGCTTCCGGCCCAATTCAATCTTTTGTTCCTCGCTTGGGTAAGGGCATTCATCGAAGAAAGCTTCAAGCTCCTGGATTTCTTTCCGAGCGTAGCGTTGGCGACTTTTTCTTTTCCGGGGTTGAGCGTCGTGGCCACTGCTGTCGTCACCACTGCGATCTTGATGTTCGTCACCGGCAATATTGAGTTCCATGGCCTCGATATCGAATTTGATTCTAGAGGATTTGAGGTCTTCCACGAACTCGTCACTCGGGGTTCTCTGTTCTCTTTTGTATACTCGCTCTTTCGATTTGTTGCCTCCTTTTCCTCGAAAGCTAGGTCTGTTCAGCGTTCCGTTTTTGAAACGACGGAACTGTTTACCTCCTGCTCAGCTTTCCGACACGAAGGGGTAACCAAAACCTTCCGCGGCTTCTTCGATAGTAGCGCTCGCCTTTCACTTTTTCTCAATAGTCATGCATGTTCAGCACTGTCTTCCCTTTTTTAAGTGGCAGAGCCGTTCACTCGCTGCCCAGCTTTATGCGTGATGGAACAACCCAATCCTTTCGCGGCTTCTTCGATAGTTGCGCTCGCCTCTCACCTAAAATCAATAATGGTGAGACCAAAGGATCTTTTGCAGCTTTCATTTGGCTAGCCTGAAATCACGGACCAGGACATGTCTGATGATTCACGGGAGGAGCAGCCCCCGCTTTACATTAATTAACCTGGCTCCACAAGCATTATTGCTGCAACTTTTCTCCACTCTCGAGACGCTATAAAATGCGGAGTTGGTGTTTGGGAGATTAACGCTCTCATATAATTTGCTTCCATCTTCTAATCGCTCCATTACACACCTCCCCGTTGAAAATGGCCTCTTCCCATGTTCACACTTTCTCAGCAGAAGCTTTGGCTCGATGGGAAGAGTTCTATAACCTCTTGGGTCGAGGCTATGCTCACATAGCTGATCATCCCGAAACCGAGGATGAAATCCGAGTCATGTTCGGGGACCTGGACATCACCTCCCTCGAGGGTACTGCGCTGGGGAGGGAATACAGAATTTTTCCAACGCTCTTTACAAACTCTTTGGAGGTCTACCGCGCTGCTCACCGGGGACTTACCGTGGCTCGTGTCCTGCGAGCCCGTTATGAGGATCAGTCCGACCGCCTAGCGCCGGCTGACTACCTGGCCGACAGTCACAAAAAGGCTGTTGAGTTCGCCAAAGAGCGGGTTTCGACATTGCTTCGCGAGAGGAGGAATCTGGTGAAGGACTTAGCTCTATCCCTGGCTACCTATGAGCGCGATCGTCGTAATGCCTTGCTAAGGAATCGAAGCGAGTGGCTGGAAGAAAGGCTCAACGCCATAAATGAGGATATAACTCGTGAGAATGGACTTGTTCGGGACTTGGAAGTAGTCGCCGAAGATCACGAGACTCAGGTTGTTGCAGTCAATGATGAACGCAAACGCCTTCACCTCAGGCTTGCGGACCATGATACGCGGAGTGGTGCGTATAAACAAAGTATCCATAACCTGGAGGGTCAGCTGGGCTCCTTTGTGTCGTTGATTAGGGCTCACTTCTGCTTTACTTTTCCACCCCAAGGAATTATATGATCTGGTTTTGGAATTCTTCAATTTGGGCAAGAATGAATGAAAGCTCCCGTGTGTTTGTTTTAGCTTTTATAAGATCCATTTCTTCGAGCATCCGAACATCTCAGACTTGGATGAGCCGATCCATAATAAATCGAGCAGATGTGTTCTGATTTTCTAACTCGCTCCCGATCAGAAGAAAGAATAGCTTCAGGCTTATCCAAGAAAAGATTTCTCCCCATCTTCTATATTTTACCTACAAA
The DNA here is from genome assembly GCA_021437785.1 of Rhodomyrtus psidioides. Lineage (NCBI taxonomy): Eukaryota > Viridiplantae > Streptophyta > Magnoliopsida > Myrtales > Myrtaceae > Rhodomyrtus > Rhodomyrtus psidioides. Next base: position 3,403,517 of record JAILYB010000044.1, on the reverse strand, counting down.
TAAAAAGACAGAATCAGAAGGAATAATTTGAAAAAGAAAGCAAAAAACCCCTTTCAATCCTATGCTTGCCCATGATTAATAAGGATTTTTTTTTTTACAAGGGTTTTAATCTTGTGCCAAAAGTTCTTTATGAGTATTCCTCGAAGGAAAGCATACTATTGAAAGGAATGTAATTCACGATAATCGCTTTTGACCAATTTTGAGAAGAGCGAATTAGTCAAAAGTGCAAGGCATAACGATGCGTTTTAAATTTAACTGAAGATACGGCATCCAAATCAAAGCCATTTTGTTAAGAACGAGGGCAATTTGGACATCTATCTCGTCATTAAATTCGAAACAATGCCGATACTCTTGATCAATTATCGTGGATTACCAATGACGTACGCTATGCATGAATCAATTCAAGTGTATAATTCCTTCTAGAGAAATTAGGGTTGGACTACCCTATACGACCAAAAGGTCGTGTAAGACTTCCAATCTTAATTTCCTCTAAAGGAATTATAAACTTGATTCGGGAGTATTCGGATGATTAGAGAAAATGCCATTATCACATTCCGATGACCCGTCAAAAGAAATACAACAAAGTTCCCATCTGGATGTATACACCAATAGATCCCTAATACAATCACTCTAAGAGGTCAGATAGAGAAAGACCTCAGTAAAAATAAACTTTATACAAGAGGATTAGTAATGGAAAATAAAACAAAGGAATGTGATCCTAAAGTTCAAGGATGCCCCAAGTTCGATCTGTGCCTTTCGGATCACTTGCCCCAACTTGTCATCTTCATTGGACGATGCCACAGCAGGCTCCTTTGTCGCGCACTCGATGTTCGCCATGGGATATCATCCTCCTCGTCTTCTATCAAGGACGTTTGGGAAAAACACACGCATCTATCCTCGAAATGGCATTTAATCTAATCACCAGAATGCAATGAATGAAATGCCCATATTTATATGGATTGTAATAGGTTTGAGGGATAGAGAGTCTTACCAACCAAACTCGTCAACTTATGTGCGGTTTTAGGTGTACCAACCGCCCAAAGACATGCGCATGAGACAAGTGATGGTAAACTTCTAAAAATCAGAGGGTTTGGCACCTAAGGTTAAGGTTCCCACCTCGAGTTCTAGAAAGAGCCGATTCCATTGCACAGCTATCGTTGCATTGGGACTCGATCCATAGTTCAAAATGAGTGGAATTGAAAAGTGGATTACCCCGTGTTTTTCCTCACGGAGGTTCCATTCTCAATCCCTTCTATTGTTTTCTATAGGCGGCCCCTGGGGTTTTAGGCGCGTTTGTGGGTGCCCATGTGTCGTGGTCATCACAATGTAAATCATGCACAACAGTTTATCAATCAGCGCTTCAAATCATCCACATAGCATACATTCCTACGCCAACCTGCATAAGACAATGTTAATCACATACTACCCCCCTTATCACTCCAATCTGCAAAAACATATAACACCTATCATGAGCGGACTTACCTCACCTTTAAGAGCGCCTGCAAGGTTAGAAAAATCACTCAGCGTTTTAATTACGGCCTAAGTCCACTTAAGGTCTAGAACCATAGGTTCTAGAACAAAGTCCCCAGCGGAGTCGCCAGCTGTCGCGACCCGTCCGGAAGCGGACGCGGCTAATGGATTACCGATCGCGGGTCTTGGATCGGCGCGGGCCCTCCCAGGCCCATACCAAATCGCGGCGGGAGTATTCTTCGACGATAAGAGTCGATCGCTTTCGACCTTCAGTGTGGTCGTGGTGGCATGTGCAAATTGTGCATGCATTTGGAGTCGCCACCGGTCTTTCTTGGAGGGTAGACCGGAAACCTTACTGACCGATTGGGAGAGATCGATCAGTTCTGCGGAACCAGAGATTTTGAGTTCAGGGACTTGGTTACGCTGGTGTCATTACCAACGCCCTTTCGGTACCTAACGCGAGTGATTTTCCTGACTAAGAGTTCATGCAGGCGCAAGTTTGGGTGGGGTAGGTTTGATTCAGGGTTTCATGCAGATTGGACGACTATTCCTATCAATCACAATCAATTATTGGAAGACGATTCGCCCAAAGGGCGAAATCGTCATTTTAAGAAGGGTCGGGATTCAAAACACCCGGAATGAGTCTTGGCCAGTTGTCTGTGGCCATTTCCTATTTTTTGGGATTTTCCTGGATTTTTTAGATTTTGTTTTTTGAAGACGGTTTGCCGAAAGGGCAAAACCGTCATTTTTGAAAAGACCGAGGGCCGAAAGACCCGAAACAGGTTGTGGCCAGTTGAATATGGCCATTTCCTATTTTCTGGAATTTTTTAGAATTTTTCTGAATTTTCCGAGTTTTTTTTGAATTTTTTATGATTTTCTATTTTTTTTATTGATTTTTTGAATTTTTTATTATTTTTTATTATTTTCTGAATTTTTAATATTTAAAAATATTATCCGGGCCGGGTTGGACCCGGCCCACGACCCGGACCCGCGACCCAGGCCCGGCCCGCCCCCTCCACGACCAAAACGGCGCCGTTTTGTGAATAGGGAACGAACGTTCCGGATCGAGCCACGTGGCGTATCCGGGACCGTCAGATTATTATTTATTTATTATTCGAAAATCTTTTTATTAATTTGAAAATCATTTTTTATTTTCTAAAAATCCCAGATCGCGACACGTGGCGACGCCACGACCGTCCGATCTGGGTTTTATTTTTAATGACGCGGCCCCCACATGCTGACGTGGCTGCTGACGTGGCATGCCACGTCAGCTGTTGACCGGTTGACCGGACCAGGTCCGCCGGAGAAGACGACCGGCGACTCGCCGGAACAGTGATTATTCCGGCGAAGTCGCCGGAATTTTCGCCGGAATGATGCGAACCGAACCAAAACTTGGTATTTTTTTACCATTTTAACACCATTCGACTCCTTAGGACCTCAGCATGAATATGAGACACAAAAATGGGAGGTTTAACGTCGGAAAGACGGCGAACAAGACAACCACAGCCCCGGTTCCGGCGAGCGACTACCAGGAACTTTTTCTCGTCTAAGCTTGGTTTCATTCATTCGAACAACATCCAGTGAAGGTCTAGAGGCTTACCTGAGGTCCACGAGCTTCAGTGGTTAGCAGCCGGCGGTTCCCAACTCCGAGCTCCGGCAAGGTCACCGAATGGATTTGGTCCGGCCATTTTGACCGATTCCATGCGAGAAAAAGGGAAAGCCAGGCTTAGGGATGATTCTAAATGCGATTTTGAGCATGAAAATACGAAGTATGGCAGATCACAGTTCGCTGATCGGATCGACCAACTCGGCTCATTTTAGGACATTCATCGAACATGTGGCGTGCACCCTCGGAAAGTTGTTGAAATGATTTCGTCGAAGCTCCAAGAGGGATACCGAGTTAAAATGACTATTTATTATTTCTATATGCATCATCAGGGGGTTCGGGTACTATCGGTTCTGGTCCGACTCGATTGAAATCGAGCCGGACCGAGGAGCCCTGTTCAACAGCACGAAAACAGGACAAAACAGGGGGGGGACACTGACCTGGTGATTCGGCCGCGGCGGTGGCACGCGACGACGGCGACGGTGACCAGCTTGTCCTTGTCACCCTCTTCCTCCTCCCCGAACCTCTCTCTCTCTCTGATTTTTTTCTTGGTCTCCCCTGCACACCTTTGGCCAAAACTCTCTCTTTTGTTCTATTGTTTTTTTTTTATTTTTGGCCGACCGGCCTCTCGTGGCCGACCGGCCTTTTGGCGTCCACTCGCCTCAAAAACCACGAGGCGTGGCCCTGCTGTCCCTTTTTTATTTTAAACAGCCGCGCCTCGCTGCCCCTCCATCCTCTCTGTCCTCCTTCCCTTTGTCGGACGGTGGGTCTGCAACTAAGTTGCAGACCCGGTCGGACCGGGTCGGGTCGGGTCTGACCCGACCGGCCCGGTTCGACCAATTTTGCCCAATTAGGTCCCAAATAGACCCCTTTTTCATGAAATTGATGGCAAAATCGGACTCCTTGACATGTTTTCTATCAAATATGGGTATTTTCATGAATCAATTGATTGAAATTTAGTGAAAACCCCAAATTGTCCCTAGGATCCGAAAATGATTTTCGCCAAATTGAGGACCCAAACGATCGAATTAGTCCAAATTAAGGCCACCAGTGGATTCAGCATGATGAAAACTATAGGGTAGGGATGTTTAATTTGAATGGGTATGCCCACATGAAATTTAATTTCAAAAATTGAGAAACCGGGGACTAAATTGAAAGAAAATTGTGCAATTAAGCCCATTTGGTTAAAATTGATCAAATTGGAGGGCAAATTGACCCAATTGCACTTCGACACTTTAGAATCCAATGTCATAGCTTATAAAAAGTGGAAATTGAAAATTAAAAGACTTGAAAAGGAGTTTTTGGGCTCGGTTCGGGTTTATGTTTGTTAAGGAACATAGTGACCTGAGCCGAATTTTTGAGATTTAAAGTGACACACCTGAAGAGGAAATTAAAACAAAATTATTGAATATTTTTGTGTATTTTTCTGACCACGAATGGTATTTTTCTGATTTTTTGGGTATTTTTATAATTAAATAAATTCGAAAAAATATTATAAAATACCAAAAAATATTTTCTGTTCAAAATTGGTTCCCGAGGCTAGGCCAAGGCTTCCAAAGTTGATTTTGTGATTTTATGACTTTTTTTGATATTTTTAATTAATTTTAAAGAATAAAAATCACAATAATAGATGGTCAAAAATTAGGTGTCAACACCAAGCTATCTCAATACTCCTCAAGAGTATATACCACAGTTCCAGCACATAGGGATTCCTCAGTTTGAGCGCGAATCGGTCATTAATGCTGTCCCGGAAGCGGATCTGGCATTGGTAGAGAGTGCACATATAAACCTGTCGGTCATCGGAGGAAGTTCCAATTTGAGGGGTCAAATTGCTCACGGCGAGAGCAAAGAGAGGAATCCCTCGCCTGTAGTCGACGACACCCAATCTGGGCACCAAGGGCTAGAAAGAACAGGTGATTTCCTTGATGAGGAGCTGGACACTTGAATCAATACTCTTCAGGAATGTATGTCTCAACCCCAACAGGGCAATGATGAAGGTTCCAGCTCAAAGACTCCAATCCCTCACAACGAAGGCAATGGAAGAAATCTGCCCCCAACAATCGTTGATACCCAACTTGAACATCAATGGCTCGAAGACCCGAGCAATTTCCTTGGCGATGAGTTCAATCTTTGGCTCGATCAATTTGGAGCCGGAGGACCATCGCAGTGGTGACGCAAGGCCGGTGATTAAACGTCTGATGCAAGGCATGGCTACTCGATGAAAAATGCTTAGAGAACAGGGGTTGAATACTCCTTTTGCATATGTTGTTGATCGCACTGTAAGGTTCCCACGGGAACATCTTTCATTAATATCTAGAACTAATTGCGTGTGAGTGTCAACATCACCCTTTGAGCATCTTCAAGCCGAGGGCCGTGGATTAATCACTTAATCCGTGGAGCAAGTTCCATGAACAATAATTATCACCCGCGGAGCGTAATGGGATCTATCCCTTCAATACGAAATACGTTTGGCCACGAAGCCACCTATTTGGTAAAACGATGTATCGTTCCTAAATGATCTTCAATCAAACACCGAAGTAATGTCTCCTTTCTTTTCCTTCTCAGATGATAAACATGGATAAAGCACTCAAGGAGCCACGCGTTCGAATAGCAGAACAGACGTTGCCTAACTGGGGGCAGATGAACCATTGATGTTGCAAACACTCCAAGAATGGATAGGCGGATTTGGTAGATGTTGTCATATCAATACGCAACATCAGAATGTGATGAAATCAAGAGTAAAGTTGTATCGTCCCAACTTGTCTCGAATTTGGGAATATGAATTGACACTTATTGTTTACCCTTGACAGGGGAGTCGCCTTGCAGAGGAACAAGTTTTTACATCCCGTGTACTACTCGTTAGAGTACATGACCAAGGGTAGGATGTATCGTTTCGATTTTTGAAAATTCATGAACCTACAATGATATGCTTCTTTTACATTTGCAGGGGTCTACAGCCGCGACAAGTAGATAAGTATCCATTTTCCCCAAGTCGTTGAAGATAAAAAAGTGTTAGGACTCTTTCAATCATTATGTTTGAAAAGAAGCATCGAATTTTTAAACTCATAGACATCCACAGTTGAAGTCGGGAGGTTGTCTGAACATGAATGAAACATGCATGTGCATCATAAAGCCCCATTGGGAGGAAATTTTTTGGAGAAAACAAAAAGAATTTTTCCAATAAAAGTTGTTCAAACCGTTTAAAAGGGTGTTTTCTCAGACAAGAGGCGAAGCCTAATCCAAACATGTCCAACACACTTGAGAGATGAATGGAGTGGGCAGATAACAAAATCTGGATCTACGGAAGTAGGGACCATTTGCGGCGATTACATGAATTGGGACGACGGAGGCATTCGTTTCATATCCCCAAACACTACAGGTGACCATTGATAACCCCTTCGAACGGCGGTTTTCATTCTTAACCCTGTCAAGAACCACCCCACATTGGGGCAAAATGGAGGTGAGTCCAGCAACATCAGGAGAAAAGGGTTAGAAATTTTCTTGCTCGGACTAACATTAATCTTCGTGTGTTGTTTATATGGTAATCCAAGTGCCATAGGATGACGAGAAGCATTCATTTCTCTATCCTACATACGTTTATCCTTTGCACAGCCAAATCGAGCCTGCAAATTCGTTTCATGAACCCGTTGGTGATCATTGCACATTTCAAGATGGATGCAGCATCACTTTAGAAACGGAAGAGCTCAAGACTAAGGGATTACAAAGAAATTCCTGGGTTTATGGTAAAATCATGTTTAGACTTTCGATCATATGTCTAAAGTGATCTCCTGAAGATGAGAAAAATGGGATTTCAAAAGAAAAATTAAAAAAAGAAGAAGATGAAAATGAGAAAAATCCCCGGCATCAAGAAAAAGCAAAGTGCCTGGTAAAAGCAAGGCTGATGCCCGTGCAAGCTGTTTGATTGACCCACAATAAAGTCTAGATGGGAAAAGAGAAAATCCTCGAAGGAGCCAAATTCCAAAAAGGCTGCTCGCCAAATGGTGTCAAGCGCGGAATAAAGGCGCAAAAGAGAAAGGACAGGTAGCAAATCCGCAATGATCACCAATGTCAAACTCTCCAAGAATTTTGGGCCAAAAACAAGCCTTTTTCTGTCCCCAATCCTACCAATGTTACGACCCCGAATGAGTCTTCTCTGACTAAGACACTTGGGTTAACATATAGCTTAGCTCGAAGAAGTACGAGCAAGACTATTTCTCTCTCATTTTGCAGGGTTCTTGACTTGTAAACCCGGAGCAGATGGTGAAGACTTTCATTCAATCGCCTCGACTCCAAAGTGGGTCCCCTTTGAAAGCCAACATCCAAGCCTAACATTACGGTCCGTGGAAGACCTCCCGATCGATCAGAATGTATGCGCTGCGAATGATCCTAAAACCTAGGCACAGGTTAGTAAGAAGTTGAACGCATTCCTTACAAAAGACCATTATCACAGAGCGGTGAGGAGCCCTCTTGGATGAGAAATTCTCCAATAGATGTTTTGAACAAACTCTTTTTGGAAATTTCAAATTGTTTGATCAAGATTTTCCGTGCAAGGGATTTGTGATCACATTTGCATGTTGCAAGAATGCTTTGGATAACCTCCAACATCAAAACGCACATTTCATGATTAAGACTTAAATCATACGATTTTGTCAGATGGACAACCGTCGTCTTCCCTAAGATTGCTAATGTTTTCTTGGTGAAGAAAAAAATTTTCAGGCTCGAACTTCTGCAGGATCCGTTGGAAACACCAATCTCCCAGAATGTCGCCTCAACAGACTCAAGTGAAGCTTTGTCAAGATAAAATCTTTCACTGCTTCAAAATTGAATTCCCGACAAATTTCGGGATCTTTCAAAAGAAGGGGTGAGGATGTGATCCCTTTTCAAAAATATCAAACAGTCTCGTCGGACGTGGAGAACCCTCGTCATGAGACCCCCCCTTTTCAAAAAAATCAGGCAGTCTCATCGGACGTGGAGAACCCTCGTCATGAGACCCCTTTTCAAAGCAAACCAATGGTAGATACCGCCTGAAGGGTCAAACCAAGGTAGAAACCGCCTGAAGGGTCAATTCACGGTAGATACCGCCTGAAGGGTCAAATAAGGTAGATACCGCCTGAAGGGTCAAAATTAAGGTAGAAACCGCCTGAAGGGTCAACTCATTGGTAGAAATCGCCTGAAGGGTCAACACAACGGTAGAAACCGCCTGAAGGGTCAATACAACGGTAGAAACCGCCTGAAGGGTCAACCCAATAGTAAAAGTCACTTAACTGGTCAACTCAATGGTCCGATCCACCATACGGATCAAAATCCTTGGCAAATCCCAAATGGGACACGTCTTCCTTAGATTCCTATCAGTTAGGAATCCCATTATGGTTTGACCTACCATACGGGTCAGAGCTTAACCTCTCTAGGATACTCTAGTAACGAGTTCCTAGAAATTCTCTTGAATCCATCAAACACCGCAAAAATGGCACAAACACCGAACAGGTAAGCTTCAGGTAAGCCCCTCTCACTCCGGCCCATGGTCAAATTGTCAAAGCAAACCGGGAATTAGTTTGAGTTTTTATCAGGAGCCTTAAGGATCCGGTGTCATAGCATTTCCTCTTTCATTGTCCCAGTTGAGTTGGTTAGGAATCAGGTGTCATCTTGTCTTTGAGAGAAACCTCTAACGAGATTCCTCTCAAAGAGAGGCAGCTGTTGACACCTAAATTTTGACCATCTATTATTGTGATTTTCATCTTAAAAAAAATCATAAAATTATAAAATCAACTTTGGTAATCTTGGCCAAGCTAAGGAAACCATTTTGACAAAAAAAATAATAATAATAAATATTATTATTATTTATTATTATTATTATTTTTTTTTTCGAAAAATACAAAAAAGGAAGAAAGAATATTTGACCAACGATGTTGTCTTGTTTTTACTTTATTTTATTTTATTTTATTGTTATTATTATATTATTATTGTTGTTGTTGTCTTTTCCTTTGTTCTTTTCCTTTTTCCTTTTCCTTCCTTTTTCTTTCTTTTTCCGCACACACGCTCCCGGACGTTTTTTTTTTGTCTCTCTCTCTCTCTCTCTCTCTCTTCCTCTCCTTCCCACGCTTTCCCTCGTTTTTTTTTCTTCTTTCTTCTGGCCGAACGACGCCATCACCGAGGCTCTCCTCCATCTTCCTCATCGCCTATTTTTGTGCGGCCACCATCCCCCTAACCGCCGAATGCCATCTTCAGTCGTTGTCACCGACCCGCAGCCACCGCGACGGCCCAAACCGCCGTTCAAGCCCAACAACGCGGTGCTCGGCCGAAGCTCCCAAACGCTCGTCCAAATCATCCTCGACGAAAACCAAAGCTGGAGATAGTCATCTTCGACTTCCCTGAGCTCCGAGGAAGCTGTCAAGCCCATTCAATCGGCCGCAGACCTCAGAAAATCGTGGGTTGCTCCATCAAGCTCTTCCTCGGCCTCACATGGCAAGTTGAACTAGAGTGGGTCATTTCATGTGGTATAACTTGCGATTTGATCTATACACCTTGCTGATCCTTTTTGCCTTTGACTGCACGTGATTTCGTTGGATAAATACTTGAGTCGGCCTCCGACGTCCACCGACCGGCCGCGAGCTCCACGGCGCGTTCCACGACAAACCAAAGCTCCCTGATGGCCAGGTAAGTCCTCTACAACTCCTTATATGCTCCTTGATAGCTCAGATCAACCATGTTACGTATGGAATGGCTATGGCGATCTATCGCCGGAGAATAGGTTCGGCCGGAGTTGCAGGTGGGCCAAATGTAATTCTGCTGTGTCGAGGTGGATATATGTTGTAGATCTCGTCAAATAGGTTCGAATGCCGTTGATTTCGTGCAATTTGGACGTCGGAAGGCCGAGTTATGGCCTTCCGATGAGGCGCCGGCGAGATAGCGCCGGCGCCGGTCGTCTTCCCCGACGAGGCGTTGACCGGTCAACGCTTGTTGACCTGGTCAACGCCAACGTGGCGCTGATGTGGCAGCCGACCCGGCCTGGTTTTTTATATATATTATTATTTTTTAATAAAAAAAAATAATAAATCAAAAAATCAATAAAAAATAGAAAATCATAAAAAAACTCAAAAAAATCGGGAAAAATTCAGAAAAATTCTAATAAATTCCAGAAAATAGGAAATGGCCATATTCAACTGGCCACAACCTGTTTCGGGACTTTCGGTCCTCGGTCTTTTCAAAAATGACGGTTTTGCCCTTCTGGCAAACCGTCTTCCAAAAAAAATTCTAAAAATTCTAGAAAAATCCCAAAAAATAGGAAACGGCCACAATCAACTGGCCAAGGCTCATCCCGGGTGTTTTGAACCCGATCCTTCTTAAAAATGACGATTTCGCCCTTTGGGCGAATCGTCTCCCAAAAATTGAAGAAAAATCAAGAAATTCCAAAAAAAATCTCAAGAATGGGAAATGGCTACAATCAACTAGCCATGGAATATTTTGGGTAATTCGGTATCAAAATCTTCCAAAAATTGACGATTTTGCCCTTCGGGCTAAATCGTCCCCAAATCTTCCCATTTTACCCCTAGTCCGAAATCACATCTTCCCTAAACCCTTATGGCTATATTAGGAAACCATTGATTTGAATTGATGTGCATTGATGTGATTTATTTATGTACTTGATTGCGCTTACACTAAAACTGATTGTGATTGATAGGAATAGTTTTCCAATCTGCGTGAAACCCTGAATCAAACTCACACCACCCAAAACTGTGCTTGCATGAACTCTTAGCTAGGAAAATCACTCGCGTTAGGTACCGAAATGGCATTGGTAATGACACCAGCGTAACCAAGTCCCCGAACCCAAAATCTCTGGTTCCGCAGAATTGATCGATCTCTCCCAATCGATCAGTAAGGTTTCCGGTCTACCCTCCAAGAAAGACCGGTGGCGACTCCAAATGCATGCACAATTTGCACATGCCACCACGACCACACTGAAGGTCGAAAGCGATCGACTCTTATCGTCGAATCCTTTAAAAAATACTCCCGCCGCGATTTGGTATGGGCCTGGGAGGGCTCGCGCCGATCCAAGACCCGCGATCGGTAATCCATTAGCCGCGTCCGCTTCCGAACGGGTCGTGACAGCATGCAACTTCTAATTCAAGAAAATCAACCAAGCAATTGGACTCGCCTAACATGAATACCCTAAACATGAGACTAATGATATGTACAAACGACATAGAAAAATGACATGGCATAATGACATGGCAAGGATGCGTGACGGGGCATAATGACGTGGTAAAAATGCACGATATAGCTTGGCATAATGACGTGGTAAAAATGCATGACATGGCATAATGACGTGGTAAAAAGTGCATGATATGGGAAAATATAATAATGCAAGCTAAATTATGTGACATAATGCGAGTGACATTTTTTGTATTTTTTGTTTATTTTCGGCAATGCATGAAATATGATTTATAAAGAATATGCTAGGGGATTTCGAAATTATGGAATGTACGAGGTGATATTCGGAAATATGAGATGCAAGATATGCAAAAGATGATATATGCATGAGATATGCTATGCTAAACGACAAGATATACAAGGATGTGATTTTCTCCCTTTCCTTTTTGGAATTTTCGACCATGGCGAGAATTTTCTTAGAGGTTTTGTTATCTTGACTTGACTGCCTAAAGTTTTATGAGATAAGGCTTCTAAGAGACCTCATCTTCCTAAAAAAAATTAATTAGATAGGATTTTTAGGAAACCATATCTTACTAAAGTCTTTTAGGAATTTTCAAAGCATGACAAAATCAAGTCAAAAAGGTAATCCATTCACATAAAAAAAAAGAAAGACAATCAAGATCATATATCTCTTTTTATTATTTCTTTCTTAAAAAAATTCAGCTTTGCGATTTTAAGATCGATTTTTTTGAAGATAGTAAATCGGACCTAAGCGGCAATAGATCGAATTGACTAAATCCAAATTTTCTTAATAAAAATTAGGTATTGGCAATTTAGATCGAAAGGTTGTTCATTGAACTTTCGACAAAAAATTTATGTTTGCTTAACACCACCATTGAAACATACGACAGCATCTTGATTTCGAACAAAACCACATGTTAATAACGCCAAAAATATCGAACAAGCCTCGGCAAAGCACTTCACAAACATACTCAAACCAATCTTCACGGTATAGGAGCGTTACCTTAATCTGCGAAAGCAAAAACTGGGGCTGGTTCAATTAGGGGGCTTCGGTGGCGACAGCTCGAACAAGGAAAGTGGTTGTCGAGCGGCGAGATGAACACGAGCGGCGATAGCGGTGGTCTTCGACAGCAGTAGAGCGCGAGCAAAACACCGGGACTGGGTGACGGACAAAACAGAAGCGGCACGGCAACGACGGCGTGGAGCGAGCAGGGACAACAGCAGCTTTTCTGGGCCAGACGGTGATGAAACGGTTCTGGTCTGGGGGAACTTCAACCGCACGGACAAGCTACCACATGTGTCAATCAACTACCCCTTTTGTGATGGATAATAGAGCAAATAAAAGAGCGTTGGGGAAGTGGACAGTGGCGAAGATGGGCTGAATGTTCAGCGGATGATGGTGCTCGAAGACCGTAGCTCCAAGTGTAATGCACCAAGTCCTCAACCTCTCTCACTTCTCACGTTTATTTTTTGTCCCTCTCTCTCTCTCTCTCTCTTCTTGTGTGAGTTTTATGTGCACGAGCATAATTTTTTTCCCCTCTCTTTTGAGTCGCTCATAGGTCCTTTTATAAGCATCCAAGCCCTGAACGACAGAATATTTTGTTTCCTCTTGTGTGTGCTTTTTCTTTCTGCTCAAGCCTATGGACACGTGAAGATATCTTTAGAATATATTTGCTTAAAATATTTGTTTCCTTTGCTAACCATGTGCATATTTTATTATTTCTTTCCTCTTTTGTTTATGTTTAGCCACGTAAATCCACCTTGATGATATCTTGCATATAAATATTCAATGAAGACTATCACTAACCAAACCAATTTTCCACCTTGGCCCGCAATTTTCGTCACTATTAATATCCATGGGTTTTGGCCAAATTTCCATACACCGCAGGCTTAGTCCAATCGAGTAAATTGAGTTTAGAATCATCACTTTGAGATCATTCGCCACTAGTCCGACAAAATTGAAGGTGCAATGCAATGGATACCAAAAATTAAATATGAAAAATTGCTTGATTTTTTTTGTTAGAACTAAAAAATTAGCTCTGATTTTCCATGAAGATGACTGACAGAAAATTAAATATGCCATGCATGAGAAAATTTATTTTTTTGCGAGAATTATGACTAACTCTCATTTTGTGTTTAAATAAATAAATTTCTAAAATTTAAAATTTAGGTGTCTACAGCATTGATAATACCACTGTCAATTACGTGAAAACTTGAGCTAACAGATGAAGGCGTAATTTAAACCAACTTCGTTCCACAGCCACTATAATAATTTACTATCTCGGTCTTAGTGGAAAAAGTGAAAATTCGTGGCAAGATGAAGCTATCGCAAGTCACATTTTAGTGATGTAGATCCTATTAGATATATTATTTAGATATATTGTATATATTACGAGTAGGTCTTTTGCGTATTTACTTTCTTGCTCTTCTTTGTATGTATATTTATATTGGCCTTGTGTCTAATTGTAAATTACAATTCCATTATTCAATTCTCAAATCTATCATGGTATCAGAGCTAGGGTTTCTCGCTCTTCCTCCATAGGCGACGTTCATGCTCTTTGTGCTCGAGACCTTCTTTTTTTGGCGTACGAGGATTTCGGATGATTTTGGCACCCGCCGTGGGGAGCCTCTGCTTCGGAATCAATCTTCTCAATTGGAAGTCGAGCCTCTGCTTTGGAATCGCATTTGTTGCAGATCTCAAGCAACGCTGGGTTCTCAACTCTATTTCTCTCCGTGGGATTGTGGCGATTTTCCTTTATTGGGGTGATTGTTTTTTTTGCATCTTCGTTGGCGGTTCCGGGGGGTAAGAACAGTAGGAGTGCCACAACTTTTGTACGGAGATCACTTGAGTGCCATAACTTTTTTTTTGGATCACTTGAGTATCAAATCGGAGCAAAAGGGATCACTTGAGTGCCACTTCCAGCCAAACATCATATGTGGACTTTCTTCTTAATATTTTATTATGACGTGGAAATTCTTGTCCAGCGTGTCGTTCTTAAATTGAACCTAAGTGATCACTTTTTCAAAATTAAGAAACTTGAGTGACTGCTTTTAAAAAATTAAAGAACCTCAGTGATCACTTTTCGAAAATTGAGGAACCTAAGTTGGCTACTTTTAAAAAGATATGGTACTTAAGTGGCCACTTTGTGAAAGTTCAATCTAAAGCGTGCGTCGTTCTTAAAGTGAATCTGAGTGATCTCTTTTCCAAAATTAAGAAACCCAAGTGACCACTTTTAAAAATTAAAGAACCTAAGTGATCACTTTTAAAAAATTGAGGAACCTAAGTGACTACTTTTAAAAAGATATAGTACTTAAGTGGCCACTTTGTGAAAGTTCAATCTAAAGCATGCGGCGTCATTTCCTTTTTATTGCTGATTCTGCTTTCCGATGGGCCACATGGGCTGATTTTACATTATTTTAGTGCCATGTCGGATTTTCCGGTGACCCAAATCGCCGATGGCACTCAAGTGGTCTATTTTTAAAAGTTGTGATACTCATGTGATCCAAAAAAAAAGTTATGGCACTCAAATGATCTCCGTACAAAAGTTGTGGCACTCCTACTGTTCTTACCCCGCGGTTCCGGTCATTGGAGTTTGTTTACCGCAATTTGTTTTTTCTCCGCATCTTCAGTATAGTGCTCAAGTGGTTTGTCTGAATTTCTTCGGATTTCTTGTCAGTGGATCTTCAATTCCTTCAATTTCTTCAATTCCTTGTGAGTGGGTGACTTCACCATGACAAATTCAACGTATTGCACCATTAATATTTGCTCATTGACAATTTCTTCACCTTGACAATTTCTTGTCAGTGGGTGATATCACCCCCGTTTTGTTCATCGTTATTTGCTCGTTGTTCAAGGAGGTTTCTAGCTATATCTATAGGTGACTTAGCTGCTGTCCAGTGATACCTAATTGCTGTTTGGGTTCGAAACAATATTGTTTTGGCGGTTTTCTTTGATGCTTTTCAGTACGTATTATATTTGCGGTTCGACATTGAACACCTGTAGTTTGGTGTTTACTGACCCTCTAGAATTATGGCTGATAATGATCTCTCTCAACGTGGTTTTCAGTCTGGCTATTTTTAGCATGTTTTCCGACGTGGTTCTCAGCATGGTTTTGTGTGTGGTTCCCAAAATGCTTCTTCTCGGTGAGGTTCACATTTTTATTGTAAGTTCTGTAAGCAAAATGACATACTAAGGATCGATGTTTTCGAAAAATGCGTGATCTTCCTGATGCATCCTTGCGCTCAGTTGCATCTGTCTCTTCTCCATTCATGGATTGTGTCACTTCATCCTCGTCTTCAAATGATCGTTTTGCTAATATTGGGGCTCAGCTTTCTCATTTAGCTCAACTTCATTTTAGTTCTTCTGTTGCATCCACCACTGTTGCTACAGCAGCTGCTGCGCAATCTTCAAGTGATAGTTCTTCCTGGATTCTTGACTCTGGGGCGGCTCATTACATTACCGCCTCTGCTCATCATCTCACTCAACAGATTACACTAAAAATTCTATAAGAGTTCTTTACAGCTGGTGGATCCTCTCTTACTACTACTATGCAAGGCCATCTTACTATCCCTGGCAATTTTAATGTGCCCAGTGTGTTGCATATACCGAACTTAGCCTTGAATCTTTTATCTGTTGGGCAACTTGTCGATATGAGTTATATGGTGACATTTACTACCGATTCTTGTGTTGTATAGGATCGTACGAGTGGCCGGACGATTGGCAGGGGTGGTAGACATGGAGGATTGTGTATGATGCAGCATCTCCAGCTTTCTTCACCTCAACCTGTTCTTGCCATCTCCGATCCTTCACCTCAACCTGTTCTTGCAGTTTTCGATCTTGACTGTTGGCACTAGCGTCTAGGTCATATATCTGCTTCCCGTTTGTCTATTCTGCATCAACAAGGTGCACTTGGGCATGTTTCATCTACTGTTATGAATCCTTGTACTAGTTGTCCTTTAGCTAAACAATATGCACCTCATTTTCCTGTTAGTTCTTCTGTTTCCACTTCTTGTTTTGATTTAGTACATTCAGATGTTTGAGGTCATGCTCCCCAAATTTCTAAAAGTGGATTAAAGTATTATGTGTCGTTCATTGATGATTATTCTTGTTATACATTAGTTTATTTCATGCGTTCTCGTGATGAATTTCTCTCTATCTATAAAAACTTTACAACCATGATATATACTCAATTCTCTAAAACTACTAACGTTTTTCGTTCTGATTTTGGTGGGGAGTATCTTTCTACAGCTTTTCGTTCCTTCTTAACTTCTCAGGGAACCTTACCTCAGTTGTCCTGTCCCGGTGGTCCTACTTAAAATGGTCTTGCTGAGCGAAAATATCGTCATATTCTAGATAGTACTTGTGCACTCATGTTATCCAATTCGGTTCCTACTGAATTATGGGCTGGAGCACTATCTACTGCTATCTATCTCATAAATCGACTTCCTTCTCGCGTCCTCTCCAAGCCACCCCTCACCAGCGTCTTTTCTCAAAACCACATACTTATCATCAACTTCGTGTTTTGACTGTACGTGTTATGTGCTTCTTCCACCCCATGAGCGTACCAAACTTTCTACAAAGTTAATTCGGTGTGCTTTCTTAGGTTACAGCACAGAACACAAAGTTTATTGGTGTTATGATCCTTCTTCATGGCGTATTCGTATTTCTCATAATGTTCAATTCTTTGAGAACCTACCATTCTTCTCCGCTGCCTCTACTTCTTTACAGTCTTCTCCATCTGTATTTATGGATTTTCCTCTTGATTCATCTCTTGTTCCTCCTCTTATATCTTCTTCATCAGATCCAGTGTCACCACTTTTACCTATTATGCCTCCTCCTTCGTTTACTTCGCCTCCTACTTTGACGCCTCTTGATGATCCTCAATCACCATCCCCTCGGCGGAATCCTCCACGAGATCGTCGTCCTCCAACTAGGTACGTAGCGGCCACAAGTTATTTTGATGAATTTGGTTCCTTTATGGCTGCTGTTCATACTTTGCAAGAACCATCAAATTATCATATGGCCGTACAACATGCTGAATGGCGTGATGCTATGTCTGAGGAATTATCTGCTCTGGAGCACACTGGTACGTGGGATCTTGTGCCTTTTCCACCAGGAAAATCCTTAATATCTTGTCGTTAGATATATAAAATTAAGACCTACTATGCGGAAGCATTGAGCGCAATAAAGCACGTCTTGTTGCATGTGGTTTTGATTAGGAGTGTGTGATAGATTATAAGGAGGCCATTGCTCTTGTTGCCAAAATGGCTTCTGTTCGCACTCTTCTTGTAGTAGCATCTATTCGTAATTGGCCTCTTTTTCAGCTTGATGTGAAGAATGATTTTCTTCATAGGGTTCTTTAGGAGAAACTCTATATGCAGCCACCTCCAGGCCTGCCTCATTCACCCGGCCAGGTATGTTGTCTTCGTCGGGCTCTTTATGGTCTCAAACAAGCTCCTCGAGCTTAGTTTGAACGGTTTGTAGATGTCGCTCGGTCAGCTGGCTTTGTTCAAAGTGAGAATAATCATGCTATGTTTACTCATACCTCTTCAGCTGGTTGTACTATTATACTACTCTGTAGATGATATGATTATTACTGGGATGACTCTGTTCATATTCCTTATACTAAGCAGCATCTTCACCGTTAGTTTGCTATGAAAGATTTGGGTTTCTTACGTTATTTTCTCAGTATTAAGGTTGCTCGCATTCGACGTGGTATTCTTCTCTCATAGCAGAAGTACATTGCTGACACTTTAGCTCGTGCTGAATTATCTAATACTTATACTGCAGCTATTTCTGTTGAACTTCATTTACAGCTTCGTCCGAATGATGTGAGCCTCTGTCTAATATCACTCGCTACCAGGCTCTTGTTGGCAATCTTGTCTATCTTACGACCACTCATCCTGATATCGTATATGCTGTTCATCTTGTCAGCCAGTTTGTCACAGCTCCTCATACAGTTCATTATGCTGTTGTACTCCGAATTCTGCGATATCTCGTGGTACTCTGACACGTTCAGTTTTTCTTCCATTGACTTCCTCACTTGCTCTTCGTGCTTACTCTGATGCTGATTGGGCTTCGGATGTTACTGACTGCAAGTCCATTGTAGGATTTTGTATCTTTCTAGGTGATTCTCTGATTTCTTGGCGTGCCAAGAAGCAGCCTGTTGTATCTTGCTCTTCCGCTGAGTCTAAGTATCGTGTTGTGGCTGACACTACTGCTGAGATTATTTGGCTTCGTTGTCTTCTTGCTAATCTTGGTGTTGCCTCCTCTGCTCCCATTCCTCTTCATTGTGACAACAAGAGTGCTATTCACATTGCTACAAATACGATGTCTCATGAGCGTACCAAGCACATTGACATTGATTGTCGTATAACGTGCCATCAACTCCAAGCACATATCATTTCTATTCCCTTTGTGGCCTTTGCAGGCCAGCTTGCTGACTAATTCACTAAATCTCTTACATCACAGCGCTTTGCTGATCTTCTTTCCAAACTCTCGTTGGTTGATCCACCTTGTGTTTGTGGGGGGGGTGTTAGATATATTATTTAGATATATTGTATATATTACGAGTAGGTCTTTTATGTATTTTCTTTCTTGTTCTTCTTTGTATGTATATTTATATTGGCCTTGTGTCTAATTGTAAATTACAATTCCATTATTCAATTCTCAAATCTATCAGATACATGATCAAGAATACACCACCATTTTTCAGGGAAAAGAACTCCTCCTTTGTACTTTTTTTGGTGGTTTTCTTTTGCTCCCTTGGCCCAATTTTGGTGATTGCTTTCATGCATCCGTCACTTGTGTAGACTTAAACATGGCTTTTCATAGACTTATGTTCGGGCTGCCCAAATAAAGTATAGCTCAAATCTTGCGATCAATAATCGCATTACTACATTAAAGAATTTCTCCTTCCTCAATTGAGATCGAGTCAAGTCGAATAATTGAGAATAAATCCTGAACTTAGACTTGTTGTTCTGGCTAGACTTAACAGCAGGAGGGGGTGAATAGGTTAATATAATTGAACTTAGATAAATAATATGGAATTGATGTAATCGAGTTCAATATACGCATTTGTCTTGTGGTGTAATATCAGAGGGCATTTTGGTAATTTTATAATTCAGGACTGAACGAAATTTGGTATACTAGAGAAAGGGCATTTGTTGCGCGGAACAAGCGATCGATCGAAAAATAGACAGAACGAGCAAAGTAAAACGGATACCAGATGTACGTGGTTCGGTCGTAAAGACCTACATCCACGGGGAGAGTAGCAACGAATTCCACTATAGAACGAGCGATACACGAAGATTATAGATCACACTCGAGTTACACAAACACACTCTTGGTGTTTCTCAGCCCCAATTACATCCAAGAACGCACACAGTATTTAGCCCCCAATTCCTAACGAAATAATCTCTCAATCTCGCAAAGGAATTAAAACACAAATCTAACCTCAAGATTTAACCGGCTTCAACAATTGAATTTTTGATGTAATTCCGCGAACAAAACCAACGAAGATAAGCCCTTGCCAAGCACTCGACGAACGGCGCTTCAAGACTCGCATCAACATCGGCTTTACGAACAAGGCCCACGCTCAAGCGCTCATGGAAGTGGCGCTTCAAGATTCGTACCAATCTTCGTATAGTTACCAGCGTGTCCTTCGTAAAAAGCAGCCTTCATGAATGTCCTCCATCGCTTATATATACATGGCACACTAATTCACAAAAAAAAAACTGCAAAGCACTCCCACGTCACGTGAAAAGCAAATCCCATTCAAGATTTTAGAGGAAAGAGAATGATTGGGATTTGGTTTTCCTTTATTTTAATATTATTTCGTTTCCTTCTTTATTCTCTTGCGTGAAGACTGTCGCGACCCTCTCGCGAGCGGTGTCCCTGGCTAGCGAGGGCTAATGGGCCGTCCGATGTTGCATGATCGGACGCGGGCCTCTCCCAAGGTCCATTACCCAAATCGCAACGGCTGGATATACGTGGTCGACCTTTAGTGTGGTCTAGTGACATGTGGTAAGTGTACATGCCAAGGAGTCGCCACCAATCGTTCCGTGGAGGGTACGATCGGAAACCCTATCGAATAGTTGGGAGTGGTCTATTCGATTCTACGAAAACCAAAGAAGTGGGTTCGGAGATTTAGTTACGTCAACTGTCAGAGTTGACGCCCTTTCGGTACCGAAGCTGAATGGTTTATCTGATCCTAGGATTTCATACAGATGAGTGGAGGTACAGATCCTAAATCTAGGAGTTCATGCAGATGGGAATAGCTACCCTATCACTCACAATCAATAGAAATAAGTACGCAAATAGAGGATCCAATACATGAGGATAAAACACATGAAATCAGCATGGCATCCCTAATGAGGCCCTATTAGCCTAGAGAAATATCAATCAAGGCTTATGAATGATTTTGGCATGATTTGCCCATGAGGGGCAGAATTGTAATTTTGAACAATTCAGGGGCAATTCGCCTTGAAAGGGAAAATTTGTCATTTTAGATGAATTGGGAAGTCAAAAGACACGGGAAATAGGATTGGCCATCAATCCAATCCATTTTCTATTTTTTGGGAATTTCCTGGAATTTTAAAATTGATTTTACCCTTGGAGGGGTAAAATCATCATTTAGGATAAAGATGAGGACTGAAAATCTCGAATATTAGGGTTGGTCATCCACCTGACCCAAACCCTAACTTTAAGCAATTTTCAGGACTCGATTGGAACAAGAAAGACTATTTTCCCATTAAAGGGCAAAATCGTCATTTTGAGAAAAGAGGCGGGACTCGAAAACCCAAGCCTAAGAATTGGTCACCTACCCGACCCTAATTCTTACCTTGGCATTATCGACCTTATCTCGCATATATAGCAGAGGCGACTCACCCCAAAAGGGTTAAATCTTCAAGTCTCGAAAGAACGGATAAGAAACCCCAAAAATAGGGTTGACCAGTTGTCTGTGGTCAATCCTCGATTTTTGGGGATTTCTGGAGTGTCTAGGATTTTTCCACAATTTTTCCACAACTTTTTGAAATTTTCTGGAATTTTCTAGCATTTTTTGGATTTTCTAGGATTTTTCTGATTTTTTTTTATTTTTAAAATCATTTTCATATTTTTTTATTTAAAAAAAAAGTTATCCGGGCCGGGTCGGGTGACCCGGCCCACGACCCTCGGGCGACCGGCCCGGCCGGAATCCGGGCCCGCGCGACCCGCGCCCAAAACGACGTCATTTTAGCCACTCTCGCTCGAATTTTAAGTTCCTGCCCAAACGAACCAAAGGCTTAGATTGCGCCACGTGTCGACCAATGGACGGCCTGATCTAAGGCTGGAAACTGACGGTCCATATTGAAATTCCTGATCGAACTACAACCTTCCGATCAACTTATCTGAAAATGATTTTTATTTCCGAAAATTGCGAGATCTTGACACGTGGCACATTATCCACTGTCGGATCAATTTCGTTGTTTTTTTATTCGGTTATAACAGAATGCGCTAACGTGACTGCCACGCGGGCGCCACGTCAGCGCCAAGTGAGCGTTCACCCGGTCAACTTTCGTTGACCGGTCAACGGACTCGCCGGCGAAGACGACCGGCGCCGGATCTGTCTCGCCGGCACCACGTCGGAAGGCCATATCTCGGCCTTCCGGTATCCGATCGACACCAAACCAACGGCAATCAACTCGCCGTGACTTCCTCTACAACATATATCACGCTCGACATAGCAGAATCAAGTCTCATCTACTTGCTACCTTTGGCCGAAGCTAAGCTCCGGCGAGAGTCCGCCCTAGCCATTTCTAACGTCGAACGAGTGTCTCAGATCATCAAACATCGTCTATAGAGTTAGAGAGAACTTGCCTGATGATCGCGTGGCGTCGGTTTCGCTTGGATCGAGCTCCCAAGCTCTCAACAGGTTCGGATGGTCGGAGGTCAGACCCGACGATTTAGGCGATGAAATAACATGCGATCCAAAGCAAACACGTTTAGG
The DNA here is from genome assembly GCA_021437785.1 of Rhodomyrtus psidioides. Classification (NCBI taxonomy): domain Eukaryota; kingdom Viridiplantae; phylum Streptophyta; class Magnoliopsida; order Myrtales; family Myrtaceae; genus Rhodomyrtus; species Rhodomyrtus psidioides. Next base: position 3,381,284 of record JAILYB010000044.1, on the reverse strand, counting down.
GAAGGGAGACAAAACGATTGCAACAAAAACAGCGGCAAACGAGCGACTCTAGCTTGAGTTGCCATTAAAGGCCGAGTTCAAGCTCGAAGGAAGATCTCACCTTTTTCAAGAGCGTGGGCGAGCACAGGTCGGTCCGACGTGTTCTCCGAGTTGAGATGAAGCTAATGGGAGTGGTGGCGTCGAACGACGTCGTCTGGATCGCCGGGAACCGGAGCTCGAATTTCTTGAGTCGGAGCTCCCATGGTCGCGGATCTCTCTCTCTCTCTCTCTCTTTTTCTTTCTTTCTGTGCTCTCTCTTCTTCTCTGTACGTCGCCTTCGTTCTTCGTCCTCCCTCTCTCCGCGAGCTCCTCCTCCGCGAGCCCTCTCTTCTTCCCTTCGCTCCGCGAGCTCTCCCCCCGCGAGCTCTCTCTCTCTCTCTCTCTCTCTTCGCCCGCCCTCTGTTCTTCGCCCCCTCTTGCGTCCTTTATCAAAAACTCCTTTTCCAACTCCCATCAACTGATTTTCTCTTCAACCCATCATTCGTTCGCCTCAACTCCCTGCACGAAGTCCCCCCCTCCCCCCCCCCCCCCCCCCGGTTATGTTTTTTGCTCTTTTCGCGAAGAAGCCCCTGAACAAACAGTTGTTCTGTTTATTTAAGTTGACCTAGTCAACCGGGATGACTGGGTTGGGTCAACCCGACCCAGTTGACCCGATTCGCCAAAAAGAAGGCAAATTGACCCACAAAAATTCCTAATTTCTCAAATTAAATCCAGAAATCGGCTTCCATGAGATGAATCCCATCTAATATGGTTATTTAGCGAAAAATGAATGTGGAATTTAACGAAAACCCCAAATGTTGAGTAGGATCCGAAATCGATTTTTGCCAAATTTATATTCTTAATGGACGAATCGGCCCCAATTGAGCTCATCATTAGATTCAAGGGGTCAAATCCTATAGGGAGGAAGCATTGAGGTTCTATGGGTGTCCCTCATAAAATTTTAATTTTGGATTTGGCACTTTAGGGACCAAAATGAAAAGAATTTTGTGCAATTAGGTCCCTAAAGCTAAAATTGATTAAATCAGTGCACAAATGAATCAAATTGAAATGTCGGGCAATCAAGCTGAATGTCAAGATTCTTAAAATGCAAAGTATTGCAAATAAAAAGACTCAAAACATATTTTTTTGACAAATTCAACCATGTGTGTTACAAAGAAACACACAAAATTACACTTGAATTTCGACTCTTGATGAGGTCAAAATGACAAAGAAATTAAAATAAAAATATTGACTATTTTCCTATATTTTTGTGACCTCAAATTCTATTTTCTGTTGATTTTTCTAGTATTTTCCTATTTTCTAAAAATATTAAAAATGTGAAAAATATGAAAAATTATTTTTTTTTGTCAAGAATGGTTCCTTGGGCTTGGCCAAGGCCACCAAAGTTGATTTTGTAATTTTTTGACTTTTTATGGATTTTTTGTGATTTTTTCAAAATATAACTCCAAAAAGACTTGGACAAAAATCAGGTGTCAACAGCTGCCCCTCTTTGAGAGGAATCTCGTGAAAGGTTTCTCTCAAAGACAGGTGACACCTGAGTCTAGACCGACTCTACTGGGGAAAAGAAAAACGAATCCTGACATTCAATCTTTTTTGCCTTCCTGGTGAACGCTCTGTTTGTTCTACTTTGGCTAATGTGAGAGAGAGATGGGATAGAGACCCACCTGCTATTTACCTGTTGATCACCTGCCTGATGCTCATGCGGCATGCGCGGTGTATAGCGGGTTCTAGTGAATACCTAGGGACTCGTCTTTTGAGTATCCTAGGGCGATTAAACTCTAGCCTGTATGGTAGGCCATACCAGAATGTGATTCTTATACTTGATAGAAACATGTGAATGACGCACCCAGTCTCGTAAGGATTGTCAGAAGTTTTGATCCGTATGATGGATCAGACCATGAATAGGACTTCTTTCTGCTAGAAACCTATGGATGACGCACCCAGTCTCTTAGGGATTGTCAGGGGTTTTGATCCGTATGGTGGATCAGACCACGAATAGGATTCCTCTCTGCTATGAACCTATGGATGACGCACCCAGTCTCTTAGGGATTGTCGAACATTTTGACCCTTTAGGGGGATCAGGCCGAGAATAGGACTCCTCTTTGCTAGGAACCTATGGATGACGCACCCAGTCTCTTAGGGATTGTCGAACATTTTGATCCTTCAGGGGGATCAGGCCGAGAATAGGACTCCTCTCTACTAGGAACCTATGGATGACGCACCCAGTCTCTTAGGGATTGTCGAACATTTTGATCCTTCAGGGGGATCAGGCCGAGAATAGAACTCCTCTCTGCTAGGAACCTATGGATGACGCACCCAGTCTCTTAGGGAGTGTCGAATATTTTGATCATATATTCTAAGGAATTAACTAGGATCTATACAAGTGAGGTGTGCCTAACCTTGAGACTTCACAACATGAGCTATTCTGGGTTTAGGGGTTACCTAGAACCTCATAGAAAGTAGATTTTGAAAATTGTCCTTTCGACACGCGATGCGTTATTCTGGGATTTGGGGATTCTAAGTGTCCTGCAGAAAACTTAAACCTGCAAAAACTTTTATAAGATTCTTCTCGGATCTAGGGGCTACCTGAGATCTCGCAGAAAGACTATCTTGAATATTGTCCTTTTGACATTGAAGGTGACATTCTGGGATCTGGAAGCTCCAGGTATCCTGCAGAAAGTTCCAACCTGTAACACTGGGATCTCACGGAGAGATGATTTCTGAAGATTGTCCTCTTGACATGGGAGGTGACAATCTGGGATCTGGGTACTCCAGACATCCTACAGAAAGCTCAGACCTGTAATACTGGAATCTCACATAGGGAGATAATTTCAAATATTGTCCTTTTGACATGGGAGGTGACATTCTGGGATCTGGATACTCCAGGCATCCTGCATAAAGATCAAACCTGTAACACTGGAATCTCACATAGGGAGATAATTTCAAACATTGTCCTTTTGACATGGGAGGTGACATTCTGGGATCTGGGTACTCCAGACATCGTGCAGAAAGATCAAACCTGTAACACTGGAATCTCACATAGGAAGATAATTTCAAATATTGTCCTTTTGACATGGGAGGTGACATTCTGGGATCTGAGTACTCCAGGCATCCTGCAGAAAGATCAAACCTACAACACTGGAATCTCACATAGGGAGATAATTTCAAACATTGTCCTTTTGACATGGGAGGTGACATTCTGGGATCTGGGTACTCTAGGCATCCTGTAGAAAGATCAAACCTATAACACTGGAATCTCACATAGGGAGGTAATTTCAAACATTGTCCTTTTGACATGGGAGGTGACATTTTGGGATCTGGGTACTCCAGGCATCCTGCAGAAAGCTCAAACCTATAAATTTGAAATCTCACAGAGGGGTGATTTCAGAGATTGTCCTTTTGACATTGGAGGTGACATTCTGGGATCTGGGGACTCCAGGTATCCTGCAGAAAGATCAAACCTATAAATTTGAAATCTCACAGAGGGGTGATTTCGGAGATTGTCCTTTTGACATTGGAGGTGACATTCTGGGATCTGGGGACTCTAGGTATCCTGCAGAAAGATCAAACCTACAAATTTGAAATCTCACAAAGAGGTGATTTCGGAGATTGTCCTTTTGACATTGGAGATGCAATTCTGGGATCTGGGGATTCCAGGTATCCTGCAGAAAGATCAAACCTACAAAATTGTTCATAAGAATGTGTTTTCCTAAGATATGGAATTACCAGGGATCTTGCAGGAAAATAAACTTGAAAGCTCTTCTTCACAGAGCAAGGCATCCTTCTATAATTTGGGGTTACCATGATTCCTATAGAAGTTTAACCAAGAACAATAGCATTCTAGGATCTGGGGTTACCAAGAATCTGTCAGGAGCTCAGGCATATAAGCTCTCTTTCTTAGAGAAATGTGTCATTCTGGGACTTAGGGCTACCACGAGTCCAAGAGAGGTTGTGTTCTTCTGAGATCTGGGATTGCCAGGAATTCTGCAGAAGCTTAAACTTGAAAGTTATTCTTTACAAAAGACGTAGCATTCTGAGGTTTGGGGATACCAGGGGTCCTACAGAAGCTTGAACATGTAAACTCTTTCTTACCAAGAGAGGTTGTGTTCTTCTGAGATCTGGGCTTGCCAGTAATTCTGCAAAAGCTTAAACTTGAAAGTTATTCTTCACAAAAGAAGTAGCATTCCGAGGTCTGGGGATACCAGGGGCCCTACAGAAGCTTGAACATGTAAACTCTTTCTTACCAAGAGAGGTTGTGTTCTTCTGAGATCTTGGCTTGCCAGGAATTCTGCAGAAGTTTAGACATGTGAGTCATTTCTCACCAAGTGTGATACAAGCCATTTTAGGAGCCGAAGTCTTCGAGAATCTTACAGAAGCTCCAATCTGAGAATTTTCTTACCAAAGGCATATCAATGATCTTTAAGTGATATCTAATGTCAAACTGACAGCACTTTATGACTTATATTATAGTCATGAAAAAATTTCAATGAATGCATTACGATGCTGGAGGTTATCCAAAACATCTTGCAACATACGGAAGTGATCAAAAATTCCTTGTGAGGAAAGTTTGAATTAAACAATCTGAAATTACCCAAAAGAGTTTGGTTAAAACGTCCATTGGAGTATTCTCATCAAAAAGGACTTCTTACCGTTTTTGAGATAATGGTCTTTTATCAAGAATGCACTCGAATTTCTTATCAAACCTGCGCCTAGCGTTCAGGATCATTCGCAGTGAATACACCTCGATCGATCAGGAAGACTTCCAAGGGACCGTAATGTTGGGCTTGGTCAACGGTTTTCAAAGGGGACTCGCAAGCAAGTCAAGGCTATTGAAGAGAAGTCTTCAATGTCTGCTCCAGGTTTACAAGTCAAGAAACCCGCAAAATGAGAAAGAAATAATCTTGCTCGAACTTCTTCGAGCTAAGCTTAGACATTAAACCCTATGTCAATCCAAGTGCCTTAATCAGAAAAGGCTTTTCAGGGTTGTAACGTAGGTGGGATTGGGGACCAAAAAAGGCTTATTTTTGGCTCAGAATATGCGAATGGTTTAACATTGGTGATCACTGCAAGTTTGCCGCCATCTTGTCCCTTCTGGTTCAAAGAGCGTCTTCAGTCTTTGAAGTGCATTGAGAGTCTTTGAAGAGCATTGTCAGTCTTCGAAGCGCACATTTATTTTTAGAGAATATCTCTTTCGTGTTGAGACGGCATCAACATCTTGTCTACGCTTTCATCATCTGAGTGTGACATGATTGGGAGTATCTTTCGTAGTCCAGCTCCCTCGAAATTTTCTTTTACAACCAAATCTCACTAGTGACCCATACAAAGGTATCATGCCATCATTTGGCATTTACAGGATCAAACACATGATTCACAAGTGTACAAGTATTTGGATGGGCATTGGCCTTGCTTTTACCAGGAACTTTGCTTTTTCTTGATGCCCAAGATTGGATTTTTCTCTCTTTTTTCTTTTTCTCATCTTTTGTCGAAATCCCACCTTTTCCTTTCTTTTGGGAATCAAAATTTTCAAATGAGTGTGCTAGATGTACAACTTGAATCTCAGCACTCAAACATTAATCTAGGAATTTTTCACAAATCTTGTATTTTGAACTCTTCCGCTCTTAAAGTGATGTCGCTTCCGTCTTGGAATATGCAATGATCACCAACGGGTTTGTGAAACGAACGTACAGGCTCAACTGGGCTGTGCAAAGGGTAAAAGTGTATAGGATAGACAAGCGAATGCTTTTTGTCATCTTAAAGCACTTGAACTACCATAGAAGTTAAAATGACAAGCAACACACGAAGATTGATGCAAGTCTGAGCAAGAGAACTTCTGACCATTTACCTCATGATACTGCTGGACCTACCTCCGGTTGGCCCCAATGTGGGGTGGTTCTTGGTAGGGGTAAAGAATGAAACCGCCGTTCAAAGGGTTATCGATGGTCACCTGTAGTGTTTATGATAGAGAAACGAATGCCTCCATCGTCTCAATCCATGTAATCACTGCGAATAACCCTTACGTCCGTAGGTCATGGTCTCGCTATCCTTACCACTCCACTCATCTCTCAAGTGTGTATAGGACGTGTTTGGATCCAGCTTGCCTCTTGCCTGAGGAAACATCCTTTTAAACAGTTCTAAACAACTCTTGTTGGAAAAGTTCATTTCGCCTTCTCCAAAACTTACCCTCCAATAGGGTCTATGATGCACAATGTATATTTCAATCATGTTCAGATAACCCCCAGATCTAAACACGAATGCCATTGACATGACTGTGAGAATTTTGCGTCTTTCTAGACATGAGCTTTGAATGTATGCTAGATTCCAAAAAGCCTTCAAATTCTAGCAATAAGGATTCTGACAGTCTTAAAACCTAAGAGATTGGGAAATGAATACTTACCTGCCCAGCGTGGTTAGGGATCCCTGAAAAACATAAAAGGAATATGTCGGTGTATGCTCTCGAATTTCAGAAAATTAGAACGATACACCTTACCCTTGATCATGCACTCCAATGTAAGTGGATAGATTCGTGAAAATCTGCATTTTTCTGACCACCATGACGTTAGGTCCTCTTGATCATGCATTCCAATCTGAACGCCAATATATAGATTATAGAAAACGGCCATTTCGACCTATGGCGATGACGCCTTCGTCTGATTGGGGCAACGAATCCTGCTCGATGGTTTCATTCATCTTTAGAACATGCTCCATGCCATTCTTCGGAGTTCCTTATTCAAGGAAAAATGAATTCTTATCAAAATGTATGCTAAAGCATGTGGTGTGGAAGCGATACTTTTTACCCTCCACTTGATCTTATAGCCAAAGATCATTTCTTGAATGCTTGACTTCCGAAGCTGTTATCTCCAAAGATCATCTCGCCTTGAAGTTGAGTCGGCAAGTTCTTTCCCTCTGAGTCCTTTTGAATGCCAATAATTTTCTGTTGAAATCAGGGCAAATTCATATTAGGAGAAAGATCATTTGAAGATCAAATTAGAACGACACAAAGTTACCATTCACTCAAGTTTGTATCTTGAGGTTTGACTCTAATGTGACCGATTCTTCTATCACGTTCATTGATCTTGTTGGGAATGAAATGCCACTTTTCCATCCGGTCGCGTAGATGATTCGCTTGCCCTAGTTAGGCGTGACTTGTCATGGCTAGGTAATGCTTGGCCCAACTAAATGGCTCTGTTCTTTTTTGCATTTTCATTCGATGCCATGTCCAATTTGGGATATCTCTTATTTGGGTCTTCACCTTGCTTTTCACCTTGAAGTGTCATCCTTCCAATGCTTGAGAAAATCGTTTGCTTCATGTATCTTGTCACTTGTGACAATTCTTGTGATGTTCTCCTCTTTGTTGGACCCCCTGATAATGTCCTAATGGCGTATTCTGCCACAGAAAGAAATGGTTTTGCATTAGCAAATGCAAGAAAAAGGAGTAAATTGGATACGACACCCAACTACCCTTCTTTTGTCAATTGTCGACATTTCTCTCTTGATTGAGTCCATTCCAATATTGTATGCCGATATGGAAAACATTCGTCGAATCCCTCCATCCATGCTTGAAGGTATTGACAACATCAACAATCCATCTGCCCTAGTTGGGCGACGTTTATCTTGGCCAAATGCCTTAGCATTTTTCATATCATTAGACGATTTCCAATCCTATTTGAAGAGGTTTTTGTACTTGTACATGAAGCAATGAGTATTCATCCATGTTTAACTTTACATAAATCACCAAGGAACGTGATACTCCCCTTGAGGTATTTGCATTTCCGTTGATCAAGGAAATCATCTCTTTCGGTTGCTTTGCCCCAGTAGGGCATGTCTTGACATTTGTCGTCTTTGGGCTTGATAACTTGCTCCAATATGCTATCTTGGTGGCACGCGAGCATCTTGCCTCCAGCTTGGTCTCTTGACAGGAAAGGAGGGGTTTGCCCCTATGAACCTTCTTTGCTGGTTCTGGTTATTTATCTCAACCATCTGAATCTTCGATCACTTTTATCTACCTCTTGGTAGCTCGACATCTTTGGAATTTGTCGCATGACATCTTAACGACCTTCTTAGTAATTCTATGAACTTGAGTCTTTTATCTCGGGATAAATGTCCACTGATCTTGACTTCTTTGATATTTTCAGTATCCCCCAAATTAACAGTAACCAGCTCTTCCGAAGTAGGAGGCATTGATTCCTCAAAGGCATTCCATTCCCTACGGATAGACGCATAGCCTTCATCATCATCTTCTTCCTCTGTCCCATAGTCACAGTGGACCGCTTTAGGATCATACTTTTCTATCGGAGGGATTTTTATAGTTACTGTCGTCTGATAAGACGTCTTTGGTTCAGCTGTGCCGTCTTCTTTCTCTTCCGGCAATCGAATCACAACAGGCTTGACTAGGCAATCTTCTACCTTATTCAAGCTGTCAAGCTCTTCCAGTTTAATTACCACAGTCGTAGCGGTTTCAATCATTGACATAGTGTTGTCAAAGTTCCTTGAGGAGATTTCGTCTCTCAGTCGACAATGTCGGTCATCGTCGCCCAATACTGCTGATGTGGCAGATCTCGGGTATTCTCTTTTTCCTTTGAATAATTCAGCTAAACCCTGCTGTTGATTCTTTGATCTCTTTTGTTTCGGCATACTGCTTTGTCTCAAGCTTAGTAACCTTCACTTGGTCAAGGATGACTCAGGTTCTTTTGAAAAAGGCTTTTTTAGGTTGAACGGGATCATCCATGCGTCCCCATCCGTCTGATATGATATCTTCCATTCTCTGATAGCAGCTAGGGGGAGCAGAGTACTTCACTTTAAAGTTGTATCCTCCAGAGTCCTGACCCAAGTTGTCTACAATTTCACCTATTTCAAGTGCGTTAGCCATGAATCTGCGATCTGCTAGACTTTGCCTCTTGGCTTCCGGTTGGTCCTCTTCGAATTCTTCTTCTGATTGAGTGACTGGCCCAAGATTGTCTACCAGATTCTTGTGCGGGCTGTCCCAGGTGCTACCCCGCTCAGTTTTGATCACGAAGTGGCTTCCTTCCAAAGATAGAGAAGCTTCGACTCCTTCGAATTCTTTATCGGTAATTGTTGACACCTGATTTTTGACCATCTGTTATTGCGATTTTTATTTTTTTAAAATTAATTAAAAATATCAAAAAAGGTCATAAAATCACAAAATCAACTTTGGAAGCCTTGGCCTAGCCTCGGGGACCAATTTTGAACAAAAAATATTTTTTGGTATTTTATAATATTTTTTCGAATTTATTTAATTATAAAAATACCCAAAAAATCAGAAAAATACCATCCGTGGTCAGAAAAATACATGAAAAAGCATAAAAATAGCATTCGAGATCACAAAAATATAAAAAAATAGTTAATACTTTTATTTTAATTGCCTTTCTCATTTTGATCTCACAAAAAGAGAGAATTCGAGTCCAATCACACGTGTTTCTTCATAACACATATAGTCGAGTTTGACCAAAAATGCCGATTGAATTTTTTTTAATTTACAATATTTGCATTTTCGGAACCTAGACATCTAATTTGATTGCCTTGCCATTGTTTCAACTGTCACTAGTATTATTAAAAATCTTCAATTAGCGGCATCCGAAGGGCGAAAATTGAGGAATCCGGAGTGGAAAAGGAGCTGGACACTACACTACTACTTCTGCTTTCTTCAACGAGCAGACAATGAGGAATTAAAGAAAGGGTCGGCAAGACCATCCATGGGAAAGGAGTCGACCATGAGAATTAAAAAAATGGGCAAAAGACAAAAGGGGAGGGAATCTGCATATGCCTCAAAATGCTCTCCACCATCGTAAAGGGAAGTGGAGGTAATAAAAGAAGAGGAAAAACAATGAGGATAAAAGGGAGGGATGGAATTAAAAAGTAGAGGATGGCAGGAGCTTTCCATCATGGAATATACGGTCATTGAGGAGGAGATGAAAAAGAAAGAGGGGGAAGAAACGTATGCCTCTGTTCTGGCCGCCACCAAGCTCCCACCTCGGCACCACCGCACCATCTTTTCCTCCGCCAGCGCCGGCCACCAGTAGCTATGCGAAATGGTCCTTGCTGCCTGCGACGTCTAAACTGAATGTTAATTGGTCACCGACCTTGGACGGGCCAACATCGGTCAGGCCGATTCGGAGCATGCTGGACCGCTGAGTATCAGCTTCCCTGAACTTCAAGAAACCGAACGGTATCAGCTTCGCCACCGGAGATCGCGAAAGCAGCTCCCTCCGACCGGCCGTGTGCTCCATGGCTCAATTCAGATCAATCCAAAGCTCCGCGAGGTGTAGGTAAGTCTTCTAGAATTCCTAGGAAGCTTCACGATAATTTATTTTAGTCATGTAACGTGCGGAATGACTAGGCCGGGACTCTCGCCGGAATTCGATCTCGGTCGAAATTGCAGGTATATCAATCATAATTCTTCTGTGTTAAGCTTCATGTATGTTGTAGAGGAGCTCATTACGAGAATTTTGGCGAAAATTTCAAGTCAATCGGACGTCGGATGACCAAGATATGGCCTTCCGACGAGGCGCCGACGAAAGGTTGCCGGCGCCGGTCGTCTTCTTCGGCGAAACCGTTCGCTGGTCAACGAGTCAACGCTGACATGGCGCGCCACGTAGGCAGCCATGTTAGCGATGTGGATCCGTGTCGTTTAAAAATAAAACGCTAGATCAAACGGCCGTGGGTGAGCCACGTGTCGCGATCCGGTGATTTTCAAAATAAAAAATATTTTTAACATTAGAAAAATGATTTTCGGATATAAAAATTCAAAATAATCCAACGGCTATAAGATTGCCACGTGTCACATCTAGGATTGTCGGATGGTTTTATTTTCGGAAATTCGAAAAATCTTTAAAAAAATAATAAAAAAATCAGGAAAATCCTAAAAAATGGATAATTAAGGAAAAATTCAAAACAATTCGGAAAAATTCAGAAAAATTCTAAACAAATTCCAGAAAATAGGAAATGACCACATTCAACTGGCCATGACCTATCCCGGGTCTTTCGACCCCCGATCTCCTCCAAAATGACGGTTTTACCCTTCCGGCAAACCGTCTTCCAAACAAATTCTAAAAAATTCAGGAAAATCCCCAAAAAATAGAAAATGGCCACAAACAACTGGCCAAGACTCATTCCGGGTGTTTTGAACCCCGACCCTTCTTAAAATGACGATTTCGCCCTTCGGGCGAATCGTCCTCCAAAAATTGAAGAAAAATCAAGAAATTCCAAAAAATTCTCAAAAATGGGAAATGGCCACAAACAACTGGCCATGGAATATTTTGGGTAATTCGGTATCCAAACCTTCCAAAATTGACGATTTTGCCCTTCGGGCTAATCGTTCCAAAATCTTCCCATTTTACCCCTAGTCCGAAATCACATCTTCCCTAAACCTTTATGGCTATATTAGGAAGCCATTAATTTGAATTGATGTGCATTGATGTGATTTATTTATGTACTTGATTGCGCTTTCATTTAAATTGATTGTGATTGATAGGAACAGTTTTCCAATCTGCATGAAACCCTGAATCAAGCCTACCTCACCTAAAATTGCACCTGCATGAACTCTTAGCTAGGAAAATCACTCGCGTTAGGTACCGAAAGGGCGTTGGTAATGACACCGACGTAACCAAATCCCCGAACCCAAAATCTCTGGTTCCGTAGAACTGATCGACCTCTCCCAATCGGTCAGTAAGGTTTCCGGTCTACCCTCCAAAAAAGACCGGTGGCGACTCCAAATGCATGCACAAGTTGCACATGCCACCACGACCACACTGAAGGTCGAAAGCGATCGACTCTTATCGTCGAATCCCTCAAAAGACACTCCCGCCGCGATTTGGTATGGGCCTGGGAGGGCCCGCACCGATCTAAGGCACACGAACCACATTTCAGAGTGGGGGCCGCGATCGGTAATCCATTAGCCGCGTCCGCTTTCGGATGGGTCGCGACAGCTGGCGACTCCGCTGGGGACTTTAGAGAACTTGAGCCGATTAAAAAGTTGATTGATTTTTTCTAACATGTTTTATGCAGACGCTATTCAAGGTAAGGTACGTACTTTAACCCTTGAGGTGTTAAATATTTTTGCAGATTGGAGAAATAAGGGGTGGAGTACTTGTTAACTCTGTTTTATGCAGGTTGGGCGTAGGAATGAATGATTGTGTGTATATTTTATATTGAAGCGGTGATTGTTAAATAAGATGCATGTTTATCGCTTTAGCACGACACCGAAAATACACACAACCGCGCCTAAAACCCCGGGCGCCGCCTATAGGAAAACAATAGAAGGGATTGAAAATGGAATCTCGCTGAGGAAAAACACGGGGTAATCCTCTTTTCAATTCTGCTCACTTCGAACTATGGATCGAGTCCCAATGCAACGATAGCTGTGCAATGGAATCGGCTCTTTCTTGAACTCGAGGTGGGAACCTTGACCTTAGGTGCCAAATCCTTTGATTTTTAGAAGTTTTATCCTCACTTGTCTCATGTGCATGTCTTTAGATGGCTGATATATCTAAAACCACCTAAAAAAAAATCGATGATCCTGGAGTCACATCTCGAAGACTGGAACTGGGGCATCTCCAAGTGTTCGGACCACATTCCTTTGATTGGTTTGGCATTTTTAGTTCTCTTGTATAAGACTAATTTTGCTGAGGCCCTCTCTATCTCGTCCCTTAGATTGATTGTATTAGGGATCTATTTGTATTGTATACATCTCGATAAGGCTCATTTCTATCGAAAATAGGGGCAAATTCCCCAAACCCGTAGAGCATAGTGGAATTCGTCTCTTCAGTGTAAAATACATTTGGCCGCGGAGCCACTCGTTTGGTAAAAGGACGTATCGTTCCTAATTGATTTTCAATCAGATCTAGGGATAAATTTTTCTCCATTTTCTTTTATATCAGGTGATAAAAGAGACAATGCACCCAAAAGCTCATGCATTCAAATGACAAACCAGACGTCGCCCAGCTAGGGCAAATGGACCGTAGGCGTTGCAAATACCTTCAAGCACGGATAGAGGAATTTGATAGATGTTGTTCATATCAATACGCAACATCATAACGGAATGCAAATCAAGAGTAAAGTCGTATCGTCCCAATTTATCTTGGATTTGGGAATATGAGTTAACACTTGTTATTTATCCTTGATAGGGACTCGCCATCAAGGAGGACAGATTTTCACAACCTGTGTACACTCGCAGGGGCACACGACCAAGGGTAAGATGTATCGTTCTAATTTTTTGAAAAATTCGTGAACGTACAATAACATGTTTCTTCCGCATTTTCAGGGATCTCCAGCCGCGGGGGACAGGTAAGTATCCCTTTCCCCAATCCATTGAAGATGTTGAATAAAAAAAAACTGAGAAGAAAAGAAAAGCTTTTAGAATCTAATGTTTGGAAAAGACATAGAATTCTAACTTCATTGGCATTCATGTTGTGAAATAGGAGGTTGTCTGAACATGAATAAGAACATGCATGGTGCATCATAAAATCCCCTTGACGGGTAAAATTTTTGGAGAAAACGAAAAAGATTTTTTCAATCAAAAGTTGTTCAAAACTTTCAAAAGGACGTTTTCTCAAAAGACGAGAGGCAAAGCCTATTCCGAACACGTCCTATACACACTTAAGAGAGAAGTGGAGCGGATAAGACAGCAAAATCTGGACCTACGGAAGTAGGGACCATTCGCAGCGATTACATGGGTTGGGACGACGGAGGTATTCGTTTCATATCCCCCAAACACTACAGGTGACCGTCGATAACCCCTTTGAACGGCGGTTTTCATTCTTAACCCTGTCAAGAACCACCCTACATTGGGGCAAAATGGAGGTGAGTCCAGCAGCATCAGGAGAAAATGGTTAGAAATTTTCTTGCTCGGACTAACATCAATCTTTGTGTATTGTTTATATGGTAATCCAAGTGCCATAGGATGACGAGAAGCGTTCATTTCTCTATCCCACACATGTTTATCATTTGCACAGCCAAGTTGAGCCTGCAAATTCATTTCATAAACCCGTTGGTGATCATTGCAAATTCCAAGACAAAGGCAGATCACTTCAGAAACGAGGGAGTTCAAGACCTAGGGTTTACGAAAAAGCTACTAAGTCGATACTCAAGCGTGCTAAGAGCCAAGTCATATATCTAGCACAATTGCCAAGCATCCCACTTGCGACAAGGGATTAAAGAAATCCCCAGCATCAAGAAAAAGCAAAGTGCCTGGTAAAAGCGAGGCCGATGCTCGGGTGAACAATTTGATCGATCCCTAATGAAACCTGGTAGGGAAAGAAGAGAGAAAAACCCCTAAAGTAGTCAGATCAAGAAGACTACTCCCCAAGTGATGCTAGCCGCGGATCAAAAACATAGACAGAGTTGCCAATCTCTTAATACAGCAAGAGACGTCTGTCGTGACCCGTCCGAAATCGGACGCGGCTAATGGATTACCGATCGCGGCCCCCACTCTGAAATGTGGATCGCGGGCCTTAGATCGGCGCGGGCCCTCCCAGGCCCATACCAAATCGCGACGGGAGTGTGTCTTTTGAGGGATTCGACGATAAAAGTCGATCGCTTTCGATCTTAGTGTGGTCATGGTGACATGTGCAACTTGTGCATGCATTTGGAGTCGCCACCGGTCTTTCTTGGAGGGTAGACCGGAAACCTTACTGACCGATTGGGAGAGATCGATCAGTTCTGCAGAACCAGAGATTTTGGGTTCGGGGACTTGGTTACGTCAGTGTCGTTACCAATGCCCTTTCAGTACCTAACGCGAGTGATTTTCCTAATTAAGATTTCATGCAGGCGCAATTTCAGGTGATATAGGTATGGTTCGGGTTTCATGCAGATTGGAAGACTATTCCTATCAATCACAATCAATATAATGAAAGCGCAGTCAATTACATAAATGAATCATGTCGATGCAGATCAATTTCAATCATTGGCCTCCTAGTATAGCCATAAGGGCTTAGGGAAGATGTGATTTAGGGCTAGGGGTAAAATGAGAAGATTCTGGGACAATTAGCCCGAAGGGCAAAATCATCATTTTTTGGAAGGTTTGGATACCTAATTACCCAAAATATTCCATGGCCAGTTGATTGTGGCCATTTCCCATTTTTGAGAATTTTTTGGAATTTCTTGATTTTTCTTCAATTTTTGGAAGACGATTCGCCCAAAGGGCGAAATCGTCATTTTTAAGGAGGTTCGGGGTTCAAAACGCCCGAGATGAGCCTTGGCCAGTTGATTGTGGCCATTTCCTATTTTTTGGGATTTTCCTGCATTTTTAGAATTTTTTTGGAAGATGGTTTGCCGGAAGGGCAAAAACCGTCATTTCTGAGAATATCGGGGGTCGAAGGACCCGAAACAAGTCATGGCCAGTTGAACGTGGCCATTTCATATTTTCTGAAATTTTTTTAGAATTTTTCTGAATTTTTCGGAGTTTTTATGATTTTCTATTTTTTATTGATTTTTTTGAATTTTTTCATTATTTTTTATTATTTTCTGATTTTTTTTTTAATATTTAAAAATATTTTCCGGGCCGGGTCAGACCCGGCCCACGCCTCGCGGGCGCCCGGCCCGACCCTAGGGGTCGAAGCCGGCCTAAAACGATGCCGTTTTATATTTTTAAACATTTTTTTCTATTTTTTAACAATTTTTTTTAATTTTTTATCCATTTTATCTAATTATCCGAAAATTCTCCGGATCCGACGGCTCTCGTTGCGCCACGTGGCATCATCCTGTGCGTCCGATCTTCCACTAGATCGGACGCTTCGGAGGGAGCCACGTGGCTCGATCTTAACCGTCAGATTAAAAATCAATTTATTTTCGTTTTAGAAAAATCCACTAAAACGGACGCTCCGGATCGTGCCACGTGGCGACTCTCGGTGCGTCCGATCTTGGAATAGATCAGACGTCCCACGAAGTGCCACTTGGCACAACATCGACCGTCGGATTGAATTTAATTAATATTCCGAAAATAAATTTATTAATTCTGAAAATCATTTTAATATTTTCCAAAAAAACAGGATCGCGACACGTGTCGCGATCCGGACCGTCCACCCCCATTAAGCCCGGCCGTGGCCCCCGCCTGCTGACGTGGCCGCCTACGTGGCGCGCCACGTCAGCCTTTGACCGTTGACCCGCCGGCGAAGTCGCCGGAGAAGACGATGAATAGTACAAATTCCGGCGACTTCGCCGGAATCTCGCCGGAGAACCGCCAAACCGAGGCAAACCTCGGTGTTTTCTCACCCTTTTGACACCATTCGACTCTCTAAGACTTCAGCAACAAGATTCAGCTAAAAACAAAGCCATGACGACGTGGAAAACGGGCGAACCGAGCCTCCCCCCCACCGGCGCCGGCGAAGATTTTTTTAGAAATTTTTTTGCAACTAAACCCGATTTCTATCGATCACACAGCATCCAAACAAAGTCTAGGGACTTACCTGAGGCCGCCTGCGGCTCGGCGGCCGCCGAAATCCCCTCGCCAAGCTCCCGGTTTGGACCGCGGCCGGCGAAGCTCGGACCGCCGCTCTCGGCGGTTTCCGATGCAAAACGAACGTCAACACGAGGTTAGGGTCGGTTCTAGTGAAGACTTGAGGCGAAACTAGCTACCCTAGACCCCCGAGACCACACGGCCGAGAGCCAAAAATCACCAAGCCGAATCGGGCATTTCGTCGAACACTTGACATGCGCTACCAAAATAGAGGTCGGAGAGGAAAACCGACCTGGTCGTGGCTTGTCGACGACGGCTAAGGAACCGGTGGTGGTCAGTAAGGTCTGCTGAAGGTCCTCGGTCGCTCCTCTCTCCGGGTTTTTGCTCGAAAAATATCTCCCTCTCTCTCGGCCAAACTCGGTTTTAACCGAGAATCTCCCGGTTTCGCGTGGCCGACCGCCCGCCTCGGCACGTCCACCACCTCTGCCAACTGCCTCCCACGCTCGGCTGCCTTTTTTTTCTTCAAAAAACGCGCCCCACGTTGCTCTGTTTTGCCCATGCTCGGTGCGCCGCACGGGTCTACAACTGAGTTGCAGACCCGGTCGGACCGGGTCGGGTCGGGTCTGACCCGACCGGCCCGGTTCGACCAAATTGCTCAAATTGGACCCCAAATTGACCTATTTTCATGAAATTGATGGCATAATCGGACTCCTTGACATGTTTTCTATCAAATATGGGAATTTTCGTGAATCAATTGATTGAAATTTTATGAAAACCCCAAATTGTCCCTAGGATCCGAAAATGAATTTCGCCAAATTGAGGGGCCAAACGATCGAATTAATCAAAAATGATCCCACCAATGGATTCCTCATGATGAAAACTATTGGGTAGGGGTGTTTAATTTTAATGGGTGTGCCCGTGTGAAATTTAATTTCACGAATTGTAAAACCGGGGACTAAATTGAAAGATTTTTATGCAATTAAGCCCTTTTGGCTAAAATTGATCAAATTAGAGGGCAAATTGACCCAATTGCATTTCAATACTTTGGAGTCCAATGTCATAGCTTATAAAAAGTGAGAATTGAAAATTAAAAGACTCGAAAAGGATTTTTTTAGGCACGGTTCGGGTTTACCTTTGTCCCTAGGAACCCCATGAAAATATTAAAGAGGGAATGAAAATAAAATTTTTGAATATTTTTTTGTATTTTTCTGACCACAAATGGTATTTTTTTCTGATTTTTTGGGTATTTTTATAATTAAATAAATTCCAAAAAATATTAAAAAATTCAAAAAATATTTTTTGTTCAAAATTGGTTCCTAAGGCTAGGCTAAGGCTTCCAAAGTTGATTTTGCAATTTTTTGACCTTTTTTGCTATTTTTAATTAATTTTAAAAATTAAAACTATAATAAAAGATAGTCAAAAATCAGGTGTCAACAGCTGCCCCTCTTTGAGAGTGAGCTCGTCAGAGGTTGCTTTCAAAGACAAAATGACACCTGAATCTTAACCAACTCGACTGGGGAAAAGAAATGCTATGACATCGAACCCTTAAGTCCTTTGATGAATGCTCAAATTAATCACCGGTTTACTCTTGCAATTCGAACGTAGGCCTGAGGGAGAGCGGCTTACCTGAAGTCTGCCCATTGGGTCCTGCGCATGCGGAGTCTGAGGTTTTATCACTGCGCTCTCAGGATGCCGGAAAAATGAGGGGCTTGTTCCCTTTTCTTTTTGTTCTCTTTTTTTTTTTTTTTTTTTTATATAGGCCCTCGTAGCTTCTGACACACTATCCCAGGCTTTATTCCTCGAAAACCTTTCCCGGCTACTGACAGGAAACACTCACAGAAAGATTTATCGAGCACCCCGAGCTTTGGGGATCCCATGACGCTGACTAGCGGTGACAGAGGGGATATTTTTGGCTTGAAAGGGGATCCCATGGCGCTGACTAGCGGGGCCAGAGGGGATTTCTCAGTCGGAGGTTTGCTACGTCCGGCGAGACAGTTTGATCTTTTGAAAAGGTTCCCAGGACAGGGGTTCTCCAAGTCCAATGGGATTTCCTGATTTTTTGAAAGGGTTCCCAAAACGGAGGTTTTCCACGTCCGATGAGATTACCTGTTTTTCTGAGAATGAGTCCCGAGTCGGAGGTTTTCCACGTCCGCTGGGATGGTTTGATCTTTTGAAAAGGTTCCCGGGACAAGGGTTCTCCAAGTCCAAGGGGATTTTCTGATTTTTGAAAAGGGGTCTCATGACGAGGGTTCTCCACGTCCGATGAGATTACCTGTTTTTCTGAGAAGGGGTCTCATGACGAGGTTTTTCCACGCCTGATGAGATTACCTGTTTTTCTGAGAAGGAGTCCCGAGTCGGAGGTTTTCCACGTCCGCTGGGATGGTTTGATCTTTTGAAAAGGTTCCCGGGACAAGGGTTCTCCAAGTCCAAGGGGATTTTCTGATTTTTGAAAAGGGTCTCATGACGAGGGTTCTCCACGTCCGATGAGATTACCTGTTTTTCTGAGAAGGGGTCTCATGACGAGGTTTTTCCACGCCTGATGAGATTACCTGTTTTTCTGGTAGGGGTCTCATGACGAGGTTTCTCCACGTCCGATGAGATTACCTATTTTTCTGAGAATGGGTCTCATGACGAGGTTTCTCCACGCCTGATGAGATTACCTGTTTTTCTGGTAGGGGTCTCATGACGAGGTTTCTCCACGCCTGATGAGATTACCTGAATTTTGAAAAGGGGTCCCATGACGAGGTTTCTCCACGTCCGATGAGATTACCTGTTTTTCTGGGAAGGGGTCTCATGACGAGGTTTCTCCATGCCTGATGAGATTACCTGAATTTTGAAAAGGGGTCCCATGACGAGGTTTCTCCACGCCTGATGAGATTACCTGTTTTTCTGAGAAGGGGTCTCATGACGAGGTTTCTCCACGTCTGATGAGATTACCTGTATTTTGAAAAGGGGTCCTAGGACGAGGGTTCTCCTCGTCATGCTAGGACTGTTTGATATTTTGAAAAGGGGTCTCATGACGAGGTTTCTC
The DNA here is from genome assembly GCA_021437785.1 of Rhodomyrtus psidioides. Lineage (NCBI taxonomy): Eukaryota > Viridiplantae > Streptophyta > Magnoliopsida > Myrtales > Myrtaceae > Rhodomyrtus > Rhodomyrtus psidioides. The sequence continues at coordinate 3,361,806 of JAILYB010000044.1, read as the reverse complement.
CACGTCCGATGAGACTGCCTGATTTTGAAGATGGGTCTCATGACGAGGCTTCTCCACGTCTGATGAGACTGCCTGATTTTGAAGAGGGGTCTCATGACGAGGTTTCTCCACGTCTGATGAGACTGCCTGACTTTTGAAAAGGGGTCTCATGACGAGGTTTCTCCACGTCTGATGAGACTGCCCGGTTCTTCAAATGGTTCCCAAGTCGGAGGTTTTCTACGTCCGGTGGGATTTCCTGATTTTTGAAAAGGAGTCCCGAGTCGGAGGTTTTCTACGTCCGCTGGGATGGTTTGTTTCTTAAAAAGAGTTCCCAGCACGGAGGTTTTCTACGTCCGATGGGATTACTCGGTTCTTCAAAAAGTTCCCAAGTCGGAGGTTTTCTACGTCCGGTGGGATTGTTTGGTCTTCTGAAAGAGGAGTTCTTCTTTCCTTGACGATGGCTGGCCACTTGACGAAGCCGTATGATTCAAGTTTTAGTCATGCAGTGTGCATTTTGATGCTGGAGGTTTTCCAAAGAATTCTTGCAACATGGAGATGTGATCACAAATCCCATGCAAGGAAAATCTGGATCAAATAATTTGAAGATTCCAAAAAGAGTTTGCTCAAAACATCAATTGGAATATTTCTCGCCGAAGAGGTCTTCCCATCTGTCTTGCGATAGTGGTCTTTTATAGGGGATGCACTCAATTCCCTACTGACCTGTGCCTAGGTTTTAGGCTCATTCGCAGCGCATACATTTTGATCGGTCGGGAGGTCTTCCACGGGACCGTAATGCTGGGCTTGGATATTGGTTTTCAAGAGGGACCCGCTTTGGGGTCGAAGCCATTGAATGAAAGTCTTCACCATCTGCTCCGGGTTTACAAGTCAAGAACCCTGCAAAATGAGAAAGAAATAGTCTTGCTCGTACCTCTTCGAGCTAAGCTATATGTTAACCCAAGTGTCTTAGTCAGAGAAGACTGTTTCAAGGTCGTAACTTTGGTAGGATTGGGGACCGAAAAAGGCTTAGTTTTGGCCTAGAATTTGTGAAGGGATTGACATTGGTGATCATTGCAAATTTGCCACCTGTCTTTTCCATTTTGCATCTTCAATTTTGAGGTGCACGATCGCTTTTGTGGTGTGCACAAATTCTTGTGAAAGCGCCTCTGGCTGCATTAAGAGGTTAACAACTCTATCTGCGTCTCTGCTCCGCGCTTGATACCGTTTGAGGAGTGGTTTTTGGAATCTGACTCCTTCTGAATTTTTCTTCTCCCCTTTTCAAACAGGTTTCACTGGGGGATTGATACAAATTGTTCACCCAAGCATCGGCCTTGCTTTTACCAGGCACTTTGCTTTTTCTTGATGCTGGGGGTTTTTCTCATCATCTTTTCCTTTTCATTTTTCTTTTGAAATCCCGCTTTTCTCATCTTCGGGAGATCTTGTTAGACATGTGGCCAAGGGTCTAACAAGCTTCAGCATTAACTTAGGGATTTCTTCGCAGACCCTAAGTTTGAACTCTTCCGTTTTTGAACTGGCGCTACCTCTGTCTTGGAACTTGCAATGACCACCAACGGGTTTATGAAATGAATTTGCAGGCTCAACTTGGTTATGCAAAGGATATGGTGTGTGGGATAGAGAAATGAATGCTTCTCGTCATCCTATGGCACTTGGATTACCATATAAACAACACACAAAGATTGATGTTAGTCCGAGCGAGAAAATTTCTAACCATTTTCTCCTGATGCTGCTGGACTTACTTTCGTTCTTGCCCCGATGTGGGGGTGGTTCTTGACAGGATTGACAATGAAAACCGCCGTTCAAAGGGGTTGTCAATGGTCACCTGTAGTGTTTGGGGATACGAAACGAATGCCTCCGTCGTCCCAATCCATGTAATTGCTGCGAACAATCCTTACTTCCGTAGGTCCAGATTTTGCTATCTGATTCGCTCCACTTCTCTCTCAAGTGTGTATAGGACGTGTTTGGATTAGGTTTTGCCTCTCGTCTTTTGAGAAAACGTCCTTTTGAAAGTTTTGAACAACTTTTGATTGGAAAAAATCTCTTTCATCTTCTCCAAAAATTTTACCCGTCAAGGGGATTTTATGCTGCACCATGCATGTTCTAATCATGTTTAGACAACCTCCTGTTTTCAAAACATGATTATTAATGGAGTTAGAACTCTATGTCTTTTCTAGACATTAGATTCTGAAAACTTTTCTTTTTCTCTTTTTTCTCTTTTTTGTTTTGGGTTGGGGAAAGGGGTACTTACCTGTCCACCGTGGCTGGAGGTCCCTGAAAATGTAGAAGAAACATGTCATTGTATGTTCACGGATTTTTCAAGAATCGGAACGATACATCCTACCCTTGGTCATGTGCTCCGACCAGTATGCAAGGGTTGTAAAAATCCTGCTTCGCCTTGTTGGCGAACCCCTGTCAAGGACGAGAGTTAGGTGTCAGTTTGTATTCCAAAATTCAAGATAGATTGGAACGATACCGCCTTGTTCTGTTTTGTGTTTCCGTTTGAACACAAACGTGCGGCTTGCAGAAGTTGGCCATCTATCTTGTGGCCATGATTCCTCCCTCTGGTTGGCAATGAATCCTTGTCGAGGATTTGCACTGGAGGAGATCCATTCATGCTCCTGGACGCATTGTACGTCTTTTCCAGGGCTTCTTTTCCTAGCAACCTGCCTCCTGCAACTGATATTTCATCTCGCCCCCTACGTCGGCGAGCTGTTTTCTTTCATGACTTTTGGCGTTAACGACCTCCTCGCTGACTTGTTTATGGATAGTACCTCTTGACTGCATCGGCGTTTACAGGGTGTCCTAGCTCTTCTCCATCCATGTTAATAAGAATTAAGGCCCCTCCAGGTAGAACCTTCCTAACCACATATGGTCCTTCGTAATTCGGGGTAAACTTGCCCCCTGGGTGCGACACGTTCGGGAGGATCTTCTTGACAACGAGCTCGTCAGCTTCGAACATTCGCGGTCGAACTTTGCGATTGAACGCTCTAGCGACTCTTTTCTGGTATGTTTGGCCATGGCAAATTGCCTGCAGACGCTTCTCGTCTATCAAGTTCAGCTGCTCGTGTCTTTGCTGTACCCATTCCGCCTCACTAAGCTTGACGTGGGACAAAATTCTTAATGATGGGATTTCTGTTTCAATTGGCAGGACCGCTTCCATACCGTATACTAGGGAGTAGGGCGTTGCCCCTTGTCGCGACCCACTTGAGGTTGTCGGGCTCTCGAGGGCTAATGGGCCGTCCTGTCTGGTCGGACGCGAGCCTCTCCCAAGGCCCATTACCCAAATCGCAACGGAGGTATGCGTGATCGACTTTCAGTGTGGTCTAGTGACATGTGCTAAGTGTGCATGCCATGGAGTCGCCACCAATCATTTTTTTTAGAGTGTGATTGGACCACCCAATCGAATAGTTGGGAGTTTCTATTCAATTCTGCGAGAACCAGAGAAATGATTTCGGGGACTTAGTTACACCAACTGTCAGAGTTGACGCCCTTTCGGTACCTAAGTTAACTGAATTTTCTAACCTGAGATTCATGCGGATGAGTAAGGTATGAACCCTAAATCTAAAAATTCATGCAGAGAGGAGTGATTATCCTAGCAATCACAATCAGTAATAAAATGCGCAACTCAAGGAATCTAGATATGCAAATAAATCACATGACATTCCTAGTAAGGCCCTATTTATCAATCACAGCTCAAGAATGATTTAGCTGTCCTAGCCATTCTACACACGATCTAACCTAAGAAAAGCATTAGGAAGCATCGAAGGAGTTCGAGAGTACTCACATGGGGTTCGCCGTGCCCTGATTTGGTCTTGGACGAGCTATCGAGCTCATGCCGACCCGATTATATTTAGGGATCCACTCGGCGTTTTACATCATGAAATCATGTGAAACAAAAACGAAAATATTCAGCAAGGGGAATTTATTGTAGATGGTGGTCGATCTAATTGGACGTCAAGACTAAAAAATATGTAGAAATTTACAAATTAAAATACTCGAATGACATTTTTTTGCCAAATTCAACTCTATGCGTCGTGAAGAAATACATGCAATTGAACTTGAATTTTGACTATTTATGAGTTCAAAATGAAAAGGAAATTAAAATTAAAATATTGATTATTTTTCTATATTTTTACGACATCGAACGCTATTTTTCTTCATTTTTCATGTATTTTTCTATTTTTGGAAAATATTAAAAAATATGACAAATTATTTTTTTTATCAAAAATGGTTCCTTTAGCTTGGTCAAGGCTACCAAAGATGATTTTTTAATTTTTTTTAACTTTTTATAGATTTTTTATGAATTTTTAAAAAATAAACTATGAAAGACTGATCAAAAATCAGGTTTCAACAGCTGCCCCTCTTTGAGAGGAATTTCGTCAGAGATTTCTCTCAAAGACAAGGTGACACCTGTGTTCCGATCGACTCGACTGGGAAAAGAAAAGAAATCATGACATCCAATTTTCATGTCCATCAATGTGTGCTTTTCCTTAAAAAGAGATGTGCTCGTTCAATTCCCTGATATGATGTAAGAAAGTTAAGGAGTAGATAGACTTCCCTGCCCCTTACCTGTCGAATGCTTGCGGCATTTTCTGTGTCTGATGGGTTCAAGTAGATTCCTAAGGACTTGTCATCGGAGTGTCCTGGGGATGTTAAGCTCTGACCTGTATGGTAGGTCAAACCATAATGGGATTCCTAACTGATAGGAACCTAAGGAAGACGCATCCCACATTTGGGAATTTGCCAAGGGTTTTGATCCGTGTGGTGGACTAAACTAGAAATGGCTTGCCTAATGTAAGGCTTATTAGGGAAAACGAATCCTCCCGCGTTCGGGATTCATCAAGGTTTTGATCCGTATGGTGGATCGGACCATTGGGTTGATCCTTCAGGCGGTCTCTACCAGTCCTTTGACCCTTCATGCGGTTTCTACCATTGGTTGACCCTTAAGGCGGTTTCTACCATACATTGACCCTTCAGGCGGTTTCTACCATTGTTTTGACCCTTCAGGCGGTTTTTACCATTGGTTGACCCTTCAGGCGGTTTCTACCATACATTGACCCTTCAGGCGGTTTCTACCATTGTGTTGACCCTTCAGGCGGTTTCTACCATTGATTGACCCTTCAGGCGGTTTCTACCATTGAGTTGACCCTTCAGGCGGTTTCTACCATTTATGAGATTCCAAATTGATATGAATCAAAGGATGACGTACCCGCTCTTTGGGGCTAGTCGGAGACTCGATCATTCTGTGGATCGGTCTTAGAAAAGATTTGCCTACTAAAAGGCTTCACCTAAGGATGACGCACCCAGTCTTTGGGGCGGCCAAAAGTCCTGCAGAAAGCTTAGACCTGAAAAAATTTTCCTCGCCAAGAAGATATTAGTAATCTTTGGGAAGACAATAATTGTCTAACTAACAAAATTCTACAACTTAAGTTGTAGTCATGAAATGTGCATTTTGATTGCTGGAGGTTATCCAAAACATTCCTACCATATACATATGTGATCATAAATTCCTTGCACGGAAACTCTAGATCAAACAATTTGAAAATTTCAAAAAGAGTTTGCTCAAAACATCCATTGGAGTATTTCTCATCCAAGAAGGCTCCTCACTGCTCTGTGATAATGATCTTTAATAGGGAAAGTGCTCAATTTCCTACCGACCTGTGCCTGGGTTTCAGGATCATTCGCAACGCATACATTTTGACCGATCAGGAGGTCTTTCACGGGACCGTAGTGTTAGGCTTGGATATCGGTTTCCAAGGGGGACTCACTTTTGAGTCAAGGCCGTTGAACGAAATTTTTCACTATCTGCTCCGGGTTTACAAGTCAAGAACCCTGTAAAATGAGAAAGAAATAGTCTTACTCGTACTTCTTTGAGCTAAGTTATACATTAACCCAAGTGTCTTAGTCAGATAAGACTGCTTCGGGGTTGTAACATTGGAAGGATTGGGGACCGAAAAAGGCTTATTTTTTGCCCAGAAATTGTGAAGGGTTTGGCATTGGTGATCATTGCAAATTTGCCACATGTCCTTCGAAGAACATCTCCATTTCTTGAAGTGTACACTCCTCTTTTAGAGCGCACAAGGATGTTTAAAAGCGTCTCTTGTTACATTAAGAGACCGTCTGTTTGTGTGTTTGCAATTTGAGCACGACATCATTTGGAGAGTAGTCATCTTGATCTGACTCCTTTGCAGGGTCTTTTCATCGTATATCTAGACTTTACTGGGGATATTTTGAATAGACATCAGCCTTGCTTTTTACCAGGCACTTTGCTTTTTCTTGATGTCTAGGGATTTTTCTTTTCCCCCTCTTTTTAATCCCGTGTTTTTCTTTTCTTTTGGAGCTTGGATTTTCGGCAATCATGCTAGATATGCAACTTAAACTTTGGCACGCTTCCATTCCTAAAGTGATGTTGCCTTTGCTTTGGAATATGCAATGATCACCAATAGGTTGATGAAATGAATTTGCTGGCTCAACTTGGTCGTGCAAAGGATAACAGTGTGTAGGATAGAGAAATGAATTATTCTCGTCATCCTATGACACTTGGATTATCATATAAACAACACACAAAGATTTATGTTAGTCCGAGCAAGAAAATTTCAAACCGTTTACTTTCTGATACTGTTGGACTAACCTTCATTTGCCCCAATGTGGGGTGGTTCTTGACAGGGTTGAGAATGAAAATCGCCGTTCAATGGGGTTCTCAATGGGCATCTGTAGTGTTTGGAATGAAGAAATAAATGCCTCTGTCATCTCGATCTATGTAATCATTGCGAATGACCCTTATATCCATAGGTTAAGGTTTCGCTATGATTTCCAATCTCCTCATCTCTCAAGTGTGTATGGGACGTGTTTGGATTAGGCTCGCTTCTCTTATGAGAAAATACCCTTTTGAACAGTTCAAACGACTCTTGTTGGAAAAATTCATTTCATTTCATCAAGATTTATCCTTCAAAGGGATTTTGTGATGCACCATACATGTGTAATTCATGTTCAGACAATCTCATGTTTTAAAACATGAATGTCAATGAAGTAAGAATTCTATGTCTTTTTAGATGTGAGAATCGAATTAATTCTGAAAGTTTTTAATCTCCAATGAATTGGGAAAAGGGATACTTACCTGCCCATCGAGGCTGGAGATCCTGGAAATATAAAAGGGATATGTCATCGTATATTCTAAAAATTTACAAAAATTGGAACGATACATCTTACCCTTGGTCATATGCTCCAACGAGTGTACAAGGGTTGTGAAAATATGTCTGCCCTGATGGCGAGCTCCTGCCAAGGATAAATATTAAGCATTATTTTGGGTTTCCAAATTCAAAACAAATTGGGACGATACTACTTTACTCTTGATTTGAATTCCATTCTGCATGCCAATGTGCAGATTGTAGAAGCCGGCCCTCAAGCTTGTGGCCATGATTTCTTCGTCTGGTTGGGCAACGAATCCACCTCGAGGATTTACGTCGGAGGAGATTCATTCATCTTTTTGGGCGTGTTTCATGCACTGTTATGTTATTTGAATGCATGGCTTCTTGGGTGCCTCGTCTCTTTTCATCACCTGAGAGGAAAATGAGAGAACATTATCCCCGCATCTGATTGAAAATCATTTAGGAACGATACGTTCTTTTTACCAAATGGGTGGCTCCGCGGCCAAATGCGTTTTACATTGAAAGGATGGATTCCATTACGCTCTGCGGATGATAACTATCGCTTCAAGGACTTGCCCCACGGATTAAACGATGAATTTGATGTCTTCGGCTTCGACATGCTTTCCGGATGTAGGAATGGTTTGCCCCCATTTTCAGTGGAGATGGGTTTTGTCGAGTGGGCAACATCAAAAACTCATCCTAGATTTGGCTTTAGTCGAAGGTTGAAATCCCGACCTTGGATAAGCGAATCATGATTCATCTCCTTCTGCTTCGGATTTGTCATTTGCATGCTTCACATTTTACAATACCAACTTCGCCGCTTGATGAAAATGAATCGATGATTTTCGAATTGCCCCAAGTTCTATAGTCATCTGCGTCGAATCTCTTTGAACTTCATCGGGTGATAGACCAACTGATAAAATGATTTTTCAATCCCGAGATCGAACTCCTGACGTTTCGTACCACTTCCATTTCACTGACTACCAGGACACAGCACTATTGGCGTCCCTAACTGGTTCGTTTTTTGTTATAAAATTCTTGAAGCAGTTAGCGACCCCCATCGAGAATGAAACAAGCTCAATTTAGAGTTCATAACGACTAAAGGTCCCTTAGAACGATACAGAGCTAACCGTCTTTGAGCTCGCTCGGGCTTTTGCTCGCATTTTCCTATGTGAAGCCTTTAAATGTTTTTCTTCGTGGCGTTCAATTGATTCGCCTCGACTCTAATCTAACAAGGGATTGTCGCACTCAAGCATGATGATGCTCGCAGGTAGTACTGATCGCTGCCCCAGATTAACTCTAGGCATTAAGGAAGATTATCTTGCATGGAAGACTTTATGACAGAAAGATTAATGATACATCCAGTCACATGTGCCTAGTTCCCTTGAGGATTCTCGGTGATCAGCCAGTTACACCATGAATCAGACATATAATCGTCATTTTGGATCATAACTTCATAAGTCCATCAGTTTTAAACTGATCGATCCAGATATGGAGCTCCTCATCAAGGAAATCTTTTGATTCTTCGAGCAACTGATATTCGGGTTGACCATCATCGCTTGGCGTTGAAGGATTCATGTTTCTGTTGTGAGCGATCTGATTCTTCGAGCTAGAACCTTCGTCGTTGCTCGAGATTATAAGAGGATGATTGATCGGTTCACTATCAAAAGCACCTTCCATTTGGGAATGGAAGAAACAAAAATCCTCAGAGCATCCGCCCGCTTGATCTTCCGAAATCATATGCCCAAGCCGGGCAGATCTTTGAACACTAGGCGCAATATGTTGATCGGGGATAGGAAGAGCACTAGCGAAAAGTTGCTGCTCAAACCAAGGAGTTCGTACCTGCTGCACTTGTGGCATATACTCTTGAGGGGTGCTGAGATGATTCAGGGGAATATTCTGATTAGCGCCCAAGTAGTCAATGGTGCTGCTACCAGCTTGGTCGGTGCCTAGATTCGGCAGGGTATTTCTTACTTCAGGGGCATTGTAGTTATAGCCATGCCTAGTGTTTAGGCACAAGTTGAATTCTTTCAGGTTCAGTGCTGTGTGGCGCTGTCTTAGCGCCCTTCTGTAGCTCTTGAGGTGACTCGCGACTCCATCTTTAGTGAGTTCTGGTATGTTCATGATCTCAAGTATGCGCGTTGGATATGCTGAGTTGATCCCTAGTTGCTGAACCGCACTAAGGAACTTGAGATGAAGCTCGGGGGACCAATTGACCCTCGTCTTCTTGCGACCCGGAACAGTGTTGACAACTTGGCTATTGCTCTCTGGCCTATTTCCAGTAGGATTTGATCGAGCCGGAAATTGTTGTGGAGGGAATTCATCAGCTTTGGATTGGTCGGTCGTGATAGTAAGCTCATCGTTAAGGAAACTCCAATCATGGTGACGCATATCACATCCTTTAGAAGGCATCGGTATTGACTTCGTAGAATTGATTTGTTCATGCATATCTCCAACAAAATCCGATTGTATCGAAGATGGTTCGAGGGAGTGGGGTGGTGAATGAGCATTTTCAATCCTCATATAAGGCTTATCAAGGAACATTTCGCCGAGAGTGATAGGGCCACCGCAATTAAGGCAAGCGATAGTGCTGGGAGCTTTCTTATACCTCATGTTCTCCGCTCGAAGCTTTTCGTTTTCCTCCTTTAGAATCGCAAGTTCTTGACGTCTGTGTTGAGCCCTCAATTTGGCTCGCTTATTTTGAAACCAAAACTTGACCCTCAAAGGTTTCATCCCTAGCTTCTGGCCCAATTCATTTCTTTGTTTCATGTTCGGGAGAGGGCATTCACTAAAGAAAGCTTCAAGCTCTTGGATTTCATTCTGAGTGTGGCACTGGCGACGTTTCCTTTTCCGGGATTGACCATCGCTGCTGCTGTTGTCGTCGCTGCTGAGATCCTGAACTTCGTTGCCGAAAGGGTTGGGTTCTGTGGTTCTGGTACCAAACGCCATCCTAGAATCTTCGAGATCTCTCAGTAATTCATTTTCTGAGATTTTTGGATCAGTCGCCTCTAGCAACTGATGGTAACCCTCAAACATGTTGGATCGAAAAATGTTCGATCAATTTTTGCTCGCTCAGGGTTCTCTACTCTCTCATGTATGCTCACTCTCTCAAAATTTTCTTTTGAGTGGTTCTGTATGCCCATGAAACGTTCTTTAAACATGGATGAAGATCATCAGGCAAGCGTTGCTCCCAAGATTTCGTATTTCCCGCTTTGTCGTCTTCTTTCTTCTTTTCAACGTGGAGGGACACCAAATCGATTTCCTTTTCTCGATATCCATGTCTGTCTCCCACTTATTTTCAAAAAGGTGGAACTACGCTCGCCTCCCGCTCAGTTTTTTAATATGATGGGACCGCCAAATCCTTTCGCAACTTTTTTCGATAGTTGCGCTTAACTCCCGTTCAATTTTAATATGGTGACACCGACATATCTTTTTACAACTTTTTTAGGTTTATCAAGCCTGAAATCGCGGACTGGGATAGATCTGATGGTTCACCGAAAGAGCCACCATTGCTTTACCCAATTAACTTGGCTCCACGAGCATTATTGCTATGCCTTTCTTCATTCTCGAGTTGCTATAAAAGGAGGAGTTAATGCAGAGAAGATTAACACTCTTACATAATTGTCTTTTCGTATTTTAATCACTCTACCACACTCATCTTCTTCTCCCTCACTCCAACGAAAATGACCTCCTCTCCTATTCGCGCTTTCTCGGCCGAAATTTTGGCCCAGTGGGAAAAACTCTATAACCTCCTCGGTCGAGGCTATGCTCATATAGCCGATCACCCAGAAACTGAAGATGAAATCCGTATTTTGCTCGTGGAAATAGACACCACCTCCATCGAGGGCACTAATTTAGAGAGGGAATATAGAATCTTCCCAACCCTCTTTATAAACTTTTTAGAGACTTACCGTGTCGCTCATCGAAAAGCTACCGTGGCTCACGTTTTGCGAGCTCGCTATGAGGATCGGTCCAACTGCTTGGTGTTGGCCAACCTTGTGGCCGATAGTCACAGAAAGGCTGTTGAGTTCGCCAACAAGCGAGTCTCGATGTTGCTTCGCGAGAGGGGAAATTTGGTGGAGCGCTTGGCCTTATCCCTGACCACCTATGAGCACGACCGTCGTAATGTCGTGTTGAAGTTTCAATGTGAGTGGCAGGAAGAAAGGCTTGACAGCATTACCGCGGATATAGCCCATGGGAGATGACTAGTTCGGGACCTGGAAATAGCCGCCGAAGATCACGGGACCAAGGTTGCCGATCTTAAATGGGAATGTAAACGCCTTCTTCTTAAGCTTGCAGATCTCGAGTCTCGAGGTGGTGAGTATAAGCAAATCATCAATAATATGGAGGGCCAACTAGGTTCCTTTGTGATGCTAATTAGGGCTCATTGCGGTTTTATGTTTCCACCCCGATGATTTGTATGATCTGCTTTTAAGGTCCCTCGATTGAGCGAAATGAATGAAAGCTCTAATGTGTGTGTCTCAACTTCTGTATGGCTGACTTTCTCGAACACCTGACCACTCTCAACCTAGGCAAGCTGCGCTTTGACATTGATGATTCGAGCGTGTACATCTTGATTTTTTAATCTTGCTTATGATCGGATAAAGGAACCTCCCACCGCGATTATCCACAAAAAGACTTCTCTTCTCTACTTGTTTTTAACCTGTTTCAAATGAAAAGGCAGAATCAGAAGAAAGAATTTGAAAAATAAAGCATAAATCCTTTCAATTTTATGCTTACTTGTGATTAATAGGGATAAGAGCTTTTACAAGGGTTTTGGCCTTGTGTAAAAGCTTTTATCAATATTCCTCAAAGGAAAGCATATCATTGAAAGAAATGTAATTCACGATAATCGCCTTTGATCAATTCCAAGAAAATCAATGGAATGTTCAAAAGTACACAATTACGATGTGTTTTAAATTCAATTGAAGATACGGTATCCAAATTAAAGCTGTTTGCTAAGAACGAGAGTAATTTGGATATCTATCTTTTCATTAAATTTGAAAAACACGAATACTCTTGATCAATTATTGTGGATTACCAATGATGCAAAACATGCATGAACCAATTCAAGTTTATAGTTCCTTCTGGCGAAATTGGGATTGTATTGCCCTATACGGCCAAAAGGTTGTATAAGACTTCCAATTTCAATTTCATCCAAAGGAATTATAAAATTGATTTTGGAGTATTCGAGTGATTAGAAGAAATGCCACTATCACATTCCAATGACAAGTCAATAGAAATACAACAAATTTCAATCTGAATGTATATAAACACAAATAGATGCCTAATACAGTCAATCTAAGGGATCAGATAGAGAGGATCTCAGCAAAATAAATCCTATACAAGAAGGCTAGAAATGAAAAATAAAACAAATGAATGTGATCTTAATACTTAGGCTCTTCTTGTCCACTTGGCGCTCGTAATGGGATGACACCATCTTCATCTTCCATCAAGAACATTGGGAGGAAAACACACATATCTATCCTCAAAATGGCATTTAATCCAATCACCGGAATTATGTAATGAATATAATGATTAAGAGCTGTAACAAGTTCGAGGGATAGAAAAGTCTTACCAACCAAACTTAAGAGAAAATCAAGCTTCTCTGTATTTTTTGCAGTGTTAGGTATACTAACCTTCCATAGACAAACGCATGAGACAAGTGAGGGAAAACTCCTAAAAATCAAAAGATAGGGCTTGGTACCTAAAGCCAAGGTTCTCACCTCGAATTCTGGGAAGAGCCGATTCCATTGCACAACTATCGTTGCATTGGGACTCAATCCATAGTTCGAAGTGAGCGGAATTGAAAAGTGGATTACCCCATGTTTTTCCTCACGGAGATTCCATTTTCAATTCCTTCTATTGTGTTCCTAAAGAGGGCGCCTGGGGTTTTAGGCGCAATTGTGTGTATTCATTGTGTCGTGCTAAAGCAATAGACATGCATTTTATTTAACAATCACCGCTTCAATATAAACATCCACACAATCATACATCCAAAACTCCTACCTGCATAAAACAAAGTTAACAAGCACTTCACCCCTTATTTCTCCCATCTACAAAAACATCTAACACATTCGTTAGCATATACACCTCACTTTCGAGAGCATCTGCATAAAATTAGGTTAGAAGAATCAATCAACTTTTTAATCGGCTCAAGTCCACTAAATGGTTAAGAACCAGTCCCCAGCAGAGTCGCCAGTCTGTCGCGACCCTCTTGAGGTTGTCGGGCTCTCGAGGGCTAATGGGCCGTCCTGTCTGGTCGGACGCGAGCCTCTCCCAAGGCCCATTACCCAAATCGCAACGGAGGTATGCGTGATCGACTTTCAGTGTGGTCTAGTGACATGTGCTAAGTGTGCATGCCATGGAGTCGCCACCAATCATTTTTTTTAGAGTGTGATTGGACCACCCAATCGAATAGTTGGGAGTTTCTATTCAATTCTGCGAGAACCAGAGAAATGATTTCGGGGACTTAGTTACACCAACTGTCAGAGTTGACGCCCTTTCGGTACCTAAGTTAACTGAATTTTCTAACCTGAGATTCATGCGGATGAGTAAGGTATGAACCCTAAATCTAAAAATTCATGCAGAGAGGAGTGATTATCCTAGCAATCACAATCAGTAATAAAATGCGCAACTCAAGGAATCTAGATATGCAAATAAATCACATGACATTCCTAGTAAGGCCCTATTTATCAATCACAGCTCAAGAATGATTTAGCTGTCCTAGCCATTCTACACACGATCTAACCTAAGAAAAGCATTAGGAAGCATCGAAGGAGTTCGAGAGTACTCACATAGGGTTCGTCGTGCCCTGATTTGGTCTTGGACGAGCTATCGAGCTCATGCCGACCCGATTATATTTAGGGATCCACTCGGCGTTTTACATCATGAAATCATGTGAAACAAAAACGAAAATATTCAGCAAGGGGAATTTATTGTAGATGGTGGTCGATCTAATTGGACGTCAAGACTAAAAAATATGTAGAAATTTACAAATTAAAATACTCGAATGACATTTTTTTGCCAAATTCAACTCTATGCGTCGTGAAGAAATACATGCAATTGAACTTGAATTTTGACTATTTATGAGTTCAAAATGAAAAGTAAATTAAAATAAAAATATTGATTATTTTTCTATATTTTTACGACATCGAACGCTATTTTTCTTCATTTTTCATGTATTTTTCTATTTTTGGAAAATATTAAAAAATATGACAAATTATTTTTTTTTATCAAAAATGGTTCCTTTAGCTTGGTCAAGGCTACCAAAGATGATTTTTTAATTTTTTTAACTTTTTATAGATTTTTTATGAATTTTTAAAAAATAAACTATGAAAGACTGATCAAAAATCAGGTGTCAACACCCCTGTAGAAGTTCGGATCGAAGTTCGGTACGCCATCAGCGCGTAGGGTAGTCTTTCATGCCAATCACGGTAATTCTCTGCCGTTTTAGCCAATATCTTCTTGATGTTCTTGTTCGCCGCCTCTATCGCTCCATTCATTTGGGGTCGGTAAGGCGATGAATTGAGATGACGGATACTGAAACTGTTCAGAAGGTTATCCACCGTTTCGTTGTTCAGGTTCGAACCATTATCGGTCACGATGGCTTGAGGGGTCCCGTATCTTGAGATGATGTCCCGCCTGATGAATTTAGCCACGTTCTTCGCCGTCACATTGGCATATGACGCAGCCTCAATCCATTTGGTGAAGTAGTCTATTGCCACCAGTATGAATCTGTGTCCATTCGAGGCCTTAGGGTTGATTGGCCCTATCATGTCTATGCCCCACATTGAGAAAGGCCAGGCCTCGGACATTTGATGAAGCTCGCTCGGGGGCGCATTGATCCTGTCTCCATACACTTGGCACTGATGGCACGATCTCACGTGCTGATTACAATCTGACTCCAGTGTCATCCAGAAATAACCTAGTCGCATGATTTTCTTGGCGAGAAGATGGCCGTTCATGTGCGGGCCACATTCCCCCTCGTGTATTTCGATCATAAGCGATCTAGCTTCATTCGCGTCTACGCACCTGAGGAGGACTGAGTCATAAGACCTCTTGTAGAGAGTTGGACCACTGAGGAAAAACTTGCCCGCCATCTTTGCAATGTATTTCTTGTCTCCTGCCTGAGCATCCGGAGGGAATTCCCCTTTGGCCAGGTAGTTCTTTATGTCATGATACCACGGTAGGTCCTCGAACCCCTCCTCAATTACCATGCAATGTGCAGGTTCTCGGGTAATGCCTATGCGCAACGGTTCAATGTCTATGCCGTTCGCTACTTGAAGCATAGAGGCCAAAGTAGCCAACGCATCTGCGAAGTGATTTTGCGTCCTCGGCAGATACTCGAAATCAATTACTTCGAATTCTTTGATCGTCTCCTCCAGGAATTTATGGTACGGGATGAGCTTGAAGTCCCTAGTTTTCCATTCTCCTTGGGTCTGGAGGATGATTAGCATTGAATCTCCATAGACTTGTAACTTCCGCGCTTTCAAGTTAGCGGCGAGCTGCAAACCAAGGATGCATGCTTCATACTCAGCCACGTTATTGGTGCATGGAAATGTCAGCTTTGCGGCCACGGGGTAGTGTTGGCCATCTGGAGATATGAGGACGGCTCCGGTACCTGCCCCAGCTAAATTGACCGCGCCGTCAAAATACATGGTCCATTTGTCGTCCGAGAGTGTCAGAACGTGGCCTTCCGCCTTATTCTCCTCCTCCTCAAGGGCATCGTGGCCTTGGGAATTCTCGGCTAGCATGTCAGCAATGGCTCGCCCTTTTAATGACTTCTGGTTTGAGCTCCTGACATCAAACTCAGAAAGGAGCACCTGCCACTTGGCCAGCTTCCCTATCAATGACGGCTTTTCTAACAAGTATTTGATTGGGTCGCTCTCTGTGACTAACTGGACGGTGTGGTGAAGGGTATACTGCCTTAGCCTGCGGAGTACCCAGATTAGCGCGACGCACGTCTTCTCTACCTCCTGGTACCTTGCCTCTGATGCGGTGAACTTCTTGCTTAGGTAATACACAGCTCGCTCTTTGCTATCTTTTGGGTTTGTTTGAGCGAGTAAGGCCCCTAGGGACTCATCGTGGATGGTGAGGTAAAGGGTTAGGGGGATCCCTGGGACCGGAGGCACCAGTATTGGCGGACTGACCAGATGTCCCTTGATCTCCTCGAAAGCCTGCTGGCACTCGTGATCCCACTTGATTTTGGCATTCTTCTTCAAAAGTTTGAAGAGTGGCTTAGCTGACTCTGAAAGGTGAGATATGAAGCGGGCGATGTAGTTTAATCTTCCCAGGAGGCTCCTTACATCTTTAACTGTTGAAGGGGCCTCAAGGTTGAGGATAGCCTGAACCTTGGTGGGGTCAATCTCGACGCCACGATTGCTAACTATGAACCCCAATAGCTTGCCTGATCTCGCCCCGAATATGCATTTTGCGGGATTCAGCCTCAGCTTGTATTTCCTAAGTCGTTCAAACAATTTCCTTAGTACCAGGGCGTGGTCTTCGCCATGTCTGGATTTTGCTATCATATCGTCCACGTACACCTCTATCTCCTTGTGCATCATATCGTGGAATAGGGTAACCATCGCCCTCTGGTAAGTTGCCCCTGCATTCTTCAGGCCGAATGGCATGACTTTATAGCAAAAGGTGCCCCAAGGTGTGATAAACGATGTTTTAGCTTTATCCTCCTCTCTCATGCGGATTTGATTGTAGCCCGAGAAACCATCCATAAAAGAGAATCGTTCAAATCCGGCTGTGCTGTCAACTAAGACGTCAATGTGCGGCAATGGGAAGTCGTCTTTGGGGCTAGCTCTGTTCAAGTCTCTGTAGTCTACGCAGATCCGGACCTTCCCGTCCTTCTTCATGACGGGGACGATATTAGCGACCCATTCTGGGTAAGCAATCACTTCGATGAACCCCACTTTGAGGAGCTTCATCACCTCCTCTTCAATTTTCTTTGCCAATTCGGGTTTTGTACGCCTGAGGTTCTGCTTCTTGGGCAAGATGCTGGGGTCGGTTGGCAAAGCGTGTTCCACGATACTAGGGTGTAAACCCGGCATATCCGCATATGACCATGCGAAGACATCTTGGTATTCTCGCAGGAGCTCAATTATTCTGGATGCTTCTGTCGGCGGTAGGCTTTCTCCAATCTTCACCTCCTTGATATTCTCTAGAGTCCCTAAATTCACCGAGGTAGTGCCCTCCGCAGTGGGTGGCTTGGAGTCTTCATAGCGTTTCCAATCAACTCTGATTCCCTCCTCGACCCGGTCGTCTTCCTCTCCCTCGATATGGAGGGTAGCTTCCTTTTGAGAGTTGGGATAACTTAACAACCTGCTATGTATGTGTGGAATGGTATGCCTGAAATGTCATGAAGATGGTTAGTTGACATATAATAGATACGGCTCATGGACGATGCAAGAACAAAGATTAAAACTGAAAACGTGAGATGGGGGCTAGTCCTCATATCATTGGACATCCTTGCCTCCCAAGATTTTGAAAACTGGGAGACGTGTGGGAAATCAGGTCTCAGGGCTTTTCTTTTCTTTTCATCTCTTCTTTTTCTTTGCATCTTTTCTTTTCTCTCATTTGGAGCATCATCGACCTGATTTGTGGTTCCCCCACGTCCCGATTTTTGTATTTTATGGGGATTTTTTGATTTTTTTTTTTTTGATTTTTTGATTTTTGATTTTTTTTTATTTTGACGTAAAGACATAAAACAAATGTGATAGTTCGAGGCATCTGATGTATATTCAGATGCATCAGAGGGGGGTGGAAATTTCTTTACTCAGTGACGGACGCGTCGTCGTCGATTCCCTCGATAATGACGTTGACAGAGTCTTCCAGGAACAGGCTGGCCAACTGGGGGTCCTCCGTTGTAACGTCCACCCTCTCGTCCTTCAGCCACTTAGACGCCTCATCAAAGAAATGACTCAGGGGAGTTTCGAACATCTTTCCCTTGCCCTTCCATGTACTCGACCCTAGGACGCGGCCGCCACGGCCCCTACCTCTCCCATAACCTTCTGGTTGAGAATGTCGATTCGGTCCTCCTTTATAGCCCAGCCCTCGGCGGTTCTTCACTGTTGCCAAGCTAACTGGCTCTTGAATACCTTGGTGGTGCTTGCCTAAACTAAGGCCCGGGATAAAACCGTGTCGCGTCAGTATTTTTCCCGCCATGATCGAGGATTTGGAGCAATTTGGCGGCCTCATGGCTGTACCGGCTGGTACATGCATAATGTACATTCTCTCCGCAGCGCGAAAGCTTGATTCTTCTCCGGACGAAGGTTCCACCAATGGAATAGTGTCGATGTGGCTCGTTAAGTGATCAGCCTCTGAGTGTATGGTGATCAGTTTGTCGTGAACGACCATCCGGACCTTCTGGTGTAAGCTGGAGGGCACGGCGCCAGCCGTGTGAATCCAAGGTCTTCCAAGCAAAAACCCGAATGACGCTGGGATATCCATGACTTGGAAATTGATCAGGAATTCTGTTGGGCCCACAAGGACAGGTAGTTCTATCTCTCAAGTTACCTCGCCTTTAGCCCCATCGAAAGCTCGGATGGTGGACTTCGAGGTTTTGATTAAATCTTCTTTCACCCCGAGGCCTCTGAGCGTGCTTAAAGGGCATATGTCGAATGCGGACCCATTATCTATGAGGACTCGAGATACCCGCTTGCCATGGCACATTGCTGACACGTAGAGAGCCTTATTATGTCCTCGCCCCTCTGGTGGGAAGTCTTCATCTGAAAATGAGACTTGATCTTTCAAGAGGATTGCCCCCACGAAGTCCTCCAACCGGGCCTCATTGATTGTTTCAGGCACGTGGGCCTCATCCAGCACCTTTAAAAGGGCATTTCGATGCTTCTCAGATGTTTTGAAGAGGTTCAAGAGTGAGATCTGTGCAGGCATCTTCCTCAGTTGTTCGACCACCTCGAATTCGCTAGTTCTAATGATGGCTAGGACCTGCTTGGCGTCTTCATCCGTTATTCCCTTCTTTTCAACCTCTCCTTCCTTTTGGACTAGGCACCTCCCGGAGCGAGTAATGGCATCTACTTCACTGGTGCCGTAATTCCAATGCACTGCTTTGGGGTTGTAATTCTCTACTGCGGGGAGTGTAATTACCAAGGGTGTCACCCCGTCTTTGTGAGAACTGCTGGCCTCCCCAGTCGCCTCTACCTCGCTGTCACTACGATCTTCTTGTGTGAGGTTGAACTCAGCAAGGTTGATTATCAGCGGGGTCATACCCTCCACCATGCAGATTGATTCGCCTAGGCATGATTCCTCTGAGTCGTACAGGTTTCTCCCAAGGTCTATATTGAACACCGCGTTTGTGGTATGGTCAGGTAGTGGATTCTGTTGGATGTTTGGATCTGCTCCATCAAACTTCAGCAAGTCACTGTCGATAAGGGCTTGTATGTCGTATTGTAGGGCCCGACAATTGTCTATGTTGTGTCCCTTTTCGCCCATGTGATATGCACAAGTTCGGCTCTCGTCGAAACCTATGAACCTTGGCGGTGTTGACCTCGGCGGCTTCTTGGCTAACAACCTTGCGTCTAGAAGCTTAGGGAGTAACTTTGACATCGGGACTGGGAGCGGGGTAAAAGAGGGAGGACCCCTTCCTCTTGGTGCTAAGATCCTCTGGGCCGTCCAAGAGGTGTTCCCCTGGGTCGGGGTGGAGTTTTCGAACTTTTTGGCTCTTGGTGGATTGGAAACGAAGGCAACCTCTGCAGTAGATTCTCGTTCTTTCTTTGCGAGGAACGGTCGCTTCGAAGTCACTTCCGGCACACGCCTTTCTCTTATAGCCCACTCGTGTCTTTCCGCCACTTTGATTAAGTGCGCGAAGGTCTGACACCCAGAGGTGTTTAGTTTGTCAAAGTAGTCATACGGCAGCGCTTTCAGAAAGATGTCTACCAACTCTTCCTCCGGGATGTGCGGCTTCACCTGAGTGGCGAGCGCCCTCCACCTTTGGGCGTATAAACGAACGCTTTCAGTCCTCCCTTTCGCGGTCCGCAGTAGGTCCTCTCTGGTTGGAGCAGTCAGTGCATTGAACTTATACTGGGATAGAAAGTCTCCTGCAAACTCGTCCCAGTCGTCATATCTTTGTATGTCTAACTCCACGTACCAAGACAGAGCGGCGCCAGCCAGACTCTCTTGGAAGGTATTGATCAGCAATGGCGTGTAATCTGAGTATTTGGCCATCTTGTACAAGTAGTACTTCAGGTGGGTCTTGGGACAAGCCTGTCCCATTATACTTCCTTGAGAAATCCGGCTCCTTGTAGTCCACAGGGACCTCAATCTTGGTGAAAGGCATGATTTTATCGTACTTTGACAACTCAAATCCCTGGCTGGTGAGACATTCCTCGATTTTGGCAATCCTTCTTACTCCCTCATCGACCTTGACAGACTTCTCACTCTGTTTCCCTTCTAGGTTGATGATGACAGGCGGGGCTCTTGGCGGTACTTCAACAGTTGGAGCCTGCTCAGTGCCAGGTGCAGCATTCGTCCCAGCGGGTCCACCTGCGTCGGAACCAGCAGGCGTGCTTGGGTTTGCAGCTTGGTTAAGATCAACTGGCAGAGTGGGCCTGGCGTTAGCCGCGATGAACATGTCCTTCATTTCAGCCAGCATCTGAGTCACTTGGTCTAATCGTGCTTCCAGAGTCCCGAGGCGGGCGTCAACCTGTTCGTGCTCCATACGGGCCTGAGAACGCGCTTGGGCTCGAGTCCTCGTGATTGAGAGTTACCTGGTCGGGAGATTAAAAGTTAGGCTTATGGATACGAGAGATAAATCATGTGCCGCAAAGTGAACGGCGGCCCGATTACGCTGGCGCGGTCTTGCCCCAGTTTGTCAAGGCAAGTATGTCGTTATGCAAAGAGTAATCCATGATAATTAGGATAAGTTCTTTTTGACAAGATGCTTGGATAATGCATAAAAAAGGCTCCCGGAGGAGTTTGATCACAATGGGAAATGAAAATGCTTGACTATTCTAAACTCGATGGGAGGGCTGGCTCCTCTGTCATCCTCCGATATTGCTAGGAGCCGAGTCTTCAACTCTGGACTTCTTCGCCTTCAGGATAGGCCGGCGGTCCGATGTCTTCCGGTATGTAAGGCTCCACTCCTGGTACATATGGGACGATGTACTCTGGAACATATGGTTCGACTAGGGTCGGCCGGACTCTTTTGAAAGCCCGGATATATTCCTCGGAGGCCCGATGGATGTTCATCTCAGGGTCCAACTGATCCGGCCACTCCACATCCTGAGGCGGGGAGTCTTTCAGTGCCTGTTCTAGGTCATTGATCATCATCTGGAGGCGCGCTTTGGTCCTCTTGGTGATTGGGCCTTGGGGAATGTCGAAGGCGAATTCGTCCGGAGGACTTTGGGGTGGTATCTGCTGCAGCATGCCGAACTGTCTGACGACTCTGATCGGGTAGTATGACACGGCTCCTGTGAAACCCAAGAGAGGAATTGGCCCGCCGGTCTTGGTGGCGATGCGTGCTTTATGCATCTTCGGTCGCCTTAGCCGCCATCGGAGTTGTTCGGGTTCTAATTTTTCTAGGAGTTCGTACCAGTCGTTGAAAGAGCGGTTGGCAATGAGTGATTGGCACTTGAGGAAGGACTGGATAGGGTGGACGTCTTCATCGATTCGAGTGCATCCAGCGCGAAGGTTGAGTTTTTTAAGATGGGAAGTGATCCACAAGAAGAGAAGGCCATTGGAGGCTTGGAAAATGGTTTTCCGGGTGGATTTGGAATCATCCAGTGCGGCCTTATAGCGGTTCAGGGACAGCAAAGTCTCAGCAAGGATCATATAGGAATAATCCAACTGGTCACATGCCTGCTGGGCTATGTGGACAATGAGAGGGTTGAATGTGGTCTTGGATGTAGGAAATAACACGAATCCAAAGAAGGCCAGGATGAAGACCCCTCCGGCCCTGTGGCCAGTGTCAATGGGTAGGTTCGAGTAATTGTCGAATAGGAATGAGAACGGGAATCTGCCAGAGTTGGATTTGAGAATCCTTTCAATCTCGGTGGTCTTGAGCCGAAGGAACTTGGAGAGCAGCTTGGATGGGTCAAGGCCTAAAGGGGGACGGACTAATTGTCCTTTGAATTCGACTCCGATGACGGCTGTATATTCTTCCACTGTGGGTGTGACCTCCAATCCTTCGAAGTTGAATGTTAGCGTGGTGCGATCCCAGAATCGTGCTGCTGCTTGTATCAGTGCCGGTTGGTATTTGATTTTGATGAGGTCAACCAGATGCCCCAGCCTTTGCTTAACATACGCCTGGTTGGTCTTGTTGAGGCGTCCCCACCAGACTAGCAATTCTCTGCTTGGGACCGGCAGAATTTGGATATCACCTCTTCCCATCGAGTCTAGGATATGAAAATGTGATTAATTATCCATGGATTACTCGGACATTAGATTCGTTCGAATCATTATTTACCCGTGATGTGATGAGGGTTGAGTTCCCACATTTGGATAAAGGGAATGCCAAACTAGGGTTCCCATGCTAATCCCATCAATAAGCATAATGAATTGGACGAAAATAATGATGTTATGCAGATGATATGCTTATGCATGGCGTGGACCACTTCAGTCATACGTCGCACACACCATGAAATGAGAATTAGATCTTCGCACTTGTGTCGAACCAACCAAGCGTGAGTTCTAACAAAAATTTCAAACGGAAGCGACGTATGATTGAAACAGAAAAGTCCGAATGGTTGGGTGAAATTCCAATGTCGCATTCCGGTATTAAGACGCCTATGAACGACCCGGGAATTAAAGCGCAGGGGATAGGAGGGAGATCCACCGACGGATTCCCCTTACAGACTCAGAAGACTCAGAAAATCGAATAATTCTAAAACACCTCCGGAAAGCGACCCTAAGGAACCTAAAGAGATGCCCCAAGTCAGGTCGTCAGGCGATGTCAGGTGCCCCCCATTGTTCTGTCTAGGTCCAGGTCTCTTTCCTCATCGGATGAAACGGCTATGGGGTGGAAAGGTGACGAATGTCCTTCGGGAGACTCTTCTTCATCTGACGAGATCTGGATAACCTCCGGAGGGGGTGTCGGATTTGCTCGTATCCTGCTAAATATGTCCCTTAACTTCAGATAAATGTTCCACAACCTTTCCCTTTCGTACTCGAATTTATGTTCGTGTTCGAGTTGCTCGGCGGACTTGGTGTAGAAGCAGTCTGTTCCTCGGATAAGATTGCGTCCAGTAAGTGCCCTCCCTTGGATAAATCGGAAGGCGTGGAATCCGTTGAACGTCTCGGTGGCTTCATGACGGACGACGCGTCGCTCGTACTGAAATACCTCCGGGACCTTGGACAGATTTGGGGAGACCATCTCCACTTTATCTAAATTGTAGAATGGAATTAGACCCAACCATCGGACTCGATGAATGCAACATGTTGTGCAACAAATACGAGGCTGCAGGTAAATTAAACAATAATGGAAAGACCTTACCAAAAGAGGTATCCAATGATTTTTTGGTTTTAGGTATACCAACCATCCATATGCATGCGCATGAGACAAGTGAGGCTTGACTCTAGAAATTAAAAAGGGCTTAGGTATGGAACCTAAAGGCTTCCCCCTATCCGAGTCGATAAATTCGTCCATGAGCGCAATCCACAACAGATGGATAAAAGTCTCGACTTGGATAGAGAGTGGGATCGAATATGGTCAACCCCAGCGCGATCCACGCTAGAGCGTTGCATATCGATCCCTGATCTATGGCTACCTGAAAAGGTGATTTCGCGGCCTGGGTTTGGGCGCTTTGTGCAAAGTGTCGTGATCCTCAAATATGCAGTGAATCATGCACAACAATTTATATATCAATCAGCGCTTCAAATCATCCATATGACATACATTCCTACGCCTATCCTGCATAAGACAATGTTAATCACAGACTACACCCCTTATCACTCCAATTTGCAAAAGCATATAACACATATCGTGAGCGGACTTACCTCACCTTCAAGAGCGCCTACAGGGTTAGAAAAATCACTCAACATTTTAATTACGGCCTAAGTCCACTTGAGGTCCAGAACCAAGTGTTCTAGAACAACGTCCCCAGCGGAGTCGCCAGCTGTCGCGACCCGTCCGAAATCGGACGCGGCTAATGGATTACCGATCGCGGCCCCCACTCTGAAATGTGGATCGCGGGCCTTAGATCGGCGCGGGCCCTCCCAGGCCCATACCAAATCGCGACGGGAGTGTGTCTTTTGAGGGATTCGACGATAAAAGTCGATCGCTTTCGACCTTAGTGTGGTCATGGTGACATGTGCAACTTGTGCATGCATTTGGAGTCGCCACCGGTCTTTCTTGGAGGGTAGACCGGAAACCTTACTGACCGATTGGGAGAGATCGATCAGTTCTGCAGAACCAGAGATTTTGGGTTCGGGGACTTGGTTACGTCGGTGTCGTTACCAATGCCCTTTCAGTACCTAACGCGAGTGATTTTCCTAATTAAGATTTCATGCAGGCGCAATTTCAGGTGATATAGGTATGGTTCGGGTTTCATGCAGATTGGAAGACTATTCCTATCAATCACAATCAATATAATGAAAGCGCAGTCAATTACATAAATGAATCATGTCGATGCAGATCAATTTCAATCATTGGCCTCCTAGTATAGCCATAAGGGCTTAGGGAAGATGTGATTTAGGGCTAGGGGTAAAATGAGAAGATTCTGGGACAATTAGCCCGAAGGGCAAAATCATCATTTTTTGGAAGGTTTGGATACCTAATTACCCAAAATATTCCATGGCCAGTTGATTGTGGCCATTTCCCATTTTTGAGAATTTTTTGGAATTTCTTGATTTTTCTTCAATTTTTGGAAGACGATTCGCCCAAAGGGCGAAATCGTCATTTTTAAGGAGGTTCGGGGTTCAAAACGCCCGAGATGAGCCTTGGCCAGTTGATTGTGGCCATTTCCTATTTTTTGGGATTTTCCTGCATTTTTAGAATTTTTTTGGAAGATGGTTTGCCGGAAGGGCAAAAACCGTCATTTCTGAGAATATCGGGGGTCGAAGGACCCGAAACAAGTCATGGCCAGTTGAACGTGGCCATTTCCTATTTTCTGAAATTTTTTTAGAATTTTTCTGAATTTTTCGGATTTTTTATGATTTTCTATTTTTTATTGATTTTTTGAATTTTTTCATTATTTTTTATTATTTTCTGATTTTTTTTTTAATATTTAAAAATATTTTCCGGGCCGGGTCAGACCCGGCCCACGCCTCGCGGGCGCCCGGCCCGACCCTAGGGGTCGAAGCCGGCCTAAAACGACGCCGTTTTATATTTTTAAACATTTTTTTCTATTTTTTAACAATTTTTTTTAATTTTTTATCCATTTTATCTAATTATCCGAAAATTCTCCGGATCCGACGGCTCTCGTTGCGCCACGTGGCATCATCCTGTGCGTCCGATCTTCCACTAGATCGGACGCTTCGGAGGGAGCCACGTGGCTCGATCTTAACCGTCAGATTAAAAATCAATTTATTTTCGTTTTAAAAAAATCCACTAAAACGGACGCTCCGGATCGTGCCACGTGGCGACTCTCGGTGCGTCCGATCTTGGAATAGATCAGACGTCCCACGAAGTGCCACTTGGCACAACATCGACCGTCGGATTGAATTTAATTAATATTCCGAAAATAAATTTATTAATTCTGAAAATCATTTTAATATTTTCCAAAAAAACAGGATCGCGACACGTGTCGCGATCCGGACCGTCCACCCCCATTAAGCCCGGCCGTGGCCCCCGCCTGCTGACGTGGCCGCCTACGTGGCGCGCCACGTCAGCCTTTGACCGTTGACCCGCCGGCGAAGTCGCCGGAGAAGACGATGAATAGTACAAATTCCGGCGACTTCGCCGGAATCTCGCCGGAGAACCGCCAAACCGAGGCAAACCTCGGTGTTTTCTCACCCTTTTGACACCATTCGACTCTCTAAGACTTCAGCAACAAGATTCAGCTAAAAACAAAGCCATGACGACGTGGAAAACGGGCGAATCGAGCCTCCCCCCCACCGGCGCCGGCGAAGATTTTTTTAGAAATTTTTTTGCAACTAAACCCGATTTCTATCGATCACACAGCATCCAAACAAAGTCTAGGGACTTACCTGAGGCCGCATGCGGCTCGGCGGCCGCCGAAATCCCCTCGCCAAGCTCCCGGTTTGGACCGCGGCCGGCGAAGCTCGGACCGCCGCTCTCGGCGGTTTCCGATGCAAAACGAACGTCAACACGAGGTTAGGGTCGGTTCTAGTGAAGACTTGAGGCGAAACTAGCTACCCTAGACCCCCGAGACCACACGGCCGAGAGCCAAAAATCACCAAGCCGAATCGGGCATTTCGTCGAACACTTGACATGCGCTACCAAAATAGAGGTCGGAGAGGAAAACCGACCTGGTCGTGGCTTGTCGACGACGGCTAAGGAACCGGTGGTGGTCAGTAAGGTCTGCTGAAGGTCCTCGGTCGCTCCTCTCTCCGGGTTTTTGCTCGAAAAATCTCTCCCTCTCTCTCGGCCAAACTCGGTTTTAACCGAGAATCTCCCGGTTTCGCGTGGCCGACCGCCCGCCTCGGCACGTCCACCACCTCTGCCAACTGCCTCCCACGCTCGGCTGCCTTTTTTTCTTCAAAAAACGCGCCCCACGTTGCTCTGTGTTGCCCATGCTCGGTGCGCCGCACGGGTCTGCAACTGAGTTGCAGACTCGGTCGGACCGGGTCGGGTCGGGTCTGACCCGACCGGCCCGGTTCGACCAAATTGCTCAAATTGGACCCCAAATTGACCTATTTTCATGAAATTGATGGCATAATCGGACTCCTTGACATGTTTTCTATCAAATATGGGAATTTTCGTGAATCAATTGATTGAAATTTTATGAAAACCCCAAATTGTCCCTAGGATCCGAAAATGAATTTCGCCAAATTGAGGGGCCAAACGATCGAATTAATCAAAAATGATCCCACCAATGGATTCCTCATGATGAAAATATTAAAGAGGGAATGAAAATAAAATTTTTGAATATTGTTTTGTATTTTTCTGACCACAAATGGTATTTTTTCTGATTTTTTGGGTATTTTTATAATTAAATAAATTCCAAAAAATATTAAAAAATTCAAAAATTATTTTTTGTTCAAAATTGGTTCCTAAGGCTAGGCTAAGGCTTCCAAAGTTGATTTTGCAATTATTTGACCTTTTTTGCTATTTTTAATTAATTTTAAAAATTAAAACTATAATAAAAGATAGTCAAAAATCAGGTGTCAACAACGTCCTCTAAAGGACTTGTGCACACCTCAAAAGCAGGCGCACATCTCAAAAACTGAAGATGCAGAAAGATAAGGACAGGTGGCAGATTTGCAATGATCACCAATGTCAAAACTCTTCGTAATTTCTGGGCCAAAAACAAGCTTTTTTCGGTCCCCAATCCTACCAACATCACAACCCTGAAACAGTCTTCTCTGACTAAGACATTTGGATTAACATATAGCTTAGCTCGAAGAAGTACGAGCAAGACTATTTCTTTCTCATTTTGCAGGGTTCTTGACTTATAAACCCAGAACAGATGGTGAAAACTTTCGTTCAATGGCCTCGACTCCAAAGCGGGTCCCCCTTGAAAACCAATATCCAAGCCCAACATTACAGTCCCGTGGAAGACCTCCCGACCGATCAAAATGCATGCACTGCGAATGAGCCTAAAACCTAGGCACAGGTTAGTAGGGAATTGAGTGCATCCCCTATAAAAAACCACTATCGCAAAACAGGTGAGAAGACCTCCTTGTCGAGAAATATTCCAATTGATGCTTTGAACAAACCCTTTTTAGAATTTTCAAACTGTTGATCCAGATTTTCCGTGCAAGGGATTTGTGATCACATCTGCATGTTGCAAGAATGCTTTGGATAACCTCCAGCATCAAAATGCACATTTCATGATTAAAACTTAAGTAATACGGTTTTTGTCAAATGGACAGCCGTGGTCTTCCCAAAGATTACTAACGTTTTCTTGGTGAAGAAAAATCTTTCAGGCTCAAACTTATGCAGGATACCTGGAGAAGCCAACTCCCAGAATGTCCCCTTAACAGACTCAAGTGAAGCTTTGTCGAAATGAAATCTTTCATTGCTTCAAAAACTGAATTCCCGACAAATTTCGGGATCTCTAAAAAAGAGGGGAAGAAAAACCCTTTTAAAAGAAAAGTCCTATCAGACGTGGAGAACCCTCGTCCCAGGACCCATTTTCAAAATATCAAACAGTCTCATCGGACGTGGAGAACCCTCGTCATGAGACCCATTTTCAAAATATCAAACAGTCCTAGCATGACGTGGAGAACCCTCGTCCTAGGATCCCTTTTCGAAAATATCAAACAGTCCTAGCATGACGTGGAGAACCCTCGTCCTAGGACCCATTTTCAAAAGTCAGACAATCTCATCGGACGTGGAGAACCCTCGTCATGAGACCCCCTTTTAAAAGAAAAATTTAAGCAGTCTCATCGGACGTGGAGAACCCTCGTCATGAGACCCCTTTTCAAAGCAAACAACGGTAGATACCGCCTGAAGGGTCAAACCAAGGTAGAAACCGCCTGAAGGGTCAATCAAAGGTAGAAACCGCCTAAAGGGTCAACTCTCGGTAGATACCGCCTAAAGGGTCAAACCAAGGTAGATACCGCCTGAAGGGTCAACATGAAGGTAGAAACCGCCTAAAGGGTCAATCAAAGGTAGAAACCGCCTGAGGGGTCAACATGAAGGTAGAAACCGCCTAAAGGGTCAACGCACGGTAGATACCGCCTGAAGGGTCAAATATGGTAGAAACCGCCTGAAGGATCAACCTAATGGTCCGATCCACCATACGGATCAAAACCTTGACAAATTCCAAACACGGAAAGAGTCATTTCCCTAGGTAAACCTTACAGTAGGTGAACCATTTCTGGTTCGATCCACCATACGGATCAAAATCCTTGGCAAATCCCAAAGCGTGGGATGCGCCTTCCTAGGGTTCCTGCCAGTTAGGAATCCAATAATGGTATGACCTACCATACAGGTCAGAGCTTAATTTCCCTAGGATATTTTCAATGACGAGTCCTAGGTATCTTCTTGAAAATTATCGCAACCGGCAGCATCCGACAGGTGAGCTTCAGGTAAGCCTCTCTCACTCCGGCCCATGTTCAAATTGTTCGAGTAAACCGGGGATTAATTTGAGCTTTTATCAAGAGCCTTAAGGATCCGATGTCATAGTATTTCTTCTTTCATTTTCCCTATTGAGTCGGTTAGGAATCAGGTGCCATCTTGTCTTTGAAAGCAACCTCTGCGAGCTCACTCTCAAAGAGGGGCAGCTGTTGACACCTGATTTTTGACCATCTGTTATTGCGATTTTTATTTTTTTAAAATTAATTAAAAATATCAAAAAAAAGTCATAAAATCACAAAATCAACTTTGGAAGCCTTGGCCTAGCCTCGGGGACCAATTTTGAACAAAAAATATTTTTTGGTATTTTATAATATTTTTCGAATTTATTTAATTATAAAAATACCCAAAAAATCAAAAAAATACCATCCGTGGTCAGAAAAATACATGAAAAAGCATAAAAATAGCATTCGAGAGCACAAAAATATAAAAAAATAGTTAATACTTTTATTTTAATTGCCTTTCTCATTTTGATCTCACAAAAAGAGAGAATTTGAGTCCAATAACACGTGTTTCTTCATAACACATATAGTCGAGTTTGACCAAAAATGCCGATTGAATTTTTTTTAATTTACAATATTTGCATTTTCGGAACCTAGACATCTAATTTGATTGCCTTGCCATTGTTTCAACTGTCACTAGTATTATTAAAAATCTTCAATTAGCGGCATCCGAAGGGCGAAAATTGAGGAATCCGGAGTGGAAAAGGAGCTGGACACTACACTACTACTTCTGCTTTCTTCAACGAGCAGACAATGAGGAATTAAAGAAAGGGTCGGCAAGACCATCCATGGGAAAGGAGTCGACCATGAGAATTAAAAAAATGGGCAAAAGACAAAAGGGGAGGGAATCTGCATATGCCTCATAATGCTCTCCACCATCGTAAAGGGAAGTGGAGGTAATAAAAGAAGAGGAAAAACAATGAGGATAAAAGGGAGGGATGGAATTAAAAAGTAGAGGATGGCAGGAGCTTTCCATCATGGAATATACGGTCATTGAGGAGGAGATGAAAAAGAAAGAGGGGGAAGAAACGTATGCCTCTGTTCTGGCCGCCACCAAGCTCCCACCTCGGCACCACCGCACCATCTTTTCCTCCGCCAGCGCCGGCCACCAGTAGCTATGCGAAATGGTCCTTGCTGCCTGCGACGTCTAAACTGAATGTTAATTGGTCACCGAGCTTGGACGGGCCAACATCGGTCAGGCCGATTCGGAGCATGCTGGACCGCTGAGTATCAGCTTCCCTGAACTTCAAGAAACCGAACGGTATCAGCTTCGCCACCGGAGATCGCGAAAGTAGCTCCCTCCGACCGGCTGTGTGCTCCATGGCTCAATTCAGATCAATCCGAAGCTCCGCGAGGTGTAGGTAAGTCTTCTAGAATTCCTAGGAAGCTTCACGATAATTTATTTTAGCCATGTAACGTGCGGAATGACTAGGTCGGGACTCTCGCCGGAATTCGATCTCGGTCGAAATTGCAGGTATATCAATCATAATTCTGCTGTGTTAAGCTTCATGTATGTTGTAGAGGAGCTCATTACGAGAATTTTGGCGAAAATTTCAAGTCAATCGGACGTCGGATGACCAAGATATGGCCTTCTGACGAGGCGCCGACGAAAGGTTGCCGGCGCCGGTCGTCTTCTTCGGCGAAACCCTTCGCCGGTCAACGAGTCAACGCTGACATGGCGCGCCACGTAGGCAGCCACGTTACCGATGTGGATCCGTGTCGTTTAAAAATAAAACGCTAGATCAAACGGCCGTGGGTGAGCCACGTGTCGCGATCCGGTGATTTTCAAAATAAAAAATATTTTTAACATTAGAAAAATGATTTTCGGATATAAAAATTCAAAATAATCCGACGGCTATAAGAATGCCACGTGTCACATCTAGGATTGTCGGATGGTTTTATTTTCGGAAATTCGAAAAATCTTTAAAAAAATAATAAAAAAATCAGGAAAATCCTAAAAAAAAATGGATAATTAAGGAAAAATTCAAAAAAATTCTAAAAATATTCCAGAAATAGGAAATGACCACATTCAACTGGCCATGACCTATCCCGGGTCTTTCGACCCCCGATCTCCTCCAAAATGACGGTTTTGCCCTTCCGGCAAACCGTCTTCCAAAAAAATTCTAAAAAATTCAGGAAAATCCCCAAAAAATAGGAAATGGCCACAAACAACTGGCCAAGACTCATTCCGGGTGTTTTGAACCCCGACCCTTCTTAAAATGACGATTTCGCCCTTCGGGCGAATCGTCCTCCAAAAATTGAAGAAAAATCAAGAAATTCCAAAAAATTCTCAAAAATGGGAAATGGCCACAAACAACTGGCCATGGAATATTTTGGGTAATTCGGTATCCAAACCTTCCAAAATCGACGATTTTGCCCTTCGGGCTAATCGTTCCAAAATCTTCCCATTTTACCCCTAGTCCGAAATCACATCTTCCCTAAACCTTTATGGCTATATTAGGAAGCCATTAATTTGAATTGATGTGCATTGATGTGATTTATTTATGTACTTGATTGCGCTTTCATTTAAATTGATTGTGATTGATAGGAACAGTTTTCCAATCTGCATGAAACCCTGAATCAAGCCTACCTCACCTAAAATTGCACCTGCATGAACTCTTAACTAGGAAAATCACTCGCGTTAGGTACCGAAAGGGCGTTGGTAATGACACCGACGTAACCAAGTCACCGAACCCAAAATCTCTGGTTCCGTAGAACTGATCGACCTCTCCCAATCGGTCAGTAAGGTTTCCGGTCTACCCTCCAAGAAAGACCGGTGGCGACTCCAAATGCATGCACAAGTTGCACATGCCACCACGACCACACTGAAGGTCGAAAGCGATCGACTCTTATCGTCGAATCCCTCAAAAGACACTCCCGCCGCGATTTGGTATGGGCCTGGGAGGGCCCGCACCGATCTAAGGCCCGCGAACAACATTTTAGAGTGGGGGCCGCGATCGGCAATCCATTAGTCGCGTCCGCTTTCGGATGGGTCGCGACAGCTGGCGACTCCGCTGGGGACTTTAGAGAACTCGAGCCGATTAAAAAGTTGATTGATTTTTTCTAACATGTTTTATGCAGATGCTATTCAAGGTGAGGTACGTACTTTAACCCTTGAGGTGTTAAATATTTTTGCAGATTGGAGAAATAAGGGGTGGAGTACTTGTTAACTCTGTTTTATGCAGGTTGGGCGTAGGAATGAATGATTGTGTGTATGTTTTATATTGAAGCGGTGATTGTTAAATAAGATGCATGTTTATCGCTTTAGCACGACACCGAAAATACACACAACCGCGCCTAAAACCCCGGGCGCCGCCTATAGGAAAACAATAGAAGGGATTGAAAATGAAATCTCTGTGAGGAAAAACACGGGGTAATCCTCTTTTCAATTCTGCTCACTTCGAACTATGGATCGAGTCCCAATGCAACGATAGCTGTGCAATGGAATCTGCTCTTTCTTGAACTCGAGGTGGGAACCTTGACCTTAGGTGCCAAATCCTTTGATTTTTAGAAGTTTTATCCTCACTTGTCTCATGTGCATGTCTTTAGATGGCTGATATATCTAAAACCACCTAAAAAAAAATCGGTGATCCTGGAGTCACATCTCGAAGACTGGAACTGGGGCATCTCCAAGTGTTCGGACCACATTCCTTTGATTGGTTTGGCATTTTTAGTTCTCTTGTATAAGACTAATTTTGCTGAGGCCCTCTCTATCTCGTCCCTTAGATTGATTGTATTAGGGATCTATTTGTATTGTATACATCTCGATAAGGCTCATTTCTATCGAAAATAGGGGCAAATTCCCCAAACCCGTAGAGCATAGTGGAATTCGTCTCTTCAGTGTAAAATACATTTGGCCGCGGAGCCACTCGTTTGGTAAAAGGACGTATCGTTCCTAATTGATTTTCAATCAGATCTAGGGATAAATTTTTCTCCATTTTCTTTTATATCAGGTGATAAAAGAGACAATGCACCCAAAAGCTCATGCATTCAAATGACAAACCAGACGTCGCCCAGCTAGGGCAAATGGACCGTAGGCGTTGCAAATACCTTCAAGCACGGATAGAGGAATTTGATAGATGTTGTTCATATCAATACGCAACATCATAACGGAATGCAAATCAAGAGTAAAGTCGTATCGTCCCAATTTATCTTGGATTTGGGAATATGAGTTAACACTTGTTATTTATCCTTGATAGGGACTCGCCATCAAGGAGGACAGATTTTCACAACCTGTGTACACTCGCAGGGGCACACGACCAAGGGTAAGATGTATCGTTCTAATTTTTTGAAAAATTCGTGAACGTACAATAACATGTTTCTTCCGCATTTTCAGGGATCTCCAGCCGCGGGGGACAGGTAAGTATCCCTTTCCCCAATCCATTGAAGATGTTGAATAAAAAAAAACTGAGAAGAAAAGAAAAGCTTTCAGAATCTAATGTTTGGAAAAGACATAGAATTCTAACTTCATTGGCATTCATGTTGTGAAATAGGAGGTTGTCTGAACATGAATAAGAACATGCATGGTGCATCATAAAATCCCCTTGACGGGTAAAATTTTTGGAGAAAACGAAAAAGATTTTTTCAATCAAAAGTTGTTCAAAACTTTCAAAAGGACGTTTTCTCGAAAGACGAGAGGCAAAGCCTATTCCGAACACGTCCTATACACACTTAAGAGAGAAGTGGAGCGGATAAGACAGCAAAATCTGGACCTACGGAAGTAGGGACCATTCGCAGCGATTACATGGGTTGGGACGACGGAGGTATTCGTTTCATATCCCCCAAACACTACAGGTGACCGTCGATAACCCCTTTGAACGGCGGTTTTCATTCTTAACCCTGTCAAGAACCACCCTACATTGGGGCAAAATGGAGGTGAGTCCAGCAGCATCAGGAGAAAATGGTTAGAAATTTTCTTGCTCGGACTAACATCAATCTTTGTGTATTGTTTATATGGTAATCCAAGTGCCATAGGATGACGAGAAGCGTTCATTTCTCTATCCCACACATGTTTATCATTTACACAGCCAAGTTGAGCCTGCAAATTCATTTCATAAACCCGTTGGTGATCATTGCAAATTCCAAGACAAAGGCAGATCACTTCAGAAACGAGGGAGTTCAAGACCTAGGGTTTACGAAAAAGCTACTAAGTAGATACTCAAGCGTGCTAAGAGCCAAGTCATATATCTAGCACAATTGCCAAGCATCCCACTTGCGACAAGGGATTAAAGAAATCCCCAGCATCAAGAAAAAGCAAAGTGCCTGGTAAAAGCGAGGCCGATGCTCGGGTGAACAATTTGATCGATCCCTAATGAAACCTGGTAGGGAAAGAAGAGAGAAAAACCCCTAAAGGAGTCAGATCAAGAAGACTACTCCCCAAGTGATGTTAGCCGCGGATCAAAAACATAGACAGAGTTGCCAATCTCTTAATACAGCAAGAGACGTCCTCTAAAGGACTTGTGCACACCTCAAAAGCAGGCGCACATCTCAAAAACTGAAGATGCAGAAAGATAAGGACAGGTGGCAGATTTGCAATGATCACCAATGTCAAAACTCTTCGTAATTTCTGGGCCAAAAACAAGCTTTTTTCGGTCCCCAATCCTACCAACATCACAACCCTGAAACAGTCTTCTCTGACTAAGACATTTGGATTAACATATAGCTTAGCTCGAAGAAGTACGAGCAAGACTATTTCTTTCTCATTTTGCAGGGTTCTTGACTTATAAACCCAGAACAGATGGTGAAAACTTTCGTTCAATGGCCTCGACTCCAAAGCGGGTCCCCCTTGAAAACCAATATCCAAGCCCAACATTACAGTCCCGTGGAAGACCTCCCGACCGATCAAAATGCATGCACTGCGAATGAGCCTAAAACCTAGGCACAGGTTAGTAGGGAATTGAGTGCATCCCCTATAAAAAACCACTATCGCAAAACAGGTGAGAAGACCTCCTTGTCGAGAAATATTCCAATTGATGCTTTGAACAAACCCTTTTTAGAATTTTCAAACTGTTGATCCAGATTTTCCGTGCAAGGGATTTGTGATCACATCTGCATGTTGCAAGAATGCTTTGGATAACCTCCAGCATCAAAATGCACATTTCATGATTAAAACTTAAGTAATACGGTTTTTGTCAAATGGACAGCCGTGGTCTTCCCAAAGATTACTAACGTTTTCTTGGTGAAGAAAAATCTTTCAGGCTCAAACTTATGCAGGATACCTGGAGAAGCCAACTCCCAGAATGTCCCCTTAACAGACTCAAGTGAAGCTTTGTCGAAATGAAATCTTTCATTGCTTCAAAAACTGAATTCCCGACAAATTTCGGGATCTCTAAAAAAGAGGGGAAGAAAAACCCTTTTAAAAGAAAAGTCCTATCAGACGTGGAGAACCCTCGTCCCAGGACCCATTTTCAAAATATCAAACAGTCTCATCGGACGTGGAGAACCCTCGTCATGAGACCCATTTTCAAAATATCAAACAGTCCTAGCATGACGTGGAGAACCCTCGTCCTAGGATCCCTTTTCGAAAATATCAAACAGTCCTAGCATGACGTGGAGAACCCTCGTCCTAGGACCCATTTTCAAAAGTCAGACAATCTCATCGGACGTGGAGAACCCTCGTCATGAGACCCCCTTTTAAAAGAAAAATTTAAGCAGTCTCATCGGACGTGGAGAACCCTCGTCATGAGACCCCTTTTCAAAGCAAACAACGGTAGATACCGCCTGAAGGGTCAAACCAAGGTAGAAACCGCCTGAAGGGTCAATCAAAGGTAGAAACCGCCTAAAGGGTCAACTCTCGGTAGATACCTCCTGAAGGGTCAAACCAAGGTAGATACCGCCTGAAGGGTCAACATGAAGGTAGAAACCGCCTAAAGGGTCAATCAAAGGTAGAAACCGCCTGAAGGGTCAACATGAAGGTAGAAACCGCCTAAAGGGTCAACGCACGGTAGATACCGCCTGAAGGATCAACATAATGGTCCGATCCACCATACGGATCAAAACCTTGACAAATTCCAAACACGGAAAGAGTCATTTCCCAAGGTAAACCTTACAGTAGGTGAACCATTTCTGGTCCGATCCACCATACGGATCAAAATCCTTGGCAAATCCCAAAGCGTGGGATGCGCCTTCCTAGGGTTCCTGCCAGTTAGGAATCCAATAATGGTATGACCTACCATACAGGTCAGAGCTTAATTTCCCTAGGATATTTTCAATGACGAGTCCTGGGTATCTTCTTGAAAATTATCGCAACCGGCAGCATCCGACAGGTGAGCTTCAGGTAAGCCTCTCTCACTCCGGCCCATGTTCAAATTGTTCGAGTAAACCGGGGATTAATTTGAGCTTTTATCAAGAGCCTTAAGGATCCGATGTCATAGCATTTCTTCTTTCATTTTCCCTGTTGAGTCGGTTAGGAATCAGGTGCCATCTTGTCTTTGAAAGCAACCTCTGCGAGCTCACTCTCAAAGAGGGGCAGCTGTTGACACCTGATTTTTGACCATCTGTTATTGCGATTTTTATTTTTTTAAAATTAATTAAAAATATCAAAAAAGGTCATAAAATCACAAAATCAACTTTGGAAGCCTTGGCCTAGCCTCGGGGACCAATTTTGAACAAAAAATATTTTTTGGTATTTTATAATATTTTTCGAATTTATTTAATTACAAAAATACCCAAAAAATCAGAAAAATACCATCCGTGGTCATAAAAATACATGAAAAAGCGTAAAAATAGCATTCGAGATCACAAAAATATAAAAAAATAGTTAATACTTTTATTTTAATTGCCTTTCTCATTTTGATCTCACAAAAAGAGAGAATTCGAGTCCAATCACACGTGTTTCTTCATAACACATATAGTCGAGTTTGACCAAAAATACCGATTGAATTTTTTTTAATTTACAATATTTGCATTTTCGGAACCTAGACATCTAATTTGATTGCCTTGCCATTGTTTCAACTGTCACTAGTATTATTAAAAATCTTCAATTAGCGGCATCCGAAGGGCGAAAATTGAGGAATCCGGAGTGGAAAAGGAGCTGGACACTACACTACTACTTCTGCTTTCTTCAACGAGCAGACAATGAGGAATTAAAGAAAGGGTCGGCAAGACCATCCATGGGAAAGGAGTCGACCATGAGAATTAAAAAAATGGGCAAAAGACAAAAGGGGAGGGAATCTGCATATGCCTCATAATGCTCTCCACCATCGTAAAGGGAAGTGGACGTAATAAAAGAAGAGGAAAAACAATGAGGATAAAAGGGAGGGATGGAATTAAAAAGTAGAGGATGGCAGGAGCTTTCCATCATGGAATATACGGTCATTGAGGAGGAGATGAAAAAGAAAGAGGGGGAAGAAACGTATGCCTCTGTTCTGGCCGCCACCAAGCTCCCACCTCGGCACCATGCACCATCTTTTCCTCCGCCAGCGCCGGCCACCAGTAGCTATGTGTCGCGACCCGTCCGAAAAGAGGACGCGGCTAATGGATTACCGATCGCGGGTCTTGGATCGGCGCGAGCCCTCCCAGGCCCATACCAAATCGCGGCGAGAGTATTTTTCAAAGGATTCGACGATAAGAGTCGATCGCTTTCGACCTTCAGTGTGGTCGTGGTGGCATGTGCAAATTGTGCATGCATTTGGAGTCGCCACCGGTCTTTCTTGGAGGGTAGATCGGAAACCTTATTGACCGATTGGGAGAGATCGATCAATTCTGCGGAACCAGAGATTTTGGGTTCGGGGACTTGGTTACGTCGGTGTCATTACCAACGCCCTTTCGGTACCCTTTCCATGAAAATGTCCGATTTTGGCAAATTTGATGAATTTTCAAAGATGCAATTTTCTGGATTTTGCAATATATATTTTTTTGTTTCTTCTTTTAGGAATGTTTAGGATTTTCTTTTTATAAAATGCAATGCAATCTAATTATATGACATGAAATGCAATGACATAAATTAAACATACTGCAAATAAGACATAATACAAAATGGACCATAATCCGGGCCGTAAGCCTATTGAGCTTTACTGGAATTGCAGGAGTGACATTTTGAGGACGACGGTTCGCCGAGGCTCATTTGATTCGTGGTAGCTCGGGATAACCTTAAACCGAAGATGCATGAACTCCGAGGATAGCTCGCGGATCACGGATTGGGTATCGGAAAGCAATCCTTCAATGAAAATGCCGAATTGCTTTATCACACCTAGACAAATAGAGGAAAACAAGTCAGTGCTTCATGCTTTCTAACTGAACACCTGTTCATTGGACGATTGACTCCTCCCGCTAATTTATTCCATTTATTGTCATGTGTCCATGTGGACATTATGTGTCTCTCGTGCATTATTTTGCACAGAAAGAAAAAGCAAAGTCACAACTACACAGGAAAATGGAGAACTCCCTTTAGGGTCGCTATAATTCTTGAGGGATTGTCGCCTTTCGTGGAGAAACTGCAACGCCTTTGTCTTCACTTGGTTATTTCATCACCACCACCACTCTACTTCCTTTCTGCTCGTAGGCTAATGGCCGCGGTTGAATTGAATTGGACTCCAAAATCTGCCGTGTTTTACAATAAGTTGGCCTCCATGTATGGTTAGCTTCTCTCCCGTGATTCTTCCTTCGGTTAATGGACAACCAATAAAATAACAAAAATAACAATCAAGGAAGAGAAACGCAAAATTGAGGCTTGAATCCCCAGTTGCTCATGAAATCATGATGGCCACGATTTGGAGGCATGGACTTCGTCCGAGAAAAAGCTGTGCCGTGAGTGTTTTTTTTTTTCTTGTCGTGAAGCTCCTCTTAAATAGCCACCGAGGATTCTTCATCTATGGATAGTCCGCGAATTTCTGGTTGCCTCCCCAAAACCAATGGTCGATGGAATGATGGCTATTCCATTTTGCCAATCTCTTTCGGAAAGCTCTACGTCCTGCTAGCAAGAACCTCCCCTTTTCCGCCGAAAGGAGACACCTTTTGTCTCTTCATTCTCTTCCTTCCATTTTTTATTCCTTCTTTCTTTTCCTTTTTTTTTTTGGATGAAGACCCCATCTCCCTTCTTGTCGTGAAGCACATGAAGAAAACGGCTAATAGAGAGACCCCTCCAAAAAAGAGAGGCCATCTCCTTTTTTATTATTTTCTTTCTTTGCCTTATGATGGTGTACGCATTAGTCATCCACCTTTCTTGCATGTGCTTATTTCTTTTGTCTGCCACTTCTCCATTTGGTATCATCTTTTAGTCTTCTCAATGTCCTTCACTTGTTTTCTTTTTTAATTTCACTTGAAATGGCCGACCCCCTCATCTAAGCAAGGACAAGAATGCTCCATTTATATCCCATTGGGTGCCTGCCATTTCCTCTCTTCAAGATGATGTCCATTATTTTATGGAGGAAGTGTCCAAATGGCCCATCATGTACGATTCCCTAAAGCACGATTAGGAGCAAACTTCCGAAGTGCACTATTGACTCATCATCCTCATTTTTTTAATCCCATAATGATCGATTTTTTTTCTCGATTCGGGTTTATGTTTGTGAAGGAACATAGTGACCCAAACCGTATTTTTCAAGATTTA
This sequence comes from Rhodomyrtus psidioides, assembly GCA_021437785.1. Taxonomy (NCBI): domain Eukaryota; kingdom Viridiplantae; phylum Streptophyta; class Magnoliopsida; order Myrtales; family Myrtaceae; genus Rhodomyrtus; species Rhodomyrtus psidioides. Next base: position 3,321,945 of record JAILYB010000044.1, on the reverse strand, counting down.
AAGTGACAAGCTTGAAGAGGAAATTAAAACAAAATTATTGAATATTTTTGTGTATTTTTCTGACCACGAATGGTATTTTTCTGATTTTTTTTGGGTATTTTTAATAATTAAATAAATTCGAAAAATTATTAAAAATTACGAAAAATATTTTTTGTTCAAAATTGGTTCTTGAGGCTAAGCCAAGGCTTCCAAAGTTGATTTTGTGATTTTATGACCTTTTTTGATATTTTTAATTAATTTTAAATGATAAAAATCACAATAATAAATGGTCAAAAATCAGGTGTCAACAGCTGCCCCTCTTTGAGAGGAATCTCGTTAGAGGTTTCTCTCAAAGATAAGGTGGCACCTGATTCCTAACCGACTCAACTGGGAAAATGAGAGAGGAAATGCTCAAGGCCCTTTGATGAAAGCTTACCTGAAGCTCCCTATCGGATGCTGCCGGTTGTGACGACTTTCAAGAAGATACCTAGGACTCGTCATTGAGAATATCCTAGGGAGATTAAGCTCTGACCTGTATGGTAGGTCATACCATAATGTGATTCCTAACTGATAGGAACCTAAGGAAGGTGCATCCCACGCTTGAGGATTCGCCAGATATTTTAATCCGTATGGTGGATCGGACCTTTGTGTTGATTCTTAAGGCGGTATCTACCTCGTGTTGACCCTTATGGCGGTTTCTACCTTGAATTGACCCTTTAGGCGGTTTCTACCTTTGATTTGACCCTTTAGGCGGTTTCTACCATTGTGTTGACCCTTCAGGCGGTTTCTACCATTTGTTGACCCTTCAGGCGGTATCTACCTTGAGCTGACCCTTCAGGCGGTATCTACCTTGTGTTTTGCTTTGAAAAGGGGTCTCATGACGAGGGTTCTCCACGTCCAATGAGACTGCCTGATTTTTGAAAAGGGGTCTCATGACGAGGGTTCTCCACGTTCGATGAGACTGCCTAAATTTTAAAAAAGGGGTCTCAGGACGAGGGTTCTCCACGTCCGATGAGACTGCCTGATTTTTGAAAAGGGGTCCCGAGACGAGGGTTCTCCACGTCTGATAGGGCCGCTTGATTTTGCTTAAAAGGGGTCCTAGGACGAGGGTTCTCCACGTCTGATAGGACCTTTTCTTTTAAAAGGTTTTTTTTTTATTTAGAGATCCTGAAGTTTATCGGGAATTCAGTTTTTGAAGCAGTGAAAGATTTTATGTTGGCAAAGCTTCACTTGAGTCTGTTGAGGCGACATTCTGGGAGCTGGGTTCTCCAGGTATCCTGCAGAAGTTTGAGCCTGAAAGATTTTTCTTCACCAAGAAAACGTTAGTAATCTTTGGGAAGACCACGGCTGTCCATTTGACAAAAACCGTATGACTTAAATAAATTTTTGAAATATTTTTGACCACAAATGGTATTTTTTTGTATTTTTCTGACCACAAATGACTTAAAGAGGGAATGAAAATAAAATTTTTGAATATTTTTTTGTATTTTTCTGACCACAAATGGTATTTTTTTCTGATTTTTTGGGTATTTTTATAATTAAATAAATTCCAAAAAATATTAAAAAATTCAAAAAATATTTTTTGTTCAAAATTGGTTCCTAAGGCTAGGCTAAGGCTTCCAAAGTTGATTTTGCAATTTTTTGACCTTTTTTGCTATTTTTAATTAATTTTAAAAATTAAAACTATAATAAAAGATAGTCAAAAATCAGGTGTCAACAGCTGCCCCTCTTTGAGAGTGAGCTCGTCAGAGGTTGCTTTCAAAGACAAAATGACACCTGAATCTTAACCGACTCGACTGGGGAAAAGAAATGCTATGACATCGAACCCTTAAGTCCTTTGATGAATGCTCAAATTAATCACCGGTTTACTCTTGCAATTCGAACGTGGGCCTGAGGGAGAGCGGCTTACCTGAAGTTTGCCCATTGGGTCCTGCGCATGCGGAGTCTGAGGTTTTATCACTGCGCTCTCAGGATGCCGGAAAAATGAGGGGCTTGTTCCCTTTTCTTTTTGTTCTTTTTTTTTTTTTTTTTTTTGATATAGGCCCTCGTAGCTTCTGACACACTATCCCAGGCTTTATTCCTCGAAAACCTTTCCCGGCTACTGACAGGAAACACTCACAGAAAGATTTATCGAGCACCCCGAGCTTTGGGGATCCCATGACGCTGACTAGCGGTGACAGAGGGGATATTTTTGGCTTGAAACGGGATCCCATGGCGCTGACTAGCGGGGCCAGAGGGGATTTCTCAGTCGGAGGTTTGCTACGTCCGGCGAGACAGTTTGATCTTTTGAAAAGGTTCCCAGGACAGGGGTTCTCCAAGTCCAATGGGATTTCCTGATTTTTTGAAAGGGTTCCCAAAACGGAGGTTTTCCACGTCCGATGAGATTACCTGTTTTTCTGAGAAGGAGTCCCGAGTCGGAGGTTTTCCACGTCCGCTGGGATGGTTTGATCTTTTGAAAAGGTTCCCGGGACAAGGGTTCTCCAAGTCCAAGGGGATTTTCTGATTTTTGAAAAGGGGTCTCATGACGAGGGTTCTCCACGTCCGATGAGATTACCTGTTTTTCTGAGAAGGGGTCTCATGACGAGGTTTTTCCACGCCTGATGAGATTACCTGTTTTTCTGAGAAGGAGTCCCGAGTCGGAGGTTTTCCACGTCCGCTGGGATGGTTTGATCTTTTGAAAAGGTTCCCGGGACAAGGGTTCTCCAAGTCCAAGGGGATTTTCTGATTTTTGAAAAGGGGTCTCATGACGAGGGTTCTCCACGTCCGATGAGATTACCTGTTTTTCTGAGAAGGGGTCTCATGACGAGGTTTTTCCACGCCTGATGAGATTACATGTTTTTCTGGTAGGGGTCTCATGACGAGGTTTCTCCACGTCCGATGAGATTACCTATTTTTCTGAGAATGGGTCTCATGACGAGGTTTCTCCACGCCTGATGAGATTACCTGTTTTTCTGGTAGGGGTCTCATGACGAGGTTTCTCCACGCCTGATGAGATTACCTGAATTTTGAAAAGGGGTCCCATGACGAGGTTTCTCCACGTCCGATGAGATTACCTGTTTTTCTGGGAAGGGGTCTCATGACGAGGTTTCTCCATGCCTGATGAGATTACCTGAATTTTGAAAAGGGGTCCCATGACGAGGTTTCTCCACGCCTGATGAGATTACCTGTTTTTCTGAGAAGGGGTCTCATGACGAGGTTTCTCCACGTCTGATGAGATTACCTGTATTTTGAAAAGGGGTCCTAGGACGAGGGTTCTCCTCGTCATGCTAGGACTGTTTGATATTTTGAAAAGGGGTCTCATGACGAGGTTTCTCCACGTCCGATGAGACTGCCTGATTTTGAAGATGGGTCTCATGACGAGGCTTCTCCACGTCTGATGAGACTGCCTGATTTTGAAGAGGGGTCTCATGACGAGGTTTCTCCACGTCTGATGAGACTGCCTGACTTTTGAAAAGGGGTCTCATGACGAGGTTTCTCCACGTCTGATGAGACTGCCCGGTTCTTCAAATGGTTCCCAAGTCGGAGGTTTTCTACGTCCGGTGGGATTTCCTGATTTTTGAAAAGGAGTCCCGAGTCGGAGGTTTTCTACATCCGCTGGGATGGTTTGTTTCTTAAAAAGAGTTCCCAGCACGGAGGTTTTCTACGTCCGATGGGATTACTCGGTTCTTCAAAAAGTTCCCAAGTCGGAGGTTTTCTACGTCCGGTGGGATTGTTTGGTCTTCTGAAAGAGGAGTTCTTCTTTCCTTGACGATGGCTGGCCACTTGACGAAGCCGTATGATTCAAGTTTTAGTCATGCAGTGTGCATTTTGATGCTGGAGGTTTTCCAAAGAATTCTTGCAACATGCAGATGTGATCACAAATCCCATGCAAGGAAAATCTGGATCAAATAATTTGAAGATTCCAAAAAGAGTTTGCTCAAAACATCAATTGGAATATTTCTCGCCGAAGAGGTCTTCCCATCTGTCTTGCGATAGTGGTCTTTTATAGGGGATGCACTCAATTCCCTACTGACCTGTGCCTAGGTTTTAGGCTCATTCGCAGCGCATACATTTTGATCGGTCGGGAGGTCTTCCACGGGACCGTAATGCTGGGCTTGGATATTGGTTTTCAAGAGGGACCCGCTTTGGGGTCGAAGCCATTGAATGAAAGTCTTCACCATCTGCTCCGGGTTTACAAGTCAAGAACCCTGCAAAATGAGAAAGAAATAGTCTTGCTCGTACCTCTTCGAGCTAAGCTATATGTTAACCCAAGTGTCTTAGTCAGAGAAGACTGTTTCAAGGTCGTAACTTTGGTAGGATTGGGGACCGAAAAAGGCTTATTTTTGGCCTAGAATTTGTGAAGGGATTGACATTGGTGATCATTGCAAATTTGCCACCTGTCTTTTCCATTTTGCATCTTCAATTTTGAGGTGCACGATCGCTTTTGAGGTGTGCACAAATTCTTGTGAAAGCGCCTCTGGCTGCATTAAGAGGTTAACAACTCTATCTGCGTCTCTGCTCCGCGCTTGATACCGTTTGAGGAGTGGTTTTTGGAATCTGACTCCTTCTGAATTTTTCTTCTCCCCTTTTCAAACAGGTTTCACTGGGGGATTGATACAAATTGTTCACCCAAGCATCGGCCTTGCTTTTACCAGGCACTTTGCTTTTTCTTGATGCTGGGGGTTTTTCTCATCATCTTTTCCTTTTCATTTTTCTTTTGAAATCCCGCTTTTCTCATCTTCGGGAGATCTTGTTAGACATGTGGCCAAGGGTCTAACAAGCTTCAGCATTAACTTAGGGATTTCTTCGCAGACCCTAAGTTTGAACTCTTCCGTTTTTGAACTGGCGCTACCTCTGTCTTGGAACTTGCAATGACCACCAACGGGTTTATGAAATGAATTTGCAGGCTCAACTTGGTTATGCAAAGGATATGGTGTGTGGGATAGAGAAATGAATGCTTCTCGTCATCCTATGGCACTTGGATTACCATATAAACAACACACAAAGATTGATGTTAGTCCGAGCGAGAAAATTTCTAACCATTTTCTCCTGATGCTGCTGGACTTACTTTCGTTCTTGCCCCGATGTGGGGGTGGTTCTTGACAGGATTGAGAATGAAAACCGCCGTTCAAAGGGGTTGTCAATGGTCACCTGTAGTGTTTGGGGATACGAAACGAATGCCTCCGTCGTCCCAATCCATGTAATTGCTGCGAACAATCCTTACTTCCGTAGGTCCAGATTTTGCTATCTGATTCGCTCCACTTCTCTCTCAAGTGTGTATAGGACGTGTTTGGATTAGGTTTTGCCTCTCGTCTTTTGAGAAAACGTCCTTTTGAAAGTTTTGAACAACTTTTGATTGGAAAAAATCTCTTTCATCTTCTCCAAAAATTTTACCCGTCAAGGGGATTTTATGCTGCACCATGCATGTTCTAATCATGTTTAGACAACCTCCTGTTTTCAAAACATGATTATTAATGGAGTTAGAACTCTATGTCTTTTCTAGACATTAGATTCTGAAAACTTTTCTTTTTCTCTTTTTTCTCTTTTTTGTTTTGGGTTGGGGAAAGGGGTACTTACCTGTCCACCGTGGCTGGAGGTCCCTGAAAATGTAGAAGAAACATGTCATTGTATGTTCACGGATTTTTCAAGAATCGGAACGATACATCCTACCCTTGGTCATGTGCTCCGACCAGTATGCAAGGGTTGTAAAAATCCTGCTTCGCCTTGTTGGCGAACCCCTGTCAAGGACGAGAGTTAGGTGTCAGTTTGTATTCCAAAATTCAAGATAGATTGGAACGATACCGCCTTGTTCTGTTTTGTGTTTCCGTTTGAACACAAACGTGCGGCTTGCAGAAGTTGGCCATCTATCTTGTGGCCATGATTCCTCCCTCTGGTTGGCAATGAATCCTTGTCGAGGATTTGCACTGGAGGAGATCCATTCATGCTCCTGGACGCATTGTACGTCTTTTCCAGGGCTTCTTTTCCTAGCAACCTGCCTCCTGCAACTGATATTTCATCTCGCCCCCTACGTCGGCGAGCTGTTTTCTTTCATGACTTTTGGCGTTAACGACCTCCTCGCTGACTTGTTTATGGATAGTACCTCTTGACTGCATCGGCGTTTACAGGGTGTCCTAGCTCTTCTCCATCCATGTTAATAAGAATTAAGGCCCCTCCAGGTAGAACCTTTCTAACCACATATGGTCCTTCGTAATTCGGGGTAAACTTGCCCCCTGGGTGCGACACGTTCGGGAGGATCTTCTTGACAACGAGCTCGTCAGCTTCGAACATTCGCGGTCGAACTTTGCGATTGAACGCTCTAGCGACTCTTTTCTGGTATGTTTGGCCATGGCAAATTGCCTGCAGACGCTTCTCGTCTATCAAGTTCAGCTGCTCGTGTCTTTGCTGTACCCATTCCGCCTCACTGAGCTTGACGTGGGACAAAATTCTTAATGATGGGATTTCTGTTTCAATTGGCAGGACCGCTTCCATACCGTATACTAGGGAGTAGGGCGTTGCCCCTGTAGAAGTTCGGATCGAAGTTCGGTACGCCATCAGCGCGTAGGGTAGTCTTTCATGCCAATCACGGTAATTCTCTGCCGTTTTAGCCAATATCTTCTTGATGTTCTTGTTCGCCGCCTCTACCGCTCCATTCATTTGGGTTCGGTAAGGCGATGAATTGAGATGACGGATACTGAAACTGTTCAGAAGGTTATCCACCGTTTCGTTGTTCAGGTTCGAACCATTATCGGTCACGATGGCTTGAGGGGTCCCGTATCTTGAGATGATGTCCCGCCTGATGAATTTAGCCACGTTCTTCGCCGTCACATTGGCATATGACGCAGCCTCAATCCATTTGGTGAAGTAGTCTATTGCCACCAGTATGAATCTGTGTCCATTCGAGGCCTTAGGGTTGATTGGCCCTATCATGTCTATGCCCCACATTGAGAAAGGCCAGGCCTCGGACATTTGATGAAGCTCGCTCGGGGGCGCATTGATCCTGTCTCCATACACTTGGCACTGATGGCACGATCTCACGTGCTGATTACAATCTGACTCCAGTGTCATCCAGAAATAACCTAGTCGCATGATTTTCTTGGCGAGAAGATGGCCGTTCATGTGCGGGCCACATTCCCCCTCGTGTATTTCGATCATAAGCGATCTAGCTTCATTCGCGTCTACGCACCTGAGGAGGACTGAGTCATAAGACCTCTTGTAGAGAGTTGGACCACTGAGGAAAAACTTGCCCGCCATCTTTGCAATGTATTTCTTGTCTCCTGCCTGAGCATCCGGAGGGAATTCCCCTTTGGCCAGGTAGTTCTTTATGTCATGATACCACGGTAGGTCCTCGAACCCCTCCTCAATTACCATGCAATGTGCAGGTTCTCGGGTAATGCCTATGCGCAACGGTTCAATGTCTATGCCGTTCGCTACTTGAAGCATAGAGGCCAAAGTAGCCAACGCATCTGCGAAGTGATTTTGCGTCCTCGGCAGATACTCGAAATCAATTACTTCGAATTCTTTGATCGTCTCCTCCAGGAATTTATGGTACGGGATGAGCTTGAAGTCCCTAGTTTTCCATTCTCCTTGGGTCTGGAGGATGATTAGCATTGAATCTCCATAGACTTGTAACTTCCGCGCTTTCAAGTTAGCGGCGAGCTGCAAACCAAGGATGCATGCTTCATACTCAGCCACGTTATTGGTGCATGGAAATGTCAGCTTTGCGGCCACGGGGTAGTGTTGGCCATCTGGAGATATGAGGACGGCTCCGGTACCTGCCCCAGCTAAATTGACCGCGCCGTCAAAATACATGGTCCATTTGTCGTCCGAGAGTGTCAGAACGTGGCCTTCCGCCTTATTCTCCTCCTCCTCAAGGGCATCGTGGCCTTGGGAATTCTCGGCTAGCATGTCAGCAATGGCTCGCCCTTTTAATGACTTCTGGTTTGAGCTCCTGACATCAAACTCAGAAAGGAGCACCTGCCACTTGGCCAGCTTCCCTATCAATGACGGCTTTTCTAACAAGTATTTGATTGGGTCGCTCTCTGTGACTAACTGGACGGTGTGGTGAAGGGTATACTGCCTTAGCCTGCGGAGTACCCAGATTAGCGCGACGCACGTCTTCTCTACCTCCTGGTACCTTGCCTCTGATGCGGTGAACTTCTTGCTTAGGTAATACACAGCTCGCTCTTTGCTATCTTTTGGGTTTGTTTGAGCGAGTAAGGCCCCTAGGGACTCATCGTGGATGGTGAGGTAAAGGGTTAGGGGGATCCCTGGGACCGGAGGCACCAGTATTGGCGGACTGACCAGATGTCCCTTGATCTCCTCGAAAGCCTGCTGGCACTCGTGATCCCACTTGATTTTGGCATTCTTCTTCAAAAGTTTGAAGAGTGGCTTAGCTGACTCTGAAAGGTGAGATATGAAGCGGGCGATGTAGTTTAATCTTCCCAGGAGGCTCCTTACATCTTTAACTGTTGAAGGGGCCTCAAGGTTGAGGATAGCCTGAACCTTGGTGGGGTCAATCTCGACGCCACGATTGCTAACTATGAACCCCAATAGCTTGCCTGATCTCGCCCCGAATATGCATTTTGCGGGATTCAGCCTCAGCTTGTATTTCCTGAGTCGTTCAAACAATTTCCTTAGTACCAGGGCGTGGTCTTCGCCATGTCTGGATTTTGCTATCATATCGTCCACGTACACCTCTATCTCCTTGTGCATCATATCGTGGAATAGGGTAACCATCGCCCTCTGGTAAGTTGCCCCTGCATTCTTCAGGCCGAATGGCATGACTTTATAGCAAAAGGTGCCCCAAGGTGTGATAAACGATGTTTTAGCTTTATCCTCCTCTCTCATGCGGATTTGATTGTAGCCCGAGAAACCATCCATAAAAGAGAATCGTTCAAATCCGGCTGTGCTGTCAACTAAGACGTCAATGTGCGGCAATGGGAAGTCGTCTTTGGGGCTAGCTCTGTTCAAGTCTCTGTAGTCTACGCAGATCCGGACCTTCCCGTCCTTCTTCATGACGGGGACGATATTAGCGACCCATTCTGGGTAAGCAATCACTTCGATGAACCCCACTTTGAGGAGCTTCATCACCTCCTCTTCAATTTTCTTTGCCAATTCGGGTTTTGTACGCCTGAGGTTCTGCTTCTTGGGCAAGATGCTGGGGTCGGTTGGCAAAGCGTGTTCCACGATACTAGGGTGTAAACCCGGCATATCCGCATATGACCATGCGAAGACATCTTGGTATTCTCGCAGGAGCTCAATTATTCTGGATGCTTCTGTCGGCGGTAGGCTTTCTCCAATCTTCACCTCCTTGATATTCTCTAGAGTCCCTAAATTCACCGAGGTAGTGCCCTCCGCAGTGGGTGGCTTGGAGTCTTCATAGCGTTTCCAATCAACTCTGATTCCCTCCTCGACCCGGTCGTCTTCCTCTCCCTCGATATGGAGGGTAGCTTCCTTTTGAGAGTTGGGATAACTTAACAACCTGCTATGTATGTGTGGAATGGTATGCCTGAAATGTCATGAAGATGGTTAGTTGACATATAATAGATACGGCTCATGGACGATGCAAGAACAAAGATTAAAACTGAAAACGTGAGATGGGGGCTAGTCCTCATATCATTGGACATCCTTGCCTCCCAAGATTTTGAAAACTGGGAGACGTGTGGGAAATCAGGTCTCAGGGCTTTTCTTTTCTTTTCATCTCTTCTTTTTCTTTGCATCTTTTCTTTTCTCTCATTTGGAGCATCATCGACCTGATTTGTGGTTCCCCCACGTCCCGATTTTTGTATTTTATGGGGATTTTTTTATTTTTGATTTTTTTTTTATTTTGACGTAAAGACATAAAACAAATGTGATAGTTCGAGGCATCTGATGTATATTCAGATGCATCAGAGGGGGGTGGAAATTTCTTTACTCAGTGACGGACGCGTCGTCGTCGATTCCCGCGATAATGACGTTGACAGAGTCTTCCAGGAACAGGCTGGCCAACTGGGGGTCCTCCGTTGTAACGTCCACCCTCTCGTCCTTCAGCCACTTAGACGCCTCATCAAAGAAATGACTCAGGGGAGTTTCGAACATCTTTCCCTTGCCCTTCCATGTACTCGACCCTAGGACGCGGCCGCCACGGCCCCTACCTCTCCCATAACCTTCTGGTTGAGAATGTCGATTCGGTCCTCCTTTATAGCCCAGCCCTCGGCGGTTCTTCACTGTTGCCAAGCTAACTGGCTCTTGAATACCTTGGTGGTGCTTGCCTAAACCAAGGCCCGGGATAAAACCGTGTCGCGTCAGTATTTTTCCCGCCATGATCGAGGATTTGGAGCAATTTGGCGGCCTCATGGCTGTACCGGCTGGTACATGCATAATGTACATTCTCTCCGCAGCGCGAAAGCTTGATTCTTCTCCGGACGAAGGTTCCACCAATGGAATAGTGTCGATGTGGCTCGTTAAGTGATCAGCCTCTGAGTGTATGGTGATCAGTTTGTCGTGAACGACCATCCGGACCTTCTGGTGTAAGCTGGAGGGCACGACGCCAGCCGTGTGAATCCAAGGTCTTCCAAGCAAAAACCCGAATGCCGCTGGGATATCCATGACTTGGAAATTGATCAGGAATTCTGTTGGGCCCACAAGGACAGGTAGTTCTATCTCTCCAGTTACCTCGCCTTTAGCCCCATCGAAAGCTCGGATGGTGGACTTCGAGGTTTTGATTAAATCTTCTTTCACCCCGAGGCCTCTGAGCGTGCTTAAAGGGCATATGTCGAATGCGGACCCATTATCTATGAGGACTCGAGATACCCGCTTGCCATGGCACATTGCTGACACGTAGAGAGCCTTATTATGTCCTCGCCCCTCTGGTGGGAAGTCTTCATCTGAAAATGAGACTTGATCTTTCAAGAGGATTGCCCCCACGAAGTCCTCCAACCGGGCCTCATTGATTGTTTCAGGCACGTGGGCCTCATCCAGCACCTTTAAAAGGGCATTTCGATGCTTCTCAGATGTTTTGAAGAGGTTCAAGAGTGAGATCTGTGCAGGCATCTTCCTCAGTTGTTCGGCCACCTCGAATTCGCTAGTTCTAATGATGGCTAGGACCTGCTTGGCGTCTTCATCCGTTATTCCCTTCTTTTCAACCTCTCCTTCCTTTTGGACTAGGCACCTCCCGGAGCGAGTAATGGCATCTACTTCACTGGTGCCGTAATTCCAATGCACTGCTTTGGGGTTGTAATTCTCTACTGCGGGGAGTGTAATTACCAAGGGTGTCACCCCGTCTTTGTGAGAACTGCTGGCCTCCCCAGTCGCCTCTACCTCGCTGTCACTACGATCTTCTTGTGTGAGGTTGAACTCAGCAAGGTTGATTATCAGCGGGGTCATACCCTCCACCATGCAGATTGATTCGCCTAGGCATGATTCCTCTGAGTCGTACAGGTTTCTCCCAAGGTCTATATTGAACACCGCGTTTGTGGTATGGTCAGGTAGTGGATTCTGTTGGATGTTTGGATCTGCTCCATCAAACTTCAGCAAGTCACTGTCGATAAGGGCTTGTATGTCGTATTGTAGGGCCCGACAATTGTCTATGTTGTGTCCCTTTTCGCCCATGTGATATGCACAAGTTCGGCTCTCGTCGAAACCTATGAACCTTGGCGGTGTTGACCTCGGCGGCTTCTTGGCTAACAACCTTGCGTCTAGAAGCTTAGGGAGTAACTTTGACATCGGGACTGGGAGCGGGGTAAAAGAGGGAGGACCCCTTCCTCTTGGTGCTAAGATCCTCTGGGCCGTCCAAGAGGTGTTCCCCTGGGTCGGGGTGGAGTTTTCGAACTTTTTGGCTCTTGGTGGATTGGAAACGAAGGCAACCTCTGCAGTAGATTCTCGTTCTTTCTTTGCGAGGAACGGTCGCTTCGGAGTCACTTCCGGCACACGCCTTTCTCTTATAGCCCACTCGTGTCTTTCCGCCACTTTGATTAAGTGCGCGAAGGTCTGACACCCAGAGGTGTTTAGTTTGTCAAAGTAGTCATACGGCAGCGCTTTCAGAAAGATGTCTACCAACTCTTACTCCGGGATGTGCGGCTTCACCTGAGTGGCGAGCGCCCTCCACCTTTGGGCGTATAAACGAACGCTTTCAGTCCTCCCTTTCGCGGTCCGCAGTAGGTCCTCTCTGGTTGGAGCAGTCAGTGCATTGAACTTATACTGGGATAGAAAGTCTCCTGCAAACTCGTCCCAGTCGTCATATCTTTGTATGTCTAACTCCACGTACCAAGATAGAGCGGCGCCAGCCAGACTCTCTTGGAAGGTATTGATCAGCAATGGCGTGTAATCTGAGTATTTGGCCATCTTGTACAAGTAGTACTTCAGGTGGGTCTTGGGACAGCCTGTCCCATTATACTTCCTTGAGAAATCCGGCTCCTTGTAGTCCACAGGGACCTCAATCTTGGTGAAAGGCATGATTTTATCGTACTTTGACAACTCAAATCCCTGGCTGGTGAGACATTCCTCGATTTTGGCAATCCTTCTTACTCCCTCATCGACCTTGACAGACTTCTCACTCTGTTTCCCTTCTAGGTTGATGATGACAGGCGGGGCTCTTGGCGGTACTTCAACAGTTGGAGCCTGCTCAGTGCCAGGTGCAGCATTCGTCCCAGCGGGTCCACCTGCGTCGGAACCAGCAGGCGTGCTTGGGTTTGCAGCTTGGTTAAGATCAACTGGCAGAGTGGGCCTGGCGTTAGCCGCGATGAACATGTCCTTCATTTCAGCCAGCATCTGAGTCACTTGGTCTAATCGTGCTTCCAGAGTCCCGAGGCGGGCGTCAACCTGTTCGTGCTCCATACGGGCCTGAGAACGCGCTTGGGCTCGAGTCCTCGTGATTGAGAGTTACCTGGTCGGGAGATTAAAAGTTAGGCTTATGGATACGAGAGATAAATCATGTGCCGCAAAGTGAACGGCGGCCCGATTACGCTGGCGCGGTCTTGCCCCAGTTTGTCAAGGCAAGTATGTCGTTATGCAAAGAGTAATCCATGATAATTAGGATAAGTTCTTTTTGAAAAGATGCTTGGATAATGCATAAAAAAGGCTCCCGGAGGAGTTTGATCACAATGGGAAATGAAAATGCTTGACTATTCTAAACTCGATGGGAGGGCTGGCTCCTCTGTCATCCTCCGATATTGCTAGGAGCCGAGTCTTCAACTCTGGACTTCTTCGCCTTTAGGATAGGCCGGCGGTCCGATGTCTTCCGGTATGTAAGGCTCCACTCCTGGTACATATGGGACGATGTACTCTGGAACATATGGTTCGACTAGGGTCGGCCGGACTCTTTTGAAAGCCCGGATATATTCCTCGGAGGCCCGATGGATGTTCATCTCAGGGTCCAACTGATCCGGCCACTCCACATCCTGAGGCGGGGAGTCTTTCAGTGCCTGTTCTAGGTCATTGATCATCATCTGGAGGCGCGCTTTGGTCCTCTTGGTGATTGGGCCTTGGGGAATGTCGAAGGCGAATTCGTCCGGAGGACTTTGGGGTGGTATCTGCTGCAGCATGCCGAACTGTCTGACGACTCTGATCGGGTAGTATGACACGGCTCCTGTGAAACCCAAGAGAGGAATTGGCCCGCCGGTCTTGGTGGCGATGCGTGCTTTATGCATCTTCGGTCGCCTTAGCCGCCATCGGAGTTGTTCGGGTTCTAATTTTTCTAGGAGTTCGTACCAGTCGTTGAAAGAGCGGTTGGCAATGAGTGATTGGCACTTGAGGAAGGACTGGATAGGGTGGACGTCTTCATCGATTCGAGTGCATCCAGCGCGAAGGTTGAGTTTTTTAAGATGGGAAGTGATCCACAAGAAGAGAAGGCCATTGGAGGCTTGGAAAATGGTTTTCCGGGTGGATTTGGAATCATCCAGTGCGGCCTTATAGCGGTTCAGGGACAGCAAAGTCTCAGCAAGGATCATATAGGAATAATCCAACTGGTCACATGCCTGCTGGGCTATGTGGACAATGAGAGGGTTGAATGTGGTCTTGGATGTAGGAAATAACACGAATCCAAAGAAGGCCAGGATGAAGACCCCTCCGGCCCTGTGGCCAGTGTCAATGGGTAGGTTCGAGTAATTGTCGAATAGGAATGAGAACGGGAATCTGCCAGAGTTGGATTTGAGAATCCTTTCAATCTCGGTTGTCTTGAGCCGAAGGAACTTGGAGAGCAGCTTGGATGGGTCAAGGCCTAAAGGGGGACGGACTAATTGTCCTTTGAATTCGACTCCGATGACGGCTGTATATTCTTCCACTGTGGGTGTGACCTCCAATCCTTCGAAGTTGAATGTTAGCGTGGTGCGATCCCAGAATCGTGCTGCTGCTTGTATCAGTGCCGGTTGGTATTTGATTTTGATGAGGTCAACCAGATGCCCCAGCCTTTGCTTAACATACGCCTGGTTGGTCTTGTTGAGGCGTCCCCACCAGACTAGCAATACTCTGCTTGGGACCGGCAGAATTTGGATATCACCTCTTCCCATCGAGTCTAGGATATGAAAATGTGATTAATTATCCATGGATTACTCGGACATTAGATTCGTTCGAATCATTATTTACCCGTGATGTGATGAGGGTTGAGTTCCCACATTTGGATAAAGGGAATGCCAAACTAGGGTTCCCATGCTAATCCCATCAATAAGCATAATGAATTGGACGAAAATAATGATGTTATGCAGATGATATGCTTATGCATGGCGTGGACCACTTCAGTCATACGTCGCACACACCATGAAATGAGAATTAGATCTTCGCACTTGTGTCGAACCAACCAAGCGTGAGTTCTAACAAAAATTTCAAACGGAAGCGACGTATGATTGAAACAGAAAAGTCCGAATGGTTGGGTGAAATTCCAATGTCGCATTCCGGTATTAAGACGCCTATGAACGACCCGGGAATTAAAGCGCAGGGGATAGGAGGGAGATCCACCGACGGATTCCCCTTACAGACTCAGAAGACTCAGAAAATCGAATAATTCTAAAACACCTCCGGAAAGCGACCCTAAGGAACCTAAAGAGATGCCCCAAGTCAGGTCGTCAGGCGATGTCAGGTGCCCCCCATTGTTCTGTCTAGGTCCAGGTCTCTTTCCTCATCGGATGAAACGGCTATGGGGTGGAAAGGTGACGAATGTCCTTCGGGAGACTCTTCTTCATCTGACGAGATCTCGATAACCTCCGGAGGGGGTGTCGGATTTGCTCGTATCCTGCTAAATATGTCCCTTAACTTCAGATAAATGTTCCACAACCTTTCCCTTTCGTACTCGAATTTATGTTCGCGTTCGAGTTGCTCGGCGGACTTGGTGTAGAAGCAGTCTGTTCCTCGGATAAGATTGCGTCCAGTAAGTGCCCTCCCTTGGATAAATCGGAAGGCGTGGAATCCGTTGAACGTCTCGGTGGCTTCATGACGGACGACGCGTCGCTCGTACTGAAATACCTCCGGGACCTTGGACAGATTTGGGGAGACCATCTCCACTTTATCTAAATTGTAGAATGGAATTAGACCCAACCATCGGACTCGATGAATGCAACATGTTGTGCAACAAATACGAGGCTGCAGGTAAATTAAACAATAATGGAAAGACCTTACCAAAAGAGGTATCCAATGATTTTTTGGTTTTAGGTATACCAACCATCCATATGCATGCGCATGAGACAAGTGAGGCTTGACTCTAGAAATTAAAAAGGGCTTAGGTATGGAACCTAAAGGCTTCCCCCTATCCGAGTCGATAAATTCGTCCATGAGCGCAATCCACAACAGATGGATAAAAGTCTCGACTTGGATAGAGAGTGGGATCGAATATGGTCAACCCCAGCGCGATCCACGCTAGAGCGTTGCATATCGATCCCTGATCTATGGCTACCTGAAAAGGTGATTTCGCGGCCTGGGTTTGGGCGCTTTGTGCAAAGTGTCGTGATCCTCAAATATGCAGTGAATCATGCACAACAATTTATATATCAATCAGCGCTTCAAATCATCCATATGACATACATTCCTACGCCTATCCTGCATAAGACAATGTTAATCACAGACTACACCCCTTATCACTCCAATTTGCAAAAGCATATAACACATATCGTGAGCGGACTTACCTCACCTTCAAGAGCGCCTACAGGGTTAGAAAAATCACTCAACATTTTAATTACGGCCTAAGTCCACTTGAGGTCCAGAACCAAGTGTTCTAGAACAACGTCCCCAGCGGAGTCGCCAGCTGTCGCGACCCGTCCGAAATCGGACGCGGCTAATGGATTACCGATCGCGGCCCCCACTCTGAAATGTGGATCGCGGGCCTTAGATCGGCGCGGGCCCTCCCAGGCCCATACCAAATCGCGACGGGAGTGTGTCTTTTGAGGGATTCGACGATAAAAGTCGATCGCTTTCGACCTTAGTGTGGTCATGGTGACATGTGCAACTTGTGCATGCATTTGGAGTCGCCACCGGTCTTTCTTGGAGGGTAGATCGGAAACCTTACTGACCGATTGGGAGAGATCGATCAGTTCTGCAGAACCAGAGATTTTGGGTTCGGGGACTTGGTTACGTCGGTGTCGTTACCAATGCCCTTTCAGTACCTAACGCGAGTGATTTTCCTAATTAAGATTTCATGCAGGCGCAATTTCAGGTGATATAGGTATGGTTCGGGTTTCATGCAGATTGGAAGACTATTCCTATCAATCACAATCAATATAATGAAAGCGCAGTCAATTACATAAATGAATCATGTCGATGCAGATCAATTTCAATCATTGGCCTCCTAGTATAGCCATAAGGGCTTAGGGAAGATGTGATTTAGGGCTAGGGGTAAAATGAGAAGATTCTGGGACAATTAGCCCGAAGGGCAAAATCATCATTTTTTGGAAGGTTTGGATACCTAATTACCCAAAATATTCCATGGCCAGTTGATTGTGGCCATTTCCCATTTTTGAGAATTTTTTGGAATTTCTTGATTTTTCTTCAATTTTTGGAAGACGATTCGCCCAAAGGGCGAAATCGTCATTTTTAAGGAGGTTCGGGGTTCAAAACGCCCGAGATGAGCCTTGGCCAGTTGATTGTGGCCATTTCCTATTTTTTGGGATTTTCCTGCATTTTTAGAATTTTTTTGGAAGATGGTTTGCCGGAAGGGCAAAAACCGTCATTTCTGAGAATATCGGGGGTCGAAGGACCCGAAACAAGTCATGGCCAGTTGAACGTGGCCATTTCCTATTTTTTGAAATTTTTTTAGAATTTTTCTGAATTTTTCGGATTTTTTATGATTTTCTATTTTTTATTGATTTTTTTGAATTTTTTCATTATTTTTTATTATTTTCTGATTTTTTTTTTAATATTTAAAAATATTTTCCGGGCCGGGTCAGACCCGGCCCACGCCTCGCGGGCGCCCGGCCCGACCCTAGGGGTCGAAGCCGGCCTAAAACGACGCCGTTTTATATTTTTAAACATTTTTTTCTATTTTTTAACAATTTTTTTTAATTTTTTATCCATTTTATCTAATTATCCGAAAATTCTCCGGATCCGACGGCTCTCGTTGCGCCACGTGGCATCATCCTGTGCGTCCGATCTTCCACTAGATCGGACGCTTCGGAGGGAGCCACGTGGCTCGATCTTAACCGTCAGATTAAAAATCAATTTATTTTCGTTTTAGAAAAATCCACTAAAACGGACGCTCCGGATCGTGCCACGTGGCGACTCTCGGTGCGTCCGATCTTGGAATAGATCAGACGTCCCACGAAGTGCCACTTGGCACAACATCGACCGTCGGATTGAATTTAATTAATATTCCGAAAATAAATTTATTAATTCTGAAAATCATTTTAATATTTTCCAAAAAAACAGGATCGCGACACGTGTCGCGATCCGGACCGTCCACCCCCATTAAGCCCGGCCGTGGCCCCCGCCTACTGACGTGGCCGCCTACGTGGCGCGCCACGTCAGCCTTTGACCGTTGACCCGCCGGCGAAGTCGCCGGAGAAGACGATGAATAGTACAAATTCCGGCGACTTCGCCGGAATCTCGCCGGAGAACCGCCAAACCGAGGCAAACCTCGGTGTTTTCTCACCCTTTTGACACCATTCGACTCTCTAAGACTTCAGCAACAAGATTCAGCTAAAAACAAAGCCATGACGACGTGGAAAACGGGCGAACCGAGCCTCCCCCCGACCGGCGCCGGCGAAGATTTTTTTAGAAATTTTTTTGCAACTAAACCCGATTTCTATCGATCACACAGCATCCAAACAAAGTCTAGGGACTTACCTGAGGCCGCATGCGGCTCGGCGGCCGCCGAAATCCCCTCGCCAAGCTCCCGGTTTGGACCGCGGCCGGCGAAGCTCGGACCGCCGCTCTCGGCGGTTTCCGATGCAAAACGAACGTCAACACGAGGTTAGGGTCGGTTCTAGTGAAGACTTGAGGCGAAACTAGCTACCCTAGACCCCCGAGACCACACGGCCGAGAGCCAAAAATCACCAAGCCGAATCGGGCATTTCGTCGAACACTTGACATGCGCTACCAAAATAGAGGTCGGAGAGGAAAACCGACCTGGTCGTGGCTTGTCGACGACGGCTAAGGAACCGGTGGTGGTCAGTAAGGTCTGCTGAAGGTCCTCGGTCGCTCCTCTCTCCGGGTTTTTGCTCGAAAAATCTCTCCCTCTCTCTCGGCCAAACTCGGTTTTAACCGAGAATCTCCCGGTTTCGCGTGGCCGACCGCCCGCCTCGGCACGTCCACCACCTCTGCCAACTGCCTCCCACGCTCGGCTGCCTTTTTTTTCTTCAAAAAACGCGCCCCACGTTGCTCTGTGTTGCCCATGCTCGGTGCGCCGCACGGGTCTGCAACTGAGTTGCAGACTCGGTCGGACCGGGTCGGGTCGGGTCTGACCCGACCGGCCCGGTTCGACCAAATTGCTCAAATTGGACCCCAAATTGACCTATTTTCATGAAATTGATGGCATAATCGGACTCCTTGACATGTTTTCTATCAAATATGGGAATTTTCGTGAATCAATTGATTGAAATTTTATGAAAACCCCAAATTGTCCCTAGGATCCGAAAATGAATTTCGCCAAATTGAGGGGCCAAACGATCGAATTAATCAAAAATGATCCCACCAATGGATTCCTCATGATGAAAATATTAAAGAGGGAATGAAAATAAAATTTTTGAATATTTTTTTGTATTTTTCTGACCACAAATGGTATTTTTTCTGATTTTTTGGGTATTTTTATAATTAAATAAATTCCAAAAAATATTAAAAAATTCAAAAATTATTTTTTGTTCAAAATTGGTTCCTAAGGCTAGGCTAAGGCTTCCAAAGTTGATTTTGCAATTATTTGACCTTTTTTGCTATTTTTAATTAATTTTAAAAATTAAAACTATAATAAAAGATAGTCAAAAATCAGGTGTCAACAACGTCCTCTAAAGGACTTGTGCACACCTCAAAAGCAGGCGCACATCTCAAAAACTGAAGATGCAGAAAGATAAGGACAGGTGGCAGATTTGCAATGATCACCAATGTCAAAACTCTTCGTAATTTCTGGGCCAAAAACAAGCTTTTTTCGGTCCCCAATCCTACCAACATCACAACCCTGAAACAGTCTTCTCTGACTAAGACATTTGGATTAACATATAGCTTAGCTCGAAGAAGTACGAGCAAGACTATTTCTTTCTCATTTTGCAGGGTTCTTGACTTATAAACCCAGAACAGATGGTGAAAACTTTCGTTCAATGGCCTCGACTCCAAAGCGGGTCCCCCTTGAAAACCAATATCCAAGCCCAACATTACAGTCCCGTGGAAGACATCCCGACCGATCAAAATGCATGCACTGCGAATGAGCCTAAAACCTAGGCACAGGTTAGTAGGGAATTGAGTGCATCCCCAATAAAAAACCACTATCGCAAAACAGGTGAGAAGACCTCCTTGTCGAGAAATATTCCAATTGATGCTTTGAACAAACCCTTTTTAGAATTTTCAAACTGTTGATCCAGATTTTCCGTGCAAGGGATTTGTGATCACATCTGCATGTTGCAAGAATGCTTTGGATAACCTCCAGCATCAAAATGCACATTTCACGATTAAAACTTAAGTCATACGGTTTTTGTCAAATGGACAGCCGTGGTCTTCCCAAAGATTACTAACGTTTTCTTGGTGAAGAAAAATCTTTCAGGCTCAAACTTATGCAGGATACCTGGAGAAGCCAACTCCCAGAATGTCCCCTTAACAGACTCAAGTGAAGCTTTGTCGAAATGAAATCTTTCATTGCTTCAAAAACTGAATTCCCGACAAATTTCGGGATCTCTAAAAAAGAGGGGAAGAAAAACCCTTTTAAAAGAAAAGTCCTATCAGACGTGGAGAACCCTCGTCCCAGGACCCATTTTCAAAATATCAAACAGTCTCATCGGACGTGGAGAACCCTCGTCATGAGACCCATTTTCAAAATATCAAACAGTCCTAGCATGACGTGGAGAACCCTCGTCCTAGGATCCCTTTTCGAAAATATCAAACAGTCCTAGCATGACGTGGAGAACCCTCGTCCTAGGACCCATTTTCAAAAGTCAGACAGTCTCATCGGACGTGGAGAACCCTCGTCATGAGACCCCCTTTTAAAAGAAAAATTTAAGCAGTCTCATCGGACGTGGAGAACCCTCGTCATGAGACCCCTTTTCAAAGCAAACAACGGTAGATACCGCCTGAAGGGTCAAACCAAGGTAGAAACCGCCTGAAGGGTCAATCAAAGGTAGAAACCGCCTAAAGGGTCAACTCTCGGTAGATACCGCCTGAAGGGTCAAACCAAGGTAGATACCGCCTGAAGGGTCAACATGAAGGTAGAAACCGCCTAAAGGGTCAATCAAAGGTAGAAACCGCCTGAAGGGTCAACATGAAGGTAGAAACCGCCTAAAGGGTCAACGCACGGTAGATACCGCCTGAAGGGTCAAATATGGTAGAAACCGCCTGAAGGATCAACCTAATGGTCCGATCCACCATACGGATCAAAACCTTGACAAATTCCAAACACGGAAAGAGTCATTTCCCTAGGTAAACCTTACAGTAGGTGAACCATTTCTAGTTCGATCCACCATACGGATGAAAATCCTTGGCAAATCCCAAAGCGTGGGATGCGCCTTCCTAGGGTTCCTGCCAGTTAGGAATCCAATAATGGTATGACCTACCATACAGGTCAGAGCTTAATTTCCCTAGGATATTTTCAATGACGAGTCCTAGGTATCTTCTTGAAAATTATCGCAACCGGCAGCATCCGACAGGTGAGCTTCAGTTAAGCCTCTCTCACTCCGGCCCATGTTCAAATTGTTCGAGTAAACCGGGGATTAATTTGAGCTTTTATCAAGAGCCTTAAGGATCCGATGTCATAGTATTTCTTCTTTCATTTTCCCTGTTGAGTCGGTTAGGAATCAGGTGCCATCTTGTCTTTGAAAGCAACCTCTGCGAGCTCACTCTCAAAGAGGGGCAGCTGTTGACACCTGATTTTTGACCATCTGTTATTGCGATTTTTATTTTTTTAAAATTAATTAAAAATATCAAAAAAAAGTCATAAAATCACAAAATCAACTTTGGAAGCCTTGGCCTAGCCTCGGGGACCAATTTTGAACAAAAAATATTTTTTGGTATTTTATAATATTTTTCGTATTTATTTAATTATAAAAATACCCAAAAAATCAAAAAAATACCATCCGTGGTCAGAAAAATACATGAAAAAGCATAAAAATAGCATTCGAGATCACAAAAATATAAAAAAATAGTTAATACTTTTATTTTAATTGCCTTTCTCATTTTGATCTCACAAAAAGAGAGAATTTGAGTCCAATCACACGTGTTTCTTCATAACACATATAGTCGAGTTTGACCAAAAATGCCGATTGAATTTTTTTTAATTTACAATATTTGCATTTTCGGAACCTAGACATCTAATTTGATTGCCTTGCCATTGTTTCAACTGTCACTAGTATTATTAAAAATCTTCAATTAGCGGCATCCGAAGGGCGAAAATTGAGGAATCCGGAGTGGAAAAGGAGCTGGACACTACACTACTACTTCTGCTTTCTTCAACGAGCAGACAATGAGGAATTAAAGAAAGGGTCGGCAAGACCATCCATGGGAAAGGAGTCGACCATGAGAATTAAAAAAATGGGCAAAAGACAAAAGGGGAGGGAATCTGCATATGCCTCATAATGCTCTCCACCATCGTAAAGGGAAGTGGAGGTAATAAAAGAAGAGGAAAAACAATGAGGATATAAGGGAGGGATGGAATTAAAAAGTAGAGGATGGCAGGAGCTTTCCATCATGGAATATACGGTCATTGAGGAGGAGATGAAAAAGAAAGAGGGGGAAGAAACGTATGCCTCTGTTCTGGCCGCCACCAAGCTCCCACCTCGGCACCACCGCACCATCTTTTCCTCCGCCAGCGCCGGCCACCAGTAGCTATGCGAAATGGTCCTTGCTGCCTGCGACGTCTAAACTGAATGTTAATTGGTCACCGAGCTTGGACGGGCCAACATCGGTCAGGCCGATTCGGAGCATGCTGGACCGCTGAGTATCAGCTTCCCTGAACTTCAAGAAACCGAACGGTATCAGCTTCGCCACCGGAGATCGCGAAAGCAGCTCCCTCCGACCGGCCGTGTGCTCCATGGCTCAATTCAGATCAATCTGAAGCTCCGCGAGGTGTAGGTAAGTCTTCTAGAATTCCTAGGAAGCTTCACGATAATTTATTTTAGCCATGTAACGTGCGGAATGACTAGGTCGGGACTCTCGCCGGAATTCGATCTCGGTCGAAATTGCAGGTATATCAATCATAATTCTGCTGTGTTAAGCTTCATGTATGTTGTAGAGGAGCTCATTACGAGAATTTTGGCGAAAATTTCAAGTCAATCGGACGTCGGATGACCAAGATATGGCCTTCTGACGAGGCGCCGACGAAAGGTTGCCGGCGCCGGTCGTCTTCTTCGGCGAAACCCTTCGCCGATCAACGAGTCAACGCTGACATGGCGCGCCACGTAGGCAGCCACGTTACCGATGTGGATCCGTGTCGTTTAAAAATAAAACGCTAGATCAAACGGCCGTGGGTGAGCCACGTGTCGCGATCCGGTGATTTTCAAAATAAAAAATATTTTTAACATTAGAAAAATGATTTTCGGATATAAAAATTCAAAATAATCCGACGGCTATAAGAATGCCACGTGTCACATCTAGGATTGTCGGATGGTTTTATTTTCGGAAATTCGAAAAATCTTTAAAAAAATAATAAAAAAATCAGGAAAATCCTAAAAAAAATGGATAATTAAGGAAAAATTCAAAAAAATTCTAAAAATATTCCAGAAATAGGAAATGACCACATTCAACTGGCCATGACCTATCCCGGGTCTTTCGACCCCCGATCTCCTCCAAAATGACGGTTTTGCCCTTCCGGCAAACCGTCTTCCAAAAAAATTCTAAAAAATTCAGGAAAATCCCCAAAAAATAGGAAATTGCCACAAACAACTGGCCAAGACTCATTCTGGGTGTTTTGAACCCCGACCCTTCTTAAAATGACGATTTCGCCCTTCGGGCGAATCGTCCTCCAAAAATTGAAGAAAAATCAAGAAATTCCAAAAAATTCTCAAAAATGGGAAATGGCCACAAACAACTGGCCATGGAATATTTTGGGTAATTCGGTATCCAAACCTTCCAAAATCGACGATTTTGCCCTTCGGGCTAATCGTTCCAAAATCTTCCCATTTTACCCCTAGTCCGAAATCACATCTTCCCTAAACCTTTATGGCTATATTAGGAAGCCATTAATTTGAATTGATGTGCATTGATGTGATTTATTTATGTACTTGATTGCGCTTTCATTTAAATTGATTGTGATTGATAGGAACAGTTTTCCAATCTGCATGAAACCCTGAATCAAGCCTACCTCACCTAAAATTGCACCTGCATGAACTCTTAACTAGGAAAATCACTCGCGTTAGGTACCGAAAGGGCGTTGGTAATGACACCGACGTAACCAAGTCACCGAACCCAAAATCTCTGGTTCCGTAGAACTGATCGACCTCTCCCAATCGGTCAGTAAGGTTTCCGGTCTACCCTCCAAGAAAGACCGGTGGCGACTCCAAATGCATGCACAAGTTGCACATGCCACCACGACCACACTGAAGGTCGAAAGCGATCGACTCTTATCGTCGAATCCCTCAAAAGACACTCCCGCCGCGATTTGGTATGGGCCTGGGAGGGCCCGCACCGATCTAAGGCCCGCGAACAACATTTTAGAGTGGGGGCAGCGATCGGCAATCCATTAGCCGCGTCCGCTTTCGGATGGGTCACGACAGCTGGCGACTCCGCTGGGGACTTTAGAGAACTCGAGCCGATTAAAAAGTTGATTGATTTTTTCTAACATGTTTTATGCAGATGCTATTCAAGGTGAGGTACGTACTTTAACCCTTGAGGTGTTAAATATTTTTGCAGATTGGAGAAATAAGGGGTGGAGTACTTGTTAACTCTGTTTTATGCAGGTTGGGCGTAGGAATGAATGATTGTGTGTATGTTTTATATTGAAGCGGTGATTGTTAAATAAGATGCATGTTTATCGCTTTAGCACGACACCGAAAATACACACAACCGCGCCTAAAACCTCGGGCGCCGCCTATAGGAAAACAATAGAAGGGATTGAAAATGAAATCTCCGTGAGGAAAAACACGGGGTAATCCTCTTTTCAATTCTGCTCACTTCGAACTATGGATCGAGTCCCAATGCAACGATAGCTGTGCAATGGAATCTGCTCTTTCTTGAACTCGAGGTGGGAACCTTGACCTTAGGTGCCAAATCCTTTGATTTTTAGAAGTTTTATCCTCACTTGTCTCATGTGCATGTCTTTAGATGGCTGATATATCTAAAACCACCTAAAAAAAAATCGGTGATCCTGGAGTCACATCTCGAAGACTGGAACTAGGGCATCTCCAAGTGTTCGGACCACATTCCTTTGATTGGTTTGGCATTTTTAGTTCTCTTGTATAAGACTAATTTTGCTGAGGCCCTCTCTATCTCGTCCCTTAGATTGATTGTATTAGGGATCTATTTGTATTGTATACATCTCGATAAGGCTCATTTCTATCGAAAATAGGGGCAAATTCCCCAAACCCGTAGAGCATAGTGGAATTCGTCTCTTCAGTGTAAAATACATTTGGCCGCGGAGCCACTCGTTTGGTAAAAGGACGTATCGTTCCTAATTGATTTTCAATCAGATCTAGGGATAAATTTTTCTCCATTTTCTTTTATATCAGGTGATAAAAGAGACAATGCACCCAAAAGCTCATGCATTCAAATGACAAACCAGACGTCGCCCAGCTAGGGCAAATGGACCGTAGGCGTTGCAAATACCTTCAAGCACGGATAGAGGAATTTGATAGATGTTGTTCATATCAATACGCAACATCATAACGGAATGCAAATCAAGAGTAAAGTCGTATCGTCCCAATTTATCTTGGATTTGGGAATATGAGTTAACACTTGTTATTTATCCTTGATAGGGACTCGCCATCAAGGAGGACAGATTTTCACAACCTGTGTACACTCGCAGGGGCACACGACCAAGGGTAAGATGTATCGTTCTAATTTTTTGAAAAATTCGTGAACGTACAATAACATGTTTCTTCCGCATTTTCAGGGATCTCCAGCCGCGGGGGACAGGTAAGTATCCCTTTCCCCAATCCATTGAAGATGTTGAATAAAAAAAAACTGAGAAGAAAAGAAAAGCTTTCAGAATCTAATGTTTGGAAAAGACATAGAATTCTAACTTCATTGGAATTCATGTTGTGAAATAGGAGGTTGTCTGAACATGAATAAGAACATGCATGGTGCATCATAAAATCCCCATGACGGGTAAAATTTTTGGAGAAAACGAAAAAGATTTTTTCAATCAAAAGTTGTTCAAAACTTTCAAAAGGACGTTTTCTCGAAAGACGAGAGGCAAAGCCTATTCCGAACACGTCCTATACACACTTAAGAGAGAAGTGGAGCGGATAAGACAGCAAAATCTGGACCTACGGAAGTAGGGACCATTCGCAGCGATTACATGGGTTGGGACGACGGAGGTATTCGTTTCATATCCCCCAAACACTACAGGTGACCGTCGATAACCCCTTTGAACGGCGGTTTTCATTCTTAACCCTGTCAAGAACCACCCTACATTGGGGCAAAATGGAGGTGAGTCCAGCAGCATCAGGAGAAAATGGTTAGAAATTTTCTTGCTCGGACTAACATCAATCTTTGTGTATTGTTTATATGGTAATCCAAGTGCCATAGGATGACGAGAAGCGTTCATTTCTCTATCCCACACATGTTTATCATTTGCACAGCCAAGTTGAGCCTGCAAATTCATTTCATAAACCCGTTGGTGATCATTGCAAATTCCAAGACAAAGGCAGATCACTTCAGAAACGAGGGAGTTCAAGACCTAGGGTTTACGAAAAAGCTACTAAGTAGATATTCAAGCGTGCT
Source organism: Rhodomyrtus psidioides (assembly GCA_021437785.1). Taxonomy (NCBI): domain Eukaryota; kingdom Viridiplantae; phylum Streptophyta; class Magnoliopsida; order Myrtales; family Myrtaceae; genus Rhodomyrtus; species Rhodomyrtus psidioides. The sequence goes on along the minus strand of JAILYB010000044.1, from coordinate 3,295,521 downwards.
AAGAGCCAAGTCATATATCTAGCACAATTGCCAAGCATCCCACTTGCGACAAGGGATTAAAGAAATCCCCAGCATCAAGAAAAAGCAAAGTGCCTGGTAAAAGCGAGGCCGATGCTCGGGTGAACAATTTGATCGATCCCTAATGAAACCTGGTAGGGAAAGAAGAGAGAAAAACCCCTAAAGGAGTCAGATCAAGAAGACTACTCCCCAAGTGATGTTAGCCGCGGATCAAAAACATAGACAGAGTTGCCAATCTCTTAATACAGCAAGAGACGTCCTCTAAAGGACTTGTGCACACCTCAAAAGCAGGCGCACATCTCAAAAACTGAAGATGCAGAAAGATAAGGACAGGTGGCAGATTTGCAATGATCACCAATGTCAAAACTCTTCGTAATTTCTGGGCCAAAAACAAGCTTTTTTCGGTCCCCAATCCTACCAACATCACAACCCTGAAACAGTCTTCTCTGACTAAGACATTTGGATTAACATATAGCTTAGCTCGAAGAAGTACGAGCAAGACTATTTCTTTCTCATTTTGCAGGGTTCTTGACTTATAAACCCAGAACAGATGGTGAAAACTTTCGTTCAATGGCCTCGACTCCAAAGCGGGTCCCCCTTGAAAACCAATATCCAAGCCCAACATTACAGTCCCGTGGAAGACCTCCCGACCGATCAAAATGCATGCACTGCGAATGAGCCTAAAACCTAGGCACAGGTTAGTAGGGAATTGAGTGCATCCCCTATAAAAAACCACTATCGCAAAACAGGTGAGAAGACCTCCTTGTCGAGAAATATTCCAATTGATGCTTTGAACAAACCCTTTTTAGAATTTTCAAACTGTTGATCCAGATTTTCCGTGCAAGGGATTTGTGATCACATCTGCATGTTGCAAGAATGCTTTGGATAACCTCCAGCATCAAAATGCACATTTCATGATTAAAACTTAAGTAATACGGTTTTTGTCAAATGGACAGCCGTGGTCTTCCCAAAGATTACTAACGTTTTCTTGGTGAAGAAAAATCTTTCAGGCTCAAACTTATGCAGGATACCTGGAGAAGCCAACTCCCAGAATGTCCCCTTAACAGACTCAAGTGAAGCTTTGTCGAAATGAAATCTTTCATTGCTTCAAAAACTGAATTCCCGACAAATTTCGGGATCTCTAAAAAAGATGGGAAGAAAAACCCTTTTAAAAGAAAAGTCCTATCAGACGTGGAGAACCCTCGTCCCAGGACCCATTTTCAAAATATCAAACAGTCTCATCGGACGTGGAGAACCCTCGTCATGAGACCCATTTTCAAAATATCAAACAGTCCTAGCATGACGTGGAGAACCCTCGTCCTAGGATCCCTTTTCGAAAATATCAAACAGTCCTAGCATGACGTGGAGAACCCTCGTCCTAGGACCCATTTTCAAAAGTCAGACAATCTCATCGGACGTGGAGAACCCTCGTCATGAGACCCCCTTTTAAAAGAAAAATTTAAGCAGTCTCATCGGACGTGGAGAACCCTCGTCATGAGACCCCTTTTCAAAGCAAACAACGGTAGATACCGCCTGAAGGGTCAAACCAAGGTAGAAACCGCCTGAAGGGTCAATCAAAGGTAGAAACCGCCTAAAGGGTCAACTCTCGGTAGATACCTCCTGAAGGGTCAAACCAAGGTAGATACCGCCTGAAGGGTCAACATGAAGGTAGAAACCGCCTAAAGGGTCAATCAAAGGTAGAAACCGCCTGAAGGGTCAACATGAAGGTAGAAACCGCCTAAAGGGTCAACGCACGGTAGATACCGCCTGAAGGGTCAAATATGGTAGAAACCGCCTGAAGGATCAACATAATGGTCCGATCCACCATACGGATCAAAACCTTGACAAATTCCAAACACGGAAAGAGTCATTTCCCAAGGTAAACCTTACAGTAGGTGAACCATTTCTGGTCCGATCCACCATACGGATCAAAATCCTTGGCAAATCCCAAAGCGTGGGATGCGCCTTCCTAGGGTTCCTGCCAGTTAGGAATCCAATAATGGTATGACCTACCATACAGGTCAGAGCTTAATTTCCCTAGGATATTTTCAATGACGAGTCCTGGGTATCTTCTTGAAAATTATCGCAACCGGCAGCATCCGACAGGTGAGCTTCAGGTAAGCCTCTCTCACTCCGGCCCATGTTCAAATTGTTCGAGTAAACCGGGGATTAATTTGAGCTTTTATCAAGAGCCTTAAGGATCCGATGTCATAGCATTTCTTCTTTCATTTTCCCTGTTGAGTCGGTTAGGAATCAGGTGCCATCTTGTCTTTGAAAGCAACCTCTGCGAGCTCACTCTCAAAGAGGGGCAGCTGTTGACACCTGATTTTTGACCATCTGTTATTGCGATTTTTATTTTTTTAAAATTAATTAAAAATATCAAAAAAGGTCATAAAATCACAAAATCAACTTTGGAAGCCTTGGCCTAGCCTCGGGGACCAATTTTGAACAAAAAATATTTTTTGGTATTTTATAATATTTTTCGAATTTATTTAATTACAAAAATACCCAAAAAATCAGAAAAATACCATCCGTGGTCATAAAAATACATGAAAAAGCGTAAAAATAGCATTCGAGATCACAAAAATATAAAAAAATAGTTAATACTTTTATTTTAATTGCCTTTCTCATTTTGATCTCACAAAAAGAGAGAATTCGAGTCCAATCACACGTGTTTCTTCATAACACATATAGTCGAGTTTGACCAAAAATACCGATTGAATTTTTTTTAATTTACAATATTTGCATTTTCGGAACCTAGACATCTAATTTGATTGCCTTGCCATTGTTTCAACTGTCACTAGTATTATTAAAAATCTTCAATTAGCGGCATCCGAAGGGCGAAAATTGAGGAATCCGGAGTGGAAAAGGAGCTGGACACTACACTACTACTTCTGCTTTCTTCAACGAGCAGACAATGAGGAATTAAAGAAAGGGTCGGCAAGACCATCCATGGGAAAGGAGTCGACCATGAGAATTAAAAAAATGGGCAAAAGACAAAAGGGGAGGGAATCTGCATATGCCTCATAATGCTCTCCACCATCGTAAAGGGAAGTGGACGTAATAAAAGAAGAGGAAAAACAATGAGGATAAAAGGGAGGGATGGAATTAAAAAGTAGAGGATGGCAGGAGCTTTCCATCATGGAATATACGGTCATTGAGGAGGAGATGAAAAAGAAAGAGGGGGAAGAAACGTATGCCTCTGTTCTGGCCGCCACCAAGCTCCCACCTCGGCACCATGCACCATCTTTTCCTCCGCCAGCGCCGGCCACCAGTAGCTATGTGTCGCGACCCGTCCGAAAAGAGGACGCGGCTAATGGATTACCGATCGCGGGTCTTGGATCGGCGCGAGCCCTCCCAGGCCCATACCAAATCGCGGCGAGAGTATTTTTCAAAGGATTCGACGATAAGAGTCGATCGCTTTCGACCTTCAGTGTGGTCGTGGTGGCATGTGCAAATTGTGCATGCATTTGGAGTCGCCACCGGTCTTTCTTGGAGGGTAGACCGGAAACCTTATTGACCGATTGGGAGAGATCGATCAATTCTGCGGAACCAGAGATTTTGGGTTCGGGGACTTGGTTACGTCGGTGTCATTACCAACGCCCTTTCGGTACCCTTTCCATGAAAATGTCCGATTTTGGCAAATTTGATGAATTTTCAAAGATGCAATTTTCTGGATTTTGCAATATATATTTTTTTGTTTCTTCTTTTAGGAATGTTTAGGATTTTCTTTTTATAAAATGCAATGCAATCTAATTATATGACATGAAATGCAATGACATAAATTAAACATACTGCAAATAAGACATAATACAAAATGGACCATAATCCGGGCCGTAAGCCTATTGAGCTTTACTGGAATTGCAGGAGTGACATTTTGAGGACGACGGTTCGCCGAGGCTCATTTGATTCGTGGTAGCTCGGGATAACCTTAAACCGAAGATGCATGAACTCCGAGGATAGCTCGCGGATCACGGATTGGGTATCGGAAAGCAATCCTTCAATGAAAATGCCGAATTGCTTTATCACACCTAGACAAATAGAGGAAAACAAGTCAGTGCTTCATGCTTTCTAACTGAACACCTGTTCATTGGACGATTGACTCCTCCCGCTAATTTATTCCATTTATTGTCATGTGTCCATGTGGACATTATGTGTCTCTCGTGCATTATTTTGCACAGAAAGAAAAAGCAAAGTCACAACTACACAGGAAAATGGAGAACTCCCTTTAGGGTCGCTATAATTCTTGAGGGATTGTCGCCTTTCGTGGAGAAACTGCAACGCCTTTGTCTTCACTTGGTTATTTCATCACCACCACCACTCTACTTCCTTTCTGCTCGTAGGCTAATGGCCGCGGTTGAATTGAATTGGACTCCAAAATCTGCCGTGTTTTACAATAAGTTGGCCTCCATGTATGGTTAGCTTCTCTCCCGTGATTCTTCCTTCGGTTAATGGACAACCAATAAAATAACAAAAATAACAATCAAGGAAGAGAAACGCAAAATTGAGGCTTGAATCCCCAGTTGCTCATGAAATCATGATGGCCACGATTTGGAGGCATGGACTTCGTCCGAGAAAAAGCTGTGCCGTGAGTGTTTTTTTTTTTTCTTGTCGTGAAGCTCCTCTTAAATAGCCACCGAGGATTCTTCATCTATGGATAGTCCGCGAATTTCTGGTTGCCTCCCCAAAACCAATGGTCGATGGAATGATGGCTATTCCATTTTGCCAATCTCTTTCGGAAAGCTCTACGTCCTGCTAGCAAGAACCTCCCCTTTTCCGCCGAAAGGAGACACCTTTTGTCTCTTCATTCTCTTCCTTCCATTTTTTATTCCTTCTTTCTTTTCCTTTTTTTTTTTGGATGAAGACCCCATCTCCCTTCTTGTCGTGAAGCACATGAAGAAAACGGCTAATAGAGAGACCCCTCCAAAAAAGAGAGGCCATCTCCTTTTTTATTATTTTCTTTCTTTGCCTTATGATGGTGTACGCATTAGTCATCCACCTTTCTTGCATGTGCTTATTTCTTTTGTCTGCCACTTCTCCATTTGGTATCATCTTTTAGTCTTCTCAATGTCCTTCACTTGTTTTCTTTTTTAATTTCACTTGAAATGGCCGACCCCCTCATCTAAGCAAGGACAAGAATGCTCCATTTATATCCCATTGGGTGCCTGCCATTTCCTCTCTTCAAGATGATGTCCATTATTTTATGGAGGAAGTGTCCAAATGGCCCATCATGTACGATTCCCTAAAGCACGATTAGGAGCAAACTTCCGAAGCGCACTATTGACTCATCATCCTCATTTTTTTAATCCCATAATGATCGATTTTTTTTCTCGATTCGGGTTTATGTTTGTGAAGGAACATAGTGACCCAAACCGTATTTTTCAAGATTTAAAGTGACAAGCTTGAAGAGGAAATTAAAACAAAATTATTGAATATTTTTGTGTATTTTTCTGACCACGAATGGTATTTTTCTGATTTTTTTTGGGTATTTTTAATAATTAAATAAATTCGAAAAATTATTAAAAATTAGAAAAATATTTTTTGTTCAAAATTGGTTCTTGAGGCTAAGCCAAGGCTTCCAAAGTTGATTTTGTGATTTTATGACCTTTTTTGATATTTTTAATTAATTTTAAATGATAAAAATCACAATAATAAATGGTCAAAAATCAGGTGTCAACAGCTGCCCCTCTTTGAGAGGAATCTCGTTAGAGGTTTCTCTCAAAGATAAGGTGGCACCTGATTCCTAACCGACTCAACTGGGAAAATGAGAGAGGAAATGCTCAAGGCCCTTTGATGAAAGCTTACCTGAAGCTCCCTATCGGATGCTGCCGGTTGTGACGACTTTCAAGAAGATACCTAGGACTCGTCATTGAGAATATCCTAGGGAGATTAAGCTCTGACCTGTATAGTAGGTCATACCATAATGTGATTCCTAACTGATAGGAACCTAAGGAAGGTGCATCCCACGCTTGAGGATTCGCCAGATATTTTAATCCGTATGGTGGATCGGACCTTTGTGTTGATTCTTAAGGCGGTATCTACCTCGTGTTGACCCTTATGGCGGTTTCTACCTTGAATTGACCCTTTAGGCGGTTTCTACCTTTGATTTGACCCTTTAGGCGGTTTCTACCATTGTGTTGACCCTTCAGGCGGTTTCTAGCATTTGTTGACCCTTCAGGCGGTATCTACCTTGAGCTGACCCTTCAGGCGGTATCTACCTTGTGTTTTGCTTTGAAAAGGGGTCTCATGACGAGGGTTCTCCACGTCCAATGAGACTGCCTGATTTTTGAAAAGGGGTCTCATGACGAGGGTTCTCCACGTTCGATGAGACTGCCTAAATTTTAAAAAAGGGGTCTCAGGACGAGGGTTCTCCACGTCCGATGAGACTGCCTGATTTTTGAAAAGGGGTCCCGAGACGAGGGTTCTCCACGTCTGATAGGGCCGCTTGATTTTGCTTAAAAGGGGTCCTAGGACGAGGGTTCTCCACGTCTGATAGGACCTTTTCTTTTAAAAGGTTTTTTTTTTTATTTAGAGATCCTGAAGTTTATCGGGAATTCAGTTTTTGAAGCAGTGAAAGATTTTATGTTGGCAAAGCTTCACTTGAGTCTGTTGAGGCGACATTCTGGGAGCTGGGTTCTCCAGGTATCCTGCAGAAGTTTGAGCCTGAAAGATTTTTCTTCACCAAGAAAACGTTAGTAATCTTTGGGAAGACCACGGCTGTCCATTTGACAAAAACCGTATGACTTAAGTTTTAATCGTGAAATGTGCATTTTGATGATGGAGGTTATCCAAAGCATTCTTGCAACATGTAAATGTGATCACAAATTCCTTGCACGAAAAATCTGGATCCAACAATTTGAAGATTCCAAAAAGAGTTTGCTCAAAACATCAATTGGAATATTTCTCGACAAGGAGGTCTTCTCACCTGTTTTGAGATAGTGGTTTTTATAGGGGATGCACTCAATTCCCTACCAACCTGTGCCTAGGTTTTAGGCTCATTCGCAGCGCATACATTTTGATCGGTCGGGAGGTCTTCCACGGGACCGTAATGTTGGACTTGGTTATTGATCTTCAAGGGGGACCCGCCTTGGAGTCGAGGCCATTGAATGAAAGTCTTCACCATCTGCTCCGGGTTTACAAGTCAAGAACCCTGCAAAATGAGAAAGAAATAGTCTTGCTCGTACTTCTTCGAGCTAAGCTATATGTTAACCCAAGTGTCTTAGTCAGAGAAGAATATTTCAGGGTTATGATGTTGGTAGGATTGGGGACCGAAAAAGGCTTGTTTTTTGCCCAGAATTTATGAGGGGTTTGACGTTGGTGATCATTGCAAACTCACCACCCGCCCTTTCATCTCTGCAACTTCAATTTTTGAGGTGTGCACTCGCTTTGAGGTGTGCACCAACTCTTTAGAGAGCGTTTCGTCGCATTAAGAGATTGATGACTCTGTCTGCGTCTCTGCTCCACGCTTGACACCATTTGGGGAGTAGTCTTTTTGATCTGACTCCTTTAGAGATTTCCTCTTTTCCCATCCGGCTTCATTGCGGATCAATCAAACAACTTACACGAGCATCGGCCTTGCTTTTACCAGGCACTTTGCTTTTTCTTGATGCCGTGGATTTTTCTCATTCATTTTTGAAATCCCACTTTTTCTCATCTTCATGGGATCGTGTTAGACATATGTCTGAAAGTCTAAACATCTTTAAATATCAGCCCGGGAATCTTCTTCGTAATCCCTGAGTCTTGAACTCTTCCATTTTTGAAGTGGTGCTGCATCCGTCTTGGAATGATCACCAATGGGTTCATGAAATGAATTTGCAGGCTCAAGTTGGTTGTGCAAAGGATTCAGTGTGTGGGATAGAGAAATGAATGCTTCTCGTCATCCTATGGCACTTGGATTACCATATAAACAACACACAAAGATTAATGTTAGTCCGAGCAAGAAAATTTCTAACCATTTTCTCCTGATGCTGCTGGACTCACCTCCATTTTGCCCCGATGTGGGGTGGTTCTTGACAGGGTTAAGAATGAAAACCGCCGTTCAAAGGGGTTATCAACGGTCACCTGTAGTGTTTGGGGGATATGAAACGCATGCCTCCGTCGTCCCAACCCATGTAATCGCTGCAAATGATCCCTACCTTCGTAGACCCAAATTTTGCTATATGCCCACTCCACTCATCTCTCAAGTGTGTGTTGGACGTGTTTGGATTTAGGCTTTGCCTCTCGTCTTTTGAGAAAACATCATTTTGAAAATTTTGAACAATATTTGATTGAAAAAATTTCCATTTTCTTCAAAAATTCTACCCGTTAAGGGGATTTTAGGATGCACCATGCATGTTCTTATTCATGTTCAGACAACCTCTTGTTTCAAAACATAAATGCCAACGAAGTTGGAATTATATGTCTTTTCTAGACATCAGATTCTGACAGCTTTTCTTTTCTTCTTTGTTTTTTATTCAACATCTTTAATGGATTGGGGAAAGTGATACTTACCTGTCCCCCGCGGCTGGAGATCCCTGAAAATGCAGAAGAAACATGTTATTGTACGTTCACGAATTTTTCAAAAAATTAGAACGATACATCTTACCCTTGGTCGTGTACTCCAACGGGTAATTCATGGGGTGTGAAAACCTGTTTCACCTTGATGGCGATCCCCTGTCAAAGACGGGAATTAGTTGTTAGTTGGCGTTCCAAAATTCAAGGGAAATTGGAACGATACAGCCTTGTTCTTGCTTTGTGTTTCCATTTGAACACAAACTCGTGGCTTGTAGGATTTGGCCCTCTATCTTGTGGTCTTGATCCCTCCGTTTGGTTGGCGATGAATCATTCTCAAGGATTTGCCCAAGAGGAGATCCATTTGTGTTTTTGGGCGCACTCCAGCGCCATTCTTCAAGGTTCCATCCATTAGGTCTTATAATCAAAGACCATCTCTTGGAATCCTGACTTCTAAGGCCAATGATTCTATTCACCTCCCTGTTAGCGCGCTCTTTTCATTTGAGGCTTTCAGCGCCAACTACTTCCCAAATTCGTATCTTGGAGTTTGATTCTGATGCGGACGACTCTGTTATTGCATCCATTGACTTTGCCAGAGGAGAAACGTCCGGCGTACAAATGATTCACTTGCCCCAGTTAGGCATGGTTTTGCTGTTTGCCATCTCTGGATTCGATGACCTTGGTCTGATGCGCTTTCATGGGGGATCATGAGAGTTTGCCCCCGGTTTGGCTCCTCAAAGCAAATGGGGGGGGACCTGCTCCCATTGATTTTTACAGATTCTGATTATCCCATTCGATTGTCAGAGTCCTTGATCAATTTTATCTGTCTCCAGATAGCTTGACATTCTTGGGATTCGTCATGTGGCGGTTTGGTGATTCTCTCGATCACAGTCGCCATTTGAGGTATTTGATGTTCCCTGTTTGTTATTTAAAAGCATTACATCCTGCGTCCTCTGCTCTTGATCATCATCTGAGAGGAAAAAGAAAGGAAGCATTATTCCCATATCAAGGAAATAATCATTTTGGAACGATACGTCCTTTTACACTTGATTTGCATTCCGTTTTGATTTTGCATATTGATATGAACAACATCTATCAAATTCCTCCATCCGTGCTTGAATGTATTTGCAACACCTACGGTTCATTTGCCCCAGCTGGGCGACGTTTGTTTTGTCATTTGAATGCATGAGCTTTTGGGTACATTGTCTCTTTTATCACCTGAGATAAAAAAAATGGAGAAAAACTTATCCTCAGATCTGATTAAAAATCAATTAGGAACGATACGTCCTTTCACCAAACGAGTGGCTCTGCGGCCGAATGTATTTTGCACTGAAGGGACGAATTCCACTATGCTCCACGGGTTTGGGGAATTTGCCCCCATTTTCGATAGAAATGAGCCTTATCAAGATGTATATAATACAAATAGATCCCTAATACAATCAATCTAAGGGACGAGATAGAGAGGATCTCAGCAAAATTAATCTTATACAAGAGAACTAAGAATGTCAAATCAATCAAAGGAATGTGGTCCGAACACTTGGAGATGCCCCAGTTCCAGTCTTCGAGATGTGACTTAAGGATCAGCGATTTTTTTTTTTTTATATATATACCAACCATCTAAAGACATGTACATGAGACAAGTGAGGATAAAACTTCTAAAAATAAAAGGATTTGGCACCTAAGGTCAAGGTTCCCACCTCGAGTTTTAGAAAGAGCAGATTCCATTGCACAACTATCGTTGCATTGGGGCTCGATCCATAGTTCGAAATGAGCGGAATTGAAAAGTGGATTACCCCGTGTCTTTCCTCACGGAGATTCCATTTTCAAGCCCTTCTATTGTTTTCCTATAGGCGGCGCCCGGGGTTTTAGGTGCGGTTGTGTGTATTTTCGGTGTCGTGCTAAAGCGATAAACATGCATCTTATTTAGCAATCACCACTTCAATATAAAATATACACACAATCATTCATTCATACGCCAACCTGCATAAGACAATATTAATCACAGACTACCCCCCTTATCACTCCAATCTGCAAAAACATATAACACCTATCATAAGCGGACTTACCTCACCTTCAAGAGCGCCTGCAAGTTTAGAAATATCACTCGACGTTTTAATTACGGCCTAAGTCCACTTAAGGTCTAGAATCATAAGTTCTAGAACAAAGTCCCCAGCGGAGTCGCCAGCTGTCGCGACCCGTCCGAAAAGAGGACGCGGCTAATGGATTACCGATCGCGGGTCTTGGATCGGCGCGAGCCCTCCCAGGCCCATACCAAATCGCGGCGAGAGTATTTTTCAAAGGATTCGACGATAAGAGTCGATCGCTTTCGACCTTCAGTGTGGTCGTGGTGGCATGTGCAAATTGTGCATGCATTTAGAGTCGCCACCGGTCTTTCTTGGAGGGTAGACCGGAAACCTTATTGACCGATTGGGAGAGATCGATCAATTCTGCGGAACCAGAGATTTTGGGTTCGGGGACTTGGTTACGTCGGTGTCATTACCAACGCCCTTTCGGTACCCTTTCCATGAAAATGTCCGATTTTGGCAAATTTGATGAATTTTCAAAGATGCAATTTTCTGGATTTTGCAATATATATTTTTTTGTTTCTTCTTTTAGGAATGTTTAGGATTTTCTTTTTATAAAATGCAATGCAATCTAATTATATGACATGAAATGCAATGACATAAATTAAACATACTGCAAATAAGACATAATACAAAATGGACCATAATCCGGGCCGTAAGCCTATTGAGCTTTACTGGAATTGCAGGAGTGACATTTTGAGGACGACGGTTCGCCGAGGCTCATTTGATTCGTGGTAGCTCGGGATAACCTTAAACCGAAGATGCATGAACTCCGAGGATAGCTCGCGGATCACGGATTGGGTATCGGAAAGCAATCCTTCAATGAAAATGCCGAATTGCTTTATCACACCTAGACAAATAGAGAAAAACAAGTCAGTGCTTCATGCTTTCTAACTGAACACCTGTTCATTGGACGATTGACTCCTCCCGCTAATTTATTCCATTTATTGTCATGTGTCCATGTGGACATTATGTGTCTCTCGTGCATTATTTTTCACAGAAAGAAAAAGCAAAGTCACAACTACACAGGAAAATGGAGAACTCCCTTTAGGGTCGCTATAATTCTTGAGGGATTGTCGCCTTTCGTGGAGAAACTGCAACGCCTTTGTCTTCACTTGGTTATTTCATCACCACCACCACTCTACTTCCTTTCTGCTCGTAGGCTAATGGCCACGGTTGAATTGAATTGGACTCCAAAATCTGCCGTGTTTTACAATAAGTTGGCCTCCATGTATGGTTAGCTTCTCTCCCGTGATTCTTCCTTCGGTTAATGGACAACCAATAAAATAACAAAAATAACAATCAAGGAAGAGAAACGCAAAATTGAGGCTTGAATCCCCAGTTGCTCATGAAATCATGATGGCCACGATTTGGAGGCATGGACTTCGTCCGAGAAAAAGCTGTGCCGTGAGTGTTTTTTTTTTTTCTTGTCGTGAAGCTCCTCTTAAATAGCCACCGAGGATTCTTCATCTATGGATAGTCCGCGAATTTCTGGTTGCCTCCCCAAAACCAATGGTCGATGGAATGATGGCTATTCCATTTTGCCAATCTCTTTCGGAAAGCTCTACGTCCTGCTAGCAAGAACCTCCCCTTTTCCGCCGAAAGGAGACACCTTTTGTCTCTTCATTCTCTTCCTTCCATTTTTTATTCCTTCTTTCTTTTCCTTTTTTTTTTTGGATGAAGACCCCATCTCCCTTCTTGTCGTGAAGCACATGAAGAAAACGGCTAATAGAGAGACCCCTCCAAAAAAGAGAGGCCATCTCCTTTTTTATTATTTTCTTTCTTTGCCTTATGATGGTGTACGCATTAGTCATCCACCTTTCTTGCATGTGCTTATTTCTTTTGTCTGCCACTTCTCCATTTGGTATCATCTTTTAGTCTTCTCAATGTCCTTCACTTGTTTTCTTTTTTAATTTCACTTGAAATGGCCGACCCCCTCATCTAAGCAAGGACAAGAATGCTCCATTTATATCCCATTGGGTGCCTGCCATTTCCTCTCTTCAAGATGATGTCCATTATTTTATGGAGGAAGTGTCCAAATGGCCCATCATGTACGATTCCCTAAAGCACGATTAGGAGCAAACTTCCGAAGCGCACTATTGACTCATCATCCTCATTTTTTTAATCCCATAATGATCGATTTTTTTTCTCGATTCGGGTTTATGTTTGTGAAGGAACATAGTGACCCAAACCGTATTTTTCAAGATTTAAAGTGACAAGCTTGAAGAGGAAATTAAAACAAAATTATTGAATATTTTTGTGTATTTTTCTGACCACGAATGGTATTTTTCTGATTTTTTTTGGGTATTTTTAATAATTAAATAAATTCGAAAAATTATTAAAAATTACGAAAAATATTTTTTGTTCAAAATTGGTTCTTGAGGCTAAGCCAAGGCTTCCAAAGTTGATTTTGTGATTTTATGACCTTTTTTGATATTTTTAATTAATTTTAAATGATAAAAATCACAATAATAAATGGTCAAAAATCAGGTGTCAACAGCTGCCCCTCTTTGAGAGGAATCTCGTTAGAGGTTTCTCTCAAAGATAAGGTGGCACCTGATTCCTAACCGACTCAACTGGGAAAATGAGAGAGGAAATGCTCAAGGCCCTTTGATGAAAGCTTACCTGAAGCTCCCTATCGGATGCTGCCGGTTGTGACGACTTTCAAGAAGATACCTAGGACTCGTCATTGAGAATATCCTAGGGAGATTAAGCTCTGACCTGTATGGTAGGTCATACCATAATGTGATTCCTAACTGATAGGAACCTAAGGAAGGTGCATCCCACGCTTGAGGATTCGCCAGATATTTTAATCCGTATGGTGGATCGGACCTTTGTGTTGATTCTTAAGGCGGTATCTATCTCGTGTTGACCCTTATGGCGGTTTCTACCTTGAATTGACCCTTTAGGCGGTTTCTACCTTTGATTTGACCCTTTAGGCGGTTTCTACCATTGTGTTGACCCTTCAGGCGGTTTCTACCATTTGTTGACCCTTCAGGCGGTATCTACCTTGAGCTGACCCTTCAGGCGGTATCTACCTTGTGTTTTGCTTTGAAAAGGGGTCTCATGACGAGGGTTCTCCACGTCCAATGAGACTGCCTGATTTTTGAAAAGGGGTCTCATGACGAGGGTTCTCCACGTTCGATGAGACTGCCTAAATTTTAAAAAAGGGGTCTCAGGACGAGGGTTCTCCACGTCCGATGAGACTGCCTGATTTTTGAAAAGGGGTCCCGAGACGAGGGTTCTCCACGTCTGATAGGGCCGCTTGATTTTGCTTAAAAGAGGTCCTAGGACGAGGGTTCTCCACGTCTGATAGGACCTTTTCTTTTAAAAGGTTTTTTTTTTTTTTTAGAGATCCCGAAGTTTATCGGGAATTCAGTTTTTGAAGCAGTGAAAGATTTTATGTTGGCAAAGCTTCACTTGAGTCTGTTGAGGCGACATTCTGGGAGCTGGGTTCTCCAGGTATCCTGCAGAAGTTTGAGCCTGAAAGATTTTTCTTCACCAAGAAAACGTTAGTAATCTTTGGGAAGACCACGGCTGTCCATTTGACAAAAACCGTATGACTTAAGTTTTAATCGTGAAATGTGCATTTTGATGATGGAGGTTATCCAAAGCATTCTTGCAACATGTAAATGTGATCACAAATTCCTTGCACGAAAAATCTGGATCCAACAATTTGAAGATTCCAAAAAGAGTTTGCTCAAAACATCAATTGGAATATTTCTCGACAAGGAGGTCTTCTCACCTGTTTTGAGATAGTGGTTTTTATAGGGGATGCACTCAATTCCCTACCAACCTGTGCCTAGGTTTTAGGCTCATTCGCAGCGCATACATTTTGATCGGTCGGGAGGTCTTCCACGGGACCGTAATGTTGGGCTTGGTTATTGATCTTCAAGGGGGACCCGCCTTGGAGTCGAGGCCATTGAATGAAAGTCTTCACCATCTGCTCCGGGTTTACAAGTCAAGAACCCTGCAAAATGAGAAAGAAATAGTCTTGCTCGTACTTCTTCGAGCTAAGCTATATGTTAACCCAAGTGTCTTAGTCAGAGAAGACTATTTCAGGGTTATGATGTTGGTAGGATTGGGGACCGAAAAAGGCTTGTTTTTGGCCCAGAATTTATGAGGGGTTTGACGTTGGTGATCATTGCAAACTCACCACCCGCCCTTTCATCTCTGCAACTTCAATTTTTGAGGTGTGCACTCGCTTTGAGGTGTGCACCAACTCTTTAGAGAGCGTTTCGTCGCATTAAGAGATTGATGACTCTGTCTGCGTCTCTGCTCCACGCTTGACACCATTTGGGGAGTAGTCTTTTTGATCTGACTCCTTTAGAGATTTCCTCTTTTCCCATCCGGCTTCATTGCGGATCAATCAAACAACTTACACGAGCATCGGCCTTGCTTTTACCAGGCACTTTGCTTTTTCTTGATGCCGTGGATTTTTCTCATTCATTTTTGAAATCCCACTTTTTCTCATCTTCATGGGATCGTGTTAGACATATGTCTGAAAGTCTAAACATCTTTAAATATTAGCCCGGGAATCTTCTTCGTAATCCCTGAGTCTTGAACTCTTCCATTTTTGAAGTGGTGCTGCATCCGTCTTGGAATGATCACCAATGGGTTCATGAAATGAATTTGCAGGCTCAAGTTGGCTGTGCAAAGGATTCGGTGTGTGGGATAGAGAAATGAATGCTTCTCGTCATCCTATGGCACTTGGATTACCATATAAACAACACACAAAGATTAATGTTAGTCCGAGCAAGAAAATTTCTAACCATTTTCTCCTGATGCTGCTGGACTCACCTCCATTTTGCCCCGATGTGGGGTGGTTCTTGACAGGGTTAAGAATGAAAACCGCCGTTCAAAGGGGTTATCAACGGTCACCTGTAGTGTTTGGGGGATATGAAACGCATGCCTCCGTCGTCCCAACCCATGTAATCGCTGCAAATGATCCCTACCTTCGTAGACCCAGATTTTGCTATATGCCCACTCCACTCATCTCTCAAGTGTGTGTTGGACGTGTTTGGATTTAGGCTTTGCCTCTCGTCTTTTGAGAAAACATCCTTTTGAAAATTTTGAACAATATTTGATTGAAAAAATTTCCATTTTCTTCAAAAATTCTACCCGTTAAGGGGATTTTAGGATGCACCATGCATGTTCTTATTCATGTTCAGACAACCTCTTGTTTCAAAACATAAATGCCAATGAAGTTGGAATTATATGTCTTTTCTAGACATCAGATTCTGACAGCTTTTCTTTTCTTCTTTGTTTTTTATTCAACATCTTTAATGGATTGGGGAAAGTGATACTTACCTGTCCCCCGCGGCTGGAGATCCCTGAAAATGCAGAAGAAACATGTTATTGTACGTTCACGAATTTTTCAAAAAATTAGAACGATACATCTTACCCTTGGTCGTGTACTCCAACGGGTAATTCATGGGGTGTGAAAACCTGTTTCACCTTGATGGCGATCCCCTGTCAAAGACGGGAATTAGTTGTTAGTTGGCGTTCCAAAATTCAAGGGAAATTGGAACGATACAGCCTTGTTCTTGCTTTGTGTTTCCATTTGAACACAAACTCGTGGCTTGTAGGATTTGGCCCTCTATCTTGTGGTCTTGATCCCTCCGTTTGGTTGGCGATGAATCATTCTCAAGGATTTGCCCAAGAGGAGATCCATTTGTGTTTTTGGGCGCACTCCAGCGCCATTCTTCAAGGTCTCACCGTGGGTTTTGGGTCAAGGCGACGTCACGAAGTCCAAGTATGGTGCCGTTTTCCCCAAGTCCTAAAACTGGCAGAAACTCAGATTGCAGTGTTTTCTGTCGACCGGCGGGGAAAAGCTTGGCCGGAGCTGCTCGGTGGTCCAATTGCCGAGCTACCACCTCGAGGAGTTTGGCAAGACGTTGAACTAGGTCGTGGTGGCAGGTGCTGCGGCTGAAAGTCGCCGGTGGTGAAGCTGGACGTCGGCAAAGTTGGAGAACATGGCTGATTAGGTGAGAGCAGTTCACGGCTGGAAGGAAAAAGAAAAGGGAAGGGAAAAGGAAGAAGATGGCTTCGCGAATGAGGGTCTTCAGCAGAGGAGAGAGAGCTGAAAATTTCCTTTACTCAGTAGAGTCAACCTATGTTGAACGGTAGGTAAAAAGTGGAAATTAAATGCACCTTGCCTAATCTGTTTCCATTTGTCACCTTGTCCATCAAGACTCAATCCAAGGGCTGAGGTTTCTCCTTGATTTTCGGTAGCTAGGGGTTCTACCAAGGACCAAAATGCCCTTGTCCAATAATAAAATGAAGGCTAAGGCTCGAGTGCAAAAATGTCATTTTTCCTCCGGCATCCAGAATCTCGATTTTCCAATTCAAATTTTCTTCGACGGGGCGGCGTCCAATCCAAATAAAATGTTGGAAATATTTTTTCTCCATTTTCCAATTTTGAGATTTCATTTCAGAACTCGAGGCTCGAGGAGGCGGAAATTCGGAATGTTACAACTCTTCCCCTTAAAGAAATTTCGTCCTCGAAATTTACAGCCTTCTAACAACCCAGTCCTTTAGGGTATCGGCATCTCATCGCATCCTCATTCTCCCAGATAATTCCCTTCATGACTTGACGATCTTACTTGTCCTTTCCGGCCCAAGCCATCTTTCCCTAGGACTTGATTCTGTCACGCCCCATGCCTTAACCTCGACGCGCGGACGCGACGATCCCCTCAAAGTACGGCTCTCGAAGTCCCATGACATATTTACTAAGAAAAAATAAAACACGAGAACTAGCACGCGGAAACGGCGCTGCAACACCTCCAAACATAAATTAACGGGGAAACCTGAATAGTAAGACAGGAACAGAACATGGCCACTTTACTTCCAAAAGCTATTTGTACAAAAACGCGGTCACCAATACCAGCAAAAAGGGGCCGGGTAGACGACCAAAACAACGACCATAACTACATCCCCCAAAAGACAACACCACTACGACCTCACAGAAGTATCAACCAGCCTAACTACAACTCCTAGGTCGAAGCACTGGAATCGTCGGACGCCTCGGCATCCTCCGTCGGCTCGTACTTGGACCAAGTCTCAGACTGAACCTCAGTTGAATCCTCCTCGACTCCCTCCAAGGCTACATCTTCGGGTCGCTCCACTAAGTCGCCCTCGGTGGTGTCGCGACCCTCTTGAGGTTGTCGGGCTCTCGAGGGCTAATGGGCCGTCCTGTCTGGTCGGACGCGGGCCTCTCCCAAGGCCCATTACCCAAATCGCAACGGAGGTATGCATGATCGACTTTCAGTGTGGTCTAGTGACATGTGCTAAGTGTGCATGCCATTGAGTCGCCACCAATCATTTTTTTAGGGTATGATTGGACCACCCAATCGAATAGTTGGGAGTTTCTATTCAATTCTGCGAGAACCAGAGAAATGGTTTCGGGGACTTAGTTACACCAACTGTCAGAGTTGACGCCCTTTCGGTACCTAAGTTGACTGAATTTTCTAGCCTGAGATTCATGCGGATGAGTAAGGTATGAACCCTAAATCTAGAAATTCATGTAGATAAGAGTGATTATCCTAGCAATCACAATCAGTAATAAAATGCCCAACTCAAGGAATCTAGATATGCAAATAAATCACATGGCATTCCTAGTAAGGTCCTATTTATCAATCACAGCTCAAGAATGATTTAGCTGTCCTAGCCATTCTACACACGATCTAACCTAAGAAAAGCATTAGGAAGCATCGAAGGAGTTCGAGAGTACTCACATGGGGTTCGCCGTGCCCTGGTTTGGTCTTGGACGAGCTATCGAGCTCATGCCGACCCGATTATATTTGGGGATCCACTCGGCGTTTTACATCATGAAATCATGTGAAACAAAAACGAAAATATTCAGCAAGGGGCATTTATTGTAGATGGTGGTCGATCTAATTGGACGTCAAGACTAAAAAAGATGTAGAAATTTACAAATTAAAATACTCGAATGACATTTTTTTGCCAAATTCAACTCTATGCGTCGTGAAGAAACACATGCAATTGAACTTAAATTTTGACTATTTATGAGTTCAAAATGTAAAAGAAATTAAAATAAAAATATTGACTATTTTTCTATATTTTTACGACATCGAACGCTATTTTTCTTCATTTTTCATGTATTTTTCTATTTTTGGAAAATATTAAAAAATATTAAAAAATATGAAAAATTATTTTTTTATCAAAAATGGTTCCTTTAGCTTGGTCAAGGCTACCAAAGATGATTTTTTAATTTTTTTAACTTTTTATAGATTTTTTATGAATTTTTTAAAAATAAACTATGAAAGACTGATCAAAAATCAGGTGTCAACAGGTGGCCTCAAGCTCAATCACCTCAATGGTGTCCTCTTGAGTCGGGGTCCTCTCTGGTACATTGACCGAACCCGCTACCGAACCATCTACTTCAAAAGAATCCCGAGAGGGATGACAAAAGTTGGGGACAACACCCTGAGGCACCTTAGAGGTCTTAAGTGGCCCAGTAGTCACCTCACCTATGCGTTGGAACCATGCCTCGAAACTATGAGGTACCTCTTTCCTATCTGCCTCGTCCACCCAGACCACCGTGGTCTTTCTCACAAAAATCGTTCCCTGTCCATCAGGGTAATCTTCCCAATAAGGAGTCATCCACTACGGGTCTCCATGTCGAATAGGCGGCATTCTTACGGTCTAGGATATGGAAAAGAAACGGTCCCACGACGGGGTGAGATTGAAATCTCAATAAAAGAGGCCCTAACCCAAAGTTAGGCAGACCGTACACTCAGAAAAATAGATATTCACAATAATAAAACAACAACAATCATATAGAATAACAATTAGTCACATATGTCACAAAAGCGCAAACAAGCCTCAAGCACATAATCCAACCACTGCATATCATTAAAAAAATCAAATATGCACTTTAAATCAAACTACTCCGCCGCCCTTGCCAACCTCACCCTTCTCTCTAGCCTGCGTATACTACGAATCTGGCCCGGTCCGCGTACTTACGCCTCAGACCTACTCGCTAAGAAACCCGCGTAAACGCCTCAGGTTTTCAGTCTCAACTCCGACCAGTGCCAACACAATTCAATATCTGTCCCGCGTCGCTCTACGCAGCAGGACCTCGGCCGTCACCAACCCCGCGTAAACGCATCATGGTGTTATAATTCACAAGCATACCAACGCTAAACCCCCAACAAACTTCATGATCGAATATAGTTCATGCCTCGAACTAGTGATTTATAACATGGGAGTTCTTCGACTTAGACAAATCATAGTGGCATTTCAATCACGAAGCACACATACAAATTGCCGATATCAACCAAGAACATACAATGTAATATCATGAGACAACGCTCCAAAATCGACACCACTTCACGACTAATTTGACCAATGGAGTCCAATCTTCATAACTAACGTTTAGGAACCCCTTACCTCAAGCTTGTTCCAACAAAACCACTCTTCCAAGTCCTCAAGGGTTCGGTCCCAATACTCCTCAAAAGAGAATAGCCGTACCTAGGACAGAATTTCATCCCATTCATCAATAATCCATTGTCCAAACGTCGAACCATCAAGCACACACCCTCATAACGTATTAATCTACATCCCTACATGATTTAAGGATCCATTTGAAACTCTAAATCACCTCTAACAGCCCCTACAAGAAACGGTTTGCACAGAACCGAAACAATAAAATTTCGGTTCTGTACAGTCCCTACCTAAACAGCCCATAAATCCTTCAAATTCACTAATCCATGGCAAAACTAACTAATCAACATCCACTTTAACACGCTAGGAGGCTTCACCGCAAGTTTTAACGCAAGGTGACTCCTCGAACCACTTGAAAGTTGTCGATCCCTCTTGACCTGCAACTGGGCAGATTCTGCCCTTCCAAAGATCACAACGGCTCATGGTCAAAACATGGCTCAAATTGGCTAATTTTTTTTTTGCAGCAGCTACCTCTACAAGTCTACTGAGTCTCCACAAAAATCCGTCCAAAAATTCGTCCGTTTGGTCACTGAACAAAATTCGAACAGAAGCTTACTCTCAGTTGAATCAGACTTCGTCGACTGGTGGAAGATCGCTTGGCCGGGCGGCTCAGTGATCCAAATGCCGAGCTTCCACTTTGAGGAGTTCGGCAAGACGTAGGGCTAGGTCGTGGAGGTCGGCTCCCTAGCTGGAAGTTGGTGGCGGCGGCGCGGGAGGTCGGCGAAACAGGCGGACATAATCTGATCGGGTGAGCTGTTCACGGCTGAGAGTGAAAATGAAAAAAAAAAGAACGAATGGGAAGAAGAGATGGTGTCGCGCGAGAGGGAGGGGGGTTCTGCTGATGACAAAAGGGAAGAGCTTCACCAACTTGGTCAACTCTTGAATGGTAGGTGGAGAAAAAGCAAATTATTAATACACATAGCTTGATCCTTTGACAAGTGTCCTCTTTGTCCACCAACTCAATCCAATGGCTGAGGATTCTCCTCCTTTTCTGCAGCAAGAGGGGCTAGGGAAAAGACCAAAACACCCTTGTCCAAAAGTAAAAACGAAGACTAATGCTTAAGGGCAAAATGGTCATTTCGCCTCTGGCGTCCAAAACTTCGATTTTTCCAATTCAAATTCTCTTCGACGAGGCGGCACCCATTCCAAAGAAAATGTTGGAATTCTTGATTTTCCATTTTCGATTTCGAGACTCGTCTCCGATTCAATTTTCTATTGAATGCGATTCCAGCCTATTTCGAACCGACGGGCGACTTTTGCAGACGTTACGCGTATCGAATCTATGACTTAAATCACACTCAGGCTCGTCAGTTCGTGGCGACTTTGGTTGTCATTTAATTACGAGGGTCTATCACTAGTTCCGACGGTCTCGATCGTCATCGATCGATTTAGGAAAATTTTGTAAATTATGAATTGGTTAAGCGGCATCACCCGCGCTCCAATCGCATAATGCTAGCAACGGATTCCTTAAATCGTTCTTAGATCGGCCTTTTATGGTTCTAAAAATTCCCTCGACAATTCTTATGATCAAAGCGTCATTCCCTATTCGAGTTCCTAGGTCCACGTACTTATCTCGCGTTAGCCTTTCTCTTTTGGTCAGTTGACTCGAGATTAATCAAATCCAAGCGAAATATGACTGAAATACATCACTAGATATATTCTCATTGAAAAGTCTCAAGATGACTAGAAATCGGAATGTCACAACTCTTCCCCCCTTACAAAAATTTCGTCCTCGAAATTTACATCAAACCCAACTACTCAAACAAATGGGGGTACCGACGCCTCATCGATTCCTCGTTTTCCCAGGTAGCGCCTTCTGTTCCATGGTGCTCCCACACTACCTTAACCAAAGATATTATCTTGTTCCTTAAAACATGTTCATTTCTTTCTTCAATCCTGACCGGCTTTTCCACATACGACACTCGGTCGTCCACTTCGATAGTCTCATAGTCCAAGACATGCGTCGGGTCCGGCTCATACTTCCTTAGCATCGACACATGAAAAACATTGTGAACCTGGGACAAACTAGGCGGCAAGGCAAGTCGGTAGGCTAGGGTTCCAATCCGCTCCAAAATCTCAAACGGGCCTACGTATCTCGGGCTTAGCTTTCCTTTCTTCCCAAAACGCGACAAACCTCGCATCGGTGATACCTTAAGGAAAACATGATCGCCTACTTGAAACTCCAGGGGCTTGCGTCGCTTATCGGCGTAACTCTTCTGACGACTCTGGGCCGTCTTCAGCCTGTCTCGTATTATCTTCACCGTCTCCACTGACCTTTCCACTAACTCAGGGCCCGTGATACTCCTTTCTCCAACTTCGTCCCAGCAAATCGGTGTCCTACAATCTCTTCCATAAAGTGCCTCAAAAGGTGCCATTTGTATACTCTGCTGAAAACTGTTGTTGTAGGCAAATTCCACCAAATGCAACTGATCCTCCCATCCGCCTTTGAAGTCTATAACACACGCTCTTAGCATATCCTCAAGGGTCTGAATTGTCCTTTCCGACTGCCCGTCCGTCTGCGGATGGTACACGGTGCTAAACTGTACCCTAGTCCCCAAAGCGTCTTGCAAACTCTTCCAGAAATTCGCCGTGAACTTAGGGTCTCTGTCTGACGTAATGGTTACCGGTACACCATGTAGTCGTACTACGTGACGCATATACAGTTTAGCGTACTTGTCCAAAGCGAAGTCTTTTCTCACAGGAATAAAATGTGTTGACTTAGTCAGTCTATCCACAATCACCCAAATCGAATCATGGCCCCTCTGACTCCTTGGTAATCCCATAACAAAGTCCATTGTCACGTGCTCCCATTTCCATTCAGGGATCTCTAGCGGCTGTAGTAGTCCACCCGGCTTACAGTACTGCGATTTTACCTGTTGACAAGTCAAGCACTTTGCTACATACTTCGCCACATCCACCTTCATTCCATTCCACCAATAGTGCTGTCGAAGGTTCTGGTACATTTTCGTGCTGCCAGGATGGATGCTATAGTTACTCCTATGCGCCTTTGATAAAATCCTCTCTCTAAGTTCCTCATCTTTGGGCACACACAGGCGTCCTCGAAATTTCAAGATTCCACCTTCTGACACCTGGAAATCTGGTTTCCTCTGCATCACGTCCACTGCGAGGATTTTCTGAATCTTTGGGTCTAAAGGTTGCAAGGCCTTTATGCTTTCTTAGATCTCAGGTTCAATTCTTAGCATGGCCACCAAACTGGATAACTGGCAAACTTCCAATCTAAACGCAGAATCCCTTAGGTTTTCCAATAACGACCATCCCTTGACCAAAAGGGAAGCGATACTTGATTTCCGACTGAGTGCATCCGCAACTCTATTCGCTTTTCCAGGGTGATACATGATGTCACAGTCATAATCCTTTAATAACTCCATCCACCGTCGCTGTCTCATGTTCAACTCATTCTGAGAGAATAAATACTTCAAACTCTGGTGGTCCGTAAAAATCCGAAACTTTTCACCACAAAGGTAGTGCCTCCAAATCTTCGAGACAAACACAATCGCAGCTAATTCCAAGTCGTGAGTCGGGTAATTCACCTCGTGCGGTCTTAATTGTCGTGAAGCATAAGCTACTACCCTTCCATATTGCATGAGCACACATCCCAATCCCTTAAGCGAAGCATCGCTATAAATCTCAAAACCTCCAGGTCCAGACGGAATCGTAAGAACAGGCGCAGTCGTCAGCCGATGTTTAAGTTCTCGAAAACTCCTCTCACACTTGTCCGTCCAATCAAACTTTGCAGTCTTCTTAGTCAACTGCATCAACGGCATAGCTATAGATGAAAATCTTTCCACAAAGCGTCTGTAATAGCCACCCAATCCCAGAAAACTTGGGACTTCCGTAACCGTCGTAGGTCTAGGCCAATTGAGCACTGCTTCAATCTTCGAAGGGTCCACTGATATCCCCTCACCAGAAATTATATGACCAAGGAACGCCATTTTATTCAGCCAAAACTCACACTTGCTAAACTTGGCGTACAACGAGTGTTCGTGCAAGGTTCGTAAAACCATCCTCAAATGCTTTTCATGTTCCTCGTTACCTCTTGAATAGATCAAAATATCATCAATAAACACGATGACGAAACGGTCCAGATAGTCCTTAAAAACTCGATGCATCAAGTCCATGAATGCAGCTGGAGCGTTAGTCAATCCAAAAGGCATCACGGTAAACTCATAATGTCCATATCTCGTTCTAAAAGCCGTCTTCGGAATATCCTCCTTCTTAATTCTCAACTGGTGATATCATGTTCTCAAATCTATCTTAGAGAAAACTGAAGCCCCTTGTGACTGGTCAAACAAATCGTCAATCCTTGGCAATGGATACTTGTTCTTAACGGTTACTTGATTCAATTGCCGATAGTCGATACACAACCGCAGGGATCCATCCTTTTTCCTTACAAAGAGTACTGGTGCTCCCCAGGGTGATGCACTTGGCCTAATGAATCATTTGTCTAGTAACTCCTGCATCTGCACCTTTAGTTCCTTCAATTCCGTCAACGCCATCCTATAAGGTGCCTTCGAGATTGGTTCCGTTTCGGGGGCTAACTCAATAACAAACTCGATTTCTCGCTCGAGTGGCAATCCGGGCAATTCTTGGGGAAAGACATATGGGAAGTCCCGTACCACCGCTATGTCATCTAACCTCGGCTCCTCAACCGTCGGATCTAATACCACAGCCAAGTAAGCTTGGCATCCATCATCCATTAACCTTGTCGTCTCAAGCGACGAAACCATTGGAATAGAAGTTCCTCCCCGATTTCCCTTAAAGTCAAAGCTAGGGCAACCATTCGGGTAAAAACGGATTACTTTATTTCCACAATCCACTACCGCCCCTAGCTTACTTAGCCAATCCATCCCTATGATCACGTCAAAGTCGTACATGGGTAGTACAGCCAAATCTACAACTCCCTCATTACTACCAACGGCTATCTTATAATTTTAACAGCCTAACGAGACCAACACATTATCTTTCAGTGGAGTGGCAACATGCAGCAGCACATTCAACGGTTTCAATTTCATATTTACCAAATCAGCAAATTGAGCAGATACGAAGGAATGCGTAGCACCAGG
Source organism: Rhodomyrtus psidioides (assembly GCA_021437785.1). NCBI lineage: Eukaryota > Viridiplantae > Streptophyta > Magnoliopsida > Myrtales > Myrtaceae > Rhodomyrtus > Rhodomyrtus psidioides. The sequence goes on along the minus strand of JAILYB010000044.1, from coordinate 3,270,377 downwards.
GTCAAACAACGCATAGGCAGCTTGATCGCACAAATAAACCGTACCTGTGACCACACCATGCGTCTCATCGGCGTCCCTGCGTGCCACGGCATAAACCCTTTCTTGAGCCGGGGGTCGGTTATGAACATTCTAAGGCGCTGCATTTGGTGGTCCTGCTTGTGGTCGCTGTCCTTGAGGTCTAGCCATCTGAGTCTGGTTGGGATAAAATCTCATCTGATGACCCATCTGGCCACACTTGAAGCATGCTCCAATCCCAGCCGGGCAAGGCCCATTTCCGTGCCTCCTCCCACAAAGACGACAGTTTGGGCTGAACTGATGTGGTGGCTTACTGATGTTCTTCCTTGGAGGTGGAACGAAACGTCTAGTATTCATCATAGGCCTCTTTCCCAACTGACGATTATCCCTAAACGAAGGAAATCGCGATCCAGATGCAACTGTTCTTTCCCTCATGTCCCATTCTATCATCTGTCCTCGTTCATAAATCTCTTTATAAGTCCTCAGATTTACCGTCACAATTTGACTGCGAAGCTCCGGTCGCAACCCGTCTCGAAACCTCCGCGCCTTCTCCAGTGGGTCCTCAACGTAACGTGGCGCATATCTCGACAACCTAGCAAATTCAGCTTCATACTGGTCCATCGTCATGTTACCTTGCCTCAGATTCTGAAACTCCACTAGCTTGCTTTCTCGCGCAGTCTCTGAGAAGTATTTATCATTAAAAGCCGCTGTAAAGGCATTCCAATCCAGGGCTGTGCCCTCAGGAAACACTCCATCTTTCGTAGCTTTCCACCAATCATTTGCAGTACCTTCCAGCTGGTAAACCGCCAGGAGCACTTTATCTTCATCATTACATTTCAGCACTCCAAAGATCTTTTCGAGCTTCTCTATCCGCAAGGGTGCTAACTCGGGATCACCAATCCCATTAAACTGTAGAGGCCTTAACTACAAATTGCTCCACTAGCTGGCCTATATCCCTTGGCACAATATTAGAACCCGACGTGTTACCTACACCCACGCCTTGATTAACGTTGGCATTAGCTTGTGCGTTACTCGTCCCAGCACCTTGGCCGCTGCTACCACTTCCTTCACCTTCAGCATTAGTACCAATCGTAACATTTACTGCAGTCAAGGCCGCGCCCACAGCTTGAGTTATGGCAGCATCTCGATCTTGAGCCTGTCTGTCTATCAAATTGCCGATCCGCTCCAAGGCTCGCAACACGTCCCCCATCCCAGGGTCCTCTGTCGCAGGCGGCCTCAAACTAGAAGCCCTACCACTAGGCCTTCTATGTCTAACGGGTCGGTCACTCATTGTTGACACCTGATTTTTGATCAGTCTTTCATAGTTTATTTTTAAAAAATTCATAAAAAATCTATAAAAAGTTAAAAAAAATTAAAAAATCATCTTTGGTAGCCTTGACCAAGCTAAAGGAACCATTTTTGATAAAAAAAATAATTTTTCATATTTTTTAATATTTTCCAAAAATAGAAAAATACATGAAAAATGAAGAAAAATAGCGTTCGCTGTCGTAAAAATATAGAAAAATAGTCAATATTTTTATTTTAATTTCTTTTACATTTTGAACTCATAAATAGTCAAAATTCAAGTTCAATTGCATGTGTTTCTTCACGACGCATAGAGTTGAATTTAGCAAAAAAATGTCATTCGAGTATTTTAATTTGTAAATTTCTACATTTTTTTTAGTCTTGACGTCCAATTAGATCGACCACCATCTACAATAAATGCCCCTTGCTGAATATTTTCGTTTTTGTTTCACATGATTTCATGGTGTAAAACGCCGAGTGGATCCCCAAATATAATCGGGTCGGCATGAGCTCGATAGCTCGTTCAAGACCAAACCAGGGCACGGCGAACCCCATGTGAGTACTCTCGAACTCCTTCGATGCTTCCTAATGCTTTTCTTAGGTTAGATCGTGTGTAGAATGGCTAGGACAGCTAAATCATTCTTGAGCTGTGATTGATAAATAGGACCTTACTAGGAATGCCATGTGATTTATTTGCATATCTAGATTCCTTGAGTTGGGCATTTTATTACTGATTGTGATTGCTAGGATAATCACTCCTATCTACATGAATTTCTAGATTTAGGGTTCATACCTTACTCATCCGCATGAATCTCAGGCTAGAAAATTCAGTCAACTTAGGTACCGAAAGGGCATCAACTCTGACAGTTGGTGTAACTAAGTCCCCGAAACCATTTCTCTGGTTCTCGCAGAATTGAATAGAAACTCCCAACTATTCGATTGGGTGGTCCAATCATACCCTAAAAAAATGATTGGTGGCGACTCCATGGCATGCACACTTAGCACATGTCACTAGACCACACTGAAAGTCGATCACGCATACCTCCGTTGCGATTTGGGTAATGGGCCTTGGGAGAGGCCCGCGTCCGACCAGACAGGACGGCCCATTAGCCCTCGAGAGCCCGACAACCTCAAGAGGGTCGCGACACTCATCTCAGACTTCCTGCACCACTATGGTTTCACAACGAAATTAGAACTCAACTCTACCATCTCAGTCTAGTAGTTTTACACTATACAACAAGTAGTACTCACAACAAACAACTATTAATTATCAAGAGTCCAACAATCCAAAATACAACATCACGCTATCAACTCAGGCAAAGCACTCAAGGTTCCGCAACAAACATTCACGTCCAATACACATGCTCAACAAGTTCAATCGCACCTAATCATTTCCATAATATTACCTTCAAGACATCAATCACATAAGCCATTCATGTGCCAAGCCTACCTCAACTTACTCTAGCGGTCCCTTTCTATTGTCTCGCTACTCTATAACCCCAGAATCCATTCCTCCTTATTACGCCAATCCATCATCCACTTAGGTTGAGTTAACCTCGCTCTGATACCAAGAAAAGCGGGATGTCACGCCCCGTGCCTTGACCTCGACGCGCGGACGTGACGATCCCCTCAAAGTACGGCTCTCGAAGTCCCATGACATATTTACTAAGAAAAAATAAAACACGAGAACTAGCAGGCGGAAACGGCGCTGCAACACCTCCAAACATAAATTAACGGGGAAACCTGAATAGTAAGACAAGAACAGAACATGGCCACTTTACTTCCAAAAGATGTTTGTACAAAAATGCGGTCACCAATACCAGCAAAAAGGGGTCGGGTAGACGACCAAAACAACGACCATAACTACATCCCCCAAAAGACAACACCACTACGACCTCACAGAAGTATCAACCAGCCTAACTACAACTCCTAGGTCGAAGCACTGGAATCGTCGGACGCCTCGGCATCCTCCGTGGGCTCGTACTCGGACCAAGTCTCAGACTGAACCTCAGTAGAATCCTCCTCGACTCCCTCCAAGGCTACATCTTCGGGTCGCTCCACTAAGTCGCCCTCGGTGGCTTCAAGCTCAATCACCTCAATGGTGTCCTCTTGAGTCGAGGTCCTCTCTAGTACATACACCGAACCCGCTACCGAACCATCTACTTCAAAAGAATCCCGATAGGGATGACAAAAGTTGGGGACTACACCCCAAGGCACCTCAGAGGGCTTATGTGGCCTAGTAGTCGCCTCACCTACGCGTCAGAACCATGCCTCGAAACTATGAGGCACCTCCTTCCTATCTGCCTCGTCCACCCAGACCACCGTGGTCTTTCTCACAAAAACTGTTCCCTGTCCATCAGGGTAATCTTCCCAATAAGGAGTCATCCACTGTGGATCTCCATGTCGAATAAGCGGCATTCTTACGGTCTAGGATCTGGAAAAGAAACGGTCCCACGACGGGGTGAGATTGAAATCTCAGTAAAAGAGGCCCTAACCCAAAGTTAGGCCGACCGTACACTTAGACAAACAGATATTCACAATAATAAAACAACAACAACCATATAGAATAACAATTAGTCACATATGGCACAAAAGCGCAAACAAGCCTCAAGCACATAATCCAACTGCCGCATATCATTAGAAAAATCGAATATGCACTTTAAATCAAACTACTCCACCGCCCTTGCCAACCTCACCCTTCTCTCTAAACCGCGTATACTACGCATTAGGCCCGGTCCGCGTACTTACGCCTCAGACCCACTAGCTGAGAAACCCGCGTAAACGCCTCAGGTTTTCAGTCTCAACTTAGACCAGTGCCAACACAATTCTATAACTGTCTCGCGTCACTCTACGCATCAGGACCTCGACCATCACCAACCCCGCGTAAACGCATCAGGGTGTTACAATTCACAGGCATACCAACGCTAAACCCACAACAAACTTCATGATTGAATATAGTTCATGCCTCGAACTAGTGATTTATAACATGGGAGTTCTTCGACTTAGACAAATCATAGTGGCATTTCAATCGTGAAGCACACATACAAATTGCCGATATCAACCAAGAACATACAATGTAATATCATGAGACAACGCTCCAAAATTGACACCACTTCACGACTAATTTGACCAATGGAGTCCAATCTTCCTAACTAAAGTTTAGGAACCCCTTACCTCAAGCTTGTTCCAACAAAAACCACTTTTCCAAGTCCTCAAGGGTTCGGTCCCAATACTCCTCAAAACAGAACAGCCGTACCTAGGATAGAATTTCATCCCATTCATCAATAATCCATTGTCCAAACGTCGAACCATCAAGCACACACCCTCATAACATATTAATCTACATCCCTACATGATTTAAGGATCCATTTGAAACTCTAAATCACCTCTAACAGCCCCTACAAGAAACGGTTTGCACAGAACCGAAACAGGGAAATTTCGGTTCTGTGCACTCCCTACCTAAACAGCCCATAAATCCTTCAAATTCACTAATCCATGGCAAAACTAACTAACCAACATCCACTCTAACACGCTAGGAGGCCTCACCGCAAGTTTTAACGTAAGCCGACACCTCGAACCCCTTGAAAGTTGTCGATCCCTCTTGACATGCAACTGGGCAGATTCTGCCCTTCCAAAGATCACAACGGCTCATGGTCAAAACGTGACTAAAATTGGCTAATTTTTTTTACAGCAGCTACCTCTACAAGTCTACTGAGTCTCCACAAAAATTCGTCCAAAAATTCATCCGTTTGGTCACTGAACAAAATTCGAACAAAAGCTTACTCTTAGTTGAATCAGACTTCTTCGATCGGTGGAAGATCGCTTGGCCGGGGCGGCTCGGTGATCCAAATGCCGAGCTTCCACTTCGCGGAGTTCGGCAAGACGTAGGTCTAGGTCGTGGAGGTTGGCTCCCTGGCTGGAAGTTGACTGCGGCGGCGCGGGAGGTCGGCAAAACAGGCGGACAGAATCTGATCGGGTGAGCTATTCACGGCTGAGAGTGAAAATGAAAAAAAAAAAAAGAACGAAGGGGAAGAAGAGATGGTGTCGCGCGAGAGGGAGGGGGGTTCTGCTGATGACAAAAGGGAAGAGCTTCACCAACTTGGTCAACTCTTGAATGGTAGGTGGAGAAAAAGCAAATAATTAATACACATAGCTTGATCCTTTGACAAGTGTCCTCTTTGTCCACCAACTCAATCCAATGGCTGAGGATTCTCCTCCTTTTCTACAGCAAGAGGGGCTAGGGAAAAGAGCAAAACACCCTTGTCCAAAAGTAAAAACGAAGACTAATGCTTAAGGGCAAAATGGTCATTTCGCCTCTGGCGTCCAAAACTTCGATTTTTCCAATTCAAATTCTCTTCGACGAGGCGGCACCCATTCCAAAGAAAATGTTGGAATTCTTGATTTTCCATTTTCGATTTCGAGACTCGTCTCCGATTCAATTTTCTATTGAATGCGATTCCAGCCTATTTCGAATCGACGGGCGGCTTTTTCAGACGTTAATTGTATCGACTCTGTGACTTAAATCACACTCAGGCTCGTTAGTTCGTGGCGACTTTGGTTGTCATTTAATTACGATGGTCTATCACTAGTTCCGACGGTCTCGATTGTCATCGATCGATTTAGGAAAATTTTGCAAATTATGAATTGGTTAAGCGGCATCACCCGCGCTCCAATCGCATAATGCTAGCAACGGATTCCTTAAATCGTTCTTAGATCGGCCTTTTATGGTTATAAACGTTCCCTTGACAATTCTTATGATCAAAGCGCCATTCCCTATTCGAGTTCCTAGGTTCACGTACTTATCTCGCGTTAGCCTTACCCTTTTGGTCAGTTGACTCGAGATTGATCAGATCCAAGCGAAATATGACTGAAATACATCACTAGATATATTCTCATTGAAAAGTCTCAAGATGACTGGAAATTGGAATGTCAGTTTCCTTCAATCATCAATTTATATTTGCTTCTCTCCATTCTCTTCCGATATTCATAACATTTGTCAGCAGTTCATCCTCGAGCGTTCACATCATCTTTTCCATTTATCCATCACCATTATTACTAATTCCTCGCCATAATGCACTCTTTAATGTCTATACCATTCGGCGCATCAATCCTTTTAAGGGCATGCCTTTTTCTTGTCGACACGTTAAATACTTGATCTCATGTTCGACTAACCAAATTTTCAATCGATAATATCGATGTAAGTCTAGCACACTTTTGTGCCATCCTAAGGGACACCACAATTTTCCCTTTGAATTTCTAATGAGGTCATTTCTTTAAGTTTTTCTTCAACATTGGACTCGTACTTTCGTCCATGGGACTTTAAGGTTTCTACCCTCAACTTCGAGCTTTCTTTCTCAGGTATCCGAGAATCTGGATTTCCTCCATGTTCTTTCCATTTCCATAACCCCTTAAATGTCAGGGTTTGGTCATCGCAGCATCTTAATTCCTTTATGACCTTCTAGCTTGATGCTTCAGGTAGTTATCAAACTAGTTATTTGGTAACCTTCCAATTTAGGAGTTGAATCTCTTATTTCCTTGGGCAAAGCCTATCCTTTACCCACCAAATACACGATGCTCAACTTTCAATTATATGCATCTGCTACTTAAAGCACCCTTCCTTCGCAAGATGGGGTATCACAGTAACAATACTTGGGTAATCTCTCCATTCCACGTGACTTGTCTTCAATCCCCTTTAGGCAGTCAATGCTCTTAACCTCTTCTAGTTCGCATAACTTGAGGTATTTCTTTATACAAGTAATGCTCTCATATCCATAAGCAATTTCATACATCAGTGTTGCCTCTTGTTTGGTTCCCCTCGTGAATCCCTTCGTACTACCTTATTCTCTCGTGGTAGATAAAGACTCAAAATCTTCTTTCATCCCATACAAGTTTCCTAAATTTTGTCGCGAGGACATATGTAAGTCAATTCCAATCAGGCATTAAGCATTCCAACTCATATGGCCTTATCATCACGATGCATATGCAATGTCTACCTCCGGTTGCCTCGTTATGCCTCAAATTGCATTTTGCTTCGCGTCATCACGACCTTCTTAAGCTTTTCAATTTCCAACCGGAAACGCCATTGACAGCGTAATTGTCAACTCGACTCAAGTCCTCGAAGACTCACTTCACGTCCTTTCCTCCCTTCGCTCTACATCTCGTCCTTAGTCCATTTCATCAATTGAACAGCTCTTGTAGGGAATCTTCCCACGATCCATTTGTAACAATTCACCAATCTTAGGAAATTTCAACTTTCAGCAACTCACATCGATCACAGTCGATTCATCACTTGTTCCAATCCTCAAAGGTTCCACAGGGATTCGATTTCCTAAAAATCTCACAACGGAGAAATCTTACCTCACCAGACCCACAACTCGTGCTCTTTACAATTAGCATACCACGAGCATCTCCTTGGAGTCTATAGGATGCTCTTGAAAGTCATTCACATTTCTCACGACTCCTTAAACAAGTCCAATCATCGTCTCTCAAGACGGTAACAATCAATTCAATCATTTCTTGGGTGCCCAATCTGACTGTTATCCACTTCATTACTACCAAGTGTCGAATCACTTCGATTGCCCGTGATACCATTCACTTGAGAGCTCACATCTTGGCTCTCTACTCTCAAGGGTCTCTACTTGGACCACATATATTTTGTTCGTTTTTTGTCACTCTTCCCTCAGAAAACATTAGTTCTTTAGCCTCTGAGTTCCACAACTCACCAATGCAACCTTATCCCAATTCCATCCTTTCAACTGAACATCGTCATCATCTTGAAATTCAACATTGTCTACAGGACAATCTCTCGGATTTCACTTCCAGGAATCACTCAACTTCTGCGTCTCCTTCGTTAGTCCAAGCGCTTAACCTTAGCATCAAGGCAATTAGAATATTCTCTTCTTTCCACGTTAGGGTTAGGGTCTCTTACCCTATGAAGGAAATTATACACTTTCGTGGCATTCTTTTACTTCAAATCTACCTTGTCCTTCCCAATTCATAGGACGTCAAACTTGGAGTCTGCGCCAACGGCGATACCTTTAGTCCAGGATTCAGATGTCACCGTACCTGACGTTCTTTTTCCAATGACTCAGTCATCCCAAGTGACAAGATCCATTCGTCCTTTGTCTCCATCAATTCACGTATCGAATACTCAATTCGATTTCCTCAAATCGTTCTGTAATTACACTCTAAGCGCTCTTTTCGCTTACTCAACCATTCACTAAAATCACAAGTCACTAGGACCATTACGTCCATTCATCTTTCCTTTTCATCAACGACATCTCATGATCCAATCGTCCTTAAGGACAACGTCTTATTCTCTAAGTGTGATAACTCGCAATGCGGCTTTTAGTGGTTTCAATTCAACCTCAGTCAATCTCATGAAATCCACAGGGTCTGACAGACTAACACATCAGTCTCCTTATTACTTCTCACGGCAACAAAAGGCAAATCACCATAAGCCTTATGTCATAGTAATGAACATTCCCTTCAGGCACATTCTATGTTCCATAAGTAAAGTTCTCTTTTCTCACAATCCATGAATAGAAATTCGCTCACTTATTCCTCTTCCGATCATCCACTTCTTTCCTTGATGCCCATTACAGTCCATCGGATTCAAGAATAGCAATTAGCCATAAGACTTTCAAATCCCAATCCCCTCAGAGACTTCACATCTCATTATCTTTCACCATCATCCGTCAGTGGTTCCCAGACAACTCTTTGCTAGTTGTCCACTATCCAAAAATTTCAACTCATCCTTAAGTAGCAACCACACATCAAATAAGCATCAACGAGACAACTTCTCAAATAATAGCCAACAACTAGGCAAGCCTCAACTAGGCAAACCCAACTAGGCCAATCATCAAGCAATCGCTCAAGGCATCACTTCAGGGAATTACTCATGCTTTTGACATAAAGCATCTGTCACTCTAGCATAATCACAACAGGCTATCTTAATCTTAACATGCATCAATTCAACGGGCATAAGCCCCACATGCCGTCTAATCTCTCAGTTAGACCTTGGCCATAATAAACACGTGATATCAACTACAAAACATGCCTAACAGGCCAATCACAATTTCTTTTCACGCGGCATTCTCTGCCAAGCACAAAGCTTTTAACCACACCACTCATATGCGTCATTTCACATGCCATGCCACTTTCAACATTCACTTGGAACTCATCTCGTGCCATATATCTCTTAACCACAATTAGAATCAACTTTGATACATAGGCTTTCCCTTTCAATTTATGACTTGGGTCATCCCTGCCTCACCGCTATCTTAGAAGCCTGCCAGGAGCCGCTCCTTGTCCGGACCTCTCTGTCCCGGCGATCACCCCCCGCCCTCATCAGACCTGGTTGTTACAAGTTGTTCCAAGTCATACATCTACGGAGGAAGCCCCGTTCCATATTCCCATAACATGCTTCATCACGGTTTATAGGTATCCCATCAACTCATCCCATACCAAGCGACAGTTTATTAAGTCTGATAGCGATAAGCTCATACATGCACCCTCATCAGCTTTCATTTCGTAACCACAAACACCTGCACAACATGACTGTCCTTGCCACTTGTCACACCACAATCGCCTTCAGATCAATTCCTATCCACTGAAGAGTTCTAATTCCATCAATGACCGTCACGCCACATGAATCAATTGCTTACATTCACCCATACGCCTCAAGTTTAGTAGCTATTCAAGTCAACTCCATATGCATTCGATCACGACTGGTCTTTAATCCAAATATTTCTTATCCGCTTCCTTGTATACACCTCGTTTCATATCGCCCAAAATTGTCAACAACCATCGATAACTAAAATCATTAAGGTATAACACAATTCAAACCTAAATCCGCTAGTACCCATCGTCTCTTTATAACTCATACTCCTCAAGTTGGGTAATTGACAAAACAAAATCACAATCATATACTCTGATTGACCCATCACTCATAAGCTATTCTCTAGCAACCTCAAGTCCAGGCTTATGACTCCTCGATCTCTGCCCACTTCCTTGTGAGTCGTATTCGCAAAAAATCACTTAATATCATCCCTCAAATCGGCACTAGGACCACCAGAATACTACACAAGTTCAAGCCTATAGTCCTCAAGATTCAGCAATCCATGCTTATCCCTCAAGGTCTCACTACCTAATTGTCTTCAAGTCATCGCTCCTTATCACTCCAAGTCTCAATTACATTGGATCGAACTGACCTTGCTCTGATACCACTTAAACGGGGATGTCACGCCCCGAACCCGCGAGCACGCGAACATCCCACTAGGCCGTAAACAAGCTGTGCCAACCAGGATCCTTCGGCCAACCAAATAACAACGTGACAAAGAAACAAGATCGCGGAAGCCACAAAATAGCTTCATACAATTCCTTAATCAGATGACTTAGGGCAATAGGGTATACACATCTCTTAAATAAAATTCTCCTCCGAATTATAGCAGTCAAGTGCCCAAAATTCAATTCTTAATTCCTCAAAATCGGATACAATCCCTAAGGCCACAAAATACATAAAACCATTCATGTCATTTCTTCATCGAGAGCTCCTCCTTATCTTGGCTGCATTTCCATCTTCAAGGATCTGAAAAAAGGGTGGCCCCACGACGGGGTGAGATCGACATCTCAGTAAGATAGGCCATAACCTTAAGTTAGGCCGACCGTACACTCGGGCAAAACAACTAAGTATAAAATGCACAAACAACCATGCATTACGTTCGACAGTCATAAACAATAGGTGTGTATAGACAAGTCTCGAGCATGCGAATAGAGCATCAAATTACATCACTCAAGTCAAATAGACATTTCAAGTCTTGCCACGTCATGTTTCCTTCGTTACGTGCAATCTTTTCACACCTGCGTTTATAACGCATCCGGCTCGGTCTCAACTCAGGCTAGTGTCGATGCAATTCAAAGCTCGTCCCACGTCACTCAACGCACCAAGACCATAACTCTATACTCGTCCCGCGTCATATAGGCCAGGTACACATTACAATGCCAAGACATACCATTCTTTCTTCCCAACCTCCATTTAATGCAAGCCCGCGAGTGGAACGCCTCAGGCTAGGTACGCGTATTTACGCCTCAGACCATCTCATTGACAAACCCGCGTAAACGCATCAGGTTTTCAATGTCATCTCAAGCTCGTGTCGACACCTATAGATGCTCGTCCCGCGTGTCTTACGCATAAGGACATTGGCCATTTCAACCCCGCGTCTCTACGCATCAGGGTACAACACATATAACTTCACGTCCCGCGTCTCAAAGCATCAGGACAATGGCCATATCAACCCCGTGTCTTTATGCATCATGGCATTTTGCATTTCTGAACCCGCGATTACATCGCCTCAGGGTATATCTCATATCTCGACCCCGCGATTAGATCACATCAGGGTATTTCACAAATCTCTACCCTGTGTCATATAGGCACATCAGGGTGATTCATAATGGTTCGACAATCCATTTCTCCATGATTCCCATCACATATATCATCGAAATAACATTTAATCACATCTCATCGTGAGGAACTTTAGGAACAGAACATAAAACAAAGCCTGCCAAAGATGAACGTGCTCAATCACCAATGAGACAAAAGAAACAATGTTGTCACCTCATCTAGGTCAGCAAGATACTCTACTAGCACCTCATCAGGTTCATTGCCAGAACAACAATTACAAAGCAGCAAGTACACATGGCTCATTCGCAATCGAAACCGCTCGACATCCCAACACTCGAGCTTAATATCTCAATTAATTCAATGATTTCCCTAGGAAGTCATCCAGTCGCGTCCGAATTTCCTAATAAAAGGTTAGGGGTTATTCACAGTTCACTAGCCCACTTCCTCAGGTGATTACAATCACAAATCATGACAAAAGCATCTAGCCACATTTCACCATGAGGAACTTCAGGCAATAAATCGTAACTCCAATACTTATCCAAGACAAACGTGCTTGTCACAATATAATTCTAAGAAGTAAGTGTCATACTAGCACATTGACAAACAAGGCACCATGTTAAGCACGTAACCAATGAAACCATGGAAACACAAGAGCACACAACGTTCAATTGCACAATAACGCATCAAAATCCAACTAGTTTCTCATCCGACTCGCCCAATCGAGTCAAATCTTCCTGACTAAAGGTTAGGAATCCCTTACCTCGCTCTAGGATTCACGAAAATGCTTCCCGAAGTCCTCAATTAACTCAGCCTTGCTTGTTCTAGGAGATGGCAGCAGCGTACCTAAGGGAACTTCCATCAATGTGTCGATTTTCTACGTCCGGTTACCGAACCATTAAGCACAAACCTCCATAACACACCAATCCACGTCCTAACATGCCTCTAGGATCAAATTAAAGTTTATTTCCAACTCTAACAGCCTTCAACAGCTCAGCCAAAACAGAACCGAATAGGGCACAGTTCGGTTTTTGTCCATTCTTCAATCCACCGGCCCTTAGCTCATCAAATTCTCCAATTTAATCACCAAATCCCTTGCCAACATCTAGTTCTACGAGTTAGAGAGTCTCACCGAGGGTTTTGGGTCAAGGCGACGTCACGAAGTCCATGTATGGTGCCGTTTTCCCCAAGTCCTAAAACTGGCAGAAACTCAGATTGCAGTGTTTTCTGTCGACCGGCGGAGAAAAGCTTGGCCGGAGCTGCTCGGTGGTCCAATTGTCGAGCTACAACCGCAGCTGCTCGGTGGCAGGCGCTGCGGTTGAAAGTCGCCGGTGGTGAAGCTGGACGTCGGCAAAGTGGGCGAACATGGCTGATCGGGTGAGAGCAGTTCACGGCTGGAAGGAAAACGAAAAGGAAAGGGAAAAGGAAGAAGATGGCTTCGCGAATGAGGTTCTTGAGCAGAGGAGAGAGAGCTGAAAATTTCCTTTACTCACTAGAGTCAACCTATGTTGAACGGTAGGTAAAAAGTGGAAATTAAATGCACATTGCCTAATCCTTTGCCATTTGTCACCTTGTCCATCATGACTCAATCCAAGGGCTGAGGTTTCTCCTTGATTTTCGGCAGCTAGGGGTTCTACCAAGGACCAAAATGCCCTTGTCCAATAATAAAATGAAGGCTAAGGCTCGAGGGCAAAATGGTCATTTTTCCTCCGGCGTCCAGAATCTCGATTTTCCAATTCAAATTTTCTTCGACGGGGCGGCCTCCAATCCAAATAAAATGTTGGAAAACTTTATTCTCCATTTTCCAATTTTGAGATTTCATTTCAGAACTCGAGCCTCGAGGGGGCGGAAATTCGGAATGTTACAGAACGTGAGGTCTATTTCACATCCATGAGACTCTAAAGTTGATGAAGAAATGGGCTAGGGGTTGGAAAACGTGATTGGTATAAGTTGGAGAGGAAATTGAATTTCAAAGTCTAAAACTCTTTTTGATTTGTGCACGTAGGATTTCAAGGTTGGGCCAAAATGATCCCACCACTGGGTGAACCACTTGGAAAACTGGTCAATTTTTAAATCTTTTTGGCGGTAAATGGCTTTCCACCAGGCTTACTTAATAATCCACGTGGTATGATATGGTGGTCTGGAAGTTTAACCCAGCTTGGAATTTTAAGGAGGTAGTGGCCCAGTGGGTGATGAATTCCAGTTGGTTGGGTGAATGATTTGTAAAATGATTGAATGGTACTGAATTTGTTCCAGTCAAAATTTTCTCATATTAAGAGAAGTGTTTTAATGGATCATGTGGGTATATACCACCAGTTTTCAGGGAAGCAATTTTTTTTTTTTTTAAGAACAGAAGTTATCGGCTCTTCATGATATTGCTACTATCTCTTGAAAAGTACTTTTGGTGATGAACTTTGATTTTTGTGTTGAAGGAGTGGCCCGTGGCCTGATAACTATCTCACTGGAAATCCTTTAGATATTCTTAATGAGGTGGCAAGTGGTGATGGGTTTAGACCCACTTCTGTTGATTGTGATAGAGCTTCTTCCTTGTGTTTTTGTAGAGTATGGGCAATGAGTTTTAGGTTTCCTTCTGGAAGTACTAATGCTAATTGTATGCTAATTGTGATGTATCTAGCAAAAATCAGTTTTTGATGCGATATTTAAAAAATCGCTTTTTAACATTTCTTTCACAAATGTTAGGCTCACTTATAAGATGTTTGATAAGTATAGAGTGATTTGACACTCGATGCAGATAAAATGCCTTGTAGAAATTCAGAAAAGTTGGTAAAAATTCACTAATTTGTTTTCGACGATGATGACAATAACTTACTGATGGGTGACTCGAAAAACAAGTTACCGTTAATATCTTTTTACAAACAAGATCACTTCTCAAATTTTATCAGCACGGGTATTCGTCCTCGAAAACTCAAATGCCGTTACCGCATTGCTTATTAATGTAGAACCACCATATCATTTCTTGAGACAAATTGGATGCAATGCACTTGTTGTCGTTCATGAAAGACTCTTTAGGAAATTTAGAGGAAATAGTCACAACATGCACTCATTAATGTCTCGATGGAATGTCATTTATTAGAATTGTGCATTGATGGCAACTCTACATTCTCAATAAGAACGAACAAGTGACAAAAGCCAAACCAAAGCAACGAATATATTGAAGTAAATAGTCACAAACTTTTTGCAGAAAGTTAATCTCATAATACGAATGCGTTATTCTATTTGTCAAATATCATATTTCCACATTTCTTCGCCGATTTCAGATTCTCTGCACAGTTGGCAGGGTTCCCAGTCACCAAGTCCCTTGGTCTGACTCTCTTCTGCAGCTTACCCTGCTCCAGACTCGCAAGGATGGGAACTCCCCAGTAATTCTCAGGTAAGAAGCTCTCAAATTTAGGCAACTTAAAAAGTCTAAGAGCAGTAAAATCGAAGAAGGTGATTGTCGTACCGTTTGCCTCATCACATTCTTCATGGCCAGCAATTAGTTCCACTTCTTCACATGACCCCACCACCACCTCTTTGATTTGCCCGAGAAATTCTGCTGTGAATCTTCGGAAAAGCACTTCCAAATGGGAGCACCTCATAGCCTCAACGTATTTCCCGTTTGGGAACGAGACGTTTGGGATATCGTCGGACTGCCAAATGTGCCTCAAGTTTTAGAGATCATGCAAAACCAGACTCCTGAATTGACTACTTTTGTAACCACCTCATCACATTTATACATGATCTTGATCGAACGGCATGATTCCACTCCTAGGATCTCTAGACGGCCATGTAGTCTCTTCCACATATGGGATGCGGCAACTCGCAATAGATTGTCACAGTTCGAGAAACTCCAACTAGCAAAAGGCATCATCGGAAATTTGATTGCTCCATAGCTCTTTGCACTACGCGCCTTCAATTCGTAGACTTGCTATATTGGGAAGTTTAACCTGCACAAGGATTAACGAGAGAGAGGAGGATAGTAGCAGATTACTACATTGTTCGTCCTAAAACATGATAATGCCAAGAATACGAATGACCACTGTAAGGGATAGAGCAAACCATCTCATTGAACAATGGTTGCGACGGCAATTCATGATTTTCTTCCTTTGATCAACAACCTTCTAATTAAATGCTCCAAAATTGGGGCGCCCCAGAATAGTTATATGTGTTGAGGAAGGGAAACTCATCACTACTCCCTTTGATCGACTACCTTCTTCCTTCATTTGGGAGTCGCTCTTCACCACGTGTCTCACATTTTCTGCTCCATCTAACCTCACGTCTTTTAGTTTGGGTAGCAAAACAATTGTTTGCTCCGAACTTGAATCACGGTACCCACAATCAAATAACGATTCTAGGGAAGGACAACTTTTAACAGAGACTCTTTCCAATTTGGGGAGCAATACCCTTGTTTGTTCTGTATTAGAATCAAGGCACCCACAATCAAACAATGATTCCAGAGAGGGACAGCTTTCAACGGAAACTCTTTCCAATTTGGGAAGCAATAGCCTTGTTTGTTTCATATTTGGATCAAGGGACCCACAATCAAACAATGATTCCAAGGAGGGACAGTATGAAACTTCGACTTCTTTCAGGTCGTGCAATCTCCCTATGATTGTGGAAGGGAAGACGTTGAGTAGCTCAAAGCAATTATTAAGAGTGAGGGTGGCTAATTTGCGAAAGGAGCTTCCGGGCGGTTCACCGTGCCATATCCTTTTGATGGATCCTAGCGAGTAAAACCATAATGTCTCCAAGCTTGGTAAACTAACCTGCTCAAAAGATCATAGCTATGAAAAAAATCTGATAATTTAGCCTGATCTTGATTATCAATACGATGCAGTGAAAGAATGAATTTTCACTGGTGACTTTATTCTGACATATGTAGTTATGATTTACGAACATGTTTTAGCTAGTAAAACCAGGGAAATAAAAATATTCAAATTGATATTATTATTTGCACTGTACAGAGCCTGTTTGTAGCTATTATGATAAAAATCTCAAGAGAAGGAATGCGTACCTTTTGATCGAAGAAGGAATCCCAATAAGCATCTTGCGCATCTGAAGTAGTGGTTACCAACTCTTTCTTTCCACCGAGACATGAGAAGAATTTCTTCGTGGGACACTCCCATATACATAATTCTTCCAGTTTCGGGAACTTTATAATATCGGCTGTCTCTTCATCTCTTCCTTCCTCATCCACAATCACCGCCTCCATATTTTGACAATAATTCACTTTAATGTCCCGAATTTCTTTGAGACATTTAGCCATAAACACCGGAAAGAGAAATGTCAGCCCTGTATCGTTGACCGAGAATTTCCTCAGGTTTGGAAATATCGACAGTCCTTGTAACTGTACATCCTTTTTCCACATGTGCTGCAGGTCCGGTAAATCCCATAATGTCAATTCCGTTAGCCGAGAGAGAATCTCGACATGTCCCATGACTTTTAACTCCTCCAGGTCGAAAACTACTTTTGTTGATCGACAACTCCTAATGTGCAATGATTCCAAATTTGGCAACTTCAGTATCCAATCTGATTTCAGAATACTCGACACGGATCGAGACTTCCATATCATTATGGATTTCAAATTGCTATATTGTAATAGAGGATGACTGTAGAGTATCTTTTCTAGGTCGAGGAGTCCATCCATCCACAGGGATTCCAAGCCGGGGAACAAAACCTGCAGTGCAATATGATCGTGATGCCATATCAAAAAAATCAAACTAAAAAAAAAACAAAAAACAAAGAGCTTAAATCGTTAGGACAATCCTTACCAAAAAAAAAAAAAAATCGATAGGACAATAATCGCTAGACGAAGGCTCGGTTGAAATTTCACAAAAAAGTGACGTGGGATGCTTTAATCATATAATACCGGGGAAAAGGAATAGAATAAAGAGGAAATGCTCTTGGGGAACAACGGAAAAGACCTACCCCTCCTTTGCAAAAACATACTTTGCTTTAATCGAACTCAATTCATAATTAAAATTTTAAAAAAAGCGAAAACAAATAATTACTAAGCTAAGCATACTTTAGCAAATATATTAATAAGGATCCCAGTCAAAAACGGCACGGCGTTTTGCACGCAAACTTGAGATACCAGCCCGCAAAGACGGTGCTGTTTTGAAGCCACTAAAGTGGGTAAAACAGTAAAACTCATTAAAGCTGCGTTTAATTGTTTGTTACTTGCTAAAACTCTCAAGCAAAACCATTTTCATGAGGATATACTCACCACTATCATTAAAGCTGCTTGACCAGAAAATTAAATAAATAAAAATAAAAATATGACTTTGAAAATTTTCGCACTTCGTTAATAAACGTCATAAAACACTTTCGGAGCAAAACCAAATACAAGAAAATATTTCACTTTTCTAGGGAAACAGTTTATCAGGAAACTAATTTTCAGCAACAATGAATTTTCAGGGACAACGGATCCTAAATACATGAATGTGCTCAAGGTTTCTTAAGAATGTCAAAACTTAATTGAGACTAAGGGATGACAAAAATAGAACCACGTTGAAACTGTGAGGTTGGGATGTCGTCATTAGAATCAATTGCAAACGGCATGCAGGTGAAACATGAACTATGTGGACTTTCTTTGTTACGTGGCACTTCCTTCACCTTCCATTTGTTTAATCTCTCACTTTCTGTATTTTGAAATCGTTGAATTTAGTTGAAGATTCATTCTTGTTCAGTACAATGTTTTTCCTTCTCATTAAAAATGTTAAATGAGAAATAAATTAGTCATAGTACAAACCAATGTTAGATTGAAAAAGAAGAAGAAGCAAGAATAGTTATGCAAAGAATCTTTCCACTAGCTATAGTTGAATGTGAATAAAAATACATGCTCTGTGCTTTCTTTGAATGGAATAAATATTTGTAAATCTAAATATGAATCTAAATGTACAAATAATCAGATTTAATGCTACATGCACTATTGTTCGGAGAACACCAATATCATCTTATCCTCATTTCCCCTGTAATGTAATGATATGATCTAGGTATCACTTGTAAAAGCAAGAACTAGGGAAACTTATACCCACAAAATGAGTGAGTTACCTCAATTGGAGTACCCTCAGCTCCGGTGCAAAAGCTCAACATATTTGGTAAGTAATCCAAACGTAGACGACGTACGTTAGGCAACTGAACAACATAATCAGCAACAACTTCTACTTTTCTTGCATCACATGTGATGATGGCTTGCAACAAGTGACATTCACGCACATCAATCTCTTCCAAATGTACTAGTCTTTCCATCTCTGACAAGAACCATAGATTTTTCAACCGATGGCACCTAAAGATATGCACGGCTTTCAACTTGCTAAAGGAATCTAGTGTGACAGGGCCATTCCATATCTTTTCCAGGTTCGGTGAATTCCACAATGCCAACTTGGCTAGCCGAGAGAGAATCTCGACATGTACCGTGACTTTTAGCTCCTCCAGGTCGAAAACTACTTTTGTCGATTGACAATTGTCAACTTGCAATGACTCCAAATTCGACAGCTTCAGTATCCCATCTGATTTCAGAATACTCGACGTGGATTGAGACTCTCTTATCTCTATCGATTTCAGATTGGCGTATTGTAATGGAGGATGACTGTAGAGTATCTTTTCCAGATCAAGGAGTCCAACCATCTTCAGGGATTCCAAGCGAGGGAATGAAACCTAACAAAGCGCCACAAATGAAACTCAATAAAGGTGTGTTTATTACAAGTAAAGCTATTCTTAGAAAATGACTGAAACTCTCATGCTGAAATCCAAAAAAAAAAATATATAATAAATAACAAATAAATTTCTCTCCGGTAAAAAGCGAAACCATTTTCGCGGGGATATCCTTACCACTATCATGCTGCTAATGCTACACAACCGTCACCATAATTGTTATGTTTTCTTTAGCTAATATTTTAAAACTATCCATAAATTTTTTTCTCTTTTCTTTTGAATCATTTACTGATCTTCAAAACAACTACCGTAATTTTGTTATCATTTTCTTTTCTTTTTCTATTTTGACCTTCAAAATTGAAAACAAAGTTAAAAAATTTGATAAATCTTTTCTCAACTTATTTTTTTTTTTTAGTACGAACAAGTAAACATGGGGGTCTTTTCTAGTAAGGATCCACAACAGTGTTTGTCTTTACTTCGCAAGTTTTTGCGCTTCGTTAGTAAACATCATAGAACACTTTCTCAACTTTTGTTTTCAGCAAAACCAAAGACAAGAAAATAATCCATTTTTCTGGAAAAACTAGTCACCCGGAAAACATTTTTCACAAACAATGAATTTTAAGTGAAATAAACGAATCCTAAATGCATGAACCCTCTTGATGTCTCTTAAGAATGTCAAAAGCTTAATTGAGACAAAGGGATGATAGAAGTAGAACGACGTTGACACGTTGAGGTCGGCATTACGTGTTAGAATCAATTGGACGTTGACATGGTGAGGTTGGCAATACGTGTTAGAATCAATTGCAACTTGCATGCAGGTGATACATGAATTATGTGGACTTTCTTTGTTATGGGGCTCTTCCTTCTCCTTCCATTTATTTATTTTCTCACTTTCTTCACTTTGAAATTGTTGAAATTCATTTATTCGTCCAAGATTCATTCTTGTTCAGTACATTGTTTTGTCTTCTAATTAAGAATGTTAAATGAGTGATAAATTAGTCATAGAACAAACCCATGTTAGACACCAAGTAACTAGTGCATTTATCTAATATTCAGATAATTTGAAAAAAGAAGACGAATTGAATGTGAATAAAAATGTATGCTCAGTGCTCTCTTTGAATGGAATAAATATTTGTAAATCTAAATGTTCAAATAATCAAATTTAATGCTATATGCACTAATATTCGGTAAACACCAATATCATCTTTTCCTAATTTCCCCTGTAATGTAATAGTATGATCTAGGTATCGTTTGTAAAAGTAAGGACTAAGGAAACTTATACCCACAAAACGAGAAAGTTACCTGAATTGGAGCACCCTCAGCTCCGGTGCAAAAGCTCAACATATTTGGCAAGTGAATCAGATCCAGACGACGCACATTAGGCAACACGAGTCTGTCATCATCAGCAACTTCTAATTTTCCTCCATCATCTGTGATAATGGCTTGCAATGAGTCGCTTTTACGCACTCCAATCTCTTCCAAATGTACAAGTCTTTGCATCTCTGACAAGAACCATAGATTTTCCAACTGATGGCACTCTTCGATATTTACAACTTTCAATTTGCTGAAGCAATTTGGTGCGACAGGGCCATTCCATATCTTCTCCAGATTAGTAAGATTTTCGAGGACCAAAGACTCCAAAATCGTAAAAACGGTGAGAGGGGGGCCATTGGATGAACTGGCAATGTACTTGATTGAGGGGCTATTCTTAATATCGAGATGTTTCAGTTGCGTAAATCCTTGGATGCACAACTCGTGAGCATTTTTCTTGAACTCTTTCAATCCGTCCAAATGCAAGTATTGAGTTTTCTGCAGCGTCTTTTGAACCCATTCTTTTGACAAAATACTGTCGCTCCCTTTCAATTTGAGCATCATGGTTCTTAGACCTTCAAATTTCCTCCTGGAGACATTTCCTATGTTGATCCAAAATCTGATCAGGTTCTCAAATGGAAGGTCACCATCCTCTAAGTCCAAGAGTATGGTGGGATCAGAGATCGATATTTCCAAAGTGGTTAGCTTTGTCAAGCTTTTCAACTCGGCGAGCCTAGCATTACACAATTCCGACGGTATTTCATCCTTGCCCATCCATTTATCAAAGCTTCCTTTCATATATAACTCTTCCAAGTTGGTTAAGCCTTCCATGGCACCGGGCTCGATAATCTTAAGATAGCCGCACTTGCTTAGATTCATCGATCTCAAATTCGTCAGTTCTCCGATTTCTTTAGGCAGCCTAGAAATTTTAGACCATGCGAAGCTGAGAATCTGTAATGCTCTGAGCTTGCCAAGAATTGCCACGTCTTCCACATCGCAACGATCTAAATATAACGACTGGAGATTCTCGAGGATTTTGATCGTGGAAGGTAAAGTGGGGATATGCATGGAGCGAAGATATAGGGTTCGGAGCTGTTTCATGGATGAGAAATCTAGTCTACAACAATCTCCCACGTGTCGGTGTTTAGGCCTCTCCTGCCAGTCTTTCGGTTGAGACAACATGAGTATCTTCAAGTTAGGAAACCCATGCTGCATTAGTTCAGCAAGCGTATCACTGCTGACATGCATTAGCCATATTGCCCAACATTTATCAAGCTTTTCCTTTGACCATGAATTGTTGTTCATGATTAAGGAATTTTGACCTCTAAATGGAGTTGAGACCACCACCTCCCCGTAAAGATCATGTATGGTCACATTGTTTCTGTCATCGCCACCATCCAGCAACAGACAAGCGGAACGGAGTTCATCGAGCGTAGCATTCAATCTATCCCTTGCATCTTCCATCGTCCTATTGTATCCCTCAAACAAGCCTAAACCCATGCCTAGTACCAACAAAATTTCAACTCGGATGGTCCCGCCAATAAGACCGCAAAGCAAGAATAAGGACTTGGCGTCCTCGCTCTCCAAATGGTCATAACTCAACTTCACTATGGTTTCTATTTTTGAGTCATCTATTTTAACCAACGCATTTCTCCATGCGGACACACTGCTATATTTCAAAGTGCTTGCAACAGAGATAATCAAAAGAGGCAAACCTGCAAGCTTCTTCACCACTTGAGCCGCTATTGGTTTCAATTCCTCTTCGTCTTTGAGCATGTTGCCGACCGTCTTTTCAAATAGGCTGAAAGCCTCGTCGTTGGGTAAACCTTCAAGACGAAACGTTCGATCGGCATGCATCTTTTGCTCTAGTACATCTTTAAATCTTGATGATAGCAGCAACTTGCATCCCTTGTTCTCATCTCCCGAAGGAATTCCGACCGCCTTCAAATCAAGTTCCTCCCATAGATCATCCAATATTATTAGAACCTTCTCATTCGGATCCCTCTGCAACCTCTGAAACAGAAGATCTCTTCTTCCCTGTTGGCTCTGTTTGTCCTTCAGGTTTAAACTCAAGTCATCAGCGATCTGTCCTTGAATATTATTCAAGTCCAGAATCTGTGAAACTTTTGCTTTGACGATCATGTGGAACGGTGTTCCCTCTTTCCTTAGTTTCTTCTCAAGTTCCTCCAACAGCGTTGTCTTCCCAACGCCACCAGGCCCGTAGACCCCAATCACTTTTAGCTTCTCATCATCCAGAGCTTTCATTATGCCCTGAAAGATGGAAGCTCGAGAATCGGTGATAGTGTCGCCTCCATCACTGGCCGACGAATTCACGTTAGGAGTGCCGGCGTGGACAAGCCCCGGCGGAGGATTCTCATAGTAGACCTTCTCGAATTTACCCTGCCGGAGTGCCTGGATGGCCTGGACTGTCTTCCTGGCGTTCCTGCCGATACTATAACGCTCCTTTGGGTTGGGAAGCCACCCGCAGAAGCAAGTTTTATTGGCTCTTCCATCGTAATCCACCGCGTGGTGCACCTTGTTGCCGACAGTCTCCACTTTTTTCATCCATTCCTCGACGTCAGCTTCGATGGGCTTCATGTTGTTTCGAGCTTCATCGATGGAATGCTGCACCCTTTGCCTCACTTTTTCCAGCTGGACAATTTCTTCCATAAGTTCGCCAACATAGCTGTTGGTGAATATCACGTAGCCGCATTGACGACAGCACGGAGCCACTAGGTACTCTGCAACTTTGGAAGCTATGGATAGAACAATATCCGCCATTTCCCCTCTTTGACTTATTTCTAGTGTCCTTCCCTTCCTCTGTGTAGAGAAATAAAAGTTGACAATTTATATATGCTAAGGAAGGCTGTAGTGATGGAACCAAAAAACAAAATGACCGAAGAAGAGGACATGTTGAATAAGATGAATAGCTCAAAGAGAGAGAGAGAGAGAGAGCTAGTCGATTGAATAAGATGATGAAGGACACAAAATAAAAATGCGAGATAGGGGAAATGCAGCAGATGTCTAGATGAGATGGCACGTAAGCTCCCTAAATATATACGAAGGTGTTAGCCAAGAAAAGTAGTTAAGACCATCTCATTTGTCCTCAGCCAAGAAAAGAATAATTTGAAGACGTAGGTTTGGATTTTGCATTGGAAGAAGGAAACAATCAATTTGAATAATTTGAAGAAGAATTCCTATGTTGGAGTAAAGAATCACCTATCATAGAAGACAAGTATCTGAACTAAAAGATGGGAAAGAATTCTCAACTTGAAGGAAAAAGAAAAGACGAAAAAATCGTCATTCATCTCATTATTTCTTCACTTTGGAACCTCTCAATAAAGCGAAAACAGTCGACCAAATGGAAAAACATAAATAGGAGACAATCACAAAAGAAATCTCTATCGCCTCTTTCTTTTTTTTCTTTTTCAAATCTCTCTCTTCGCTTGTACTTCTCTTTGTTTAATCTTTCACTGTGATATCTTCAACTTTGACCTGCCAAATCAGTGAGATTGGAGCATATGGACAAAGTTGAAAAGTGTAGAGATAAACTGACATATGTGCAATAGGCATTGATGAATGTCTCGAGGCTGCTTATATCCATGATGCCTCCTATCTAAATTCGACCACACAAGTAAATTTTTTTCTCAATTCTATATACTAAAGCAATTCGTCGTTCTTTTCTTAGATGATGACTATGAGGGTATGTCACAAGAGCTACTCGTGTTGTAATTCCATCATCTTTCACGAACTAAGACATGATATGTAAGGCCTCGAATGTGCCATGTCCAATGATCGTCTAACCGAAATCAGAAACATTGCACGTATACGAGAGAAGAATGCGTGTACCTTTATAAGAATCCGTCGAAAAACTGATGAAGCTATTGGCTTGAAGAAGACAGTGAAGGACACAAAGTGAAAATGCGAGATAGGGGAAATGCGGCAGATGTCTAGATGAGATGGGAAGTAAGCTCCCTAAATATATACGAAGGTGTTTGCCAAGAAAATCAGTTAAGACCATGTCATTTTTCCTCAGCCAAGAAAAGAATAATTTGAAGACGTAGGGTTTGGATTTTGCATTGGAAGAAGGAAAGAATCAATTTGAATAATTTGAAGAAGAATTCCTATGTTGGAGTAAAGAATCATCTATCACAGAATACAAGTATCTAAACTAAAGATGGGAAAGAATTCTCAACTTGAAGGAAAAAGAAAAGACCAAAGAATCCTCATTCATCTCATCATTTCTTCACTTTGGAACCTCTCAATAAAGCGAAAACAGTCGACCAAACGGAAAAACATAAATAGGAGACAATCACCATGTGTTTGTTGATTTTCCTGTGTCAAGTCGGTCCACAAATTTGAGAAATGTTCTTTCGCATTTGCGCCTGTGGGAGTATCATCCGTCTAAATTGAGGCTTGTCTGTTTTATTCTCTCATAAAATCTTCAAACTGAGGTAGTATGATATTTTTCTAAACCTCCATTTGTAAGTTGCCTATTTCTAGGTATATGTATATCAGCCTCTGTTTTAGTCCATTCCGTTAAGTCTCCTTGTGGTACGTGTTTGAATGCTGATGTTACTGTTGATGCTGATTGTTGATCGATTGGCTTTCATATAGTTGGATTTTTAATGATGCTTTCATCCACTATGAACGAGTGATTCTGCATTCTGAGATGTCACATGCATAGGCGATGAAGCTGATTCATCTTGGACAAAGAAAGAAAAAGGAAAAAGGAAGGTGTTCGAAAGCAAAAGCAAGCACAAGTTGTGAATATAAGGAGTGTCTGTGATACAAAAGGGGCTGAACAAGAGAAAAGAAGATCATTACATGATTTGGGCACCATCATTTGACATTAAAAAAAAAAACTTAAAAGAGGATGACCTAGAATTGGATACCAACATTCAATAGCGTCTAAGAAAAATATGCGGTAAAAAACGACTAATAACAAATAGAAAACTAATGAACTGTATGTACACATCATCATCATCTCATGGTCGCTTGTTGAAATGTCGGAGGAAACTTTCTTGACATTACTTTTAGTCTAATTTACCAAACTGAATAACTTTAATTCGGTCTGGTCCAGTATTTTGATTCTGGAAATTTTTCTTCTGTCAATAAATAGAAAACATTAAATCAATGTCTAAAAAGTGACGTCATCGAATGATGTCCTCTTGGAATCCTTCTAATCGTGATACGAATTTACTAATGCAAAAAGTTAACAAATCAAAAATCTAGAGCTGTATGCATTACAATAAGGAGTGTCAATGATTCTAGAACAACCAAGCAAGTATTTATAGCAGGAAACTTTAATTTAGAAAAAGGGTAATACCTCTTGACCCTCGTACACCACGGGAAGCAAATCCACCTGCATTCCGGATCAACAAGAAGAAGCAATTTCTTTCCCTCCAAAATGAAAATTCATAATTGAGAACTTAGTGGTTGAGAGATGGGCATGCATGCGTGGATAATGAGCTTGACAAAAATTTTGATTCATCACGAAGCTAAGCGGACACAACGCTTTTGAAATATGAAAAGCTTCTGTGGTTTCCTTCAAACATGCTTATTGAAGTAGCGCATATGTTTTCTGATATCACGTGAAAGTGATTCTTTTGACTATTGAATCATTCGATATCAGCACAATAATGCACCCGATAAGAATTTACACAACATAACCCTACAATGTATGGTCCAATGATGGGTCCTCGTCATTATTACCCAGTAGACAAACCAAAGCAATGAATGACGAAGGAAATAGTCACAAAATCTGTGGGAAGTGTCAAAAAAAAAAAACGCCATTTTTCGTTAATATAGTTGTTCCTCATGGCTATGGTAGATGTCTGAGTGGGGACTATCTGCACCTTGGTCTGGCTCTGTTCCACAGCTTCTTAGATGCAAGGATAACCCTACGATGTATGGTCCAATGATGGGTCCTCGTCATTATTACCCAGTAGACAAACAAAAGTAATGAATGACGAAGGAAATAGTC
Organism: Rhodomyrtus psidioides; assembly: GCA_021437785.1. NCBI lineage: Eukaryota > Viridiplantae > Streptophyta > Magnoliopsida > Myrtales > Myrtaceae > Rhodomyrtus > Rhodomyrtus psidioides. The sequence continues at coordinate 3,243,705 of JAILYB010000044.1, read as the reverse complement.
GCAAACTCCGTGGGAAGTGCCAAAGAGAAAGCAAAAAAAAACGCCATTTTTCGTTAATATAGTTGTTCCTCATGGCTATGGTAGATGTCTGAGTGGGGACTATCTGCACCTTGGTCTGGCTCTGTTCCACAGCTTCTTAGATGCAAGGATAACCCTACGATGTATGGTCCAATGATGGGTCCTCGTCATTATTACCCAGTAGACAAACAAAAGTAATGAATGACGAAGGAAATAGTCGCAAACTCCGTGGGAAGTGCCAAAGAGAAAGCAAAAAAAAAACGCCATTTTTCGTTAATAGATGTCTGAACGGGGACTATCTGCAAAAAGGGATTTCATTTGAGTATTCCGATTTGCAAAGGGAGTCTGTCACGCCCCGACTCTCGAGCCCGCGACATCCCTTGCCAAATCGCCACTAGGTCACGAAGGATAGTGTCCCGGGCACACTATCAACCTCTTACTTATACGCATGCGGAAGCGTTTACACTCCTGACAACAAATAAACACACATGGATAGAATAGCAGGAGTCAATCACCATATCGATTCATCACAAGACAATTATAACATACACATCAGCGTACGAGTCTAGATCTTATCTCTACTAACGTATACACACAACCCCAACTTCGGGGCGGCTAGACAAGACCCCAAAAGGTCACTCGGTCAGGTGAGGTTAACTTCCCATCTACTTCAAAAGGACTAATCCAATAGCCAATCCTTGGCATCCACGAGTCTTCATCCGAAGGGACCTGAAATTGTTATCCCACGACGGGGTGAGAATAAATCTCAGTGAATCAAACCTAACCTCGGTTAGGAAACTGATTCGCCTAGGGTATCCTAACAGAAGGCTCACGCAGACACGTACCACAGTCAATCACTATCACAAAAGGATAACCATCCACATGTCCACTCTCCCACAATGACAGCCGATCGGCTGGATTTCACTATGAAGAGTCAAGAGGATTACAACCACTCAAGTATTTTGTTTCTCTCTCACACAGATTTTCACAGTGAAGGATTTTGGGTACACAGAATACTTTTTGGATGAAACTCAAATTATGCTTGCACTTTGGATTGTTGTTCGCACATTTCTTCCCTTAGCCCATCATGATTCTTCTTTTATACTCCCCTGCCTCCGAACTAGCCGTTGGATTCCAGCCAAGGGATCGCTCTTCAATCCTTGATTGGACGTCATCAATCGTGATTGAACGAGACTGTATCTTCAGAAGATATGTAGACCGTTGGGTAAGACATTGAACCCTTCTGATTCAGTCGCCCATACAACTGAATCTCCAGCTTCCATAAGTGTGATAAGTTTGAGTTGATTCCCAAGGATATATTCCTTAGAAGATGATATCCCATTATAGAAAGTCTCTTAATTGATTAGAGGGGATATCAGGATAATCGAATATCACTTGCCTTGATCGGAAACCTGCCATATGTGAGTTAGATCAGTTGGCACGGAATGGTAATACGGAGATTTGATGTGATCCATCCGTCACTGTTTAGATCGTCAGGAGCACTTCCATCTGACCCTTCGTCAGAAGCACTTCTATCTGACTCTACGTCAGAAGCACTTCCATCTGACCCTTCGTGAGAAGCACTTCCATCTGACTCTTCGTCAGAAGCGCTTCCATCTGACCCTTCGACAGAAGCACTTCCATCTGACCATTCGTCAGAAACACTTCCATCTGACCCTTGGTCAGCGCGACAGAATTGGAATCACTCAACCTGCTGCTTACACATTCTTCCTGCATCACATTTCATTAAACAATTTCTATTGAAGGTTTTGTCAGAATCAAAATATAGGAGAATTTCCACAACACCTATGGGTGTTATTTTCTTCCAATTCATTAAGGGATGTCCTAGACATGTAAATATAGGTCTTGACAAGTGGAATTGGTGATAAATGGGAGCTTAAGGCTGATTAGTTGGCTGTTAGAACATGAGGAAGCAGAACCGGTTTTGCCCTGTTATGATTCTGAGTAGTCCGGTTTTGTTGGGGGCTGTTCGTGGTGTCACCGTGTTCTAAATGCGTTGTTAGGACTTATTTGAACGTCAATTGAGGTGTTAATGAGGGGTATGATTGGGGGAAGTGAAGTTAGGAGTGTTAAAATTGATTAAATTGATCGATTGTTCCTAATTGAGTTGCTGCCCTGTTTTGGACAGCGGTGTAGTGAGTTTGAATCGAGCTTGACGAGGTATTTTCGGTGGATTTTTGGCTAGCTCGGACGAAGGTGAGTGACCCCTAACCTTTTATTAGGACATTTGGTCGCGACTGAACGGATTCTTTGAGGAATCGCTAAGTTGATTGATATTTTTATGGTGCTTGGTTGAGTGGGAGCCGAATGGTCCTGTTGAAGCATAGACCATGAGTGTTTGATGGCTATGGAATTCTTGGTCTCATGATTGAATTGACGACGTGCTCGTCGTAGCCCCTTATTTGTTTGGATGGTTACCTTGTGCTCGAATCTTAAATCGTGTTTGTGATAAAGTACGTGTGTTTTTGGCAAACCTTGATTTATGTTCTAATGCCTATAATTCCTCATGATGAAATATGATATACCTTGATGCGATATAATCACGGGGTCGAGAAAATGTGATATACCCTAATGCGATGTAATCGCGGGGTCGAGAAATGTGATATACCCTGAGGTGAACTAATCGCGGGGTTGAGGAACGAGATATACCCTGAGGCGATCTAATCGCGGGGTCGAGAAATGAAATGCACCCTGAGACGATCTAATCGCGAGGTTGAAGAATGAGACACACCCTGAGGCGATGTGATCGCGGGGTTGTGGTTGTAGTCGAAAGTCCATCCTGATGCGTTTGAACGCGGGATGAGAATTGTACCTGTGGACACGAGCTTGGTGATAAGCTGCTAAACCTGATGCGTCTAAACGCGGGTTTATTGATTGGGATAGCCTGAGGTGTCTGAATGCGGGCTAGTCTCTGGAAATGTGAAGTAAAGTGGAATCACCTTATGATTCTTATGTTAATATGAATTTTCTGATATTAGTATGGAAGCTTGGTTACTTGATGCCATGTTTACCTTTGATTGAGATTCTCGTTTTAGCATGATTCGATTCCTTGAGAAAATGCATTGCCTTGTTTCAACTAATGATTGCATGTTGCTGTAAATATTTTGGTTCGGTGGAACGATTGGCCTAACTTAGGGTTAGGATAACTCGCTGAGATTTATATCTCACCCCAGTGGGGGCTTAACTTTTCAGGTTCCAAACGAAGGAAGCTTGATTTGGATAAATGAGTGGCTTATGGAGGAAGTAGGTGATCAAATGTATCTAAGACATTGGGTGATCATTAGAGATTGTATATAATGAGGTGGAAGTATAAGTCAAATCTTTAGTTTTGATCATCCATGAGAACTGAAGTGTATTATTTCTCTGTCCTAAGTCATCTTGACTTTAATTGTGCACGGAGTAGCCTCTTGCTCCCGCAGTTATACGATTAGTTTGATGAGGGCCGAAGGATCCTGGTTGTCACAATTTGTTTATGGCCAGTGGGATGCTCGCGGCTCGTCGGGTTCGGGGCGTGACAATATCCATGTTAGATTTAGACTTACGATCCTCGTTTATCAATATGCCACAATTCCATATCCACAATTCGTTTAACCAGGTTGAACCAGTCCACTATAAGGATTCAACTCAATTTGTGACCATATAACCGTGCTGTCCCATTCAACTGTTGGTTATCCTAGTAACCGCAGTAATTATCCATTTCCCCACAAATCGATTAACCATTTCTTACTTCCAATGAGCAGAGTTTAACGTTGCTTCTCCTCTTGTTTCAAAGATATCAATCACGACTACCACTAATGGCAATTTGGGCATTCTGCTTACATGGAGAAAGTCGACTAATGATTTGCCTTCTCTTCAATACCTTGAGATTTGGAATCACGACTTGTCAATTCTAGATACATCTGAAAAATTACCGAACTCAAGCGCCAAATCAAACTAAGGGTCAGGCCATCCATTCTGTCAAACATGATCCGCTCACAAGCGACTGGCGAGTCAAGAACCACCTCAAACATACCGATTTTGGGTTGGAATCACCCGTTCCTAGACCGGTCATACAATCGAACACTATCAAGATCACCTCTCATGACCAACTCAAGTTGATGCAGGATTGGTTCAACTCGATCCGTAGCTTTCCAGCACACATCCCATAATCCAGGGTAGCTAATCCTTAACTAGTGTTTGGCTAGTACGGGGTTCTAGTACAAATCGTTCCTCACTGGGTCCATAGCCATCCTGTATATCGATCAACGCCCGCTCGCAAATCATGCCACGAATCAATCCCCGGTTAACTTCAGGGTGATCCTATGGTTGACTTACAGCTAAGCGAGATCAACCTGAATCGATCCATGCTTGATTTCAGATCGTCACACAGTTGAGCATCAATCAGCACAGCCGACTGGTAAATCAGGCCATCATCCACATCGAGGGCGACCTCCAAACTCTCGGTGGCTTCCTCAACCCTTGGTCGTTGTCTGCGAACAGTTCGAGTCTTAAGCTTGGGTCGATCCTAGATCTTAGGGCATCACTTTCATACCAAGCTGAATCTCTTCACCCTATTAGAACCTGCACATGTATCGTCAATCTGCTTACTGCACTCCAAACTTAGTCATTTATCCCTTGACTTATAGGAAGTTTCCTCACGAATCCACTATGAACTTCTCCCATCTTTACTCTTAGAATTTCAAATAACTGTAACAGTCCGCTAGGCTTGTAATGTTGCTCTTCGACTTATCGATATGCTAACTCTTCGCCATAAGTTTGGCCGTACCAATCTTCCTGCCAATCCCTTAGTAATCTTATCTCAAATCTTAGTGCCTCCTTCAACTATTCGAATTAACACTGAAACTACTATGGTAAGTTCCGATCGATTTTCTGTTTTTACCAAAAGCAAAACCCATATGGTCATTATCCCAAGAAATCGCGTGGCCCTACGATGCTTCCGATGCGCCACTTTAATAACTATCCATTCTTAATTGTGACATCTCGCAATCTTAATCTTATTCAGGGGTATCGCCAATCTCAATAATTTATGCAACTAACTGGCTACCCTACTACGTTGTCCACCCTTAGACTCCCATTGCGAACTTTCTTTGTTTGTATTTATCGTCCTTGTTCCATGCACATGTCCAAGGTTTCGTCAATTATCGTCTTCAGGCAGTGTACACTTCCTCATGACCTTATTGAGTCACTAGCCAACTGAACCATTCGGGCCTCAAGTCATTCCAAGACTGCCTTTGACATACTGTAGGGTCTTCTCCGATCAAGATTCGGAGGTATAAACTGACTTTCACCAATTCGACGTGGCACAAGAGTTTTACTTGCACATGACATCCCGATTCACCCACAATCTTCTATCCATCATTCGAAATACAGCACAACGTACTCTCAAACGTGTTTTCACTTTTAGATCCAACTTTAACCACGTGTAGAGAAAGATTTTCATCGCCATTCGGCACATGTTACCTGCCTTCACATCGATCTTTATCAATTCATACATTCTGAATCTTTGGGGTCTCATAACATCTTAGAGATAAATCTCACAATTCACGTTCGCTCCTCTACGAATATTCCTTTAGTCATTAATTAGGATCCAAAGAAAAATAACGGTTAAGGCAATCCAAGCAAAACATCACTTTAAACTTATGCAATCCATAAAATACTAGTTGCCTTAACACAAACCCATAACCATAAGTCTTATCCATAAAAGGGTCTTTTCAAGCTCGATTAGCTACTGCTAACTAGTACCAGAGCATCTTAACCCAAAAGTAACTCTACTCCCTGTAGAGTCAATCCTGGTTGTCCTACTGAACATTTCCTTGAGATTGTCCTTCTTATGGCAGCGATACTTGGTCTGTCTTACTTCTCAGCGGGCAATCATTCACTTGGTGTCCCAGTTTGTAATATTTAAAGCATTCTCCTCGTCTAAACGGGTAAAGACCGGACTCATGCCTTAAGCGACACAGGTAACACTTCTCACTTTGGCGAAACATCGGCTTTCTAATTGCACTCCTCGGTTAGACGGAATGTGATACTTGTTGATAAACATCGGCCTCTTCTCTAACCAACGGTTAACCCTAGAAGAAGGCGTAAATCGCGATCCAGACGCGATTGTCCTTTTGACTAGGCTCCTTTCCACAGCTTGGGCCATTTCATACAATTCACCAAAACTCTTAAAATTCAGCGGCACCAGTTGATCCTTAATCTCAGGTCTCAATCCTTCACGAAATCTTCTCATCCTAGTCACCGAATCACCAGTTACTCGTGGTGCATACTTTGTCAGGTCAGTGAATTTCACCTCATATTGCTCTACCGTCATATGGTCCTGTCGAAGCTGCAGGAATTCAACCATCTTTTTCTCTCGCCTATAGTCCAGAAAGTATTTACCATTGAAGGCTTCCATGAAGGCATCCCACACCGGGACCATACCTTCGGGGAATATCTTTCCTTGTGTGACTTTCCACTATGCACTAGCGTCACCTTGAAGTTGGTAAACAACTAACGTCGCCTTGTCCTCTTCGGAGCATCTTAGTAGGGAGAATGCTTTCTCTAATTCCATAATTCACCAGATTGCAGCCTCTGGATCTCCTACCTCTTCAAACTTCGGCGGCTTGAGATTCAACAACCTTTCCATCAACTCGAGTATTGGTCGTGCACCACTCTCATTTCCAGTCAATGAGTCTTTACGAGAAACGGTGGTGGCGTCAGCATTAACTTGACTACTCACTTGCTGCCCAGCTACAACTATCAAAGTTTCCAACATCTGCAGGATCCCATCCACTCTGGGATCTTCTTGAGCTATCCTCCCACTAGACACTCTCTCATTACGGTCGCTCATGATACAGGTGACTTACGGAGTCCTGTCCACCCCAGGCAACAGGTAATGAGATTACCACAATCAATAAAAAAAACACGTAAAAGCTTACAATCCTACTAACTATCCCAAATCCTAGCGCTCCTTATCACTCCAGGCCAATGACCCGATGGATCAGGTTGACCTTGCTCTGATACTACCTTGGGCGGGGATGTCACGCCCCGACTCTCGAGCCTGCGACATCCCTTTTGCCTAATTAAATTAATCGATATTGCTATCAAATCGGTAAAGGAAAGAATATTAATTTACAAATAAAAGCAGTATTCTTCTTTTTCACTTTTTCCTTTGTCAAGAATATTTACAAGAGCATGGGGGGCGAAAAGGAATAGAAATCAAAGCATCCACGTTTATCAAGATCAGACGCTTTCGTCAACATCGTCATCCTCGAAGAAACAACCCGAGCAGCATTCTCGCCACCTCCCCCTTCCCCCCCTCCCCCCCCCCCCCAACAAAACAAAAAAGTCAGCAGAAACAAGAGACCTAAAGAGAAGCCAAAAAGAAAGAGAGAAAAGGAAAGTGATTCTTCACAGTGAAACTCTCCCGATCGATGGATTGCTGGACGGAGCGGAACTCCTCCACGTGGTAGGGGATGGTGATGGGTCCCTTCTAGTCGAAGCCGAACTCCTCCTCGGCCTCCTTGAGGAGCTCCAAGAAACGTGGGTGGTTCACGTACATCACCGGTATCACGAACCTCCTCCTCGCCCTGCCCCACCACCACCACCAGGCACCCCTTGGGCACGCTGTGCTATGTAACACCGATACGACACGAACACGGGGACACGACACGCCGACACGGCAGTTTTCAAAAAATAGAGAATTCCGACACGGCTGGACACGGCATCATAAGAAATTAAATGACGATTATTAGACAATTCTTGAGACATCGATCATATTAGATTAGGTTGTGAAAATCTTAGTTGGCGCGTCTGTTCAGCACGCCAAATACTCAATCAGTCCTAAATTACCAAAAGTCTTATTTGCCCCTCAATCATACATAAAAGCTATGTAGCACTGATACGACACGGGACACGGGACACGATACGACACGACACACCAATACGGCAATTCTCAAATGATAGAGAATTTCGACACGTCGGGACACGACATATATTAACTGTGTATATATATAAATGATCATTTTTATAAACTCCAAACATCATTATATCTAAATGTCATAGTAATTTCATATTTGACATTCAAATATGATTGTTTTGCAGTAATGATGACCCCAAATAGTAGCTTCAATCTTATAAGATCACATCATATTTTTTAAAAAAAAAAAAAAACAGCCGGGCGTGTCGGGATGTGTCCCGGACGTGTCGGGACATGGCCCGGAAGTGTCGAAGCGTGTCCCAGACGTGTCGGGATGTGTCGAAGCGTGTCCCAGACGTGTCGGGATGTGTCAGACAGATCAGCCGTGCCGGACACGGCAGTTCTTTTTTTTGGCCCATTGTTGACACCTGATTTTTGACCATCCGTTATTATAGTTTTTTTATTTCTAAAATTAATTAAAAATAGCAAAAAAGGTCAAAAATTGCAAAATCAACTTTGGGATCCTTAGCCTAGCCTTAGGAACCAATTTTGAACAAAAAATATTTTTTGAATTTTTTAATATTTTTTGGAATTTATTTAATTATAAAAATACCCAAAAAATCAGAAAAATACCATCCGTGGTTAGAAAATTACAAAAAATATTCAGAAATTTTATTTTAATTCTCTCTTTAATATTTTCACTTTTTATTAGGGAAATTTGGCTTGGTTCATGGGGTTCCTTCACAAACCCAATCCCGAACCGGGCCTAAAAAATCCTTTTCGAGTCTTTTAATTTTTAATTCTCGGTTTTTATAAGCTATGACATTGGACTCTAAAGTATTGAAATGCAATTGGGTCAATTTGCCCTCCAATTTGATCAATTTTAACCAAAAGGGCTTAATTGCATAAAAATCTTTCAATTTAGTCCCCGATTTCACAATTTTTGAAATTAAATTTCACACGGGCACACCCATTAAAATTAAACACCTCTACCCAACAGTTTTCATCATGCTGAATCCATTGGTGAGCTCAATTTTGAGTAATTCGATCGTTTAGGTCTTCGATTTGGCGAAATTCATTTTCGGATCCTAGGGACAATTTGGGGCTTTCACAGAATTTCAATAAATTGATTCACGAAAATACCCATATTTGATGGAAAACATGTCAAGGAATCCGATTTTGCCATCAATTTCATGAAAAGAGGTCATTTAGGGGGTCAATTTGGCGATTTGGGCGATTTGGCCGAACCGGGCCGGTCGGGTCCGACCCGACCCGACCCGGCCCGACCCGGGTCTGCAAATGCACAGAATGTGCAGCAGACCCGCGTGCAGCAGAGCAGTGTGGGGGGGGCGATTTTTTTTAACAAAAACGAGACAACCGAGCATGGGAAGCAAATGGGCAAGGCATATTCGGTTTTGGCAGAGGCGTGGGCGTGAAAAAAAGGGCCGGTCGGCCACGGGGGAGGGGGATGGTGCTCGGGTTTAAAGAAAACAGGGCCGAGAGAGTTGAAGGGGGTACGAGGAATTTTTGGGAGAAAACCGACGGACAAACGGCAACCCAGGGTCTTCGGCAACGCTCCCCGACCATCACCGGAGCTTAGTGGCCGTCGGCGAGCTCCGAATAGGTTGGTATTTGCTCCCGAGCTTCATTTTTCTCAGTGCACGCCATGTGTTCGGCGAAATGCTTCAGTGAGCATTTTACTCCGGGGCTCTCGGCCGGACCTTTCCCGACCCCTTTCTGTGCGAGGCTCGCTTTAAAAATCATCTAGATCCAACTCTAAGCTTGTGTTGACCTTTGTTTTGCATTAAACCGCGGCGAAAACACGGCTCGGAGCTTCGCCGGCAACGGTTCGGACCGGGAGCTCAACGGGGAACTTCCGGCGGTCTTCAAGCTCGAAATGAGCTCAGGTAAGCCTCTAGACCCTCCTTGGGTGTTGTTTGATGGTTTAGAATCGAGTTTTGATAAGAAAAAAAATTCGGAAAATACCTCGCCGGAGCCGGGTTCGGGGAGGCCCGGTTTACTTATTTTTCGGCGTGTTCACGGCCTTCTTTTTGCTGTATGTTGATGCTGAGTGTCTAATGAGTCGAATGCCGCAAGAACAGGCGAAAAATACCAAGTTTCGGGCCCGTTTCGCAATTTTCCGGCGACTTCGCCGGAATTTTTACTATTCCCGCCGGATTTTTCACTGTTCATCGTCTTCTCCGGCGACCCTCCGGCCGGTCAACGGTCAACGGCCGACGTGGCGTGCCACGTAGGCAGCGACGTCAGCCGGGTGGGGTCCGGTCCGCTTATTTTCAAATAAAACAAACGGACGGTCACGATCGCGACACGTGTCGCGATCCTGGAATTTTTGGAAAATTAAATAAATGATTTTCGAATAATCGATCCGGCGGACAAGGATGTGCCACGTGGCTCACTGAGAGACATCCGATCTTGTACAAGATCGGACGCACCAGAGGAGGCCACGTGGCACGTTCTAGAGCGCCCGATTTGTAGGTTTTCTAAAAAATGAAAATAAATTAATTTTTGATCCGACGGCTATTATTGAGCCACGTGTCTCTCTGTGGGTCGCCCGATCTAGTGGAAGATCGGACGCACGATACGAAGCCACGTGGCACAACGTGGACCGTCCGATCCGGGGAATTTTCGGATAATTAAATAAAATAGATAAAAAATCAAAAAATTGTTAAAAAATTGGAAAAAGTATTTAAAAATATAAAACGGTGTCGTTTTAGACCGGTGTCGACCCCTAGGGTCGGGCCGGGCGCCCGAGAGGCGCGGGCCGGGTCTGACCCGGCCCGGAAAATATTTTTAAATATTAAAAAAATAATAAATAATAATAAAATAATCAAAAAATCAATAAAAAATGAAAAATCATAAAAATATTCAAAAAATTCGAAAAATTCAGAAAAATTCTAAAAAATTCCAGAAAATAGGAAATGGCCACGTTCAACTGGCCATGACCTGTTCCGGGTCATTTGACCCCCGATCTTTCCAAATATGACGGTTTTGCCCTTCCGGCAAACCGTCTTCCAAAAAACAAATTCTAAAAAAATCCAGGAAAATCCCAAAAAAATAGGAAATGGCCACAAACAACTGGCCAAGGCTCATCCCGGGTGTTTTGAACCCCGAACCCTCTTGAAAATGACGATTTCGCCCTTTGGGCGAGTTGTCTTCCAAAAATTGAAGAAAAATCAAGAAATTCCAAAAAATTCTCAAAACTGGGAAATTGCCACAATCAACTGGCCATGGAATATTTTGGGTAATTCAGTATCCAAACCTTCCAAAAATGACAATTTTGCCCTTCGGGCTAATTGTCCCTGAATCTTCCCATTTTACCCCATAGCCCTAAATCACATCTTCCCTGAGCCCTTATGGCTATACTAGGAGGCCAATGATTGAAATTGATGTGCATTGACATGATTTATTTATGTACTTGACTTGCGCTTTCATTATATTGACTGTGATTTGGTAGGACCAGTCTTCCAATCTGCATGAAAACCTGAATCAAACCTACCTCACCCAAAATCGCGCCTGCCTGAACTCTTAGTCAGGAAAATCACTCGCGTTAGGTACCGAAAGGGCGTTGGTAATGACACCGACGTAACCAAGTCCCCGAACCCAAAATCTCTGGTTCCGCAGAACTGATCGATCTCTCCCAATCGGTCAGTAAGGTTTCCGGTCTACCCTCCAAGAAAGACCGGTGGCGACTCCAAATGCATGCACAAGTTGCACATGCCACCACGACCACACTAAGGTCGAAAGCGATCGACTCTTACCGTCGAATCCCTCAAAAGACACTCCCGCCGCGATTTGGTATGGGCCTGGGAGGGCCCGCGCCGATCCAAAGCCTGCGATCGGTAATCCATTAGCCGCGTCCGTCGTTTTCGGACGGGTCGCGACAGCTGGCGACTCCGTTGGGGACTTTGTTCTAGAACACTTGGTTCTGGACCTCAAGTGGACCTAGGCCGTAATTAAAACGTTGAGTGATTTTTCTAACCCTGCAGGCGCTCTTGAAGGTGAGGTAAGTCTGCTCACGATAGGTGTTATATGTTTTTGCAGATTGGAGTGATAAGGGGTGTAGTCTGTGATTAACATTGTCTTATGCAGGATGGGCGTAGGAATGTATGTTATATGGATGATTTGAAGCGCTGATCGATATATAAATTGTTGCGCATGATTCACTGCATATTTGAGGATCACGACACTTTGCACAAAGCGCCCAAACCCAGGCCGCGAAATCACCTTTTCAGGTAGCCATAGATCGGGGATCGATATGCAACGCTCTAGCGTGGATTGCGCTGGGGTCGACCATATTCGATCCCACTCACTATCCAAGTCGAGACTTTTATCCATTTGTTGTGGATTGCGCTCATGGACGAATTTATCGACTCGGATAGAGGGAAGCCTCTAGGTTCCTCACCTAAGCCATTTCGATTTTTAGAGTCAAGCCTCACTTGTCTCATGCGCATGTATATGGATGGTTGGTATACCCAAAACCAAAATCATTGGGTACCTCTCATGGTAAGGTCCTGCCATTTCTATTTAAATTCACTTGCAACCTTTCATTTTGCACAACATGTTGCATTCATCAAGTCCGATGGTTGAGTCCAATTCCATTTTAGAGTATAGATAGATTATAGATGATCTCTCTAGAGTCGGTCTAGCATCCCGGAGCTGTTCAAGTATGAGCGACGCGTCATCCGCCATCAGACTGCCCGGACATTCAACGGAGTCTACCCTCTTCGAGCTGTTCGAGGAATGATCCAGTAACCTTACCGGAAATTGAAGGATAGGCGATAACGGCAAATCCAAGACACCCGCCGGACGCTGTCAAGATGTTATCTGATAAAAAACGAAGACCCGAAGGGCCGAACCGAAGACACCAGGCGTCGTCCCCCGAAGACCCGACTTGGGGCACCTCTTTAGGTTATTAAGGGTCACGTTCCAGTCGTCCCTATTCTTTTATTAGGATCATCGAGTTTGTAAGGAGCACCCGTCTGTGGGTCCCCCATCTATCTTTTACACATCGATTCTTAAGTCTTGTCTAAGTGTCTTGACATTGGAACGTGACACTGGAATTTCTCTCAACCATTCGAATTTTTCGGTTCAATTGCATGACTTACCCAGATGAAATTTTCGTTAGAACTCACACTTGGCATGTTTAACCCAAGTACGAGAATCTAACATTCATTTCATGGTGCGCCGGACATGGAATTGAACCGGTCTATAGCATGCATCATTGGTAATCCTTGGTAATTAACTAAAGTCGTTCACGTTTCCTGAATTCAAGAGGAGACCTGATATCCAAATTACCTTCGGAAAATTATTTCAATTTGGATGTCCTATCTCTCACCGAATTTAGGACACATTGGAATTGCATTTTTATCTTCTTGGAAATTCCACAGATTTTCTGGGGATTTGCCAAAAGTGATAACCATGGATTACGCTCCTTTTAGTTTTATGTTTTCTCTTGAAAAACATCGATAAGAATTTTTCACATGAGGTTAAGGCTTGTGTAAAAGTCCTTATCTTCGTTAATCATAAGAAAGCATAAAATTGAAAGGATTTATGCTTTACTTCTCTTTCTGACATATTCCTGTCATTCGAACAGGTGTTTTCCGGAATCAAAAGCCAAGAACTTGTGTGAAGCTTCAGTCACAGGTTAAAATGGATCAGATTGGCCTGGAGAAGCGCTTGGCCGCACTGGAGAGTCAGATGACTCAAATATTGGCAATGATGAGGACATTCCTCCTCACTACACAAGAGGCGTCCCCGACGACCTTCAATCCTGATCTGACCACCCGACCAGGTTCAACTGGTGTGCCAGATGTTGATCGAGCCATGGAAGTAGAAGACTTCTCCGAAGGCACACCCATGATGACTAACCCGGAAGAACAGCATAAAGAAAAGTATGGTGCTATGGAGGAAAATGAGATGACTGGAGAGGATCTGTTCGTCACACACCTGATTCGGGAGAAAAACTATAGTCACCAGCAGGATGTTGGAGGTCGTGCGAACCCGATCCCCGCTGAAACCCGTCCATACAATGTCTCTTCTACATGCCCCAAAGGGAAGACGCTTGAGATTCCCCAATGGCCGGGACTTGCTAGGAGATATGGTGGTATCGGTTGCCCAAGAACTCATATCCAATACTATTTGGAGGCGATGATCGATTTCGATCGTGACGATTTGCTTCTTGTCCAAAATTTTCGGCATAGCCTGGTCGGTCCCGCGTTAGAATGGTTCACGAGGCTTGATGTCGAGGGCATCCGAGAATGGAGTGATTTGGCTAATCAGTTTCTCCAGCAATACGATTTCAACAGGAATGCCACCCCTACCAGAATGGATCTGATGCACATGAAGCAAAGGAGAAATGAAAGCTTTAGATCATTCACACAAAGGTGGAGAGTAAAAGCAGCCCAAGTCCAACCTCCGCTGGACGAAGATGAGTTAATAGAGCACTGTCTGAAAGCTCTTCCCTATGATTCCTTTAATCGATTGGGTACGGCTCATTACCAATCATTTTCACAACTTGTGCATGCCGGTGAAAGGATGGAATGGGCTAAGCGCGATAGCATGATCAGAAACAAAGAAAGCCGCGGAGAGCTTTCTCAAAGGAGTAAAGAACCGGTCAGGGAAACGACGACCGACTATCGAAGAATGACGTTCACGAGTCAAAATTCCGTACACGTGGCAAGACATCAGCCGCCTGATTTCATTCCTCACCAGAGACAACCAGCACCTAAGATAGAGAAATCTGGCCAGTCAAGCAAGAGAAGTCCCCCATTATTCACACCGCTCCCACTTCCTATGTCAGAACTGCTCCATCGGCTTTTGGAGGAAAGGTTGGTAGCCAAGAGGCCACCAAGGGTGAAACCGCCAAGATTCCAGGGGTTCGACCTGAATCAGACCTGTGCATACCATATGGGGGAGAAGGGACATAATGTCGACAATTGCCGAACTCTACAATATGATGTGCAGGCTCTCATCGACTGTGATATACTAGTGTTCGATAGGACAGGACTCAACGTCCGGCCTGACCTTTTGTCGGATCGCAAAATCAGTGACGTATCCGAGGTTGGACCGGAAAGCGATCTAAGGCTTATCACCAACGTACCCGAATCACGTGAGGTACCGACTACATCTTCTCAAAATCCGGAGAAGCATACCACCTCGATGGGGCGGAAAGAGCCATGCTTAACCGAGATGGGTAGTATGGGCATCATCGGTAGGGTTGAAGACCCCTCTTTTACAACTTCCTTCGCAAAGTTGAGCTTAACCTCTGAAGGATATGCGATAGAGGCTATGAGGGAAGAGTCATGGGAGAACATGCGGCAAAACCAACAAGCGGACAGGGTGTACGAAGACAACCCCATCAATGACCGCGCCGACCCGGCTGATCGGACAATTGATGATGGCAAACTACATGGATGAGGGAGTCACTTCCTCCTTTCCATCATCACTTTTTAGTCTATTTGCATTTTAGTCCATATATAGTCTCGAGTGCAGTCTCCTTAAAAAAAAAAAAATCAAAAATCAAAAATCAAAAATGGGGACATGAGGGAGCACCACAAATCGGTCAATGACGACAAAAAAAAAAACAAAAAACAAAAAAAACAAAAAAAAAACAAAAAAAAAATGAAAAAAAAAACAACAAGAAAAACAACAAAAAAGGAGAAAAATTCCTGAGACCTGATTTCCCACATGTCTCCTGGTTTTCAAAACCTTTCGGGGTAGCGAAGATATCCGATGATAAGAGGATTAGCCTCCGTTCCCCACCTTCTAATCAAATCTTTCAAAATGTGTTTCTAAGAAAAATTCGTCATGTATGGACTCTCTTTTCCATATTTGGGCTAACTGGCTTCATGGCATCTCAGGTGTGCCGCCCAAAGCATGGAACGCCCAAGAGAAACGGAGTGGTGCTTCAAGAAGATTGAAGCTGGTCGATAACTCGAGCCACCGGGATGGCCATTTGAAGGCAGACAAATGAGTCGACTTCTCACAAAAAAGCATACCGGAGCAAAGGCCCATCGAGACGAAAAGGGGACGAGAAACTACAAATGGCATATATCCCCAAATTAAAAAAGAACTGCAAAAATAATGAAGGAGGTCAAAGCAGTCAACTGGGGCAAACCCCACTTAGCCAGGGCAAACGCCACCTGACCGGGGCAATCGGATCGAGGATAAGGACGTGTCGTTCCTAATTGATTTTCAATCAGATATTGGCGTAATATTTCCTATCTCTTCCTCTCAGGTGAAAAACAGGTCGAGAAGAAAAATCCATCTGCGGATAGACAGGAGGGACATGTTTTACATGGCAGACATTTGCCGAAAATGCCCTCATCTGACTACATGCAAGATGATGGTGGAACGATGGATAAGATGGTTGAAGACCAACAAATAGAAACTTGCATTCCCTACAAGAGGAAGAGGAATGTGCCTTCATCAGATGTCACCCCCATTGGGTTGGTAAAAACAAGATGGATCAAATCAGGTGATGATAAAAGTGAATGGGACCACCGAAGAATCTCCATCGTCTTGGATGCCCGAAGATGAAATAAAAGACTATTAAAGCGTAAGGCGAATGCGACAGGACACAATGAAGGAAACCATGGCCTGTGAAGTAACACTTCAAGATGTTAAAGTATTCAACCACATGTACACCCGTGCTTGCTGATGTCAAATAGCAAGAAGCTCGAGGGATGTCATGAAACGATGACAAGGCAGAAGGTGCATGAAGAAATCAAAACGCACTGATGAGACTAAGAAGTGTCGGAACATCAAATGCTGAAATCTTCGAAGGATTGTATGAGCATATCATCTGGTATCCCAAAAGAGAATACAGAGTAGATACCAGGCGTCAGAGAATTTGAAAGGTGCGGGATGCCAAAATCACCTGACACGGAGTGGATCGGCTCCGACTAAGTGGGAATGCATCGACACGGCATGATCAAACTACCCATAAATAAATCAGTCAGCCCCAGACAACGCATCCAGTTGCTGGGGGCAAATCACTCTCTACCCAGAAAGGGTACCGAATGTAGGATATGCCGAATTCACCATGGGGATACGTAGGGGAAGTCCCTGAAGCAGTTATCACCCATGAATCATGATGAAGTGGAATAATCAATCAAAGACAAAACACATCAAACCCTTCTAAATGAGAAGGAGAACAATACGGAGCCATCGATTCTGGTAAAAGGACGTATCGTTCCAAAATGATTATTTTCTTGATATGAGAATAATGTTTCATTTCTTTTTCCTTTCAGGTTGGGAACAGAAGCAGAGGGCCCAAGAAGCAATGCCTTCAAATGACAAACAGGGAGTACCCCTTTTCATGGCATCTCAAACATGCACTTTGGCTAAATATTTTTAAGAGCATTCTAATAGCTCAATTTGTGAACAAAACCTTTGAGAAAACTTGAAGAAGTTTATCATCATTTAGAAATCTCTGTGAAAAGAGCGCTTGAAAAGAAAATTTCAAGTTTTCCAGATTGACATATCTGATAAAAATGCTTTCTCTGAATAGAGTGAAAAGCACGAACTCATGTTTCGTTGCTGGCACACCTAACATGCATCATGCATATCATGCACATATCCTGCATACAGAGAACCCAAAGGGAGAAATGCCGGTTCCCGCAGGATAAATTTCAAGGGTAAATTGTATCGACTCCAACAGTCAATTATACATGCCCTTTACTCATGAGATTTCTTCTTTTCAATAGGGGAACATCGAACATCTCAAATGGCGGCTGTGATCGAGAGAATCACCAAACCGCCACATGACAAATCCCCAGATTGTCAGGCTGTCTAGGGACAAAAAAAAATAATAATAATAATCGAAGAATCTGGCAATCGAGATAGATGACCAGAATCGACAAAAATTCACGAGAGCGGGCTCCCCCACCTGCTTCGAGGAGCCAAGCCGGGGGAAAATTCTCACGATCCCCCATGAAAGTGCATCGAACCAGGGTTATCAAACCCAGAGATGACGAACACCGAGACAAGCCTCACTGGGGCAAAATACTTGGAAAACACTGCTCCTTCAAATGTTGGAAGGACGAAGTCTCGAAGGGAGTACCTCCTTCCTGAAATTTCAAATGAAGCCAGATAAATCCCCACACCTGTCTCTTCATATGCAGGTGCATGAATGTCTTCAAATCGGATTGAAAATCGTCCAGGAGCATGGGAATGCCAAGGCATGCTGCCAAGATGAACACCGCCCAACTGGGGCAAAGCAGTTGTCGACGTGATTGAGGATCGTCTCACGAACAACACCCACAAATACAGACGAGATGAAGCAGCATCCATCACCCACATCAAATGAGAAGCGTCAATAATCGACGAAGGAAAGGAATACGTCAGTAAGGCGTCATCAGGAATCCCAAGAGAGAAGACATCCCCAAAGAGGATGGAGATTATAGCAAAACGCAGGAATGAATTTAGCTGGGGCAGGCATCACCTAGCCATGATGAACCACGTCTAACCGGGGCAAGTGAATCATTTGTGTGCCGGACAAAGGAAGGACATTTCTTCTCTGGCAAAATCCATGGACGCAATGACAGAGTCGTCCTCATCGGAAGTAAACCCCAGGATACAAACCTGGGTGAACGGTAACTTTGTATCGTTCCAAATTGATCTCCCAAAGATCCCATGCTTAACATGAGTTTGTTCTCATTTGGCAGAAAATTGGTGGCACCAAAAAGCCGCAAAAGAAAGGATCTCGCCCAACGTGGAAGCGAAAAGAAATATCCGTTGTAGGGGGCAAGCTGCCAGGAAATGGAACCCCGCAAAATGGCGTTAGAATACGTCCAAAAGCAGAAATTGATCTCATCCAGTGCAAATCCTAGAGAAGGATTTCGTGGCCAAACAGATGGGTAGATCATGGTCGCGAGCTAGATGGCCGACTTCAACAAGCCTTACATTTGCGTTCAAAAGGAGGCGCGAAGCGAGAGTAAAGCAGTATCGTTTCGATTTATCTTGAATTTCGAAACACGAACTGACACTTGATGTTTATTGTTGACAGGGATTCGCCGTCAAGATGGACAGAAAATTGTTGGCGCCAAAAAGCCGCAAAAGAAAGGAATTCGCCGACAAGGAGGCGAATAGAATTATCAACTTTGGAAGCCATGACTCCAAGAAGTGATCTTTGATTGAACTTTGAAGATTGGCGTGGGAATGCATCCAAAAGCATGAATGAATCTCCTATAGTGCAAATCCTAGAGAAGGTTCCATTGCCAACCAGATGGAGAGATCATGGCCACAAGATAGAGGGCCAAATTCTGCAAGCCGCGCGTTTGTGTTCAAACGGAAACACAAAGCAAGAACAAGGCGGTATCGTTCCAATTTGTCTTGAATTTTGGAACGCAAACTGACACATAATTCCCGTCTTTGACAGGGGATCGCCATCAAGGCGAAACAGGTTTTCACATCCCATGTATTACCCATGGGAACACATGACCAAGGGTGAGATGTATCGTTCTAATTCTTTGAAAAATTCATGAACATACAATAACATGTTTCTTCCGCATTTTCAGGGATCTCCAGCCGCGAGGGACAGGTAAGTATCCCTCTCCCCAATCCATTGAAGATGTTAAACAAAAAAGAGAAAAAGAAAAGTTTTCAGAGTCTAATGTCTAGAAAAGACATAGAGTTCTAACTCCATTAACAATCATGTTTTGAAAACAGGAGGTTGTCTAAACATGATTAGAACATGCATGGTGCATCATAAAATCCTCTTTGATGGGTAAAATTTTTGGAGAAAATGAAAGAGATTTTTCCAATCAAAGGTTGTTCAAAACCTTCAAAAGGACGTTTTCTCAAAAGACGAGAGGCAAAGCCTAATCTAAATACGTCCTACACACACTTGAGAGAAGAGTGGAGCGAATCAGGTAGCAAAATCTGGACCTACGGAAGTAGGGATCATTCGCAGCAATTACATGGATCGGGACGACGGAGGCATTCGTTTCATATCCCCAAACACAACAGGTGACTATTGACAACCCCTTTGAACGGCGGTTTCCATTCTCAACCCTGTCAAGAAACACCCCACATCGGGGCAAGAACGAAAGTGAGTCCAGCAGCATCAGGAGAAAATGGTTAGAGATTTTCTTGCTCGGACTAACATTAATCTTTGTGTGTTGTTTATATGGTAATCCAAGTGCCATAGGATGACGAGAAGCATTCATTTCTCTATCCCACACACCATATCCTTTGCACAGCCAAGTTGAGCCTGCAAATTCATTTCAAGAACCCGTTGGTGGTCATTGCAAGTCCCAAGACGGATGCATCATCACTTCAGAAACGGAAGAGATCAAGACTTAGGGTTTGCAAAGAAATCCCTAAGATAATGCTTAAAGTTGTTAGACCTTTGGTCACATGTCTAACACGATCTCCCGAAGTTGAGAAAAAGCGGGATTTCAAAAGAAAAAGGAAAAGGAAAAGATGAGGAAAAAGCCCCCAGCATCAAGAAAAAGCAAAGTGCCTGGTAAAAGCAAGGCCGATGCTTGGGTGAACAATTTGTATCAATCCCCCAGTGAAACCTGTTTGAAAAGGGGAGGGAAAAATCTAAAAGGAGTCAGATTCAAAAGACTACTCCTCAAACAGTGTCAAGCGCGGAGCAAAGACGCAAACAGAGTTGTCAGCCTCTTAATGCAGCCAGAGACGCTCTCATAGGAATTTGTGCACACCTCAAAAGTGGTCGTGCACCTCGAAAATTGAAGATGCATAATGGAAAAGACAGGTGGCAAATTTGCAATGATCACCAATGTCAATCCCTTCACAAATTCTGGGCCAAAAACAAGCCTTTTCTCGGTCCCCAATCCCACCAAAGTTACAACCCTGAAACAGTCTTCTCTGATTAAGACACTTGGGTTAACATATAGCTTAGCTCGAAGAGGTACGAGCAAGACTATTTCTTTCTCATTTTGCAGGGTTCTTGACTTGTAAATCCGGAGCAGATGATGAAAGCTTTCGTTCAATGGCCTTGACTCAAAAAAAGAGTCCCCCTTGCAGACCAATATCCAAGCCCAACATTACGGTCCCGTGGAAGACCTCCCGACCGATCAAAATGTATGCGCTGCGAATGAGCCTAAAACCTAGGCACAGGTTAGTAGGGAACTGAGTGCGTCCCTTATAAAAAAACCACTATCGCAAAACATGTGAGAAGACCTCCTCGTCGAGAAATATTCCAATTGATGTTTCGAACAAACTCTTCCTGGAATTTTCAAATTATTTGATCCAGATTTTCCGTGCAAGGGATTTGTGATCACATTTGCATGTTGCAAGAATGCTTTGGAAGACCTCCAGCATCAAAATGCACATTTCAAGATTAAACTAAAGTCATACGGCTTCGGCAAGTGGCCAGCCATCGTCTTCCCAGAGATTACTAACATTTTCCTGGTGAAGAAAGATATTTCAGGCTCAAATTTCTGCAGGATACCTGGAGAACCCAACTCCCAGAATGTCGCCTCAACAGACTCAATGGTAGAAACCGCCTGAAGGGTCAACCAATGGTAGACACCGCCTGAAGGGTCAACTGAAGGTAGAAACCGCCTGAAGGGTCAACCAAAGGTAGACACCGCCTGAAGGGTCAAATGATGGTAGAAACCGCCTGAAGGGTCAACTGAAGGTAGAAACCGCCTGAAGGGTCAACCAAAGGTAGAAACCGCCTGAAGGGTCAATCAATGGTAGAAACCGCCTGAAGGGTCAATCAATGGTAGAAACCGCCTGAAGGGTCAAATGAAGGTAGAAACCGCCTTAAGGGTCAAATGATGGTAGAAACCGCCTGAAGGGTCAAATGAAGGTAGAAACCGCCTTAAGGGTCAAATGAAGGTAGAAACCGCCTGAAGGGTCAACCAAAGGTAGAAACCGCCTGAAGGGTCAACTCAATGGTAGAAACCACGCCATGGGTATCTTTTTCAAAAAAGGGAAGGAAGAACTCATCTTTCAAAAGAATCAAACAATCCCAACGGACGTGGAAAACCTCCGTCTTGGGAATCTTTTTCAAAAATAAACAATCCCGTCGGACGTGGAAAACCTCCGGCTCGGGACTCTTTTTCAAAAAAAGATCAAACTGTCTCGCCGGACGTAGAAAACCTCCGACTCGAGACTCCTTTTCAAAAACAAACAATCCCATTGGACGTGGAAAACCTCCAATTCGGGAACCCATTTCAAAAATCAGGAAATCCCACCGGACGTAGAAAACCTCCGACTTGGGAACCATTTGAAGAACCGAGCCATCCCATCGGACGTAGAAAACCTCCGTGTTGGGAACACCATTTGAAGAAACAAACCATCCCAACGGACGTGGAAAACCTCCGACTTGGGACCCCTTTTCAAGAAAACCAAACCATCCCACCGGACGTAGAAAACCTCCGACTTGGGAACCATTTGAAGAAACAAACCATCCCAACGGACGTGGAAAACCTCCGACTTGGGACCCCTTTTCAAGAAAAACAAACCATCCCAACGGACGTGGAAAACCTCCGACTTGGGACCCCTTTTCAAGAAAAACAAACCATCCCAACGGACGTGGAAAACCTCCGACTTGGGACCCTTTTCAAGAAAACCAAACCATCCCACCGGACGTAGAAAACCTCCGACTTGGGCACCATTTGAAGAACCGAGCCATCCCATCGGACGTAGAAAACCTCCGTGTTGGGAACACCATTTGAAGAAACAAACCATCCCAACGGACGTGGAAAACCTCCGACTTGGGACCCCTTTTCAAGAAAACCAAACCATCCCACCGGACGTAGAAAACCTCCGACTTGGGCACCATTTGAAGAACCGAGCCATCCCATCGGACGTAGAAAAGCTCCGTGTTGGGAACACCATTTGAAGAAACAAACCATCCCAACGGACGTGGAAAACCTCCGACTTGGGACCCCTTTTCAAGAAAACCAAACCATCCCACCGGACGTGGAAAACCTCCGACTTGGGACCCCTTTTTAAGAGAACCAAACAATCCCAGCGGACGTGGAAAACCTCCGACTTGGGATCCCTTTTCAAAAATAAACAATCCCATTGGACGTGGAAAACCTCCAATTCGAGAACCCATTTCAAAAATCAGGAAATCCCACCGGACGTGGAAAACCTCCGTCTTGGGAATCTTTTAAAAAAATAGGCAATCCCATTGGACGTGGAAAACCTCCGACTTGGGACCCCTTTTCAAAAACAAACAATCCCATTGGACGTGGAAAACCTCCAATTCGGGAACCCTTTCAAAAATCAGGAAATCATATTGGACTTGGAGAACCCTTGTCCTGGGAACCTTTTCAAAAGATCAAACTGTCTCGCCGGACGTAGAAAACCTCCGACTGAGAAATCTCCTCTGGCCCCGCTAGTCAGCGTCATGGGATCCTCTAAAGCAAATATGTGCCTAGAAGTCGACCCAAGACTGAAGCCCAAAAGGCTCGCTTGACGCTTCGAAAGCGCGATGACCAGATAAATCTCTCTGTAAGTGTTCACAGGTTGGTAGCCGCGGATCTGTCATCTTCCGGACCGGATCGCCAATTTTCAGCTTCAGAAGATTTCTTTCCCCAAAGTCCCACTACACAGGGATTCACGACAGAGGTGTCTCAAAGCACAGTTCAAGATCGGAGCCCATAACGCTCGCGACTTGCCGCCTAGAAATACGGTGACCGCCTTTTCCACGAAGCACGCGCCGGATAGCCACGCCTCGAAGCTCTCACCCTTCGGAATGGATTGCAGCCGGTAGCCGCGGGAAAGACATTTATTCCACCCAAAATCCCACAATACAGGGATTCACGACAGAGGTGTCTCAAAGCACAGTTCAAGATCAGAGCCCATAACGCTCGCGACTTGCCGCCTAGAGATACGGTGACCGCCTTTTCCACGAAGCACGCGCCGGATAGCCACGCCTCGAAGCTCTCACCCTTCGGAATGGATTGCAACCGGTAGCCGTGGAAAAGAATTTCAAGACCCCAAAGTGGCAAATCAGGAGCCATGAAGGGAGTAATAAAAGCCCAGCATGGCGAACTAGACGCCAAAAAAAAAAAAAAAAAAAAAAAACCTCCTCAGACTCCGCGTGCGCAGCATTCAACAGGCAGGTAAACGTCAGGTAAGCCTCTCTCGCTTCGGCCCATGTTCTAATTGTCATAGTAAATCGGGGATTAATTTGGGCATTCATCAAAAGACTTAAGGGTCCGATGTCATAGCATTTCTTTTCCCCAGTTGAGTCGATTAATATTCAGGTGTCATTTTTTCTTTGAAAGCAACCTCTGACGAGCTCACTCTCAAAGAGGGGCAGCTGTTGACACCTGATTTTTGACCATCCGTTATTATAGTTTTTTTATTTCTAAAATTAATTAAAAATAGCAAAAAAGGTCAAAAAATTGCAAAATCAACTTTGGGAGCCTTAGCCTAGCCTTAGGAACCAATTTTGAACAAAAAATATTTTTTGAATTTTTTAATATTTTTTGGAATTTATTTAATTATAAAAATACCAAAAAAATCAGAAAAATACCATCCGTGGTCAGAAAATTACAAAAAATATTCAGAAATTTTATTTTAATTCTCTATTTAATATTTTCACTTTTTATTAGGGAAATTTGGCTTGGTTCATGGGGTTCCTTCACAAACCCAATCCCGAACCGGGCCTAAAAAATCCTTTTCGAGTCTTTTAATTTTTAATTCTCGGTTTTTATAAGCTATGACATTGGACTCTAAAGTATTGAAATGCAATTGGGTCAATTTGCCCTCCAATTTGATCAATTTTAACCAAAAGGGCTTAATTGCATAAAAATCTTTCAATTTAGTCCCCGGTTTCACAATTTTTGAAATTAAATTTCACACGGGCACACCCATTAAAATTAAACACCTCTACCCAACAGTTTTCATCATGCTGAATCCATTGGTGAGCTCAATTTTGAGTAATTCGATCGTTTAGGTCTTCGATTTGGCGAAATTCATTTTCGGATCCTAGGGACAATTTGGGGTTTTCACTAAATTTCAATAAATTGATTCACGAAAATACCCATATTTGATGGAAAACATGTCAAGGAATTCGATTTTGCCATCAATTTCATGAAAAGAGGTCATTTAGGGGGTCAATTTGGCGATTTGGGCGATTTGGCCGAACCGGGCCGGTCGGGTCCGACCCGACCCGACCCGGCCCGACCCGGGTCTGCAAATGCACAGAATGTGCAGCAGACCCGCGTGCAGCAGAGCAGTGTGGGGGGGCGATTTTTTTTAACAAAAACGAGACAACCGAGCATGGGAAGCAAATGGGCAAGGCATATTCGGTTTTGGCAGAGGCGTGGGCGTGAAAAAAAGGGCCGGTCGGCCACGGGGGAGGGGGATGGTGCTCGGGTTTAAAGAAAACAGGGCCGAGAGAGTTGAAGGGGGTACGGGGAATTTTTGGGAGAAAACCGACGGACAAACGGTAACCCAGGGTCTTCGGCAACGCTCCCCGACCATCACCGGAGCTTAGTGGCCGTCGGCGAGCTCCGAATAGGTTGGTATTTGCTCCCGAGCTTCATTTTTCTCAGTGCACGCCATGTGTTCGGCGAAATGCTTCAGTGAGCATTTTACTCCGGGGCTCTCGGCCGGACCTTTCCCGACCCCTTTCTGTGCGAGGCTCGCTTTAAAAATCATCTAGATCCAACTCTAAGCTTGTGTTGACCTTTGTTTTGCATTAAAGCGCGGCGAAAACACGGCTCGGAGCTTCGCCGGCAACGGTTCGGACCGGGAGCTCAACGGGGAACTTCCGGCGGTCTTCAAGCTCGAAATGAGCTCAGGTAAGCCTCTAGACCCTCCTTGGGTGTTGTTTGATGGTTTAGAATCGAGTTTTGATAAGAAAAAAAATTCGGAAAATACCTCGCAGGAGCCGGGTTCGGGGAGGCCCGGTTTACTTATTTTTCGGCGTGTTCACGGCCTTCTTTTTGCTGTATGTTGATGCTGAGTGTCTAATGAGTCGAATGCCGCAAGAACGGGCGAAAAATACCAAGTTTCGGGCCCGTTTCACAATTTTCCGGCGACTTCGCCGGAATTTTTACTATTCCCGCCGGATTTTTCACTGTTCATCGTCTTCTCCGGCGACCCTCCGGCCGGTCAACGGTCAACGGCCGACGTGGCGTGCCACGTAGGCAGCCACGTCAGCCGGGTGGGGTCCGATCCGCTTATTTTCAAATAAAACAAACGGACGGTCACGATCGCGACACGTGTCGCGATCCTGGAATTTTTGGAAAATTAAATAAATGATTTTCGAATAATCGATCCGGCGGACAAGGATGTACAAGATCGGACGCACCAGAGGAGGCCACGTGGCACGTTCTAGAGCGCCCGATTTGTAGGTTTTCTAAAAAATGAAAATTAATTAATTTTTGATCCGACGGCTATTATTGAGCCACGTGTCTCTCTGTGGGTCGCCCGATCTAGTGGAAGATCGGACGCACGATACGAAGCCACGTGGCACAACGTGGACCGTCCGATCCGGGGAATTTTCGGATAATTAAATAAAATAGATAAAAAATCAAAAAATTGTTAAAAAATAGGAAAAAGTATTTAAAAATATAAAACGGTGTCGTTTTAGACCGGTGTCGACCCCTAGGGTCGGGCCGGGCGCCCGAGAGGCGCGGGCCGGGTCTGACCCGGCCCGGAAAATATTTTTAAATATTAAAAAAATAATAAATAATAATAAAATAATCAAAAAATCAATAAAAAATGAAAAATCATAAAAATATTCAAAAAATTCGAAAAATTCAGAAAAATTCTAAAAAATTCCAGAAAATAGGAAATGGCCACGTTCAACTGGCCATGACCTGTTCCGGGTCATTTGACCCCCGATCTTTCCAAAAATGACGGTTTTGCCCTTCCGGCAAACCGTCTTCCAAAAAAAAAATTCTAAAAAAATCCAGGAAAATCCCAAAAAAATAGGAAATGGCCACAAACAACTGGCCAAAGCTCATCCCGGGTGTTTTGAACCCCGAACCCTCTTGAAAATGACGATTTCACCCTTTGGGCGAGTTGTCTTCCAAAAATTGAAGAAAAATCAAGAAATTCCAAAAAATTCTCAAAAATGGGAAATGGCCACAATCAACTGGCCATGGAATATTTTGGGTAATTCAGTATCCAAACCTTCCAAAAATGACAATTTTGCCCTTCGGGCTAATTGTTCCTGAATCTTCCCATTTTACCCCCTAGCCCTAAATCACATCTTCTCTGAGCCCTTATGCCTATACTAGGAGGCCAATGATTGAAATTGATGTGCATTGACATGATTTATTTATGCACTTGACTTGCGCTTTCATTATATTGACTGTGATTTGGTAGGACCAGTCTTCCAATCTGCATGAAAACCTGAATCAAACCTACCTCACCCAAAATCGCGCCTGCCTGAACTCTTAGTCAGGAAAATCACTCGCGTTAGGTACCGAAAGGGCGTTGGTAATGACACCAACGTAACCAAGTCCCCGAACCCAAAATCTCTGGTTCCGCAGAACTGATCGATCTCTCCCAATCGGTCAGTAAGGTTTCCGGTCTACCCTCCAAGAAAGACCGGTGGCGACTCCAAATGCATGCACAAGTTGCACATGCCACCACGACCACACTAAGGTCGAAAGCGATCGACTCTTACCGTCGAATCCCTCAAAAGACACTCCCGCCGCGATTTGGTATGGGCCTGGGAGGGCCCGCGCCGATCCAAAGCCTGCGATCGGTAATCCATTAGCCGCCATCCGGACACGCGGCCCCCCGTGTCCGGGCCGTGTCGCCGTGTCCGACATGCAAAAATTCTTCGGGTAGGCGTATCCGTACTACATAGACGCTGTGCTCGTGCCGCGGCTAGTGGTGCTGGTGGAAGTGCAGGTGGAACTGCTTGTCTCTACTTCCCATCATCGGCCGCCGAACGAGAGACAAAGAAGAAAGAAACCAAAGAGAGAGAGGGAGAGGGAGTCGGGGATGGATGGAGGATTACAAGAGTGAGAGGAGAGAGAAGGGCCAAGGGTCGGAGGAGGAGGTGGCCAACTGGAAGAGAGTGAAGGAGGAGTCGTTGAGGAATCTGGGGATGTTGCTCATGGTAGACGACGATGACTGATCAGCATGGAGCGAGGGAGGGAGGGAGGTCTCGTGGAGGAGGCAGAGAGCGAGGAGGTAGAAGAAGAAGGGGGGCGGAGGAGCAGATATTATATGAGAGCGGGAAGGCAAAATTTTAGCACCAAGTTTTCAGACGAGGGGGAAACGGCAAATTAGCGAGAAACATATAAGTGTTCGTTGCTAATTTGTATTTTTTTATTGATATTTTATTTTAGCGATGAAAAGGATTTCGTAACTCGTCGCTAATTAGTGACGAACTCGTTGCTAATTAGCGACGAAATCCTTTTTCACCGTTGTTCATCTCTAATTAGCATTTTCGTCACTAATTAGCGATGAAAACAACATTTTTTGTCGCTAATGTTTATTTTTTTTATTTTTTATTTATATGCTAATTTAGCGACGAGAAAAAATATTCGTCACTAAATTGAATATATATATATTTTTTATTTTTAAAGTTTAGCGACAAATAGAGCATAAATAGAGCATAATGGGCCTATCGGCCCAACTCTCCATGTCACAAGCCAAATCTCAATATTTTCTCCACTTTTGGTTCGCACAAAAAATATGTCGGATCGGGTGATGAACCAGTCCGAGTGCATAAAATTCAAGACATATTTAACAATGTTCGTCGCTAATTTGAATATTTTCTTTTTTATTTTTATTCATGTTCTATTTTCATATATTTTCGATTTCTTAATATTTTAATTTTTTTATTTATTCAATTTATTATTAAATATTTTTTCAATTTTATTTCTTGAAAAAATAGAATTCAAAAGAATTCAAATTTGAAATTCTATCAAATGGAAACAGGCTAAATTCAATCCTATAGAATTCAAAATAATTAGCAACTAATTCTATCCTATAGCCCCGGCCCGCCTTCTCTTGGCCAACAATTATATGCCAATTAATTCATTTATTGGTATATATCGTATTTGCAATATTTTTCGAAAAAATAAAAATAAACATTCAATTGTTGTTACCACCAATATTAGTATTGCCACACTTCTCTATAATTAATTATGAGCATGATTGATTTACTTGAATTAACAAAGTTGATAACTTATCAAAAAGGAAAAAAATTTAAAAAAATTTGTAACCTATTGCATTTGTGTCAATTAAGTTTTAAACCATTCAATTTGATCAATTTAGCTTAGGACCTTTAAAAAAAAATTCGCAGCTTCCACTTTTTATTTATTGACAGTTATAATATTTATTTTTATTAAAATATATTTATCGTTTGAAGTTTTTTTTTATAACATAATCATCAATCATTAATTAAAAATATTAAGATAAATAAAAAATTATTAATTATATATTTAGTAATTACTTAAATTCATAAAAGCAAAATGAAAAAGAAAAAGATGGAAGAAGTTGGGAAAGGAACTCGCAACCACCAAAGTACTTCACCCATGCGACAACCAACAGTGCAAATAGCAAAGTTAGTGACACTATTCATGAACATAAGGAATGCTTTCTAATTCATGAACAAGGACAATAGAAATAAATAAATTGATCGCTCTTCATTTATGCTTGTTAATGTAATCTTTACTTAATTAATAATATATTTGATTTTTTAATTTAAAAAATATTCGCTCTATTTTCATTTTTCTATTAAAAAGAATTAATGTAAATTAATATAAAATATTATATAAGAAAAAACATAAATAAGCTTATCCTTCTAAAGAATCGATCTTCTTTTTAGTCATTTCTTATTTAAGTCGTTCGCCATTTAAAGAAAGCAAGGATCCAAAAGAATAGATCTTTCTTTTAATTATTAAATTTCTCTTTGGTTGATTAATGTGTGATATTCTAAATCCTCATTACTAATATTGAACGAAACTAGACCTTATAGAATCACATTGAATTTTTCATGATACATTCCGTACATTGCTAAAAAGAATGAATCACTTGATTTCATTTTCCCGAATGACACAATTACAATACATATTTTCGTTGATCAGATATTAGCTTAATATCACGACGAAATTAGCAATGAATTATTTTGTGATGAACTATTTTTGTCGCTAATTAGCGACAAAATTAAGCAAGACACTTGCCGCGGGAAAGGAAAAAACTAAAAACATATAGACAAATAATAATAATGAACAATAACAATATTAATAACAACAATTATGATAAAAAAGAAAAAAAATGATTAAGAGGATAGAATTTTGGGAATTGCGTATTCAATTCAAAGATGGATTAATATAATTAATTAATCCTATTAAATATATTAATTTGAAAAATATTCAAATTCAAATATATATTTGAATACATGTCTATCTAGTATAGATAGAGAGTATAGAATATAGCGGATAGAGGGAATTGAACTCGCATAGTTAGCTTGGAAGGCTATAGGTTATAGTCGACGTCGATTCTTCATTTTTAACGTCTCTAATTCAACATCAAACATGAAACTTTTGTTTCATTCAGTTCCTTTATAGAAGATGAATCAATTACCACATATAGATATATCTAAAATAAGATGTGAACGAAATAATATTTAATATTTTTTATTTTTTATTTTTATTAGTAGCTCTGATTTTGGGACGAACTAGAAATTTGTCGCTAATTTTGGGACGAAATTCTCTTTCCGTAGTTAAAATTTAATAACATATTTTTTAAAAAAATTATTTATATGGTTTTAGTAGCCAAATTTCATATTCGTCGCAAAATTAGCGACGAAATTTCATATTCGTCGCAAAATTGGACTTTTTTTAGATGATTTTTGCGACGAATTAGGAGTTCGTCGCTAAAATTTAAGAACATATTATTTTATTTTATTTTTAATTTTATTTATGTGGTTTTAGAGAAGAAAAAGAAATTTTGTCGGAACATTAGCGACGAAATTTCTTATTCGTCACTAATTTTGAGCATTTTATTTTTCTATAATTTTGCGACGAATTAGGAGTTCGTTGCTAATTAGCGATGAACTCATCTGTTTGTCGCTAAAATTTAGTAACATAAATTTTTATTTTTATTTTATTTATGTCGTTTTAGCGACCACAAATTAAATTATGTCGCAAAATTTAGCGACGAATAAATTGTCTTTCCTTAATTTCTTCACTTTCCCAGCTTCTCTTTATTTCTTCACTTTCCCAGCTTCTCTTTATTTCCTCCCAATCGTCACTGGTGACAAAAGCTAGCTTGACTTTGGCTGCCCTTGCTCTATTCATCACTTGCCGAATGTGATCACCAGTTTTTTTCTTAAAAATTCTTCTAATTTCCTCCTCCTTCGATTCCTCCCACTTGAACTTTCGCTGTAATCAATGAAAAAACAATTGATTTCATTTACGCCGAACTTAGTTTGTGAGAAAACTGAAGAACAAAACTTACCTTGAACTCGTTCCACAACAAATCCCTCACGTGTTGGAGCGGCACTATAACTACTTAGGAAGCGATGACCGTAAATATTATTTATGTTAAAAAAAGTACTTACGAATCACCACATAGGCTTATCAAAGTCCAGCTATCTTCTTCAGGTGTGCTTCCCTCGTAATGCAAGTGTTCCACTGAAGCTCGTGGAACCGAAGTACCTTCAGGTTGGATGGGTCCATGGGCAAGTGGTGGATGCACCACTTGGCAAGTCAGATGAAAGGGCCGGGGACGAGTCAGCGGAAAGGGCCGAGGACGAGCTAGGGGAAGGTGAAGGGGAATGGGAAGGGTCTGGTCTTCCCTGTGAAGATGCACCACGGATGTGACCTCCACACTCGGCAAGTAGTGGTCGAGGGTGAGATGAAAGGGCCGAGGACGAGCCAAGGGAAGGTGAAGGGGAACGGGAAAGGGCCGGTCTTCCCTATGAAGATGCACCACGGATGTGACCTTCACGCACAACAAGTAGTGGTCGAGGGTGAGATGAAAGGGCCGGGGATGAGCTAGGGGAAGGCGAAGGGGAATGGGAAGGGCTTGATCTTCCTTGTGAAGATGCTTACGGATGTGACCTCCACGCTTATGCTGTCAAGTAAAAAGGTTAGACAAGTATCCGCAAAGATGACAACATGTATTAGGGATATAGAATGATGTACATCATGAAGCTTACCATTTTGTTTTGGAGCGGAAGAGAGAAGCTTGAGAAATTGAAAGGAACTTGCTATCGCCTCTGACAAATACCAATCTCTAGCACAGTTTGGACTCGCACAGTTAACTACAAAATTTAAGTTGAACCAAATAGGAAAAATTTCCAAGCATTAGTATTGAAAGAGTAGAAGAACCAACCACTGAATCATCATCAACTAAAAGTTCACACTTGAGAACAGACAGATAACAATTCAAGGCCTCATTACAGAATAACACTTCTCTACCCCAGAACAAACCAGTAGCACAGTTCTAACCAAAATCACTTCTCAATCCATTGCCCTCTACCTCAAGATTACAATCACAAGTCACAACCCCGCTTTTTCCAAACAACCACATCAAGACAAGAACCTCAAATCAAGATTAACTGAATCGAGGACACCCACATCGAGATTGAGGACTAAATGTACCAGAGAATCAAGGGCAACGAGACAAGGCGAGGCGAGCGGTGAGTGTCGACAAGTTGAGAAGCGAGCGACGAGGGTCGAGCTATCGCGAGCAACGAGACAAGGGTGACTTGAGGCGTGCGAGAGACGAGCGTCGAGAGCGATAGAGGAGTGAGGACTCAAGCAGAGAGACGGAGAGTGCGAGCGAGTGGCGAGTGTCGAGAAGTCGAGGGTCGAGCGGTCACGAGCGGCGAGACGAGGGCGACATGAGGCGTGCGAGAGACGAACATCGAGAGGGAGAGAGGAGTGTGCACTCGAGCAGAGAGACGGAGAGTGCGAGCGAAGACGATAGAATTAGGGATTTGGGGTTGAGTCCCATCAATTTTACTTGTGATGTTGATAAAAAAAAATTACCTGTGACGAAATTTTTTTTTGCAACGAGCAACGAAAACATAATTTCGTTGCAAAAGTTGCCACTACACTCTGTTTTCGTTGCCAATTTGCTACGAAAACAAATTTAGTGGCAAATTTTACAACAAAATCATATTTTCATTGCAAACAATTATTTATTTTAATTGTTAAGGCATTGCGAGAGTTGTGATGGAATTTATTCTTGTTGCAAAATTTCCCACGGAATTTTATTTTCGTTGCTAAATTTACATTGAAAACCAAATTTCATGGCAAATTATGCAACGAAATAATGTTTTCGTTGCAAAAATTAATTTATGTAATTTTTAGGGCACTGCGAGAGTTGCGACGATGTATCCTTCCAGTGTTCCTCGATAATTTTTAGTTTTACACACAGCCCACCAATTAGTTTTATCGCGTTTCAAATTAGGATACTGTGCATAATATAGTTGAATTGTTTTGTGAAACCCTGGAAATCCGACTTCGGTAAAGTGCCTAAATTCAATAAAAAGGATTAATGTTGAAATTAAGTTGATAAATTATATTGGATCGAAAGGACCGAAGAGACGACGTTTGGACGAATTCTGAAGTTCAATCGGTCTAGATTAGGTTCGAAATTCTTAGTCGCTGCGAATTAGGATTTCAATCCTCGCGACCCATGCCTAATTCTAACCGTGCCTAGCCTGCGAAATTACCAAAATACCCTTCGTCCGTTGTACCGAAATTTTGTTTCAGTCCCGAATCGCCAAATGACCAAATTGCCCTTGGATATTTGCACTAAAGGAAAAATGCCCCAAAAGTCTTTGTGGGTCCCTCTCATCTCCCTCCCTCATCCGTTCTCTCTCTCTGTTCTCTCTCTCTCTCTCTCTCTCTCTCTCTCTCTCTCTCTCTCTCTCGAAAGAGCTTCCCCCTTCCCTGTTCTTCTTCTTCTTCTTCTTGGGTCGTTCTTGGCCTACCACCACCTCAGCCGGCACCACCATCGACCACCACCGCCACGACCCTCAGTCGTTCCTCACCGTCACCACTGACCCCCCTACCGCCGTCAACAGCCGCCGAGAGCCGCGAAAACCACCGTGGAAACCTACCCTGTTTCGGACGCCCACTGACCCGAGGACCTTCGGCCTTCCTCCGGCCATCTCCGGCGCCACCGTCGCCACCCACCACCTCAACGTCGTCCATCAGCCTCCCCTCAACACTCCCGAAGCCACCCCGCCGCTAATTGACCGCCGGAACCGCAGCAAATCACCTGAAATCGCCGGTGCCCTGCTTTGGAGACCGGTCGAGTTTTTCTTCGATCCCGCTGAACTAGCCGTCGCCGTTGCTCACCGCCGCCGCCGATGGACTCCCTGAACACCTTCCACCTTTCCTCAGCTCGGCCGAGCATGCCGCCGCACATGGTGGCCGGAAAGCCGACCGAACCACCGCCCTGTTTTTCCCCTATTTTGGTCGAGTTTTGCCAGGTTCTGTTAGCCGCCGGTTCAGCCACTTCCGGCCGCCCTCCGCCGTGCTCGATCTGTCCCGATGACTCCCCTCGACCCCTAGGTGAGATCCCCGGCCTTGGCCAGGACGTGGGACTGGGAATCCCCGGAATTAGCCAGGAAACCCTATTTTTGACCGCCGTCCAATTCTGTTTTCAGGCCGCCACCACTCGCCGGAGCTTCGCCGTCGCCGGTCACCTGTCCCGGTGACCTCGCGAGACTTGGTTGAGGCGTTCCCGATATTTTAGGTTTTTGGCCGCCCCCGCCGTCGCCGTTGCCATCGTCGTCGTCGCCGCCATTGCCTTTGAGACCGCCCGAGCTAACTCACTGTGTGAGTTGACCCTAATCCTTGGTTAGGGCACTAATTGTGCCTAGGATTTGCTGGTTGTGGAATTTAGGTACACGATCGGTGCCGGTTTAAATAGAAATTGGGATTAGGTTAAATGGCCGATCGATTTAGTTAGCCGAATTGATTGAATTGTTTGTGGCTAATTGTTGCTAGGTGAATATTGATTGATTGATTGGTTGGGCAATGGATTGCCGCTGTTTGATCGTGAGCGAGCTATAGGCTAGAGACGAGTGAACGATTGACGATTTAAAATGATTGATTGGGTTATAAAGACCATTGTACGAATTGAGCTTGAGATTGTTGGATTGTGATCGATTATTCAGGATTGAGTTATTGCTTCGTTGAAATGCCTGAGTGGTTGTAGTGAATGTTCACTGGCTGTTGGATTGATGGTTGAGGGTTAATGGCCCTATGTGTGGTTGTGGTGACTAATGGCTAGTATGCATTTGCATATGACCGAGTGCGGAGTCAAATGACATATTTTAGCATGAAAATGGCTTTTGGCCGAGACTTTTACATGCCTATGTGAGCATCCAGCCTTAACCAAAGATAATAAAAATTGTTGATTGCTGGATGTATTATGTATGGTCATACGAGGGAAAACAATGATGTTCCTGGCAAGTTTGTGTTCTATGATTTGTACGGAACCATACGACTTGCTAGAAGCACGATAATTCATGCCCTGTGCCAGTCGTACTGTTTTAAGGGATTATCGGATGCCGGTCGCCACTGGTGTTGGACCGACGCCCCGTATATGGATGCCTACTTGTTGGTGCCGTGCAACAGGTGAACTGGATACGCCGCTTATAGTAGCCATTGCCGAGAGTAAAGAAACGTAGTCCGGTTCTGCCGGTAGAACGCTGGATCACACTGAGGTGTTATATCGCGTTATTTGTGAGAGTCGAATCATGCACTCTTTCGCGTAGATCCTCTCATGTGCCGTGGGCATGATCACCGTTAATAAAAGAATTGAATGCAATGTAACTTCGTGCATGGGTTAGTGTGAGCGCATCCTGACTATGACGTTTGGAATGGAACGAATGGAGTAGGAAGACGGAAGTTCGTACTCATTTGTGTTCGAGTTATTATTGTATTGTGTGCAAAATGTGGGTGTAATGCTATGATTGAGTGACTGATTGATGTTGACTGTTGAGTCGTGTCGAGCATTGCATTATGTGTGGCTAAAGACTGGTAAGTATGCCTGTGGATGTCTTTGATGCTGTGACTGTGTTTAGGTGTTATTCATGTCTATGTGAGCCTTCGGTTAGGACCCCCTAGCCGAATCAGTTTCCTAACCGAGCTTAGGCTTGATTCACTGAGATTTATTCTCACCCCGTCGTGGGATAACATTTTCAGGTCTCTTCTGATAGAGCTTTGTGGCTGCCAATGTTTGGCTGTTTTAGAGTTCTTTTGAAGTAGATGAGAAGTTGACCTTACTCGACAGAGTGACTGATTAAGGTCTTGT
This sequence comes from Rhodomyrtus psidioides, assembly GCA_021437785.1. Taxonomy (NCBI): domain Eukaryota; kingdom Viridiplantae; phylum Streptophyta; class Magnoliopsida; order Myrtales; family Myrtaceae; genus Rhodomyrtus; species Rhodomyrtus psidioides. The sequence goes on along the minus strand of JAILYB010000044.1, from coordinate 3,207,545 downwards.
CTGGTCGCCCCGAAGTAGGGGGTTATGCTCGAACTTCTACCACTATGTATAATTGTTTATTGTTTTTTTTTTGTGAAAAAGTTGTGGTGTTTGATTCCTGCTATTCTATTCCATGATTATTTGATGTCATGGAGTTTAAACATTTCCGCTTGCGTAAATAAGTGATAGGTCGGTATTATGCCTGGGACGCTATCTCTATGACATCGTGGTGATTTGGCAATGGATGTCGCGGGCTCGAGAGTTGAGGCGTGACATCCCTGCCCAAGGTGGTATCAGAGCAAGGTTAGCTTGATCCATCTGGTCATTGGCTTGGAGTAATAAAGAGCGCTGGGATTTGGGATAGTTAGTAGGATTTTAACAGTTGTGCATGTGATTGCTACCTGTGCCTTTAAGTTGTTGAGTGTGTGCACGTGTTCATGGTGCAAGTTTTGAGGCTATATGCCTGAGCTCGCTTTGGTATTGCGTTGGGGTGGACAAGACCCCATATGGTACCTGTCGAGAGTGTAGATTGTTAAAGTGCTTTGGTCAAGGTTAAAACCGTTGGGAACGGTCGTTAGGATTTCGATGCTGTTAATGGATAAAGTAGTGCCTACTGTTAGACGTTTCGAGGATAAAATTGATTTTAGGCATGAACTGCCTTGGAGCTGTGATTGATGTTAATACGAGATATTAAGGCTTAAACCGTCAGATTGGTTAGTTCTGAGTCTGGTGATTATCAAGAAGGAATTTTGACTTGATGGTTCCGCTGCCTAAGGCGACTGGTCTATTGGCGAATGATTATTAAAGTTATTTGATGCCGTCATTGAACTGTTAGCTGAGGAACCTGGGATATGAGACATCGCTGTTGCGTATGAACTTCCAGATGTCTTTCTTTGAGAGTTGCAAGGATTTCAGTCAAAAAGGGAAAATAGAGTTTGTGGTGGAATTGCCCCTAAAATGGATTTGATTTTTCGAGGCGCCATAGAGGATAATTTCGTTGAAGCTTAAGAACCTCAAGGTGCCAGAGTGTGACATGCTGGACAACGGGTTTGTTCGCCCTAATTCGTCGCTATGGGAAGTACATATGTGTTCATGAGGAAAAAGAGAAAGGTCGTTGAATTTAAGTATCGATTGTAAACGACTCAATCAGATGAGGATCAAGAATAAGTATTTACCCTCAAGGACAAGCGAAATATTTAACCAACCACAAGGGTTTCGGTATTCCTTAAGGTTGATCTACGGACGAGATGTCATCAGTTAGGGATCAGGAATGAGAGTATGTTAAGAAGGATATTCAAGACGCGTTAAGGACTCTACGAGCTTACATTGGTATTGTTCGGTAGGACGAATGCCCACGTCACTTTTATGGGTCTGTTGAATAGGGTAATCAAGAAAAGTATTTGGATCGACTGGTGATGCATCCCTAAGTGACATCCTGTCGTACTTGGGGAAAATTAGATGACTGTGAGTAGCATTCGATCGAAGACTCATGAGGGGTACAAGTGATTATCAAGGATATTAAGTGTGAGTTTTGATTAACTCGTGTGACTTGTATGACATGTAATTTTTGGTGACAGAATTTCAGTGGGTTCGATTAAGATTGAGATAGTCATGGATTGACCAAGACCGCTGATACCGATAAGCGGTTGAAGCTTCTCGAGGGTCGGGGCATGACATGCTTGTTGTGCCAAGATAAATGGTTCATATTTCATATACTTTTCTTTTGTGATTTACTTCAACCAAATTAAACTTCGTATACACCTTCATTCCTCTGATGGGGTCGAACCACATGCACTTAAATAACACAACCCACATTAATGGTCTAGGGTACTCTATCTCTATGACTTCATCCAACAAGCTATAAAAATTATCTTTCGCACTACCACCATTGGATGACCGAACACACACACCATTGTTCATTGTAGCTTTTCCCATTCCATACTCTCGAGTATGAAAATTGTACTCGTTTATGAAATATGTTGGCCAAGTTCGTACCATTCTTTTTGGACCCCATGACAGATGATATAGTAATCATTGCTCTTCGATTTGATCATGAGTATTGTGAACCTGAAGTCACAAATGCAAAGTCAATAATATTTTTGTAATTAATAATTTATAAAATATTAATAACTTTCTTTTCGTCCATAGGCAACTTACATATGTTTTGAACCATGCTGTAAATTGTTCATCGCATAAACGATCAAACTCATTCGGTGGTAGTCCGTACATTGAAGTTAAAAAAATCTTATTAACAAATATCATTTATATATTAGCAAATGTCTCACCATATATGTTAGGATGCATGTGTAAGTTGTGTTAGAGAAATCCCACATAGGAGAATTGACATGGTACTGAGCCAGTCAATATACCTAAGTTGGCCCATAACTCATTGGCTTAAACTTTTGAGTAAAGGTGGGTTCAACCATATATATTAACGGGCTCGGACTTGGGCTCCCTCTTGGCGATTTCCCCAGCAAAAAAAAGTATCGGACTTCCGCTGCGTGAATCTAACAAATGGTATCAGAGCCGATAGTTGATTGGTGGGCCCCCAATCTGTTCCGGTGAATATCTCAAGAAGGAATCTGGTAATTGCGTCTCAAGAAGGAATCTAGTGCCAACGCGGTTTTCGGGCCGGTGGACGCTGTGGTGTAGCAGTGCGGGCCCGATGGGCGTTGATGGAGATTCAGATTGAGATGGGCCCAACGCGATTTCCAGTCCGGTAGACGTTATGGTGTAGCAACAGGCTTGATGGGTATTGATGGAGATTCAAGTTGAGATATGTTGGTGTGGAAGGATACTTGGATTAAGGGGGAGCAAACCTAACATTGGAGCTCACACATGAGGGGGAGATTGTTAGGATGCATGTGTGAGTTGTGTTAGAGAAATCCAACATATGAGAATTGATGTGGTACTGAGCCAGTTAATATACCCAAGTTGGCCCATAACTCATTGGCTTAAGTTTTTGAGTAAAGGTGGGTTCAACCAGATATATTGACGGGCTCGGACTTGGGCTCCCTCTTGGCGATCTCCTTAGCAAAAAAAAGTATCGGACTTCCGCTGCGTGCATCCAACAATATATATGGGGGATGCATAGCTAGTACCCACTTGTTCAAATGTGGGGGCAAAACTAGTACTTGCATAGTTCAATTTTGAAGCAAAATTCTGACCGAGAGCATCAATCACCATCCTTTGATATGGGTTCAATTGATTATAATGACTACATTCCTCCTCAACTAAAATTTGAGCACTTGTTCCATATCATTCATCAAAAATAAATTGTTCACCATGGCAAGTCCAATTATAATAGTTCGGAGTGAACCCAAATCCACAAAGATGTTCTCTAACTCTGTCACACTCAAGAAATTTATTATTATTGCACCTTTTACACGGACATCTTAACTTATTTCCATCCATCAACTCAATTTTATCACTAGCAAAGTCAAAAAACTGTTCCAACCCAATACGAAACTCTTCGGTCAATCCTTGACGTCCAGGTAAGTTCTTATTATACATCCAAGCCCTCTCTCTTTGCATCGTGTTTATATAAAAATTAAAAAAATATCAAAATACCATATCTACCATTTAATATTAGTAATTAAAATCAAAAAATTGTAAAAATAAAAATACAATCAGCCACTAAACTTGCCACAAAATACAAGTAGAAAAATTTGAGACGAAATTTGTGACAATTCGTGCGAAATACAGTCGCAAAAAATTGCCACGAAATTGATTTTTCGTTGCTACATTTGCAACGAAAATATTATTTCGTTGAAAAATTTATTTATTTTAATTCTCAGGGCATTGCATTGGTTGGACGCAATTGATGTCCATCGCACATTTTGCCACGAAACTAAATTTTCGATGGTAACTTTGCAACGAACACTAATTCGTGGCAAAGTTTGCCACGACATTCTTGTTTCGTTGCTAATTCGCTTAAATTTTTTTGACAATATTCACCGCGAGCCCGCCACCCTATATTATTAACGTTTACAACGAAATCATGGTTTCATTGCCAAAATTTATTTATTTTAATTCTTATACTGCGCGAGTTGCGTTGAAATTATTTTTCGTTGCAACATTTACCATGAATTGGGTTTTCCTTGCTAAATTTGCAACAAACATTCACTTTCGTTGCAAAAATTTATGATGGAAATACTAAACGTTGCAATGAAATTACATTTTCATTGCACATATTGCAGCGAAATTAAATTTTCGTTGCAAATATTGCAACGAGATATGATTCATGGCAACATTTGCAACGAATCATGTTTTCGTTGCAAAGATTTGCGATTGATCGTACCATTTCTTATTGCATGTTGCGACGAAATCATGTTTTTTGTTGCAAACATCTAAATTTCATATTGATTTTAGTTTTTAGGGCATGCAGACATTTCATCACTAATTTGCAACGAAAATATAATTTCGTTGCAAATTTTTGCAATGAAACAAATATTTCGTTGCTACATTTTCCACGAATGATAATTCGTGGCAAATTAGTGATGAAATGTTTTCGTGCCTAATTTTATCGCAAATGTGCGATGAATTTGTTTTTCGTTGCAAATTATTTGCAATGAAATTTTTTCGTGGAAGCCTTAGCCTAGCCTTAGGAACCAATTTTGAACAAAAAATATTTTTGGTATTTTTAAATATTTTTTATTATTTATTTAATTATAAAAATACCCAAAAAATTAGAAAAAATACCATTCGTGGTCAGAAAAATACACAAAAATATTCAAAAATTTTAATTTAATTCTCTCTTTAATATTTTCACTTTTTATTAGGGAAATTTGGCTTGGATCATGGGGTTCCTTCACAAACATAAACCCGAACCGGGCCTGAAAAATCCTTTTCGAGTCTTTTAATTTTCAATTCTAGGTTTTTATAAGCTATGACATTGGACTCCAAAGTATTGAAATGCAATTGGGTCAATTTACCCTCCAATTTGATCAATTTTATCCAAAATGGCTTAATTGCATAAAAATCTTTCAATTTAGTCCCCGGTTTTACAATTTGTGAAATTAAATTTCACACGGGCACACCCATTAAAATTAAACACCTCTACCCAATAGTTTTCATCATGCTGAATCCATCGGTGGGCTCAATTTTGACTAATTCGATCGTTTAGGCCTTCGATTTGGCGAAATTCATTTTCGGATCCTAGGGACAATTTGGGGTTTTCACTAAATTTCAATCAATTGGTTCACGAAAATACCCATATTTGATAGAAAACATGCCAAGGAATCCGAATTTGCCATCAATTTCATGGAAAGAGGTCATTTGGGGGGTCAATTTGACTATTTGGTCGAACCGGGTCGGTCGGGTCCGACCCGACCCGACCCGGTCCGACCCGGGTCTGCAGACCATGCACAGAACATGCAGCAGAATACACAGAACAGAAAAAAAAAAAGGGGAGCATGGGGGCGTGCGATTTTGGGGAAGAAAAAAAGGTGACACGGCGTGGGGGACCATGGCAGACGTCGGGGGCCGTGTGCTGCAGGGCGTGGGCACAACAAACGGGACGGTCGGCCATGAAACGGGGGGCTCGGGTTTGTAAAAAGAGAGAGAGGCCGAGAGAGATAGAGGGGGAGTTCGAGCGGAGGGGGAGCAAAAAAGAGCTTCCTCGGACCTTCAACGTACCACGGCGAACATCACCAAAGGCTCGGCGGTCGTCGGCAAGCTCCGGATAGGTCGGTATTCTCCTCCGATCACCATTTCTCATATGCACGCCATGTGTTCGATAAAATGCCGATTGATGTCTCGACTTGGTTTTGTCTCGGCCATGCCTTTCCCGACCCCCATTCGCGCGTGTCTAGCTCTGAATATGTACTAGCATTGCTTCTAAGCTTGTGTTGACCTTTGTTTTGCATTGGACCGCGACGAAACACGGCTCGGAGCTTCGCCGGCCTTGATCTGGACCGGGAGCTCGACGAGGGATCTCCGGCGGCCGCCGACCATCGAGGGACCCCAGGTAAGTCCTCAAACCTCCCTTGGATGCTATGTGAACGGTTGGAATCAAGTTTAAACGCAAAAAAAATTTTGCAAATCGGCTCGCCGGAGTCGGGTTCGGGGTGGTCCGGTTCGCCGGTTTTTAGCGTGTTCATGGTTATTATTTGTGTTGTATGTTGATGTGGGTGGTCCAAAAAGTCGAATGCCGAAAAAAGGAACGAAAAACACCAAGTTTGGGAACGGTTCGCGATTTTCCGGTGCCAATTCCGGCGAAGTCGCCGGAATTTTTAATGTTCATCGTCTTCTCCGGCGACCGTCCGGCCGGTCAACGGTCAACGGCCGACGTGGCGTGCCACGTAGGCAGCCACGTCAGCCGGGAGGGGTCCGATCCATGTATTTTCAAGTCAAACAGAATGGACGGCCACGATCTCGACACGTGTCGCGATCCTAGAATTTTGGAAAATTAATAAATGATTTTCGGATAATAAATTAAAATTGATCCGGCGGACGAGGTTGTGCCAAGTGGCACGCTGTGGAACGTCCGATCTAATGTTAGATCGGACGTGCTGAATGTGGCCACGTGGCACAATCTGGAGCGTCCGATTTGATTGGTTTTCTAAAAAGAAAAAGAAATTAATTTTTTGATCCAATGGCCACCAATGAACCACGTGGCTCCCTGTGGATCGCCCGATCTAGTGGAAGAACGGACGCACAGGATAATGCCACGTGGCACAACGAGAGCCGTCGGATCCGGGGAATTTTCGGATAATTAGTTAAAATGGATAAAAAAAAATTCAAAAAAATTGCTAAAAAAATAGGAAAAAATGTTTAAAAATATAAAATGGTGTTTTAGGCCGGCTTCAACCCCTAGGGTCGGGCCGGGCGTCCGAGAGGCGCGGGCCGGGTTTGACCCGGCCCGGAAAATATTTTTAAATATTAAAAAAAATTCAGAAAATAAAAAAAAAATAATATAAAATAAAAAAAATCAATAAAAAAATAGAAAATCAACAAAAATTCAAAAAAAATTCGGAAAATTCAGAAAAATTTTAAAAAATTCCAGAAAATAGGAAATGGCCACATTCAACTGGCCATGACCTGTTCCGGGTCTTTCGACCCCCGATCTTTTCCGAAATGACGGTTTTGCCCTTCAGGCAAACCATCTTCCAAAAAAAATTCTAAAAAATCCAGAAAAATCCCAAAAAATAGGAAATGGCCACAAACAACTGGCCAAGGCTCATCCCGGGTGTTTTGAACCCCGAACTCTTCTTGAAATAACGATTTCGCCCTTTGGGCGAATCGTCCTCCAAAAATTGAAGAAAAATCAAGAAACTCCAAAAAAAATCCTCAGAAATGGGAAATGGTCACGAACAACTGGCCATGGATTATTTTGGGTAATTCGGTATCCAAACCTTCCAAAATTGACGATTTTGCCCTTCGGGCTAATCGTTTCCAAATCTTCCCATTTTACCCCCAGTCTTAAATCACACCTTCCCTAAGCCCTTATGGCTATACTAGGAGGCCCATTATTGAAATTGATGTGCATTGACATGATCTATTTATGCACTTGATTTGCGCTTTCATTATATTGACTGTGATTTGATAGGACCAGTCTTCCAATCTGCATGAAACCCTGAACCAAAACTACCTCACCCGAAATTGCGTCTGCATGAAATCTTGAATAGGAAAATCACTCGCGTTAGGTACCGAGAGGGCGTTGGTAATGACACCGACGTAACCAAGTCCCCGAACCTAAAATCTCTGGTTCCGCAGAACTGATCGATCTCTCCCAATCGGTCAGTAAGGTTTCCGGTCTACCCTCCAAGAAAGACCGGTGGCGACTCCAAATGCATGCACAAGTTGCACATGCCACCACGACCACACTAAGGTCGAAATCGATCGGCTCTTATCGCCGAATCCTTTGAAAAATACTCCCGCCGCGATTTGGTATGGGCCTGGGAGGGCCCGCGCCGATCCAAAGCCCGCGATCCACATTTCAGATTGGGGGCCGCGATCGGTAATCCATTAGCCGCGTCCGTTTTTCGGACGGGTCGCGACAGCTGGCGACTCCACTGGGGACATTGTTCTAGAACACTTGGTTCTGGACCTCAAGTGGACTTAGGCCGTAATTAAAACGTTGAGTGATTTTTCTAACCCTGCAGGCGCTCTTGAAGGTGAGGTAAGTCCGCTCACGATAGGTGTTATATGTTTTTGCAGATTGGAGTGATAAGGGGTGTAGTCTGTGATTAACATTGTCTTATGCAGGATGGGCGTAGGAATGTATGTTATATGGGTGATTTGAAGCGCTGATTGATATATAAATTGTTGCGCATGATTCACTGCATATTTGAGGATCACGACACTTTGCACAAAGCGCCCAAACCCAGGCCGCGAAATCACCTTTTCAGGTAGCCATAGATCAGGGATCGATATGCAACGCTCTAGCGTGGATTGCGCTGGGGTCGACCATATTCGATCCCACTCACTATCCAAGTCGAGACTTTTATCCATTTGTTGTGGATTGCGCTCATGGACGAATTTATCGACTTGGATAGAGGGAAGCCTCTAGGTTCTTCACCTAAGCCATTTTGATTTTTAGAGTCGAGCCTCACTTGTCTCACGCGCATGTATATGGATGGTTGGTATACCCAAAACCAAAAAATCATTGGGTACCTCTCATGGTAAGGTCCTGCCATTTCTATTTAAATTCACTTGCAACCTTTCATTTTGCACAACATGTTGCATTCATCAAGTCCGATGGTTGAGTCCAATTCCATGTTAGAGTATAGATAAAAGAGATGATCTCTCCAAGTCGGTCCCACATCCCGGACGTATTCAAATATGAGCGACGCGTCATCCGCCATCGGACTGTCGGGACATTCAACGGAGTTTACCCTCTTCGAGTTGTCCAAGGAATGATCCAATAACCATACCGATAGTTGAAGGGCGTGCGATAACGGCAAATCCGAGACACCTGCCGCACATTATCAAAAAGGTGGCCAGACTGAAGACATCAAGCGTCGTCCCCCGAAGACCCGACTTGGGGCATCTCTTTAGGTTCTTAAGGGCTACATTCCAATCGTCCCTTTTCTTTTATCAGGATCATCGAGTCTGTAAGGAGCACCCGTCTGTGGGTCTCCCATCTATCTTTTACGCCTCGATTCCTAAGTCTTGTCTAAGTGTCTTGACATTGGAATGCGGCACTGGAATTTCTCTCAACCATTCGAACTGTTCGGTTCAATTGCGTGTCTTACCCAGATGAAATTTTCGTTAGAACTCACACTTGGCATGTTTAACCCAAGTACGAGAATCTAACATTCATTTCACGGTACGCCGGACATGGAATTGAACCGGTCTATAGCATGCATCATTGGTAATCCTTGGTAATTAACTAGAGTCGTTCATGTTTCCTGAATTCAAGAGGAGACCTGATATCCAAATTGCCTTCGGGAAATCATTTCAATTTGGATGTCCTATCTCTCACCGAATTTAGGACACATTGGAATTGCATTTTTATCTTCTTGGAAATTCCACAGATTTTCTGGGGATTTGCCAAAAGTAATAACCATGGATTACGCTCCTTTTAGTTTTATGTTTTCTCTTGAAAAACATCGGTAAAAACTTTTCACATGAGGTTAAGGCTTGTGTAAAAGTCCTTATCTTCGTTATTCACAAGAAAGCATAAAATTGAAAGGATTTATGCTTTACTTCCATTTCTAACATAGTCTTGTCATTCGAGCAGGTGATTTCCAGAATCAAAATCCGAGGACTTGTGTGAAGAATCAGTCGCAAGTTAAAATGGACCTGGATGGCATAGAAAGGCGCTTGACCACCCTGGAGAGTCAGTTGGCTTAGGTGTTCGCAATGATGACAGAGATGAAGACACGCATCCTCACCACACAGGGGGTACCCCGACGGCCTTAAATTCTAACCTGACTGTCCGACCAGGGAATCATCAAGAAAAACAGTCAGCTGAAAAAAAAGGGCGTATTTCCTATTGCCATCTTTCAAGACGTGGAACAGCATGCAATCAAAGGAGCCACATGCGGAAAAGAGTTAGCTGTAATCTAATCTCTTTAAATTTGAAAATTTGCTGATTGTGTTTTATTGATCCTCAGGAGTGGTGCTTCAAGAAGATTGAAACTGGCTGACAACTCGAGCCACTAGGATGGATATTTGAAGTCAGACAAAGAAGTCGACTTCTCACCAAGACAGCATACTGGGGCAAAGCCCACCAAGATGAAAAGGGACGGGAAACTCCAAACAGCAGATATCCCCAAATTGAAAAGAGAATCGTAAAAATTATGAAGTGGATCAAAGCAGTCAACTGGGGCATATCCCACTCAACTAGGGCAGACGCCACCTGACCGGGGCAGCCGGATCAAGGGTAAAGACGTATCGTTCCTAATTGATTTTCAATCAGATACCAGCATAATATTTCCTTTCTTTTCCTCTCAGGAGAAAAACAGGTAGAGAAGGAAAATCCATTTATGGATAGACACGAGGGACATGTTTTACATGGCATACATTTGTCGAAAATGTCCTCATCCGATCACATGCAAGATGATCATGGAACGATGGTGAAACTGTAATCGTTCCAATAAGCCCTTCGAATGTTATACCTTACGGGGACCTTTATGTCTTTTGTCTACAGGATAAGATGGTCGAAGACAAACGAAGGGGAACTTGCCTTCCCTACAAGACGGAAAGAAATGTGTCTTCAGCAGATGTCACCCATTGGGATTGCAATGACAAAATGAATCAAGTTATGAAGAAGGAGCAACCTAATTAAGATTAGCTCTCCCTAAGTCGAAAAGGTTGTACCCGTTCCAAATCGGTTTGACTGGTCTACGAGTTGATATGGTTTCCCATTCTTGCAGGTGATGACGAGAATGAACGGGCCCATTGAGAAATTTCCAGCATCTTGGAGGCCATAAGTGACTAGAACGGGGATAGTAAATCCGTAGTCGTTTCAATTAAAGCTCTTTATGCAGCAATCGACTCATTCATTCATTTCATCGCATAGGTGGAATAGAAGATTGTTAAAGCGTAGGGTGAATGCGGCAGGACACGATGAAAGAAACTGTCGCCTGTGAAGTATCACTTCAGGCTGTTGAAGTACTCGGTCACGAGTAAACCCACGCCGGCGGATGCCAAATAGCAGAACGCTCGAGGGACGTCATGAAATGATAACAAGGCAAAAGATGCATGAAGAAATTGAAACATAGCGGCGAAGCTGAAAAGTGTCAAACAAGGCGGCATATCAAACGCTGAGATCTTCGAAAGATCGTAGGATCATATCATCTGGCAGCATATCATCTGCTGAGATCTTTGAAAGGTGCGAAGTGCCAAAATCACCTGACACGGAGTGGATCGACTTCAACAAAGTAGGAATGCACCGATACGGCATGATCAGATCGCCTACAACTAAATCGGCCAGCCCCAGACAAAGCGTCCAGCGACTGGGGGGCAAATCACTCTCTACCCGGAAAGGGTACCAAATGTAGGATGTGCCGAATTCACCATGGGGATACGTAGGGGAAGTCCCTGAAGCAGTTACCGCCCATGAATCATGATGAAGTGGAGTAATCCATCAAAGACAAAACACATCGAACCCTTCTAAATGAGAAGGAGAACGATACGGAGCCATCGATTCGGGTAAAAGGACGTATCGTCCCAAAATGATTTTTTTCTTGATACGAGAATAATGTTTCCTCTCAGGTGATGATCAAAAGCTGAGGACTCAGGATGCGGTGCTTTCAAACGACGAACAGGGAGTATCCTTTTCATGGCATCTCAGACATGCACCCTAGTTAAAATATTTTCAAGAGCATTCTAATGGCTCAATTTGTGAACAAAACCTTCGAAGAAACTTGAAGAAGTTTCTCATCATTTAGAAATCCCTGCGAAAAGAACACTTAAAAAGAAAAATTCAAGTTTTGCAGATTGACACATCTGATAAAAATGCTTTCTCTGAATAGAGTGAAAAGCACGAACTCATTTTTCGTTGCAAGCATACCTAACATGCATCATACGTATCATGCACATATCCTGCATACAGAGAACCCAAAGGGAGAAATGTCAGTTCCCGCAGGATAAATTTCAAAGGTAAATTGTATCGACTCCAATAGTCAATTATACATGCCCTTTACTCATGAGATTTCTTCTTTTCAATAGGGGAACATCGAACATCTCAAATGGCGACTGTGACCGAGAGAATCACTAAACCGCTACATGACAAATCCCCAGATTGTCAGGATGTCTAGGGACAGAGGAAAAATAATCGAAGAATCTGGCAATCGAGATAGATGACCAGAATCGACAAAATTCATGAGAGCGGGCTCCCCCACCTGCTTCGAGGAGCCAAGCCGGGGGCAAATTCTCACGATCCCCCATGAAAGCGCATCAGAACAGGGATATTAAGTCCAGAGATAACAAACATCAAGACAAGCCTTACCAGGGCAAAATACTTGAAGAACACCGTCCCTTCAAATGTTGGAAGGACAAAACCCCGAATGGAGTATCTCTTTCCTGAAATTTCAAATGAAGACCTACACCTGTTTCTTCATGTGCAGGTGCATGGACGTTGTCAAAATTGAATTGAAGATTGCCAGCAAACAAGGAAAGTGCTGAGGCATGTTGCCAGGACGAGCACCGCCCAACTGAGGCGAAACGGTTGTTGACTTGATCGAGGATCATCTCACGAACAACGCCCACCCACGAATGCAGACGAGATGAAGCAACATTCATCGTCCACATCAGTATATGATACTGAAATGACCCCCATCAAATGTGGCGCATCAACGATCGACCAAAGAGAGGAATACGTCAGTAAGACGTCATCATGAATCCTATGAGAGAAGATATCCCCAAAGAGGATAAGGATTGCGACAAAATACGAAAATGAAGTTAGCCGGGGCAAGCGTCACCTAGCTATGATAAATCACACCCAACTGGGGCAAGTGAATCATTTGTGCGCCGGACAAAGAAGGACGTTTCTTCTCTGGCAAAATCCGTGGACGCAATGACAGAGTCGTCCGCATCAGAATCAAACCCCAGGATACAAACCTGGGTGAACGGTAACTTTGTATCGTTCCAATTTGATCTCCCGAAGATTCCATGTTTAACATGAGTTTGCTTTCATTCGGCAGAAAATTGGTGGCACCAAAAAGCCACAAAATAAAGGATCTCGCCCGACGTGGAGGCGAAAAGAAATATCCGTTGCAAGAGGCAAGTTGCCGGGAAACGGAAACCTAGAAAATGACGTAGAATACGTCCAAAGGCACAAATTGATCTCATCCAGTGCAAATCCTAGAGAAGGATTTCATTGCCAAACAGATGGATAGATCATGGCCACGAGCTAGATGGCCGACTTCAACAAGCCTTACATTTGCGTTCAAATGGAGGCGCGAAGCGAGAGTAAAGCAGTATCGTTTCGATTTGTCTTGAATTTCGAAACACGAACTTACACTTAATGTTTATCGTTGACAGGGATTCACTGTCAAGAAGGACAAAAAATTGTTGGCACCAGAAAGCCGCAAAATAAAAGAACTCGCCGACAAGGAGGCAAATAGAATTATCGACCTTGGAAGTCAGGACTCAAAGAAATGGTCTTTGATTATAAGATCGAGTGGAGGGTAAAAAGTATCGCTTCCACACTTCATGCTTTAATATGCATTCCGATAACAATTTCTTTTTTCCTTGAATAAAAGGGACTCTGAAGAGTGGCGCTGGAATGCGTCCAAAAACACAAATGGACCTCCTCTGGGGCAAATCCTGGAGAATGATTCATCGCCAACCAAACGGAGGGATCAAGGCCACGAGATAGAGGGCCAAAATTCCGCAAGCTGCGCGTTTGTGTTCAAATGGAAACACAAAGCAAGGACAAGACAGTATCGTTTCAATTTGTCTTGAATTTTGGAACGCAAACTAACACCTAGTTCCCGTCTTTGACAGGGGCTCGCCATCAAGGCGAAACAGGTTTTCATATCACATGTATTACCCATTGGAATACATGACCAAGGGTAAAATGTATCGTTCCAAGTTTTTGCGAAATTCGTGAACATACAATGACATGCTTGTTTTACGTTTTCAGGGATCCCCGGCCACGGTGGACAGGTAGGTATCCCTTTCCCTAATCAATTGAAGATGTTAGATAAAAACATAGGGAAAACGAAAAGCTTTCAGAATCTAATGTCTAGAAAAGGCATAGAGTTCAAATTTCATTGGCATTCATGTTTTGAAACAGGAGGTTGTTTGAACATGATTAGAACATGCATGGTGCGTCATAAAATCCCCATGGCAGGCAAAATTTTTGGAGAAAATGAAAGAGATCTTTCCAATCAAAGGTTGTTTAGAACCTTCAAAAGGACGTTTTCTCAAAAGACGAGAGGCAAAGCCTAATCCAAACACGTCTTATACACATTTGAGAGAGAAGTGGAGCGGATCAGATAGCAAAATCTGGACCTACGGAAGTAGGGACCATTCGCAGCGATTACATGGATTGGGACGACAGAGGCATTCGTTTCCTATCCCCAAATACTACAGGTGGCTATTGATAACCCCTTTGAACGGCGGTTTTCATTCTCAACCCTGTCAAGAACCACCCCATATCGGGGCAAGAATGAAAGTAAGTCCAGCAGCATCAGGAGAAAATGGTTAGAAATTTTCTTGCTCGGACTAACATCAATCTTTGTGTGTTGTTTATATGGTAATCCAAGTGCCATAGGATGACGAGAAGCATTCATTTCTCTATCCCACACACCATATCCTTTGCACAGCCAAGTTGAGCCTGCAAATTCATTTCATAAACCAGTTGGTGGTCATTGCAAGTTCCAAGACAGAGGCAGCGCCAATTCAAAAACGGAAGAGTTCAAACTTAGGGTTTGCGAAGAAATCCCTAAGTTAATGCTGAAGCTTGTTAGACCTTTGGTCACATGTCTAACAGATCTCTCGAAGATGAGAAAAAGCAGGATTTCAAAAAAAAATGAAAAGGAAAAGATGATGAGAAAAATCCCCAGCATCAAGAAAAAGCAAGATGCCTGGTAAAAGCAAGGCCGATGCTTGGGTGAACAATTTGTATCAATCCCCCAGTGAAACCTGTTTGAAAAGGGGAGAAGAGAAATCCAAAAGGAGTCAGGTTCAAAAAGACTACTCCTCGAATGGTGTCAAGCACGGAGCAAAGACACAGATAGAGTTGTTACTCTCTTAATGCAGCCAGAGGCGCTTTCACAAGAATTTGTGCACACCTCAAAAGCGGTCGTGTACCTCAAAAATCGAAGATACAAAATAGAAAAGACAGGTGGCAAATTTGCAATGATCACCAATGTCAATCCCTTCACAAATTCTGGGCCAAAAACAAGCCTTTTTTCGGTCCCTAATCCTACCAAAGTTACGACCCTGAAACAGTCTTCTCTGATTAAGACACTTGGGTTAACATATGGCTTAGCTCGAAGAGGTACGAGCAAGACTATTTCTTTCTCATTTTGCAGGGTTCTTGACTTGTAAACCCGGAGCAGATGGTGAAAACTTTCATTGAATGGCCTTGACTCGAAAGCGGGTCCCCATTGAAGATCGATACCCAAGCCCAACATTACGGTCCCGTGGAAGACCCCCCGACCGATCAAAATGTATGCGCTGCGAATGAGCCTAAAACCTAGGTACAGGTTAGTAGAGAATTGAGTACATCCCCTATAAAAATCATTATCTCAAAACAGGTGAGAAGACCTCTTGAACGAGAAATGTTCCAATTGATGTGTTGAGCAAACTCTTTTTGGAATCTTCAAATAATTTGATCCACATTTTCCGTGCAAGGGATTTGTGATCACATTTGCATGTTACAAGAATGCTTTGGAAGACCTCCAGCATCAAAATGCACATTTCATGATTAAACTAAAGTCATGCGGCTTCGGCAAGTGGCCAGCCATCGTCTTCCCAAAGATTACTAACATTTTCTTGGTGAAGAAAAATATTTCAGGCTCAACTTCTGCAGGATACCTGGAGAACCCAGCTCCCAGACTGTCGCCTCAACAGACTCAAGGTAGAAACCGCCTTAAGGGTCAAACCAATGGTAGAAACCGCCTGAAGGGTCAAATGAAGGTAGAAACCGCCTTAAGGGTCAATTCAAGGTAGATAACGCCTGAAGGGTCAAATCAATGGTACATACCGCCTGAAGGGTCAAATCAATGGTAGAAACCGCCTGAAGGGTCAGCTCAAAGGTAGAAACCACCTGAAGGGTCAACCAATGGTAGAAACCGCCTAAAGGGTCAATCAAAGGTAGAAACCGCTTGAAGGGTCAATCATGGTAGAAACCGCCTTAAGGGTCAACTCAATGGTAGAAACCGCCTGAAGGGTCAACCAATGGTAGATACTGCCTGAAGGGTCAATCATGGTAGAAACCGCCTTAAGGGTCAACTCAATGGAAGAAACCGCCTGAAGGGTCAACCAATGGTAGATACCGCCTGAAGGGTCAAATCATGGTAGATACCGCCTGAAGGGTCAAACCAAAGGTAGAAACCGCCTGAAGGGTCAATCATGGTAGAAACCGCCTTAAGGGTCAACTCAATGGTAGAAACCGCCTGAAGGGTCAACCAATGGTAGAAACCGCCTGAAGGGTCAAACCAAGGTAGATACCGCCTGAAGGGTCAACTCAAGGTAGAAACCGCCTGAAGGGTCAACTCAAAGGTAGATACCGCCTGAAGGGTCAATCAAGGTAGAAACCGCCTAAAGGGTCAAACCAAGGTAGATACCGCCTGAAGGGTCAAATCAAGGTAGATACCGCCTGAAGGGTCAACTCAAAGGTAGAAACCGCCTGAAGGGTCAAATCAAGGTAGATACCGCCTGAAGGGTCAAACCAAAGGTAGAAACCGCCTGAAGGGTCAACTCGATGGGAGAATCCACGCCATGGGAATCTTTTTCAAAAAAAAAGAGGAAAGAAGAACTCCTCTTTCAGAAAAATAAACAATCCCACCGGGCGTAGAAAACCTCCGACTTGGGAACTTTTCAGAAGACCAAACAATCCCACCGGACGTAGAAAACCTCCGACTTGTGAATTCTTTGAAGAACCAAGCAATCCCATCGGACGTGGAAAACCTCCGTTTTGGGAACCTTTTCAAAAAATCAGGCAGTCCTAGCATGACGTGGAGAACCCTCGTCCCGGAACCCCTTTTTTTAAAATCAAACAGTCCTAGCATGACGCGGAGAACCCTCGTCCTAGGACCCCATTTTCAAAAAAATCAAACAATCCCAGCGGACGTGGAAAACCTCCGACTTGGGACCCCTTTTCAAGGAAATCGAGCAATCCCATCGGACGTAGAAAACCTCCGTGTTGGGAACTCCTTTTAAGAAACAAACAATCCCATTGGACGTGGAAAACCTCCAATTTGGGAACCCATTTCAAAAATCAGGAAATCCCATCGGACGTAGAAAACCTCCGACTTGGGAACCATTTGAAGAACCTAGCAATCCCATCGGACGTAGAAAACCTCCGTGTTGGGAACTCCTTTTGAGAAACAAACCATCCCATCGGACGTAGAAAACCTCCGTGTTGGGAACTCCTTTTAAGAAACAAACAATCCCATTGGACGTGGAAAACCTCCAATTTGGGAACCCATTTCAAAAATCAGGAAATCCCATCGGACGAAGAAAACCTCCGACTTGGGAACCATTTGAAGAACCGAGCAATCTCATCGGACGTAGAAAACCTCCGTGTTGGGAACTCCTTTTAAGAACCAAACCATCCCAGCGGATGTGGAAAACCTCCGACTCGGGACTCCTTCTCAGAAAAATAGGTAACCCCATCGGACGTGGAAAACCTCCGACTTGGGAACTTTTTGAAGAACCAAACATTCCCATCGGACGTAGAAAACCTCCGACTTGGGAACCTTTTGAAGAACCAAACATTCCCATCAGACGTAGAAAACCTCCGACTCGGGACTCCTTCTCAGAAAACAGGTAATCTCATCAGGCGTGGAGAAACTTCGTCATGGGACCCCTTTTCAAAATTCAGGTAATCTCATCAGGCGTGGAGAAACCTCGTCATGAGACCCCTTCCCAGAAAAATAGGTAATCCCATTGGACGTGGAAAACCTCCAATTTGGAGACCCATTTGAAGAACCAGGTAATCCCGTCGGACGTAGAAAACCTCCGACTTGGGACCCCTTTTCAGAAGACCAAACAATCCCACCGGACGTAGAAAACCTCCGACTTGGGAACTTTTTGAAGAACCAAACAATCCCATTGGACGTGGAAAACCTCCAATTTGGGAACCCATTTGAAGAACCGAGCAATCCCACCGGACGTAGAAAACCTCCGTGCTGGGAACTCTTTTTAAGAAACAAACAATCCCGTCGGACGTGGAAAACCTCCAATTTGGGAACCCATTTCAAAAATCAGGAAATCCCAGCGGACGTGGAAAACCTCCGACTTGGGACCCCTTTTCAGAAGACCAAACAATCCCACCGGACGTAGAAAACCTCCGACTTGGGAACTTTTTGAAGAACCAAACAATCCCATTGGACGTGGAAAACCTCCGTATTGGGAACCCTCTTCAAAACTTGAAAAATCCCCTCTGGCCCCGCTAGTCAGCGTCATGGGATCCTCTAAAGCAAATAGGTGCCTAGAAGTCGACCCAAGACTGAAGCCCAAAAGGCTCGCTTGCCGCTTCGAAAGCACGATGACCAGATAAATCTCTCTGTAAGTGTTCACAGGTTGGTAGCCGCAGATCTGTCATCTTCCGGACCGGATATCCAATTTTCAGCTTCAGAAGATTTCTTTCCCCAAAGTCCCATTACACAGGGATTCACGACAGAGGTGTCTCAAAGCACAGTTCAAGATCGGAGCCCATAACGCTCGCGACTTGCCGCCTAGAGATACGGTGACCGCCTTTTCCACGAAGCACGCGCCGGATAGCCACGCCTCGAAGCTCTCACCCTTCGGAATGGATTGCAGCCGGTAGCCGCGGGAAAGACATTTATTCCACCCAAAGTCCCACTACACAGGGATTCACGACAGAGGTGTCTCAAAGCACAGTTCAAGATCGGAGCCCATACCGCTCGCGACTTGCCGCCTAGAGATACGGTGACCGCCTTTTCCACGAAGCACGCGCCGGATAGCCACGCCTCGAAGCTCTCACCCTTCGGAATGGATTGCAACCGGTAGCCGTGGAAAAGAATTTCAAGACCCCAAAGTAGCAAATCAGGAGCTATGGAGGGAGTAATAAAAACCCAGCATGACGAACTAGACGCCACGAAGGGTAAAAAAAAAAAAAAACTGCCTCAGACTCCGCGTGCGCAGCATTCAACAGGTAGGTAAACGTCAGGTAAGCCTCTCTCGCTCCGGCCCATGTTCTAATTGTCAGAGTAAATCGGTGATTAATTTGGGCATTCATCAAAAGACTTAAGGGTCCGATGTCATAGCATTTCTTTTCCCCAGTTGAGTCGGTTAAGATTCAGGTGTCATTTTATCTTTGAAAGCAACCTCTGACGAGCTCACTCTCAAAGAGGGGCAGCTGTTGACACCTGATTTTTGACCATCCGCTATTATAGTTTTAATTTCTAAAATTAATTAAAAATAACAAAAAAGGTCAAAAAAATTGCAAAATACTCTTTGGAAGCCTTAGCCTAGCTTTAGGAACCAATTTTGAACAAAAAATATTTTTGGTATTTTTAAATATTTTTTATTATTTATTTAATTATAAAAATACCCAAAAAATTAGAACAAATACCATTCGTGGTCAGAAAAATACACAAAAATATTCACAAATTTTAATTTAATTCTCTCTTTAATATTTTCACTTTTTATTAGGGAAATTTGGCTTGGATCATGGGGTTCCTTCACAAACATAAACCCGAACCGGGCCTGAAAAATCCTTTTCGAGTCTTTTAATTTTCAATTCTAGGTTTTTATAAGCTATGACATTGGACTCCAAAGTATTGAAATGCAATTGGGTCAATTTACCCTCCAATTTGATCAATTTTATCCAAAAGGGCTTAATTGCATAAAAATCTTTCAATTTAGTCCCCGGTTTTACAATTTGTGAAATTAAATTTCACACGGGCACACCCATTAAAATTAAACACCTCTACCCAATAGTTTTCATCATGCTGAATCCATCGGTGGGCTCAATTTTGACTAATTCGATCGTTTAGGCCTTCGATTTGGCGAAATTCATTTTCGGATCCTAGGGATAATTTGGGGTTTTCACTAAATTTCAATCAATTGGTTCACGAAAATACCCATATTTGATAGAAAACATGCCAAGGAATCCGAATTTGCCATCAATTTCATGGAAAGAGGTCATTTGTGGGGTCAATTTGACTATTTGGTCGAACCGGGTCGGTCGGGTCCGACCCGACCCGTCCCGGTCCGACCCGGGTCTGCAGACCATGCACAGAACGTGCAGCAGAATACACAGAACAGAAAAAAAAAATGGGAGCATGGGGGCGTGCGATTTTGGGGAAGAAAAAAAGGTGACACGGCGTGGGGGACCATGGCAGACGTCGGGGGCCGTGTGCTGCAGGGCGTGGGCACAACAAACGGGACGGTCGGCCATGAAACGGGGGGCTCGGGTTTGTAAAAAGAGAGAGAGGCCGAGAGAGATAGATGGGGAGTTCGAGCGGAGGGGGAGCAAAAAAGAGCTTCCTCGGACCTTCAACGTACCACGGCGAACATCACCAAAGGCTCGGCGGTCGTCGGCAAGCTCCGGATAGGTCGGTATTCTCCTCCGATCACCATTTCTCATATGCACGCCATGTGTTCGATAAAATGCAGATTGATGTCTCGACTTGGTTTTGTCTCGGCCATGCCTTTCCCGACCCCCATTCGCGCGTGTCTAGCTCTGAATATGTACTAGCATTGCTTCTAAGCTTGTGTTGACCTTTGTTTTGCATTGGACCGCGACGAAACACGGCTCGGAGCTTCGCCGGCCTTGATCCGGACCGGGAGCTCGACGAGGGATCTCCGGCGGCCGCCGACCATCGAGGGACCCCAGGTAAGTCCTCAAACCTCCCTTGGATGCTATGTGAACGGTTGGAATCAAGTTTAAACGCAAAAAAATTTTGCAAATCGGCTCGCCGGAGTCGGGTTCGGGGAGGTCCGGTTCGCCGGTTTTTAGCGTGTTCATGGTTATTATTTGTGTTGTATGTTGATGTGGGTGGTCCAAAAAGTCGAATGCCGAAAAAAGGAACGAAAAACACCAAGTTTGGGACCGGTTCGCGATTTTCCGGCGCCAATTCCGGCGAAGTCGCCGGAATTTTTACTGTTCATCGTCTTCTCCGGCGACCCTCCGGCCGGTCAACGGTCAACTGCCGACGTGGCGTGCCACGTAGGCAGCCACGTCAGCCGGGTGGGGTCCGATCCATGTATTTTCAAGTCAAACAGAATGGACGGCCACAATCTCGACACGTGTCGCGATCCTAGAATTTTGGAAAATTAATAAATGATTTTCGGATAATAAATTAAAATTGATCCGGCGGACGAGGTTGTGCCAAGTGGCACGCTGTGGAACGTCCGATCTAATATTAGATCGGACGTGCTGAATGTGGCCACGTGGCACAATCTGGAGCGTCCGATTTGATTGGTTTTCTAAAAAGAAAAAGAAATTAATTTTTTGATCCAATGGCCACCAATGAACCACGTGGCTCCCTGTGGATCGCCCGATCTAGTGGAAGAACGGACGCACAGGATAATGCCACGTGGCACAACGAGAGCCGTCGGATCCGAGGAATTTTTGGATAATTAGTTAAAATGGATAAAAACAAATTCAAAAAAATTGCTAAAAAAATAGGAAAAAATGTTTAAAAATATAAAACGGTGTTTTAGGCCGGCTTTGACCCCTAGGGTCGGGCCGGGCGTCCGAGAGGCGCGGGCCGGGTTTGACCCGGCCCGGAAAATATTTTTAAATATTAAAAAAAATTCAGAAAATAAAAAAAATAATAATATAAAATAAAAAAAATCAATAAACAAATAGAAAATCAAAAAAAATTCAAAAAAAATTCGGAAAATTCAGAAAAATTCTAAAAAATTCCAGAAAATAGGAAATGGCCACATTCAACTGGCCATGACCTGTTCCGGGTCTTTCGACCCCCGATCTTTTCCGAAATGACAGTTTTGCCCTTTCGGCAAACCATCTTCCAAAAAAAATTCTAAAAAATCCAGAAAAATCCCAAAAAAATAGGAAATGGCCACAAACAACTGGCCAAGGCTCATCCCGGGTGTTTTGAACCCCGAACTCTTCTTGAAATGACGATTTCGCCCTTTGGGCGAATCGTCCTCCAAAAATTGAAGAAAAATCAAGAAACTCCAAAAAAAATCCTCAGAAATGGGAAATGGTCACGAACAACTGGCCATGGATTATTTTGGGTAATTCGGTATCCAAACCTTCCAAAATTGACGATTTTGCCCTTCGGGCTAATCGTTTCCAAATCTTCCCATTTTACCCCCAGTCTTAAATCACACATTCCCTAAGCCCTTATGGCTATACTAGGAGGCCCATTATTGAAATTGATGTGCATTGACATGATCTATTTATGCACTTGATTTGCGCTTTCATTATATTGACTGTAATTTGATAGGACCAGTCTTCAAATCTGCATGAAACCCTGAACCAAAACTACCTCACCCGAAATTGCGTCTGCATGAAATCTTGAATAGGAAAATCACTCGCGTTAGGTACCGAGAGGGCGTTGGTAATGACACCGACGTAACCAAGTCCCCGAACCTAAAATCTCTGGTTCCGCAGAACTGATCGATCTCTCCCAATCGGTCAGTAAGGTTTCCGGTCTACCCTCCAAGAAAGACCGGTGGCGACTCCAAATGCATGCACAAGTTGCACATGCCACCACGACCACACTAAGGTCGAAATCGATCGGCTCTGATCGCCGAATCCTTTGAAAAATACTCCCGCCGCGATTTGGTATGGGCCTGGGAGGGCCCGCGCCGATCCAAAGCCCGCGATCCACATTTCAGAGTGGGGGCCGCGATCGGTAATCCATTAGCCGCGTCCGTTTTTCCGACGGGTCGCGACAATTATTTGTGTCAAAAACCGTGTTTTTTTTTTTGTAGCGCCTTTTGGACTATTCTTGTGACAATTAGTTCCTCTTATATTCAGAGAGCAAATCGTTAAAGCTTCCAGATGATGGCCTCATATTGAGCACCATCTTGGAGTCGAAACACTCCTTGGCCTTGTTATGGTAGGACACAGCAGAATGTTAAACCATCTTGCATGTCAAGTAAAGAAAATGTCTCACTTTGGAAGCACTTTCTTCTTTCATGTTACGCTCGAAAGGTGCATTGAAATGTAAATCTTCCTTTATTAGGTACGATTAACAAGTGTCCCACAATCGTAGATAAGCAAGATTCATTTGAATTGCTTTGCGTAATTGTTATTGTTAGATAAACCTTTTTGGACTCTTCCCACGATAATTAGTGCCTCTTCAATTTGTAGAGGAAATTGTTAAAGCTTCCAGATATTGGCCTCATATTGAACACATTCTTGGCATCGAAGCACTCTGTAGCCTTATTATAGTAGGACATGTAGAATCTTAAACCACCTTAATTGTCAAGTAAAGAAAACTTTGGAATCAAATTTTTTCTTTCATGTTACGCACGATAGGTGCATTGAAATGTAAATCTTCCTCATATTGAGCACCACCTTGGCGTTGAAGCACTTTTTGGCCATGTTATGGTAGGACATGCGGGATCTTAAACCACCTTACTTGTCAAGTAAAGAAAGCGTTTCACTTTGGAATCAAATTTTTCTTTCATGTTGCATATGATAGGTGCATTGAAATGTAAATCTTCCTTTACTAGGTACGATCAACAAGTGTCTCATGGGCATTGATAAACAAGATTCGTTCAGCTCGCCTGGTGTAAGTGTTATTACAATATAAATCCTTTTGGACTATTTCCGTGATAATAAGTTCATATTCTATTCAAAGAGAAAATCATTAAAGCTTCCAAATGCTAGCCTCATATTGAGCACCATATTGCCGTCAAAGCATTCTTTAGCCTTGTTATGATAGGACATGGCAGAATCTTAAACCACCTTCCTTGTCAAGTAAAGAAAACATTTCACTTTGGAAGTACTTTTTTCTTTCATGGTACACGCATGATAGGTGCATTGAAATGTAAATCTTTGTTTGTTGGATACGATTAACGAGTGTCCCATGAGCATCGATAAACAAGATTCCTTCATTTTGCTTGGCAGAAGAGTTATTGCAAAATAAATCCTTTTTGACTCTTTCCACGATAATTAGTTCATGTTCTATTTGGGAAATTGTGAAAGCTTCATAATGCGGACTCGTATTGTTATCCAGCACCTTCTTGGAGATGGGACAACTTCTTATCTCTAGCATGACGATTGGCATGTCTTAGTGCCTCCGCTAAGAATATGGACTGCTGGTCTGGAATTGCATCTTATCCCTTCAATTCCTGGTAGCTGGGTTAATGAATTTGCTTGGGCAGTTCCAAGTTTTCAAGGGGAAGTCCTATCCAAATCTGCCTTTCAAGCTCACTGAAATGCCTATCCTTGTAACATTTGGTTGGCTAGGAATGAACGTTTGCACAATTCTTCTTGATCAGTGAATGTGGATTGGATGGTATGAAACATAAAAAGGATAGTCACCAGGAAAAAGATTCTCACTTGACTGTAAACGGTACCTTCCTTTGGGCTTGTGTAAGTGTCGAACATGTAGCAGGATGTTGCTCTCCTGCTTTTAGTCCTAAAAATGGTGATAATGATGATGATGATGATAATACTCGCAACGATGGTCACATTCATCTTTATAAAAGACTTGAGTAGTTTCGTTTTCACTTGTAGGGAATAGCTAATTGCAAGCCCTCATACGCAACTTCCTATTTTTCACATTTATAAGTACGCCCCTATCAATTTGTCCTTTTTTTTATCCGCCCTTTATGAAAATGATGCATAGAGTGGTAAAAGAAAATCGATCGCTTCATTTCCGTATTAGACTACAATTTTGCTTCAACCTTACAAGAGAATATTGATATATTAGATATTTCAGAGAGTGGATAGTATTGACACTTAAATTTTGATTATACATTTAGGACTAAATTGCACACAAATTAGGGCCGACCCTGGCCCCTAATCTAAAATATAAAATCATGTTTATGTAGTTTAGTTGTCAGCATACGTTACATGCATTTGCATTTTAATCGGACCAGCAGCGGAATTGGATCAGAAACAGGCGCGTGGACCCGGCCAGCAAGAGAGTAGTGATAAAAAAAAAATTCTTAGGCCTTGAGGCTTAATTTGAGCTTGATCAGCCCATAAAAAGTCTCATTAGGGAAATGCCTTTTTTATAACTGAAGTCCATTAATCAGAAAAGACCCTAATTCAAGCCTACAAAGAGCAAACAAACACATAAAGAACTCATTGGATTCGGCCAGCCCATTTGCAGGGGCTTGGCAAATGGAAGTAAATAAATCAATTTGCTGCAATTTGACCCCTCCAAGGGCCTAATTGCAAAATTTCCAAAACGACTTATATATATAACAGAGAGTTGAGGCTCTTGACCTAAAACGACTTTTTATATATATATATATATACACACACCGTTATGCCTCATAATTCAGGTAGTTGAGGTCGGCAAATCACAATTCAGAACATATGAGCGTGACATTTGAGATCTTAAAAAAAAAGAGAGAGAGAGAGAGAGAAAGGAAGAGCTTAGGTGTGACAGTCTGATTTTCCTGTCATTTCGAGACCTTAAATTGTAAGATATGTATTGAAGTATTTCAGTTATATCTCGCTCTGACCTGATCAGTCACGAGTAGAGGCGTCAAATGGGTGGGTCGGGTCGGGTATGGGTCGGGTCGAATATGGTCCGACCCATATTGACCCATATTCATCCAATGCAAATTTAGTGACCCATACCCGACCCATACCCGACCCGACCCGTATTACTTAAATACTTATATATTTAGCTAAATTATGAAATATTTATTTCTTATAATTTATTAAGAAAAATTATATTGCTAAAACATGCAATTGAATTTTTCTGAAAAAATTTAAATTTTTTCTTTATAAAATAATTTTTTATTATAATCGGCCACCTGCGACATCTGCTCGCCACTGTTGACCGTTGCCCGCTTCCTGCCATCGTCGTCCCCTCAAACTGCTGCTCACCACCTCCGTCGCCGAAGCTGTAGCTCTCCCCGCATGGGCTGCCGCTTCTGAAGGCGTATGGGGCGTAATCGGAGCTCGGGAAGGGAGGTGCTCCGGCAGGTTTCGACGCTGACTCGTACTCGATTCTGGTTTATCTTGCCGAGTTAAGTTAAAAGACTTCAATACTAATTGACTCGTACATGCACTGTGGCGGCGGTCGACGGCCGGCGGCGGCGGAGGGTGGTGGTTGGTGATGGTGACCGGAGGTGGGCAGCGGTGACCATTGGTGGCCAAAGTAGAGCGACGGCCAAGGCAGGAGAAAAAAGAAAATAGAAAAGAAAAAAAATTATATAAAAAAAAATTATTAAAATATTAAAAATTAGATTTTTAAAAAAAGATTCACAAAACTTATTTATGATTGCCTTAAGATAGTTTTCTTAGCTAACCCATTTATGGCCCATTTGAAACCCATTTATGACCCATAAAGTTTTTAAGCAACCCATTTATGACCCATTTAAGTACTTAAGCTAACCCATTTTTGACCCACCACCATCAAATATGGGCCAAATGTGGGTTCTAGACCCATTTTGCCACCTCTAGTCACGAGTTAACTAACCAAAGGGGAAAGGCTAACGCGCGACCAGATACGTGGACCTAGGAAATTCGATAAGGAAACGGCATTTTGACCATAAGGATCGTTGAGGGATATTTAGAACCGAGGCCGATCAGAAAACGATTAAGGAATCCGTTGCTAGCGTTATACGATTGGGACGCGGGTGATGGTGCTTAACCAACGTATGATTTGTGAAATTTTCCTAAATCGATTTATGACGATCGCGGCCGTCGGGGCTAGTAATACACTTTCACGATTACATGACAACCAAAATCGCCGTACTTGAGTTTTCCTAAGTGTGACAAAAATCACAGAGTCGATACGCGTAGCGTCCGCAAAAGCCACCCGTTAGTTCGAGATAAATCGGAATTACTACTACGGGAGATCGACCACGATATGAGGTCTCGAGAATGGAAAATGGGAATGAAGATTGTAACAAGTAATTTGGATTGAATGACGCCGGTAAGAAATGAAGGATTAGCAGAAAATTTGATTTTCAGGCGAAAAATGTGAAAAGACCGTTTCGCCCCCGGAATTTTGGACTTCGCCTTAGCATGTGACTAAGGGCATATTGGTCATTAAACTCCTTGGAGCTGCCGATGATAGGAGGGCATATTGGGGAAATAAAAGTGTGGATTTTATGATAAAGGGACAAATGTCATTAGATGGGAGGTTGGCATTTATTACCCACTAAGTTTAGAATCCTCTAGAGGTTTGACCATCGTGGACCAGGCAACATTTTCTCTCCTCCTTCAGCAAATTGGACAATAGCCTCAGCCCTCCCACAGAACCTCTTCGATTTTTTTTCCCCAAAACAGAATCGGCTCTGCTTCGCCTGACCCGAACCGTCGCCGTCGTACCGCTCGAGCGGCCTTCCCGGTGACTTCCAGCCGACGAGCCCTCTCCTAACTCTAAGTTCAACCTCCTCCCGACGTTCTCCAATTGGAATCGCAGCAAAACAAGGCCTGAGCTGTTTCGGCCAGCCCCAACAAGATTCGTCGACGGATTTCGAACGATGTGAGGTAGAGTGGTCATAACTCACTCATTTGGACTCCAATTTGGTTAAAATTTTCGGTGGTATTTCTCTTAGAGGATAGGCTACGTCCTGTGATTCTAGGGTTGCCGAGATTTTTGGTAACATTTTAAGTTATGAGGCTTCGAATGAAGGGATTCTGCTGGGTGTTCACAGGGCAACTTGAAGGAGCAGCGTGATTGAGTTGTTTAGAGGCCTAAATTGGGTTGAGCTGCTGCTAAAATTTCTATGGAGCAGTGAGACACATAAATTAAGGTTCCAATAGGTTCTATTGTTAAAGATTGGAGCTTAAAGTGAGTTTTTGGACTGATTTTGGGTGAGAAAAATCGGAACCGCTTCACTCTGCCGTGCCCTGCATTTTTCGGTTCTGTTAAGGGGGCTGTGTTGGGGTTGCTATGCTACAATTGTGTAGTTGAGTTATGCAAAAATGTTAATTAAAGAGTCTATGAAGAGTTCGAGGTGTGGAATCGAAGTTAGAATGATTATATTGGTTGAAACGGCGGACTTTTTCTAAGTGCCCTGTTTTTGGACAGCTTAGGGGCGTGCCGGGTTCGGACTTTTCAAGAGGCTTGAAGTGTTAATTTTATAAAGGAAGCCAAGGTGAGTTTTTACTAACCTTTTATTAGAAAATCTGGATGTAACTGGACCTTTTCTTTGATAAGTTGTTGAGTTGATCGAGGTGTTAAACTGGATGGTTGAAGTGGCGGACGGATTTGTTTATGACTGAGTCGGGTGGGCTTGCTGCTTGATGTGTGTGCTGATATTGGAGTGAGCACGATGACGTGCTAATGAATATTTGCTTGTCTAGGTGATAATGACAGGTCGATTCTGAATATCTGTCTTGGGAAAATATGTTATCCCTGATTAAAGCTTGAAATATGTTTGAATGCTCGATTTGTTCCCTTGTAGCCTTGCGTGTAAATCCTTATTGTGATGTCTCCTTTGATTGGAAACAATGAGGAAGTAAGTTGACGTGAAGTGCTCTGAAGCGATGTGATCGCAGAGCCGGGAAAGTGAAATACTCTGATGTGCCTATATGACACGGAGTCGAGATTAAGAAATACCCTGAGGCGCCGTGATGATGCGGGGTGGTGGAGTAAGAAATACCCTAAGACGATCTAATCGCGGGGTTAAGGAATGTAAAAGTACCCTGAGGCGATGAAATCGCGAGGTCTTGGATGAGGTATTTTTCCCTTTTTCTTAGTCGGATGAGAAGGCAACTCGTTCTGGGCAAGTATGAACGTGGTGTTGTGTTTGTCACTTTTACCTTTAGTCATACCTGTTGTGGGACCTTGATAATTTATATGAAAATTTTTATGTCTTGCTTTTGCCTGTTATTTGCTTGTGTGGTGTTTGTGGTTCCGGTGGGACGATGGTCTAGTTTAAGGTTAGGTTAGCCCATTGAGACATCAGTCTCATTTCTTCGTGAACCCCATTTTTTTTATTCCAGACCACAGGTCCTGAAGATGCTTCCATTACGCTTAGGCGAACCCACGGAGATGACGTCTTTTTTTGAGGAGTTCCCAGATGAGGAAGACACTGTGTATGTTAGAAAGACTACTGCGGTTTGGGTTAATGAACCAAGTAAGCCTGATCAGCCCCATCACTTCGAAGCTTGGTTTAGAAGAGTTCGGGGTGTTTTATCTGAACATTTGAAGCCTACTGATGTTCCTACGAGTGCAGTACCTACCTGGTGTCATCCCACGCGCGAGTCTATTGAGGTAGAGGCTTCCGTGGCGGTCTTGAGGAATATTGCAGAGGGAGAAGCGTCAGATGAGGGGAGTATGGAAGTTATAGAGATATCTGACTCCGAGGAGGAGACAGAAGAGGATACTATCGAGGTCCACTCCGAGTCCTTCTCGAATTACGACCCCGAGGAAGATATGGATGAAGTGGGGGACAGTAGCACTACTTAGCAGACCACGTTGTAATAGGGCTTTTTGTGACTTTTTGAGTGGGGTGTCTTTTGTTGGGGCAAAGGTTTTCTTTTGGTGCCCTTAACCCAGACCGGTCTAGGAAATGTTGTTAGAATTTCCCTAACCCTTATCGTTGTAC
This sequence comes from Rhodomyrtus psidioides, assembly GCA_021437785.1. Taxonomy (NCBI): domain Eukaryota; kingdom Viridiplantae; phylum Streptophyta; class Magnoliopsida; order Myrtales; family Myrtaceae; genus Rhodomyrtus; species Rhodomyrtus psidioides. The sequence goes on along the minus strand of JAILYB010000044.1, from coordinate 3,177,797 downwards.
AGGCTGATCCTTACATTATATATAAATATGCCTTTTGTCTCATACATCTCATTCTTACTAACGTTGTAGGTCGTCTTTGGATGGATGGAGTTTAGTTTTATTGTACCTTACCCTCCGCTTGCTAGTCTTTTGTCTTGGCCATCTTGGAAATAGTATCCCGGGATAGGTCATATGTTTGAAGAGGATGTTCGAGCTGGTGGACAAGGGGGCGGGGCGTGACATCCTAGTTAAGTGGTATCAGAGCAAGGTTTAGCTCAATCCAGGTTGATTCAGGAGTGGAGTAATAAGGGGGAATGATATTTGGAGTGACTGAATAGCGAGACCATAGAGAGAGTTGTTAGAATTAGTTAAGTCATGCATGGCATATGAGTGGCGTATGTGATTGATTTCTTGAATGTGGTTTTGTTATGACGATTGGATGTGATTAAGCCTTGTGCTAAGTATGTGCATTGATGTGAATGCTTGTTTTGTGAGGCCTTGAGTACTTTGTCTAAGTTGGTAGTACCATTCTGTGTTTCAAATGGCTATGTTCTTGAAACTCTTTGGTTGATGGTTGCCTTGATGTGGGTTTTGCTTGTTGTGTAATATAGAACCACCAGACTGGGATGATGGAGCTGAGTTTTAATTCTGTTGTGGAATTTGAGTGGTGCAAGAAGTTTAATGATGAGTGATCGACCTGTTAGGCGTAAAAGACCTAGTAGTAAGGCTTCTAGTTCGAGACCACCTGCGGTAGAGAACCCGGGGATGGGCGATGTGTTGAGAGCCCTGGAACGGATTGGTAATCTAATAGATAGACAAGCTCAGCATAGAGATGCTACTATCACCCAGGCCGTGGGAGCCGCTTTGACTGCAGTAAATGTGGCGACTGGTACCAATGCAGAGGGCTGTGGTAGTGGTAGTAGTGGCCAGGGCGCTGGAACCAGTAATGTTCAAGTTAATGTTAACGCTGGCCCAAGTGGGGGAGTAAGTGGTGTACCGAGTAATGCTATTGTACCTAGAGATATGGGCCAGTTAGTGGAACAGTTTGTGAAGTTGAGGCCCCTTTCGTTTAATGGGACTGGCGACCCCGAGTTGGCGTCTAGGTGGATAGAGAAACTTGAGAAGACCTTTAGAGTGTTAAAATGCAATTATGAGGAAAAGGTGCTCCTGGCGGTGTACCCGCTGGAGGGTATCGCGAACGATTAGTGGAATGCTACCAAGGATGGACTTTTTCCTAAGGCACTGCTCGAAACTGGACTGCCTTTACTGACAAGTATTTCTCAGAAACGGCACGAGAGAGTAAGTTAGTGGAGTTCCAGAATTTGTGCCAAGGGTCCTTGACTGTAGATCAGTATGAGGCGGAATTTGCTAGATTGTCAAGATATGCGCCACGTTATGTTGAGGATCCGCTGGAGAAGGCGCGAAGGTTTCGAGACAGGTTACGACCCGAACTCAGTAGTCAGTTGGTGATAGTAAATTTAAGAACTTATAAGGAGATTTATGAGAGAAGTCAGATGATAAAACGAGATATGAGAGAAATATCAACCGCATCTAGATCGTGATTTACCCCTTTTAGAGATAATCGCCAGCTGGGTAAGAGGCCAATGACTAATACTAGGCGATTCGTTCCGCCCGTGAAAAGGAATATTGGGAAACCACCGCATCAGTCTAATTTGAATTGTCGTCTCTATGGAAGGAGACATAGAAACGGACCTTGTCCGACTAGGACGGGTGCGTGCTTTAAGTGCGGGCAGTTAGGCCACCAGATGAGGACCTGCCCTATTCAAGTTCCGGGACCACGATTTCAGGGACCAAGGCCACAAGTAAGACCCCCAGCAGTTGCTCTACAAACTGAAGCGAATCAACCGCCAGCTCAAGGGCGAGTTTACGCAATGGCGCGAGGCGAGGCAGAGAATGCGCCAGGTGTGGTCACAGGTATGATCTATTTGTGAGACCAAGCTGCTTATGCATTGTTTGATCCTGGAGCGTCGCATTCCTTCGGGTCTGCTCAATTTGCTGACTTGGTTAATATGAAGTTGAAACCATTGAATGTGTTGCTGCATGTTGCTACTCCGTTGAAAGATAGTGTGTTGATCTCGTTAGGCTGTGAAAACTGTAAGATAACCATTGGTAGTAACGAAGGAAATATAGATTTGGCCGTGTTACCCATGTACGACTTTGACGTGATTATAGGGATGGATTGGTTGGGCAAACAAAAGGCCGTGGTTGATTGTGGTAGTAGAGTAATTCATTTCTCTCCAGATGGCCATCCTAGTTTTGAGTTTAAGGGAAGTCGTGGAGGAACTTCTGTCCCTTTGGTTTCGTCGCTTGAAGGGACCAAGTTGCTAGACCAGGGATGTAGAGCCTACTTGGTTGCGGTAGTTGATACGATGGTCGAAGAGCCGAAATTGGAAAATATAACCGTAGTATGCGAATTTCCTGACGTGTTTCCCCAAAAACTACTTGGATTATTGCCTGAGCGGGAAATTGAGTTTGTGATCGAATTGGCACCTGGTACGGAACCAATATCTAAGGCACTTTATAGAATGGCGTTATCGGAGTTGAAAGAGTTGAAGGTACAATTACAAGAACTGCTTGATAAAGGATTTATTAGGCCAAGTGCTTCGCCGTGGGGAGCACCAGTCTTATTTGTGAGAAAGAAAGATGGATCCTTGCGTTTGTGTATAGATTACATGCAGCTGAACCAGGTGACTGTTAAGAACAAGTATCCGCTGCCAAGGATCGATGACCTGTTCGATCAACTACATGGAGCTTTAGTGTTTTCTAAAATTGACTTGAGAACGTGGTACCATCAGTTGAAGATCAAGCAAGAGGATATTCCGAAAACGGCTTTCAGGACGAGATATGGACACTATGAATTTACAGTGATGTCTTTTGGCTTGACGAATGCTCCAGCTGCATTTATGGATATGATGTATCGAGTATTTAAGGAGTACCTCGATTGTTTTGTTATAGTGTTCATTGATGACATTCTAATTTACTCCAGGAGTAACGAAGAACATGAAAAGCATTTGAGGATTGTTGACACCTGATTTTTTATCAGTCTTTCATAGTTTATTTTTAAAAAATTCATAAAAAATCTATAAAAAGTTAAAAAAATTAAAAAATCATCTTTGGTAGCCTTGACCAAGCTAAAGGAACCATTTTTGATAAAAAATAATTTTTCATAATTTTTAATAATTTTTAATATTTTCCAAAAATAGAAAAATACATGAAAAATGAAGAAAAATAGCGTTCGCTGTCGTAAAAATATAGAAAAATAGTCAATATTTTTATTTTAATTTCTTTTACATTTTGAACTCATAAATAGTCAAAATTCAAGTTCAATTGCATGTGTTTCTTCACGACGCATAGAGTTGAATTTAGCAAAAAAATGTCATTCGAGTATTTTAATTTGTAAATTTCTACATCTTTTTTAGTCTTGACGTCCAATTAGATCGACCACCATCTACAATAAATGCCCCTTGCTGAATATTTTCGTTTTTGTTTCACATGATTTCATGGTGTAAAACGCCGAGTGGATCCCCAAATATAATCGGGTCGGTATGAGCTCGATAGCTCGTCCAAGACCAAACCAGGGCACGGCAAACCCCATGTGAGTACTCTCGAACTCCTTCGATGCTTTCTAATGCTTTTCTTAGGTTAGATCGTGTGTAGAATGGCTAGGACAGCTAAATTATTCTTGAGCTGTGATTGATAAATAGGACCTTACTAGGAATGCCATGTGATTTATTTGCATATCTAGATTCCTTGAGTTGCGCATTTTATTACTGATTGTGATTGCTAGGATAATCACTCCTATCTGCATGAATTTCTAGATTTAGGGTTCATACCTTACTTATCCGCATGAATCTCAGGCTAGAAAATTCAGTCAACTTAGGTACCGAAAGGGCGTCAACTCTGACAGTTGGTGTAACTAAGTCCCCGAAACCATTTCTCTGGTTCTCGCAGAATTGAATAGAAACTCCCAACTATTCGATTGGGTGGTCCAATCATACCCTAAAAAAATGATTGGTGGCGACTCCATGGCATGCACACTTAGCACATGTCACTAGACCACACTGAAAGTCGATCACGCATACCTCCGTTGCGATTTGGGTAATGGGCCTTGGAAGAGGCCCGCGTCCGACCAGACAGGACGGTCCATTAGCCCTCGAGAGCCCGACAACCTCAAGAGGGTCGCGACAGACTGGCGACTCCGCTGGGGACTGGTTCTTAACCATTTAGTGGACTTGAGCCGATTAAAAAGTTGATTGATTCTTCTAACCTAATTTTATGCAGATGCACTCGAAAGTGAGGTGTATATGCTAACGAATGTGTTAGATGTTTTTGTAGACGGGAGAAATAAGGGGTGAAGTGCTTGTTAACTTTGTTTTATGCAGGCAGGAGTTTTGGATGTATGATTGTGTGGATGTTTATATTGAAGCGGTGATTGTTAAATAAAATGCATGTCTATTGCTTTAGCACGACACAATGAATACACACAATTGCGCCTAAAACCCCAGGCGCCCTCTTTAGGAACACAATAGAAGGAATTGAAAATGGAATCTCCGTGAGGAAAAACATGGGGTAATCCACTTTTCAATTCCGCTCACTTCGAACTATGGATTGAGTCCCAATGCAACGATAGTTGTGCAATGGAATCGGCTCTTCCCAGAATTCGAGGTGAGAACCTTGGCTTTAGGTACCAAGCCCTATCTTTTGATTTTTAGGAGTTTTCCCTCACTTGTCTCATGCGTTTGTCTATGGAAGGTTAGTATACCTAACACTGCAAAAAATACAGAGAAGCTTGATTTTCTCTTAAGTTTGGTTGGTAAGATTTTTCTATCCCTCGAACTTGTTACAGCTCTTAATCATTATATTCATTGCATAATTCCGGTGATTGGATTAAATGTCATTTTGAGGATAGATATGTGTGTTTTCCTCCCAATGTTCTTGATGGAAGATGAAGATGGTGTCATCCCATTACGAGCGCCAAGTGGACAAGAAGAGCCTACTATGGACATCATTGAGGTATCATCTAATGAAGATGACGATTTGGAATAGGTGATCCTGAAGTCACGTCTCAAAGATCGAAACTGGGGCATCTCTAAGTATTAAGATCACATTCCTTTGTTTTATTTTTCATTTCTAGCCTTCTTGTATAGGATTTATTTTGCTGAGATCCTCTCTATCTGATCCCTTAGATTGATTGTATTAGGGATCTATTTGTGTTTATATACATTCAGATTGAAATTTGTTGTATTTCTATTGACTTGTCATTGGAATGTGATAGTGGCATTTATTCTAATCACTCGAATACTCCAAAATCAATTTTATAATTCCTTTGGATGAAATTGAAATTGGAAGTCTTATACAACCTTTTGGCCGTATAGGGCAATACAATCCCAATTTCGCCAGAAGGAACTATAAACTTGAATTGGTTCATGCATGTTTTGCATCATTGGTAATCCACAATAATTGATCAAGAGTATTCGTGTTTTTCAAATTTAATGAAAAGATAGATATCCAAATTACTTTCGTTCTTAGCAAACAGCTTTAATTTGGATACCGTATCTTCAATTGAATTTAAAACACATCGTAATTGTATACTTTTGAACATTCCATTGATTTTCTTGGAATTGATCAAAGGCGATTATCGTGAATTACATTCCTTTCAATGATATGCTTTCCTTTGAGGAATATTGATAAAAGCTTTTGCACAAGGCCAAAACCCTTGTAAAAGCTCTTATCCCTATTAATCACAAGTAAGCATAAAATTGAAAGGATTTATACTTTATTTTTCAAATTCTTTCTTCTGATTCTGCCTTTTCATTTGAAACAGGTTAAAAACAAGTAGAGAAGAGAAGTCTTTTTGTGGATAATCGCGGTGGGAGGTTCCTTTATCCGATCATAAGCAAGATTAAAAAATCAAGATGTACACGCTCGAATCATCAATGTCAAAGCGCAGCTTGCCTAGGTTGAGAGTGGTCAGGTGTTCGAGAAAGTCAGCCATACAGAAGTTGAGACACACACATTAGAGCTTTCATTCATTTCGCTCAATCGAGGGACCTTAAAAGCAGATCATACAAATCATCGGGGTGGAAACATAAAACCGCAATGAGCCCTAATTAGCATCACAAAGGAACCTAGTTGGCCCTCCATATTATTGATGCTTTGCTTATACTCACCACCTCGAGACTCGAGATCTGCAAGCTTAAGAAGAAGGCGTTTACATTCCCCTTTAAGATCGGCAACCTTGGTCCCGTGATCTTCGGCGGCTATTTCCAGGTCCCGAACTAGTCCTCTCCCATGGGCTATATCCGCGGTAATGCTGTCAAGCCTTTCTTCCTGCCACTCACATTGAAACTTCAACACGACATTACGACGGTCGTGCTCATAGGTGGTCAGGGATAAGGCCAAGCGCTCCACCAAATTTTCCCTCTCGCGAAGCAACATCGAGACTCACTTGTTGGCGAACTCAACAGCCTTTCTGTGACTATCGGCCACAAGGTTGGCCAACACCAAGCAGTTGGACCGATCCTCATAGCGAGCTCGCAAAACGTGAGCCACGGTAGCTTTTCGATGAGCGACACGGTAAGTCTCTAAAAAGTTTATAAAGAGGGTTGTGAAGATTCTATATTCCCTCTCTAAATTAGTGCCCTCGATGGAGGTGGTGTCTATTTCCACGAGCAAAATACGGATTTCATCTTCAGTTTCTGGGTGATCGGCTATATGAGCATAGCCTCGACCGAGGAGGTTATAGAGTTTTTCCCACTGGGCCAAAATTTCGGCCGAGAAAGCGCGAATAGGAGAGGAGGTCATTTTCGTTGGAGTGAGGGAGAAGAAGATGAGTGTGGTAGAGTGATTAAAATACGAAAAGGCAATTATGTAAGAGTGTTAATCTTCTCTGCATTAACTCCTCCTTTTATAGCAACTCGAGAATGAAGAAAGGCATAGCAATAATGCTCGTGGAGCCAAGTTAATTGGGTAAAGCAATGGTGGCTCTTTCGGTGAACCATCAGATCTGTCCCAGTCCGCGATTTCAGGCTTGATAAACCTAAAAAAGTTGTAAAAAGATATGTCGGTGTCACCATATTAAAATTGAACGGGAGTTAAGCGCAACTATCGAAAAAAGTTGTGAAAGGATTTGGCGGTCCCATCATATTAAAAAACTGAGCGAGAGGCGAGCGTAGTTCCACCTTTTTGAAAATAAGTGGGAGACAGACATGGATATCGAGAAAAGGAAACCGATTTGGTGTCCCTCCACGTTGAAAAGAAGAAAGAAGACGACAAAGCGGGAAATACGAAATCTTGGGAGCAACGCTTGCCTGATGATCTTCATCCATGTTTAAAGAACGTTTCATGGGCATACAGAACCACTCAAAAGAAAATTTAGAGAGAGTGAGCATACATGAGAGAGTAGAAAACCCTGAGTGAGCAAAAATTGATCGAACATTTTTCGATCCAACATGTTTGAGGGTTACCATCAGTTGCTAGAGGCGACTGATCCAAAAATCTTAGAAAATGAACTACTGAGAGATCTCGAAGATTCTAGGATGGCGTCTGGTACCAGAACCACAGAACCCAACCCTTTCGGCAACGAAGTTCAGGATCTCAGCAGCGACGACAACAGCAGCAGCGATGGTCAATCCCGGAAAAGGAAACGTCGCCAGTGCCACACTCAGAATGAAATCCAAGAGCTTGAAGCTTTCTTTAGTGAATGCCCTCTCCCGAACATGAAACAAAGAAATGAATTGGGCCAGAAGCTAGGGATGAAACCTTTGAGGGTCAAGTTTTGGTTTCAAAATAAGCGAGCCAAATTGAGGGCTCAACACAGACGTCAAGAACTTGCGATTCTAAAGGAGGAAAACGAAAAGCTTCGAGCGGAGAACATGAGGTATAAGAAAGCTCCCAGCACTATCGCTTGCCTTAATTGCGGTGGCCCTATCACTCTCGGCGAAATGTTCCTTGATAAGCCTTATATGAGGATTGAAAATGCTCATTCACCACCCCACTCCCTCGAACCATCTTCGATACAATCGGATTTTGTTGGAGATATGCATGAACAAATCAATTCTACGAAGTCAATACCGATGCCTTCTAAAGGATGTGATATGCGTCACCATGATTGGAGTTTCCTTAACGATGAGCTTACTATCACGACCGACCAATCCAAAGCTGATGAATTCCCTCCACAACAATTTCCGGCTCGATCAAATCCTACTGGAAATAGGCCAGAGAGCAATAGCCAAGTTGTCAACACTGTTCCGGGTCGCAAGAAGACGAGGGTCAATTGGTCCCCCGAGCTTCATCTCAAGTTCCTTAGTGCGGTTCAGCAACTAGGGATCAACTCAGCATATCCAACGCGCATACTTGAGATCATGAACATACCAGGACTCACTAAAGATGGAGTCGCGAGTCACCTCAAGAGCTACAGAAGGGCGCTAAGACAGCGCCACACAGCACTGAACCTGAAAGAACTCAACTTGTGCCTAAACACTAGGCATGGCTATAACTATAATGCCCCTGAAGTAAGAAATACCCTGCTGAATCTAGGCACCGACCAAGCTGGTAGCAGCACCATCGACTACTTGGGCGCTAATCAGAATATTCCCCCGAATCATCTCAGCACCCCTCAAGAGTATATGCCACAAGTGCAGCAGGTACGAACTCCTTGGTTTGAGCAGCAACTTTTCGCTAGTGCTCTTCCTATCCCCGATCAACATATTGCGCCTAGTGTTCAAAGATCTGCCCGGCTTGGGCATATGATTTCGGAAGATCAAGCGGGCGGATGCTCTGAGGATTTTTGTTTCTTCCATTCCCAAATGGAAGGTGCTTTTGATAGTGAACCGATCAATCATCCTCTTATAATCTCGAGCAACGACGAAGGTTCTAGCTCGAAGAATCAGATAGCTCACAACAGAAACAGGAATCCTTCAACGCCAAGCGATGATGGTCAACCCGAATATCAGTTGCTCGAAGAATCAAAAGATTTCCTTGATGAGGAGCTCCATATCTGGATCGATCAGTTTAAAACTGATGGACTTATGAAGTTATGATCCAAAATGACGATTATATGTCTGATTCATGGTGTAACTGGCTGATCACCGAGAATCCTCAAGGGAACTAGGCACATGTGACTGGATGTATCATTAATCTTTCTGTCATAAAGTCTCCATGCAAGATAATCTTCCTTAATGCCTAGAGTTAATCTGGGGCAGCGATCAGTACTACCTGCGAGCATCATCATGCTTGAGTGCGACAATCCCTTGTTAGATTAGAGTCGAGGCGAATCAATTGAACGCCACGAAGAAAAACATTTAAAGGCTTCACATAGGAAAATGCGAGCAAAAGCCCGAGCGAGCTCAAAGACGGTTAGCTCTGTATCGTTCTAAGGGACCTTTAGTCGTTATGAACTCTAAATTGAGCTTGTTTCATTCTCGATGGGGGTCGCTAACTGTTTCAAGAATTTTATAACAAAAAACGAACCAGTTAGGGACGCCAATAGTGATGTGTCCTGGTAGTCAGTGAAATGGAAGTGGTACGAAACGTCAGGAGTTCGATCTCGGGATTGAAAAATCATTTTATCAGTTGGTCTATCACTCGATGAAGTTCAAAGAGATTCGACGCAGATGACTATAGAACTTGGGGCAATTCGAAAATCATCGATTCATTTTCATCAAGCGGCGAAGTTGGTATTGTAAAATGTGAAGCATGCAAATGACAAATCCGAAGCAGAAGGAGATGAATCATGATTCGCTTATCCAAGGTCGGGATTTCAACCTTCGACTAAAGCCAAATCTAGGATGAGTTTTTGATGTTGCCCACTCGACAAAACCCATCTCCACTGAAAATAGGGGCAAACCATTCCTACATTCGGAAAGCATGTCGAAGCCGAAGACATCAAATTCATCGTTTAATCCGTGGGGCAAGTCCCTGAAGCGATAGTTATCATCCGCAGAGCGTAATGGAATCCATCCTTTCAATGTAAAACGCATTTGGCCGCGGAGCCACCCATTTGGTAAAAAGAACGTATCGTTCCTAAATGATTTTCAATCAGATGCGGGGATAATGTTCTCTCATTTTCCTCTCAGGTGATGAACAGAGACGAGGCACCCAAGAAGCCATGCATTCAAATAACATAACAGTGCATGAAACATGCCCAAAAAGATGAATGAATCTCCTCCGACGTAAATCCTCGAGGTGGATTCGTTGCCCAACCAGACGAAGAAATCATGGCCACAAGTTTGAGGGCCGGCTTCTACAATCTGCACATTGGCATGCAGAATGGAATTCAAATCAAGAGTAAAGTAGTATCGTCCCAATTTGTTTTGAATTTGGAAACCCAAAATAATGCTTAATATTTATCCTTGGCAGGAGCTCGCCATCAGGGCAGACATGTAAGTTTCATTTTTCTCCAAAAACCAAGAAGTCGAAAGAACTTTAGAACACCTAACAATCTTGTGTTACTATGTGAAGTGCAGATTTTCACAACCCTTGTACACTCGTTGGAGCATATGACCAAGGGTAAGATGTATCGTTCCAATTTTTGTAAAGTTTTAGAATATATGATGACATATCCCTTTTATATTTCCAGGATCTCCAGCCTCGATGGGCAGGTAAGTATCCCTTTTCCCAATTCATTGGAGATTAAAAACTTTCAGAATTAATTCGATTCTCACATCTAAAAAGACATAGAATTCTTACTTCATTGACATTCATGTTTTAAAACATGAGATTGTCTGAACATGAATTACACATGTATGGTGCATCACAAAATCCCTTTGAAGGATAAATCTTGATGAAATGAAATGAATTTTTCCAACAAGAGTCGTTTGAACTATTCAAAAGGGTATTTTCTCATAAGAGAAGCGAGCCTAATCCAAACACGTCCCATACACACTTGAGAGATGAGGAGATTGGAAATGATAGCGAAACCTTAACCTATGGATATAAGGGTCATTCGCAACGATTACATGGATCGAGATGACAGAGGCATTTATTTCTTCATTCCAAACACTACAGATGCCCATTGAGAACCCCATTGAACGGCGATTTTCATTCTCATCCCTGTCAAGAACCACCCCACATTGGGGCAAATGAAGGTTAGTCCATCAGTATCAGAAAGTAAACGGTTAGAAATTTTCTTGCTCGGACTAACATAAATCTTTGTGTGTTGTTTATATGATAATCCAAGTGTCATAGGATGACGAGAATAATTCATTTCTCTATCCTACACACTGTTATCCTTTGCACAACCAAGTTGAGCCATTCATTTCATCAACCTATTGGTGATCATTGCATATTCCAAAGCAAAGGCAACATCACTCTAGGAATGGAAGCGTGCCAAAGTTTAAGTTGCATATCTAGCATGATTGCCGAAAATCCTAGCTCCAAAAGAAAAGAAAAACACGGGATTAAAAAAAGGGGGAAAAGAAAAATCCCTAGACATCAAGAAAAAGCAAAGTGCCTGGTAAAAAGCAAGGCTGATGTCTATTCAAAATATCCCCAGTAAAGTCTAGAGAGACGATGAAAAGACCCTGCAAAGGAGTTAGATCAAGATGACTACTCTCCAAATGATGTCGTGCTCAAATTGCAAACACACAAACAGACGGTCTCTTAATGTAACAAGAGACGCTTTTAAACATCCTTGTGCGCTCTAAAAGAGGAGTGTACACTTCAAGAAATGGAGATGTTCTTCGAATGACATGTGGCAAATTTGCAATGATCACCAATGTCAAACCCTTCACAATTTCTGGGCAAAAAATAAGCCTTTTTCGGTCTCCAATCCTTCCAATGTTACAACCCTGAAGTAGTCTTATCTGACTAAGACACTTGGGTTAATGTATAACTTAGCTCAAAGAAGTACGAGCAAGACTATTTCTTTCTCATTTTGCAGGGTTCTTGACTTGTAAACCCGGAGCAGATAGTGAAAAATTTCGTTCAATGGCCTTGACTCAAAAGTGAGTCCCCCTTGGAAACCGATATCCAAGCCTAACACTACGGTCCCGTGAAAGACCTCCTGATCGGTCGAAATGTATGCGTTGCGAATGATCCTGAAACCCAGGCACAGGTCGGTAGGAAATTGAGCACTTTCCCTATTAAAGATCATTATCACAGAGCAGTGAGGAGCCTTCTTGGGTGAGAAATACTCCAATGGATGTTTTGAGCAAACTCTTTTTGAAATTTTCAAATTGTTTGATCTAGAGTTTCCGTGCAAGGAATTTATGATCACATCTGTATATGGCAGGAATGTTTTGGATAACCTCCAACAATCAAAATGCACATTTCATGACTAAAACTTAAGTCGTAGAATTTTGTCAGTTAGATAATTATTGTCTTCCCAAAGATTACTAATATCTTCTTGGCGAGGAAAATTTTTTCAGGTCTAAGCTTTTTGCAGGACTTTTGGCCACCCCAAAGACTGGGTGCGTCATCCTTAGGTGAAGCCTTTTAGTAGGCAAATCTTTTCTAAGACCGATCCACAGAATGATCGAGTCTCCGACTAGCCCCGAAGAGCGGGTACGTCATCCTTTGATTCATATCAATTTGGAATCTCATAAATGGTAGAAACCGCCTGAAGGGTCAACTCAATGGTAGAAACCGCCTGAAGGGTCAATCAACGGTAGAAACCGCCTGAAGGGTCAACACAATGGTAGAAACCGCCTGAAGGGTCAATGTATGGTAGAAACCGCCTGAAGGGTCAACCCATGGTAGAAATCGCCTGAAGGGTCAAAACAATGGTAGAAACCGCCTGAAGGGTCAATGTATGGTAGAAACCGCCTGAAGGGTCAACCAATGGTAGAAACCGCCTGAAGGGTCAAAACAATGGTAGAAACCGCCTGAAGGGTCAATGTATGGTAGAAACCGCCTGAAGGGTCAACCAATGGTAGAAACCGCCTGAAGGGTCAACTCAATGGTAGAAACCGCATGAAGGGTCAATGAATGGTAGAAACCGCATGAAGGGTCAAAGGACTGGTAGAGACCGCCTGAAGGATCAACCCAATGGTCCGATCCACCATACGGATCAAAACCTTGATGAATCCCGAACGCGGGAGGAGTCGTTTTCCCTAATAAGCCTTACATTAGGCAAGCCATTTCTAGTTTAGTCCACCACACGGATCAAAACCCTTGGCAAATTCCCAAATGTGGGATGCGTCTTCCTTAGGTTCCTATCAGTTAGGAATCCCATTATGGTTTGACCTACCATACAGGTCAGAGCTTAACATCCCCAGGACACTCCGATGACAAGTCCTTAGGAATCTACTTGAACCCATCAGACACAGCAAATGCCGCAAGCATTCGGCAGGTAAGGGGCAGGGAAGTCTATCTACTCCTTAACTTTCTTACATCATATCAGGGAATTGAATGAGCACATCTCTTTTTAAGGAAAAGCACACATTGATGGGCATGAAAATTGGATGTCATGATTTCTTTTCTTTTCCCAGTCGAGTTGATCGGAACACAGGTGTCACCTTGTCTTTGAGAGAAACCTCTGACGAAATTCCTCTCAAAGAGGGGCAGCTGTTGACACCTGATTTTTTATCAGTCTTTCATAGTTTATTTTTAAACAATTCATAAAAAATCTATAAAAAGTTAAAAAAAATTAAAAAAATCATCTTTGGTAGCCTTGACCAAGCTAAAGGAACCATTTTTGATAAAAAATAATTTTTCATAATTTTTAATATTTTTTAATATTTTCCAAAAATAGAAAAATACATGAAAAATGAAGAAAAATAGCGTTCACTGTCGTAAAAATATAGAAAAATAGTCAATATTTTTATTTTAATTTCTTTTACATTTTGAACTCATAAATAGTCAAAATTCAAGTTCAATTGCATGTGTTTCTTCACGACGCATAGAGTTGAATTTAGCAAAAAAATGTCATTCGAGTATTTTAATTTGTAAATTTCTACATCTTTTTTAGTCTTGACGTCCAATTAGATCGACCACCATCTATAATAAATGCCCCTTGCTGAATATTTTCGTTTTTGTTTCACATGATTTCATGGTGTAAAACGCCGAGTGGATCCCCAAATATAATCGAGTCGGTATGAGCTCGATAGCTCGTCCAAGACCAAACCAGGGCACGGCAAACCCCATGTGAGTACTCTCGAACTCCTTCGATGCTTCCTAATGCTTTTCTTAGGTTAGATCGTGTGTAGAATGGCTAGGACAGCTAAATTATTCTTGAGCTGTGATTGATAAATAGGACCTTACTAGGAATGCCATGTGATTTATTTGCATATCTAGATTCCTTGAGTTGCGCATTTTATTACTGATTGTGATTGCTAGGATAATCACTCCTATCTGCATGAATTTCTAGATTTAGGGTTCATACCTTACTCATCCGCATGAATCTCAGGCTAGAAAATTCAGTCAACTTAGGTACCGAAAGGGCGTCAACTCTGACAGTTGGTGTAACTAAGTCCCCGAAACCATTTCTCTGGTTCTCGCAGAATTGAATAGAAACTCCCAACTATTCGATTGGGTGGTCCAATCATACCCTAAAAAAATGATTGGTGGCGACTCCATGGCATGCACACTTAGCACATGTCACTAGACCACACTGAAAGTCGATCACGCATACCTCCGTTGCGATTTGGGTAATGGGCCTTGGGAGAGGCCCGCGTCCGACCAGACAGGACGGTCCATTAGCCCTCGAGAGCCCGACAACCTCAAGAGGGTCGCGACAAGGATTGCTTTGCAGACTTTGAGGGAACACTCACTTTATGCCAAGTTTAGTAAATGTGAATTCTAGTTAAACAAAGTGGCATTTCTCGGGCATACAGTATCTGGAGAAGGGATTTCTGTGGACCCTGCGAAAATAGAGGCAGTGATAAATTGGCTTAGACCAACGACAGTTACTGAGGTTCGAAGTTTTCTGGGATTGGCTGGTTATTAGAGGCGCTTTGTGGAAAAGTTTTCGTCCATAGCTGTCACGCCCCGACCCAGTCAAGCCTACGTACATCCCATCGGGCCAATGGTCTTCATCTATCCCCCAGGATCCCTCGATTAATCAGTACAACGACTTGACAACGAAACAAGATCGCGGAAGCCATAATACCTCCTCCATACCAATTACGACAAGATGACTCAAGACAAAGGGTCCATACTTCTTATAAATAAAAAGTTCTCCTCATAACTTATCGCCGTCAAGTACTCCAAAATTCAAGTCATAAATCCTCTAAATTCACATACAGTCCGTACGGCCACAAAGACACAGAACCGTTCATTGCCATTACTTCATCGAGAGCTCATCCTGGTCTCGCCAATATTCCCGCCTTCAAGGACCTGAAAGTTTAAGCCCCAACTGGGGTGAGATATAAATCTCAGCGAGCTATCCTAACCCTAAGTTAGGTCATTCGTCCCACCAAACCAAACAAGCATAGACATATGTAATCAGTAGACAAGTGTATAGCATGACAATGTCACATAGCATCACATCAATGTTTCATAAGGATATCCCATAAGAGTACTATGACGCACATGACCAAGCCTTCGTACTAGCCCAGTAAGAATCTCGTCATTTTCGAAAGTAATAAGAGGTTCCACTTTCAATCACAACCCCGCGATTACATCGCCTTAGGGTGTGGCTCGTTTCTCAACCCCGCGTTCCATCGCCTCAGGGCATTTCAAATTTCTCGACCCCGCGATTACATCGCATCAGGGCGTTTCACATTCCTCGACCCCGCAATTACATCGTATCAGGGCATTGGCATTTCACATTTCTCGACGCCGCGATTACATCGCATCAGGGCATTTCACATGTCTCGACCCCACGATTACATCGCATCAGGGCATTGGCATTTCACATTTCTCGACCCCGCGGTTACATCGCATCAGGGCATTTCACATGTCTCGACCCCGCGATTACATCGCATCAGGGAATTTCACATTTTATGAGTTCTCACGTTTCCACGATCCATTTCCTCAGTAATTCCAGTTGCATATTTCATCACGACAATCATTTAGTCACATTACATCATGAGGATAATTAAACATTCAAATGCAACTCAAGGCTTGCCAAGGATATATGTGCTTAAATACCCACGAGACTCGAGAGTCAATACTTTAACATTATCTAGGCAAGCAAGATACTCAACAAGCCCATCATCCTAATCATCACAAGAAAAACTGTTATGTGGCAGCACATTCTTATGATTCATACGTAATCAGAATCAATCGATATTCAATCATTTCAGCCTAACAACTCAGGGATTTCTCAAGGAAATCGTTCAGTCGCGTCCGAATATCTTAATAGTAGGTTAGGGGTCACTCACCTCTTCATTCAAATAGCAAACTCCAATCACCATGCTCCTCCAAGGTCAGCAAATTTCAAGGCCGAACAGGGCATCCACGGCGCACCTAGGAAAACCATATCAAAGTTCAATCATTTCTCATTTTCTTCGTGCCAAAACCTCAATAGCCCATGCCACCCTTTATTCCCATGTTTTCACAGCGCCAATTCAATGGCCCTAAGCATGTCAATCGCCGTTCTATCAAGGTAAGTCATCATAAATATCAATCCGCCCAAAACTGCTCTATTTAGGTTCCACGTTCAGCTTCATTCATAAATAAACTGACATTGACCCTTCGACCTTTTATGAAATTAACTTTCAGAATCTTAAACTTCAATGTCTTAAGGACGCGTCGGCGAAAACGGAGCTTAATTCGGATATCGGACGACATAGAACGACTCATTTCAAATTTGGTGCGCAACCAGGGCAGATTGGCCGGCCTCACGGTTTCTACCTCAAATAATCTTTGAAACTCTTCTAAACTCTAATCCAATTCTCACACTCCCCCTTAACAGCACCATTAGCACCCTAGTATGCCTTAACAATTGTCGCGACCCGTCCGAAGCGGACGCGGCTAATGGATTACCGATCGCGGGCCTTCCCCCGCACAAGGGTGCAGATCGCGGGCTTTGGATCGGCGCGGGCCCTCCCAGGCCCATACCAAATCGCGGCGGGAGTATTTTTCAAAGGATTCGACGATAACAGTCGATCGCTTTCGACCTTAGTGTGGTCGTGGTGGCATGTGCAACTTGTGCATGCATTTGGAGTCGCCACCGGTCTTTCTTGGAGGGTAGACCGGAAACCTTATTGACCGATTGGGAGAGATCGATCAATTCTGCGGAACCAGAGATTTTGAGTTCGGGGACTTGGTTACGTTGATGTCATTACCAACGCCCTTTCGGTACCTAACGCGAGTGATTTTCCCTAACTAGGATTTCATGCAGGCGCAATTTTAGGTGAGGTAAGTCTGACTTTGCACATTAACCAGTTTAACATGCTCACGTAATCATAATAAATAAATAGATGCCAATCACATAAACATCTATCCTACGTGGTGACCATGGAATTATGATTTAATGGGTCTCGAGCCAATGAGACCACATTTAATCATTTTAATATTTTAATAACGGAGAGCTGCTCTTCGCTTCTTCTTGGTTTCTTGAACTCTTCAAGAATCGGGCCCCAAAGAGCTCGCCGACTTAAAAGGCTCCTCCACGTAATCCTCGTAGCATTTACATCAACAATTGACTATGCTAAAAATAAAGATTACATGAAAAATAAAAGGAGTACGCAGCCTCCATTTAATAATTACAACCCCAAATATATAAATAATCACCATACATTCATACATACATCAATCACATTGATTAGGGATTTTTCCATGATCACCACCCTTCCACGTAAGTAATAAATTCACAATTTAAAACTTAGGAAGGCACAATAAAAATTCTACGTTGAATCATATTCAAAATTTTTACGTAAAATAAGATAGCAATAAATTTTCGATTCAAAATTTATTTAGTCTCAATTTTTGCTACGTTGATTAATTTATCATATAAAATAATCAACCTCCATTAGCCATGTAAGACGAACAATTCGTTAATACATATTGGCCATAGTATTGCAAAAATTGCAAAAAATCAATTAAATGCACGAAAACACCTAAGGATCGGCTCTGATACCACTGTTGGGATCCACGTAACACGTAGCGGAAATAAATAACAACCCATACATATATCTCCAGAGGCGTACTTCGTGCATTTCAATCGAAAAAAAATCACAAAACCTCAAAGGGAGTAAATAGATTACCTCTCGTAGCGTGCTTGAACGGAGGTGTCGGTTCGATGTTCTTCGATCTCAGCCTCCACAAGTGTTAGGCATCTAGTTCGGATGCACCACCAATTGACGAACGGGGAGACGACTAATAATTCCACAACAATTGTGCTAGCAATATGCGGAATCAATATTCCGAACTTAGTATATTTTGCTCACTCAAGATTATGAGAATATAGAGAGTGTTTGTGTTCTTCTCTCTAAGCTCTCAAAAATTTGCACACTCTACAAAATGTCTCTCCCCCTCAACCTCAAAACTCTTGCCATCCTTTTATAGCCAAAAATACCTTCCAATAAATTGTATTTAAAAATAGCACTAACAATTATAAATTCTATCTAAAAATAGCACTCACAAATAAATGACATTTAAAAATAGCACTAACAATAGCACTCACAATTTATAATACAAAAATGCTATTTAAAAATAGCACTAACAATAGCACTCACAATTTATAATACAAAAATGCTATTTAAAAATAGCACTAACAATTATAAATTCTATCTAATAATAGCACTCACAATTTATGATAAATAAATGCCATTTAAAAATAGCACTAACAATAGCACTCACAATTTATGATAAATAAATGTCATTTAAAAATAGCACTAACAATAGCACTCACAATTTATAATACAAAAAATGCTATTTAAAAATAGCACTAGCAATAGCACTCACAATACAAAAATGCTAAAAAAAAGGCACTAACAAAGGTGTTAAAAATAATAACCATTATTATTATTACAAGAGTTAAAGAGGTTACCAAACAGTACAAATATGCATAACGTATAAATACGTATGACGTATAAATACGTAGAGCATACGTATACATCCGTGAAACCGGGGACTAATTGAAAGAAAAATGTGCAATTAAGCCCTTTTGGTAAAAATTGATTAAATTGGAGGGCAAATTGACCTAATTACACTTTAAGACTTTAGAATCCAATGTCATAGCTTATAAAAAGTGAGAATTGAAAACTAAAAGACTCGAAAATGATTTTTTTTTTTTTTAGGCTCGGTTCGGGTTTATGTTTTTGAAGGAACATAGTGACCCGAGCCGAATTTTTGAGATTTAAAGTGACACACTTGAAGAGGAAATTAAAACAAAATTATCGAATATTTTTGGGTATTTTTCTGACCACGAATGGTATTTTTCTGATTTTTTGGGTATTTTTATAATTAAATAAACTCGAAAAATATTAAAAATACCGAAAAATATTTTTTGTTCAAAATTGGTTCCTAAGGTTAAACCAAGGCTTCCAAAGTTGATTTTGTGATTTTATGACCTTTTTTGATATTTTTAATTAATTTTAAAGAATAAAAATCACAATAATAAATGGTAAAAAAAATCAGGTGTCAACAGCTGCCCCTCTTTGAGAGGAATCTCGTTAGAGGTTTCTCTCAAAGATAAGGTGGCACCTGATTCCTAACCGACTCAACTGGGAAAATAAGAGAAGAAATGTTATGACATCGGATCCTTAAGCCTATTGATAAAAGCTCAAATCAATCCCCGGTTTGCTCTAACAATTTGAACATGGGCCGGAGTGAGAGAGGCTTACCTGAAGCTCACCTGTCGGATGCTGCCGGTTGCGACGACTTTCAAGAAGATGCCTAGGACTCGTCATTCAGAATATCCTAGGGAGATTAAGCTCTGACCTGTATGGTAGGTCATACCATGATGGGATTCCTAACTTGTAGGAACTTAAGGAAGGCGTATCCCACGCTTTGGGATTTGCCAAGGATTTTGATCCGTATGGTGGATCAGACCTTTGTGTTGATCCTTACTGCGATATTTATCAATGAGTTGACCCTTATGGCGGTTTCTACCAATGAATTGACCCTTATGGCGGTTTCTACCATATGTGACCCTTCAGGCGGTTTCTACCATTAATGTGATCCCTCAGGCGGTTTCTACCTTGGTTTGACCCTTCAGGCGGTTTCTACCTCGAGTTGACCCTTCAGGCGGTTTCTACCTTTGATTTGACCCTTCAGGCGGTTTCTACCTTGTGTTGACCCTTCAGGCGGTATCTACCATGTGTTGACCCTTCAGGCGGTATCTACCTTGTGTTGACCCTTCAAGCGGTATCTACCTTTGATTTTGACCCTTCAGGCGGTATCTACCTTTGATTTGACCCTTCAGGCGGTATCTACCATATTTTGACCCTTCATGCGGTATCTACCTTCATTTGACCCTTCAGGCGGTATCTACCTTTGAGTTGACCCTTCAGGCGGTATCTACCTTATTTTGACCCTTCAGGCGGTATCTACCTTCATTTGACCCTTCAGGCGGTATCTACCTTCATTTGACCCTTCAGGCGGTATCTACCTTTGTTTGACCCTTCAGGCGGTGTCTACCATCAGTTTTGACTTTGAAAAGGGGTCTCATGACGAGGGTTCTCCATGTCCGATGAGACTGCCTAAATGAAAAGGGGTCTCATGACGAGGGTTCTCCACGTCCGATGAGATTTCCTGAATTTTGAAAAGGGGGTCTCATGACGAGGGTTCTCCACGTCCGATGAGACTGTTTGAATTTTGAAAAGGGGTCTCATGACGAGGGTTCTCCACGTCCGATGAGACTGCCTAAATTTTTGAAAAGGGGTCTCATGACGAGGGTTCTCCACGTCCGATAAGACTGCCTAAGTTTTGAAAAGGGGTCTCATGACGAGGGTTCTCCACGCCCGATGAGACTGCCTAAATTTTGAAAAAGGGTCTCATGACGAGGGTTCTCCACGTCCGATGAGACTGCCTAAATTTTGAAAAGGGGTCTCATGACGAGGGTTCTCCACGTCCGATGAGACTGCCTAAGTTTTGAAAAAGGGGTCTCATGACGAGGGTTCTCCACGTCCGATGAGACTGTTTGATATTTTGAAAATGGGTCCTGGGACGAGGGTTCTCCACGTCCGATGAGACTGCCTAAATTTTGAAAAGGGGTCTCATGACGAGGGTTCTCCACGTCCGATGAGACTGCCTAAGTTTTGAAAAAGGGGTCTCATGACGAGGGTTCTCCACGTCCGATGAGACTGTTTGATATTTTGAAAATGGGTCCTGGGACGAGGGTTCTCCACGTCTGATAGGACTTTTTCTTTTAAAAGGGTTTTTCTTCCCCCCTTTTTTTGGAGACCCCGAAGTTTGTCGGGAATTCAGTTTTTTTGAAGCAGTGAAAGATTTTATTTTGACAAAACTTCACTTGAGTCTGTTGAAGCGACATTCTGGGAGCTGGGTTCTCCAGGTATCCTGCAGAAGTTTGAGCCTGAAAGATTTTTCTTCACCAAGAAAACGTTAGTAATCTTTGGGAAGACTACGGCTGTCCATTTTGACAAAACCTTATGATTTAAGTTTTAATCATGAAATGTGCATTTTGATACTGGAGGTTATCCAAAGCATTCTTGCAACATGCAAATGTGATCACAAATCCCTTGCACGGAAAATCTGGATCAACAGTTTGAAAATTCCAAAAAGAGTTTGTTCAAAACATCAATTGGAATATTTCTCGACAAGAAGGTCTTCTCACCTGTTTTGCGATAGTGGTTTTTTTATAGGGGATGCACTCAATTCCCTACTAACCTGTGCCTAGGTTTTAGGTTCATTCGCAGCGCGTACATTTTGATCGGTCGGGAGGTCTTCCACGGGACCGTAATGTTGGGCTTGGATATTGGTTTTCAAGGGGGACCCGCTTTGGAGTCGAGGCCATTGAATGAAATCCTTCACCATCTGCTCCGGGTTTACAAGTCAAGAACCCTGCAAAATGAGAAAGAAATAGTCTTGCTCGTACTTCTTCGAGCTAAGCAATATGTTAACCCAAGTGTCTTAGTCAGAGAAGACTGTTTCAGGGTTATGATGTTGGTAGGATTGGGGACTGAAAAAGGCTTGTTTTTGGCCTAGAATTTATGAGGGGATTGACATTGGTGATCATTGCAAATTTGTCACCTGTCTTTTCCATTCTGCATCTTCAGTTTTTGAGGTGTGCAACCGCTTTTGAGGTGTGCACAAGTCCTTTAGAGAGCGTTTCTTGTTGCATTAAGAAGGTTGACAACTCTGTCTGCGCCTTTCCTCCGCGCTTGACATCATTTGGAGAGCAGTCTTTTTATCTGACTCCTTTAGGAATTTTCTCTTTTCCCATCCAAGTTTCACTGGGAATCAAGCAAACAGCTTGCACGAGCATCGGCCTCGCTTTTACCAGGCACTTTGCTTTTTCTTGATGCGGTGGATTTTTCTCATTCATTTTTGGAATCCCGCTTTTTTCTCATCTTCATGGGATCATGTTAGACATATAGTCTAAACATGCTTTAAATATCAGTCCGGGAATTCTCTTCGTAATCCCTGAGTCTTGAACTCTTCCATTTTTGAAGTGGTGTGGCATCCGTCTTGGAATGATCACCAATGGGTTCATGAAATGAATTTGCAGGCTCAAGTTGGCTATGCAAAGGATTCGGTGTGTGTGATAGAGAAATAAATGCTTCTCGTCATCCTATGGCACTTGGATTACCATATAAACAATACACAAAGATTAATGTTAGTCCGAGCAAGAAAATTTCTAACCATTTTCTCCTGATGCTGCTGGACTCATCTCCATTCTGCCCCGATGTGGGGTGGTTCTTGACAGGGTTAAGAATGAAAATCGCCGTTCAAATGGGTTGTCAATGGTCACCTGTAGTGTTTGGGGATATGAAACGAATGCCTCCGTCGTCCCAATCCATGTAATCGCTGCGAATGGTCCCTACTTCCGTAGGTCCAGATTTTGCTGTCTGATCCGCTCCACTCCTCTCTCAAGTGTGTATAGGACGTGTTTGGATTTAGGCTTTGCCTCTCGTCTTTTGAGGAAGTGCCCTTTTGATTGTTTTGAACATTTTTTTTTATTGAAAAAATCTTTTTCATTTTCTCCAAAGATTTTACCCGTCAAAGGGGATTTTATGATGCCCCATGCATGTTTTTATTCATGTTCGGACAACCTCCTGTTTCAAAACATGAATGCCAATGAAATTTAAATTCTATGTCTTTTTCTAGACATTAGATTCTGAAAGCTTTTCTTTTCTTGTCTATTTTTTATTCAACATCTTCAAGGGATTTTGGGAG
This sequence comes from Rhodomyrtus psidioides, assembly GCA_021437785.1. Classification (NCBI taxonomy): domain Eukaryota; kingdom Viridiplantae; phylum Streptophyta; class Magnoliopsida; order Myrtales; family Myrtaceae; genus Rhodomyrtus; species Rhodomyrtus psidioides. Next base: position 3,154,610 of record JAILYB010000044.1, on the reverse strand, counting down.
AGGGATACTTACCTGTTCCTCGTGGCTGGAGATCCCTGAAAATGCAGAAGAAACATGTTATTGTTCGTTCATGAATTTTTCAAAGAAAATTAGAACGATACATTTTACCCTTGGTCATGTATTCCAACGGGTAATACATGGGATGTGAAAACCCGCTTTGCCTTGATGGTGAGCCCCTGTCAAAAACAAACAATAAGTGTCAGTTTGCGTTCCAAAATTCAAGACAAATTGGAACGATACCGCCTTGTTCTTGCTTGGTGTTTTCATTTGAACACAAACGCGCGGCTTGCAGAAATTGGCCATCTATATTGCGGCCACGATTCCTCCGCTTGGTTGGCGATGAATCATTCTCGAGGATTTGCCCCATAGGAGATCCATTTGTGTTTTTGGGCGCATTCCAGCGCCATTCTTCATAGTTCCTTTTATTCAAGAAAAATGAAATTTTTATCAGAATGTATGTCAAAGCATGAAGTGTGGAAGTGATACTTTTTACCATCCACTAGGTCTTATGATCAAAGACCATCTCCTGGAATTCTGACTTCTAGGGCCACTGATTCAATTCGCCTCCCTGTTAGCGCGCTATTTTCATTTGGGGCTTTCAGCGCCAACGACTTCCTGCAAAATGAGTAAAAACTCATGTTAGGTATGTGGTCTTCGAAGACCAAATTGGAACGATACAAGGTTACCGTTCACCCAAATTCGTATCTTGGGGTTTAATTCTGATGCGGACGACTCTGTTATTGCGTCCATTGACTTTGCCAGAGGAGAAACGTCATTCTTTGTCCGGCGCACAAATGATTCACTTGCCCCAGTTGGGTGTGATTTGTCGTAGCTAGGTGACGCTTGCCCCAGCTAACTTCATTCCTGCATTTTGTTGCAATCCCCATCCTATTTGGGGGTGTCTTTTCTCTTGGGATTCATGATGACGTCTTACTGATGTATTTCCTTCTTTCGCCGATTATTGACGCTTCTCATTTGATGGAGGTCGTTTCAATATCGTATATTGATGTGGATGATGAGTATTGCTTCATCTCGTCTGCATTTGTGGGTGTTGTTCGTGAGATGATTCCTGATTACTTCCAAAACTGCTTTGCCCCAGTTGGGCGGTGTTCGTCTTGGCAACATGCCTTAGCACTTTGCGTGTTTGTTGGCAATTTTCAATTCAATTTTGACAACGTCCATGCACTCCCATGGGTTTCGCCGATTCTGATCTTCTATCTCAATTGTCAGAATCTTCAATTATTTTTATCCGTCTCTAGGTGGCTTGACGGCCTTGGGATTTGTCGTGTAGCGGTTTTGTGATTCTCTCGATCATCGTCGCCATTTGAAGTATTTGATGTTTGCCTGTTGAAGAGAAGAGACCTCATGAGTAAATGGCATGTATAATTGACTATTGGAGTCGATACAATTTACCCTTGAAAATTATCCTGCGGGAACCGGCATTTCTCCCTTTGGGTTATCTGTATGCAGGATATGTACATGATATACATGATGCATGTTAGGTATGCTTGCAACGAAAAATGAGTTCGTGCTTTTCACTCTATTCAGAGAAAGCATTTTTATCAGATGTGTCAATCTGCAAAACTTGAATTTTTCTTTTCAAGTGTTCTTTTCACAGAGATTTCTAAATGATGAGAAACTTCTTCAGGTTTTCTCAAAGGTTTTGTTCACAAATTGAGCCATTAGAATGCTCTTGAAAATATTTAGCCACAATGCATGTCTGAGATGCCATGAAAAGGGGTACTCCCTGTTTGTCATTGGAAAGCACTGCATCCTGAGTCCTCTGCTTTTGATCATCATCTGAGAGGAAAAGGAAGGAAGCATTATTCCCATATAGAAAAAACAATCATTTTGGAACGATACGTCCTTTTACCAAATGGATGGCTCCGCTTTAATTGAAACGACTACGGATTTACTATCCCTGCTCTGGTCACTTCTGGCATCCAAGATGCTGGAAATTTTTCAGTGGTCCCATTCATTTTTGTCATCACCTGCAAGAATGGAAAACCATATCAACTCGTGAACCGGTCAATCCGATTTGGAACGGATACAACTTTTTCGACTTGGGGAGAGTCGATCCAAATTAGGTTGCCCCAGCTTCACGTTGTCTACTTAAGGCTCATCACAATAAATCCATCTTGTTTTTGCAAACCCAATGGGTGATGCCCGATGAAGGTGCACTCCTTTCCATCTTGTAGGGAAGGCAAGCTCCCTTTTGTTGGTCTTTAACCATCTTATCCTGAGAGGAAGAGATATGAAATATTATGCCATTATCTGATTGAAAATCAATTAGGAATGACACGTCCTTATCATTGATTCGGTTGCCCGGTCAAGAGGCATTTGCCCTCGTCAGTTGACTCTCCAAGGTGGTCCAGCGCTTTTCCATGCCATCCTGGTTCGTTTCAACTCGCGACTGATTCTTCACACAAGTTTTTGGATTTTGACTCATAAGCGGCGCTGAATGACCTTTTGGTTTCGAGGTGTACCAATCATTCACATACATACGCATGAGACCAGTGAGGTTTGACTCTAAGAATCAAGATAGGGTTTGGAACCTAAGGCCAAGGCTCCCACCTCGAGTTCTAGAAAGGGTAGATTCCATTGCACAACTATCGTTGCATTGGGACCCAATCCATAGTTCGAAATGAGCGGAATTGAAAAGTGGATTACCCCGTGTTTTTCCTCACGGAGATTCCATTTTCAATCCCTTCTATTGTTTTCCTATAGGCGGCGCCCGGGGTTTTAGGCGCGATTGTGTGTGTTCATGTGTTGTGAGTATCACAATGCAAGTCATGCACAACAGTTTATCAATCGGTGCTTCAAATCATCCATACAACATACATTCCTACGCCAACCTGCATAAGACAATGTTAATCACGGACTACACCCCTTATCTCTCCAATCTGCAAAAACATATAACACCTACCATGAGCGGACTTACCTCACCTTCAAGAGCGCCTGCAGGGTTAGAAAAATCACTCAGCGTTTTAATTACGGCCTAAGTCCACTTGAGGTCTAGAACCATAGGTTCTAGAACAAGGTCCCCAGTGGAGTCGCCAGCTGTCGCGACCCGTCCGAAGCGGACGCGGCTAATGGATTACCGATCGCGGGCCTTCCCCCGCACAAGGGTGCAGATCGCGGGCTTTGGATCGGCGCGGGCCCTCCCAGGCCCATACCAAATCGCGGCGGGAGTATTTTTCAAAGGATTCGACGATAACAGTCGATCGCTTTCGACCTTAGTGTGGTCGTGGTGGCATGTGCAACTTGTGCATGCATTTGGAGTCGCCACCGGTCTTTCTTGGAGGGTAGACCGGAAACCTTATTGACCGATTGGGAGAGATCGATCAATTCTGCGGAACCAGAGATTTTGAGTTCGGGGACTTGGTTACGTTGATGTCATTACCAACGCCCTTTCGGTACCTAACGCGAGTGATTTTCCCTAACTAGGATTTCATGCAGGCGCAATTTTAGGTGAGGTAAGTCTGACTTTGCACATTAACCAGTTTAACATGCTCACGTAATCATAATAAATAAATAGATGCCAATCACATAAACATCTATCCTACGTGGTGACCATGGAATTATGATTTAATGGGTCTCGAGCCAATGAGACCACATTTAATCATTTTAATATTTTAATAACGGAGAGCTGCTCTTCGCTTCTTCTTGGTTTCTTGAACTCTTCAAGAATCGGGCCCCAAAGAGCTCGCCGACTTAAAAGGCTCCTCCACGTAATCCTCGTAGCATTTACATCAACAATTGACTATGCTAAAAATAAAGATTACATGAAAAATAAAAGGAGTACGCAGCCTCCATTTAATAATTACAACCCCAAATATATAAATAATCACCATACATTCATACATACATCAATCACATTGATTAGGGATTTTTCCATGATCACCACCCTTCCACGTAAGTAATAAATTCACAATTTAAAACTTAGGAAGGCACAATAAAAATTCTACGTTGAATCATATTCAAAATTTTTACGTAAAATAAGATAGCAATAAATTTTCGATTCAAAATTTATTTAGTCTCAATTTTTGCTACGTTGATTAATTTATCATATAAAATAATCAACCTCCATTAGCCATGTAAGACGAACAATTCGTTAATACATATTGGCCATAGTATTGCAAAAATTGCAAAAAATCAATTAAATGCACGAAAACACCTAAGGATCGGCTCTGATACCACTGTTGGGATCCACGTAACACGTAGCGGAAATAAATAACAACCCATACATATATCTCCAGAGGCGTACTTCGTGCATTTCAATCGAAAAAAAATCACAAAACCTCAAAGGGAGTAAATAGATTACCTCTCGTAGCGTGCTTGAACGGAGGTGTCGGTTCGATGTTCTTCGATCTCAGCCTCCACAAGTGTTAGGCATCTAGTTCGGATGCACCACCAATTGACGAACGGGGAGACGACTAATAACTCCACAACAATTGTGCTAGCAATATGCGGAATCAATATTCCGAACTTAGTATATTTTGCTCACTCAAGATTATGAGAATATAGAGAGTGTTTGTGTTCTTCTCTCTAAGCTCTCAAAAATTTGCACACTCTACAAAATGTCTCTCCCCCTCAACCTCAAAACTCTTGCCATCCTTTTATAGCCAAAAATACCTTCCAATAAATTGTATTTAAAAATAGCACTAACAATTATAAATTCTATCTAAAAATAGCACTCACAAATAAATGACATTTAAAAATAGCACTAACAATAGCACTCACAATTTATAATACAAAAATGCTATTTAAAAATAGCACTAACAATAGCACTCACAATTTATAATACAAAAATGCTATTTAAAAATAGCACTAACAATTATAAATTCTATCTAATAATAGCACTCACAATTTATGATAAATAAATGCCATTTAAAAATAGCACTAACAATAGCACTCACAATTTATGATAAATAAATGTCATTTAAAAATAGCACTAACAATAGCACTCACAATTTATAATACAAAAAATGCTATTTAAAAATAGCACTAGCAATAGCACTCACAATACAAAAATGCTAAAAAAAAGGCACTAACAAAGGTGTTAAAAATAATAACCATTATTATTATTACAAGAGTTAAAGAGGTTACCAAACAGTACAAATATGCATAACGTATAAATACGTATGACGTATAAATACGTAGAGCATACGTATACATCCGTGAAACCGGGGACTAATTGAAAGAAAAATGTGCAATTAAGCCCTTTTGGTAAAAATTGATTAAATTGGAGGGCAAATTGACCTAATTGCACTTTAAGACTTTAGAATCCAATGTCATAGCTTATAAAAAGTGAGAATTGAAAACTAAAAGACTCGAAAATGATTTTTTTTTTTTTTAGGCTCGGTTCGGGTTTATGTTTGTGAAGGAACATAGTGACCCGAGCCGAATTTTTGAGATTTAAAGTGACACACTTGAAGAGGAAATTAAAACAAAATTATCGAATATTTTTGGGTATTTTTCTGACCACGAATGGTATTTTTCTGATTTTTTGGGTATTTTTATAATTAAATAAACTCGAAAAATATTAAAAATACCGAAAAATATTTTTTGTTCAAAATTGGTTCCTAAGGTTAAACCAAGGCTTCCAAAGTTGATTTTGTGATTTTATGACCTTTTTTGATATTTTTAATTAATTTTAAAGAATAAAAATCACAATAATAAATGGTAAAAAAAATCAGGTGTCAACAACAATCAATTGGAATCATGGTGACACCTACAACAACCCTAAACAGAACTGGTTTCACATATTCAAAACAGGGCAGCCAGCACTCAGCGGCGATTCGTCATTTCCAACCGATTATCCATTCAAATTGCAACTGCACTACTAGTACACCTTAATAGCAACTCCATTGACCTCTTAACACGTCCTAACAAAACATATTGAACTCGGTTCCACCAAACCAACACCCTAAACAGAACAGGTTTTGCACAAAAACCCAACCGAGCAAAACCGGTTTTACTCAATCCTCCTCAATCGGTCCATTACTGAACCATATGCTCATATTCATCACCAATTCCTTTAACTAACAAATATTTCTATGAGTCAAGAGGCCCTACAGAAAATTTGGGTGCAAGGCGACGCCGACAAGTCCGCGATTCCAATCGTTTTCTTCAAGCCTGCAACCGGTCAGTTTCTGACCTTCCAAAAACAGCATCAATTCTTCATCAAAACTCCATCCAATTCGTCCAAATTTTTTACCACAGCTCGGCCAAACATAGCCCTACATTTCTACAAGCTACCGCAGAAAATCGGAAGCAAATCGAGGTCCTATGGAGGTCAAACTACAGCTTACCCTCAGCTGCAGCAGATTCCGGCGACTCGCGGGAAAACGGCCGAACGGAGTTCGTCCGGTGGGCAAACGCCGTGCTTCAAGTTAGAGCTGGTCGGCAAGAGGAAGAGGAAGGTGATGGTGGTCGGCTCGATGGCTGGAAGTTGCCGGAAGTGGTGCTGAACGGCGACGAAGCGGTGGTCAGAAACTAGTCGCAGCAGGGCAGATCCTGCTCGTGGAAAAAGAAGAAGAGAGGAAGAAGATGAAGATGGAGGGGAGCTGGTGAGTGTCTTGAATCAGCTGAAGAGAGAGAGAGAGAGTGTGTGTGTGATCTAATCCAAAAGAACTTCTAAAAGGTGTTTAAGTGAGTGGGAATTAAATGAGCTACCACCAACTCAAGACACTTGTCTTACATCCATAAAAGTCCCAATTTCCCTTCCAATTCTGCCCTCCTCCATTCGGCAGCCTCATAGAGAATTCGATTGACCGAAATGCCCTCGTCCGATTAATAAGGCAAGGTCGATACTCCAGAGGCAAAATCGTCTTTTCATACCCTTCGTCCGAAAATCCATTTTTTCGCTAAATCTCATCATCTATTATGCGACGTCCAATCCAATTATTTGTTACGATTCTTTATTTCCATTTCCAAATTCCTAGATCTCATTCCATGTCTCCAGTTGCTAGGGTGGAAATTTCAGAATGTCACAACTCATCCCCCTTTAACGAAATTTCGTCCCCGAAATTCGCCACTTTCCCGTTGTCCATTCTCATGGGGTACCTATGCCTCATCATAACATCACTCCCCAATTAACTCTTCTCAACTTGACATTCTCGATTATCTTTTCCGATACGAGTCATCCTTCCTCAGAACTTGTTTCCTTTAGTCCTCATCCTGTAGTTACCCCCTTTTTTTTTCAATCACCATCGTCACCAAATCATCTCGAGTACGTACTATTTAGTACCTCTATCCTTTGGCATAAGAATCCAATTCAACGTCCTTTCATACCGTTAAAGATGCATAAATTTTGATAGCTTACTCCCGATTATCCACATTCCATCATAGCTTTCTCGACTTTTCAGGCAATCTCATAATTGAGTCTTTAATAACTCCCCTCGATTACACTCGAGATCCTCCAATGATTAATTTAATCTGCCCACCTGTAACGGTCATATTTTCTCTTCAATCTCTTTGAAGCAGTCAATATTTCCAACTCTTGCAGTTCACACGGTTGCGAAATCTTCCCTTACACGAGCAACACTCACGTATCCATGAGTAATTTCATCTACCGACGTTGCTTCTCATCAATTCCTCTCAAAAACTACTACTCGATATTTCAGGGGAAATATATACTTGAAATCTTCTTTCGCTCAATAATGTTTCCCAACCTTGTCGCGAGGACATCCACAAACTAACTCCAATTATGTTCTAAGCGTTTCAACTTATAAAGCCTCATCATTACGTTGGACACGCAATGCCCAGTTCCGGTTGCCTTGTTATGCTCCACGTTTCATTATGCGTCGTGTCAATACAACCCTCACAAGCTTTTCAACTCTCAACCGAAAACATCACAAACAGCGTAGTTATCAGTTTAGCTCAAGTCCTCGAAAACTCTCTTCACGTTCAATCGTCCCTTCATGCTACGTTTCGTTCTTAGTGCATTTCGCCCATGGAACAGCTCTTGTGGGGAAACTTCCCACGATTCGTCTGTTACAATTTATCAATCTCAAGGAATTTCAACTTTCCGCAACTCGCATCGACTCTAGTCAATTCATCACTTATTCCAATCCTCAAACAATTTCACAGGAATTTTATTTCCCAGGAAATTCACAACTGAGGAGTCCTACCTCCCCTGACCCACAACTCGTGCTCTTCATGATTAGCATACCACAAGCATCTCCTTTAGATTCATAGGATACTTTGTCTAGGGTCATTCATGTTTCTCACGACTCCTTGAATAAGTCTAACCATTGTCTCTCAAGACGGTAATAACTAATCCCATTATTCCTCGGGTATTCAATCTGATTATTATCCATTCCATCACTGTCAGGTGCCGGTTCATTCCCGCTGTCCATGGTACCCTTCACATGAAAATTTCAACTTTGGCCTTCCATTCTCAAGGGTCCCCACTTGGACCGAACAACAATTTTGGTCACCCTTTCCTCAGTAGGTATTAGTGTCCTGTCCTCTGGGTCCCACAACCGACTAATGTGACCATGACTCAGTTTCACCCATTCAAATGAACGTTCACAATATCCTGGAATTCAACGTTATATACATGATAATCTCTCGGACTTCACTTATAAGAATTATTCAGGTTCCGCGTCGTCTTTCTCAGTTCAGACGTTCAGTCTCAATACCGAGACAATTTAAATTTCCCCTTCCTTCCACACTAGGGTCTCTTTCCCTATGAAGGATACCATACACCTTAGTGGCGTCCTTTTAATCCATTTTGCCCTTTTTATTCCATAGAACGTCAGTCCTGGAGTCTATGTCAACGGCGATACTTTCACCCCCAGGATTCAAATGTTCACATGCCTGACATCCTTCTTCTAGTGATCCAATCACCTCAAGTGACAAGGTTCCCAGGAGTCGAGGTTCTTCCTCAATCTCCATACAGTCACGCATCGAATACTCTATTCGACTACCTCAAGTCACCTTATAAGTACACCGTAAGCGCTCTTTGCGCTCACTCAACCATTCATTCGAATTACGATAGCCATGGCTATTAACCCCATTCACCTTCCATCCATCAACAACCATCTCATGGCCCAATCATCATTAAGAAAGACACTATATTCTTTAGGAATGATAATTCACAACACCCCCTTTAGTGATCCCGATTTAACGCCAAACAATCCCATAATTCAATGATGTCAAACAACTGACAAAATTCTTTCTTCACTTCCCTTGTGACAGAAGAAACGAAACGTCAACACCCCCTCACAAGCCTTACGCGAAGAAAACGGCCGTTTCTCGCAGGCGCGTTCCATATTCCATTCTGAACTTTTCTTTGCTCGAAATCCATGAGGATGAGTTCTCTTATTTATACGTCTTCTGATTCTTTTCTTCTTTTACTAAGTCCATTACCATTCCTCAAAATTAGGAATAACAACCAACCATTAGGCTTTCAAGTTCTAATCCCCTCAGGGATTTACTTATCTTATTCAATGGGTCCTTGACCACTCTTAATGCACTTTGGTGACCGCGAGAACTCTGTCTCACATTGGTCGATCATCCCTTGATCCTTGCAAAACTATCAGGATCCAAACAATTATTGCTCTCAGGCAAATCCAGGAAGGTACTTTCCGACGAACAACTCAATAAAGGTGGTGCAGGCAGATATTATGTCTTCGAGGAACCCTTCCTCTGGTACCCTTTCACCAATTACCAACAGCCTCTTAAGGCTAAGAACTACCAGGATCGCTTTCTTTTTCAGCGCACCCCAAAACTCCCTAATGTTTTTTTTCACAAACCCTTAATTCCGAGGAGGCAATTTCAACTCATTTTTTTCCATCGAACCTTACTCGACCTCGATCTCGTGGCCCACCTCACAAGCTATTCGAACTCCTGTAGTTCTTATTTGCGTTCCCCATTTGGAAATGAATAGCTTCAGAGTCACATTCCTCGTGGCTTCCATCACTTTACCCAAAAGCACTTGCCTCTGCCACCACAATGACTTTGGTAATCATGGTAGCTCCTCCTCGAGCTTGCCTACTCAACAACTTTCTCATTTCCATTCAAGGTCTCCACGACCTATTCAACTCTTAGGTTCCACGTGATTCACAAATTCGAGCCAAACGTTCTACTGGTGCCCATATTCTAATCGCTCATTTTACTTAATTCTCACGATCCCTTTTCCAGTTCTCGGATCTTCCATACCATATACATACTCGAGTCCAATGCTCTTCCACGACCATACTTTGGTCATTCAACTTCATCAGGTTTTTGTGTTACTTGAACCACTATGGTTCCCTTCAGGAACCAAAGACTTAGGTCATCTAAGTCTAGCAATCTTAGGCTGTTCCTCTCATTCTCTTTCACCATCAACAATCAATGGTTCCCACGCAATTCTCAACTAATTGCTCGTTATACAATGATTCCAATTCATCCTTAAGCAGCAGCCACAGGACCTGTCAGCCTTCACGGGGCAACTTCCCAATTATCAGCCATCACTAGGCTAAAACTCAACTAGGTCAATACCAAGTAAATACTTAAGGAGCTACTTCTATAAGCCAACCGCTCATACTTTAAACATAGGCATCTGCCATCCATCACAAACACGACAGGCTTTCTCATCCTTAATAGGAATCAATTCAACGGGGTATAAACTCCCCACACACCATCTAATTTTTCGGTTGGACCTTGGCCAAGCCAATCACATGATGTCAACATAAAACACGCCTAATAGGCCAATCACAACATCATTTTTTTTCTTCAATCGACATTCACTGTCAAGCAAAAAGCTTTTAACCATGCCACTCATAGGCATCAATTCACATGTCATGTCACTTTTAAACATTCACTTCAAGAATCATTCCCGTGCCATACATCTCACTCAAGCACGACCAGACTCGACTTGATACCTAGACTTTCTCTTTTAATTTATGGCATAGGTAATTCCTGCCTCCTTGATCTTAGAAGCCTGCCAGGAGCCGTTCCTTGTCCGTACCTCTCTGTACCGGCGATCACTCCCCGCCCTCATCAGACCTGGTCGTTGCAGGTTGTCCCAAGTCATATATCTACGGAGGAAACCCCATTCCACACGTCCCATAACATGTTTCATTACAGTTTGTAGGTATCCCACCAACTCGTCCTATACCAAGCGATGGTTTATCAAGTCTGACAGCGATAAGCTCATGCATGCACCCTCGTCAACTTTCGTTTCCATTCCACGAACACATACACCACACATTTATTCTCACTACTCATCACGCCACAATCATTTCCCAATTAATTTTCCATCCAAAAGATTTCTGATTCCCATATGCGATCATCACTCTTCCAAATCAATTTCCTATGCCCAATCAATCACCCCAAATCTAGCCACAACTCAATACAATCCACATACATCCGATCATAGTTGACCTTTAATCCAAATATTTCTTACGCACTTCCTTGTATACCCGCAATCTTATACCTCCCAAGATTGTCCTTAGCAATCGATCTCCAAAAATCATCAAGATACCTTACCATTCAAGCTTGAGTCCATTAATATCAATCGCCTCTTTATAATTCATATTCCCCCAAATTAAGCCATTGACAAGCCACGTTCACCATCATATCTTCCATCGGGTCTTCATTCATAGGCTATTCTCTAGCAGCTTCAATCCAAGCTTGCGACTCCTCAATCTCTACTAACTTTCTTGAGAGCCTTGTCCATAGAATCACTCAAGATCATTCATCAAAATCCACTCTAAAACAAATAGGCTGTATACAAATTCAAGCCTATAATTCCCAGGCTTCCACAATCCATGCAAAATCCTAAGGGTCTCCTTATCCCATCGTCCTAAAGTCATCACTCCATATCACTCCAAGCCTCAATCACAATGGATCGAGTTGACCTTGCTCTGATACCACTTAAACGGGGATGTCACGCCCCGACCCAGTCGAGCCTACGTACATCCCATCATGCCAATGGTCTTCATCTATCCCCCATGATCCCTCGATTAATTAGTACAACGACTTGACAACGAAACAAGATCGCGGAAGCCATAATACCTCTTCCATACCAATTACGACAAGATGACTCAGGACAAAGGGTTCATACTTCTTATAAATAAAAAGTTCTCCTCATAACTTATCGCCATCAAGTACTCCAAAATTCAAGTCATAAATCCTCTAAATTCACATACAGTCCGTACGGCCACAAAGATACAGAACCGTTCATTGCCGTTTCTTCATCGAGAGCTCATCCTAGTCTCGCCAATATTCCCGCCTTCAAGGACCTGAAAGTTTAAGCCCCAACTGGGGTGGGATATAAATCTCTGCGAGCTATCCTAACCCTAAGTTAGGTCATTCGTCCCACCAAACCAAACAAGCATAGACGTATGTAATCAGTAGACAAGTGTAAAGCATGACAATGTCACATAGCATCACATCAATGTTTCATAAGGGTATCCCATAAGAGTACCATGACGCACATGACCAAGCTTCCGTACTAGCCTAGTAAGAATCTCGTCATTTTCGAAAGTAAAAAGTGGTTCCACTTTCAATCACAACCCCGCGATTACATCGCCTCAGCGTGTGCCTCGTTTCTCAACCCCGCGATTCCATCGCCTCAGGGCATTTCAGATTTCTCGACCCCGCGATTACATCGCATCAGGGCATTTCACATTCCTCGACCCCGCGATTACATCGCATCAGGGCATTGGCATTTCACATTTCTCGACCCCGCGATTACATCGCATCAGGGCATTTCACATGTCTCGACCCCGCGATTACATCGCATCATGGCATTGGCATTTCACATTTCTCGACCCCGCGGTTACATCACATCAGGGCATTTCACATGTCTCGACCCCGCGATTACATCGCATCAGGGAATTTCACATTTTATGAGTTCTCACGTTTCCACGATCCATTTCCTTAGTAATTCCAGTTGCATATTTCATCACGACAATCATTTAGTCACATTACATCATGAGGATAATTAAACATTCAAATGCAACTCAAGGCTTGCCAAGGATATATGTGCTTAAATACCCACGAGACTCGAGAGTCAATACTTTAACATTATCTAGGCAAGCAAGATACTCAACAAGCCCATCATCATGATCATCACAAGAACAACTGTTATGTGGCAGCACATTCTTATGATTCATACGTAATCAGAATCAATCGATATTCAATCATTTGAGCCTAACAATTCAGGGATTTCTCAAGAAAATCGTTCAATCGCGTCCGAATATCCTAATAGAAGGTTAGGGGTCACTCACCTCTTCATTCAAATAGCAAACTCCAATCACCATGCTCCTCCAAGGCCAGCAAATTTCAAGGCCGAACAGGGCATCCACGGCGCACCTAGGAAAACCATATCAAAGTTCAATCATTTCTCATTTTCTTCGTGCCAAAACCTCAATAGCACACGCCACCCTTTATTCTCATGTTTTCACAGTGCCAATTCAATGGCCTTAAGCATGTCAATCGCCATTCTATCAAGGTAAGTCATCATAAATATCAATCCGCCCAAAACTGCTCTATTTAGGCTCCACGTTCAGCTTCATTCATAAATAAACTGACATTGACCCTTCGACCTTTTATGAAATTAACTTTCAGAATCTTAACCTTCAATGTCTTAAGGACGCGTGGGTGAAAACGGAGCTCAATTCGGATATCAGACGACATAGAACGACTCATTTCAAATTTGGTGCGCAACCAGGGCAGATTGGCCGGCCTCACGGTTTCTACCTCAAATAATCTTTGAAACTCTTCTAAACTCTAATCCAATTCACACACTCCCCATTAACACCAACATTAGCACCCTAGTATGCCTTAACGATCAATTGGAATTATGGTGACACCTAGAACAACCCTAAACAGAACTGGTTTCACATATTCAAAACAGGGCAGCCAGCACTCAGCGGCGATTCGTCATTTCCAACCGATTATCCATTCAAATTGCAACTCCACTACTAGTACACCTTAATAGCAACTCCATTGACCTCTTAACATGTCCTAACAACACATATAGAACTCCGTTCCACCAAACGAACACCCTAAACAGAATAGGTTTTGCACAAAAACCCAACAGAGCAAAACCGGTTTTACTCAATCCTCCTCAATCGGCCCATTTCTCAACCATATGCTCATATTCATCACCAATTCCTTTAACTAACAAATATTTCTATGAGTCAAGAGGCCCTACCGAAAATTTGGGTGCAAGACGACGCCGACAAGTCCGCGATTCCAATCATTTTCTTCAAGCCTGCAACCGGTCAGTTTCTGAACTTCCAAAAACAGCATCAATTCTTCATCAAAACTCCATCCAATTCGTCCAAAATTTTTACCACAGCTCGGCCAAACATAGCCCTACATTTCTACAAGCTACCGCAGAAAATCGGAAGCAAATCAAGGTCCTTTGGAGGTCAAACTACAGCTTACCCTCAGCTGCAGCAGATTCCGCCGACTCACGGGAAAACGGCCGAACGGAATTCGTCCGGTGGGCAAAAGCCGTGCTTCAAGTTGGAGCTGGTCGGAAAGAGGAAGAGGAAGGTGATGGTGGTCAGCTCGACGGCTGGAAGTCGCCGGAAGTGGTGCTGAACGGCGACGAAGCGGTGGTCAGAAACTGGTCGCAGCAGGGCAGATCCTGCTCGTGGAAAAAGAAGAAGAGAGGATGAAGATGAAGATGGAGGGGAGCTGGTGAGTGTCGTGAATCAGCTGAAGGGAGAGAGAGAGAGAGTGTGTGTGTGTGTGATCTAATCCAAAAGAACTTCTAAAAGGTGTTTAAGTGAGTGGGAATTAAATGAGCTACCACCAACTCAAGACACTTGTCTTACATCCATAAAAATCCCAATTTCCCTTCCAATTCTGCCCTCCTCCATTCGGCAGCCTCATAGAGAATTCCATTGACCGAAATGCCCTCGTCCGATTAATAAGGCAAGGTCGATACTCCAGGGGAAAAATCGTCTTTTCATACCCTTCGTCCGAAAATCCATTTTTTCGCTAAATCTCATCATCTATTATGCGACGTCCAATCCAATTATTTGTTACGATTCTTTATTTCCATTTCCAAATTCCGAGATCTCATTCCATGTCTCCAGTTGCTAGGGTGGAAATTTCAGAATGTCACAATAGCCATGCCATTAACACAGCTGACTAAGAAGTATATGAAGTTTGAATGGACGGATAAGTGTGAAAGGGGTTTTCGTGAACTTAAGCACCATTTGACAACCGCACCAGTTCTCACCATACCTTATGGACCTGGAGGTTTCGAAATCTATAGCAACGCGTCATTGAAAGGTTTGGGGTGCGTACTAATGCAGCATGGAAGGGTAGTAGCGTATGCTTCGAGACAGCTAAGGCCCCACGAGTTAAATTACCTGACGCATGACTTGGAACTAGCTGCGATTGTTTTCGCTCTAAAAATCTGGAGGCATTACTTATGTGGTCAACGGTTTCAAATTTATTCGGACCATTAGAGCTTAAAATATTTGTTTTCTCAGAAAGAGTTGAATATGAGGCAACGTCAATGGATGGAGTTGCTTAAAGACTACGATTGTGACAGTTTGTACCATCCCGGGAAGGCGAATACAGTTGCCGATGCACTCAGCCGGAAGTCTAGTATCGCGTACTTGATGGTTAAGGGATGGTATGTGCTTGAAGGATTGAGGGATTCAGAGTTTAAATTGGAAGTGAGCTAATTGACAAGTTTGGTAGCGACTTTGAGGATTGAACCGGAAATTTGGGAAAGGAGAAAGATTTTGCAGGCTACGGATCGTGAAATACATAAAATCCTTAGTATGGATGTGACAAAGAGGAAAGACGATTTCCAGGTAACTGAGGAAGGAATCTTAAAATTTTGTGGACGTCTTTGCGTGCCTAACGATGAAGAGATTAAGGAAAGGGTTTTGTCTGAAGCTCATCGAAGTAACTACAGTATTCATCCGGGTAGTACGAAGATGTATCAGAACTTGCGTCAGCACTATTGTGGAACGGTATGAAAGTGGACGTAGCGAGGCATGTGGCGAAGTGCCTAACTTGCCAACAGGTAAAGGCACATCATTGTAAACCTGGCGGATTGTTACAGCCTTTGGAAATCCCAGAATGGAAATGGGAACACGTCACAATGGATTTCGTTATGGGACTACCACGGAGTCAAAAGGGACATGATTCAATTTGGGTAGTTGTGGATAGGTTAACCAAGTCTAAACACTTCGTTCCTGTGAAAAAGGATTTTGCAATGGACAAGTACGCTGAGCTGTACATGCGACACATAGTGCGACTACATGGGGTGCCTATAACGATTACGTCGGATCGAGATCCGAAGTTTACGGCTAATTTCTAGAGAAGTCTTCAGGACGCCTTGGGAACTCGATTGCAATTTAGCACGACGTATCATCCACAAACCGATGGACAATCAGAAAGGACAATTCAAACGCTTGAGGACATGCTGCGGGCATGTGTCATAGATTTTAAAGGCGGATGGGAAAGTCACTTGCATCTAGTGGAGTTTGCATATAACAACAGTTATCAGCAAAGTATTGGAATGACACCGTTTGAGGCACTATATGGAAGAGCCTGCAGGACTCTGTTGTGCTGGGATAAAGTGGGAAAAAGAAGCATAACGGGACTAGAATTGGTAGAACAGTCCGTGGAAGCAGTGAAGGTAATTAGAGATAGATTAAAGACCACGCAAATTCGCCAGAAAAGTTATGCTGACAAGAGACGCAAGCCTTTGGAGTTTCAAGTGGGCGATCATGTTTTTCTTAAAATATCACCTATGCGAGGAATATCTCGATTTGGAAAGAAGGGGAAGTTGAGTCCGAGATATATAGGACCATTTGAGATTTTGGAACGGATTGGGACCTTAGCCTACCGACTAGCCTTGCCACCAAATTTATCCCAAGTGCATAATGTTTTTCATGTATCGATGCTACGGAAGTATGAGCCAAACCCGACGCATGTTTTGGACTACGAGACTATAGAATTGGACGACAAAGTCTCGTATGTGGAAAGACCTATCAGGATTGAAGAATATAAGGAGAACGTTTTGAGGAACAAGAAGTTATCGCTAGTCAAAGTAGTCTGGGAACACCATGGAACTGAAGGTGCTACGTGGGAGAACGAAGAGGCGATGAGGCGTCAATACCCCCACCATTTTGAATAGTGGTTTGTAACAAATTTCGAGGATGAAATTTTTGTAAGGGGGGAAGAGTTGTGACAGTCCGATTTTCCTATCATTCCGAGACCTTAAATTGCAAGATGTCTGTTGAAGTATTTCAGTTATATCTCGCTCTGACCTGATCAGTCACGAGTTAACTAACCAAAGGGGAAAGGCTAACGCCTGACGAGATACGTGGACCTAGGAAATTCGATAAGGAAACGGCATTTTGACCATAAGGATCGTTGAGGGATATTTAGACCCGAGACCGATCAGAAAACGATTAAGGAATCCGTTACTAGCGTTATACGATTGGGACGCGGGTGATGCCGCTTAACCAACATATGATTTGTGAAATTTTCCTAAATCGATTTATGACGATCGTGGCCGTCGGCGCTAGTAATACACTTTCGCGATTACATGACAACCAAAATCGCCGTACTTGAGTTTTCCTAAGTGTGACAAAAATCACAAAGTCGATACGCGTAGCGTCCGCAAAAGCTGTCCGTTAGTTCGAGATCAATCAGAATTACTACTCTGGGAGATCGACCATGATATGAGGTCTCGAGAATGGAAAATGGGAATGAAGATTGCAACAAGTAATTTAGATTGAACGACGCCGGTAAGAAATGAAGGATTAGCGGAAAATTTGATTTTTAGGCGAAAAATGTGAAAAGACCGTTTCACCCCAGGAATTTTGGACTTCACCTTAGCATGTGAGTAAGGGCATATTGGTCATTAAACCCCTTGGAGCTGCCGATGATAGGTGGGCATATTGGGGAAATAAAAGTGTGGATTTAATGATAAAGGGACAAATGTCATTAGATGGGAGGTTGCCATTTATTACCCACTAAGTTTAGAATCCTCTGGAGGTTTGACCATCGTGGACCAGGCAACATTTTCTCTCCTCCTTCAGCAAATTGGACGACAGCCTCAGCCCTCCCACGAAACCTCTTCGATTTTTTTCCCCAAAGCAGAATCGGCTCTGCTTCGCCTAACCCGAACCATCGCCGTCGCACTACTCGAGCGGCCTTCTCGGCGACTTCCAGCCGACGAGACCTCCCCTACCTCGAAGATCAACCTCCTCCCGATGTTCTCCAACTGGAATCGCGGAAAAAGATGGCCTGAGCTGTTCCGGCCAGCCCCGACAAGATTCGTCGACGGATTTCGAACGATCTGAGGTAGAGTGGTCATAACTCACTCATTTGGACTCCAATTGGGTTGAAATTTTTGGTGGTATTTCTCTTAGAGGATAGGCTACGTCCTGTGATTCTAGGATTGCCGAGAGTTTTGATAAAATTTTGAGTTATGAGGCTTCGAATGAAGGGATTCTGCTGGGTGTTCACAGGGCAGCTTGAAGGAGTGGCGGGATTGAGTTGTTTAGAGGCCTAAATTGGGTTGAGTTGCTGCTAAAGTTTTTGTGGAGTAGTGAGACACATAAATTAAGGTTCCAATAGGTTCGATTGTTAAAGATTGGAGCTTAAAGTGAGTTTTTGGACTGATTTTGGGTGAGAAAAATCGGAACATCTTCACTCTGCTCTGCCCTACGTTTTTCGGTTCTATTTTGGGGGCTGTGTTGGGGTTGCTGTGCTGCAATTGTGTAGTTGAGTTATGCAAAAATGTTAATTAAAGAGTCTATGAAGAGTTCGAGGTGTGGAATCAGAGTTAGGATGATTATATTGGTTGAAACGGCGGACTTTTTCTAAGTGCCCTATTTTTGGACAGCTTAGGGATGTACCGGGTTCGGACTTTTCAAGAGGCTTGAAGTGTTAATTTGCTAAAGGAAGCCAAGGTGAGTTTTTCCTAACCTTTTATTAGAAAATCTGGACGCAACTGGACCTTTTCTTTTATAAGTTGTTGAGTTGATCGAGGTGTTAAACTTGATGGTTGAAATGGCGTACGGATTTGTTTATGACTGAGCCGGGTGGGATTGCTGCTTGATGTGTGTGCTGAGATTGGAGTGAGCACGATGACGTGCTAATGAATATTTGTTTGTCTAGGTTATAATGCCAGGTCGATTCTGAATATCTGTCTTGGGAAATTATGTTATCCCTGGTTAATGCTTGAAATATGTTTGAATGCTCGATTTGTTCTCTTGTAGCCTTGCGTGTAAATCCTTATTGTGATGTGTCGTTTGATTGGAAACAATGAGGAAGTAAGTTGACGTGAAGTGCTCTGAAGCGATGTGATCGCGGAGTCGGGAAAGTGAAATACTCTGATGCGCCTATATGACGCGGAGTCGAGATTAAGAAATACCCTGAGGCGCCGTGATCACGCGGGGTGATGGAGTAAGAAATACCCTGAGGTGATCTAATCGCATGGTTAATGAATGTAAAAGTACCATGAGGCAATGAAATCGCGGGGTCTTGGATGAGGTATTTGTCCCTTTTCTTAGTCGGATGAGAAGGCGACTCGTTCTGGGCAAGTATGAACGTGGTGTTGTGTTTGTCACTTTTAACTTTAGTCATACCTGTTGTGGGACCTTGATAATTTATATGAAAATTTTTACGTCTTGCTTTTGCCTGTTATTTGCTTGTGTGGTGTTTGTGGTTCCGGTGGGACGATGGTCTAGTTTAAGGTTAGGTTAGCCCACTGAGACATAAGTCTCATTTCTTCGTGAACCCCATTTTTTTTATTCCAGACCATAGGTCCTGAAGATGCTTCCATTACGCTTAGGCGAACCCACGGAGATGACGTCTTTTTTTGAGGAGTTCCCAGACGGGGAAGACACTGTGTATGTTAGAAAGACTACTGCGATTTGGGTTAATGAACCAAGTAAGCCTGATCAGCCCCATCGCTTCGAAGCTTGGTTTAGAAGAGTTCGGGGTGTTTTATCTGAACAGTTGAAGCCTATTGATGTTCCTACGAGCGCAGTACCTACCTGGTGTCATCCCATGCGCGAATCTGTTGAGGTAAAGGCTTCCGTGGCGGTCTCGACGAATATTGCAGAGGGAGAAGCGTCAGATGAGGTGAGTATGGAAGTTATAGAGATATCTGACTCCGATGAGGAGACAGAAGAGGATACTATCGAGGTCCGCTCCAAGTCCTTCTCGGATTACGACCCTGAGGACGATATGGACGAAGTGAGGGATAGTAGCACTACTTAGCAGACCACGTTGTAATAGGGCTTTATGTGACTTTTTGAGTGGGGTGTCTTTTGTTGGGGCAAAGGTTTTCTTTTGGTGCCCTTAACTAGACCGATCTAGGAAATGTTGTTAGAATTTCCCTAACCCTTACCGTTGTACAGACTGATCCTTACATTATTTATAAATATGCCTTTTGTCTCATACATCTCATTCTTACTAACGTTATAGGTCGTCTTTGGATGGATGGAGTTTAGTTTTATTGTACCTTACCCTTCGCTTGCTAGTCTTTTGTCTTGGCCATCTTGGAAATAGTATCCTAGGATAGGTCATATATTTGAAGAGGATGTTCGCGCTGGTGGACGAAGGGGCGGGGCGTGACATTTGGAAAAGGCCCTGCCGGCACTGCCTGCTCCTTGGAGGCAGCTTCTTGTGCCGTTGAGTGCTGACACAGCTTTCCTAGCCTCGGAAACTGCGTTGCTGCCATTTGACATTGATCCTTGTTGCACTGTGTCGACGCGGGCTTGTTGTCTTGACAAGTTGTTGTTGCCGCATCCTACCGTGCCCCCTTATTGACTCCATCAAGCCATTGCATCTCCACACCAAGATATGGTCTTCATCTCGCCAAAATAGTCCTTCGAGGCTACCACCTGGAAAATTACGACTGGCAGCCATTGTCGAACACTCATTGGCCATGAGTCTGCGACCTCACCGTCCAGCATCCCGCGACTGCCGCCACCATGAGCTGCCTCAAATCGTGACTAGCACCTTGTGTCCCCATTGTACAAGTCTCGAGTGAGATAAAGATCTCATAAATAGAATCTCATATAGAAAGATAAAAATTGCCAGAAAATAGATAGTTGAAGTTCAAATAATTTGCATACAGATTGAGATTGCATTTACGTATAGATAGGATCTATATATTTAAAACTGTTGTAATATTAATGCGGAAACTACCAGGATATTGCAAATACGTCAATACGAAATCCCATAAATAATAACGAGGAACGATAAATGACACCATATATAACGTGGTTCGGTCCGAATGTCGGTACCTACATCCGCAGGGAGAGCAAGCAAGAACAATCCACTATATCGGAGAATCGGATTTACAATAACTGGATAATGTCGTGTTTCCTGCACCTAGATTATACCCAAATCCAGTGTTTACAAATAAACAACTCTATTGAATATAATAAACAATAAAACTCACGCACGAATCTCTTGTGTTCGGACTCCTTTGCGAAATCAAGAGAACGTCTGTCGTCTCTATTTTTCTTCTCTCGCGCCGTCCTTCCTCTTGAAATCTACTACACGGCCTTCTTTTTTTGTTTGTGCGGCTCGGCTCATGTGCAGAAGAGAAACCACAAAAAGTTCTCTCCTATTTTTGTCGTGTACACCTTTGGCAGGAAGGGAAAGAAAATCCTTTTATTTCCTTTCTTCTTTATTCCCCCATGGCCGCCACAATTTTATATCTTAAAAATTGAGCCATTCCTTTTTGCTAGGTCTGCAGCGTGCAACAAAGAAGGGAAACTGGAACCTTGACTTTTATTCTTTAATTGCTACATGGGTCCCACCAGTGGCTTAAAACATGAGACAATTCAACAATTCTCCACCTTGGCTCGATGTTTGAAAGCCAACTCATAGAGCTCATAATCCATGCTGCTCTCCAATCACCTCGAAAGGCGATCACTCTCTACAGACGGGAATAGTGCTCAAGCAGAGCTTGAGCGTCGCCAAAGGAATAGGCTTAGTCATCATGTCTCCTGGGTTCTCCGTTGTAGCAATCTTTTTCACAGCAATCTTGTCCTTTGCTAAGACATCTCGGATGAAATGGTACCTGATATTGATATGCTTCGTCCGCTCGTGATAAACTAGATTATACGCCAGAAATATCGTACCTTGATTATCACAGTGTATATCAACACTATTCTGATCTAACCCAAAGTCCAAATGCAAACTCTGTAACCATATCGCTTCCTTCGCTACAAAGGTCAGTGCCATGTACTCCGCCTTAATCGATAACAAGGCCACGTGGTCCTGTAAGGACGTCTTCCAACTAACTGCACCACCTGCAAGCATAAATGTGTACCTTCTAACGATCAGCATTCATCCAAGTCACTTGCAGGATCAGAATTCACAAAACCTGTGGTCTCATTGCCATTACTGTTCCTCCGATATACTATACCAACGTCTGCTGTCCCCTTCAAATATATGAGGATCCATTTCATAGCTTCCCAATGAGCTTCACCAGGACGCTTCATAAAACGACTAACTACACTGACAGCTTGTGAAATATCTGGCCTTGTCACACCATAACATACATAATACTACCCACTGCACTAGAATATGGAACACGAAATATATGCTCCTCCTCCTCCTCAATCTGCGGTGATAACTTAACTGAAAGTTTAAAGTGCTTCGCTAATGGTGTACTAACAGACTTCGCTGACTGCATATTAAAACGTGCTACAATCTTCTCAATATATTTCTTTTGAGACAGACGTAATAATCCATCAGTCTTGTTACGCAAAATCTCCATACCCAAAATCTTCTTTGCAGCACCTAAATCTTTCATCTCAAACTCTGCGCTTAACTGCCTCTTCAGAACATCAATATCAGATATATTTTTAGCTGCTATCAGCATATCATCAACATATAACAACATATATATCAAAGACCCATCATCCAGTCTCCTAAAATAAACACAGCTATCCATCTGACTCTTAGAATAGTCCTGACTAGCCATGAAAGCATCAAAGCGCTTATACCACTGTTTAGGAGACTACTTCAGCCCATATAAAGATTTATTTAATAAGCAAACATAGTCTTCCTTGCCCGGAATAGCAAATTCCTCTGGCTGCTTCATGTAAATCTGCTCCTCCAACTCACCATGAAGAAACGCCGTCTTTACATCATGCTACTCTAACTCGAGATCATGTGCAGCAACTAAAGCAAGTAAAACACGAATAGAAGTATGTCTTACCACAGAAGAGAACACCTTGTTGTAGTTAATGCCCTCCCGCTGTGTAAATCCCTTCGCCACAAGTCTCGCCTTATATCTCGCTGCCTCGACACCAGGAATGCCATCTTTCCGTTTGTAGACCCATTTGCTACCAATAATCTTCTGGCTCTTTGGTACTTTAACTAGCTCCCATGTCTGATTCCGATGGAGTGATTTCATGTCTTCACTCATAGCCCCTAGCCACTGCGATGACTCAGAACTAGCCATCGCCTCAGAGTAAGACGAAGCCTCATCTGTCTCTACCTCGTCACCTACAGTCAAAGCATAAGTAATATCTGTATAACCATAACGTACCGATGGTTTTATTTGCTTTCGTTGTCTACCCTAAGCTAGAGTGTGCTGCAGATGTACTGGCTGTTCACTATCACCGACTTTAGGAACTGCGGCCTTATCTGCAGTCTCAACATCTGTTACCACCGAGGTCTCCGGAGTCTCCACCTGAAGCTCCACTTCACCACTAACACCATGATCTGTCTGCTCTGCTGGTAGTGTCTCAAGACTCCTCTGTCGAAGCATTGCAGTCTCGTCGAAGATCACATCTTTACTGATTAGAAAATCGGGTTATTTGAGATCGGTGCACCATAGCTGGTAGCCTTTCACCCCATGTGCATAACCCAGAAATGTGCACTTCTTCGACCTCGACTCAAGCTTACCATCACTAGCATGAGCATACGCAGGACATCCGAATACTCGTAATCCGGAGCAATCAACAGTTTTCCTCGGCCATACTTCCTCTGGAGTCTTCCACTCAATAGCAGATGATGGAAATCTATCAATCAGGTAACATGCCATGTTCACTGCTTCGGCCCAAAATTCCTTGCCAATATCGCATGCTCCGAGCCCCCTCAAGTAAAATTCTGTTTTTCCGTTTTGCCACTCCATTCTGCTGTGGTGTCCCAGGTATTGTGCGGTGTCTAACAATACCTTCTCTCTCGCAGAGCTCGATAAAATCCTTACCACAGAACTCTATACCTTTATCGGTTCTCAGGCACTTAATCTGTTTATCTGACTGCTTCTCAATCAATGCCTTAAATTTCTTGAATTGATCAAACACATCAGATTTGTGCTTCAGAAAGTATACCCATACCTTCTTGAAATAGTCGTCGATAAATGTCAGCATATAACGGGCACCTCCATTCGAAGGAACAGGAGACGAGCCCCAGACATCTGAATGAATATACTCTACCAGTTGCTTGGTCGAATAAATACCTGTAGTAAACTTAATCATGCGCTGCTTCCCAAAGATACAATACTCACATAAGTCTAACTTACTTGTCTTCTGACCCTTTAACAACCCCTATAACTCAGCATCGTCATACCTGCCTCACTCATATGCCCTAAACGCATATGCCATAACTGAGTTAAATCAGAATCTGACTCACCTGATGAAACATTGTCTGACGCATTAGGCTCATTCTTTTCAGCAACATTCGCCGCATCTTGTCTTTGACCATGCTGCTTTTCCTTTCTCTTGAGCAAAGGACAATCTGATTTGTAATGTCCTCTCTTGTGAAAATAGCAGCACTCGACGTTCGTATTAACTCCAGGTGGCCTAGATTTTGAATGACTAGCAGATTTCCCTCGGAAAACTTTATCCCTGCTCTTGGTCCTGCCTCTCACAAGCAAACCATCTGCTCTGTCTCCACTGGTATTTCCATTCAACTTTGTTTTCAATTTTCCATAATTCAAGGATGTTTTAACATCCTCCAAAGTTATGGATTCACATCCATAAAGCACCGAGTTCACAAAATTCTCGTATGAGGCAGGCAGTGAACATAAAACACGATCAAAGCTTGATCTTCATCCTCGAGTTTAATAGCTAGATTTTTCATATCCATAATAATTTTATTAAACTCATCTAAGTGTTCCTGACATGCGGACTTTACATGAGCCGGTCTATTTAAGTAGTGCAAGTTCATTTTTGTACATTTACCATGTCCATCCAATAATTTTTCCTTACGTTGTACGTGTCACAACTTACAACACGTTCGATGAAATTAGAAGCATGCAAATGCAGGAATCACACGGAAGTTTCATGCTTTTATAGCCGGACTCAATTTAGATCTTACGTATACAATACATGCGATGATCTTGATTCAGTCAAATCGTCCAATCACAGTCAAAATGAACTTGAAAGAAGATCAGGGCTTTCTCGAAAAGCCTTCCTAGATGAACCCAATTGCTGCTGGTGGACCTATTCGTTGACAATGAATTGCAAGTGGCTCCTTGAGAGAACTCTCTGTCACGGTCTCTCTCAGTAGATGATAGAGAGAATTCACTTTCTTCCCTTTCATCTGTCATTGCACCTCGAGAGATCTTCAGCACTCCACCTTCAGCGGTGTATTTACACCCGATATCATCGACTGTACCTAGAGAAATAAGGTTCTTCTTGAGCTTCGGTACATGCCTCATGTCTATCAATATGCGAACTACACCATCATGCATCCGAATATGAACTGTCCCTATCCCCATAACTTTGCAAGCTGCGTTATTCCCCAACAGAACTTTACCACCATATGCAGTCTGGTAAGTAGTAAACCAGTTCCTATGAGGCGTCATATGATAAGAACACCTCGTCTCCTGATGAACCTGTAGCCACATATAAAACAGCCTCTACATCACTAATGCTCTCCTCAGCAATATTCGCCACACTGCTTGCGACTTTCTGCTTATCACCTCTGTTTCTCAGCTTAGGACAATCTCTCCTGATGGGCCCCTCCTCGTGATATTCAAAACACTTCACGCGTCCCTTGGACTTTCTATGGCATGATTTAGACCTGCTTTTATCTTTGCTATTGTTGGACCCTCGCTGTTGCTCTCTACCTCGAATCACTAGTCCCCGCGCTACATCCTGCGCTAGACTGTCATCTCGCAACTTTCTCTGCCACTCTTTAGAAAACTAGGCGGACTTTACCTCTTCTGAGGTAATCATAGTACGCCCCTGCAATAGAGAATCAGTAAAGTGCTCCCATGACTCTGGTAGAGAAGCCAACAACATCATGCCCTGCTCTTCATCTTCAAGTGTCTTACCGACATTCTTTAAATTCATCATGAGTTTATTAAATTCATCTAGGTGGGTTCTGATGGACGTACCTTCAGTATATCTGAACTGAAACATACTCTTCAACATGTACAGGCGATTGTTCAATCCCTTTGTTATATAGAGCGCCTAGAGTTTTGCCCACAACGCTGCGGCATCCTTCTCATCGCCTATCTGTATTAACACTTCATCCGATAAATTCAACACGATTAGACTCTTAACCTTCCTCATTAGCACATTCTTTTCAGCATCTTTCATTGAATCGGACAACTTAGCCTTGCCCTCCAATGCTTCTGCTAAACCCTGAGTTGTCAATAATGCCTCCATCTTGAGGCTCCATAACCCAAAGTTGTTCCTCCCATTAAACTTCTCAATTTTAACTTTCACTCCAGACATAATTGTAATCACAAATATCCAAATAATAATCAGACAAGCAAAAGCCCCAAATTACAATCTAGAAATCTGAACCTGGCTCTGATACCAATTGTTGTAATATTAATGTAGAAACTACCAGGATCTTACAAATACGTTAATGCGAAAGCCCATAAATAATAACGAGGAACGATAAAGGACACCAGATATAACGTGGTTTGATCCGAATGTCAATACCTACATCCACGGGGAGAGGCTGCAAGAACAATCCACTATATCGGAGAATCGAATTTACAATCACTCAATACTCTCGTGTTTTCCGCACCTAGGTTATACCCAAACCCAGTGTTTACAAATAAACAACTCTATTGAATATAATAAACAATAAAACTTACGCACGAATCTCCTGTGTTCGGACTCCTTCGCGAAATCAAGAGAACGTTCGTCGTCTTTATTTTTCCTCTCTCGCATCGTCCTTCTTCTTGAAATCTACTGCACTACCTTCTTTTTTTGTTTGTGCGGCTTGGCTCGGTGTGCAGAAGAGAAACCACAAAAAGTTCTCTCCTCTTTTTGTCGTGTACACCTGTGGAAAGCAAATCCTTTTCTTTCCTTTCTTCTTTATTCCCCCATGGGCCCCACAATTTTATATCTTAAAAATTGAGCCATTCCTTTTTGCTAGGTCTGCAGCATGCAACAAAGAAGGGCAACTGGAACCTTGACTTTTATTCTTTAATTGCTACATGGGTCCCACCAGTGGCTTAAAGAACGAGACAATTCAACAAAAACCATTTAGATAGGGATAATATTTTCTAGATAATATTAGGATTTAATCCAAATAATTGTCTATACAATTTAGGATAAATCTTCGTTTAGAATAGATTGTATGCCATTAATTTTGAATTTCGAATTTCTATGACGCGGAGTCCTCCTACATGATTTATACAATTATCCCTAAGTCTGGTGGTTCTTTATGGTCTTACATTCTGCAATGGCGATCACCCATGAGCTGCTCCATTCTGTTACATTTAGATTCCCCACCTGCAGGCATGAGCCGAGAGCTCACATGGCTGTGCAATCTGTGTACTGTGTGCCTTTGCTCAATTCTGCCCTTCCCTTCTCGACTTTGCTGGCCCCTCCCTACACGGCTTTGCTGGTCATCTTTTGCTGAACGTTATATGGCTTACTATATTCATACTACTGAGAAAGAAACACAGCTTTGGGGCAGGACTTGTCAGATTTGTTATCGTTTCCTAAATGGCTGTTGACACCTGATTTTTGATCAGTCTTTCATAGTTTATTTTTAAAAAATTCATAAAAAATCTATAAAAAGTTAAAAAAATAAAAAAATCATCTTTGGAAGCCTTGACCAAGCTAAAGGAACCATTTTTGATAAAAAAAAAATAATTTTTCATATTTTTAAATATTTTTTAATATTTTCCAAAAATAGAAAAATACATGAAAAATGAAGAAAAATAGCGTTCGATGTCGTAAAAATATAGAAAAATAGTCAATATTTTTATTTTAATTTCTTTTACATTTTGAACTCATAAATAGTCAAAATTCAAGTTCAATTGCATGTGTTTCTTCACGACGCATAGAGTTGAATTTGGCAAAAAAATGTCATTCGAGTATTTTAATTTGTAAATTTCTACATCTTTTTTAGTCTTGACGTCCAATTAGATTGACCACCATCTACAATAAATGCCCCTTGCTGAATATTTTCGTTTTTGTTTCACATGATTTCATGGTGTAAAACGCCGAGTGGATCCCCAAATATAATCGGGTC
Source organism: Rhodomyrtus psidioides (assembly GCA_021437785.1). NCBI lineage: Eukaryota > Viridiplantae > Streptophyta > Magnoliopsida > Myrtales > Myrtaceae > Rhodomyrtus > Rhodomyrtus psidioides. The sequence goes on along the minus strand of JAILYB010000044.1, from coordinate 3,126,194 downwards.
GGCATGAGCTCGATAGCTCGTCCAAGACCAAACCAGGGCACGGCGAACCCCATGTGAGTACTCTCGAACTCCTTCGATGCTTCCTAATGCTTTTATTAGGTTAGATCGTGTGTAGAATGGCTAGGACAGCTAAATCATTCTTGAGCTGTGATTGATAAATAGGACCTTATTAGAAATGCCATGTGATTTATTTGCATATCTAGATTCCTTGAGTTGGGCATTTTATTACTGATTGTGATTGCTAGGATAATCACTCTTCTTATCTACATGAATTTCTAGATTTAGGGTTCATACCTTACTCATCCGCATGAATCTCAGGCTAGAAAATTCAGTCAACTTAGGTACCGAAAGGGCGTCAACTCTGACAGTTGGTGTAACTAAGTCCCCGAAACCATTTCTCTGGTTCTCGCAGAATTGAATAGAAACTCCCAACTATTCGATTGGGTGGTCCAATCATACCCTAAAAAAATGATTGGTGGCGACTCCATGGCATGCACACTTAGCACATGTCACTAGACCACACTGAAAGTCGATCACGCATACCTCCGTTGTGATTTGGGTAATGGGCCTTGGGAGAGGCCCGCGTCCGACCAGACAGGACGACCCATTAGCCCTCGAGTGCCCGACAACCTCAAGAGGGTCGCGACAGACTGGCGACTCCGCTGGGGACTGGTTCTTAACCATTTAGTGGACTTGAGCCGATTAAAAAGTTGATTGATTCTTCTAACCTAATTTTATGCAGATGCTCTCGAAAGTGAGGTGTATATGCTAACGAATGTGTTAGATGTTTTTGTAGACGGGAGAAATAAGGGGTGAAGTGCTTGTTAACTTTGTTTTATGCAGGCAGGAGTTTTGGATGTATGATTGTGTGGATGTTTATATTGAAGCGGTGATTGTTAAATAAAATGCATGTCTTTTACTTTAGCACGACACAATGAATACACACAATTGCGCCTAAAACCCCAGGCGCCCTCTTTAGGAACACAATAGAAGGAATTGAAAATGGAATCTCCGTGAGGAAAAACATGGGGTAATCCACTTTTCAATTCCGCTCACTTCGAACTATGGATTGAGTCCCAATGCAACGATAGTTGTGCAATGGAATCGGCTCTTCCCAGAATTCGAGGTGAGAACCTTGGCTTTAGGTACCAAGCCCTATCTTTTGATTTTTAGGAGTTTTCCCTCACTTGTCTCATGCGTTTGTCTATGGAAGGTTAGTATACCTAACACTGCTAAAAATACAGAGAAGCTTGATTTTCTCTTAAGTTTGGTTGGTAAGACTTTTCTATCCCTCGAACTTGTTACAGCTCTTAATCATTATATTCATTGCATAATTCCGGTGATTGGATTAAATGCCATTTTGAGGATAGATAGGTGTGTTTTCCTCCCAATGTTCTTGATGGAAGATGAAGATGGTGTCATCCCATTACGAGCGCCAAGTGGACAAGAAGAGCCTGCTATGGACATCATTGAGGTATCATCTAATGAAGATGACGATTTGGAATAGGTGATCCTGAAGTCACGTCTCAAAGATCGAAACTGGGGCATCTCTAAGTATTAAGATCACATTCCTTTGTTTTAATTTTCATTTCTAGCCTTCTTGTATAGGATTTATTTTGCTGAGATCCTCTCGATCTGACCCCTTAGATTGATTGTATTAGGGATCTATTTGTGTTTATATACATTCAGATTGAAATTTGTTGTATTTCTATTGACTTGTCATTGGAATGTGATAGTGGCATTTCTTCTAATCACTCGAATACTCCAAAATCAATTTTATAATTCCTTTGGATGAAATTGAAATTGGAAGTCTTATACAACCTTTTGGCCGTATAGGGCAATACAATCCCAATTTCGCCAGAAGGAACTATAAACTTGAATTGGTTCATGCATATTTTGCATCATTGGTAATCCACAATAATTGATCAAGAGTATTCGTGTTTTTCAAATTTAATGAAAAGATAGATATCCAAATTACTCTCGTTCTTAGCAAACGGCTTTAATTTGGATACCGTATCTTCAATTGAATTTAAAACACATCGTAATTGTGTACTTTTGAACATTCCATTGATTTTCTTGGAATTGATCAAAGGCGATTATCGTGAATTACATTCCTTTCAATGATATGTTTTCCTTTGAGGAATATTGATAAAAGCTTTTGCACAAGGTCAAAACCCTTGTAAAAGCTCTTATCCCTATTAATCACAAGTAAGCATAAAATTGAAAGGATTTATGCTTTATTTTTCAAATTCTTTCTTCTGATTCTGCCTTTTCATTTGAAACAGGTTAAAAACAAGTAGAGAAGAGAAGTCTTTTTGTGGATAATCGTGGTGGGAGGTTCCTTTATCCGATCATAAGCAAGATTAAAAAATCAAGATGTACACGCTCGAATCATAAATGTCAAAGCGCAGCTTGCCTAGGTTGAGAGTGGTCAGGTGTTCGAGAAAGTCAGCCATACAGAAGTTGAGACACACACATTAGAGCTTTCATTCATTTCGCTCAATCGAGGGACCTTAAAAGCAGATCATACAAATCATCGGGGTGGAAACATAAAACCGCAATGAGCCCTAATTAGCATCACAAAGGAACCAAGTTGGCCCTCCATATTATTGATGCTTTGCTTATACTCACCACCTCGAGACTCGAGATCTGCAAGCTTAAGAAGAAGGCGTTTACATTCCCCTTTAAGCTCGGCAACCTTGGTCCCGTGATCTTCGGCGGCTATTTCCAGGTCCCGAACTAGTCCTCTCCCATGGGCTATATCCGCGGTAATGCTGTCAAGCCTTTCTTCCTGCCACTCACATTGAAACTTCAACACGACATTACGACGGTCGTGCTCATAGGTGGTCAGGGATAAGGCCAAGCGCTCCACCAAATTTCCCTTCTCGCGAAGCAACATCGAGACTCGCTTGTTGGCGAACTCAACAGCCTTTCTGTGACTATCGGCCACAATGTTGGCCAACACCAAGCAGTTGGACCGATCCTCATAGCGAGCTCGCAAAACGTGAGCCACGGTAGCTTTTCGATGAGCGACACGGTAAGTCTCTAAAAAGTTTATAAAGAGGGTTGGGAAGATTCTATATTCCCTCTCTAAATTAGTGCCCTCGATGGAGGTGGTGTCTATTTCCACGAGCAAAATGCAGATTTCATCTTCAGTTTCTGGGTGATCGGCTATATGAGCATAGCCTCGACCGAGGAGGTTATAGAGTTTTTCCCACTGGGCCAAATTTTCGGCCGAGAAAGCGCGAATAGGAGAGGAGGTCATTTTCGTTGGAGTGGGGGAGAAGAAGATGAGTGTGGTAGAGTGATTAAAATAAGAAAAGGCAATTATGTAAGAGTGTTAATCTTCTCTGCATTAACTCCTCCTTTTATAGCAACTCGAGAATGAAGAAAGGCATAGCAATAATGCTCGTGGAGCCAAGTTAATTGGGTAAAGCAGTGGTGGCTCTTTCGGTGAACCATCAGATCTGTCCCAGTCCGCGATTTCAGGCTTGATAAACCTAAAAAAGTTGTAAAAAGATATGTCGGTGTCACCATATTAAAATTGAGCGGGAGTTAAGCGCAACTATCGAAAAAAGTTGCGAAAGGATTTGGCGGTCCCATCATATTAAAAAACTGAGCAGGAGGCGAGCGTAGTTCCACCTTTTTGAAAATAAGTGGGAGACAGACATGGATATCGAGAAAAGGAAATCGATTTGGTGTCCCTCCACGTTGAAAAGAAGAAAGAAGACGACAAAGCGGGAAATACGAAATCTTGGGAGCAACGCTTGCCTGATGATCTTCATCCATGTTTAAAGAACGTTTCATGGGCATACAGAACCACTCAAAAGAAAATTTAGAGAGAGTGAGCATACATGAGAGAGTAGAGAACCCTGAGTGAGCAAAAATTGATCGAACATTTCTCGATCCAACATGTTTGAGGGTTACCATCAGTTGCTAGAGGCGACTGATCCAAAAATCTCAGAAAATGAACTACTGAGAGATCTCGAAGATTCCAGGATGGCGTCTGGTACCAGAACCACAGAACCCAACCCTTTCGGCAACGAAGTTCAGGAGCTCAGCAGCGATGACAACAGCAGCAGCGATGGTCAATCTCGGAAAAGGAAACGTCGCCAGTGCCACACTCAGAATGAAATCCAAGAGCTTGAAGCTTTCTTTAGTGAATGCCCTCTCCCGAACATGAAACAAAGAAATGAATTGGGCCAGAAGCTAGGGATGAAACCTTTGAGGGTCAAGTTTTGGTTTCAAAATAAGCGAGCCAAATTGAGGGCTCAACACAGACGTCAAGAACTTGCGATTCTAAAGGAGGAAAACGAAAAGCTTCGAGCGGAGAACATGAGGTATAAGAAAGCTCCCAGCACTATCGCTTGCCTTAATTGCGGTGGCCCTATCACTCTCGGCGAAATGTTCCTTGATAAGCCTTATATGAGGATTGAAAATGCTCATTCACCACCCCACTCCCTCGAACCATCTTCGATACAATCGGATTTTGTTGGAGATATGCATGAACAAATCAATTCTACGAAGTCAATATCGATGCCTTCTAAAGGATGTGATATGCGTCACCATGATTGGAGTTTCCTTAACGATGAGCTTACTATCACGACCGACCAATCCAAAGCTGATGAATTCCCTCCACAACAATTTCTGGCTCGATCAAATTCTACTGGAAATAGGCCAGAGAGCAATAGCCAAGTTGTCAACACTGTTCCGGGTCGCAAGAAGACGAGGGTCAATTGGTCCCCCGAGCTTCATCTCAAGTTCCTTAGTGCGGTTCAGCAACTAGGGATCAACTCAGCATATCCAACGCGCATACTTGAGATCATGAACATACCAGGACTCACTAAAGATGGAGTCGCGAGTCACCTCAAGAGCTACAGAAGGGCGCTAAGACAGCGCCACACAGCACTGAACCTGAAAGAACTCAACTTGTGCCTAAACACTAGGCATGGCTATAACTACAATGCCCCTGAAGTAAGAAATACCCTGCCGAATTTAGGCACCGACCAAGCTGGTAGCAGCACCATCGACTACTTGGGCGCTAATCAGAATATTCCCCCGAATCATCTCAGCACCCCTCAAGAGTATATGCCACAAGTGCAGCAGGTACGAACTCCTTGGTTTGAGCAGCAACTTTTCGCTAGTGCTCTTCCTATCCCCGATCAACATATTGCGCCTAGTGTTCAAAGATCTGCCCGGCTTGGGCATATGATTTCGGAAGATCAAGCGGGCGGATGCTTTGAGGATTTTTGTTTCTCCCATTCCCAAATGGAAGGTGCTTTTGATAGTGAACCGATCAATCATCCTCTTATAATCTCGAGCAACGACGAAGGTTCTAGCTCGAAGAATCAGATCGCTCACAACAGAAACAGGAATCCTTCAACGCCAAGCGATGATGGTCAACCCGAATATCAGTTGCTCGAAGAATCAAAAGATTTCCTTGATGAGGAGCTCCATATCTGGATCGATCAGTTTAAAACTGATGGACTTATGAAGTTATGATCCAAAATGACGATTATATGTCTGATTCATGGTGTAGCTGGCTGATCACCGAGAATCCTCAAGGGAACTAGGCACATGTGAATGGATGTATCATTAATCTTTCTGTCATAAAGTCTTCCATGCAAGATAATCTTCCTTAATGCCTAGAGTTAATCTGGGGCAGCGATCAGTACTACCTGCGAGCATCATCATGCTTGAGTACAACAATCCCTTGTTAGATTAGAGTCGAGGCGAATCAATTGAACGCCACGAAGAAAAACATTTAAAGGCTTCACATAGGAAAATGCGAGCAAAAGCCCGAGCGAGCTCAAAGACGGTTAGCTCTGTATCGTTCTAAGGGACCTTTAGTCGTTATGAACTCTAAATTGAGCTTGTTTCATTCTCGATGGGGGTCGCTAACTGCTTCAAGAATTTTATAACAAAAAACGAACCAGTTAGGGACGCCAATAGTGCTTTGTCCTGGTAGTCAGTGAACTGGAAGTGGTACGAAACGTCAGGAGTTCGATCTCAGGATTGAAAAATCATTTTATCAGTTTGTCTATCACCCGATGAAGTTCAAAGAGATTCGACGCAGATGACTATAGAACTTGGGGCAATTCGAAAATCATCGATTCATTTTCATCAAGCGGCGAAGTTGGTATTGTAAAATGTGAAGCACGCAAATGACAAATCCGAAGCAGAAGGAGATGAATCATGATTCGCTTATCCAAGGTCGGGATTTCAACCTTCGACTAAAGCAAAATCTAGGATGAGTTTTTGATCTTGCCCACTCGACAAAACCCATCTCCACTGAAAATGGGGGCAAACCATTCCTACATCTGGAAAGCATGTCGAAGCCGAAGACATCAAATTCATCGTTTGATCCGTGGGGCAAGTCCCCGAAGCGATAGTTATCATCCGCAGAGCGTAATGGAATCCATCCTTTCAATGTAAAACACATTTGGCCGCGGAGCCACCCATTTGGTAAAAAGAACGTATCGTTCCTAAATGATTTTCAATCAGATGCGGGGATAATGTTCTCTCATTTTCCTCTCAGGTGATGAACAGAGATGAGGCACCCAAGAAGCCATGCATTCAAATAACAAAACAGTGCATGAAACACGCCCAAAAAGATGAATGAATCTCCTCCGACGTAAATCCTCGAGGTGGATTCGTTGCCCAACCAGACGAAGAAATCATGGCCACAAGCTTGAGGGCCGGCTTCTACAATCCGCACATTGGCATGCAGAAGGAATTCAAATCAAGAGTAAAGTAGTATCGTCCCAATTTGTTTTGAATTTGGAAACCCAAAATAATGCTTAATATTTATCCTTGGCAGGAGCTCGCCATCAAGGCAGACATGTAAGTTTCATTTTTCTCCAAAAACCAAGAAGTCGAAAGAACTTTAGAACACCCAACAATCTTGTGTTACTATGTGAAGTGCAGATTTTCACAACCCTTGTACACTCGTTGGAGCATATGACCAAGGGTAAGATGTATCGTTCCAATTTTTGTAAAGTTTTAGAATATACAATGACATATCCCTTTTATATCTCCAGGATCTCCAGCCTCGATGGGCAGGTAAGTATCCCTTTTCCCAATTCATTGGAGATTAAAAACTTTCAGAATTAATTTGATTCTCACATCTAAAAAGACATAGAATTCTTACTTCATTGACATTCATGTTTTAAAACATGAGATTGTCTGAACATGAATTACACATGTATGGTGCATCATAAAATCCCTTTGAAGGATAAATCTTGATGAAATGAAATGAATTTTTCCAATAAGAGTCGTTTGAACTGTTCAAAAGGGTATTTTCTCATAAGAGAAGCGAGCCTAATCCAAACACGTCCCATACACGTCCCATACACACTTGAGAGATGAGGAGATTGGAAATGATAGAGAAACCTTAACCTATGGATATAAGGGTCATTCGCAACGATTACATGGATCGAGATGACAGAGGCATTTATTTCTTCATTCCAAACACTACAGATGCCCATTGAGAACCCCATTGAACGGCGATTTTCATTCTCAACCCTGTCAAGAACCACCCCACATTGGGGCAAATGAAGGTTAGTCCAACAGTATCAGAAAGTAAACGGTTAGAAATTTTCTTGCTCGGACTAACATAAATCTTTGTGTGTTGTTTATATGATAATCCAAGTGTCATAGGATGACGAGAATGATTCATTTCTCTATCCTACACACTGTTATCCTTTGCACAACCAAGTTGAGCCAGCAAATTCATTTCATCAACCTATTGGTGATCATTGCATATTCCAAAGCAAAGGCAACATCACTCTAGGAATGGAAGCGTGCCAAAGTTTAAGTTGCATATCTAGCATGATTGCCGAAAATCCTAGCTCCAAAAGAAAAGAAAAACACGGGATTAAAAAAAGGGGGAAAAGAAAAATCCCTAGACATCAAGAAAAAGCAAAGTGCCTGGTAAAAAGCAAGGCTGATGTCTATTCAAAATATCCCCAGTAAAGTCTAGAGAGACGATGAAAAGACCCTGCAAAGGAGTTAGATCAAGATGACTACTCTCCAAATGTTGTCGTGCTCAAATTGCAAACACACAAACAGACGGTCTCTTAATGTAACAAGAGACGCTTTTAAACATCCTTGTGCGCTCTAAAAGAGGAGTGTACACTTCAAGAAATGGAGATGTTCTTCGAAGGACATGTGGCAAATTTGCAATGATCACCAATGTCAAACCCTTCACAATTTCTGGGCAAAAAATAAGCCTTTTTCGGTCCCCAATCCTTCCAATGTTACAACCCTGAAGTAGTCTTATCTGACTAAGACACTTGGGTTAATGTATAACTTAGCTCAAAGAAGTACGAGCAAGACTATTTCTTTCTCATTTTGCAGGGTTCTTGACTTGTAAACCCGGAGCAGATAGTGAAAAATTTCGTTCAACGGCCTTGACTCAAAAGTGAGCCCCCCTTGGAAACCGATATCCAAGCCTAACACTACGGTCCCGTGAAAGACCTCCTGATCGGTCGAAATGTATGCGTTGCGAATGATCCTGAAACCCAGGCACAGGTCGGTAGGAAATTGAGCACTTTCCCTATTAAAGATCATTATCACAGAGCAGTGAGGAGCCTTCTTGGGTGAGAAATACTCCAATGGATGTTTTGAGCAAACTCTTTTTGAAATTTTCAAATTGTTTGATCTAGAGTTTCCGTGCAAGGAATTTATGATCACATCTGTATATGGCAGGAATGTTTTGGATAACCTCCAACAATCAAAATGCACATTTCATGACTAAAACTTAAGTCGTAGAATTTTGTCAGTTAGACAATTATTGTCTTCCCAAAGATTACTAATATCTTCTTGGCGAGGAAAATTTTTTCAGGTCTAAGCTTTCTACAGGACTTTTGGCCACCCCAAAGACTGGGTGCGTCATCCTTAGGTGAAGCCTTTTAGTAGGCAAATCTTTTCTAAGACCGATCCACAGAATGATCGAGTCTCCGACTAGCCCCGAAGAGCGGGTACGTCATCCTTTGATTCATATCAATTTGGAATCTCATAAATGGTAGAAACCGCCTGAAGGGTCAACTCAATGGTAGAAACCGCCTGAAGGGTCAATCAATGGTAGAAACCGCCTGAAGGGTCAACACAATGGTAGAAACCGCCTGAAGGGTCAATGTATGGTAGAAACCGCCTGAAGGGTCAATGTATGGTAGAAACCGCCTGAAGGGTCAACCAATGGTAGAAACCGCCTGAAGGGTCAACTCAATGGTAGAAACCGCATGAAGGGTCAATGAATGGTAGAAACCGCCTGAAGGGTCAAAGGACTGGTAGAGACCGCCTGAAGGATCAACCCAATGGTCCGATCCACCATACGGATCAAAACCTTGATGAATCCCGAACGCGGGAGGAGTCGTTTTCCCTAATAAGCCTTACATTAGGCAAGCCATTTCTAGTTTAGTCCACCACACGGATCAAAACCCTTGGCAAATTCCCAAATGTGGGATGCGTCTTCCTTAGGTTCCTATCAGTTAGGAATCCCATTATGGTTTGACCTACCATACAGGTCAGAGCTTAACATCCCCAGGACACTCCGATGACAAGTCCTTAGGAATCTACTTGAACCCATCGACACAGCAAATGCCGCAAGCATTCGGCAGGTAAGGGGCAGGGAAGTCTATCTACTCCTTAACTTTCTTACATCATATCATGGAATTGAATGAGCACATCTCTTTTTAAGGAAAAGCACACATTGATGGGCATGAAAATTAGATGTCATGATTTCTTTTCTTTTCCTAGTCGAGTTGATCGGAACACAGGTGTCACCTTGTCTTTGAGAGAAATCTCTGACGAAATTCCTCTCAAAGAGGGGCAGCTGTTGACACCTGATTTTTGATCAGTCTTTCATAGTTTATTTTTAAAAAATTCATAAAAAATCTATAAAAAGTTAAAAAAATAAAAAAATCATCTTTGGAAGCCTTGACCAAGCTAAAGGAACCATTTTTGATAAAAAAAAAATAATTTTTCATATTTTTAAATATTTTTTAATATTTTCCAAAAATAGAAAAATACATGAAAAATGAAGAAAAATAGCGTTCGATGTCGTAAAAATATAGAAAAATAGTCAATATTTTTATTTTAATTTCTTTTACATTTTGAACTCATAAATAGTCAAAATTCAAGTTCAATTGCATGTGTTTCTTCACGACGCATAGAGTTGAATTTGGCAAAAAAATGTCATTCGAGTATTTTAATTTGTAAATTTCTACATCTTTTTTAGTCTTGACGTCCAATTAGATTGACCACCATCTACAATAAATGCCCCTTGCTGAATATTTTCGTTTTTGTTTCACATGATTTCATGGTGTAAAACGCCGAGTGGATCCCCAAATATAATCGGGTCGGCATGAGCTCGATAGCTCGTCCAAGACCAAACCAGGGCACGGCGAACCCCATGTGAGTACTCTCGAACTCCTTCGATGCTTCCTAATGCTTTTATTAGGTTAGATCGTGTGTAGAATGGCTAGGACAGCTAAATCATTCTTGAGCTGTGATTGATAAATAGGACCTTATTAGAAATGCCATGTGATTTATTTGCATATCTAGATTCCTTGAGTTGGGCATTTTATTACTGATTGTGATTGCTAGGATAATCACTCTTCTTATCTACATGAATTTCTAGATTTAGGGTTCATACCTTACTCATCCGCATGAATCTCAGGCTAGAAAATTCAGTCAACTTAGGTACCGAAAGGGCGTCAACTCTGACAGTTGGTGTAACTAAGTCCCCGAAACCATTTCTCTGGTTCTCGCAGAATTGAATAGAAACTCCCAACTATTCGATTGGGTGGTCCAATCATACCCTAAAAAAATGATTGGTGGCGACTCCATGGCATGCACACTTAGCACATGTCACTAGACCACACTGAAAGTCGATCACGCATACCTCCGTTGTGATTTGGGTAATGGGCCTTGGGAGAGGCCCGCGTCCGACCAGACAGGACGACCCATTAGCCCTCGAGTGCCCGACAACCTCAAGAGGGTCGCGACAATGGCACAATAAGTACTCTATTGCTTCGGCTGCTATGGTGGATGGGGTATAGTGAATCCTGCTATTTGGTTTTATTACAGGACTACCGGTTCAGCCTTCTTCCTGCTGGTTCTTGCCGACTGATTATCCATATCTCCCTCCACTGCTACGCCTCATTACCTTTCCTTTTGATTATGGTAGAAGAGCCTTCATCTATGCTGGTCTCGACTTGGCGGTCCTTCAGCCACCTTGGGCCCTTTGGGATGCTCTCTTCATTGCTGTTCCTCCAGCCGACTGGTCCCCTCTTTCCCATCGACACAAGCTGTGCTGCAGTTTTTCCTTTTGCTCCTGTGGTGCTATGGCTTCTCTTCCTTGACTGCCTGCTGGTACCGCTTCTGTTGACTACTGCTCGGCTCCCATATATCAGCCGTCCCTATGTTGCTGTTCCTCTACATCTGGTGATGCCTTGGCTGTGCTACTTGCCCCTGCCACGACCAGAACCCAGCCATTGTTGATGGCGTTTTACAACCAACTAATCTTGGTCTACTGCTTTGGCTGGCTGCTCCCTTGCTACTATCTCCAGCTACTGTTTTTATTGTACCCCTTCCCTACCTGTTCGGCTTTTGATCAGACCTCCTCTAGCCACGCTTTGCCGCTTGTTTGGCATTTTGTATTTTCTTGGTTCTGTTTTAGATGATATGATGGTTGCCTTGTGGCGTCCATTTTCGCGCATAACGCGTTGTTGGTTCTTGCAACCGTGACACCGCTGAACCTGTTTTGGCATCACTGCCATTACCGGTTCAAGTTTTTGTGTCCGGCTCCTTTTGTACCTAGTGATTTGGAAAGTATATACAAACTCACCTTACCAAAAAAAAAAAAAAAAAAGATGCATATAGCACTTGCATATGCATATCACATTACATGTCATTTGTCATGTTATCAACTACATACCATGTCATCATATACGTGGCACGTCATTTTCATGTCATTATCATTGTCGTGTCATTAATATCATGCCGTCATTTGCATGTCATTTAATGAACATATCTATGATAAATTTATCTGAAATTAATTTTTTATCATAAAAAATTCCTATACTGATACACCTCAGATAAATTCACCCCAAATTAATTTTTCAATCACAAAACATTTCAAACTAGTATACGTGTAATAAATTTATCTCTCGATAATTTTCGCTAAAGTACCACTAAAAAATTCAAATTAGTACAAATGTGACAAAAGAATGTAAAATTCCAAATTTATATCCGTCAAGTATCATCTAACTCAGCAATTGGACGGCAACATTTAATGGAAACTAATGGTGAATAAATTTATTGCGTATATAATAGTTTGAAAATTTTAATGATAAAAAAATTTATTGCGCACCCTAGAACCGGACCCAGAACCTATGACTGGGTAGATTTTAGGTTCCGAGGTGTACATAATAGGTTTCAGATTCCAAAAAAAATGAGGAACCTATTGTCGCGACCCTCTTGAGGTTGTCGGGCTCTCGAGGGCTAATGGGCCGTCCTGTCTGGTTGGACGCGGGCCTCTCCTAAGGCCCATTACCCAAATCGCAACGGAGGTATGCGTGATCGACTTTCAGTGTGGTCTAGTGACATGTGCTAAGTGTGCATGCCATGGAGTCGCCACCAATCATTTTTTTAGGGTATGATTGGACCACCCAATCGAATAGTTGGGAGTTTCTATTCAATTCTGCGAGAACCAGAGAAATGGTTTCGGGGACTTAGTTACACCAACTGTCAGAGTTGACGCCCTTTCGGTACCTAAGTTGACTGAATTTTCTAGCCTGAGATTCATGCGGATGAGTAAGGTATGAACCCTAAATCTAGAAATTCATGTAGATAAGAGTGATTATCCTAGCAATCACAATCAGTAATAAAATGCCCAACTCAAGGAATCTAGATATGCAAATAAATCACATGGCATTCCTAGTAAGGTCCTATTTATCAATCACAGCTCAAGAATGATTTAGTTGTCCTAGCCATTCTACACACGATCTAACCTAAGAAAAGCATTAGGAAGCATCGAAGGAGTTCGAGAGTACTCACATGGGGTTCGCCGTGCCCTGGTTTGGTCTTGGACGAGCTATCGAGCTCATGCCGACCCGATTATATTTGGGGATCCACTCTGCGTTTTACACCATGAAATCATGTGAAACAAAAACGAAAATATTCAGCAAGGGGCATTTATTATAGATGGTGGTCGATCTAATTGGACGTCAAGACTAAAAAAGATGTAGAAATTTACAAATTAAAATACTCGAATGACATTTTTTTGCCAAATTCAACTCTATGCGTCGTGAAGAAACACATGCAATTGAACTTGAATTTTGATTATTTATGAGTTCAAAATGTAAAAGAAATTAAAATAAAAATATTGACTATTTTTCTATATTTTTACGACATCGAACGCTATTTTTCTTCATTTTTCATGTATTTTTCTATTTTTGGAAAATATTAAAAAATATTTAAAAATATGAAAAATTATTTTTTTTATCAAAAATGGTTCCTTTAGCTTGGTCAAGGCTACCAAAGATGATTTTTTTAATTTTTTTTAACTTTTTATAGATTTTTTATGAATTTTTTAAAAATAAACTATGAAAGACTGATCAAAAATCCGGTGTCAACAGCTGCCCCTCTTTGAGAGGAATTTCGTCAGAGGTTTCTCTCAAAGACAAGGTGACACCTGTGTTCCGATCAACTCGACTGGGAAAAGAAAAGAAATCATGACATCCAATTTTCATGCCCATCAATGTGTGCTTTTCCTTAAAAAGAGATGTGCTCATTCAATTCCCTGATATGATGTAAGAAAGTTAAGGAGTAGATAGACTTTCCTGCCCCTTACCTGCCGAATGCTTGCGGCATTTGCTGTGTCTGATGGGTTCAAGTAGATTCCTAAGGACTTGTCATCGGAGTGTCCTGGGGATGTTAAGCTCTGACCTGTATGGTAGGTCAAACCATAATGGGATTCCTAATTGATAGGAACCTAAGGAAGACGCATCCCACATTTGGGAATTTGCTAAGGGTTTTGATCCGTGTGGTGGACTAAACTAGAAATGGCTTGCCTAATGTAAGGCTTATTAGGGAAAACGACTCCTCCCGCGTTCGGGATTCATCAAGGTTTTGATCCGTATGGTGGATCGGACCATTGGGTTGATCCTTCAGGCGGTCTCTACCAGTCCTTTGACCCTTCCGGCGGTTTCTACCATTCATTGACCCTTCATGCGGTTTCTACCATTGAGTTGACCCTTCAGGCGGTTTCTACCATTGGTTGACCCTTCAGGCGGTTTCTACCATACATTGACCCTTCAGGCGGTTTCTACCATTGTTTTGACCCTTCAGGCGGTTTCTACCATACATTGACCCTTCAGGCGGTTTCTACCATTGTGTTGACCCTTCAGGCGGTTTCTACCATTGATTGACCCTTTAGGCGGTTTCTACCATTGAGTTGACCCTTCAGGCGGTTTCTACCATTTATGAGATTCCAAATTGATATGAATCAAAGGATGACGTACCCGCTCTTCGGGGCTAGTCGGAGACTCGATCATTCTGTGGATCGGTCTTGGAAAAGATTTGCCTACTAAAAGGCTTCACCTAAGGATGACGCACCCAGTCTTTGGGGTGGCCAAAAGTCCTGTAGAAAGCTTAGACCTGAAAAAATTTTCCTCGCCAAGAAGATATTAGTAATCTTTGGGAAGACAATAATTGTCTAACTGACAAAATTCTACGACTTCAGTTTTAGTCATGAAATGTGCATTTTGATTGTTGGAGGTTATCCAAAACATTCCTGCCATATACAGATGTGATCATAAATTCCTTGCACGGAAACTCTAGATCAAACAATTTGAAAATTTCAAAAAGAGTTTGCTCAAAACATCCATTGGAGTATTTCTCACCCAAGAAGGCTCCTCACTGCTCTGTGATAATGATCTTTAATAGGGAAAGTGCTCAATTTCCTACCGACTTGTGCCTGGGTTTCAGGATCATTCGCAACGCATACATTTCGACCGATCAGGAGGTCTTTCACGGGACCGTAGTGTTAGGCTTGGATATCGGTTTCCAAGGGGGACTCACTTTTGAGTCAAGGCCGGTGAACGAAATTTTTCACTATCTGCTCCGGGTTTACAAGTCAAGAACCCTGCAAAATGAGAAAGAAATAGTCTTGCTCGTACTTTTTTGAGCTAAGTTATACATTAACCCAAGTGTCTTAGTCAGATAAGACTACTTCAGGGTTGTAACATTGGAAGGATTGGGGACCGAAAAAGGCTTATTTTTTGCCCAGAAATTGTGAAGGGTTTGACATTGGTGATCATTGCAAATTTGCCACATGTCCTTCGAAGAACATCTCCATTTCTTGAAGTGTACACTCCTCTTTTAGAGCGCACAAGGATGTTTAAAAGCGTCTCTTGTTACATTAAGAGACCGTCTGTTTGTGTGTTTGCAATTTGAGCACGACAACATTTGGAGAGTAGTCATCTTGATCTAACTCCTTTGCAGGGTCTTTTCATCGTCTCTCTAGACTTTACTGGGGATATTTTGAATAGACATCAGCCTTGCTTTTTACCAGGCACTTTGCTTTTTCTTGATGTCTAGGGATTTTTCTTTTCCCCCTTTTTTTAATCCCGTGTTTTTCTTTTCTTTTGGAGCTAGGATTTTCGGCAATCATGCTAGATATGCAACTTAAACTTTGGCACGCTTCCATTCCTAGAGTGATGTTGCCTTTGCTTTGGAATATGCAATGATCACCAATAGGTTGATGAAATGAATTTGCTGGCTCAACTTGGTTGTGCAAAGGATAACAGTGTGTAGGATAGAGAAATGAATCATTCTCGTCATCCTATGACACTTGGATTATCATATAAACAACACACAAAGATTTATGTTAGTCCGAGTAAGAAAATTTCTAACCGTTTACTTTCTGATACTGTTGGACTAACCTTCATTTGCCCCAATGTGGGGTGGTTCTTGACAGGGTTGAGAATGAAAATCGCCGTTCAATGGGGTTCTCAATGGGCATCTGTAGTGTTTGGAATGAAGAAATAAATGCCTCTGTCATCTCGATCCATGTAATCGTTGCAAATGACCCTTATTTCCATAGGTTAAGGTTTCGCTATCATTTCCAATCTCCTCATCTCTCAAGTGTGTATGGGACGTGTTTGGATTAGGCTCGCTTCTCTTATGAGAAAATACCCTTTTGAACAGTTCAAACGACTCTTATTGGAAAAATTCATTTCATTTCATCAAGATTTATCCTTCAAAGGGATTTTATGATGCACCATACATGTGTAATTCATGTTCAGACAATCTCATGTTTTAAAACATGAATGTCAATGAAGTAAGAATTCTATGTCTTTTTAGATGTGAGAATCGAATTAATTCTGAAAGTTTTTAATCTCCAATGAATTGGGAAAAGGGATACTTACCTGCCCATCGAGGCTGGAGATCCTGGAGATATAAAAGGGATATGTCATTGTATATTCTAAAACTTTACAAAAATTGGAACGATACATCTTACCCTTGGTCATATGCTCCAACGAGTGTACAAGGGTTGTGAAAATATGCACTTCACATAGTAACACAAGATTGTTGGGTGTTCTAAAGTTCTTTCGACTTCTTGGTTTTTGGAGAAAAATGAAACTTACATGTCTGCCTTGATGGCGAGCTCCTGCCAAGGATAAATATTAAGCATTATTTTGGGTTTCCAAATTCAAAACAAATTGGGACGATACTACTTTACTCTTGATTTGAATTCCTTCTGCATGCCAATGTGCGGATTGTAGAAGCCGGCCCTCAAGCTTGTGGCCATGATTTCTTCGTCTGGTTGGGCAACGAATCCACCTCGAGGATTTACGTCGGAGGAGATTCATTCATCTTTTTGGGCGTGTTTCATGCACTGTTTTGTTATTTGAATGCATGGCTTCTTGGGTGCCTCATCTCTGTTCATCACCTGAGAGGAAAATGAGAGAACATTATCCCCGCATCTGATTGAAAATCATTTAGGAACGATACATTCTTTTTACCAAATGGGTGGCTCCGCGGCCAAATGTGTTTTACATTGAAAGGATGGATTCCATTACGCTCTGCGGATGATAACTATCGCTTCGGGGACTTGCCCCACGGATCAAACGATGAATTTGATGTCTTCGGCTTCGACATGCTTTCCAGATGTAGGAATGGTTTGCCCCCATTTTCAGTGGAGATGGGTTTTGTCGAGTGGGCAAGATCAAAAACTCATCCTAGATTTGGCTTTAGTCGAAGGTTGAAATCCCGACCTTGGATAAGCGAATCATGATTCATCTCCTTCTGCTTCGGATTTGTCATTTGCGTGCTTCACATTTTACAATACCAACTTCGCCGCTTGATGAAAATGAATCGATGATTTTCGAATTGCCCCAAGTTCTATAGTCATCTGCGTCGAATCTCTTTGAACTTCATCGGGTGATAGACAAACTGATAAAATGATTTTTCAATCCTGAGATCGAACTCCTGACGTTTCGTACCACTTCCAGTTCACTGACTACCAGGACAAAGCACTATTGGCGTCCCTAACTGGTTCGTTTTTTGTTATAAAATTCTTGAAGCAGTTAGCGACCCCCATCGAGAATGAAACAAGCTCAATTTAGAGTTCATAACGACTAAAGGTCCCTTAGAACGATACAGAGCTAACCGTCTTTGAGCTCGCTCGGGCTTTTGCTCGCATTTTCCTATGTGAAGCCTTTAAATGTTTTTCTTCGTGGCGTTCAATTGATTCGCCTCGACTCTAATCTAACAAGGGATTGTTGTACTCAAGCATGATGATGCTCGCAGGTAGTACTGATCGCTGCCCCAGATTAACTCTAGGCATTAAGGAAGATTATCTTGCATGGAAGACTTTATGACAGAAAGATTAATGATACATCCATTCACATGTGCCTAGTTCCCTTGAGGATTCTCGGTGATCAGCCAGCTACACCATGAATCAGACATATAATCGTCATTTTGGATCATAACTTCATAAGTCCATCAGTTTTAAACTGATCGATCCAGATATGGAGCTCCTCATCAAGGAAATCTTTTGATTCTTCGAGCAACTGATATTCGGGTTGACCATCATCGCTTGGCGTTGAAGGATTCCTGTTTCTGTTGTGAGCGATCTGATTCTTCGATCTAGAACCTTCGTCGTTGCTCGAGATTATAAGAGGATGATTGATCGGTTCACTATCAAAAGCACCTTCCATTTGGGAATGGGAGAAACAAAAATCCTCAAAGCATCCGCCCGCTTGATCTTCCGAAATCATATGCCCAAGCCGGGCAGATCTTTGAACACTAGGCGCAATATGTTGATCGGGGATAGGAAGAGCACTAGCGAAAAGTTGCTGCTCAAACCAAGGAGTTCGTACCTGCTGCACTTGTGGCATATACTCTTGAAGGGTGCTGAGATGATTCGGGGGAATATTCTGATTAGCGCCCAAGTAGTCGATGGTGCTGCTACCAGCTTGGTCGGTGCCTAGATTCGGCAGGGTATTTCTTACTTCAGGGGCATTGTAGTTATAGCCATGCCTAGTGTTTAGGCACAAGTTGAGTTCTTTCAGGTTCAGTGCTGTGTGGCGTTGTCTTAGCGCCCTTCTGTAGCTCTTGAGGTGACTCGCGACTCCATCTTTAGTGAGTCCTGGTATGTTCATGATCTCAAGTATGCGCGTTGGATATGCTGAGTTGATCCCTAGTTGCTGAACCGCACTAAGGAACTTGAGATGAAGCTCGGGGGACCAATTGACCCTCGTCTTCTTGCGACCCGGAACAGTGTTGACAACTTGGCTATTGCTCTCTGGCCTATTTCCAGTAGAATTTGATCGAGCCAGAAATTGTTGTGGAGGGAATTCATCAGCTTTGGATTGGTCGGTCGTGATAGTAAGCTCATCGTTAAGGAAACTCCAATCATGGTGACGCATATCACATCCTTTAGAAGGCATCGATATTGACTTCGTAGAATTGATTTGTTCATGCATATCTCCAACAAAATCCGATTGTATCGAAGATGGTTCGAGGGAGTGGGGTGGTGAATGAGCATTTTCAATCCTCATATAAGGCTTATCAAGGAACATTTCGCCGAGAGTGATAGGGCCACCGCAATTAAGGCAAGCGATAGTGCTGGGAGCTTTCTTATACCTCATGTTCTCCGCTCGAAGCTTTTCGTTTTCCTCCTTTAGAATCGCAAGTTCTTGACGTCTGTGTTGAGCCCTCAATTTGGCTCGCTTATTTTGAAACCAAAACTTGACCCTCAAAGGTTTCATCCCTAGCTTCTGGCCCAATTCATTTCTTTGTTTCATGTTCGGGAGAGGGCATTCACTAAAGAAAGCTTCAAGCTCTTGGATTTCATTCTGAGTGTGGCACTGGCGACGTTTCCTTTTCCGAGATTGACCATCGCTGCTGCTGTTGTCGTCGCTGCTGAGCTCCTGAACTTCGTTGCCGAAAGGGTTGGGTTCTGTGGTTCTGGTACCAGACGCCATCTTGGAATCTTCGAGATCTCTCAGTAGTTCATTTTCTGAGATTTTTGGATCAGTCGCCTCTAGCAACTGATGGTAACCCTCAAACATGTTGGATCGAGAAATGTTCGATCAATTTTTGCTCACTCAGGGTTCTCTACTCTCTCATGTATGCTCACTCTCTCTAAATTTTCTTTTGAGTGGTTCTGTATGCCCATGAAACGTTCTTTAAACATGGATGAAGATCATCAGGCAAGCGTTGCTCCCAAGATTTCGTATTTCCCGCTTTGTCGTCTTCTTTCTTCTTTTCAACGTGGAGGGACACCAAATCGATTTCCTTTTCTCGATATCCATGTCTGTCTCCCACTTATTTTCAAAAAGGTGGAACTACGCTCGCCTCCTGCTCAGTTTTTAATATGATGGGACCGCCAAATCCTTTCGCAACTTTTTTCGATAGTTGCGCTTAACTCCCGCTCAATTTTAATATGGTGACACCGACATATCTTTTTACAACTTTTTTAGGTTTATCAAGCCTGAAATCGCGGACTGGGACAGATCTGATGGTTCACCGAAAGAGCCACCACTGCTTTACCCAATTAACTTGGCTCCACGAGCATTATTGCTATGCCTTTCTTCATTCTCGAGTTGCTATAAAAGGAGGAGTTAATGCAGAGAAGATTAACACTCTTACATAATTGCCTTTTCTTATTTTAATCACTCTACCACACTCATCTTCTTCTCCCTCACTCCAACGAAAATGACCTCCTCTCCTATTCGCGCTTTCTCGGCCGAAATTTTGGCCCAGTGGGAAAAACTCTATAACCTCCTCGGTCGAGGCTATGCTCATATAGCCGATCACCCAGAAACTGAAGATGAAATCCGTATTTTGCTCGTGGAAATAGACACCACCTCCATCGAGGGCACTAATTTAGAGAGGGAATATAGAATCTTCCCAACCCTCTTTATAAACTTTTTAGAGACTTACCGTGTCGCTCATCGAAAAGCTACCGTGGCTCACGTTTTGCGAGCTCGCTATGAGGATCGGTCCAACTGCTTGGTGTTGGCCAACCTTGTGGCCGATAGTCACAGAAAGGCTGTTGAGTTCGCCAACAAGCGAGTCTCGATGTTGCTTCGCGAGAGGGGAAATTTGGTGGAGCGCTTGGCCTTATCCCTGACCACCTATGAGCACGACCGTCGTAATGTCGTGTTGAAGTTTCAATGTGAGTGGCAGGAAGAAAGGCTTGACAGCATTACCGCGGATATAGCCCATGGGAGAGGACTAGTTCGGGACCTGGAAATAGCCGCCGAAGATCACGGGACCAAGGTTGCCGAGCTTAAAGGGGAATGTAAACGCCTTCTTCTTAAGCTTGCAGATCTCGAGTCTCGAGGTGGTGAGTATAAGCAAAGCATCAATAATATGGAGGGCCAACTTGGTTCCTTTGTGATGCTAATTAGGGCTCATTGCGGTTTTATGTTTCCACCCCGATGATTTGTATGATCTGCTTTTAAGGTCCCTCGATTGAGCGAAATGAATGAAAGCTCTAATGTGTGTGTCTCAACTTCTGTATGGCTGACTTTCTCGAACACCTGACCACTCTCAACCTAGGCAAGCTGCGCTTTGACATTGATGATTCGAGCGTGTACATCTTGATTTTTTAATCTTGCTTATGATCGGATAAAGGAACCTCCCACCACGATTATCCACAAAAAGACTTCTCTTCTCTACTTGTTTTTAACCTGTTTCAAATGAAAAGGCAGAATCAGAAGAAAGAATTTGAAAAATAAAGCATAAATCCTTTCAATTTTATGCTTACTTGTGATTAATAGGGATAAGAGCTTTTACAAGGGTTTTGACCTTGTGCAAAAGCTTTTATCAATATTCCTCAAAGGAAAGCATATCATTGAAAGGAATGTAATTCACGATAATCGTCTTTGATCAATTCCAAGAAAATCAATGGAATGTTCAAAAGTACACAATTACGATGTGTTTTAAATTCAATTGAAGATACGGTATCCAAATTAAAGCCGTTTGCTAAGAACGAGAGTAATTTGGATATCTATCTTTTCATTAAATTTGAAAAACACGAATACTCTTGATCAATTATTGTGGATTACCAATGATGCAAAATATGCATGAACCAATTCAAGTTTATAGTTCCTTCTAGCGAAATTGGGATTGTATTGCCCTATACGGCCAAAAGGTTGTATAAGACTTCCAATTTCAATTTCATCCAAAGGAATTATAAAATTGATTTTGGAGTATTCGAGTAATTAGAAGAAATGCCACTATCACATTCCAATGACAAGTCAATAGAAATACAACAAATTTCAATCTGAATGTATATAAACACAAATAGATCCCTAATACAATCAATCTAAGGGATCAGATAGAGAGGATCTCAGCAAAATAAATCCTATACAAGAAGGCTAGAAATGAAAATTAAAACAAAGGAATGTGATCTTAATACTTAGAGATGCCCCAGTTTCGATCTTTGAGACGTGACTTCAGGATCACCTATTCCAAATCGTCATCTTCATTAGATGATACCTCAATGATGTCCACAGCAGGCTCTTCTTGTCCACTTGACGCTCGTAATGGGATGACACCATCTTCATCTTCCATCAAGAACATTGAGAGGAAAACACACCTATCTATCCTCAAAATGGCATTTAATCCAATCACCGGAATTATGCAATGAATATAATGATTAAGAGCTGTAACAAGTTCGAGGGATAGAAAAGTCTTACCAACCAAACTTAAGAGAAAATCAAGCTTCTCTGTATTTTTAGCAGTGTTAGGTATACTAACCTTCCATAGACAAACGCATGAGATAAGTGAGGGAAAACTCCTAAAAATCAAAAGATAGGGCTTGGTACCTAAAGCCAAGGTTCTCACCTCGAATTCTGGGAAGAGCCGATTCCATTGCACAACTATCGTTGCATTGGGACTCAATCCATAGTTCGAAGTGAGCGGAATTGAAAAGTGGATTACCCCATGTTTTTCCTCACGGAGATTCCATTTTCAATTCCTTCTATTGTGTTCCTAAAGAGGGCGCCTGGGGTTTTAGGCGCAATTGTGTGTATTCATTGTGTCGTGCTAAAGCAAAAGACATGCATTTTATTTAACAATCACCGCTTCAATATAAACATCCACACAATCATACATCCAAAACTCCTGCCTGCATAAAATAAAGTTAACAAGCACTTCACCCCTTATTTCTCCCGTCTACAAAAACATCTAACACATTCGTTAGCATATACACCTCACTTTCGAGAGCATCTGCATAAAATTAGGTTAGAAGAATCAATCAACTTTTTAATCGGCTCAAGTCCACTAAATGGTTAAGAACCAGTCCCCAGCGGAGTCGCCAGTCTGTCGCGACCCTCTTGAGGTTGTCGGGCTCTCGAGGGCTAATGGGCCGTCCTGTCTGGTCGGACGCGGGCCTCTCCTAAGGCCCATTACCCAAATCGCAACGGAGGTATGCGTGATCGACTTTCAGTGTGGTCTAGTGACATGTGCTAAGTGTGCATGCCATGTAGTCGCCACCAATCATTTTTTTAGGGTATGATTGGACCACCCAATCGAACAGTTGGGAGTTTCTATTCAATTTTGCGAGAACCAGAGAAATGGTTTCGGGGACTTAGTTACACCAACTGTCAGAGTTGACGCCCTTTCGGTACCTAAGTTGACTGAATTTTCTAGCCTGAGATTCATGCGGATGAGTAAGGTATGAACCCTAAATCTAGAAATTCATGTAGATAAGAGTGATTATCCTAGCAATCACAATCAGTAATAAAATGCCCAACTCAAGGAATCTAGATATGCAAATAAATCACATGGCATTCCTAGTAAGGTCCTATTTATCAATCACAGCTCAAGAATGATTTAGTTGTCCTAGCCATTCTACACACGATCTAACCTAAGAAAAGCATTAGGAAGCATCGAAGGAGTTCGAGAGTACTCACATGGGGTTCGCCGTGCCCTGGTTTGGTCTTGGACGAGCTATCGAGCTCGTGCCGACCCGATTATATTTGGGGATCCACTCGGCGTTTTACACCATGAAATCATGTGAAACAAAAACGAAAATATTCAGCAAGGGGCATTTATTGTAGATGGTGGTCGATCTAATTGGACGTCAAGACTAAAAAAGATGTAGAAATTTACAAATTAAAATACTCGAATGACATTTTTTTGCCAAATTCAACTCTATGCGTCGTGAAGAAACACATGCAATTGAACTTGAATTTTGACTATTTATGAGTTCAAAATGTAAAAGAAATTAAAATAAAAATATTGACTATTTTTCTATATTTTTACGACATCGAACGCTATTTTTCTTCATTTTTCATGTATTTTTCTATTTTTGGAAAATATTAAAAAATATTTAAAAATATGAAAAATTATTTTTTTTTATCAAAAATGGTTCCTTTAGCTTGGTCAAGGCTACCAAAGATGATTTTTTAATTTTTTTTAACTTTTTATAGATTTTTTATGAATTTTTTAAAAATAAACTATGAAAGACTGATCAAAAATCCGGTGTCAACACCTATGCTAGCAGGTAAGTTTCAGGTTTTAAGTGGAACCTATCTGGAACCTGGAACTGCTTACCCCTATTACCAACGGATGGTCGATGATGCAAGAAGGGTAATTAATTTCTCTCGTGTTCTTTTCATTATTGAAGATGCAATCGATGTTGTCGTCAAACAAGGGCTGATAATATTTTGCAAAAAAATATATCATTGTTGATTTGGTCTTGTGTATGGTAAAAGTGGTTAATATGTACAAAAATCATTGTGAGAGATATGGAGAGTATTGACAACAATCGTCCAAGAGAGCTGAGAATATGAAAAAACTTATTTCTTATAATTGATTCTTGTGATATTCTAGGATAGGAAAACACTTATGAGTGAGCGTGAGATAGCGATTTTGATTTCATTTTTGCTGGTTGTCATGGAACCATATTTTCATTCTCCATATGGAGTGGGTTAATCCATTGAATCTTGTAAATCGGTTGTGTTCATTTATTTTTTATTTCAGCAGTTTATTTCTTGCTTAATTCATTTCGTTTGTCTATGCTTCCAAATTCATCATAGCAAACTGGTATCAAAACCTAGGGTAGCTATTAATAAATTGTTCTGTGTTTTCAGTCTTTTTGCAACTATCCGCTATGGCTTTTAAGAAATTCACCAGCGAGAATAATTTTAGTCTCGAGTTCATCAAGATGTCCACATTGTTGGAGACATAGGGTTTGGATTTAGCGTTGCGGGAAGACGATGAATTTGAAGAAGAAAATGGTTAACTTATAAAACTTGAAGAAGGATCCCTATGCTGGAGGAAGAGATACCTCCAAATAGAAGCCAAGTATCCGAACTGAGAAGAGAAAGAGTCATCAACCATCTCCTCTTTTCTTGGCTTTGAAACCTTTAAATAAAGTGAAAAGAGAATCCTCAAAACAGGAAAAAGGAAAAAACAAATGAAAGAATCATGTATTAAAGAATCTCTCTCTCTCTCTCTCTCTCTCTCTCTCTCTCTCCCCTGCCTTGTAATGCTCTTTGTATGGTCTTTTACTGCAATATCCGATTAACACATACCAGATTCAATTCAACTAGATTGTCCCATTTTTTGGCTCATTTCTCCCATCGTTCAAGAAATAACTCTGGTATTTGGTAAGTGAAGATTTAATGCTACAAAACACACAGTGTCTTGTAATTTCTTCGTGATGACATGATATATTTCTTCAAATATTAGGGTAAATATGTCTGAAAAATCAAGAAGAAAGCAGAAAACGGATGGTACCTAAGCCGAGCATGCAAGTGGTGGTTCTATGAGGAGAAGCACCTTGCATGATGCGAAGAAACCAAAGAGCGTGTTCCTACTTTCACTTTCCATCTAGGGAACATGATACAAATGGTCCATAAAATTTTGTTCAATGTACAATTTCGCCCGCCAACTTTTAATTTGTTTAATGTAGTCCTTAAACTAATTGTAAATGTTTAATGTAGTCCTTGGATCATGAACTCTTAATAAATGTTCAATCTAGTCACTCAACTCTATCATATTAGTGTTGTCTTTTTGTTCATTGAAGTTGACAGAATTTACTGATGTGGTTTCATTCATTAAGTATGAATGACAAAAAAAAACACTACATGTGGATTGTCCACATAATATATTTATCTTAATTCAACAAAAGAAATATCACTAATCAAACGTTCCAATTTTTTTTTTTCATTTTCCAAATTAGTAGATGGAAAAATGGATACGCTCTCTCATCATTTTTATCACTCCAACTCTGGATATAATAACCCATGTCTTCATAAGGTCTAAATTGCTGTTTTTAGCACAAGGAAGGACTATATTGTAACATTTACCGATTATTCAAAGATCACATTGAACAAAGTAAAGGTTTAGATATTACCTTGAATATTTACCAACAATTTGGGGACAGCATTAAATAAATTAAAAGTTCAGTGGTATCATCGCACATTGGACCAAAATTAATGAATCATTTATGTTATTTTCTCTCAATTCTACGAGGTGACTTTCCATGATCGTATATTGCACTAGGCTGCTTTCACAAAGACTATTGAGAGGCGCAACAGAGCACCTCTATCGCTTGCATACCCTCTAATCACCTTTCAAGCGTGCCATAGGAGAAAGCTATTAGCCTCGGAAGCTGTTGGAAGCTTCACACCTTCACTTTGGAGATTGCCAAAAAGTTTGAGTCCATCAACATATCTAGTTGTGATTTACTTACGATGTATTAGTTAGCATACTAGTTCATCAATTTGTGACTTTTTAAATAAGATCGCATCAACAATCTCTCTCATTCAGGTGGGAGTTTAGCATTAGGTCTGTTCTACCTTAATTCATGTGTGAATTTCCACTTTGTTGTAGGTGAGGGCCTCAACAACAACAACACCCACCTTCATTCTCAATTGCCATCGAGTCCGCGGTGCTACACCCAACGCTAGATTGTTGGGAATTTGCTAGTCATAAGATTTCTTCCTTGATCATTCACCAAGAATCGGCACATATTGGATACCTTGAGTTAGTTATTAAACACCAATACACATCAGGAGTCCTAGGAGATCGCTACAAGAGAGTCCAAGAACATATTTAGTTCCACCTAAAAAACCCAAGCGAATGAGTTATAGATCAGTCAGGATATATGAACTACTTGCACCACATAAATTTTCTGATGCAATACTTTTCTAACATAACTCATATGTGCATCTTGACAAATGTGCTTTTGTATTGATTTGTCAAATAGTCGTTATACACAGCAAGAAGAAACTAGTAGGTTTCTAAGCGAAGTGCGACTGTGAAAGCAAATGACATAATCGAATCATGTTAAAGCCGACAGAGAAAATAGTTGGCAACGGATCCAAAAGAGGAAATCGCTAACAAGACCACCAGTGAAAAAGATTTGCCCCTACTTAGTCAAACTCATTCCCTAAAAGTAATGCCTACCCTCAGAGAGGAACTACACCGGATAATAAATATGATCTATGAATATGCATTCCCCTAGATTTGGTCGGTAAACCTCAAGCCAAATAGGCTTGAGATCCGTTGTCTCTGTAAGTGGACTAGACCATGACATTGTGATGTGTTAATTATGACTTAGCAACGGGGACTCTAGGTAATGCAAAAAGGAAAGCTATTTCCTACAGGAGTTCTTTTCTTATTGAAGATGAAGTCTGATGTTATTGTTATATATAGGTTTTAACATATAAATATTTTGTTGCGGAGTTTGGTCTTCTGCACATAGTGAATGAGCTTAATATGGGTGAAAAGCAAGGAAAGACAGTGAGAGCATCAAGAGCCGTCATCCAAGAGATTTGAGTGAGTGCGAGAACTCTTTTCTATGATTGATTCACGTGGATGGCAATGTTGTCAAAAACTTTACCACAATCGAAAATGTCATGAAATATTCAGTATCATGTTGTTCAGAAGATATTGTCTTTGCCCACCCGATCAACATCAAGAAAAGAAGCTAAGATTGAAGAGACAGTCATTTTCGCAAATTGAAATGAAGGCCGATAATTACCATATATAGGTTGTTCAACTCTCATATTTGAGAAATCCTAGTACTATGCTTTAGTGTGCATCACAGGGCTCGCCAACATCTTTTGGTTCCAACACAGCACCCCTGCTACAACCACACACGCTGTCAGGAGTTGGCTCTAATACCAACAATAACAGCCTGAGCCCACCATGCTTTGGTTGCAGTACAAGGCTCGCCAATTCCTTACGATTTTGTTCCTTCGAAAATTGCCCATACAATTCCCCAGAAAACACGTCTTGCAAGTCTAAGAAGGATCTATGTGATATTTTGATTTTCCTGTCATTCCGAGACCTTTGACTGTAAGATAGCTATCGAAGTATTTCAGTTGTATCTCGCTCGGATCTGATCAATCTTGAGTAGACTAACCAAAGGGGAAATGCTAACGCGAGACGAGGTACGTAGACCTAGGAAACTCGATTAGAAAACGGCATTTTGACCATAAGGATCGTCGAGGAAACATTTAGAGCCTAGGCCGATCTGAGAATGATTAAGGAATCCGTTGCTAGTGTTATACGATTAGGACGCGGGTGATACCGTTTAACCAATGTATGATTTGCGAAATTTTCCTAAATCGATTTGTGATGATCGTGGCCGTCGAGGCTAGTAATAGACCCTTGTGATTACATGACAACCAAAATCGGCGTCGCTTGAGTTATCCTTAGTGTGATGAGAATTACAGAGTCGATACGCGTAACGTCTGCAAAAGCCTCCCGCTAGTTCGAGATAAATTGAAATTACGGACGACGGAAAATCGATCACGAAATGGGATCTCGGAATTGGATAATGGAAATGAGGAATTCCAACAATTAACTTAGATTGGACGTCGCCTAATTGAGGATGAAAATTAGCGAAAAAAAAAATGAAATTTCGGACGAAAGGTGTGAAAAGACCATTTTGCCCTGGGGAGTTAGTCTTGTCTTAACAATTTGAAGAGGGCATTTTAGTCATTTGAGTGCCCCTTGGAGTTGTCGAAAAGTGTGAGGGAAAATTGGGAAGTAAAATGTGGATATTATGCATAAATGGACAAGTGTCATCAATTGGGTTAATGTCATTAATTATCCACTAACTTAACTCTTCTAGTAGCTTGACTAGGGTTGAATGAAGATGGGTTTCGTTTGCATTTTTCCCCTTAGAAATTTCGAGGACAGCTCTTTCCCTCTCCTCCTTCTTGCATTTTCTCTGCATGAACAGAAGCTGTTCTGTTCGACCAGCCTTGTTCGTCGGAGTCTCCGCTCTCGACCGCCACTTCCGGCGACTGTCTGACCTCGCGCTGACCACCAGCTCCTACCCTGCCTCTTGTCAACCATCTCTAAGTGGAAGCTCGGCATTTGGTCACCCATAGAGCTCCGGCCAACCAATCTTCCGAGAGCCAACGGATTTCGTCGCAGCTAAGGGTAAGCCTCCATTCAGCTTCCATAGGGCCTCGAATTGCTTCAAATTTTTTGTGGTAGTTTGTAGACATGTAGTACACTTGTATTCTGAGCTGAGGTATCAAGTTGAGTGCAATTTGATGGAGTTTTGATGTTGGAATGGTGTTGATTCTACAAGCAGAATTCTTACCAGCGGTAGGATTTGAGGAACCGGGGCTATTCGTGGACTTTCGACGTTGCTGTTAGCACCTAAATTTTAATTTTAGGAGATTCATTTATTTATTTCACAAAATGAGAGTTATTTATAATTCTTGAAAAAATATATTCTCATGCATCGCATATTTATTTGTTCTCTCATGCATTGGCATTCAGGTGAAGGCAAATCGATCGAGCTTAATTTAACGGGCGACGGGACCAAAATCAATTTGCAAATTTTCGATCATGAAGGGGGGAATTGCCGAAAATCATGTAGGCTCAATTCAAATCCAATTCGATCCATTTTAATACTTTTAAATGAAAGGCTTTTAATTAATTATCCGTTTAATTAATTAAAGCCCAATTAGGCCTTAAATTCGCGTGAATGAGCCCATCTATAAAGGAACTTTTGGCCAGAAGCCCTATCCCCCATGGTGGCCGAATTTTGTGATATCCTAGCCCGATAGGATTATTCAAGAATCAGAAATTATGATCATACGGTAGATATCTCGTCTGAAATTTTTAGAGTCAACGGCTAGGATTGAATCTTGGAGCATAACCCTAATATCCACTATATATATCTCACTATGTCTAGGTTTTTTTTGGGGGGGGGGGGGGGGGGTGTCGCGACCCGTCCGGAGGCGGACGCGGCTAATGGATTACCGATCGCGGATCTTGGATCGGCGCGAGCCCTCCCAGGCCCGTACCAAATCGCGGCGGGAGTATATTTTAAAGGATTCGACGATAAGAGTCGATCGCTTTCGACCTTCAGTGTGGTCGTGGTGGCATGTGCAAATTGTGCATGCATTTGGAGTCGCCACCGGTCTTTCTTGGAGGGTAGACCGGAAACCTTATTGACCGATTGGGAGAGATCGATCAATTCTGCGGAACCAGAGATTTTGGGTTCGGGGACTTGGTTACGTTGATGTCATTACCAACGCCCTTTCGGTACCTAACGCGAGTGATTTTCCTAGCCAAGAGCTCATGCATGCGCAAGTTCGGGTGAGGTAAGTTTAATTCAGGGTTTCATGCAGATTGGAAGACTATTCCTATCAATCATAATCCATTTTAATGAAAGCGCAATCAAGTGCATAAATAAATCTCATCGATGCACATCAATTCAAGTCAATGGCTTCCTAGCATAGCCATAAAGGCTTAGGGAAGATGTGATTTCGGACCAGGGGTAAAATGGGAAGATTTAGGGATGATTAGCCCGAAGGGCAAAATCATCAATTTTGAAAGGTTTGGATACCGAATTACCCAAAATATTCCATGGCTAGTTGATTTTAGCCATTTCCCATTTTTGAGAACTTTTTTAGAATTTTTGTTCAATTTTTGGGAGACGATTCGCCCAAAGGGCGAAATCGTCATTTTTAAGAAGGATCGGGTTCAAAACACCCGGGATGATCCTTGGCCAGTTGTTTGTGGCCATTTCCTATTTTTGGGGATTTTCTTGGATTTTTTTAGAATTTTTTTGGAAGACGATTTGCCGGAAGGGCAAAACCGTCATTTCTGGAAAGATCATGGGTCAAATGACCCGAAACAGGTCGTGGCCAGTTGAATGTGGCCATTTCCTATTTTCTGGAATTTTTTAGAATTTTTCTGAATTTTCCAAATTTTTTTGAATTTTTTTATGATTTTCTATTTTTTTATTAATTTTTGAATTTTTTATTATTATTCTAATTAATAATTTTTTATTTTTCGGACCGGGTCAGACCCGGCCCAAGCCCCTCGGGCGCCCGGCCCGAACCCACGGCCGAAACCGGCCCTAGTAAAAACGACACCGTTTCTGTTTTTTTCTTATTTTTTTTATCATTTGTTTTGATTTTCTGAAAAAACCACCATCGGATGGTCCAGGACGCGCCACGTGGCCTCCTCTGGAGCGTCCGATCTTCGGTCAGATCGGATGCTCCTCAGAGTGCCACTTGGCGCGACATTAACCATCGGATCAAAATTTTTTATTATTTTCGAAAATTATTTATTAATTTCTGAAAATCATTTTTATTTTCCAAAAAAAACAGGATCGCGACACGTGTCGCGATCCGGACCGTCCACCTCGATCGCACGCCCAGCGCCCCGACCGGCCCCACTTGGCTGACGTGGCCGCCACGTGGCGTGCCACGTCATCCCTTTGACCCGTTGACCGCCGGAAGCTCACCGGGGAAGAAGACCGGCGCCGGCGTTCCCTCGCCGGCGCCTCGTCGGAGGGCGATATCTCGGCCCTCCGACGTCCAAAACGCGCGAAACCAACGGCATTCAAACCTACTCGACGAGAGCTACCGTATGTATCGACCTGGATACAGCAGAATTTCATTTGGCCCAGCTCCGACTCCGGCCGAACCTATTCTCCGGCGAGAGACCGCCATAGCCGTTCTACACGTAACATGGATGAATCGAGCTATCGGGAAGCATACTAGGGGATTAAGAATACCTACCTGATCACCAGTGAGGTTCGGTTTGGGCTGAAACGAGCTCCCGAGCTCACGGCCGAACGGAAGGCGTTGGGGGCCGACTCGTCGTTTTTGGCCATGAAATGGCATACAGTCAAAAGCGAAAACGGTCAGTGAAGTGCAAGGACCGATTCCAGATCAATAAGTCGCAGAATGAATGAGAGGAGCTTGAGATGCCATTGAAGGCCAGGATGAAGCTCAAAGGCTCAACTCACGTTTCTAGGTGGTCTCCGGCGAGTCTGACGAGTACACGGGCTTCCTCATGATGTCGTCAAGCTCGGAGGATGGTCCACCAGCTTCGGTTCTTCTCTGGGCGTGACGATGAGAGCTCGGGAGCTTCGGCCAAGCTCGGCGGCTATTGCAGCGCAGCGGCGGCGTGAGGGGACGGACGATGGCCGAAGAAGATGAAGACTGATGGTGAGGTGCTCGGCTGCTGAGAGGGAGTGGTCACACGGAAAAACCTCCGGAGGTGAAGGTGGAGGATTCCTCGGGTGAGCCTCTCGGGCGGGTCTCGTTCGTGGCCAGCCAAAAGAAAACGCCCGCGCCCAGAGAGAGAGAGAGAGAGAGAGAGAGATTGTAAAAAAAATAATAATAATAAATAAAATAATAATAATAATAATAATAATAATAATAATAATAATAATAAAATAAAAGTATATCTTTTAAAAGCAAAAGAGGACTTTGACTAATAATTATGTCTCTACTTTTCATTTTTCACACATTTTTCTAATTTTCAAAAAAAAATAATAATAATAAAATAAAATAAAATAAAATAAAATGAGATAAAATAAAATGTTCAAAATTTAGGTGTCAACAGCTGCCCCTCTTTGATAGGAATCTCGTCGTAGGGATCCCCACAGAGGTTTCTTTCAAAGATAAGGCGACACCTGGGTCCTGAACGACTCGACTCGTGAAACTCAAGGAAAATGAGTCATGGCATCCAGTTTTTTTTTTTTTTTTTTCGTCGCTGTATGCTCTTTCTTGAATGGGGAAACATTTTATTTGACATGAGAGAGTGAGATAGTAGAGAGACATACCTGCCACTTACCTGTTCGATGTTTGTGCAATTTTCGCGGTGTCTGATGGTTTCAAGAGGATCTCTAGGAACCCGTTACTAGAATATCCTAGAGAGGTTAAACTCTGACCCGTATGGTAGGTCAAACCATAATGAGATTTCTAACTGATAGGCATCTAAAGAAGACGCGTCTCATTTGGGATTTGCCAAGGATTCTGATCCGTATGGTGGATCGGACCATTGAGTTGGCCATTTAAGTGATTTTTTCTATTGGGTTGACCCTTCAGACGGTTTCTACCTTGAGTTGACCCTTCAGGCGGTATCTACCTCGGTTTTGACCCTTCAGGCGGTTTCTACCTTTGGTTTTGACCCTTCAGGCGGTTTCTACCTTTGGTTTTGACCCTTCAGGCGGTATCTACCTTGAGTTGATCCTTCAGGCGGTATCTACCTCGGTTTGCTTTGAAAAGGGGTCTCATGACGAGGGTTCTCCACGTCCGATGAGACTGTTTGATATTTTGAAAATGGGTCCTGCGACGAGGGTTCTCCACGTCCTGCTAGGACTTGGGTCTGTTGAGGCGACATTCTGGGAGCTGGGTTCTCCAAGTATCCTGCAGAAAGTTCAAACCTGAAAGATTTTTCTTCACCAAGAAAGTGTTAATAATCTTTGGGAAGACAATAATTGTCCAATTGACAAAATTTTATGACTTAAGTTTTAGTCATGAAATGTGCATTTTGATGCTAGAGGTTATCCAAAGCATTCTTGCAACATGCAAATGTGATCACAAATCCCTTGCACGGAAAATCTGGATCAAACAATTTGAAATTTCCAAAGAGAGTTTGTTCAAAACATCTATTGGAGAATTTCTCATCCAAGAGGGCTCCTCACCGCTCTGTGATAATGGTCTTTTGTAAGGAATGCGCTCAACTTCCTACTAACCTGTGCCTAGGTTTTAGGATCATTCGCAGCGCATACATTTTGATCGATCGGGAGGTCTTCCACGGGACCGTAATGTTAGGTTTGGATACTGGTTTTTAAGGGGGACCCGCTTTGGAGTCGAGGCCATTGAATGAAAGTCTTCACCATATGCTCCGGGTTTACAAGTCAAGAACCCTGCAAAATGAGAAAGAAATAGTCTTGCTCGTACTTCTTCGAGCTAAGCTATATGTTAACCCAAGTGTCTTAGTCGGAGAAGACTGTTTCGGGGTTGTAACATTGGTAGGATTGGGGACCGAAAAAGGCTTGTTTTTGGCCCAGAATTCGTGACGGGTTTGACATTGGTGATCATTGCTGATTTGCCTCATGTCATTTCCTTTCTGCATCTTTAATTTTTGAGGTGTGCAACCGCTTTTGAGGTGTGCACAAGTCCTTTAGAGAACGTCTCTTGTGGTATTAAGAGATTGACAATTCTGTCCGTGTTTTTGCACCACGGCTGACATCATTTGGGGAGCAGTCTTCTTGATCTGACTCCTTTATGGGTTTTTCTCTCTTCCCAACTAGGCTTTATTGGGGATCAATCAAACAGTTTTCACGAGCATCGGCCTTGCTTTTACCAGGTACTTTGCTTTTTCTTGATGTTGGGGATTTTTTTCTTTGTTGAAATCCCGCCTTTTCTTTTCCTTTGGAACTACGATGTTCAGAAAATTGTGCTAGATATACAACTTGAATCATAGCACATTTAAACGCCGATATGAAATTTTTCTATAAATCCCATCTCTTGATTTCTTCCGTTCTTGGAGTGATGCAGTTTCTATCTTGAAACATCCCATGATCACCAACAGGGGTTTATGAAATGAATTCGCAGGCTCAACTTGGCTGTGCAAAGGATATGGTGTGTGGGATAGAGAATGAATGCTTCTCGTCATCCTATGGCACTTGGATTACCATATAAACAACACACAAAGATTAATGTTAGTCCGAGCAAGAAAATTTCTAACCATTTTCTCCTGATGCTACTGGACTTATTTCCTTTTTGCCCTGGTGTGGGGTGGTTCTTGACAGGGTTAAGAATGAAAACCTCCGTTCAAAGGGGTTATCAATGGTCAACTGTAGTATTTGGGAATATGAAACGAACGCCTCCGTCGTCCCGATCCATGTAATCGCTGCGAATGGTCCCTACCTCCGTAGGTACAGATTTTGCTATCCGATTCACTTCCCTCGTCTCTCAAGTGTATGTAGGATGTGTTTGGACTGGGCTCGCCTCTCTTTTGAGTAAACTTCCTTTTGAATGATTTGACAAATAATCATATTTGGAAAAATTCATTTCTTTCTTTCCCAAAATTTACCCATCGAGGGGATTCTGTGATGTATCGTGCATGTTTTATTCATGCTTTGGGCAACCTCCCGATTTAAATCATGAACACCGATGCATCGGATAATTTTCATGACGGATGAAAGGATTTTAACATTTTTTATCTCCAGCTAACTGGGAAAGGGATACTTACCTACTTGTCGCGGCTGCAGACCCCTGCAAATGTAAAAGAAGCATATCATTGTAGGTTCACGAATTTTTCAAAAATCGTAACGATACATCCTACCCTTGGTCATGTACTCTAACGAGTAGTACACGGGATGTAAAAACTTTTTCCTCTGCAAGGCGACTCCCCTGTCAAGGATAAACAATAAGTGTCAATTCATATTCCCAAATTCGAGACAAGTTGGGACGATACAACTTTACTCTTGATTTTCATCACATTCTGATGTTGTGTATTGATATGAACAACATCTATCAAATCCGCCTCTCCATTCTTGGAGTGTTTGCAACATCAATGGTTCATCTGCCCCCAGTTAGGCAACGTCTGTTCTGTTATTCGAACGCATGGCTCCTTAAGTGCTTTATCCATGTTCATCATCTGAGAAGGAAAAGAAAGGAGACATTACTTCGGTGTTTGATTGAAGATCGTTTAGGAACGATACATCGTTTTACCAAATAGGTGGCTTCGCGGCCAAACGTATTTCGTATTGAAAGGGTAGATCCCATTACGCTCCGCGGGTGATAGTCATTGCTCGGGGAACTTGCTCCACGGATTAAGCGATTAATCCACGGCCCTAGGCTTGAAGATGCTCAAAGGGTGATGTTGACACTCACGCGCAATTAGCTCTAGATATTAAAGAAAGATGTTCCCGTGGGAACCTTACAGTGCGATCGACAACATATGCAATAGGAGTATTCAACCCCTTTTCTCGAAGCATTTTTCATCGAGTAGCCATGCCTTGCATCAGACGTTTGATCACCGGCCTCGCGTCACCACTGCGATGGTCCTCCGGCTCCAAATTGATCGAGCCAAAGATTGAACTCATCGCCAAGGAAATTGCTCGGGTCTTCGAGCCATTGATGTTCAAGTCGGGTATCAACGATTGCTGGGGGCAGATTTCTTTCATTGCCTTCGTTGTGAGGGATTGGAGTCTTTGAGCTGGAACCTTCATCATTGCCCTGTTGGGGCTGAGACATACATTCCCGAAGAGTATTGATCCAAGTATCCAGCTCCTCATCAAGGAAATCATCTGTTCTTTCTAGCCCTTGGTGCCCAGATTGGGTGTCGTCGACTGCAGGCGAGGGATTCCTCTCTTTGCTCTCGTCATGAGCAATTTGACCCCTCGAATTGGAACCCCCTCCAATGACCGGCATGTTTATATGTGCACTCTCTACCAATGCCAGATCCGCTTCAGGGACAGCATTAATGACTGATTCGCGCTCAAACTGAGGAATCTCTATGTGCTGGAACTGTGGCATATACTCCCGAGGAGTATTGAGATAGCTCGACGGAGCATTCTGATTTGGGTTAGAGGAGTCGCTGACACGACTGCTAGTCCCGTCATTGCTGAAACACGGTTGGGTGCTCTTGGCTCTCCAATCATCATGGTTGTAGCTCTGCCCAGCACTTGAGCTCCAACTGGCCTTATGATGGTTTAACGCTATCCTTCCATCCCTTAGCAATCTCCTATAGTACTTGAGGTGAGACTCAACGTTAATTCTAGAGAGCCCCGGCACATTCATAATCTCGAGTATGCGTAGTGGGCTAGCCGAATCAACTCCCAGCTCTCGAATTGCATCAACAAATTTGGTGTGAAGCTCATAGGTCCAGTAAAACCTTGTTCTCTTATCACCCAAAATATCGTCAATACTTCGGTAGCTATTCTCTACGGGATCTAGTCGTTTCAAAAGTTGTCCAGGGAGGGACTCACCGACTTTGGATTGGCTGGCTGCGACAGCGAGTTCGTCATTGAGAGAATTCCCCCTGTGATGATTCATATCCCATTTCTCAGAGGATGTTGGTGTTGATCCTATGGTGTTGACTTGCTCATGCAGATCTCCGGCGGTATCTGGCTGTGTCGGAAAATGCTGTGGAGAATACGGTAACAGCTGAGCGTTATTCGTCAACAGGGATGGTTCATCGAGGAACACCTCGCCGAGGACAACAGGATTACCACAATTAAGGCAGGTGGCCTTGGTCAGAGCTTCCTTATATCTCGCGCTTTCAGCTTGAAGCTTCTCATTCTCCTCCTTCAGGACCAGTAGCTCATGGTCTGCGTATTGCTGTTTCACCCGGGTTCGTTTGTTGGCGAACCAAAACTTGACCTTCGAAAGCTCCAATCCTATCTTTCGGCTCAACTCCATTTTCTGTTGTCTGCTTGGAGTGGGGCATTCGTTGAAGAAAGCTTCGAGCTCTCGGATTTGGCCTGGAGTGTGGCGTTGTAGTTGCTTCCTTTTCCGACTCCGGTCATCATTGTATACTCCATCTTCGTAGCTAAAACCTAGAATTTCATCGCTGGAGGAGTCAGTCTCTATGGCCTTCGAGCAGGATTCAGCTCCAGGATCTTCAAAGTCTCCCAGCAGTTCGTGCTCAGAAATGTCCAGATCGGGCGTTTCTAGCAGATGGGAATAACTTTTAAACATGATGGATCGGGGTATCTCGGGCTAATCTAGTTCACTCAGCTTTTCTCAATTCGCTCTTACGTGTTTGCTCACTCTAGAAATTTTCTCAAGTGATTGTGCGTGTCCTGGAACCATCCTTCAGGCTGCATATGAAGATCAGCAAGCAAGCGCTCCTCCCGAGATCCTGCAATTACTCATCGTCTGTATTCCCCTTTCTTTTTCCTCGTGATAGGATCACAAACTCTCTTGCATTGATTCGGTTTCATCGAGTATTGCGCTCGTCCCCTAGTTCAGTCTTCAAAGTGGTGGGTCTACAATCTTTCGGCGCCTTTTATGATTTGCTAGGCCCGAGAACGTGGGGAGCAGCGGTGGACCCGCAATTAATGACTCCGTTTAATTCATTTAGCTCCATGGGAATTAACGCTATGATCTTCTCTCAACCCCTTTTCATCGTTCAAACGAAAGTGGCATTTTCCCTGTGCATGCTGTTACTCTTCATTTCAGCATCCCGGGCGCTTGGTGAGGAATGAGTTCGTGGCCACTCAAAATTTTAAAGACCGTCTCTGGTTTCAGACTTAATCTAACAAGGGATCATCACAACTGAGCATGACGATGTTCGTCGATAGCGTTGGTTTTAATATAGAATTAACTATAGTCATTAAAGAAAAATGTTCCCGTAGGAACTTTACAACGGATAAAATGAGTGATCTACTCGTGAACATGTTCTTCTTCCTATGGGTGTTCGTAGTGACCGACCCATCGTGCCCCGAGCTAGGTGCTAGATCATGGCTGTCCAAGCATGCCAGCTTCCCACTGATTGAACAAGGCATCGAGCCCCTCATCGAAGAAATCGTCTGTCGTGGGTTGACCAGCGGCAGGCAGAGCACCAGCCGACTGTTGCTCGAATGGAGGAGTGCGCACTCGCTGTACTTGTGACACGCGCTCTTGAGAAGTGTTGAAATGGCCTGGGAGGACATTCTGATCAGCTTTCAGTTTGCCGGTGGTCGGGTTGCTAGCTTGATTGATGCTTAGATTTGGCCGGGTATCTCTTGATGCCTGAGCATTACAATGGCGGCCGCCTCTAGCTTTTGAGCTCGAGACGGATTCCTCCCGGTTTAGCTCCGCTCGACGTTGTTTTAATAGCTTTCTGTAGGCAGCAAGGTGATTCCTGACCAGCTCCTTACTAAGCCCCGGTACATTCATGGCCTTAAATATGCGCGTCGGAGTTGCTGAGATGATCCCCATTTGGTGAACCACGTCTAGGAATCTGGAATGCAGTTCAGGGGGCCAAGCGAACCTCCTCTTATCGTGGCCCAAAATCGCATCAATGGCTTGACGACTGATTAACTCATCTCCAGCAGGACCTGACCCTATCGAAAATTGTTGTGCATGAGGCTGATATGCTTTGAGCTGGTCGGCGGTAACATCCAGCTCCTTGAAACTATAACTCCAATCAAAGCGATGCAAATCCCATCCCCCAGGAGGCATTTGTATCATCTTCGTAGGATCATCCTGCTCATGTGTGACTCCGGCAAAATCTGGTTGAGCAGGAGATGCCCCGAGGGAGTAAGGTGGTAAATGAACGTCTTCAATCATCGCGTGAGGCTTATCGGGGAATATCTTACCGAGGGCGACGAGGTTATCGCAATGAGGGCAAACGGTAATATTGAGAGCTTTTTCATACCTCATGTTTTCTGTTCGCAGCTTTTGGTTTTCTTCCTTTAAAATCTCGACCACCTGACGTTTGCGTTGAGCCCTCGATTTGGATCTCCTATTTTGAAACCAAAACTGGATCCTCGACTGATTAATCCCCAACTCCCGGCTCAATTCAATTCTCCACTTCTTTTTCATGTAATGGCTTTTACTGAAAAGGGTTTCCAGCATTTGGGTTTCCTCCTGAGAGTATTGGTGAGGACGTCTTCTTTTCCCGAGTTGAGCATTGTGGATGTCGTTGTCGTCGTCGCCGTGATCTTGATTTCCGTTGCCAGAAGTGTTGGGCTCCATGGTTTTGGCGTTAGACTTGATCTTGGAATCTTCGAGATCCCTCTGTGGTTCAATTTCTGAGATTTTTGAGTCAGTCGCCTCTAGCAGCTGACAGTAACCTCTTAAATATGTTGGATTGAGAAATGTTTGATTGGTTCTTGCCCACTCAGAGTTCTCCACTCTCTCCTGTATGCTCACTCCCTATAAAGTTTTCTTCGAGTGACTTTGCATATTCAGGAGACGCTCTTCAAGCATCATTAGGCAAACGTTCCCCCTCAAGACCTTGAATTTCTCGCTTAGCTTTTCAACGTGATGTGACTGCCAAACCCTGTTAGGGCTCTCTTCGATAGTTGCGCTTTCCTCCCACCTAACTCTAATAATGGTGATCCCGACAAATCTTTTACATCTTTTAATTGATGAGCCGGAAATCGCGGACCGAAACGAATCCAACGGTTCTCGTGAGGGGACCTCCTGCTTTACCCCCTAACTGGGCTCCACCAGCATTATTACTGAGACCCTTCATCATCCTCGAGTTGCTATAAAATGAGGAATTAATGTATGGAAGGTTAACGTTCTCGCATAATCAGCTTCTTCCTTCTAATCTCTCTGTTAAACTCGTCTTATTCTCAAGCCAACCCAACGCAAATGGCCTCCTCTCCCGTACGCACTTTTTCAACTGATGTCTTGGCCCAGTGGGAAAAGCTTTATAACCTACTGGGTCGCGGTTACGCGCACATAACCGATCATTCTGCAACCGAGGATGCAATCTGTGTCCTGCTCGAGGACCTTGATACCACTTCTCTCGAAGGTACTACACTGGGGAGGGAATATAGAACTTTCCCGACTCTCTTTGCACACTCCTTAGAGGCCTATCGTGTTGCTAATCGGGAGGTTCTGGTGGCTCGCGTCTTGCGGGCTCGTTATGAGGATCGATCTGATCATTTGGTGCTGACTAACTATCTGGTTGATAGTTACAAAAAGGCCGTCGAGTTTGCTAATGAGCGGGTCGCGACGTTGCTTCGCGAGAGGAGAAATCTGGTGGATCAATTGGCCATATCCCTGACCACCGGCGAGCATGACCGCCGCAACGTCCTGTTGAGGCTTCAGAGCGACTGGCAGGAAGAACGGCTCGACAAGATAACCGAGGACATAGCTCGCGGGAATGGACTGGTTCGGGACCTGGAAGTAGTCTCCGAAGAACACGAGGCCAAGGTCGCCGAAGTTAAGGGAGAATGCAGAAGTCTGCTCCTCAGGCTTGCCGACCACAACATGCGGAGCTGGGAGTATGAGCAGAGCATTAACAACATGGAGGGTCAGTTGGGCTCCTTTGTGTCGTTAATTAGGGCTCACTTTGGCTTTACTTTTCCACCCCGAATTGTATGACCTGCTTCTGAAAACCCTCCGCTGAGCAAAATAAATGAAAGTTCTCGTGTGTGTTTTAACTTCTGCATGGTTCCGTTCTTCGAGCGTTCGAACATCTTCAACTTAGGTGAGCCGAACCATAATATCAATAAGTCGAGCAAATATGGATTTTATAACTCGCTCATGATCAGATGAAAGAATAGCCTCAGACTTATCCAGGAAAAGATTTCTCTTTATTACCTATTTTTTTACCTGCAAATAAAAAGACAGAATCAGAAGGAATAATTTGAAAAAGAAATCAAAAACCCCTTTCAATCCTATGCTTGCCCATGATTAATAAGGACAAGAACTTTTACAAGGGTTTTAATCTTGCGCGAAAAGTTTTTATCAATATTCCTCGAAAGAAAGCATACTATTGAAAGGAACGTAATTCACAATAATCGCTTTTGATCAATTTCGAGAGGAACGAATTACTCAAAAGTGCGAGGCATAATAACATGTTTTAAATTTAATTGAAGATACGGCATCCAAATCAAGGCCGTTTTGTTAAGAACGAGAGTAATTTGGACATCTATCTCGTCATTAAATTCAAAACAACGCCGATATTCTCGATCAATTATCGTGGATTACCAGCGACGTAAAACATGCATGGACCAATTCAAGTGTATAATTCCTTCTAGCGAAATTGGGGTTGGATTACCCTATACGACCAAAAAGGTCGTGCAAGATTTCCGATTTTAATTTCCTCTAAAGGAATTATAAACTTGACTTGGGAGTATTCGGATGATTAGAGAAAATGCCACCATCACATTCCCATGACCTGTCAAAAGAAATACAACCAAGTTCCATCTAAATGTATACACCAATAGGTCCCTAATACAATCACTCTAAGGGGTGAGATAGAGAAAGCCTCGATAAAAATAAACCCTATACAAGAGGACTAGTAATGGAAAATGAAACAAAGGAATGTGATCCTAACGTTTAAGGATGCCCCAAGTTCGATCTGTGACTTCCGGATCACTTGCCCCAACTCGTCATCTTTATTGGACGATATCTCAATAATGTCCATAGTAGGCTCCTTTATCGCACACTCGGTGTTCGCCATGGGATATCATCCTCCTCGTCTTCTATTAAGGACATTTGGGAAAAACACAAACATCTATCCTTGAAATGGCATTTAATCTAATCACCAGAATGCAATGAATGAAATGCTTATATTTATATGAGTTGTAATAGATTTGAGGGATAGAGAGTCTTACCAACCAAACTCGTCGACTTATGTGCGGTTTTAGGTGTACCAACCGCCCAAAGACATACGCATGAGACAAGTGATGGTGAACTTCTAAAAATCAGAGGGTTTGGCACCTAAGGTTAAGGTTCCCACTTCGAGTTCTAGAAAGAGCCGATTCCATTGCA
The DNA here is from genome assembly GCA_021437785.1 of Rhodomyrtus psidioides. Lineage (NCBI taxonomy): Eukaryota > Viridiplantae > Streptophyta > Magnoliopsida > Myrtales > Myrtaceae > Rhodomyrtus > Rhodomyrtus psidioides. Next base: position 3,083,988 of record JAILYB010000044.1, on the reverse strand, counting down.
CAGCTATCGTTGCACTGGGACTCGATCCATAGTTCGAAGCGAGCGAAATTGAAAAGTAGATTACCCCGCGTTTTTTCTCACGGAGATTCCATTTTCAATTCCTTCTATTGTGTTCCTAAAGGCGGCACCCGGGGTTTTAGGCGCGGTTGTGTGTATCCACGTGTTGTGATCATCACAATGCAATTCATGCACAGCAGTTTATCAATCAGCACTTCAAATCATCCACACAACATACATTCCTACGCCCAACCTGCATCAGACAATGTTAATCACGGACTACACCCCTTATTTCTCCAATCTGCAAAAATATATAACACCTACCATAAGCGGACTTACCTCACCTTTCAAGAGCGCCTGCAAGGTTAGAAAAATCACTCAACGTTTTAATTACGGCCTAAGTCCACTTGAGGTCTAGAACCATTAGTTCTAGAACAAAGGTCCCCGGTGGAGTCGCCAGCTGTCGCGACCCGTCCGGAGGCGGACGCGGCTAATGGATTACCGATCGCGGATCTTGGATCGGCGCGAGCCCTCCCAGGCCCGTACCAAATCGCGGCGGGAGTATATTTTAAAGGATTCGACGATAAGAGTCGATCGCTTTCGACCTTCAGTGTGGTCGTGGTGGCATGTGCAAATTGTGCATGCATTTGGAGTCGCCACCGGTCTTTCTTGGAGGGTAGACCGGAAACCTTATTGACCGATTGGGAGAGATCGATCAATTCTGCGGAACCAAAGATTTTGGGTTCGGGGACTTGGTTACGTTGATGTCATTACCAACGCCCTTTCGGTACCTAACGCGAGTGATTTTCCTAGCCAAGAGCTCATGCATGCGCAAGTTCGGGTGAGGTAAGTTTAATTCAGGGTTTCATGCAGATTGGAAGACTATTCCTATCAATCATAATCCATTTTAATGAAAGCGCAATCAAGTGCATAAATAAATCTCATCGATGCACATCAATTCAAGTCAATGGCTTCCTAGCATAGCCATAAAGGCTTAGGGAAGATGTGATTTCGGACCAGGGGTAAAATGGGAAGATTTAGGGATGATTAGCCCGAAGGGCAAAATCATCAATTTTGGAAGGTTTGGATACCGAATTACCCAAAATATTCCATGGCTAGTTGATTTTAGCCATTTCCCATTTTTGAGAACTTTTTTAGAATTTTTGTTCAATTTTTGGGAGACGATTCGCCCAAAGGGCGAAATCGTCATTTTTAAGAAGGATCGGGTTCAAAACACCCGGGATGATCCTTGGCCAGTTGTTTGTGGCCATTTCCTATTTTTGGGGATTTTCTTGGATTTGTTTAGAATTTTTTTGGAAGACGATTTGCCGGAAGGGCAAAACCGTCATTTCTGGAAAGATCATGGGTCAAATGACCCGAAACAGGTCGTGGCCAGTTGAATGTGGCCATTTCCTATTTTCTGGAATTTTTTAGAATTTTCCTGAATTTTCCAAATTTTTTTGAATTTTTTTATGATTTTCTATTTTTTTTATTAATTTTTGAATTTTTTATTATTATTCTAATTAATAATTTTTTATTTTTCGGACCGGGTCAGACCCGGCCCAAGCCCCTCGGGCGCCCGGCCCGAACCCACGGCCGAAACCGGCCCTAGTAAAAACGACACCGTTTCTGTTTTTTTCTTATTTTTTTTATCATTTGTTTTGATTTTCTGAAAAAACCACCATCGGATGGTCCAGGACGCGCCACGTGGCCTCCTCTGGAGCGTCCGATCTTCGGTCAGATCGGATGCTCCTCAGAGTGCCACTTGGCGCGACATTAACCATCGGATCAAAATTTTTTATTATTTTCGAAAATTATTTATTAATTTCTGAAAATCATTTTTATTTTCCAAAAAAAACAGGATCGCGACACGTGTCGCGATCCGGACCGTCCACCTCGATCGCACGACCAGCGCCCCGACCGGCCCCACTTGGCTGACGTGGCCGCCACGTGGCGTGCCACGTCATCCCTTTGACCCGTTGACCGCCGGAAGCTCACCGGGGAAGAAGACCGGCGCCGGCGTTCCCTCGCCGGCGCCTCGTCGGAGGGCGATATCTCGGCCCTCCGACGTCCAAAACGCGCGAAACCAACGGCATTCAAACCTACTCGACGAGAGCTACCGTATGTATCGACCTGGATACAGCAGAATTTCATTTGGCCCAGCTCCGGCTCCGGCCGAACCTATTCTCCGGCGAGAGACCGCCATAGCCGTTCTACACGTAACATGGATGAATCGAGCTATCGGGAAGCATACTAGGGGATTAAGAATACCTACCTGATCACCAGTGAGGTTCGGTTTGGGCTGAAACGAGCTCCCGAGCTCACGGCCGAACGGAAGGCGTTGGGGGCCGACTCGTCGTTTTTGGCCATGAAATGGCATACAGTCAAAAGCGAAAACGGTCAGTGAAGTACAAGGACCGATTCCAGATCAATAAGTCGCAGAATGAATGAGAGGAGCTTGAGATGCCATTGAAGGCCAGGATGAAGCTCAAAGGCTCAACTCACGTTTCTAGGTGGTCTCCGGCGAGTCTGACGAGTACACGGGCTTCCTCATGATGTCGTCAAGCTCGGAGGATGGTCCACCAGCTTCGGTTCTTCTCTGGGCGTGACGATGAGAGCTCGGGAGCTTCGGCCAAGCTCGGCGGCTATTGCAGCGCAGCGGCGGCGTGAGGGGACGGACGATGGCCGAAGAAGATGAAGACTGATGGTGAGGTGCTCGGCTGCTGAGAGGGAGTGGTCACACGGAAAAACCTCCGGAGGTGAAGGTGGAGGATTCCTCGGGTGAGCCTCTCGGGCGGGTCTCGTTCGTGGCCAGCCAAAAGAAAACGCCCGCGCCCAGAGAGAGAGAGAGAGAGAGAGAGAGAGAGATTGTAAAAAAAAATAATAATAAATAAAATAATAATAATAATAATAATAATAATAATAATAATAATAATAAAATAAAAGTATATCTTTTAAAAGCAAAAGAGGACTTTGACTAATAATTATGTCTCTACTTTTCATTTTTCACACATTTTTCTAATTTTCAAAAAAAAAAATAATAATAATAAAATAAAATAAAATGAGATAAAATAAAATGTTCAAAATTTAGGTGTCAACAGGGGGGACGACATATTTTTCTGCACACTCTCTCTTACACTCTCTCTCTCGCCATACCCTCTCTCACCAACTCTCTATCCCTTCCTCACATTCGACCATCATCATTTCGGTGCTGCTTCCATGCCACATACCCCTGCATCCGCATTGCTCCTCCTTCTCGCTGCCGCCTTGGATCTCTGTCGCTGCTGCACTGAATAAGCCGCCCGTGTCCTTCACTGCTCCACACCGCCATCACCACGTTGCCGTCCCCGCTCACTCGGAGGTCGCTGCCTCCCTCCGCCTTGCTCGGTGTCCCTCCCACTCGTCGACCATCCAAAGGCCGGTACGTGATGTTGCTATCTCCGCTCGCTCCCGATGCCCAACCGTCACCACTGCTACTACCCTTGTTCGCTGCTGTCGTTTCCGGTTCGTTGACGCGGCTGCCGTATCATCATCACCGCTGTCCAGTGAAGATTCCTCATCAAACTGGTTCTTTTGTTCACCCTGCGATTTAAGCCGTGCCACCATCTGCACATCCTCGATGGCCAGCAGCTCCCTCTGCGACTTTCTGTTATCGTTTTCTTGTTTTCGCAAGATATCGAATCGATCTTGTGAGTGTTTAACTCGATGAGGGAAAGGAAGCTCAGCTTAGGTAGAATTCCATTCCTGATTTTGGTTGATCATTGATCGATAATTGTTTAATTTGTCAGGACCGTTGATTTAGTTTAGTTGAGTTTAATTACTTTTGCATGTACCGCGAATCTCCAACAAAATCAAAAGCCATTTTCGCCAAAAAAAAAATCAAGTTACGGCCGGTTTCGCCCGTTACCCCGCAGGCGCGATTTACCGAGCTTGACACACAAAAAAATTCTAAATCAGCAAGGCTGAATTTTTAGAAATAAAGATTTGATTTTTTCGGAGTTTTGAATTCTTGCCATGTTGGTGTGATTGCTTGCCTAATTGATAGAAATTGATAGGATTTAATTTTCTGATTGAAATCCTATGGTTGCCTTGTCTAGGTTAGTTTCCAGTTTCAAGTCGATCTCGTTCGGTAAGGAAAGATTCGAATTAGGAAGTTTTGAATCCGATTGCTTATTTAAAAAGGAAGGCGGGTTTAGTAGATGGCAATCCCGATTTCCAAGTATGGAAGGCATGCGAATATCTTTGAAAGTGATTGGCGGCAAATCCTAGATTGATTTTCGAATTTAATAGGAAAATGGACACAATTTTCGGGAATAAAAAATAATAATTTTCAAAAATAAAAAAAAATGAATAAAAATGGCGAGTTCGGTTTTTGTTTAGCAAATTTCGAATCTCTAAAAAAATGATAAATTCATTCCGCATATTTCCATGTCATCTCGCATGTCATCCCATGTTTCCCATGTCATTTTATTTGTAATGTAATTTTCGGTTCTTAGGACTAGATGGATCAGGAAAAGCTCGATGTTGTGGGCCCAATAGAATTTGGTCATAGGGAAGTTGGAAATATGGATGGGACCGTCGCGATCAACAATTTTCATAGGAGGATCAGGAAGATGCGACGGGCTATCAGAACCGCTCCAAAGTGTGGGCCTTGCAAGAAGGGTGACGTCCAGGATCAGAAGGCGGCCCAAACCCAGCAAGATCAAGATGACGAGAGCGTCGGGGAAAATTTCGCTTAGTTTTTTTACGATTTTCGGAATTATCAAAGTGTTATTTTTTATTTTATTTTTTTGAACTTCGAGTCAGTTGATCCTTTATTTGTAATTTTCGAGTATTTGAAGTTTTGTATCCTTTAATAATTCGTCGTATGTCATATAGTTTTAGGTCATGCATTGCATTAGTAATTTATCTTTCTTTTATTCGAAATAAATAAAAGAAACGACAAAAAAAAATTCAAGAAAAAAATTGAAGAAGCAAAAGCCTTGAGTTGATTTCTGAGTTGTCATTTTTCTCAAGAAAAATCCAAAAAAAAAAGAATCTAGGTACCGAAAAGGCGTTGGTTTAAATCAATTAGCGTAACCAAATCCCCGGATCCAAAATCTCTGGTTCACAGAGGTGAATTAGTTCTCCCGCTAGTTTACTTGGGTTTCTAATCGACCTACCTCGAATGATTAGTGGCGACTCCTCATTTGTTCTAATTTTTCCATGTTGCGATTCGGTAGGGTTTGGGAGGGTCCGCATTAGGTTAGTTCTCGATAACTTGCCTGATAATCCGATTAACCATTTTTTTTAGGTCGCGACAGCTTGGCGATTCCACTGGGGACATACTTTTTATTTTTTGAGAAATATGAATGCTTAACTCAGTTATCTGAACCTTTCGGAAAATTTAAAAGTTGTAGAGGATTTAGGCCGTTTAGATTCCTTGGATATCTTGAGTGGATTGATTGAATCTCACATTCAGGTGTTAAACACTTTTTTGTAGGGTTGGAGTGATAAGGGGAGGTGTTTGTTAACCCTTTTTGTGCAGGCTATAAGGGGCGAGTGTTTGCTGACCTTTGTTTTGCAGTTTGAAGGAGTTTATGTATATGAGTTTATATAGAAGCGCTTGTTGACACCTGATTTTTTACCATTTATTATTGTGATTTTTATTCTTTAAAATTAATTAAAAATATAAAAAAAAATCATATAATCACAAAATCAACTTTGGAAGCCTTGGCTTGGCCTTAGGAACCATTTTGACCAAAAAAATAATTTTCATAATTTTCATTTTTATTTATTTATTTATTATTATTATTATTTTTTATTTTTTATTTTCGAAAAATATAAAAAAAAAAAAGAAAGAAGAAAAAGAAGAAGAAAATCAAGAAAAATAATATTTGAGGTCACAAGAATATGTAAAAATAGTCGGTATTTTTATTTTTATTTTATCCATTCTCTAACCTCATAAATAGTAAAATTCAGGTTTGATTTTAGGTGTTCTCTGATCATCATAAAATTGAACTTGGCAAAAATATTATCAATAACTAAAGGGAAATGTAGAAAACAACATCATTTAAAAGAAAAAGCAAAAGAAAAGGTGTATGTTTAATTAAGGATTTTGTCTCTCCTTTTTATTTTTTATTTTATTTTATATTTTATTTTATTTGCTCTCTCTCTCTCCTTTTCACTGTTATTATTATTATTATTATTTTATGTTTTTCTTCTTATTGTTTTCTTTCTTTTCTCTCCACCGCCGCTCCCTCCCTCTTCCCTGCTTCTTTTTCCACGACACCTTGGCCCGCTGGCTCTTGTTCTTCATCTTCTATTTTTAGTTAAAAAGCACCCCCGGGCGACCGCAACAAGGGGCAGACCATCCTCCTTCCGCCGGCCGTCTTGTGCGGCCACCACCTCGCTCTCGTGAATCTCTTTGCTCCCTCTCTTTCTCATTTTTCGTGGATAGCTCCCCCCTCCCAAGCCGACGCTCCTCCTTCCTCCTCCGATGTTGTTGCTGTGTCGCCGGCCACCACCACCACCTCGCCGCTCCTCCACCACTCCGTCCCCACCGTCCCGACAATCGCAAGTCGCCGAACCGTCGCCAAACCAGCCCTCTGACGCCTTTGCCCTGTTTCGGACCCCGGTTTGCTTTGCCTCTGTTCCACCGCTCCCGACTACCGCGAGCTACCTACAGCTCAACGATTACCCCCGCCTGCCACCATCATCATGCCTTCCCTCTATACTCATCCGATACTACTGAACCACCATTAGCCGCGACGAAGTAGCCAGAGAGCTTCAAGCAACCGGAAAACCGAGACTACTCTGCTCGGTGCCCTGCTTTGCGAAATTCTGTCTGGGGCTGAGCCACTCCTTTCTCCGCGCTCCTCTGCCCAGAACCGACCACCAATACCCTCATCCGGCTTCCTTAGATAAAACCCCGACGACCCCCAAGCTGACCGCCACCCACAATCACCGTAGACAATCGTGAGAAACCATCCACTGCTCTACCTCCCTTGTTTCTGACTAGAGGCAGTCCGACCTGCTGTTCGTCGCCTTTCCGTCGCTGCTCCGACCACCACCGGCGACCATTACCTCCCCTGACTCCCCTACGACGTCCACCAACCGCCACCGTTGCCACCTCAACCATCTACCGCCGGGAGGAGCTGAACACAGCCCTGACCGGCCTCAATTCTGTCTTATTTTCGCTTGTCTTTGGGTCTGGGCCGAATCTGTTGGGCCATTTTATGGGCTGCCGAATTATGCCAAGGCCCAAATCAAACTGGGCCGCGTATTGGAGAATTAGGCTGTGAGTTGGGCTTCCTCTTAGGCCCATGAACCAATTTGGTTGGGAGATTGGCCCGTCGTTCGAGATTTAAAATCCGCGGTTCGTTGGAATTCGAAGTTCGCGCCAAAGTACTTCTTGGGGACTACTGTCAATCCCAAATCGCATATTTGACTGTGACGTGCATAGAGAATAACGAACATCGAGGTTGGGGCGATTGAAGACCGGTGTCTAATCAGGTATATTTTGCGTAACCGATTAATATATTAGAGTCATTTTCCTAAAATATTGTCATTATAGATTTGATCTGCATGTATTTATTTCAATCTAGTGATTAGCTCGTTTATTTGGTTAAGTGTTGTATGAAAATATTTTCAGAAAATAACAGTAATAATAAAAAAAAATTCAAAAATCAATAAAAAAAAATAGAAAATCATAAAAAATTCTAAAAATTCTAGAAAAATCCCAAAAAATAGGAAATGGCCACAATCAATTGGCCAAGGCTCATCCCGGGTGTTTTGAACCCGATCATTCTTAAAAATGACGATTTCGCCCTTTGGGCGAATCGTCTTCCAAAAATTGACGATTTTGCCCTTCGGGCTAAATCGCCTCCAAATCTTCCCATTTTACCTCGGTCCTAAATCACGCCTTCCCTAAGGCCTTATGGCTATACTAGGAGGCCATGTGATGTGAATTGACGTGCATTGATGTGATTTATTTATGCACTTGATTGCGCTTTCATTGATTGTGATTGATAGGAATAGTCTTCCAATCTGCATGAAACCCTGAATCAAACCTACCCCACCCAAAATTGCGCCTGCATGAACTCTTAGTCAGGAAAATCACTCACGTTAGGTACCGAAAGGGCGTTGGTAATGACATCAACGTAACCAAGTCCCCGAACTCAAAATCTCTGGTTCCGCAGAATTGATCGATCTCTCCCAATCGGTCAATAAGGTTTCCGGTCTACCCTCCGAGAAAGACCGGTGGCGACTCCAAATGCATGCACAAGTTGCACATGCCACCACGACCACACTAAGGTCGAAATCGATCGGCTCTTATCGCCGAATCCCTTTGAAAAATACTCCCGCCGCGATTTGGTATGGGCTTGGGAGGGCCCGCGCCGATCCAAAGCCCGCGATCCGCACCCTTGTGCGGGGGGAGGCCCGCGATCGGTAATCCATTAGCCGCGTCCGCTTTCGGACGGGTCGCGACAGCTGGAGACTCCACTGGGGACCTTGTTCTAGAGCCTATGGTTCTAGACCTCAAGTGGACTTAGGCCGTAATTAAAACGCTGAGTGATTTTTCTAACCCTGCAGGCGCTCTTGAAGGTGAGGTAAGTCCGCTTACGATAGGTGTTATATGTTTTGCAGATTGGAGAAATAAGGGGTGTAGTCCGTGATTAACATTGTCTTATGCAGGTTGGCGTAGGAATGTATGTTGTGTGGATGATTTGAAGCGCTGATTGATAAACTGTTGTGCATGAATTGCATCGTGATGATCACGACACATGGACACACACAACCGCGCCTAAAACCCTGGGCGCCGCCTTTAGGAACACAATAGAAGGAATTGAAAATGGAATCTCCGTGAGGAAAAACACGGGGTAATCCACTTTTCAATTCCGCTCACTTCGAACTATGGATCGAGTCCCAATGCAACGATAGCTGTGCAATGGAATCGGCTCTTTCTAGAACTCGAAGTGGGAACCTTAACCTTAGGTGCCAAACCCTCTGATTTTTAGAAGTTCACCATCACTTGTCTCATGCGCATGTCTTTGGGCGGTTGGTACACCTAAAACCGCACATAAGTCGACGAGTTTGGTTGGTAAGACTCTCTATCCCTCAAATCTATTACAGTTCATATAAATATAGGCATTTCATTCATTGCATTCTGGTGATTAGATTAAATGCCATTTCAAGGATAGATGTGTGTGTTTTTCCCAAACGTCCTTGATAGAAGACGAAGAGGATGATATCCCATGACAAGCACCGAGTGAGCAACAAAGGAGCCTACTATGGACATTATTGAGATATCGTCCAATGAAGATGACGAGTTGGGGCAAGTGAACCGGAGGTCACAGATCGAACTTGGGGCATCCTTAAACGTTAGGATCACATTCCTTTGTTTCATTTTCCATTACTAGTCCTCTTGTATAGGGTTTATTTTTATCGAGGCTTTCTCTATCTCACCCCTTAGAGTGATTGTATTAGGGACCTATTGGTGTATACATTCGGATGGAACTTGGTTGTATTTCTTTTGACGGGTCATGGGAATGTGATAGTGGCATTTTCTCTAATCATCCGAATACTCCCAAGTCAAGTTTATAATTCCTTTATAGGAAATCAAAATTGGAAATCTTGCATGACCTTTTTGGTCATATAGGGTAATCCAACCCCAATTTCGCTAGAAGGAATTATACACTTGAATTGATTCATGCAGGTCGTACGTCATTGGTAATCCACGATAATTGATCAAGAGTATCGGCATTGTTTCGAATTTAATGACGAGATAGATGTCCAAATTGCCCTCGTTCTTAACAAAACGGCCTTGATTTGGATGCCGTATCTTCAATTAAATTTAAAACACGTCATTATGCCTTGCGCTTTTGACTAATTCGTTCTCCTCGAAATTGATCAAAAGCGATTATCGTGAATTACGTTCCTTTCAATAATATGCTTTCCTTTGAAGAATACTGATAAAAAACTTTTTGCGCAAGATTAAAACCCTTGTAAAAGTTTTTGTCCTTATTAATCACGAGCAAGCATAAGATTGAAAGGGGTTTATGCTTTCTTTTCAAATTATTCCTTCTGATTCAGTCGTTTCATTTGCAGGTGAAAAAATAGGTAATAGAGAGAAATCTTCTCCTGGATAAGTCTGAGGCTATTCTCTCATCTGATCATGGGCGAGTTATAAAATCAGGACATATTTGCTCGGCTTATTGATATTATGGTTCGTGCTCACCCAAGTTGAAGATGTTCGGATGCTCGAAGAAATGAACCATACAGAAGTTAAAACACACACATTTATTTTGCTCAGTGGAGGGTTTTCAAAAGCAGGTCATACAATTCGGGGTGGAAAAGTAAAGCCAAAGTGAGCCCTAATTAACGACACAAAGGAGCCCAACTGACCCTCCATGTTGTTAATGCTCTGCCCGTACTCACGACTTCGCATGTCCTGGTCCGCAAGCTTGAGGAGAAGGTTTCTGCATTCGCCCTTAACCTCAGTGACCTTGACCTCGTGTTCCTCGGTGATTATTTCCAAGTCCCGAACTAATCCATTCCCGTGAGCTATGTCTGCGGTTATTTTGTCGAGCCGTTCTTCCTGCCAGTCGCTTTGCAGCCTCAATAGGACATTGTGGCGGTCGTGCTCGCCAGCGGTCAGGGATATGGCCAATTGATCCACCAGGTTTCTCCTCTCGCGAAGCAACGTCGCGACCCTCTCATTGGCAAACTCGACGGCCTTTTTGTGACTATCGGCCAGATAGTTGGTCAGCACCAAATGATCAGACCGATCCTTGTAACGAGCCCGCAAGACGCGAGCCACGAGAACCTCCCGATCAGCAACACGGTAGGCCTCTAAGGAGTGTGCAAAGAGGGTCGGGAAAGTTCTATATTCCCTCCCCAGCGTAGTACCTTCGAGGGAAGTGGTATCTAAGTCCTCGAGCAGGACACGGATTTCATCCGGGGTTACAGAATGATCGGTTATGTGCGCGTAACCGCGACCCAGTAGGTTATAAAGCTTTTCCCACTGGGCCAAGACATCAGTCGAAAAAGTGCGCACGGGAGAGGAGGCCATTTGCGTTGGGTTGGCTTGAGAATAAGACGAGGCTAATAGAGAGATTAGAAGGAAGAAGCTGATTATGCGAGAACGTTAACCTTCCATACATTAATTCCTCATTTTATAGCAACTCGAGGATGATGAAGGGTCTCAGTAATAATGCTGGTGGAGCCCAGTTAGGGGGTAAAGCAGGAGGTCCCCTCACGAGAACCATTGGATTCGTTTCGGTCCGCGATTTCCGGCTCATCAATTAAAAGATGTAAAAGATTTGTCAGGATCACCATTATTAGAGTTAGATGGGAGGTAAGCGCAACTATCGAAGAGAGCCCTAACAGGATTTGGCAGTCCCATCACGTTGAAAAGCTAAGCGAGAAATTCAAGGTCTTGAGGGGGAACGTTTGCCTAATGATGCTTGAAGAGCGTCTCCCGAACATGCAAAGTCACTCGAAGAAAACTTTATAGGGAGTGAGCATACAGGAGAGAGTGGAGAACTCTGAGTGGGCAAGAACCAATCAAACATTTCTCAATCCAACATATTTAAGAGGTTACTGTCAGCTGCTAGAGGCGACTGACTCAAAAATCTCAGAAATTGAACCACAGAGGGATCTCGAAGATTCCAAGATCAAGTCTAACGCCAAAACCATGGAGCCCAACACTTCTGGCAACGGAAATCAAGATCACGGCGACGACGACAACGACATCCACGATGCTCAACTCGGGAAAAGAAGACGTCCTCACCAATACTCTCAGGAGGAAACCCAAATGCTGGAAACCCTTTTCAGTAAAAGCCATTACATGAAAAAGAAGTGGAGAATTGAATTGAGCCGGGAGTTGGGGATTAATCAGTCGAGGATCCAGTTTTGGTTTCAAAATAGGAGATCCAAATCGAGGGCTCAATGCAAACGTCAAGTGGTCGAGATTTTAAAGGAAGAAAATCAAAAGCTGCGAACAGAAAACATGAGGTATGAAAAAGCTCTCAATATTACCGTTTGCCCTCATTGCGATAACATCATCGCCCGCGGTAAGATATTCCCCGATAAGCCTCACGCAATAATTGAAGACGTTCACTTACCACCCTACTCCCTCGGGGCATCTCCTACTCACCCAGATTTTGCCGGAGTCACGCATGGGCAGGATGATCCTACGAAGACGATACAAATGCCTCCTGGGGGATGGGATTTGCATCGCTTTGATTGGAGTTACAGTTTCAAGGAGCTGGATGTTACCGCCAACCAGCTCAAAGCATATCAGCCTCATGCACAACAATTTTCGATAGGGTCGGGTCCCGCTGGAGATGAGTTAATCAGTCGTCAAACCATCGATGCAATTCTGGGCCACGATAAGAGGAGGTTCGCTTGGCCCCCTGAACTGCATTCCAGATTCCTAGACGTGGTCCACCAAATGGGGATCGATTCAGCAACTCCGACGCGCATATTTAAGGCCATGAATGTACCGGGGCTTAGTAAGGAACTGGTCAGGAATCACCTTGCTGCCTACAGAAAGCTATTAAAACAACGTCGAGCGGAGCTAAACCGGGAGGAATCCGTCTCGAGCTCAAAAGCTAGGGGCGACCGCCATTGTAATGCTCAGGCATCAAGAGATACCCGGCCAAATCTAAGCATCAATCAAGCTAGCAGCCCGACCACCGGCAAACTGAAAGCTGATCAGAATGTCCTCCCGGGCCATTTCAACACCTCTCAAGAGCGCGTGTCACAAGTACAGCGAGTGCGCACTCCTCCATTCGAGCAGCAGTCGGCTGGTGCTCTGCCTGCCGCTGGTCAACCCACGACAGACGATTTCTTTGATGAGGGGCTCGATGCCTTGTTCAATCAGTGGGAAGCTGGCATGCTTGGACAGCCATGATCTAGCACTTGACTCGGGGCACGATGGGTCGGTCACCACGAACACCCATAGAAAGAAGAACATGTTCACGAGTAGATCACTCATTTTATCCGTTGTAAAGTTCCTACGGGAACATTTTTCTTTAATGACTATAGTTAATTCTATATTAAAACCAACGCTATCGACGAACATCGTCACGCTCAGTTGTGATGATCCCTTGTTAGATTAAGTCTGAAACCAGATACGGTCTTTAAAATTTTGAGTGGCCACGAACTCATTCCTCACCAAGCGCCCGGGATGCTGAAATGAAGAGTAACAGCATGCACAGGGAAAATGCCACTTTCGTTTGAACGATGAAAAGGGGTTGAGAGAAGATCATAGCGTTAATTCCCATGGAGCTAAATGAATTAAACGGAGTCATTAATTGCGGGCCCACCGCTGCTCCCCACGTTCTCGGGCCTAGCAAATCATAAAAGGCGCCGAAAGATTGTAGACCCACCACTTTGAAGACTGAACTAGGGGACGAGCGCAATACTCGATGAAACCGAATCAATGCAAGAGAGTTTGTGATCCTATCACGAGGAAAAAGAAAGGGGAATACAGACGATGAGTAATTACAGGGTCTCGGGAGGAGCGCTTGCTTGCTGGTCTTCATATGCAGCCTGAAGGATGGTTCTAGGACACGCACAATCACTTGAGAAAATTTCTAGAGTGAGCAAACACGTAAGAGCGAATAGAGAAAGCTGAGTGAACTAGATCAGCCCGAGATACTTCGATCCATCATGTTTAAAAGCTATTCCCATCTGCTAGAAACGCCCGACCTGGACATTTCTGAGCACGAACTGCTGGGAGACTTTGAAGATCCTGGAGCTGAATCCTGCCCGAAGGCCGTGGAGACTGACTCCTCCAGCGATGAAATTCTAGGTTTCAGCTACGAAGAAGGAATATACAATGATGACCGGAGTCGGAAAAGGAAGCAACTACAACGCCACACTCCAGGCCAAATCCGAGAGTTCGAAGCTTTCTTCAATGAATGCCCCACTCCAAGCAGACAACAGAAAATGGAGTTGAGCCGAAAAATAGGATTGGAGCTTTCGAAGGTCAAGTTTTGGTTCGCCAACAAACGAACCCGGGTGAAACAGCAATACGCAGACCATGAGTTACTGGTCCTGAAGGAGGAGAATGAGAAGCTTCAAGCTGAAAGCGCGAGATATAAGGAAGCTCTGACCAAGGCCACCTGCCTTAATTGTGGTAATCCTGTTGTCCTCGGCGAGGTGTTCCTCGATGAACCGTCCCTGTTGACGAATAACGCTCAGCTGTTACCGTATTCTCCACAGCATTTTCCGACACAGCCAGATATCGCCGGAGATCTGCATGAGCAAGTCAACACCATAGGATCAACACCAACATCCTCTGAGAAATGGGATATGAATCATCACAGGGGGAGTTCTCTCAATGACGAACTCGCTGTCGCAGCCAGCCAATCCAAAGTCGGTGAGTCCCTCCCTGGACAACTTTTGAAACGACTAGATCCCGTAGAGAATAGCTACCGAAGTATTGACGATATTTTGGGTGATAAGAGAATAAGGTTTTACTGGACCTATGAACTTCACACCAAATTTGTTGATGCAATTCGAGAGCTGGGAGTTGATTCGGCTAGCCCACTACGCATACTCGAGATTATGAATGTGCCGGGGCTCTCTAGAATTAACGTCGAGTCTCACCTCAAGTACTATAGGAGATTGCTAAGGGATGGAAGGATAGCGTTAAACCATCATAAAACCAGTTGGAGCTCAAGTGCCGGGCAGAGTTACAACCACGATGATTGGAGAGCCGAGAGCACCCAACCGTGTTTCAGCAATGACGGGACCAGCAGTCGTGTCAGCGACTCCTCTAACCCAAATCAGAATGCTCCGCCGAGCTATCTCAATACTCCTCAAGAGTATATACCGCGGTTCCAGCACATAGGGATTCCTCAGTTTGAGCGCGATTCGGTCATTAATGCTGTCCCTGAAGCGGATCTGGCATTGGTAGAGAGTGCACATATAAACCTGCCGGTCATTGGAGGAAGTTCCAATTCGAGGGGTCAAGTTGCTCACGGCGAGAGCAAAGAGAGGAATCCCTCGCCTGCAGTCGACGACAACCAATCTGGGCACCAAGGGCTAGAAAGAACAGGCGATTTCCTTGAGGAGGAGCTGGACACTTGGATCAATACTCTTCAGGAATGTATGTCTCGACCCCAACAGGGCAATGATGAAGGTTCCAGCTCAAAGACTCCAGTTCCTCACAATGAAGGCGATGAAGGAAATCTGCCCCCAACAATTGTTGATACCCAACTTGAACATCAATGGCTCGAAGACCCGAGCAATTTCCTTGGCGATGAGTTCAATCTTTGGCTCGATCAATGTCGCGACCCTCTCGCGAGCGCGGAGGGCTAATGGGCTGCCCGATCGCTGGCTCGATCGGACGCGGGCCTCTCCCAAGGCCCATTTCCCAAGTCGCTACTGCTGGATATACGTGGTCGACCTTCGGTGCGGTCTAGTGACATGTGAAAAAGTGTACATGCCAAGGAGTCGCCACCAATCGTTTCGTGGAGGGTACGATCGGAAACCCTATCGAATAGTTGGGAGTGGTCTTATTCGATCCTGCGGAAACCAGAGAAGTGGGTTCGGGGACTTAGTTACGTCAACTGTCAGAGTTGACGCCCTTTCGGTACCTAAGCTGAATGGTTTATCTGATCTTAGGATTTCATACAAACGAGTGGGGTACAGATCTTAAATCTAGGAGTTCATGCAGATGGGAATATCTACCCTATCACTCACAATCATTAAAAATAAGTGCGCAAATCAAGGATCCAATACATGCAGATAAAACACATGAAATCAACATGGCATCCCTAATGAGGCCCTATTAGCCTAGAGAAGTATCAATCAAGGTTTAGGAGTGATTTGGACATGATTCGCCCATGAGGGGCAGAATCGTAATTTTGAACAATTCGGGGAAAATTTACCCTCAAAAGGGTAAATCTGTCATTTTAGAAGAATTGGGAAGTCAAAAGGCATAGGAAATAGGATTGGCCATCAATCCAATCCATTTCCTATTTTTCAGGAATTTCCAGGATTTTTCTGGAATTTAAAAGTGATTTTACCCTCAGAGGGGTAAAATCGTCATTTTGAACAAGGATGAGAACTGAAAATCTCAAACATTAGGGTTGGTCGTCCATCTGACCCAAACCCTAACTTCAAGCAATTTTTAGAACCCAATTGAGACGCGAAGGATAATTTTCCCATTGAGGGGCAAAATCGTCATTTTGAGAAAAGGGGCGGGACTCGATAACCCAAACCTAAGAATTGGTCGCGTACTCGACCCTAACTCTTACCTTGACATTATCGGCCTTATCTCGCATACACAGCAGAGGCGACTTACCCCTAAAGGGTAAGGTCGTCAAGTCTTGGAAGAACGGATAAGAAACCCAAAAATAGGGTTGACCAGTTTTCTATGGTCAATCCTTGATTTTTGGGGATTTCTAAATGCCTAGGATTTTTCCTAATTTTTCCACATTTTTTTTTTTGAATTTTCTGGAATTTTCTAGCATTTTTTTTTATTTTCTAGGATTTTTCTGATTTTTTCTGATTTTTTTTATTTTAAAAATCATTTTTTTTATTTTTTAATTAAAAAAAAAATTATGATTCGGACCGGGTCGACCCGACCCACTCGGGTCGGAACCCGGCCCAGACCCGGACCCGCGCGAACCTCGGCTCCAAAACGACGCCGCATCTCATTTTTTATTTTCGGATTATTATAATCTGATCTGACGGCCTACACCACGCCGCGTGGCTTGTCCGCGCTCACTAGATCTGATTACTAGATTCTACGGTCTAGATTAAGCGAAGACTCGACCTGAACCGTTTGATTAACTTACTAAAACTAACGGACAAGATTAGAACCTTAGACTTGATCTGAGCCGTCCAATCCTACTAGCCTAAACGACGTCGCCTATCCACTTAGCCAAACGACACCGTTTCCACTCTTTGTTTATTTTCTGATTTCGAAAATCATTTTCAGTTAATTCTATTTATTAATCGGACGGCCACTAGAATTTAGGTTCGATTTATCTCAGCCGTCCGATCCTTTAATTCGAATAACAGACCCTAACGGCCATGCTGACTCGACACTACGTGGACCAATCACTGAATGACATCTGGACATTTGACTCGTTGACCGCGCCACGTCAACTTCGTCTTCAACCTTGCGACTCCGGCAGAACGGACGGCTGTGCTTCTCCGGTGGTGATCTAACGGTGGAATCTTGACGGATCGGAGCGAGACCGGCGGCAATCGACTCGCGATGATCTCTATTTTAACATATCTAGGAATCGTAACATTTTATTCACAGAATCGCAAGAATCATGTAAAGTGCCGAATACGGCCATGGGAGTTCGATCGCGTAATCTATCTAAAATCGCAGCAATTCAATCACAGAACAACACCGGTAGAGGTTCAGAAGACTCACCTCGAGCTCCGATTGAGCTCGCTCGGCCCAGATTGGGCTGGGGAAAGATGAACAGTGGCTCGGCAATGGAGGTTGGATTAGAAGACTCGATTGGGCGTGTTAAGACAAAATCGATGCAAACAAGATACGCGACGATGGTCAGTAATGTTCGAAAGGCAAAACGCATACTCTAAATCGAACTATCATAGTCGGAACTGAATCCCGCCATTAAAGCACAGTAAGAAAACTCGAGAGTTGAACTCACCTGTTTCGGAACGATGGGTCGCGCGGCTGGTGGCGATAGCTTCCTCTCGACACGGGCGACCTCCTGGTGATCTTCGTGAGCTCTGGTCTAGCCTGTGAAGGCCCGACCGCCGCTCTGTAAGTTCGAGCTCGACCCTCGACAATGGCGATGGAAGGGAGCCCTTTCTCTTTCGTTCTCTCTCGCTCTCTTGATTCTCTTTGTCCTCTACTAACTGAATCCACCGTCCTCCCTAACTGAAAGCGATCACGAGCTTATATAGCCTGTTGGATTTTTGGCGCCGAACGGTGGAGCTTCAACCAACTCCATTTGGCACGTGTAGTCACGTGCAAATAGGTCAGAACGACGTCGGGGAGGATGGGCATTCTGTTTAATCCCATTTGGTTCTGCGGCCGGCTTTATTTCGCACGAATTTGGCAAGGATTTGAGCTGTTTTTGCTTTTGTTGACTTTTGCAGGTCCGGCGACCTTGACCGTCCGATTACTCCTTCCTCTGGCGACCATTGGCCTTGGGGTTGGTCTCGATCGGTAGGTTTCGAGGTAAAGAACAATACGCCCACCATTCCTCTTTCAATTAGTCGCGAATTGCCCTTCAATTTGGCGTTCGAAACTCAGTTCATCACTGTTCATCTGCTCGAGCTCTGTTGGGGAAGACGACACTGTAGCAAACCGGTTCGACCGGTCCGACCGGCGGTCTGACCAGTCAGAACCGGTTTCGACTCACCATTTTCGAAATTAAACCCAAATTAATGGGAAATTTTTGCAATTGAACCTCATAATCGAATCTAGGGCATGAATTCTATCTAGAAATGTGGTTTTGCCCAAAAGTTTTCATCAATTTCTACAAAATCCCCAAATTCTCATTTGATTGGAAATTGGGGATTGTGTAATTGAGGGTGCAAATGATCAAATTGGGTTAAACCACCTATGCCAATCGATTTAAAATGGTGAAATCCATTGGGTAGCATGTTCAATTTGTAATTATAGTCCTTGAATTGAAAGTAATTTCGATTATGCTCAATTTCAAGGACTAAAATGCAATTATGTTTGCAATTGAACAGCTTGTCCGAGCAATTAGGTCAAATTGAAATGGGAGACAATTAGATTGAATGTCAAGATCCTATAAAATGCCAAAATTGCAAATTAAAAGACTCAATCATTATTTTTTCTTCAAATTCAATAGTACGGGTTACAAAGGAACACCTAAAATTGAATCTGATTTTGATTTTTTTGTGAGGTCGAAAATACAAGGGATTAAAAGGAAAAATATTGGATATTTTTCCATATTTTTTTGACCTCAAATACTATTTTTCTTGATTTTTTAAGTGTTTTTTCTATTTTCCAAAAATACTAAAAAAATATGAAAAATATGAAAAATTATTTTTTGGTCAAGAATGGTTCCTTGGGCTTGGCCAAGGCCACCAAAGTTGATTTTGTAATTTTTTGACTTTTTATGAATTTTTTATGATTTTTTTCAAAAAATAAAAATGAAAAAGGTTGGGTCAAAAATCAGGTGTCAACAGCTGCCCCTCTTTGAGAGGAATCTCGTGAGAGGTTTCTCTCAAAGACAGGTGACGCCTGAGTCTAGACCGACTCAACTGTGGAAAAGAAAAACGAATCTTCACACTCAATCTTTCTTGTCCCGCTGGTGAACGTTCTGTTCTGCATTCTTTAGCTGAAGTGAGAGAGAAAGTAGAGAGACCCACCTGTTACTTACCTGTTGATTACCTGCCTGATGCTCGTACGGCATGCGCGGTGTACAGCGGGATCAAGTGGATACCTAGGGACTCGTCTTTTGAGTATCCTAGGGCGATTAAACTCTAGCCTGTATGGTAGGCCGTACCAAAATGGGATTCCTATACTTAACAGGAACCTGTGAATGACGTACCCAGTCTCTTAGGGATTGTCAGAAGTTTTGATCCGTATGGTGGATCAGACCATGAATAGGACTCCTTCTTGCTAGGAACCTATGGATGACGCATCCAGTCTCTTAGGGATTGTCAGAAGTTTTGATCCTTCAGGGGGATCAGGCCGAGAAATAGGATTCTTCTCTGTTAAGAACCTATGGATGACTCTCCCAGTCTTTTAGGGATTATCGGACATTTTGATCCTATATTCTAAGGAATTAACTAGGATTTATACAAGTGAGGTGTGCCTAACCTTCAGGCTTTATCAAATGGGCTATTCTGGGTTTAGGGGTTACCCGGAACCTCACAGAAAGCTGATTCCGAAAATTGTCCTTTCGACATGCGAGGCGTTATTCTGGGATTTGGGGATTCCAAGTATCCTGCAGAAAACTTAGACCTGCAAATTTGAAATCTCACAGAGGGCTGATTTCGGAGATTGTCCTTTTGATATGTGAGGTGACATTCTGGGATCTGGGAGCTCCAAGTATCCTGCAGAAAGATCAAACCTACAAAATTGTTCATAAGAATGTGTTTTCCTGAGATATGGAATTAGCAGGGATCCTGTAGGAAAGTAAACTTGAAAGCTCTTCTTCATAGAGCAAGGCATCCTTCTAGAATCTGGGGTTACCGTGATTCCAAGAGAAGTTGTGCTCTTCTGAGATCTGGGATTGCCAAGAATTCTGCAGAAGTTTAGACATGTTAAACGTTTCTCACCAAGAGTGATACAAGCTATTTTAGGAGCTGAAGTCATCAAGAATCTTGCTGAAGCTCCAATCTAAAATTTTTTATTAAAGACACATCAATGGTCTTTAAATGATATCTGATGTCAGACTGACAGCACTTTAACATAGTCATGAAAAAATTTCAATGAATGCATCACGATGTTGGAGGTTATCCAAAACACCTTGCAAAATACGGAAGTGATCAAAAATTCCTTGTGGGGAAAGTTTGAATCAAACAATCTGACATTACCAAAAGAGTTTGGTTAAAATGTCCAACGGAGTATTCTCTTCAAAGAGGACTTCTCACCATTTTGAGATAATGGTCTTTTACCAAGAATGCTCTCGAATTTCCTATCAAACCTGCGCCTAGGGTTCAGGATTATTCGTAGTGAATACGCCCCGATCGATCAGGAGGACTTCCCAAGGACCGTAATGTTGGGCTCGGTCAACGGTTTTCAAAGGGGGACTTGCGTGCAAGTCAAGGCTTTTGAAGAGGAGTCTTCAATGTCTGCTCCGGGTTTACAAGTCAAGAAACCTGCAAAAATGAGAGAGAAATAATCTTGCTCGAACTTCTTCGAGCTAAGCTTAGACATTAAACCCTATGTCAATCCATGTGCCTTAATCTGAAAAGGCTCTTCAGGGTTGTAACGTAGGTAGGTTTGGGGACCAAAAAAGGGTTGTTTTTGGCTCAGAATACGCGAAGGGTTTAAACATTGGTGATCACTGCCGGTTTGCCGCCGATCTTGTCCCTTCTGGTTCAAAGAGCGTCTTCAGTTTTTGAAGTGCATTGATAGTCTTTGAAGAGCATTGTCAGCCTTTGAAGCGCACGTTTGTCTTTAGAGAACATATCTCTCTTATGTTGAGATGGTGTCAACATCTTGTCTATACTTACATCATCTGAGTGTGACATGATTTGGGAGCACCCTTTGCTGTCCAGCTCCCTTGGGATTTTTCTTACTAGTGACCTATACAAAGGTATCATGCCCCCTTTTGGCATTTACAAGATTAAACACATAATTCACAAGTGTACAAGTATTTGGATGGGCATTGGCCTTGCTTTTACCAGGCACTTTGCTTTTTCTTGATGCCCAAGATCAAATTTTTCTCTTCTCTCTTTTTTGAGACCCCATCTTTTCTTTTCTTTTGGGGATCAGAATTTTCAAATGAATGTGCTAGATGTATAGCTTGAATCTCAGCACTCGAACATTGATCTAGGAATTTTTCACAAATCCTGTGTTTTTGAACTCTTCCGCTCTTGAAGTGACGTCGTTTCCACCTTGGAATATGCAATGATCACCAACGGGTTTGTGAAATGAACGTATAGGCTCAATTGGGCAGTGCGAATGGTAAAAGTGTATAGGATAGAGAAACGAATGCTTTTCGTCATCCTAAAGCACCTGAATTACCATAGAAGTTAAAATGACAAGCAACACACGAAGATTGATGCAAGTCTGAGCAAGAGAATTTCTAACCATTTACCTCTTGATACCGCTGGACGTACCTCTAGTTTGCCCCAATGTGGGGTGGTTCTTGACAGGGGTATGGAATGAAATTGCCGTTCAAAGGGTTATCAATGATCACCTGTAGTGTTTATGATAGAGAAACGAATGCCTCCGTCGTCTCGATCCATGTAATCACTGCGAATAACCCTTACGTCCGTAGGTCAAGGTCTCGCTATCCTTACCACTCCACTTATCTCTCAAGTGTGTATGGGACGTGTTTGGACCAGGCTTGCCTCTTGTCTGAGGAATCATCCTTTTGAACGGTTTAAATAACTTTTGTCGGAAAAGTTCATTTTGTTTTTTCCAAAACTTACCCTCCAAGGGGATTTATGATGCACAATGCATATTTCAATCATGTTCAGATAACCTCCAAGTTTAAACATGAATGCCAATGACATGACTGTGAGAATTTTGCGTTTTTCTAGACATGAGATTTGAATGCATGCTAGATTCCAAGAAGCCTTCAAATTCTATCAATAAGGATTCTGACAGTCTTGCAAACCTAAAAAATTGGGAAAGGAATACTTACCTGCCCAGCGCGGCTAGGGATTCCTGCAAAACATAAAAAGAATATGTCAGTGTATGCTCTCGAATTTCAGAAAATTAGAACGATACACCTTACCCTTGATCATGCCCTCCAATGGAAGTGGATAGATTCACAAAAATCTGCATTTTTCTTAACAACACAAGATGGTTAAGTTGTTCTAAAATTTCTTGAAATTCTCAGTCTTTGGAGAAGAAGACGTGCACCTGACCACCATGACGTTAGGTCTCCTAGATCATGCGTTCCAACTTATTGCGACCCTGCTTCCTTGGATCCTGCAATATTGAACACATGCTAATGTATGCATAGATGCATGACTGTTGACACCTGATTTTTGATCAGTCTTTCATAGTTTATTTTTTAAAAATTCATAAAAAATCTATAAAAAGTTAAAAAAATTAAAAAATCATCTTTGGTAGCCTTGACCAAGCTAAAGGAACCATTTTTGATAAAAAATAATAATTTGTCATATTTTTTAATATTTTCCAAAAATAGAAAAATACATGAAAAATGAAGAAAAATAGCGTTCGATGTTGTAAAAATATAGAAAAATAGTCAATATTTTTATTTTAATTTCCTTTTCATTTTGAACTCATAAATAGTCAAAATTCAAGTTCAATTGCATGTATTTCTTCACGACGCATAGAGTTGAATTTGGCAAAAAAATGTCATTCGAGTATTTTAATTTGTAAATTTCTACATATTTTTTAGTCTTGACGTCCAATTAGATCGACCACCATCTACAATAAATTCCCCTTGCTGAATATTTTCGTTTTTGTTTCACATGATTTCATGATGTAAAACGCCGAGTGGATCCCTAAATATAATCGGGTCGGCATGAGCTCGATAGCTCGTCCAAGACCAAATCAGGGTACGGCGAACCCCATGTGAGTACTCTCGAACTCCTTCGATGCTTCATAATGCTTTTCTTAGGTTAGATCGTGTGTAGAATGGCTAGGACAGCTAAATCATTCTTGAGCTGTGATTGATAAATAGGGCCTTACTAGGAATGTCATGTGATTTATTTGCATATCTAGATTCCTTGAGTTGCGCATTTTATTACTGATTGTGATTGCTAGGATAATCACTCCTATCTGCATGAATTTTTAGATTTAGGGTTCATACCTTACTCATCCGCATGAATCTCAGGTTAGAAAATTCAGTCAACTTAGGTACCGAAAGGGCGTCAACTCTGACAGTTGGTGTAACTAAGTCCCCGAAACCATTTCTCTGGTTCTCGCAGAATTGAATAGAAACTTCCAACTATTCGATTGGGTGGTCCAATCACACTCTGAAAAAAATGATTGGTGGCGACTCCATGGCATGCACACTTAGCACATGTCACTAGACCACACTGAAAGTCGATCACGCATACCTCCGTTGCGATTTGGGTAATGGGCCTTGGGAGAGGCCCGCGTCCGACCAGACAGGACGGCCCATTAGCCCTCGAGAGCCCGACAACCTCAAGAGGGTCGCGACAGACTGACGACTCTGCTGGGGATTGGTTCTTAACCATTTAGTGGACTTGAGCCGATTAAAAAGTTGATTGATTCTTCTAACCTAATTTTATGCAGATGCTCTCGAAAGTGAGGTGTATATGCTAACGAATGTGTTAGATGTTTTTGTAGATGGGAGAAATAAGGGGTGAAGTGCTTGTTAACTTTGTTTTATGCAGGCATGAGTTTTGGATGTATGATTGTGTGGATGTTTATATTGAAGCGGTGATTGTTAAATAAAATGCATGTCTATTGCTTTAGCACGACACAATGAATACACACAATTGCGCCTAAAACCCCAGGCGCCCTCTTTAGGAACACAATAGAAGGAATTGAAAATGGAATCTCCGTGAGGAAAAACATGGGGTAATCCACTTTTCAATTCCGCTCACTTCGAACTATGGATTGAGTCCCAATGCAACGATAGTTGTGCAATGGAATCGGCTCTTCCCAGAATTCGAGGTGAGAACCTTGGCTTTAGGTACCAAGCCCTATCTTTTGATTTTTAGGAGTTTTCCCTCACTTGTCTCATGCGTTTGTCTATGGAAGGTAAGTATACCTAACACTGCAAAAAATACAGAGAAGCTTGATTTTCTCTTAAGTTTGGTTGGTAAGACTTTTCTATCCCTCGAACTTGTTACAGCTCTTAATCATTATATTCATTGCATAATTTCGGTGATTGGATTAAATGCCATTTTGAGGATAGATATGTGTGTTTTCCTCCCAATGTTCTTGATGGAAGATGAAGATGGTGTCATCCCATTACGAGCGCCAAGTGGACAAGAAGAGCCTAAGTATTAAGATCACATTCCTTTGTTTTATTTTTCATTTCTAGCCTTCTTGTATAGGATTTATTTTGTTGAGATCCTCTCTATCTGATCCCTTAGATTGACTGTATTAGGCATCTATTTGTGTTTATATACATTCAGATTGAAATTTGTTGTATTTCTATTGACTTGTCATTGGAATGTGATAGTGGCATTTCTTCTAATCACTCGAATACTCCAAAATCAATTTTATAATTCCTTTGGATGAAATTGAAATTGGAAGTCTTATACAACCTTTTGGCCGTATAGGGCAATACAATCCCAATTTCGCCAGAAGGAACTATAAACTTGAATTGGTTCATGCATGTTTTGCATCATTGGTAATCCACAATAATTGATCAAGAGTATTCGTGTTTTTCAAATTTAATGAAAAGATAGATATCCAAATTACTCTCGTTCTTAGCAAACAGCTTTAATTTGGATACCGTATCTTCAATTGAATTTAAAACACATTGTAATTGTGTACTTTTGAACATTCCATTGATTTTCTTGGAATTGATCAAAGGCGATTATCGTGAATTACATTTCTTTCAATGATATGCTTTCCTTTGAGGAATATTGATAAAAGCTTTTGCACAAGGCCAAAACCCTTGTAAAAGCTCTTATCCCTATTAATCACAAGTAAGCATAAAATTGAAAGGATTTATGCTTTATTTTTCAAATTCTTTCTTTTGATTCTGCCTTTTCATTTGAAACAGGTTAAAAACAAGTAGAGAAGAGAAGTCTTTTTGTGGATAATCGCGGTGGGAGGTTCCTTTATCCGATCATAAGCAAGATTAAAAAATCAAGATGTACACGCTCGAATAATCAATGTCAAAGCGCAGCTTGCCTAGGTTGAGAGTGGTCAGGTGTTCGAGAAAGTCAGCCATACAGAAGTTGAGACACACACATTAGAGCTTTCATTCATTTCGCTCAATCGAGGGACCTTAAAAGCAGATCATACAAATCATCGGGGTGGAAACATAAAACCGCAATGAGCCCTAATTAGCATCACAAAGGAACCTAGTTGGCCCTCCATATTATTGATGCTTTGCTTATACTCACCACCTCGAGACTCGAGATCTGCAAGCTTAAGAAGAAGGCGTTTACATTCCCATTTAAGATCGGCAACCTTGGTCCCGTGATCTTCGGCGGCTATTTCCAGGTCCCGAACTAGTCCTCTCCCATGGGCTATATCCGCGGTAATGCTGTCAAGCCTTTCTTCCTGCCACTCACATTGAAACTTCAACACGACATTACGACGGTCGTGCTCATAGGTGGTCAGGGATAAGGCCAAGCGCTCCACCAAATTTCCCCTCTCGCGAAGCAACATCGAGACTCGCTTGTTGGCGAACTCAACAGCCTTTCTGTGACTATCGGCCACAAGGTTGGCCAACACCAAGCAGTTGGACCGATCCTCATAGCGAGCTCGCAAAACGTGAGCCACGGTAGCTTTTCGATGAGCGACACGGTAAGTCTCTAAAAAGTTTATAAAGAGGGTTGGGAAGATTCTATATTCCCTCTCTAAATTAGTGCCCTTGATGGAGGTGGTGTCTATTTCCACGAGCAAAATACGGATTTCATCTTCAGTTTCTGGGTGATCGGCTATATGAGCATAGCCTCGACCGAGGAGGTTATAGAGTTTTTCCCACTGGGCCAAAATTTCGGCCGAGAAAGCGCGAATAGGAGAGGAGGTCATTTTCGTTGGAGTGAGGGAGAAGAAGATGAGTGTGGTAGAGTGATTAAAATACGAAAAGACAATTATGTAAGAGTGTTAATCTTCTCTGCATTAACTCCTCCTTTTATAGCAACTCGAGAATGAAGAAAGGCATATCAATAATGCTCGTGGAGCCAAGTTAATTGGGTAAAGCAATGGTGGCTCTTTCGGTGAACCATCAGATCTATCCCAGTCCGCGATTTCAGGCTTGATAAACCTAAAAAAGTTGTAAAAAGATATGTCGGTGTCACCATATTAAAATTGAACGGGAGTTAAGCGCAACTATCGAAAAAAGTTGCGAAAGGATTTGGCGGTCCCATCATATTAAAAAACTGAGCAGGAGGCGAGCGTAGTTCCACCTTTTTGAAAATAAGTGGGAGACAGACATGGATATCGAGAAAAGGAAATCGATTTGGTGTCCCTCCACGTTGAAAAGAAGAAAGAAGACGACAAAGCGGGAAATACGAAATCTTGGGAGCAACGCTTGCCTGATGATCTTCATCCATGTTTAAAGAACGTTTCATGGGCATACAGAACCACTCAAAAGAAAATTTAGAGAGAGTGAGCATACATGAGAGAGTAGAGAACCCTGAGCGAGCAAAAATTGATCGAACATTTTTCGATCCAACATGTTTGAGGGTTACCATCAGTTGCTAGAGGCGACTGATCCAAAAATCTCAGAAAATGAACTACTGAGAGATCTCGAAGATTCTAGGATGGCGTCTGGTACCAGAACCACAGAACCCAACCCTTTCGGCAATGAAGTTCAAGATCTCAGCAGCGACGACAACAGCAGCAGCGATGGTCAATCCCGGAAAAGGAAACGTCGCCAGTGCCACACTCAGAATGAAATCCAAGAGCTTGAAGCTTTCTTTAGTGAATGCCCTCTCCCGAACATGAAACAAAGAAATGAATTGGGCCAGAAGCTAGGGATGAAACCTTTGAGGGTCAAGTTTTGGTTTCAAAATAAGCGAGCCAAATTGAGGGCTCAACACAGACGTCAAGAACTTGCGATTCTAAAGGAGGAAAACGAAAAGCTTCGAGCGGAGAACATGAGGTATAAGAAAGCTCCCAGCACTATCGCTTGCCTTAATTGCGGTGGCCCTATCACTCTCGGCGAAATGTTCCTTGATAAGCCTTATATGAGGATTGAAAATGCTCATTCACCACCCCACTCCCTCGAACCATCTTCGATACAATCGGATTTTGTTGGAGATATGCATGAACAAATCAATTCTACGAAGTCAATACCGATGCCTTCTAAAGGATGTGATATGCGTCACCATGATTGGAGTTTCCTTAACGATGAGCTTACTATCACGACCGACCAATCCAAAGCTGATGAATTCCCTCCACAACAATTTCCGGCTCGATCAAATCCTACTGGAAATAGGCCAGAGAGCAATAGCCAAGTTGTCAACACTGTTCCGGGTCGCAAGAAGACGAGGGTCAATTGGTCCCCCGAGCTTCATCTCAAGTTCCTTAGTGCGGTTCAGCAACTAGGGATCAACTCAGCATATCCAACGCGCATACTTGAGATCATGAACATACCAGGACTCACTAAAGATGGAGTCGCGAGTCACCTCAAGAGCTACAGAAGGGCGCTAAGACAGCGCCACACAGCACTGAACCTGAAAGAACTCAACTTGTGCCTAAACACTAGGCATGGCTATAACTACAATGCCCCTGAAGTAAGAAATACCCTGTCGAATCTAGGCACCGACCAAGCTGGTAGCAGCACCATTGACTACTTGGGCGCTAATCAGAATATTCCCCTGAATCATCTCAGCACCCCTCAAGAGTATATGCCACAAGTGCAGCAGGTACGAACTCCTTGGTTTGAGCAGCAACTTTTCGCTAGTGCTCTTCCTATCCCCGATCAACATATTGCGCCTAGTGTTCAAAGATCTGCCCGGCTTGGGCATATGATTTCGGAAGATCAAGCGGGCGGATGCTCTGAGGATTTTTGTTTCTTCCATTCCCAAATGGAAGGTGCTTTTGATAGTGAACCGATCAATTATCCTCTTATAATCTCGAGCAACGACGAAGGTTCTAGCTCGAAGAATCAGATCGCTCACAACAGAAACAGGAATCCTTCAACGCCAAGCGATGATGGTCAACCCGAATATCAGTTGCTCGAAGAATCAAAAGATTTCCTTGATGAGGAGCTCCATATCTGGATCGATCAGTTTAAAACTGATGGACTTATGAAGTTATGATCCAAAATGACGATTATATGTCTGATTCATGGTGTAACTGGCTGATCACCGAGAATCCTCAAGGGAACTAGGCACATGTGACTGGATGTATCATTAATCTTTCTGTCATAAAGTCTTCCATGCAAGATAATCTTCCTTAATGCCTAGAGTTAATCTGGGGCAGCGATCAGTACTACCTGCGAGCATCATCATGCTTGAGTGCGACAATCCCTTGTTAGATTAGAGTCGAGGCGAATCAATTGAACGCCACGAAGAAAAACATTTAAAGGCTTCACATAGGAAAATGCGAGCAAAAGCCCGAGCGAGCTCAAAGACGGTTAGCTCTGTATCGTTCTAAGGGACCTTTAGTCGTTATGAACTCTAAATTGAGCTTGTTTCATTCTCGATGGGGGTCGCTAACTGCTTCAAGAATTTTATAACAAAAAACGAACCAGTTAGGGACGCCAATAGTGCTGTGTCCTGGTAGTCAGTGAAATGGAAGTGGTACGAAACGTCAGGAGTTCGATCTCGGGATTGAAAAATCATTTTATCAGTTGGTCTATCACCCGATGAAGTTCAAAGAGATTCGACGCAGATGACTATAGAACTTGGGGCAATTCGAAAATCATCGATTCATTTTCATCAAGCGGCGAAGTTGGTATTGTAAAATGTGAAGCATGCAAATGACAAATCCGAAGCAGAAGGAGATGAATCATGATTCGCTTATCCAAGGTCGGGATTTCAACCTTCGACTAAAGCCAAATCTAGGATGAGTTTTTGATGTTGCCCACTCGACAAAACCCATCTCCACTGAAAATGGGGGCAAACCATTCCTACATCCGGAAAGCATGTCGAAGCCGAAGACATCAAATTCATCGTTTAATCCGTGGGGCAAGTCCTTGAAGCGATAGTTATCATCCGCAGAGCGTAATGGAATCCATCCTTTCAATGTAAAACGCATTTGGCCGCGGAGCCACCCATTTGGTAAAAAGAACGTATCGTTCCTAAATGATTTTCAATCAGATGCGGGGATAATGTTCTCTCATTTTCCTCTCAGGTGATGAACAGAGACGAGGCGCCCAAGAAGCCATGCATTCAAATAACATAACAGTGCATGAAACACGCCCAAAAAGATGAATGAATCTCCTCCGACGTAAATCCTCGAGGTGGATTCGTTGCCCAACCAGACGAAGAAATCATGGCCACAAGCTTGAGGGCCGGCTTCTACAATCTGCACATTGGCATGCAGAATGGAATTCAAATCAAGAGTAAAGTAGTATCGTCCCAATTTGTTTTGAATTTGGAAACCCAAAATAATGCTTAATATTTATCCTTGGCAGGAGCTCGCCATCAGGGCAGACATTGCAGATTTTCACAACCCTTGTACACTCGTTGGAGCATATGACCAAGGGTAAGATGTATCGTTCCAATTTTTGTAAATTTTTAGAATATACGATGACATATCCCTTTTATATTTCCAGGATCTCCAGCCTCGATGGGCAGGTAAGTATCCCTTTTCCCAATTCATTGGAGATTAAAAACTTTCAGAATTAATTCGATTCTCACATCTAAAAAGACATAGAATTCTTACTTCATTGACATTCATGTTTTAAAACATGAGATTGTCTGAACATGAATTACACATGTATGGTGCATCACAAAATCCCTTTGAAGGATAAATCTTGATGAAATGAAATGAATTTTTCCAACAAGAGTCGTTTGAACTGTTCAAAAGGGTATTTTCTCATAAGAGAAGCGAGCCTAATCCAAACACGTCCCATACACACTTGAGAGATGAGGAGATTGGAAATCATAGCGAAACCTTAACCTATGGATATAAGGGTCATTCGCAACGATTACATGGATCGAGATGACAGAGGCATTTATTTCTTCATTCCAAACACTACAGATGCCCATTGAGAACCCCATTGAACGGCGATTTTCATTCTCAACCCTGTCAAGAACCACCCCACATTGGGGCAAATGAAGGTTAGTCCAACAGTATCAGAAAGTAAACGGTTTGAAATTTTCTTGCTCGGACTAACATAAATCTTTGTGTGTTGTTTATATGATAATCCAAGTATCATAGGATGACGAGAATAATTCATTTCTCTATCCTACACACTGTTATCCTTTGCACGACCAAGTTGAGCCAGCAAATTCATTTCATCAACCTATTGGTGATCATTGCATATTCCAAAGCAAAGGCAACATCACTTTAGGAATGGAAGCGTGCCAAAGTTTAAGTTGCATATCTAGCATGATTGCCGAAAATCCAAGCTCCAAAAGAAAAGAAAAACACGGGATTAAAAAGAGGGGGAAAAGAAAAATCCCTAGACATCAAGAAAAAGCAAAGTGCCTGGTAAAAAGCAAGGCTGATGTCTATTCAAAATATCCCCAGTAAAGTCTAGATATACGATGAAAAGACCCTGCAAAGGAGTCAGATCAAGATGACTACTCTCCAAATGATGTCGTGCTCAAATTGCAAACACACAAACAGACGGTCTCTTAATGTAACAAGAGACGCTTTTAAACATCCTTGTGCGCTCTAAAAGAGGAGTGTACACTTCAAGAAATGGAGATGTTCTTCGAAGGACATGTGGCAAATTTGCAATGATCACCAATGCCAAACCCTTCACAATTTCTGGGCAAAAAATAAGCCTTTTTCGGTCCCCAATCCTTCCAATGTTACAACCCCGAAGCAGTCTTATCTGACTAAGACACTTGGGTTAATGTATAACTTAGCTCAAAGAAGTACGAGTAAGACTATTTCTTTCTCATTTTACAGGGTTCTTGACTTGTAAACCCGGAGCAGATAGTGAAAAATTTCGTTTAACGGCCTTGACTCAAAAGTGAGTCCCCCTTGGAAACCGATATCCAAGCCTAACACTACGGTCCCGTGAAAGACCTCCTGATCGGTCGAAATGTATGCGTTGCGAATGATCCTGAAACCCAGGCACAGGTCGGTAGGAAATTGAGCACTTTCCCTATTAAAGATCATTATCACAGAGCAGTGAGGAGCCTTCTTGGATGAGAAATACTCCAATGGATGTTTTGAGCAAACTCTTTTTGAAATTTTCAAATTGTTTGATCTAGAGTTTCCGTGCAAGGAATTTATGATCACATCTGTATATGGTAGGAATGTTTTGGATAACCTCCAGCAATCAAAATGCACATTTCATGACTAAAACTTAAGTTGTAGAATTTTGTCAGTTAGACAATTATTGTCTTCCCAAAGATTACTAATATCTTCTTGGCGAGGAAAATTTTTTCAGGTCTAAGCTTTCTGCAGGACTTTTGGCCGCCCCAAAGACTGGGTGCGTCATCCTTAGGTGAAGCCTTTTAGTAGGCAAATCTTTTCTAAGACTGATCCACAGAATGATCGAGTCTCCGACTAGCCCCAAAGAGCGGGTACGTCATCCTTTGATTCATATCAATTTGGAATCTCATAAATGGTAGAAACCGCCTGAAGGGTCAACTCAATGGTAGAAACCGCCTGAAGGGTCAATCAATGGTAGAAACCGCCTGAAGGGTCAACACAATGGTAGAAACCGCCTGAAGGGTCAATGTATGGTAGAAACCGCCTGAAGGGTCAACCAATGGTAGAAACCGCCTGAAGGGTCAAAACAATGGTAGAAACCGCCTGAAGGGTCAATGTATGGTAGAAACCGCCTTAAGGGTCAACCAATGGTAGAAATCGCATGAAGGGTCAATGAATGGTAGAAACCGCCTGAAGGGTCAAAGGACTGGTAGAGACCGCCTGAAGGATCAACCCAATGGTCCGATCCACCATACGGATCAAAACCTTGATGAATCCCGAACGCGGGAGGATTCGTTTTCCCTAATAAGCCTTACATTAGGCAAGCCATTTCTAGTTTAGTCCACCACACGGATCAAAACCCTTGGCAAATTCCCAAATGTAGGATGCGTCTTCCTTAGGTTCCTATCAGTTAGGAATCCCATTATGGTTTGACCTACCATACAGGTCAGAGCTTAACATCCCCAGGACACTCCGATGACAAGTCCTTAGGAATCTACTTGAACCCATCAGACACAGAAAATGCCGCAAGCATTCGACAGGTAAGGGGCAGGGAAGTCTATCTACTCCTTAACTTTCTTACATCATATCAGGGAATTGAACGAGCACATCTCTTTTTAAGGAAAAGCACACATTGATGGACATGAAAATTGGATGTCATGATTTCTTTTCTTTTCCCAGTCGAGTCGATCGGAACACAGGTGTCACCTTGTCTTTGAGAGAAATCTCTGACGAAATTCCTCTCAAAGAGGGGCAGCTGTTGACACCTGATTTTTGATCAGTCTTTCATAGTTTATTTTTTAAAAATTCATAAAAAATCTATAAAAAGTTAAAAAAATTAAAAAATCATCTTTGGTAGCCTTGACCAAGCTAAAGGAACCATTTTTGATAAAAAATAATAATTTGTCATATTTTTTAATATTTTCCAAAAATAGAAAAATACATGAAAAATGAAGAAAAATAGCGTTCGATGTTGTAAAAATATAGAAAAATAGTCAATATTTTTATTTTAATTTCCTTTTCATTTTGAACTCATAAATAGTCAAAATTCAAGTTCAATTGCATGTATTTCTTCACGACGCATAGAGTTGAATTTGGCAAAAAAATGTCATTCGAGTATTTTAATTTGTAAATTTCTACATATTTTTTAGTCTTGACGTCCAATTAGATCGACCACCATCTACAATAAATTCCCCTTGCTGAATATTTTCGTTTTTGTTTCACATGATTTCATGATGTAAAACGCCGAGTGGATCCCTAAATATAATCGGGTCGGCATGAGCTCGATAGCTCGTCCAAGACCAAATCAGGGTACGGCGAACCCCATGTGAGTACTCTCGAACTCCTTCGATGCTTCATAATGCTTTTCTTAGGTTAGATCGTGTGTAGAATGGCTAGGACAGCTAAATCATTCTTGAGCTGTGATTGATAAATAGGGCCTTACTAGGAATGTCATGTGATTTATTTGCATATCTAGATTCCTTGAGTTGCGCATTTTATTACTGATTGTGATTGCTAGGATAATCACTCCTATCTGCATGAATTTTTAGATTTAGGGTTCATACCTTACTCATCCGCATGAATCTCAGGTTAGAAAATTCAGTCAACTTAGGTACCGAAAGGGCGTCAACTCTGACAGTTGGTGTAACTAAGTCCCCGAAACCATTTCTCTGGTTCTCGCAGAATTGAATAGAAACTTCCAACTATTCGATTGGGTGGTCCAATCACACTCTGAAAAAAATGATTGGTGGCGACTCCATGGCATGCACACTTAGCACATGTCACTAGACCACACTGAAAGTCGATCACGCATACCTCCGTTGCGATTTGGGTAATGGGCCTTGGGAGAGGCCCGCGTCCGACCAGACAGGACGGCCCATTAGCCCTCGAGAGCCCGACAACCTCAAGAGGGTCGCGACAATGACATGCTTATACAAAGACTATTATGAAGAGTAGGCTCAATTCGAGGCAGGGCATATGACCGGAATCTGATTTTATT
Organism: Rhodomyrtus psidioides; assembly: GCA_021437785.1. Classification (NCBI taxonomy): domain Eukaryota; kingdom Viridiplantae; phylum Streptophyta; class Magnoliopsida; order Myrtales; family Myrtaceae; genus Rhodomyrtus; species Rhodomyrtus psidioides. The sequence continues at coordinate 3,049,933 of JAILYB010000044.1, read as the reverse complement.
TCAAGGGTAATATTTCTTCACAGCATCTGAATTCACAGGGTGCCCGAGTTCTTCTCCCTCGGAGTTTACAAGAATTAATGCTCCTCCCGTGAGGATCTTCTTAACAATGTAAGGGCCTTCGTAATTTGGAGTGAATTTTCCCCCTGGATGAGTAGTACTCGGCAAAACTTTCCTAATTACCAAGTCATTTACTTCGAACTTTCTGGTCTTGACCTTTCGATTGAACGCCCTGGCTACCCTCTTCTGGTAAGTTTGTCCATGGCAAATGGCTTTAAGACGTTTCTCGTCTATTAAATTCAGCTGTTCATATCTGTGCTTGAAATACTCTGACCCAGAGAGTTTATCTTCGGATAAGATTCTCAAAGAGGGAATCTTAACTTCTACTGGTAGAACTGCTTCCATCCCATACACCAGACTATAGGGAGTTGCCCCTGTAGAAGTCCTGATCGACGTTCGGTAAGCCATCAAGGCGAAGGGCAGCCTTTCGTGCCAATCCCTGTAGTTTTCTGCTGTTTTAGCCAAGTTTCTCTTGATGTTTTTATTGGCGGCTTCCACTGCCCCATTCATCTGTGGGCGGTAAGGAGATGAATTCAGATGTCGAATGCTAAAGTGATCCAGCAGACCATCGACAATCTTGTTGTTTAGGTTGGACCCATTATCTGTGATGATTGCTTGAGGGGTACCATACCGGGATATGATATCTCTTTTGACAAATCTTGCCACATTTCTTGCAGTGACATTCTTGTAAGAACTGGCTTCTACCCATTTGGTGAAGTAATCAATCGCTACCAAGATGAAGCGATGACCATTCGAAGCCATAGGATTAATAGGCCCTATCATGTCTATCCCCCACATAGAGAAAGGCCAAGCTTCAGACATTTGGTGTAGTTCGTTCGGGGGTGCGTTAATCTTATCCCCGTATATTTGGCATTGGTGGCATGACCGGACGTGCTGACAGCAGTCTGATTCGATGGTCATCCAATAATAACCTAGCCGCATGATCTTCCGGGCAAGGAGGTGGCCGTTCATGTGAGGCCCACACGCTCCTTCATGAATCTCTTTCATGAGAATATTTGCTTCTTTGGCATCTACGCATCTCAGTAGAGTGGAATCGAACGATCTCTTGTATAGAATTTGTCCATTGAGGAAGAACTTGCTGGCCATCTTGGTTATGTATTTTCGGTCTCCTGACTGGCATCCTTCAGGGAATTCCCTTTTTAAGAGGTAATTCTTGATGTCATAGTACCATGGCTCTCCATCACATTCCTCTTCGATTAGCATGCAATAAGCTGGCTTTTCAACAATGCCGATCCTCAGAGGTTCTATATCCAACCCTTCAATCGTTTGTAACATCGAGGCTAGGGTGGCTAATGCATCTGCGAATTGGTTGTGAGACCTTGATAGGTACTCGAATGACACTTCTTCAAACTTGAATATCAATTCTTCAAGGTATTCATGGTAGGGGATGAGTTTTGCATCTTTCGTCTTCCACTCCCCTTGTGTCTGTAGAATAATGAGCATGGAATCTCCAAAGACTTGTAACCTGGGTATCTCCATAGAAAGGGCCAGTCGTAGACCCAGAATGCACGCCTCATATTCTGAAATATTGTTGGTACAAGGGAAAGTTATCTTTGCCGCGACAGGGTAATGTTGACCATCTGGGGATATCAGTACTGCCCCAGTGCCTGCCCCTGATAGGTTAACAGCACCATCGAAATACATGATCCACTTATCCTCTGCTAAGTTCAGAATTCGGCCTTCTGTGTTTGTTACTTCAGGGGATTCAGTGCTCGATGAGTTTTCTGCCAGCATGTCCGCTATAGCTCTTCCTTTTACTGACTTCTGCGGAGAACATTTAATGTCAAATTCAGACAACATTATTTGCCATTTTGCCAGTTTCCCAATTAAAGCGGGTTTTCTCCAGGAGGTATTTGACGGGGTCGTTTTCTGTTATGAGCTGAATGTGATGATGTAGGGTATACTGCCTTAGTCTTCGTAGTACCCATACTGCTGCTACGCAGGCCCTTTCAACTGGTATATATTTTGCTTCAGATGGCATGAATTTCTTACTCAGGTAATAAATGGCCCTCTCTTTTCCATCTATCGGGCTTGTCTGGGCAAGTAAGGCTCCCAAGGACTCTTGTCGTATGGTCAGGTATAAGGTCAATGGGTGACCGGGAATTGGTGGCACAAGCACCGGTGGTGTGATCAAATAGTTTTTGATCATTTGGAATGCCTTGCTGCACTCGGCGTCCCACGTTATTTTCGCGCCTTTCTTAAGCAATTTGAAGATTGGCTTAGCCACATCAGACAGCTGATTGATGAACCTGGCAATATAGTTCAATCTCCCTAGAAGGCTTCTCACTTCTTTTACTGTGGATGGAGTTGATAAATCGTGGATGGCCTGGATTTTTGAGGGATCAATCTCAATGCCCCTGTTGCTGACTATGAATCCAAGGAGTTTCCCGGATCTTGCCCCAAACACGCATTTGTTAGGGTTCAGCTTTAACTTATATTTGCGCAGGCGCTCAAATAATTTTCTTAATACCTGTATGTGATCTTGTCCTTTCTTGGATTTAGCGATCATGTCATCAACATATACTTGAATCTCTTTGTGGATCATATCATGGAATAACGTGACCATAGCCTTCTGGTAGGTAGCCCCGGCGTTTTTCAATCCAAAGGGCATGACTTTGTAGCAAAAATTCCCCCATGGTGTGGTAAATGCAGTCTTGGGTTTGTTTTCTTGTTTCATGGAGATTTGGTTGTATCCCGAGAATCCATCCATGAATGAGAATAATTCATAACCCGCCGTACTATCCACCAATACATCAATGTGGGGGAGTGGAAAATCATCTTTTGGGCTTGCTCTATTCAGATCTCGGTAATCTACGCAGATCCGAACTTTTCCGTCTTTCTTCATGACGGGGACTATATTTGCAACCCAGTCTGAATATGGGATAGCTTCAATGAAGCCTACCCTAAGGAGTTTCATGACTTCTTCCTTAATCTTGTCTTCTAACTCGGCTTTCATCCGCCTACTGCCTTGTTTGACAGGTTTGATGCCAGGATCCGTGGGCAATGCATGTTCCACAATCTTAGGATCAAGGCCTGGCATATCCGCGTAAGACCATGCGAAGATGTCTTGATATTCTTTTAGTAGCTTGGTGAACTCGAGCCTTTCATCACGGGATAGGTGTCCGCCGATCTTGACCTCTTTGACGTTCATGGTGTCTCCCAAATTAATGACAATTGGTTCTTCTGAGGTAGGAGGCTTTGATTCTTCAAAGGTGTTCCAATCCCTACGGATAGACGCGTAATCCTCGTCTTCATCTTCCTCAATGTTATAGGAGTGGTTAATGGAGGGATCCGAATTTTGTAACAACCTGGTATGCATGTTTGAGATGATATGCCTGAAATGTCATGAGTATGGTTAGTTTGTGCTTAGTAAAAATGGCATGCATGCTTATGTAAAGTCTTTTTTGAAAAAGTTTTTCGAAATAGATGTAGGTACAGATGGGACTAATCCTCATGTCATTGGATATCCCGGCCCCTTGAAAATCTTTTGAAGATTAGGAATCATATGGCAAATCAGGCCTCAAGCTTCTATATGGAAGACCATTATCATCATCGGGCTGATTCGTGGTTCCATATGTCCTTAACAAAACATGCGTGGTTTTATTGAATGCGAAATGGGCCGCGTTACAAGATGTGCTATTTGGACCAACGGCCGGAGATCCAAAGGCGTTTTCTTATGCGTTCAATAAGGAAAGAAAATACAGTGAAATGCAGAAAGTTCTAAACACAGTATTTAAAGATGAAGGAAGAGTCTATTTACTCAGAAGAAGTGGCTTCACTGTCCAACCACTCCATGACGACATTCACAGAGTCATCTTCGAGAAAAGGATTTGTCAGATCTAGTTCCATCGGCGAAGTGATACCCTCTTCAGAGAGCCATTTGGAGTTCTGGTCGAAGTAGGTATTTAAGGGATTCTTGAACATTCGAGACCTTCCCTTCCAGGTTGGAGAACCGATGAATGAGCTATTCGGGCTGTTTTCGCCTCCACGGCGTCCCAGGCTTTTGCCTCGGCCTCGGCTTGTTGCTTTCGGGACAGAATCATTCATGGGATACTTATGATACCCCAAGCCCATTTTATGTGGATTAGCCTTCAACTGTAGCGGGGCATTTATACCCTGATTATGTTTGCCTAGGCCTTTTTCAGGATTGAACCCGTATGCCAGCAGCATCTTAGCTGGTAGAAGACTGGCTTCTGAGATGTAGGGAGTTTTCAACTTCGACCCTACTGGGGTATGAACTGTTGCTACCAACTCTAGGGAGTGATAGCTCGCTTCAGCTTTCTCTTCAGGTTCAATATAGGGAATGGCACTGTTCTGGTATGCCTGGAGGTCGACTTCCCAATGTACGGTAATCACCTTCCCATCTACAACGAAACGTACTTTTTGGTGCAGGCTCGAAGGGATAGCTCCTGCTGTATGGATCCAAGGTCTTCCTAGCAAGAATCCAAATGCACTGGGCAGATCCATTACTTGAAAGTTTATAGAGAACTTTGTCGGGCCGATGAATACGTCAAGTTCGATCTCTCCTTCTACAGTCTTCCTCATGCCGTCGAATGCTCTCACAGCTGTCTTGGATGTCTTGATCATCTCTTCCTTGATTCCCAGCCTCCTTATGGTAGCCAAAGGACAGATGTTAAAGGCTGATCCATTATCGATCAATACGTGTGCCACTCTTTTGCCGTTACATTGGGCAGAGATGTATAAGGCTTTGTTGTGTCCTCTTCCTTCCATAGGGAAGTCCTCGTCAGAGAAGCTCAACTGATCTTTTAAGAGAATTGCTCCTACAAAGTCCCCTAGTTGTACCTCATTGATTGTTTCAGGGACATGTACTTCATTGAGTACCTTCAATAGTGCGTTCTTGTGCTTCTCTGAATTGATGAATAGGTCTAGCAGGGATATCTGAGCGGGCATCTTCCTCAGCTGCTCTATCACTTCAAACTCACTGGTTTTGATGATCGATACGAGCTTTTCAGCATCTTCCTTTGAGACATCTTTTTTTTCGGATTCTCCCTCTCTGGGGGCATAAAATCTTCCAGACCTCATTATTGCATCTACTTGTGTGGTCCCATAGTCCCAATGAACAGCTTTGGGATCATACTCTTCTACTGGGGGGACTTTTATCGTTACAGTTGTCTGATGAGGTATCTCTGGCCCTGACGTGTTGCTTTCTTCCTCCTGAGGTAATTGAATTACGACAGGCCTCACTGGGCAATCTTCCACCTTGCTCAGGCTATCCAGCTCATGCAATCTGATCACCACGGCCGTGGCCACTTCGATCATCAATATGGCGTTGTCGCGTTCTTCCATACCTTTTGAGGTTTCTGGTTGAGAGAGATCATCCATACCTCCCCATCCGTCCGGTATGATGTCTTCAATCTTTTGATAAAAGCTGGGAGGGGCCGAATATTTCACCTTGAAATTGTATCCTCCGGAATCTTGACCCAGGTTGTCTATAATTTCGCTCTTCTCAAGTGCGTCAACCATAAACTTGAGGTCTGCTAGACTTCTCCTTCTGGCTTCTATTTCGTCTTCTTCAAATTCTTCCTCTGACTGAGTAGCTGGCCCCAGGCTGCTTACCAAGTTCTCATGTGAGGTACCACAGGTGTTACTCTGCCCAGCTGTGATCAAGAAGTGGTTTCTTTTCAAAGATAGAGATGCTTCGATCCCTTCAAATTCTTCATCAGTAATATCGGACACTATCCCCAAGCTCTTCATCTTGTCGATACACAACTTCTTTTGGTCGGTTGATATCTCCCCTTCTTTTGGGTATGATGAAGCGATTGTTAGCAGGGTGTCCAGCTTGGGCACATCTATCTTCAGTTTAAGGTAGTCCTCTTCTTCTTCAGTGAATATTGCCCCTACTATTTGGTGATCTGGCAACGGATTTTCTTGCACATTTGGGGCTGCATTGTCAAATTTCAAAATCTGACTATCAATTAGGGCTTGCACTTTCAGCTTCAGGACATAGCAGTTATCCACATTATGCCCTCTTTCGCCCATATGGTAGGCACAGGTCTGGCTCTCATCAAAGCCAGGATATCTTGCGGGGTTTGCCCTAGGTGGTTCTTTTGCCACCAAGTGTTGCTCCAGCAGCATCGGGAGTAGCTTGGATAAAGGTCTCGGGAGCTGAGAGAATTGCCTCTGGGGTTGCTTTCTTCTAGGCTCTTGTACTTTTGGCGCTGACCAGGATGATCCGCCTTTGGCCTGATTAGAATTGCCAAATGGCTTTAACTTGTGGGGATCTGGTATAAATGCTATGTCCAGTCCGGCTTCTCTTTCCTTCCTCAGAGGATACTGCTTCCTAGTAGGAGCTTCCTGAGGCCTTCTTTCTTTCAAGGCCCATTCCAGCCTCTCAGCAACCTTAATCAGGTGTGCGAATGTCTGACATCCAGAAGTGTTCAGTCTGTCAAAGTACTCGTAGGGGAGTGCTTTTAGGAATAAGTCGATCAGCTCCTCTTCTGGGATTGAAGGCTTTACTTGGGTAGCCAAGGCTCGCCACTTCTGAGCATATGTCCTGATCGATTCGCCCCTCGTTTTTGAAGTTCGTAGGAGGTCTTCTCTTGTTGGGGCTGTAGTCATGTTAAATTTGTACTGCCTGAGGAAGTCTTCTGCAAGGTCCTCCCATCCGTCATAATCCTCTAAGTCTAGCTCAATAAACCAAGCCAGAGCGGCGCCAGCCAAACTCTCTTGGAATGTGTTCATTAACAACGGAATGTAATCCGAGTAGTGCGCCATCTTGCGCAGGTAGTACTTGAGGTGGGCACGGGGACAGCCTGTCCCATTGTATTTTCTCACGAACTCTGGCTCCCTATAGTCAGGAGGAGTCTCTATTTTAGCGAAAGGAGATATTTTGTCGAAGCGGGCCAACTCATAGCCTTGACTGCTCAGGCATTCTTCGATCTTGGCCAATCTCTTAGCCTCTGCCTCTGTCTTCACAGTTTGTTTTCCCTTCTCCTCTTTTTCAAGGTTGATGACAACAGGCGAGGCTTCTTGTTGTGCCCGACTATTTGGTTCATGAACGTTTTCCTCTGTATGTTGGGTATCCCTGGTTGCTTCTTTATCTGTTACATCAGGTACCATGGAAGGGCCTGAGTTGTTCTGATTGTGGGCGGTTGTCTGTCTAGCTTGGTTGGTCTCCAGCATGGCTTTAATGTCAGCCATCATAGTTGCTAGGGCAGTCATCTGAGATTCCAACATGCCTACGCGCGGAGTCAATTCCTGCTGTTCCATTCTCGTCTTTAGGCGGGTACGGAAACGATGCGTTGGCAATTCCGTGATGAGAGTGTACCTGTTCCAAAAGATCTCTGTGAGTGCTTCGCTTATTTAGCAAAAAGAAGCAGCTAATTCTTTCAGTTGCATGCTTCTTTCCAGTAGATGAGAAAAAGGGCTACCTTGTGAGCCTTAGCCTCATGTAAGTAGTTCTTTTAATCATTTCTCGACAAGAACTCATGGAATTGAAAGAAGCGTAATTTCTGACGATAGTTTTTATGCATTTGTAAAAACATGTTCACATTCATGCTCATGTGTTTAAGATAGTATTCCACAGAAATGAGAATGTATGAGAAGGCATCACAATGCTTGCTTATTTTACACTTGACAGAATAGTCTATTCAAGTCTAGGACGTTTGAAGCCTAAGGTATCCTCATCATCCCAGTATAGATTTCCCTCTTCAGCTTGGGGCTCCTCGTCTTCTGAACACGACAGTGGCCCCATGTCTTCGGGTATGTAGGGCTCTATTCCAGGTACGTATGGCACGATGTATTCAGGTATGTAGGGCTCGACAAGGCTTCGTCGGATCGCTTTGAAATGTTGAATGTATTCTGTGGTGGCCCTATGAGTGTTTTCTTCTCGAGTCATGTCTTCTGGCCAACTTATTTCTTCAGCCTGGGAATTCTTCAAGGAGAGTATGATGGATGCCACCTTGGCTTCAAGTTGTTTCTTCTCCTCCTCTGTGAGGGTCTGGTTTGGTAAGTCAAAGGAAAAGACACAAGGTCGTGGTGAAGAAGGAATCTCTTGTAGTGCCCCAAACTGCCGAATCACCCTCCTTGGGTAGTATGCAGTAGCGCCTGTGAATCCTAGCAAGGGAACTGGATTCCCGTCATCGCAGGTCAATCTGACTTTGCTTAGCGTCGGTAACCTTAGCCGCCATCGGAGTTGTTCGGGTTTTAGGACTTTAAGGAAGTTCTTCCATTCTATGAAGTTGAACTTAGGAACACGTGTATGGGTCCTAGCAAATGTTTTAAGAGGGTGTGCATTGGGGCTGATTTCAGTGAAACCCATGCGGATGTGGAATTGTCTGATATGGGATGTGAACCACAGATACAGCAGATCACTAGAAGCTCTAAAGATTCCCTTTTTGCTTTTCTTGAAACGATTTAGGGAGAGGAAGGTTTCGGCAAGGAGGATGTTTGAGTAATCCCACCCACAACAGACTTGCCTAGCTACTATAGCCATGATAGGGTCGAAGGTGACAGTTGAGATTGGGAATAGCACAAAGCTAAAGAATGCCAAGATAAAAGCTCTACCAGATTTGGTTCCTTTAGAAGCAGGAAGGCGGGAAAATCGGTCTATAAGGAAGGATAGGGAAACTCTTCCAGAATTGCCTTTCGCATCTACTTTGACTTCATTTAGGTTTGTGTCAAGGAACTCAGCTACCTGACTTAGGGGTTCAAGTCCTATAGGGGGTCGGACGAGCGTAGGGGTGAATTCAACTCCGATGACAGCGCTGTATTCCTCGATAGTGGGAGTGATCTCTAATCCTTCCATGCAAAATGTAGCGGTGGTAGGATCCCAGTAGAGCGCTATGGCTTGAATAAAGGCAGGTGGGCACTCAATCTTCAGTAGGTCCAGTAGGTATCCTAGTCGTGACTCCGCATACTTCTGGCTGGCTTCGCCCATGCCATCCCACCATGATTGGAGTTCAGCTCGGGGGATCTTGAACACTTGAATATCATTCTTTCCCATCAAGTCTAAAATATGCAAATGATTTTAAAAGGTCAATCGCCAGAAATTACTTTAAATGTATGAACATGCAGATGTCATGAAGCATGCATGAGCTAACTTGATTGCATAGTTCAATTTGAAGAAATGGAGATTAGGATCCTTTTTCAGGTCTTGAAAGCCTGACTCAAAACCTAATTTGCATTTCAGGGAAGTGAATTATGCAATTTAGTCAGGTTTACTCAGTGACTAAAGGGAACAGCAATGTCACGTTCCATTGGTCAACATATCAAAGGAGCAAAGTGAGATGTACTCCTATTACAGTCAAGATGTCTAATAGAAGAACGGTAAAGAAAGGTTTTTCAAACAAGAAAGTCATAAAAGACAATGGAACGTGAGGATCTAAATCACTCTTTCTTCAGAAGTCTACCCAAATGACAGTTGGTCAGAAACTCTCCCTTAATCTAGGGTAGGGGAGTTATCTTCAGTGGTTTGGTCGAGAGGTTGTAGTTCCTCCGGCCACTCTCTAGTCCAGGATACGATGACTTCGGAAGCCTTCTCGGGTTCTACTTTCTTGATTGTGATACACCTTGGCTTGGTCTTGATCGCAGGGCGTCTCTTCCTACCCCAAAAAGTAATCATGGGTATGTTCTCTTTGGCCAGCAATTCAGCCTTCTTGCGAGCGTACGCTTCCCTAGATAGCTGGTTGCGACGTTGTCTCTTCATCTCCAGATAATCCTTCATCATTTCGTCTGATTGTCGCTTGAATCTGAGATTATCAGCGTAGTAGCGGGTTTGACAGTCTTCAGCATACCCCAGCTTACGTCCAGTCAGTTCCCGACCATACATGAATCTAGTAAAGTGTAGCCTCGTGTTTGGTCCGGGGCGAGTAACTTTTCTCAAGTACTCGAAGGTCACCAACTCCGTCGAGCTCTTAAGGAACAGCGACATCCTACCCCATAATCCTTGTTGTTCTCATTAGTCACCCGAGTAATCTTCATGATGTGAATGCACGTGGATGTATGCAATGTATGAGTCATATCATGGAGCAGGAAATAAGGTACGTTTAGAGATAAATGTCTTACCAACCACACTTTGGGGGATGTGGAATGCCCCCTGTATCAATGGGTGGTTTTAGGTATACCAACCATCCATGGACATGCGCATGAGACAAGTGGGTATACTCTAAAGAAAATCGAAAATCAGGTGAGGAACCTACGGCTCAGGCTCCCACGATCCACACGAGGCAGATTCCTCCCCAAGGGTACCTACCCAAGAGGGTTAGATATCGCCAATGCAGATGGTAGGCGGGAACGAATACGAAAGTCTCAAGTGCCATCAAACACAAGATCCTTTTCGCATCCTTTCCCTATCTAAGGTAACCTAAGGGTGGTTGCAGTCGGGGTTTGACCGCCAGTGTGTGCGATGTGTCGTGATCATCACAATGCAAAGTCATGCACAGCAGTTTGTATCAAAACACCGCTTCAGTATGTGCATAAAAATAAAACATACATTCCCAACTCCAACCTGCAGGAAAGACGTCAACAATCACGTCACCCCTTATTTCTCCAATCTGCAAAAACATCTAACACAATAGTTAGCATACGTACCTCACCTTCGAGAGCATCTGCAGAAAACAATGTCAGATAAACCAAACAACTTTTTAATCGGCTCAAGTCCTCTGGAATTCGTAACCAGAGATTCTGGTTTAGAATAAGCCCCCAGCGGAGTCGCCAGTCTGTCGCGACCCTCTCGCGAGCGCGGAGGGCTAATGGGCTGCCCGATCGCTGGCTCGATCGGACGCGGGCCTCTCCCAAGGCCCATTTCCCAAGTCGCTACTGCTGGATATACGTGGTCGACCTTCGGTGCGGTCTAGTGACATGTGAAAAAGTGTACATGCCAAGGAGTCGCCACCAATCGTTTCGTGGAGGGTACGATCGGAAACCCTATCGAATAGTTGGGAGTGGTCTTATTCGATCCTGCGGAAACCAGAGAAGTGGGTTCGGGGACTTAGTTACGTCAACTGTCAGAGTTGACGCCCTTTCGGTACCTAAGCTGAATGGTTTATCTGATCTTAGGATTTCATAAAAACGAGTGGGGTACAGATCTTAAATCTAGGAGTTCATGCAGATGGGAATATCTACCCTATCACTCACAATCATTAAAAATAAGTGCGCAAATCAAGGATCCAATACATGCAGATAAAACACATGAAATCAACATGGCATCCCTAATGAGGCCCTATTAGCCTAGAGAAGTATCAATCAAGGTTTAGGAGTGATTTGGACATGATTCGCCCATGAGGGGCAGAATCGTAATTTTGAACAATTCGGGGAAAATTTACCCTCAAAAGGGTAAATCTGTCATTTTAGAAGAATTGGGAAGTCAAAAGGCATAGGAAATAGGATTGGCCATCAATCCAATCCATTTCCTATTTTTCAGGAATTTCCAGGATTTTTCTGGAATTTAAAAGTGATTTTACCCTTAGAGGGGTAAAATCGTCATTTTGAACAAGGATGAGAACTGAAAATCTCAAACATTAGGGTTGATCGTCCATCTGACCCAAACCCTAACTTCAAGCAATTTTTAGAACCCAATTGAGACGCGAAGGACAATTTTCCCATTGAGGGGCAAAATCGTCATTTTGAGAAAAGGGGCGGGACTCGATAACCCAAACCTAAGAATTGGTCGCGTACTCGACCCTAACTCTTACCTTGACATTATCGGCCTTATCTCGCATACACAGCAGAGGCGACTTACCCCTAAAGGGTAAGGTCGTCAAGTCTTGGAAGAACGGATAAGAAACCCAAAAATAGGGTTGACCAGTTGTCTGTGGTCAATCCTTGATTTTTGGGGATTTCTAAATGCCTAGGATTTTTCCTAATTTTTCCACATTTGTTTTTGAATTTTCTGGAATTTTCTAGCATTTTTTTTTATTTTCTAGGATTTTTCTGATTTTTTCTGATTTTTTTTTATTTTAAAAATCATTTTTTTTTATTTTTTAATAAAAAAAAATTATGATTCGGACCGGGTCGACCCGACCCACTCGGGTCGGAACCCGGCCCAGACCCGGACCCGCGCGAACCTCGGCTCCAAAACGACGCCGCATCTCATTTTTTATTTTCGGATTATTATAATCTGATCTGACGGCCTACACCACGCCGCGTGGCTTGTCCGCGCTCACTAGATCTGATTACTAGATTCTACGGTCTAGATTAAGCGAAGACTCGACCTGAACCGTTTGATTGACTTACTAAAACTAACGGACAAGATTAGAACCTTAGACTTGATCTGAGCCGTCCAATCCTACTAGCTTAAACGACGTCGCCTATCCACTTAGCCAAACGACACCGTTTCCACTCTTTGTTTATTTTCTGATTTCGAAAATCATTTTCAGTTAATTCTATTTATTAATCGGACGGCCACTAGAATTTAGGTTCGATTTATCTCAGCCGTCCGATCCTTTAATTCGAATAACAGACCCTAACGGCCATGCTGACTCGACACTACGTGGACCAATCACTGAATGACATCTGGACATTTGACTCGTTGACCGCGCCACGTCAACTTCGTCTTCAACCTTGCGACTCCGGCAGAACGGACGGCTGTGCTTCTCCGGTGGTGATCTAACGGTGGAATCTTGACGGATCGGAGCGAGACCGGCGGCAATCGACTCGCGATGATCTCTATTTTAACATATCTAGGAATCGTAACATTTTATTCACAGAATCGCAAGAATCATGTAAATTGCCGAATACGGCCATGGGAGTTCGATCGCGTAATCTATCTAAAATCGCAGCAATTCAATCACAGAACAACACCGGTAGAGGTTCAGAAGAATCACCTCGAGCTCCGATTGAGCTCGCTCGGCCCAGATTGGGCTGGGGAAAGATGAACAGTGGCTCGGCAATGGAGGTTGGATTAGAAGACTCGATTGGGCGTGTTAAGACAAAATCGATGCAAACAAGATACGCGACGATGGTCAGTAATGTTCGAAAGGCAAAACGCATACTCTAAATCGAACTATCATAGTCGGAACTGAATCCCGCCATTAAAGCACAGTAAGAAAACTCGAGAGTTGAACTCACCTGTTTCGGAACGATGGGTCGCGCGGCTGGTGGCGATAGCTTCCTCTCGACACGGGCGACCTCCTGGTGATCTTCGTGAGCTCTGGTCTAGCCTGTGAAGGCCCGACCGCCGCTCTGTAAGTTCGAGCTCGACCCTCGACAATGGCGATGGAAGGGAGCCCTTTCTCTTTCGTTCTCTCTCGCTCTCTTGATTCTCTTTGTCCTCTACTAACTGAATCCACCGTCCTCCCTAACTGAAAGCGATCACGAGCTTATATAGCCTGTTGGATTTTTGGCGCCGAACGGTGGAGCTTCAACCAACTCCATTTGGCACGTGTAGTCACGTGCAAATAGGTCAGAACGACGTCGGGGAGGATGGGCATTCTGTTTAATCCCATTTGGTTCTGCGGCCGGCTTTATTTCGCACGAATTTGGCAAGGATTTGAGCTGTTTTTGCTTTTGTTGACTTTTGCAGGTCCGGCGACCTTGACCGTCCGATTACTCCTTCCTCCGGCGACCATTGGCCTTGGGGTTGGTCTCGATCGGTAGGTTTCGAGGTAAAGAACAATACGCCCACCATTCCTCTTTCAATTAGTCGCGAATTGCCCTTCAATTTGGCGTTCGAAACTCAGTTCATCACTGTTCATCTGCTCGAGCTCTGTTGGGGAAGACGACACTGTAGCAAACCGGTTCGACCGGTCCGACCGGCGGTCTGACCAGTCAGAACCGGTTTCGACTCACCATTTTCGAAATTAAACCCAAATTAATGGGAAATTTTTGCAATTGAACCTCATAATCGAATCTAGGGCATGAATTCTATCTAGAAATGTGGTTTTGCCCAAAAGTTTTCATCAATTTCTACAAAATCCCCAAATTCTCATTTGATTGGAAATTGGGGATTGTGTAATTGAGGGTGCAAATGATCAAATTGGGTTAAACCACCTATGCCAATCGATTTAAAATGGTGAAATCCATTGGGTAGCATGTTCAATTTGTAATTATAGTCCTTGAATTGAAAGTAATTTCGATTATGCTCAATTTCAAGGACTAAAATGCAATTATGTTTGCAATTGAACAGCTTGTCCGAGCAATTAGGTCAAATTGAAATGGGGGACAATTAGATTGAATGTCAAGATCCTATAAAATGCCAAAATTGCAAATTAAAAGACTCAATCATTATTTTTTTCTTCAAATTCAATAGTACGGGTTACAAAGGAACACCTAAAATTGAATCTGATTTTGATTTTTTTGTGAGGTCGAAAATACAAGGGATTAAAAGGAAAAATATTGGATATTTTTCCATATTTGTTTGACCTCAAATACTATTTTTCTTGATTTTTTAAGTGTTTTTTCTATTTTCCAAAAATACTAAAAAAATATGAAAAATATGAAAAATTATTTTTTGGTCAAGAATGGTTCCTTGGGCTTGGCCAAGGCCACCAAAGTTGATTTTGTAATTTTTTGACTTTTTATGAATTTTTTATGATTTTTTTCAAAAAATAAAAATGAAAAAGGCTGGGTCAAAAATCAGGTGTCAACAATCAATTTGGAGCCGGAGGGCCATCGCAGTGGTGACGCAAGGCAGGTGACCAAACGTCTGATGCAAGGCATGGTTACTCGATGAAAAATGCTTAGACGAAAGGGGTGGAACACTCCTATTGAATATGTTGTTGATCGCACTATAAGGTTCCCACGGGAACATCTTTCATTAATGTCTAGAACTAATTGCGCGTGAGTGTCAACATCACCCTTTGAGCATCTTCAAGCCGAGGGCCATGGATTAATCGCTTAATCCGTGGAGCAAGTTCCCCGAACAATGACTATCACCCGCGGAGTATAATGGGATCTACCCCTTCAATACGAAATACGTTTGGCCGCGAAGCCACCTATTTGGTAAAACGATGTATCGTTCCTAAACGATCTTCAATCGAATACCGAAGTAATGTCTCATTTCTTTCCCTTCTCAGGTGATAAACGTGGATAAATCACTCAAGGAGCCATTTGTTCGAATAACAGAACAGACGTTGCCTAACTGGGGGCATATGAACCATTGATGTTGCAAACACTCCAAGAATTGATAGGCGGATTTGATAGATGTTATTCATATCAATACGCAATATCAGAACGGGATGAGAACCAAGAGTAAAGTTGTATCGTTCCAATTTGTCTTGAATTTGAGAATATGAATTGATACTCGTTATTTATCCTTGACAGGGGAATCGCCTTACAGACGAACAGGTTTTCACATCCCATGTATTACCCGTTAGAATACATGACCAAGGGTAAATTGTATCGTTCTAATTTTTTGAAAAATTCGTGAACGTACAATAACATGTTTCTTCCGCATTTTCAGGATCTCCAGCCGCGGGGGACAGGTAAGTATCCCTTTCCCCAATCCATTGAAGATGTTAAATAAAAAACAGAGAGAAAAAGAAAAGCTTTCAGAATCTAATGTCTAGAAAAGACATAGAATTCAAACTTCATTGGCATTCATGTCTTAAAACAGGAGGTTATCTGAACATGAATAAGAACATGCATGGTGCATCATAAAATCCCCTTGACGGGTAAAATTTTTGGAGAAAATGAAAGATATTTTTTCCAATCAAAAGTTCAAAACTTTTAAAAGGACGTTTTCTCAAAAGAAAAGAGGCAAAGCCTAGTCCAAACACGTCCTACACACACTGGAGAGAAGTGGAGCGGATCAGATAGCAAAATCTGGACCTACGGAAGTAGGGATTATTCGCAACGATTACATGGGTTGGGATGACGGAGGCATTCGTTTCATATCCCTCAAACACTACAGGTGACCGTTGATAAACCCTTTGAACGACGGTTTTCATTCTTAACCCTGTCAAGAACCACCCCACATCGGGGCAAAATGGAGGTGAGTCCAGCGGTATCAGGAGAAAATGGTTAGAAATTTTCTTGCTCGGACTAACATCAATCTTTGTGTGTTGTTTATATGGTAATCCAAGTGCCATAGGATGACGAGAAGCATTCATTTCTCTATCCCACACACCATATCCTTTGCACAGCCAAGTTGAGCCTGCAAATTCATTTCATAAACCCCTGTTGGTGATCATGGGATGTTTCAAGATGGAAACTGCATCACTCCAAGAACAGAAGAAATCAAGAGATGGGATTTATAGAAAAAACTCATATCGGCGTTTAAATGTGCTATGATTCAAGTTGTATATCTAGCACAATTTTCTGAACATCGTAGTTCCAAAGGAAAAGAAAAGGCGGGATTTCAACAAAGAAAAAAATCCCCAGCATCAAGAAAAAGCAAAGTGCCTGGTAAAAGCCTGGCCGATGCTCGTGAAAACTGTTTGATTGATCCCTAATAAAGCCTAGTTTGGAAGAGAGAAAAACCAATAAAGGAGTCAGATCAAGAAGACTGCTCCCCAAATGATGTCAGCCGTGGTGCAAAAACACGGACAGAATTGTCAATCTCTTAATACCACAAGAGACGTTCTCTAAAGGACTTGTGCACACCTCAAAAGCGGTTGCACACCTCAAAAATGGAAGATGCAGAATGGAAAAGACATGTGACTGTTGACACCTGATTTTTGACCACCTTTTATTTTAGTTTTTACTTCTAAAATTAATTAAAAATAGCAAAAAAGGTCAAAAAATTGCAAAATCAACTTTGGAAGCCTTAGCCTAGCCTTAGGAACCAATTTTGAACAAAAAATATTTTTTGAATTTTTTAATATTTTTTGGAATTTAGTTAATTATTAAAATAACCCAAAAATCAGGAAAAATACCATTCGTGGTCAGAAAATTACACAAAAATATTCAGAAATTTTATTTTAATTCTATCTTTAATATTTGCACTTTTTATTAAGGAAATTTGGCCTGGTTCATGGGGTTCCTTCACAAACCTAATCCCGAACCGGGCCTAAAAAATCCTTTTCGAGTCTTTTAATTTTCAATTCTCGGTTTTTATAAGCTATGACATTGTATTCTAGAGTATTGAAATGCAATTGGGTCAATTTGCCCTCCAATTTGATCAATTTTAACCAAAAGGGCTTAATTGCATAAAAATCTTTCGATTTAGTCCCCGGTTTTACAATTTGTGAAATTAAATTTCACACGGGCACACCCATTAAAATTAAACACCTCTACCCTATAGTTTTCATCATGCTGAATCCATTGGTGGGCTCAATTTTGAATAATTCGATCGTTTGGACCTTCGATTTGGGGAAATTCGTTTTCGGATCCTAGGGACAATTTGGGGTTTTCATAAAATTTCAATCAATTGATCCGTGAAAATACCCTTATTGAATAGAAAATGTGCCAAGGAGTCCGATTATGCCATTAATTTCATGAAAATAGGTCGAATCGAGGCTCAATTTGAGCGAATTGGTCGAACCGGGCCGGTCGGGTCAGACCCGACCCGACCCGGTCCGACCGGGTCTGCAACATTGTTGCAGACCGTGGCCGACAGTGAGGCAGGGGAGGACAGGGGCGAGATGGGGCGGCGATTTTTCAAAGAAAAAGCGGGCGGCCGAGCGTGGGAAGCAGGTTGCCAGACGAATATTCGTTGCTGCAAGCGCGAGGGCATAAAAAAACGGGCCGGTCGGCCACGGCGGAGAGGGAGGCTCGGGTTTAAAGGGGAAACAGGGCCGAGAGTCCCGGGAGGATTTTTTCTGGCAAACACCGGACGAGAGGAGCTGGGGCAGACCTTCAAGAACCTTCCTTGATCATCACCGGGTATTCAGTGGCCGTCGGCGAGCTCCAAGCAGGTCGGTTTCCCTCCCCCGACCTTCGTTTTTACATGTAGACCATGTGTTCGACGGAATGCCCAAATGGGCTTTGAATTTTCGGCTCTCGGCCGAGCCACCCCGGAGCTCCATTTGCGCGTGTTTAGCCTCAAGCATGCATTAGAACCGCCTCTAAGTCTTTGTATGTGTTTATTCCGCAATGAAAATGCGCCGACGACGTGAGCCGGAGCTTCGCCGGCCGCGGTCCGAACGGGGAGCTCGACCGGGAACTTCGAACGGTCACCGAAGATTGGGAGACCTCAGGTAAGTTCTCCGACCCTTCATGGATGCTCCTTGATTGATCAGAATCGTTTTCAAAGCAAAAAAAAAATTTCTGGAAATTTGCTCGCCGGTTCGGTCGAGCCTCGTCCGGCCACTTTTCGACGTTAAACCTTGCATTTTAATGCCGTATGATGATGTTGGTAATATAGGAAACCTAATGGCGAAGAAATGGGTGAAAAATAATAAGTTTTGGAGGCCGGTTTGCGTTTTCCGGCGAAGTTCCGGCGAGGGTCGCCGGAAATAGACACTGTTCATCGTCTTCCCCGGCGACCCTCCGGCCAGTCAACCGGTCAACGGCTGACGTGGCATGCCACGTAGGCGCCACGTCAGCCGGGTGGGCCGGTCCAAGTCTTTTTAAATAAAATAAAATGAACGGCCCGGATCGCGACACGTGTCGCGATCCTGTAATTTTGGGAAATAAAAAAAAATGATTTTCGGATAAAATAAATGATTTTCAGAAAATTAAATAAATTCGATCCGATGGACAAGAACGTGCCAAGTGGCCTTCTGTGGATCGTCCGATCTCGTCCAAGATCGGACGCACCACGATTGGACACGTGGAATGGTTCTGATCGTCCGATTTGAGGTTTTTCTAAAAAAGGAAAATAAATTGATTTTTGATCCGACGGTTATAATCGAGCCACGTGTTTCTCTCTGGAACGTCCGATCTAGTGGAAGATCGGACGTACAGGAGGAGGCCACGTGGCGCATTGAGAGCCGCCAGATCCGGGGAATTTCGGATAATTAAATAAAATAGATAAAAAATCAAAAAAATTGTTAAAAAATAGGAAAAAATATTAAAAAATATAAAACGGTGTCGTTTTAGGCCGGTGTCGACCCCTAGGGTCGGGCCGGGTGCCCGAGAGGCGCGGGCCGGGTTTGACCCGGCCCGGAAAATATTTTTAAATATTAAAAAATCCAAAAATAATCAAAAAATAATCAAAAAATCAATAAAAAAATAGAAAATCATAAAAAAAATTCAAAAAAAAAAATTCGGAAAATTCTGAAAAATTCTAAAAAATTCCAGAAAATAGGAAATGGCCACATTCAACTGGCCATGACCTGTTTCGGGTCTTTTGACCTCCGATCTTTCCAGAAATGACGGTTTTGCCCTTTCGGCAAACCGTCTTCCAAAAAAATTCTAAAAAATCCAGAAAAATCCCAAAAAATAGGAAATGGCCACAAACAACTGGCCAAGGCTCATCCCGGGTGTTTTGAACCCGGTCCTTCTTAAAAAATGACGATTTCGCCCTTCGGGCGAATCGTCTTCCAAAAAATGAAGAAAAAATCAAGAAATTCCAAAAATTCTCAAAAAATGGGAAACGGTCACAAACAACTGGCCATGGAATATTTTGGGTAATTCGGTATCCAAACCTTCCAAAATTGACGATTTTGCCCTTCGGGCTAATCTTTTCCAAATCTTCCCATTTTACCCCCAGTTTTAAATCACACCTTCCCTAAGCCCTTATGGCTATACTAGGAGGCCCATGATTGAAATTGATGTGCACTGACATGATCTATTTATGCACTTGATTTGCGCTTTCATTATATTGACTGTGATTTGATAGGACCAGTCTTCCAATCTGCATGAAACCCTGAACCAAAACTACCTCACCCGGAATTGCGTCTGCATGAAATCTTGAATAGGAAAATCACTCGCGTTAGGTACCGAAAGGGCGTTGGTAATGACACCGACGTAACCAAGTCCCCGAACCCAAAATCTCTGGTTCCGCAGAACTGATCGATCTCTCCCAATCGGTCAGTAAGGTTTCCGGTCTACCCTCCAAGAAAGACCGGTGGCGACTCCAAATGCATGCACAAGTTGCACATGCCACCACGACCACACTAAGGTCGAAAGCGATCGGCTCTTATCGCCGAATCCCTCAAAGAAAACTCCCGCCGCGATTTGGTATGGGCCTGGGAGGGCCCACGCCGATCCAAAGGCCGCGATCGGTAATCCATTAGCCGCGTCCGATTTCGGACGGGTCGCGATAGTGACAAATTGGCAATGATCACCAATGTCAAATCCTTCGTGATTTCTGGGCCAAAAATAAGCCTTTTTTCGGTCCCCAATCCTACCAATGTTACAACCCTGAAACAGTCTTCTCTGACTAAGACACTTGGGTTAACATATAGCTTAGCTTGAAGAAGTACGAGCAAGACTCTTTCTTTCTCATTTTGCAGGGTTCTTGACTTGTAAACCCGGAGCAGATGGTGAAGATTTTCATTCGATGGCCTCGACTCCAAAGCGGGTCCCCCTTGAAAACCAATATCCAAGCCCAACATTACGGTCCCGTGGAAGACCTCCCGACCGATCAAAATGTATGCGCTGCGAATGAGCCTAAAACCTAGGCACATGTCAGTAGGGAATTGAGTGCATCCCCTAAAAATCATCACCTCAAAACAGGTGAGATGGCCTCCTTGTCGAGAAATATTCCAATTGATGTTTTGAGCAAACTCTTTTTGGAAATTTTCAAACTATTGATCCAGATTTTCCATGCAAGGGATTTGTGATCACATTTGCATGTTGCAAGAATGTTTTGGATAACCTCCAGCATCAAAATGCACATCTCATGACTAAAGCTTAAGTCATAAAATTTTGTCAATTGGACAATTGCTGTCTTCTCAAAGATTACCAATATTTTCTTGGGGAAGAGAAACCCTTAAAAAAAATCATTTTCAAAATCAGACAGTCTCATTGGACGTGGAGAACCCTCGTCATGAGACCCCTTTTCAAAATTTAGGTAGTCTCATCGGACGTGGAGAACCCTCGTCATGAGACCCCTTTTCAAAAATCAAGCAGTCTCATCGGACGTGGAGAACCCTCGTCATGAGACCCCTTTTCAAAATTCAGGTAGTCTCATCGGACGTGGAGAACCCTCGTCATGAGACCCCCTTTTCAAAATTCAGGAAATCTCATCGGACGTGGAGAACCCTCGTCATGAGACCCCTTTTCAAAGTCAAAACTGATGGTAGATACCGCCTGAAGGGTCAACACAAGGTAGAAACCGCCTGAAGGGTCAAAACAAAGGTAGATACCGCCTGAAGGGTCAAATGATGGTAGATACCGCCTGAAGGGTCAAATCAAAGGTAGATACCGCCTGAAGGGTCAATCAAAGGTAGATACCGCCTGAAGGGTCAAATCAATGGTAGATACCGCCTGAAGGGTCAACTCAAAGGTAGAAACCGCCTGAAGGGTCAACACAAGGTAGATACCGCCTGAAGGATCAACTCATGGTAGAAACCGCCAGAAGGGTCAACACAAGGTAGATACCGCCTGAAGGGTCAACACAAGGTAGAAACCGCCTGAAGGGTCAACTCAAGGTAGAAACCGCCTGAAGGGTCAAACCAAGGTAGAAACCGCCTGAGGGATCACATTAATGGTAGAAACCGCCTGAAGGGTCACATATGGTAGAAACCGCCATAAGGGTCAATTCATTGGTAGAAACCGCATAAGGGTCAACTCATTGATAAATATCGCAGTAAGGATCAACACAAAGGTCTGATCCACCTTACGGATCAAAATCCTTGGCAAATCCCAAAGCGTGGGATGGGCCTTCCTTAGGTTCCTACAAGTTAGGAATCCCATCATGGTATGACCTACCATACAGGTCAGAGCTTAATCTCCCTAGGATATTCTGAATGACGAGTCCTAGGCATCTTCTTGAAAGTCGTCGCAACCGGCAGATTCCGACAGGTGAGCTTCAGGTAAGCCTCTCTCACTCCGGCCCATGTTCAAATTGTTAGAGTAAACCAGGGATTGATTTGAGCTTTTATCAATAGCCTTAAAGATCCGATGTCATAACATTTCTTCTCTCATTTTCCCAGTTGAGTCGGTTAGGAATCAGGTGCCACCTTATCTTTGAGAGAAACGTCTAACGAGATTCCTCTCAAAGAGGGGCAGCTGTTGACACCTGATTTTTTACCATTTATTATTGTGATTTTTATTCTTTAAAATTAATTAAAAATATTAAAAAAATCATATAATCACAAAATCAACTTTGGAAGCCTTGGCTTGGCCTTAGGAACCATTTTGACCAAAAAAATAATTTTCATAATTTTCATTTTTATTTATTTATTTATTATTATTATTATTTTTTATTTTTTATTTTCGAAAAATACAAAAAAAAAGAAGAAAAAGAAGAAGAAAATCAAGAAAAATAATATTTGAGGTCACAAGAATATGTAAAAATAGTCGGTATTTTTATTTTTATTTTATCCATTCTCTAACCTCATAAATAGTAAAATTCAGGTTTGATTTTAGGTGTTCTCTGATCATCATAAAATTGAACTTGGCAAAAATATTAGCAATAACTAAAGGGAAATGTAGAAAACAACATCATTTAAAAGAAAAGGCAAAAGAAAAGGTGTATGTTTAATTAAGGATTTTGTCTCTCCTTTTTATTTTTTATTTTATTTTATATTTTATTTTATTTGCCCTCTCTCTCTCCTTTTCACTGTTATTATTATTATTATTA
This sequence comes from Rhodomyrtus psidioides, assembly GCA_021437785.1. Classification (NCBI taxonomy): domain Eukaryota; kingdom Viridiplantae; phylum Streptophyta; class Magnoliopsida; order Myrtales; family Myrtaceae; genus Rhodomyrtus; species Rhodomyrtus psidioides. The sequence continues at coordinate 3,027,321 of JAILYB010000044.1, read as the reverse complement.
TTATTTTATGTTTTTCTTCTTATTGTTTTCTTTCTTTTCTCTCCACCGCCGCTCCCTCCCTCTTCCCTGCTTCTTTTTCCACGACACCTTGGCCCGCTGGCTCTTGTTCTTCATCTTCTATTTTTAGTTAAAAAGCACCCCCGGGCGACCGCAACAAGGGGCAGACCATCCTCCTTCCGCCGGCCGTCTTGTGCGGCCACCACCTCGCTCTCGTGAATCTCTCTGCTCCCTCTCTTTCTCATTTTTCGTGGATAGCTCCCCCCTCCCAAGCCGACGCTCCTCCTTCCTCCTCCGATGTTGTTGCTGTGTCGCCGGCCACCACCACCACCTCGCCGCTCCTCCACCACTCCGTCCCCACCGTCCCGACAATCGCAAGTCGCCGAACCGTCGCCAAACCAGCCTTGTGGCGTCATGCCCTGTTTCTGGTTCGGTGGGCTGTTCGCGTGACTCCGCCGCTCACAGCCACTTCCGACCTCCTGCCATCTCCACGACGTCATCCCTTCGTTAGCCGCGAACCCATCTCACTGTCCGACAGCCCCGAAATAGCCGTGAACTCGAGCTCTGACGCCTCTGCCCTGTTTCGGACCCCGGTTTGCTTTGCCTCTGTTCCACCGCTCCCGACTACCGCGAGCCACCTACAGCTCAACGATTACCCCCGCCTGCCACCATCATCACGCCTTCCCTCTATACTCATCCGATACTACTGAACCACCATTAGCCGCGACGAAGTAGCCAGAGAGCTTCAAGCAACCGGAAAACCGAGACTACTCTGCTCGGTGCCCTGCTTTGCGAAATTCTGTCTGGGGCTGAGCCACTCCTTTCTCCGCGCTCCTCTGCCCAGAACCGACCACCAATACCCTCATCCAGCTTCCTTAGATAAAACCCCGACGACCCCTAAGCTGACCGCCACCCACAATCACCGTAGACAATCGTGAGAAACCATCCACTGCTCTACCTCCCATGTTTCTGACTAGAGGCAGTCCGACCTGCTGTTCGTCGCCTTTCCGTCGCTGCTCCGACCACCACCGGCGACCGTTACCTCCCCTGACTCCCCTACGACGTCCACCAACCGCCACCGTTGCCACCTCAACCATCTACCGCCGGGAGGAGCTGAACACAGCCCTGACCGGCCTCAATTCTGTCTTATTTTCGCTTGTCTTTGGGTCTGGGCCGAATCTGTTGGGCCATTTTATGGGCTGCCGAATTATGCCAAGGCCCAAATCAAACTGGGCCGCGTATTGGAGAATTAGGCTGTGAGTTGGGCTTCCTCTTAGGCCCATGAGCCAATTTGGTTGGGAGATTGGGCCGTCGTTCGAGATTTAAAATCCGCGGTTCGTTGGAATTCGAAGTTCGCGCCAAAGTACTTCTTGGGGACTGCTGTCAATCCCAAATCGCATATTTGACTGTGACGTGCATAGAGAATAACGCACATCGAGGTTGGGGCGATTGAAGACCGGTGTCTAATCAGGTATATTTTGCGTAACCGATTAATATATTAGAGTCATTTTCCTAAAATATTGTCATTATAGATTTGATCTGCATGTATTTATTTCAATCTAGTGATTAGCTCGTTTATTTGGTTAAGTGTTGTATGAAAATATTTTCAGAAAATAACAGTAATAATAAAAAAAAATTCAAAAATCAATAAAAAAAATAGAAAATCATAAAAAATTCTAAAAATTCTAGAAAAATCCCAAAAAAATAGGAAATGGCCACAATCAATTGGCCAAGGCTCATCCCGGGTGTTTTGAACCCGATCATTCTTAAAAATGACGATTTCGCCCTTTGGGCGAATCGTCTTCCAAAAATTGACGAATTTGCCCTTCGGGCTAAATCGCCTCCAAATCTTCCCATTTTACCTCGGTCCTAAATCACGCCTTCCCTAAGGCCTTATGGCTATACTAGGAGGCCATGTGATGTGAATTGACGTGCATTGATGTGATTTATTTATGCACTTGATTGCGCTTTCATTGATTGTGATTGTTAGGAATAGTCTTCCAATCTGCATGAAACCCTGAATCAAACCTACCCCACCCAAAATTGCGCCTGCATGAACTCTTAGTCAGGAAAATCACTCGCGTTAGGTACCGAAAGGGCGTTGGTAATGACATCAACGTAACCAAGTCCCCGAACTCAAAATCTCTGGTTCCGCAGAATTGATCGATCTCTCCCAATCGGTCAATAAGGTTTCCGGTCTACCCTCCGAGAAAGACCGGTGGCGACTCCAAATGCATGCACAAGTTGCACATGCCACCACGACCACACTAAGGTCGAAATCGATCGGCTCTTATCGCCGAATCCCTTTGAAAAATACTCCCGCCGCGATCCACACCCTTGTGCGGGGGGAGGCCCGCGATCGGTAATCCATTAGCCGCGTCCGCTTTCGGACGGGTCGCGACAGCGCTGTCTTGATATAACCTACTATGCATGCCTTAGTTGGATGGACACTACACCTTGCACACACAGCTTGCCGTTGGACCTGAATGGCTAGGCTTAGGATGGTACTTGGTTAGGGACACTTCGACCGTTACCCTGTGGCCCGAGTCGTCCTTCTCAAGTGCCGAACCTTTCTAAATTGGTGCCGAGAGCGAATACCCTCGTCACTTACCCTGGTGATGCGGGTCTTTACTTGGCTGAGCCAGATGTCTACGGGGGACCTCGATCCAGCCGTAAACCCCAGTTGGCTTTGTCCGAGTATCCTTGGGGCTCCACCTTTGAAGCCTATTAGTTAGTAAACCTCACGGTCTTATCTGTATGTCTATGTGATTGTTTGCTTCGGTTCTCTAAAGGCGATATTCTCTTAACTTTACATTTCTCTCTATTTATGCTTTTCGGGTTGATCCATGACAGCTAGGGCGAGTCAGAGCCTCGAATTATAGATCATGGGGGAAGGAGATATCTGGTGTATTGAGCCAGCCAAGGAAAAGTTGAAGGGATGGTGGAATTTTCTAGGCGAGGATACTCGAGAGATAATCAGATTTTACATTGGTCGGATAATTCCTTTGATCCATATCCGTATTCAGTTTGGTTTCGTTCATGCTCTGGTTCAGTTTTGGAGTCCACAGACTACCACCTTCATCTTTGGCAAGCATGAGCTAACTCTCACCTTGGAAGAGTATAGTATTCTTGTTGGAAAGTCACTGGGCCGGGTTTTGGTCGCTCCGCCACTTGGTAAAGATCCAGTCCTAGTCTTGTCTGAGTTTTTAAATGTCAATATGGATGAAGTGGCTAAGATTTTGAAACAAGAAAGGGGGAGTTGCCCCATCTCATTCCTAGATAGTTGTCTTAGGGTTAATCCTTCTAGATTTGGCAAAGCTAGAATTTTCATGATGTTATTCTTTGGGTCAATCGTTTTTCCACATAAGCCAAATCATGTCGATCCTTTGATGTCATTTTTTGTCGACGAAGTATTAGATGGTAGGAATTTCGTCAATACAATTTTGGCAGAAACTTTCCTTTCACTTAATAGATTTAAGGCAAAACAAGATAAGACACTCCATTTTTCTCCAAAAATTCTGCAAGTTTGGTTTCTTTCTCACTATGTTCAGTTTGGAAAATACCTCGAAATACCCTTGATTTCAGAACTAGAACACCCTTTCTTGAAATTTAAAAATGAATAAGGTCGACTTCCTGACTTTCACTTTACCAAGCTTTTGGCCCTATTATCAAACCCTAGTCCAGTGATTTTCCTATGGAGTACTATGTGGTTTAAGGTGGAGAAGGCAAGGATCATGGGTCCAGACGGAGCGCCTATTCCTCTCTTGGGACTTTCAAGCATGTTAGAATATCATCCTACAAGGGTAGTCCGTCAGTATGGCGTCCTACAGGAAATTCCACCAAAGCCAAGGGAAGGCGAGATCTGCATCTACTTTGAAGGAAACGACCGGAGGTTTGAGGAACATGCCACCCTGTCGCGTTCTATGTGGGAATGTTATCAACCAGTAAAGCTTGTATTTCAGAAGGAAGTCCTCAAGGCAAGGGTCAAGATGTATTGTGCCTCTCTCAAATATATCAAGGAGCATGATATACCAAAGGAGTGGCTCCCAGTGGTTCCCGCCATTCCAGTTCAGGAAACCATGCGTCTCAAAATCCGTTTACTCAAGAAGAAGTATGCCAAAGTTAAGGAGAGGGCCCGTATCTTTGAGGAAAAGTACAAGAAGCTCAAGGCTCAGAAGATTCTCCCAGATATATGGCTCGAGATATTTAGTTTTTTTTAGTGCTTTTAGTCTTTCTAAAGATTTGTTTAAGGATTTCTTTCTTGTAATTTGACTTTGTCAGAATTTATTTCCTGAGGTTATTTAATTTTGATTGAATGGAGAATTTCATATCTATATTTGTTTAAATATCAGATTGCCATGAATGATTTTCTTAATTGAATCAAAATTCTTGCAATGACAGAGGTTTTACTCTATCAAACGCAAACAAAGTTTGGAGTCTTAGGAAGTCCGTAAGTTAGAGTGTGTCATGGATCAGCCCGGTATGCTTGAAACATGTTACTAATCATGGGTTATTTCTTTGTCTTAGGAAGCATATCAAGGATCCCCCTCAGCATCCATATAACACTCGCTCCAAAGCCAGGCAAATGGCCAATCCAGCCGAATCAGTTGCCCAAATGGGGGAGAGAATGAGGTAGGAAATGAGAAGGGAAATGGAGGAGCAAGCCAAGGTCTTCAATGATCAACTGGCTGAGCTGAAGACTATGATATCCCAGCTGTCTTTGGGCTAACAACCACCTTCTGCTACACCCGTGCGTTCCAACCCTTTGTTTCAGTCGAAGGGGTTATACGTAGACCTACGACATGAGGAGGAAGAAGAAGATGAGGAAGACATGTCTGGAGTTGTAGCCTCACTTGCCGCGGCCAAGGCAAAAGCTAAACGCGTTGCCAAAGCCTCAGGGCATGTTGGCCAATCATCGGCCCAAGTTCCGTCTGTCCCGCTAGTGAACTATTCTCTACCTGAAGCTATTATTCCACAAAAGGATGATAATGTGAAGATACTGGCCAAGATAGACCAGAGGCTCAAAGAGGTTGAGGGTGCACGGCATGTCCCTAAGATTAACCGTTCGGCCTTTTCAAGAACAATCTATCTGGACAAGTTCAAAGTCCTAGATTTTGAAAAGTATGATGGCACGTCAGATCCTATGCAGCACATCCAGACTTACCAGGCTAGAATGGGTAAGTATCCTACAAATGACGCCCTCATGTTCCAGACGTTTCAGGCCAGTTTGAAAGGAGCCGCCATGAGATGGTACATTGCTTATGAGATTTATACCAAAGAGGATTGAGATGAGGTGGCCAATGATTTCGTGCAACATTTCAATTTCAATATTGATGTGGCCATCACAACACAAGATCTGGAACGGGTCGAAATGAAGAAAGGTGAGTCGATTAAGAAGTACGGCACCAGAATGAGGAGTCTCATCTCACAGTTGAAATCGGTACCTCCCGAACAGGAATTGATGAGACTATTAATCTCTACCCTGCCACAGAACGTACGAGCGCATGTGTTCATATCAGCGGTCGCGTCTTTCTCAGACCTTATTTCCTTTGTTGAGGAGGTGGAAAGCAACTAGAAGAGAGGCTAGCTGGTATGGAGATAGCGGAACCGGTCCAAAGCGTTTTGCACCAAAGAAGGAACCAGTAGCCACGCAGGTTAACTTGGCGTAGACGCAAAGACCGGTGGTTCAGAGTCTTATCATTCAACTCATCGACGAACGGAGGGCTAGTAGTAGCCAGAGAAGAGATACGTGGAAGAACCGACAGTTCAGCCCACTCCTGGGAACCTTGACACATATTTGGGCGATCCTACGGAAGAAAGGGCTCTTAACTACAAAACCAATAAGAGCGAACACGTCAAACGCGAAATGGTATGAGCCGAGTAAGAGGTGTGATTATCATCGTGGGAAGTAGGCCACGACACAAACAATTGTTTCATCTTGAAAAACCGTATTCAGGATCTGATTGAGACTAGGGCAATCTCGATACCCAACAAGCAGCCAAACGTGCAGAAGAACCCCATACCTGAACATTCCGAGGCCGTCAATGTTGTTTTAGGAGAGGAAATTAGTACAACAGGTCCATTTAAAGTCAAGGCTGCTGAAGTTCTTGGCGCCCTAATCAGGGCGGGTTATTGTCAAACAAGAGAAGTGGTGACCTCAACTCAGCTGGAGGAGATGTTTACTAAGTTGATCAGAGATGGCTTGGTGGTTTGGATGAACCAGTTTGGGCTGATAGCTACCATCTCTGGGATGGTTATTGACTGGGAATAGGAGCTGGCGGCATTGGCTATATCCCTGTCGCGACCCTCTCGAGGTTGCATGTGAGCTCTCGAGGGCTAATGGGCCGTCTAGTCTAGTCGGACGCGGGCCTCTCCCAAGGCCCGTTACCCAAATCGCAACGGAGGTATGCGTAGTCGACCTTCAGTGTGGTCTGGTGACATGTGCTAAGTGTGCATGCCATGGAGTCGCCACCAATCATTTTTTGGAGGGTATGATTGGACCACCCTATTGAATAGTCGGGAGTTTCTATTCAATTCTGCGATAACCAGAGAAATGGGTTCGGGGACTTAGTTACGTCAACTGTCAGAGTTGACGCCCTTTCGGTACCTAAGTTGACTGAATTTTCTGACCTAAGATTTCATGCAGATGAGTGGAGTACGAATCCTAAATCTAGGAATTCATGCAAATAGGAATGACTATCCTAGCAATCACAATCAGTAATAAAATGCGCAAATCAATGAATCCAAATATGTAAAATAATCACACCAAATCAACATGACACTCCTAATAAGGCTCTATTAGCCTAAATAAGTATCAATCAAGCTTAGGAATGATTTAGACATGATTTTACCCATCAGGGGTAAAGTCGTAATTTTGAGACAAAAGGGACGATTTGCCTAAAAAGGGAAAAATCGTCATTTCGGAATGAATCCAGAGTAAAACAATGTCAAAAATAGGTTTGGTCACTCAATTGACCCATTTCCTATTTTTTTTTGCAATTTTTATGATTTTCTGGAATTTTAGAAACCGATTTACCATTCGAAGGGGTAAAATCGTCATTTTCTAAAAATGGGAATGAAATGTGAAAATCTTAGACATAAGGTTTAGCCACCTATCTGGCCCATCACCAAATTCTAAGCAATTTCCACAATTCATCGGAATATCAAAGACGATTTACCCTTTGAGGGGTAAAATCGTCATTTTGGATTAAATGGGAGAAAATCCAAAAAATGGAAACAAATCAATTTTTTTTGTCATTTTCAGCCTTCAAAATTTTTTAGAAGTTTTTAGGAATTTTCTGCAATTTTTCTCAATTTTTTTTGAATTTTTCCTTAATAATTCATTTTTTTGGAATTTTTTTTTATTTGATTTTTTTTTTATAAATTTTTGAGAATAAATCCCAACTGACAGTCCCTAACTCACCACGTGGCGTCTCGGTGACAATCGAATTATTTCAATTTTTGTAAAATTCGAAATTCATTTCTTTTAATGTTAAAAATATTTTTTTTTCTGAAAATCACCTAATCACGACACGTGGCTCATCTGCAGACGTCCGATCTAGCATTTTTTGTTTTTGTTTTTATAGGACGCAACACAATGCAAAAAATAAAGAAGATATTAAGTCATTATACAACATAAAAATAAGCAATGGAGATGGGATCCGGTGAATTTTACGACGTCGGAGTCCGTCGGTGCTCGTGCAACAATGTGTGGGGGGTATATACCACCAGCAGGAGGCTCGGCCTTCCGATTCTGGGGTAGCACAATATAATTTACAGAAAATAAATAAATAAAACACCTTGGACACCAATAGGAGGCTTAGCCTTCCGATTCTGGGTCTTTTATGCGAAATATAGAAATGCTATGACATAAAGTAAATACACAGCAAATATTTAGACACCAATAGGAGGCTCGGCCTTCCGATTCTGGGTCTTTTATGCGAAATATAGAAATGCTATGACATAAAGTAAATACACAGCAAATATTTAGACACCAACAGGAGGCTCGGCCTTCCGATTCTGGGTCTTTTATGCGAAATATAGAAATTCTATGACATAAAGTAAATACACAACAAATATTCAGCAACCTTAAAACTCCAGAACATAGCCTATCCTCTTAGGAAGCCATCACCGAAAATTGCACCTTAAAAGGAGTCCAAATGAGTGAGATATGACCACAACACCTCAATTCGCTCGATTTTCGTCGACTGTTTTTCAAAAAATCACCATAATTTAACCAGACCTCTAAAATTCATGAAACCAACGGGAAATTGTTAAGGACATCTTAACTTAACCTGTGGTGGTCAGAGGGAGTCGGAAAGGTCGCCGGAATGGCTGATCGTGGAGGACGACGGCGGCGGCAGAAACTGGTCGGTACAGGGTCAGCAGCGACCTTTGCTCATTCAAACGGCTCTACAAGGCAGATGGCTGGGCCAAATTGGACTCACAATATGTCGTTAGAACGGCAAGAGAATAAGCTTTCTAACAGTATATGGTTCGTTCTTATACGATTCCTAACGAAAGAGTTATGGCCGAAAAACCGGACGGTTTTGGGTCTGGTCGGCGAGCTGTTTGGTGGAAGAGAGAAAAGAGAGAAAAAATGGAAGGAAGAGGAGAGAGTTGAGGGAGAAGAAGAGTCGGGAGATGATGAGGGGGAGGAGATAAATAGGCAGCGGGAAGGAGAGAGGGAGTGGGGGAGAGAGAGAATAAAATAATATAATAATAATAAAATAATAAAATAATAAATAATAAAAGTAAAAATAAAATAAAATAACAAAAAGAGAAGACAAAATCATTAGTCCCCTTTTTCTTTTAAATGATGATGTTTCCCTCCTTTTCCTTTTAATCATTACTAATATTTTTGTCAAATTCAATTTTATGGTGATCAGAGAACACCTAAAATCAAACCTGAATTTTACTATTTATGAGGTTAGAAAATAGATAAAAATACCGACTATTTTTATATATCTTTGTGACCTCAAATATTATTTTTCTTGATTTTCTTCTTTTCTTTTTTTTCTTTTCTTTTTCGAAAATATTAAAAAAATGAAAATTATGAAAATAATTTTTTGGTCAAAATGGTTCATTTAGCTTGGCCAAGGTCACCAAAATTGATTTTTCAATTTTTGAAATTTTTATAGATTTTCTATGAATTTTTTAAAAAAAGAAAAAAAGGTTGATCAAAATTTAGGTGTCAACAATCCCCACCTGAAGCAACGGCTCCCATCGAGGAGATTGAAATAGAAGCTCAAGTAGATCCGGAGTTAACAGATACGCCCCTTTTACAAGACGCGTCAGATGATGATCTGGGGCTGGTGGTGAATGAGAACCTGATGATTACCACCCTACAACCTTTCCCATATTCAGATGGTCGGGCAGTCCCTTGGTCCTATGACTTAGCTCTTATAACTAGGTCAGGACGAACCTACAATGAAGACAAGCCGGCTAAACCGGTCGAAGAGAAGGAAGCTAAGGAGTTTCTCGCGGTCATTATGACTAGCGAATACAACATTGTAGATCAGCTGAGGAAGGCGCCAGCTCAAGTCTCTTTACTTGAATTGTTGCAAACCTCGCCTAAGCATCAGGAGGCGTTAAAGAAGGTCCTGGGGCAGGTTCACGTCCCTGAGGACATCGAACAAAAGAAGCTGGAAGGATTTGTCGGGGCGGTCTTGTTGAAGGATCAAGTAGCTTTCACGGACGATGAGATTCCTGCAGAAGGTCGGGGCCATAACAAAGCCCTGCATATTACCGTGAAGCACAAACAAACCTTTGTGTCTCGAGTCCTCATTGATAACGGTTCGGCATTTAATATATGTCCATTGGCCACCTTGAACCGATTGGGAGTGGACTTGGCTAGAATGCAGTCGATAAAGGCCCTTGTCAGAGCCTTTGATGGGATGAAGAAAGATGTTCTAGGGCAGATAAATCTAGACATCCTCATCAGACCGTCGACATTTGACATTTTGTTTCAAGTCCTGGATATCCCCTCTACATTCAATCTTCTACTTGGATGGCCTTGGATCCACAATGCAGGCGCCGTACCTTTGAGCCTCCATGAGAAGATTAAATTTGTGGTCGAGAAGAAGCTGGTGACGGTGTTTGGTCAGGAAGACCATCAAATCTATAACGAGACATCCATTCCCTACGTGGAGCCGACCGGAAATGAAGAGAGCTCATATCAAGCGTTCGAGCTAATACAGACCATACATGCCTCTCCCGAGAGTCCCTTAACAACTCCCGAGGTGTCGGCCGCTTCTGTTATGCTGGCCAAAGTAATGGTAGGGAATGGCTATCAACTCGGCATGGGACTGGGAAGACATAGCCAAGGAATCCGCACCCCTGTTGAGCTTAAAGTTCAAAATCATAAGGCGGGCCTTGGTTATCCGGGACAAAGACATGGCAAGCGGGTTGTGAAAGGACTTGGCAAGTAAGAAGATAGTTCTCAGCCACATCCCCTATATCTCACTTTCCGATCTGGTGGGGTGGTTGGAGGATATGATGAGTTGTCTAAGTATGAGGACGATTTGGGGATTGTATTTCACGTTTCTATGAAGGAGCAGGTCGCCGAAGTAGAGCCCATGGAACTGGATGTGGAGGGTGAGATACCTAACCTGGCTGAATGGTTTGGTGACATGACCGTGTGAGCTGTGCTTGGAGACCTTATGCAGATAGATGGGACCCTTGAAGAAGAGCCCTACCTGGAACGCATACCACCGTGGCCTTCGAACATTGTTCACTCTGAAGACGATCCATTAGAGGGTTTAGATTCAGAGTAACCACTCTATGTTACCCCATGCGTGGGATATTTCTAGCTTTCTTTTAATTTTAGTCATTTCGGTTATTGTTAGGACTTTTCTCTTCATTATTACACTTTTCAATCAATAAATGTAATGAATTGATTTTGAAGATCAATAAAATTACAGAAATTTTTATCCATCATTTTGGAATCTTGTCGAAGTACCCCAAACCAACCCGATGACGATAACCAACGGTCAAACAAATTGTCGTCAATGGCAAGATACCGAGGGTTGGGCTTCTTCAAAGATTCTCATCTCAAAATTTTTGTAAAATAAATTTTTCAGAAAGAAAAACAGAAAAAGCCAAGAAGAAGCATTTTCCAAGGAAAAAATCACATCCGAAAACGATAGGGCATACATCTTTAAACCCTGTTTGTTTTTCTGAATGCCCTACTTTATGTTTCAGGGATGTGGAAAGAGATCTAATGGATTCTGGAGTTTATGACCTCGATGAATTTGACCCCGAATACGAAGAAATACGTAGGGAATTCGAGGAACATGAAATGGTCAAGCCGTTGACCGGAGATGAGACCCTGCCTATTAATCTAGGAAATGAAGAAAACTCTAAGGAAGTCAAGATTGGGGCAAACCTTCTTGAGGACACAGCTAGACGGTTGATTCAACTCCTGAAGGATTAGCAAGATATCTTTGCATGGTCTTACGCAGATATGCCAGGGCTCGATCACTCGATTGTTGAATACTGTCTTCCGCTCAACCCATCTTGTGATCCAGTAGCACAAAAGAAACGAAGAGCTAGACCGGAGTTAGAAAATAAGATCAAAGAGGAGGTAATGAAACTCCTAGACGTGGGATTCATTGAGACTTCTCAATACCAAGACTGGATTGCCAACATCGTTCCAGTGATGAAGAAGGGTGGTCAAGTTCGAGTTTGTGTAGACTACCAGGACTTGAATAAGGCCAGCCCGAAGGATAATTTTCCCCTCCTACATATCGATGTTCTAGTGGACAGCACAGCTGGATTCGAGCTGTTTTCTTTCATGGATGGCTTCTTAGAGTACAACCAGATTCTGATGAACGAAAATGATAAGAAGAAAACCACTTTCACTACCCCATGGGGATTATTTCAGTACAGGGTAATGCCTTTTGGATTGAAGAATGCCGGGGCAACATATCAACGGGCCATAGTGACTTTATTTCATGACCTGATTCATAATGAGTTAGAGGTATATGTAGATGACATGATTGCCAAGACCCGGAAAGGGGAAGACCACGTCCAGACTTTGATTAAGCTATTTGAGCGGCTTAGGAAGTTCAAATTGCGACTCAACCCAGCGAAGTGTGTTTTTAGGGCTAGCAGTGGCAAATTGCTCGGTTTCATTGTCAGCAACCGAGGTATCGAGATTGATCCATCGAAGGCTAAGGCAATTTGTGAATTGAAACCACCGACCACGGCGAAGGAGGTTAGGAGTCTCATGGGAAGATTGAACTATATTTCCCAATTCATCTCTTAGTTGACAGAGACCGCCAAACCCTTTCTCAAGTTTCTGAAAAAGAATGCACTTATGAGATGGGATGAAGAATGTGAGGAAGCGTTTGAGAAGTTGAAGCAGCATCTTATGAATCCACCTGTCCTTGTGCCACCCACACCGGGGCAACCGTTGATTCTCTACCTCACAATAAATAGTGAGTCACTTGGAGCCATGCTAGCCCAAGAAAGTCAGGGAGATGCTAAAGAACGGGCCATCTATTATTTGAGCAAGAAATTCACGAGCTCCGAATTAAATTATTCAGAGGCTGAATAGACGTGCGCAACATTGGTATGGGTGTTACACAGGCTGCGACAATACACTATGCATTACCAAATCTTTTTTGAGACGGAGTGCGATCCCATTAAATATCTCCTGAATCAGCCTGCATTGGTTGGCAAACTTGCCAAGTGGCAAATTCTCATTTCCGAGTTTGACATTCGATATTTACATCACAAATCGGTGAAAGGAAGAGTTATAGCGGATGTTCTAGCAGCAAATCCGAGGCAATGTGATGATCTTTATCGACCTGAAGATCGAATTATGGCGGTCGAAGATTATGTTTGGAAAATGTACTTTGATGGAGCTGTCAACTTGTCAGGGTCCGGCACGGGAGTAGTCCTAATATCTCCTAGAGGTCAACATTATCCAGTAGCAGCAAAATTGGTGTTCCCTTGCACTAATAACATCGCCGAATACGAAGCTTGTATTCTTGGTCTACAAGCGGGGATAGAAATGGGAATATCTAAGCTCAAGGTGTTTGGGGACTCGGCCTTAATTATTCTCCAGACGGTTGGTAAATGGAAGACGCGAGATTCAAAGCTACTGCCCTATCATGAGTATTTAGACGAATTGATGGAAAGTTTTACGGATATCACGTTTGAATATTTGTCTAGAACTCAAAATCAATTTGCAGACGCTTTGGCCACTCTGGCATCAATGTTGCATGTCACTGAGGGATTAGAAGTCGAACCACTAAAGTTCGAAGTCTTAAGAAAGTCGGCCTACTGCATGGTTGTGGCGGATGAGCCAGATAGCAAACCCTGATATCAGGATATCAAGATGTATATCCAGGAGCAGAAGTTTCCTGAGAATAGTATAGTTTCAGACCATAAGTATATAAGGAAGATGGCTTCAAAGTTTTTCCTGAGCAGAGAAAATCTTTATAAAAGTTCTTTCGATTCAGTCCTACTGAGGTGTGTTGATGCGACTGAAGCAATTCGTTTAATGGCAGAAATGCATGAAGGCGTCTGTGGCCCTCACATGAACGGCCATATGCTAGCAAGGAAGATCATGAGGCTGGGCTATTATTGGTTCACCTTAGAAAATGATTATATACAGCATGTTAGAATTGGCCATAAATGCCAGATTCATGGTGACAAGATCAATGTCCCTCCAAACGAGTTGCATCAGTTATCCGAGCCTTGGCCGTTTTCCATGTGGGGAATAGATGTGATTGGCCCGATCAACCCTAAAGCTTCCAATGGACATTGGTTCATTCTGGCGGCAATTGATTATTTTTCCAAGTGGATTGAGGCGACATCGTATTCAACGGTCACGTCTCGAAATGTGGTAAAGTTCATCGGACGTGATTTAATTACTCGATATGGAACCCTTGAGGTTATAATCACAGATAATAGTGCGAATCTGAATAGCAAGCAGGTGGAAGAACTGCTCAAAGCATTTAAGATCAGACACTTGCATTCTTCTCTATATCGCCCTCAGATGAACGGGGCAATTGAGGCAGTGAACAAGAACATCAAGAAGATCTTGTCTAAGACGGCGGAGAATTATCGAGATTGGCACGACAGGTTGCTGTTCACACTTATGGCATACCGGACTTCAGTTCGGACATCAACCGGGGCAACCCCATACTCCCTGGTATATGGTATGGAGGTAGTATTACCGGTCGAAGTGGAGATTCCTTCTCTGCGCATTTTATCCCAGATAGAACTGACTGAAGCAGATTGGATCCAACAGAGGATAGATCAGCTGAACTTGATTGACGAGAAGCGGCTCAGAGCCTTATGCCATGGCCAATGTTATCAGCAGAGAGTGGCCCGAACTTTTAACAAGAAGGTGCGACCTCGACATTTTCAGGAGGGAGACCTTGTGCTGCGGAAGCTTCTGCCCATCATCCCATAGCCAGAAGGGAAGTTTGCTCCAAATTATGGCGGACCCTACATAGTGAAGAAAGCCCTTCCGGGCGGCACCTTGATCTTGGCGGAGATGGATGGGCGTGTCTTCACTAATCCTGTCAATGCTGATTCAGTCAAGAAATATTATACCTGAGATGTTGTAATGTTTTTACAAATCTTAATGCTTATGTACATTTTGTCTGCTTTCTAATTGTATTATAAATCTTCACTGAATTTTTCAATCAGGAGATTTGTTTGGTCAATTGATGCTGATCATTTTGAATGAGGAATGACAGGATGATGAAAGGCAAGTCATTTCCATGCACATCCTGTAATATACACTCCAGTGAGAAATGAGAGAAATTTCCATGCTGGCAAGGTAAAGGGCTATCTCGCGAAAAGTATGATAACCAATATGACGGGGGCATTTCTTTCCTCTATCCAAACACTGCAGGTTCCCATTGAATAACCTCTTTGAGCGGCGGTTGCACTTCATACCCCTGTCAGGAACAACCCCACATTGGGGCAGCTTTTCCAGAAATTCTATAAATGGATAGAATTTGCTTGCTTGCACTTGTATCAATCTTTGAGTTTACTCGTTGCATATAAGTCTTATGTTAGCTCAAATTCCTTAGATATGATGAAGAGTAGTTCATTTCTATACCAACAAACACTTGACCCATTGCTTGAACCAATTTGAGCCTTGAATTCATTTCTTGAACCCAAACGGTGGCCAGCTTGGACGAGAACATTTCGAGAATATCTTGGGGCAAATTCAAAATTGCAAATCAGAAGAAATTCCTCGTTCCAAAAAGAAAGATCAAAAGAAGATGGGAGTAGGGAGTAAGAAAAGCAAAGCTCACTAGAAACAAAGAAAAATAAAAATAAAAAGAGAGAAAAATAGAAAATATTTCTCAAAAATGAAAGCTAGTACAGCTTTAAAAAAAAAGGGAAGAAAAGGGTCCACTCCCATCGAGAAGAAGGTTCTTAGAGAGAACGTTTCAGAAAAAGCTTCAGACAACAAGAATGATGATCACCAGACTTATCTCTCATACAGCCCTTGTTGAAAATATGCCAATTCTTTGAAAGCCTACACAGAACCTATGTTACAACATATACCATAAGTCTCTTCAGATTAGGGCACTTAGTCTAACATAGGATTTCAAATGCATGTCGCTCGAAGGAGTGCAAGCAAGCTTATGCTATCTCATCTTGCAGGATTCCTTACTTGTAAACCTAAATACTTCAGATGAAGATTTTTTCATGGCCAAAGTGACTCGCATGAGTTCCCCTTTTGAGAAAGCCATTAACCAAGCCTGAATTACGGTCCCTGCTAAAGACCTCTCAGATTGGTCTGATTATATTGATTGCGAGAATACTTAGACATTTGTCAAGCATGATGATGGTAAGATTGAGTGATCTCATACCCACATTAATGGTTGGGTTTTCATGAATTTCTTGAGAGTGAGAAAAGTTTTTATTTGACTGAAATTCATCATTCAGCATGCTCAGGGTTGTCAAAAGATCAAACATATGTTCTTATTAACAAAATCCCCAGTGGAGCTTTACAATGCAAGCAGAAGCTCACAAATTGTTGCATTTGCATTAAGGTTCATGCAAAACACCATTTTCTTATAAACTGAACAGGTTGAGCACGCCAATTCAGCCAATCCTAAAAGCCGGGTTTCAGTCAACGCAGGTAAGTTTTTTGATTCTTTTTCAGACTTGGATGAACGCATCCTCGATGTTGTAGGTATCAAGCTAAGCACGGTAATCTAGACAGAAGATCCCAAAAGACAATCAGGCCTGCTCGATCCATAACTCGAGCACCCCATTCAGATTTTATCTTTCGGCCAACGTTTCATGTGACGTGAAGATGATCATGAATCAGAAGCCATTCCAGATTGTGGTACCAGCATTTCGCAATTCTGTTCGCTGTTTCATGTAAAGGATGAATATGATTCAGATTTTCGCAGATTGCGATACCAGCATTTCGCAAATTTGTTCGCTGTTTCACATAATGGATGAATGTGATTCAGGCCATTCCAGATTGCGATACCAGCATTTTCGGAATTCTGTTCGCTGTTTCATGTAAAGGATGAACATGATTTAGATTTTCTCAGATTGCGATACCAGCATTTCACAAATCTGTTCGTTGTTTCACATAAAGGATGAATGTGATTCAGATTTTCCCAGATTATGATACCAGCATTTCGTAATTTTGTCCACTGTTTCACATAAAGGATGAATGTGATTCAGTTTTTACCTGATTGCGATACCAGCATTTCGCAAATCCGGCCCGTAGCTAATGCTTCACGTGATGAACGGATGATCGTGATGCAGAAGCACTATTCACTACCGACGTTCCACATGACGAGAAGATGATCGTGGTTCGAAAGCTTTACTCGCAGCTAATGCTTCATGTGATGAGCGAATGATCGTGATGCAGAAGCATTTCTCAGCTGACATTCCACAGGACGAGAAGATGATTGTTGTTTGAAAGCATTATTCTTAGCCTACGTTTCGCATGACAAGAAGATGATTGCGACTCAGAAGCTCCAACCTCTGTTGATGTTTCACGTGACGAACGAATGATCGTGATGCAGAAGCACTATTCACTGTCGACGTTCCACATGACGAGAAGATGATCGTGGTTCGAAAGCTTTACTCACAGCTAATGCTTCACGTGATGAGCGGATGATCGTGATGCAGAAGCATTTCTCAGCTGACATTCCACAAGACGAGAAGATGATTGTGGTTTGAAAGCTTTATTCTTAGCCTACGTTTCGCATGACGAGAAGATGATTGCGACTTAGAAGCTTCAACCTCTGTTGATGTTTCACGTAATGAGCGGATGATCATGGTGCAGAAGCATTACCGATTTGCGATCCAGAACTCGCAAATTCGGTCTACAGACATCTTGCGTCGTCCCGAGTCAAGAAGAAATAAATTCTTGAGGACGGGTGGGCCCAGTACCTTAAGATCCTCACAGCGCTGGTGATTAAGGAAATCCTCAGCATGTAAGGTATTTGCAGAAACAGATACCCCTCACGCGATCCATGCGCGAGTTCTTTGAAAAAAGAAGTTAGACGCATGTTATTTTCAGTCTTGCATTGCATCATTAAAAAAAAAAAAAACTTTAGATGAAAATTTAGGTGCCACTTTTGGTCTTTGAGTGAAACCTCTCTAAGCTTCCACTCAAAGAGGGGCAAGCTGTTAGCACCTAAATTTTAATTTTAGGAGATTCATTTATTTATTTCACAAAATGAGAGTTATTTATAATTCTTACAAAAATATATTCTCATGCATCGCATATTTATTTGTTCTCTCATGCATTGGCATTCAGGCAAAGGCGAATTGATCGAGCTTAATTTAACGGGCGACGGGACCAAAATCAATTTGCAAATTTTCGATCATGAAGGGAGGAATTGCCGAAAATCATGTAGGCTCAATTCAAATCCAATTCGATCCATTTTAATACTTTTAAATGAAAGACTTTTAATTAATTATCCGTGTAATTAATTAAAGCCCAATTAGGCCTTAAATTCGCGCGAATGAGCCCATCTATAAGGAACTTTTGGCCATAAGCCCTATCCCCCATGGTGGCCGAATTTTGTGATATCCTAGCCCGATAGGATTATTAAACAATCAGAAATTATGATCCTCCGGTGGATATCTCGTCTAAAATTTTTAGAGTCAACGGCTAAGATTGAATCTTGGAGCATAACCCTAATATCCACTATATATATCTCACTATGTCTAGGTTTTTGGGGGGGACGACATATTTTTCTGTACACTCTCTCTCTCGCCATACCCTCTCTCACTGACTCTCTTTCGTTTCCTCACATTAGACCATCGTCATTTCGGTGCTGCTTCCACGCCACATACCCCAGCATCCGCATTGCTCCTCCTTCCCATTGCCGCCTTGGATCTCTGTCGCCGCTGCATTGAAGAAGCCGCACGTGTCCTTCACTACTCCACACCGCCATCTCTACGTCGTCGTCCCGGCTCACTCGGAGGTCGCTGCCTCCCTCCGCCTTGCTCGGTGTCCCTCCCACTCGTCGACCATCCAAAGGCCGGTACGTGTTGTCGCTGTCTCCGCTCGCTCCCGACGCCCAACCGTCACCACCGCTACTACCCTTGCTCGCTGCTATTGTTTCCGGTTCGTTGACGCGGCTGCGCATCATCATCGTCGCTGTCCAGTGAAGATTCCTCATCAAACCGATTCTTTTGTTCAGCCTGCGATTTAAGCCGTGCCACCATCCGCACATCCTCGACGGCCAGCAGCTCCCTCTGTGACTTTCTGTTATCTTTTTCTTGTTTTCGCAGGATATCGAATCAATCCTGTGGGTGTTTAACTCAACGGGGGAAAGGAAACTCGGCTTAGGTATAATTCCAATCCTTATTTTGGTTGATCATTGATCGATAATTGTTTGATTTGTCAGGGCCGTTGATATAGTTTAGTTGAGTTTAATTACTTTTGCATGTACCGTGAATCTCCAACAAAATCAAAAGCCATTTTCGCCCAAAAAAAATTCAGGTTACGGGTGGTTTCGCCCGTTACCCCGCGGGCGCAATTTGCCGAACTTGACACACACAAAAAGCTAAATCGGCAAGGCTGAATTTTTAGAAATAAAGATTTGATTTTTTCGGAGTTTTGAATTCTTGCCATGTTGGTGTGATTGCTTGCCTAATTGATAGAAATTGATAGGATTTGATTTTCTGATTGAAATCCTGCGGTTGCCTTGTCTAGGTTAGTTTCCCGTTTCAAGTCGATCTCGTTCAGTAAGGAAAGATTCGAATTAGGAAGTTTTGAATCCGATCGCTTATTTAAAAAGGAAGGCGCGTTTAGTAGATGGCAATCCCGATTTCCAAGTATGGAAGGCGTGTGAATATCTTTGAAAGTGATTGGTGGCAAATCCTAGATTGATTTTCGAATTTAATAGGAAAATGGACACAATTTTCGGGAATAAAAAAAATAATTTTCGAAAATAAAAAAATGAATAAAAATGGCAAGTTCGATTTTTGTTTTACAAATTTCGAATCTCTAAAAAAAATGACCAATTCATTCCACATATTGCCATGTCATCTCGCATGTCATCCCATGTTCCCCATGTAATTTTATTTGTAATGTAATTTTCGGTTCTTAGGACTAGATGGACCAGGAAAGCCCGATGTTGTGGGCCCAATAGAGTTAGGTCATAGGAAAGTTAGAAATATGGATGGGACCGTCGCGATCAACAATTTTCATAGGAGGATTAGGAAGATGCGACGGGCTATCAGAACTGCTCCAAAGTGTGGGCCTTGCAAGAAGGGTGACGTCCAGGATCAGACGGCGGCCCAAGCCCGGCACGATCAAGATGACGAGAGAATCAGGGAAAATTTCGCTTAGTCTTTTTTAGGGTTTTCGGAATTATCAAAGTGTTATTTTCGAATTTTTTTTTAATTTTTTTTTAACTTCGAGTCAGTTGATCCTTTATTTGTAATGTTCGAGTATTTGAAGTTTTGTATCCTTTAATAATTCATCGTATGTCATATAGTTTTAGGTCATGCGTTGCATTAGTAATTTATCTTTCTTTTATTCGAAATAAATATAAAAAATGACAAAAAAAAATTCAAGAAAAAAATTGAAGATGCCAAAGCGTTGAGTTGATTTTCGAGTTGTCATTTTTCTCAAGAAAAAAAAAAGAATCTAGGTACCGAAAGGGCGTTAGTCTAATTCGATTAGCGTAACCAAATCCCCGGATCCAAAATCTCTAATTCGCAGAGGTGAATTAGTTCTCCTGCTAGTTTACCTGGGTTTCTAATCGACCTACTGTCGCGACCCTCTTGAGGTTGTCGGGCTCTCGAGGGCTAATGGGCCGTCCTGTCTGGTCGGACGCGGGCCTCTCCCAAGGCCCATTACCCAAATCGCAACGGAGGTATGCGTGATCGACTTTCAGTGTGGTCTAGTGACATGTGCTAAGTGTGCATGCCATGGAGTCGCCACCAATCATTTTTTTAAGGTATGATTGGACCACCCAATCGAATAGTT
Organism: Rhodomyrtus psidioides; assembly: GCA_021437785.1. NCBI lineage: Eukaryota > Viridiplantae > Streptophyta > Magnoliopsida > Myrtales > Myrtaceae > Rhodomyrtus > Rhodomyrtus psidioides. The sequence continues at coordinate 3,006,869 of JAILYB010000044.1, read as the reverse complement.
GGGAGTTTCTATTCAATTCTGCGAGAACCAGAGAAATGGTTTCGGGGACTTAGTTACACCAACTGTCAGAGTTGACGCCCTTTCGGTACTTTCTAGCCTGAGATTCATGCGGATGAGTAAGGTATGAACCCTAAATCTAGAAATTCATGTAGATAGGAGTGATTATCCTAGCAATCACAATCAGTAATAAAATGCCCAACTCAAGGAATCTAGATATGCAAATAAATCACATGGCATTCCTAGTAAGGTCCTATTTATCAATCACAGCTCAAGAATAATTTAGCTGTCCTAGCCATTCTACACACGATCTAACCTAAGAAAAGCATTAGGAAGCATCGAAGGAGTTCGAGAGTACTCACATGGGGTTTGCCGTGCCCTGGTTTGGTCTTGGACGAGCTATCGAGCTCATGCCGACCCGATTATATTTGGGGATCCACTCGGCGTTTTACACCATGAAATCATGTGAAACAAAAACGAAAATATTCAGCAAGGGGCATTTATTGTAGATGGTGGTCGATCTAATTGGACGTCAAGACTAAAAAAGATGTAGAAATTTACAAATTAAAATACTCGAATGACATTTTTTTGCTAAATTCAACTCTATGCGTCGTGAAGAAACACATGCAATTGAACTTGAATTTTGACTATTTATGAGTTCAAAATGTAAAAGAAATTAAAATAAAAATATTGACTATTTTTCTATATTTTTACAACAGCGAACGCTATTTTTCTTCATTTTTCATGTATTTTTCTATTTTTGGAAAATATTAAAAAATATTAAAAAATATGAAAAATTATTTTTTATCAAAAATGGTTCCTTTAGCTTGGTCAAGGCTACCAAAGATGATTTTTTAATTTTTTTAACTTTTTATAGATTTTTTTATGAATTTTTTAAAAATAAACTATGAAAGACTGATAAAAAATCAGGTGTCAACACCTACCCCAAACGATTAGTGGCAACTCCTCATTTGTTCTAATTTTTTCGTGTTGCGATTCGATAGGGTTTGGGAGGGTCCGCATTAGATTAGTTCTCGATAACTTGCTTGATAATCCGATTAACCATTTTTTTTAGGTCGCGACAGTTGCCTTGCCCTCAAATTTTCGGTGAGGATTTATAACACGTAGGACTATATGTTAGCAAGAGGAATTTATGATAAATTAGAGCTTAGGGATGATTAGTGGGGTGTTTAGTGTGGAATTGTGCTGAACCGGCTCTGTTCGGTTGGAGTTCTGTGTGAATCGGTTCTTTTTAGGGCTGTTCTTAGTGTCGCCATACTTCTAATGCATCGTTGAGGCATGCTAGAGTGTGAATTGAGGTGTTAGTGAGAGGTGCGATGGGTGGAATTGAGTTATGGAGAGTTAAATCGATTGAATCGGCGAATTGTTTCTAAACTGAATTGCTACCCTGTTTTGGACAGCGGCGATTTGGTTTGGAGCCGGACTTGACGAAGGGAATTTGGTGATAAATCGCTAGTGTGAACCAAGGTGAGTGACCCCTAAACCTTTACTAGGACGTTTGGACGCGACTAGATGTTTTCTAGTGAGAAATCGTTGAATTGAATGACTTTTATTGCTCGATTGGTTGAAAGCCGAAGTACTTCGATGAGGAATGAGCTGTGAGGACTAATTGGCCATGGAATCGTGTACTTGAGATTGAATTGATGATGAACTTGATAGTATTTTTGCTTGCCTATGTGGAGGTGTGATTCCCAATTGCTTTTAAATTGTTTTACGACAAAGTACGTTTGTTTCCATTTGGCAAGAAATTGGATTGTGTTCTAATGCCTAAGAATTCCTCGATGTGGAAATGTGACTAATTGTTTATCATGATGATATGTCACTGTAATCATTAAGGAGATGGGCTATTGAGCCGTGAGAACGCCTAACTGGTGATACCCTGATGCGCCTAGATGATCCGGGGTTGCATGATGAGGAATACCCTGATGCGCCTAAGATGACGCGGGTTTATTGATTGGGATAGCCTGAGGCGTCTGAACGCGGGCTAGTCTCTGGAAGTTTGAATATGGAAGTGAATTATTTTGATTCTTGTGATGAGGAAATTTTGTACGCTAGTACGAAGCTTGGTTACTTGATACCATGTTACTCTAATTGAAATGCTTATTTTACCATGATTTGATGCTTGAGAGAATGCCATGCCTTGCTTGTTTAGTAACTGCATATTGCTATGTTTGCTTTGGTTCGGTGGAACTAATGGCCTAATTTAGGATTAGGATAGCTCACTGAGACATAAGTCTCACTCCGTCGTTGGAACTTTCCTTTTCAGATCCTAAACCTTGAAGATGCTACCTATACGCTTGGGAGATCTGAAAGAGATGACGGCCTATTTTGAAGAGTTTTTTTATGGTAGGGGTACCGTCTATGTTAGAAAAAGTACTGTTGTTTGGGTCGATGAGCCAGGAGAACCAAGTAAACCACACCGTTTCGAAGCTTGGTTCTGTAGGGTTAATGAACTTTTGTTTGAGCAGCTGAAGCCCCACGAGGTTCTTAGAGGTGTTGTGCCCTTTTGGTGTCATCTCTCATGTGACGAGATTGAGGTTGAGACGTTAGTGGTAGGATTGAGGAATGTTCCAAAGGGAGAACCGGCCAGAGAAGTAAGCATCGAAGTAATCGAGATTTCGAATTCTGAGGATGATATGGAAGAAGATACAGTGGAGGTACGATCGGAGTCCTTTTCAGAGTATGACCCCGAAGAAGATTTGAACCGAGCTAGAGATAGTAGCACCACTTAATGGGTTTAGGTGCCATAGGACTTCTGAGTTGTCTTTTGGGAGGTAGTGGCTCTTTTGGGGGGCTTGGTGTTGCTTTTTGTGCCCTTTTACCGACTCAACCCTAGGTTACGATCTTAGTTACCCCTAACCCTCTCTTTTGTATAAACTGGCTTTCTGGTATGTATGTATCTTTTGTTATCTCGTTCCTCATTCTTGGTTGTGTTCTCGGAGGTGTGTAGCTTTTCCTTAATTCTTCCGCATGCGTGTCACATTTCATTAGGCCGTTAAGAAGAGTATACTGGGCTAATATAGCGGCGTTGGCGTCGTGACGTACTCGCATGGTGAGCGGGGCGTTACATCACGGTTGAAGTGGTATCAGAGCAAGGTCAGCTCAATCCAAGTCCATTGAGGATGGGAGTAATAAGGAGTAATGAGATTCGGGATGACTGAATAGTGAGACCGTAGTGGGGATTCGTTATAGTTAGGTGAGAAATGCATGGCACATGAGTTGGCGCATGTGATTGGCATTATAAATATGGTGTAGTCATGATGACTAGATAGTGACCAAGCTTTGTACTTAGCGTGTGAATCGTTTGTGAATGCTTACTTGATGGAATGTTGAGTATTTTTGCTTGAGCTTGAAGTATGATTGTACATTCCTAATTGCGGTGCTCTTGAGAATGACTAGGTGAATGGTTGTCTTATTGTGAGTATTGTTTCGTAGTGTAGTATGGAACCCCTAGGCTTGTGTAGCTGAGCTAAGTCTTTAATTCTGTGGTGGAATTATAGTGGTCCAAGCAGTATAAAATGAGCGATCAACCTGTCAGACGCAGAAGACCTAGAGGTAGAGCTTCTAGTTTGAGACCACATGTAGTCGAGAATCCTGGAATGGGTGATGTATTGAGAGCTTTAGAACGAATTGGAAACTTGATAAATAGGTGTCGCGACCCTCTTGAGGTTGTCGGGCTCTCGAGGGCTAATGGGCAGTCCTGTCTGGTCGGACGCGGGCCTCTCCCAAGGCACATTACCCAAATCGCAACGGAGGTATGCGTGATCGACTTTCAGTGTGGTCTAGTGACATGTGCTAAGTGTGCATGCCATGGAGTCGCCACCAATCATTTTTTTAGGGTATGATTGGATCACCCAATCGAATAGTTGGGAGTTTCTATTCAATTCTGCGAGAACCAGAGAAATGGTTTCGGGGACTTAGTTACGCCAACCGTTAGAGTTGACGCCCTTTCGGTACCTAAGTTGACTGAATTTTCTAGCTTGAGATTCATGCGGATGAGTAAGGTATGAACCATAAATCTAGAATTTCATGTAGATAGGAGTGATTATCCTAGCAATCACAATCAGTAACAAAATGCGCAACTCAAGGAATCTAGATATGCAAATAAATCACATTGCATTCCTAGTAATGCCCTATTTATCAATCACAGCTCAAGAATGATTTAGCTATCCTGGCCGTTCTACACTCGATCTAACCTAAGAAAAGCATTAGGAAGCATCGCAGGAGTTCGAGAGTACTCACATGGGGTTCGTCGTGCCCTGGTTTGGTCTTGGACGAGCTATCGAGCTCATGCCGACCCGATTATATTTGGGGATCCACTCGGCGTTTTACATCATGAAATCATGTGAAACAAAAACGAAAATATTCAGCAAGGGGAATTTATTGTAGATGGTGGTCGATCTAATTGGACGTCAAGACTAAAAAATATGTAGAAATTTACAAATTAAAATACTCGAATGACATTTTTTTGCCAAATTCAACTCTATGCGTCGTGAAGAAACACATGCAATTGAACTTGAATTTTGACTATTTATGAGTTCAAAATGAAAAGGAAATTAAAATAAAAATATTGACTATTTTTCTATATTTTTACGACATCGAACGCTATTTTTCTTCATTTTTCATGTATTTTTCTATTTTTGGAAAATATTAAAAAATATGAAAAATTATTTTTTTTTATCAAAAATGGTTCCTTTAGCTTGGTCAAGGCTACCAAAGATGATTTTTTAATTTTTTTTAACTTTTTCTAGATTTTTTATGAATTTTTAAAAAATAAACTATAAAAGACTGATCAAAAATCAGGTGTCAACAATAGGCAAGCTTAGGATAGAGATTCAGCTATTACTCAGGCTGTGGGAGCTGCCTTGGCTACCGTAAATGCAACGACTGGTAATAATGTGGGAAGCGGAGTTAATGCCAGCATTGGCCAGGGCGTTGAAGCTAGTAATGCTCGAGCTAATGAAACTTGGTCAGGGAGTGGAAGCAGGTAATACGTCAGGCAGTAATATTACACCTAGAGATATGGGTCAATTAGTTGAGCAGTTTGGGAAGTTGAGGCCACTCCAATTTAATGGGACTTGCAATCCCGAGTTGGCACCTAGGTGGATAGAAAAACTCGAGAAGACCCTTGGAGTCTTAAAATGTAATGATGAGGAAAAAGTGCTTTTGGCGGTTTACCAACGGGAGGGTACCGCGAATGACTGGTGGAATGCTACGAAAGATGGAATATTTCCTGAGGATACTACTCTGAATTGGATTGCTTTTATTGCTGCTTTCAATGACAAGTATTTCTCGGAGACTGCGCGAGAAAGCAAACTAGTGGAATTTCAGAATTTACGTCAGGGGCACATTGTCACGCCCCACGCCCTCCGGTGGTACGTGAGCGCGACAACCGCCTGAAACCAAAAACTCTCGAAGTCCCAGGATATTACTGTCGAGAGATAAAATACGAGAGCTAGCATGCGGAAGCAGAAGTATAACTCCTTCTAACAAAAGTAATGGGGAACCTGGATAGCAAGACAATAACCAAATATGACCACATTACTTCCAAAAGGCGTTCATACAAAAGCGCAGGTCACCTAGACCGGCGAGATGATCGGGTAGAAAGCCAGTACAACAACTACATAAGTACATCTCCCATAAGACAACACTGAGATCGTCCAAAGGATACTACCCAGCCTAGCAGCACCTCATAAGTCGTAGCACTGGAATCAACGGTCGCCTCGGTATCCTTTGAAGGCACATACTCAGAATGGACCTCGATAGAATCCTCCAGGGTGACATCTTCAGGTCGCTCCACCAAGTCGCCCTCAGAGGCCTCTATCTCAATCACCTCAATGGTATCCTCATGAGTCGGGGTCTTCTCAGGTACATTAGTCGAACCCGCCACTGAACCATCCACTTCTATAGAATTCCCGAGAGGGATGACACCAGCTGGGAACTACCCTACGAGGTACATCAACTGGCCTAAGTGGCCCAGTAGTCACCCCACCTACGCGTCGAAACCAGGACTCAAACCTATGATGCACCTGCTTGGTAACAGCCTCATCTACCCAGACCACTATGGTCTTTCATACATAAACATTTCCCCGTTCGTTAGGGAACTCCTTCCAAAAAGCAGTCATCTCCTTCGAGTCTCCATATCTGATAGGTAGCATCCCTACGGTCTAGGATCTGAAAAAGAGGTGGTCCCACGATGGGATGAGATCGAAATCCCAATAAAAGAGGCCATAACCCCAAGTTAGGCCGACCGTACACTCATGCAAACAATCATTCACAACAAAAGGACAACGACAATCACAAAAAGCATCAAATAGTCACAAATAGTACACAGAAGCAAACAAGCCTCAAACATGTAATTGTGCCAACGAATAACTTCACATGAGTCAAGTATGCGATTCAAGTCAAACCGCTCCATACTTCCTTTCAAACTTGCATTCTTTTCTCGCCCGCGTTTGTAACGCATCAGGCTCAGTCCGCGTATTTACGCCTCAGACCAACTTACTGACAAACCCGCGTAAACGCATCAGGTTCTTAGTCTCAACTTAGGCCAGTGTCGACACAACTCAATACCAGTCCCGCGTCACTCATCGCATCAGGACCTTGGCCATTTCAAACCCCGCGTCACTTGGCGCATCAGGGTGCCACAACTCTCAAGCATGCCAGAACCAATCTCACGACAGACTTCATGATCGAATATAGTTCATGCATCGAACTAATGATTTATAGTATGCGAGACAATAAATCTCTACCATCCAAAGTGGCATTCAAGTCATAGCACAGGCATATGTCCGACACTCAAGTCCTCATCATCACACAAGAATCTACTATGAGCAATCACATTATATTGCGACAAATTAACAAAATTATCATCTGAAATGCCCAATCGGGTCCAATCTTCCTAACTAGAGTTTAGGAACCCCTTTACCTCACTCTCGAATTAACGAAATTGCTCCCCGAAGTCCTCAATCAAATCAGCCTCAAGTGTTCCAGAATGGCAGCAGCGCACCTAAGATAATTTCCATCACTTCATCAAATTTTCTACGCCGACCCACCAAATTACTTAGTATAAGCCCTAAGGACATAACCATGGACAATCCAACACGTCACTACGAAGGAAATTGGGCAAAATTCCTACTCCAACAGCCCCTAAATGCTCGGCCAGAACAGAACCGAACAGGGCAGGCTTCGGTTATGTTCTGTCCTTCCTAAAAACAGCCCACAATATACACATTAACCTCCCATTCAACATCAATCTACACATTAGCAGCTCACTCCACATGTAAGGAAGCCTCACTGAAAATTTCAGACGATGGCGATGATAAAAGGTCCTCAAGTGGCGTTGGTTTTCCCCAGTTCCTCAACCGGCAGAATCTGGCCTCTCATTCACAGCAGTAAAAGAACATGGAAACCTTATCAATTTCGGCCCATCTTTTTACCACAGATTCATATACAAGTCTAATAAGTGTCCACAAAAAATTGAACAGGAAACTCCAAGATTTCGAGGTCCTATGGGGTCAAAACCGTGGCCAACCTCAGACTGTAGCATTTTCTGTCGACCGGCGGGGAAAAGCTTGGCCGAAGCTGTTCGGTGGTCCAAATGCCGAGCTTCCACTTCGAGGAGTTCGGCAAGACGATGAGGAAGGTTGTGGTGGCAGGCGCGATGGCTAGTAGTCGCCGGTGGTGGAGCTGGACGTCGGCGAAGAGGGCGAGCAGGGCTAGTCGGGTGCTAGGAGCTCACGGCAGAAAAGGAAAAGAAAAAGGGGAAGAAGAAGAAGAGGAGAAGGGCCACGTGAGGGTGGGTAATCTGCAGATGAGGGAGCTGGAAATTTAGTCCACTTACTTGAGTCAACCTTGTGGAATGGTAGGTTAAAAGGCAACAATAAATGCTAAGTGCCTAATCCTTAGACACTTGTCCTCTAGTCCATCAAGAAGTAATCCAAGGGCTGCCTATCCATCACATTTTCGACAAGTATGGGGTGTGGGGGAAAGACCAAAATGCCCTTGTCCATTGCTAAAAAGAAGGCCAAAGCTTGAGGGAAAAATGGTAATTTTTACCCCCGATGTCCGGAACATCGGTTTTTCCAATTCGAATTTTCTTCGATGAGGCAGCGTCCAATCCAAATAAAGCATTTGAATTCTTGATTCTCCATTTTCAAATTTCGAGACTCGTTTTTGATTCATTTCTCTATTGAATGCGATTCCAGCCTTTCTCGAACCGACGGGCGGCTTTTGCAGACGTTACGCGTATCGACTCTGTGACTTGTATCACACTTAGGGCTCGTCAGTTCGTGGCGACTTTGGTTGTCGTGTAATTGCAAGGGTCTATCACTAGTTCTGGCGGTCTCGATCGTCATCGTTCGATTTAGGAAAAATTTGCAAATTATGAATTGGTTGAGCGACATCACCCACGCTCCAATCGCATAACGCTAGCAATGGATTCCTTAATCATTCTTAGATCGGCCTTTCATGGTGCTAAATGTTCCCTCGACATTCCTTATGGTCAAAGTGCCATTCATATTCGAGTTTCCTAGGTCCACGTACCTTGTCTCGCGTTATCCTTTCTCCTTTGGTCAGTTAACTAGAGATTGATCAGATCCGAGCGAAATATGACTGAAATACATCGTTAGATATATTCTCATTGATTAGTCTCAAAATGACAGGAAATCAGAATGTCACACACATGACAGTGGATCAATACGAAGCCGAATTTGCCAGATTGTCAAGGTACGCGCCACGGTATGTTGAGGATCCGTTAGAGAAGGCGTGGAGATTTCGAGTGGATTACAGCCCGAACTTTGCAGCCAATTGGTGATCCTGAATTTGAGAACGTATAAGGAAATCTACGAGCGAAGTCAAATGATGGAGCGACATATGAGAGAAAGAGCAACTGCGTCCGGATCACGATTCCCTCCTTTTCGAGATAATCGCCAGTTGGGTAAGAGACCAATGACTAATACTGACGCTTTGTTCCGCCCATAAGGAAAAATATCGGGAAGCCATCTCACCAATCCAACTTGAACTGCCATCTTTGTGGGAGGAGACATGGAAGTGGACCTTGCCCGATGAGGACGGGCGCGTGCTTCAAGTGTAATCAGTTGGGCCACCAAATGAGAACCTGTCCTAATCAAGTTCCAAGACCTAGACCCTAGGGACCGCGACCACAGGCAAGACCCTTGGTTGCTGCTCCCCAGAATGAACTGAATCGACCGTTGGCTCAAGGGCGAGTGTATGCTGCGGCACGAGGCGAAGCGAAAAATGTGCCTGGTGTGGTCACAGGTATGATTTATTTGTGTGACCAAGCTGTTTATGCATTATTTGATCTTGGAGCTTCACATTCCTTTGTGCCTGCTCAAATTCCTGATATGGTTGATATGGATTTGAAGCCTTTGAATGTGATCATGCATATTACCACTCCGCTAAAAGATAAAGTGATAGTTTCGCTAGGTTGCGCGAATTGTAAGATAGTCATTGATGGTAGGGAGGAAAAGATAAATCTGGATGTACTGCCTATGTTTGACTTTAACGTGATCGTTGGGATAGATTAGCTAAGTAAACAAAGGGCTGTAGTCAATTGTGGTGAAAGGGTAATCCGTTTTTATCCGGATGATCGCCCTAGCTTTGAGTTTAAGGGAAGTCGTGGGGGAACTTCCATTCCTTTAGTTTCGTCGCTTGAAGCAACAAAGTTGCTAGATCAGGGATGCCATGCTTATTTGACTGCGGCAGTTGATATGACGGTTGGGGAATCGAAATTAGAAAACATAATGGTGGTATGTGAGTTTTCTTATGTATTTCTCCAAGAATTGCCTGGATTACCACCCGAGCGAGAGATTGAATTTGTGATTGAATTAGCTCTTGGGACGGAGCCAATTTCGAAGGCACCATATAGAATGACGCTATCGGAGTTGAAAGAGGTGAAGGTACAGATGCAGGAATTGCTGGACAAAGGGTTCATTAGGCCGAGTGCGTCGCCATGGAGAGCACCAGTGTTATTTGTGAGGAAAAAGGATGGATCCTTACGTTTATGTATTGATTATCGACAATTGAACCAAGTGACCATTAAGAACAAGTATCCATTACCGAGGATTGATGATCTATTTGATCAATTGCAGTGAGCTTCGGTATTCTCTAAGATAGACTTGAGAACGAGATACCATCAGTTGAGAATCAAGAAAGAGGATATTCTGAAGACGGCTTTCAAGACGAGATACAAGCACTATGAGTTTACGGTGATGCCTTTGGGTTGACAAATGCTCCAGCGGCATTCATGGACATGATGCATCGGGTGTTTAGGGAATATCTTGACCATTTTGTCATTGTCTTTATTGATGATATCCTAATCTATTCAAGGAGTAATGAGGAGCATGAAAGGCATTTGAGAACCGTTTTGCGGACTTTGAGGGAACACTCGCTTTACGCTAAGTTTAGTAAGTGCGAGTTTTGGTTGAATAAAATAGCATTTCTCAGACATGTGATATCTGGAGAAGGAATCTCCTTAGACCCTACGAAGATTGAGGCGGTGACCAAGTGGCCTAGACCTACGACCGTTACGGAAGTTCGGAGTTTTCTGGGATTGGCCGGTTATTATAGACGCTTCGTAGAAAAGTTTTCGCCTATAGCTATGCCATTGACGCAGTTAACTAAGAAGCTTACGAAGTTCGAATGGACGGATAAAAACGAAATGAGTTTTCGAGAGCTAAAGCATCGTTTGACAACCGCACCTGTACTTACGATACCTTCTGGACCCGGAGGCTTTGAGATTTACAGTGATGCTTCGCTAAAAGGATTGGGATGTGTGTTAATGCAACACAAAAGGGTAGTCGCTTATGCTTCGAGGCAATTGAGACCCCACGAGTTAAATTATCCGACACATGACTTGGAGTTAGCTGCTATTGTCTTCACTTTAAAAATTTGGAGGCATTATTTATGTGGCAAAAGGTTTCAAATTTATACGGACCACCAAAGTTTGAAGTATTTATTTTCCCTGAAGGAATTGAATATGAGACAGCATCGATGGATGGAGTTGCTTAAGGACTACGATTGCGATATTTTGTACCATCTTGGGAATGCGAATAGAGTTGCTCATGCCCTTAGTCGGAAATCTAGCCTTGCGTACTTAATGGTTAGAGGATGGTCAATGCTGGAAGGATTAAGGGACTCTGAGTTCAAGTTGGAGGTGAGCCAGCTGTCGAGCTTGATAGCAACCTTGAGGATCGAACCATAAATCCAAGAAAGGATAAAAGTCCCGCAGTCTACGGATCTAGAAATTCAGAAAATTCTTGGTATGGATGCGGCGAAGAGGAAAGCCGAATTCCAAGTATCTGAGGAAGGAATTCTGAGGTTTCGTGGACGCCTTTGCATGCCCAATGATGAGGCGCTTAAAGAAAGAATATTGTCTGAAGCTCATCAAAGTAATTACAGTATCCACCTAAGTAGCACGAAGATGTATCAGAACTTACGTCAGCATTACTAGTGGAGGGGTATGAAAGTAGACATGGCTAATCATGTGGCAAAGTGTCTGACGTGCCTGCAAGTGAAAGCTCAGCATTGTAGGCCTGGAGGATTGTTACAACCTTTGGAAATTCTGGAGTGAAAATGGGAGCACGTAACAATGGATTTTGTTATAGGATTACCACGGAGTCAGAGAGGACATGACTCGATTTGGGTAGTGGTAGACAGATTGACCAAGTTTGCGCACTTTATTCTTGTGAGAAAGGACTTCGAAATGGATAAATACGCCGAATTGTATATGCATCACATTGTGCGACTGTATGGAGTGCCTATAACGATTACGTCGGATCAAGATCCTAGGTTTACCGCAAATTTTTGAAAGACTTTTCAGGATGCCTTGGGAACCAGATTGTAGTTTAGTACGGCGTATCATCTACAAACAGACGGACAATCGGAGAGGACGATTCAGACGCTCGAGGATATGTTGCGAGCGTGTGTTATAGATTTTAAAGGCGGATGGGAAGATCATTTGCACTTGGTAGAGTTCGCGTACAATAATAGTTATCAACAAAGTATTGGAATGGCTCCTTTTGAAGCACTTTATGGTAAAGCCTGCAGAACCCCTTTGGTAGAACAGTCAGTTGAGGTAGTGAAAGTGATCAGAGATAGGTTGAAAACAGCACAGAGTCGCCAGAAAAGTTATGCCGATAAGCGACGTAATCCCTTAGAATTTCAAGTTCGTGATCATGTTTTGCTCAAGGTGTCTCCAATGCGAGGCTTATCTCGATTCGGAAAGAAATGGAAATTAAGTCCGAGATATGTCGGCCCCTTCGAAATTTTGGAACTGATTGGGACCTTGGCTTATAGACTTGCCCTACCACCGAGTTTGTCTCAGGTACACAATGTGTTTCATGAGTCGATGCTAAGGAAGTATTAGCCAGACCCGACGCTTGTCTTGGATTATGAAACCATAGAAGTGGACGATAAGGTTTCGTATGTGGAAAAGCCGATCATGATTGAAGATCGAAAGGAGCAAGTTTTGAGGACTAAAATGATTCTGCTGATCAAAGTAGTTTGGGAGAACGAAGAAGCAATGAGGCGCCAATACCCCCATTTGTTTGATTAGCTGGATTGTAGAAAATTTCGAGGATGAAATTTTTTGTAAGGGGTAAGAGTTGTGACATTTTTGATTTTCTGTCATTCCGAGACCTTTGACTGTAAGATATCTATCGAAGTATTTCAGTTGTATATCGCTCGGATTTAATCAATCTCGAGTCGGCTAACCAAAGGGGAAAGGCTAACGCGAGACGAGATACATAGACCTAAGAAACTCGATTAGAAAACGGCGTTTTGACCATAAGGATTGTCGACGAAACATTTAGAGCCGAGGCCGATCTGAGAATGATTAAGGAATCCGTTGCTAGTGTTATACGATTGGGACGCGGGTGATACCGCTTAACCAATGTATGATTTGCAAAATTTTTCTAAATCGATTTGTGACGATCGTGGCCGTCAGGGCTAGTAATAGACCCTTGCGATTACATGACAACCAAAATTGACGTCGCTTGAGTTATGCTAAGTATGATGAGAATTACAGAGTCGATACGCGTAACGTCCGCAAAAGTCACCCGTTAGTTTGAGATAAATTGAAATTACGGACTACGGAAAATAGATCACAAAATGGGATTTCGGAATTGGATAATGGAAATGAGGAATTCCAACAATTAACTTGGATTGGACTTGCCTAATCGAGGATGAAAATTAGCGAAAAAATGAAATTTTAGATGAAAGGTGTGAAAAGACCATTTTGCCCTGGGGAGTTAGTCTTGTCTTAACAATTTGAAGAGGGCATTTTAGTCCTTTGAGTGCCCCTTGGAGTTGCCGAAAAGTGTGAGGGCAAATTGAGAAGAAAAATGTGGATATTATACATAAATGGACAAGTTTCGTCAATTGGGTTAATGTAATTAATTATCCACTAACTTAACTCTTCTATAAGCTTAACTAGGGTTGAATGAAGATGGGTTTCATTTGCATTTTTCCCTCAAAAATTTCGTGGACAGCTCCTTCCCTCCCGTCCTTCCTGCGTTTTCTCTGCATGAACAAAAGTTGTTCTGTTCAACCAGCCCTATTCGCCGGAGTCGCCGCTCTCGACTGCCACTTCTGGCGACTCTCCGACCTCATGCTGACCAACAACTCCTAGCCTTGCCAATTGCCGACCATCTCTAAGTGGAAGCTCGGCATTTGGTCACCCGTAGAGCTCCGGCCAGCCAATCTTCCGAGAGCCGACAGATTTCCTCGTAACTAAGGGTAAGCCTCCATTTAGCTTCCATAGGACCTCGAATCGCTTCAAATTTTCGGTGGTATTTTGTAGACATGTAGTACGCTTGTATTCTGAGTTGAGGTATCAAGTTGAGTGGAATTTGATGGAGTTTTGATGTTGGAATGGTGTTGATTCTGCAAGTAGAATTCTGACAGGCGGTAGGATTTGAGGAACCGGGGCTGTTCGTGGACTTTTCGACGACTCCTTGCCCTCAAATTTTCGGTGAGGCTTTATAACATGTAGGACTATATGTTAGCAAGAGGAATTTGTGATAAATTGGAGCTTAGGGATGATTAGTGGGGTGTTTAGCGTGGAATTGTGCTGAACCGGCTCTGTTCGGTTAGAGTTCTGTGTGAACCGATTCTGTTTAGGGCTGTTCTTGGTGTCTCCATGCTTTAATCCATCGTTGAGGCATGTTAGAGTGTGAATTGAGGTGTTAGTGAGGGGTACGACGGGTGGAATTGAATTGGTGAATTGTTATTGAACTGAATTGCTGCCTTGTTTTGGACAGCGGCGATTTGATTTGGAGCCGAGCTTGACGAAGGGAATTTGGTGATAAATTGCTAGTGTGAACCAAGGTGAGTGACCCCTAAACCTTTACTAGGACGTTTGGACGCGACTGGATTTTTTCAGTGAGAAATCGTTGAATTGAATGACTTTTATTGCTCGATTGGTTGAAAGCCGAAGTGCTTCGATGAGGAATGAGCCATGAGGACTAATTGGCCATGGAATCGTGTACTTGAGATTGAATTGATGATGTACTTGATAAGGTGTTTTGCTTGCCTGTGTGGGGGTGTGATTCCCAATTGCTTTTAAATTGTTTTACGACAAAGTACGTTTGTTTTCTTTTGGCAAGAAATTGGATTGTGTTCTAATGCCTAAGAATTCCTCGATGTGGAAATGTGACTAATTGTTTATCATGATGATATGTGACTGGAATTATTGAGAAGATGGGCTATTGTGCCGTGAGAAGGCCTGACTGGTGATACCCTGATAAGCCTAGATGACACGGGGTTGTAAGATAAGGAGTACCCTGATGCGCCTAAGATGATGCAATTTATTGATTGGGATAGCCTGAAGAGTCTGAACGCGGGCTAGTCTCTGGAAGTTTGAAAATAGAAGTGAATTATTTTGATTCTTGTGACGAGGAAATTTTGTAGGCTAGTACGAAGCTTGGTTACTTGATACCATGTTACTCTAATTGAAATGCTCATTTTACCATGATTTAATGCTTGAGAGAATGCCATGCCTTGCTTGTTTAGTAACTGCATATTGCTATGTTTGCTTTGGTTCGGTGGGACTAATGGCCTAATCTAGGATTAGGATAGCTCGCTGAGACGTAAGTTTAACTCCGTCGTGGGAATTTTCCTTTTCAGAACCTAAACCCTGAAGATGCTGGCTATACGCTTGGTAGATCCGAAAGAGATGACGGCCTATTTTGAAGAGTTTTCTGATGGTAGGGATACCGTTTATGTTAGAAAAAGTACTATTGTTTGGGTCGATGAGCCAGGAGAACCAAGTAAACGACATCGTTTCGAAGCTTAGTTCCGTAGGATTAATGAAGTTTTGTCTGAGCAGCTGAAGCCCCACGAGGTTCCTAGAGGTGTCATGCCCTCTTGGTGTCATCCCTTACGTGACAAGATTGAGGTGGAGACCTTAGTGGTAGGATCAATGAATGTTCTAGAGGGAGAACCGGCCGGAGAAGCAAGTATCGAAGTAATCGAGATTTCGGATTCTGAAGATGATATGGAAGAAGATACAGTGGACGTATGATCGGAGACCTTTTCAGAGTATGACCCCGAAAAAGATTGAATCGAGCTGGAGATAGTAGCACCACTTAGTGGGTTTAGGTGCCATAGGACTTCTGAGTTGTCTTTTGGGAGGTGGTTGCTCTTTTGGTGGGCTTGGTGTTGTCTTTTGTGCCCTCTTACTGACTTGACCCTAGGTTACGATGTTAGTTACCCCTAACCCTCTCTTTTTTATAAACTGGCTTTCTGGTTTGTATGTATCTTTTGTTATCTCGTTCCTCATTCTTGGTTCTGTTCTCAGAGGTGTGCAGCTTTCCTTAATTCTTCCGCATGCGTGTTATGACATTCTGAATTTCTACCCCTCGAGGCTTAAGATATGAAATGGAAACTCGAATTGGCAAATGGAAATGAAGAATTTCAAAATTGGAAAAGGATTTGACGTCGCCTTGCCAATGGTCATCCAAAATGAGAAAAAAACAAAATTTTGGACGAAATGTGTGAAATGACCATTTTGCCCTTGGAGGGTTAACCTTGCCTAATTGAATTGAGAATGATACTTTAGTCATTTGACATTTCCTTCTTCCCCAAGGAGGCTGCCGAAATTGAGAGGGGCAAAAGAGTCATTGGACCTTGGATATTATTGATTTAAGGACAAGTGTCAACCTTTGGGTGAAGTTAATTAATTATCCACTAAGCTAAACCTTCTAGAATTTTGACCAAAGTTGAATGGAGCTTCATATCATCTGCCATCTCCTCAGAATTTCGTGGACCACCCTCTTCTTCCTCTTCATTTTGTGTTTTTCCTCCAACAGCAAAAAATTGCTCGGTCGACTAGTTCTGCCTGTTCCGTTCGGTCTGTACGAGCGCCTTCTCCAGTGATTGTTTGGCCGGCCACCGACCACCACAGCGGAGAATTGGACTTGAGAAACTTGACATACTCTGATGCGTAGAGACGCGGGGTTGAAAGTGGCCAATGTCCTGATGCGTGAGACGCGGGACGAGAATCGATATGTGTCGACACAGGCCGGAGATAATATTGAAAACCTGATGCGTTTTACGCGGGTTTATTAAATGAGTTGGTCTGATGCGTAAGTACGCGGACCTAGCCTGAGGTGTTCCACACGCAGGCTTGAACCAAATGAAGGTCGAAAAGGAAGGGAGGCGTGACTTTGTTTTGTGATGTGAACTTGTCTTAATTGGTGGGATATGATGCCATGGTTTTATAAATGATGTTTGTTGATATTCTCATAGTTTTTATGGTTGTTACATACATCACATTATTGTTGTATGTTGTGTTATGTTGCATTCACTGAGTGTACTATCAGTCTAACCTAGGGTTAGGACTTTTCTTACTGAGATGTAGATCTCACCCAGTAGTGGGACCCTATTTTTTCGGACCATAAGAACTGAAGATGCTGTCGATCCTCTTGGGTGAACCCCAGGAGGTGTCTAGATTTGTTGAGGAGTTTCCTGACGGCCGTGGTATAGTATATATTAGAAGAACTACAGTAGTTTGGGTGGACGAGCCAGGAGCGCCAGATAAACCCCATAGGTTTGAGTCATGGTATCGTAAAGAAGGTGAAGGTATGTCTGAGCAGTTGAGACCCCAGGACGTACCTAGAAGAGCTGTACCCTCTTGGTGCCACCCGACCCGAGAGGAAATAGAAATAGAGACCTCTACCGTGGGATTGAGGAACATACCTGAAGGAGAACCTGTGGGCGAGGCAAGCATTGAAGTGATCGAGATTTCAGATTCCGAGGACGATATGGAAGAGGATTCCATTGAGGTGTCAATGGAGTCTTTCTCGGACTACGATGCAGCTGAGGACCTGGAGCAAGCTGATGATACGAGTACTACTTAGGACTTTTGTGGCCGTCCTACTTTTGGGAGCGTCTTTTGGATGAGTTGGTCCAGTGGTGGGGCTTAGTGGTTTCCTTTTGTCTGCCCTTTTGTTGTCCCGGCCTATGCTTTTGAAAGAGAGTTCTTGGTCCCTTATGTACAGACTTATCTTTTCATTGTATAAAGGTTTCCTGCTTCCCCGTATCTCATTCTTTGTTGTAAATATAAGTGGATGGTATTCGGATGGGTTTTATTTTCTTTTGTCTTCCGCGTGCGAGTCTCATTTCATTTGGCCGTATTAGAGAGTGTCCTGGGACAGGTCTTATGGCAGTCTGCGGATGTACGTGTTTGCAAGGAAAGCGGGACGTGACATCCTAGTTGAAGTGGTATCAGAGCGAGGTCAACTCGATCCAAGTTGATTGAGGATTGGAGTAATAAGGAGGAATGAGATTCGGGGTGACTGGGAAGCAAGACCGTAGGAAGGGTTAGCTAGAGTAAGTTAAGTAATGCATGGCATATGAGTGGCACATGTGTTTGGCATCATGAAAGTGGCATTATTATGATGAGTGAATGCAACCAAGCTTTGTACTGATCATGTGCATTGATCGTGAATGCTTGCCTTGTGAAGCATTGTGCATTTCATTTGAGCTGGTAGCACAATTCTATATTCTAAATCGTTATGCTCTTGAAATTGTCTGGGAATGGTTGCTTGAAGTGGATGCTGACAGTTGTGTTGCATGGAACCATTAGATTGGAATGGTTGATCTAAGTCTTTAATTCCGTGGTGGAATTATAATGGTGCAGGGAGTATAAGTATGAGTGATCGACCTGTTAGACGTAGAAGACCCAGTGCTAGGGCTTCTAGTTCGGGGCTACCTGCGGCGAAGAATCCGGAATGGGAGATGTGTTGAGGGCCTTGGAACGGATTGGTAATCTGATAGATAGACAGGTTTAGGATAGAGATGCTGCTATAACCCAAGCAGTGGGCGCGGCCTTGACTGCAGTGAATGCAATGACGGGTACCAATGCAGAGGGCGGAGGTAGTGGTAGCAGTGGCCAAGGCGCTGGAACTAGTAATGCGCAAGCTAATGTAAATGCTGGCCAAAATGTGGGAGTTGGCAATATGCTAGGTAATGTTATTGCACCTCGAGATATAGGGCAATTAGTGGAACAGTTTGTGAAGTTGAGGACACCTCAGTTTAATGGAACTAATGACTCAGAGTTGATGTATCTAGCAATATCTCCTAGAGGGGGGTGAATAGGAGATTCTGAACAAAATTGAAATTTCTTGCGGAATGAATAAAGTTTAGTGTATGATTAGAAACAAGAATTGTATAACAGTGTGCAGAAAATCTAAACGCAAGGGTAAGAGTTTAGAGAATATTGCACACGATATTTATAGTGGTTCGGCTTAAATTAAGCCTACGTCCACTCTCCCACGATGACAGCCGATCGACTGGATTTCACTATGAAGAATCAAGAGGATTACAACCACTCAAGTATTTTGTTTCTCTCTCACACAGATTTTCACAGTGAAGGATTTTGGGTACACAGAATACTCTTTGTATGAAACTCAAATTATGCTTGCACTTTGGATTGTTGTTCGCTCATCTACCTTTAGTCCATCATGATTCTTCTTTTATACTCCCCTGCCTCCGAACTAGCCGTTGGATTCTAGCCAAGGGATCGCTCTTCAATCCTTGATTGGACGTCATCAATCGTGATTGAACGAGACTGTATCTTCAGAAGATATATAGACCGTTAGGTAAGACATTGAACCCTTCTGATTCAATCTCACATACAACTGAATCTACAGCTTCCATAAGTGTGATAAGTTTGAGTTGATTCCCAAGGATACCTTAGAAGATGATATCCCATTATAGAAAGTCTCTTAATTGATTATATGGGATATTAGGATAATCGAATATCACTTGCCTTGATCGGAAACCTGCCATACGTGGGTTAGATTAGTTGGTACGGAATGGTAATACGGAGATTTGATGTGATCCATCCGTCACTGTTTAGATCGTCAGGGGCACTTCCATCTGACCCTTGGACAGAAGCACTTCCATCTGATCCTTCGTCAGAAGCACTTCTACCTGACCCTACGTCAGAAACACTTCCATCTGACCTTTCGTCAGAAGTGCTTCCATCTGACCCTTCGTCAGAAGCGCTTCCATCTGACCCTTCGTCAAAAGCGCTTACATCTGACCCTTCGTCAAAAGCACTTCCATCTGACCCTTGGTCAGCGCGACAAAATTGGAATCACTCAACCTACTGCTTACACATTCTTCCTGCATCACATTTCATTAAACAATTTCTATTTGAAGGTTTTGTCAGAATCAAAATATAGGAGAATTTCCACAACAATCTCCCCCTTTTTTATGGTGACAAAACTTCTCGAGTTGCAAATTACAAATGAGTGATTAAAGGAAAATTTAACCAGTGATAAAATAAAAGTGAGTAACCATCACATTTGCTCCTGCAGGTAATCAATATTAGAGATCCTGTAATGAAAGTGTTCTCATAGGAGAGCATGATCAGAGTAAGATTGTCCTGCAAAAAGTAAGTTAGGTCTTCTCCTATTTTCTTCTAAATTGAAATATAATTAGGGGTAATCTAATGAGACTGCATAAAAGTACTGCATAAAGGTAAATTCAACTTCTCCCCCTTTTTGTCAACATCAGAAAGAAATTTGTATAAAAGGTCCTTAAGAAAATAACGCGTCCTATAAGAATAGAAAATGAAATAAGAGTTTTTAAGAAGAGGGATGTTCTTCAGGCTCATTATCAGCCTCCACTCGGGAAGGTCCTTCATAGCTTCTTCCTATCATTCCTATCATATGAGCATGGTCTCTCACAGCGTGAGAAGAAGGCAGGTTTGAAGCTGTTCTGTCCGTTCTGACCAGTGTGTATGTAGGCATGTTGGCGATCTCAGCACAAAACATTCTCCCATAGAGATCAATTGACTTTTCCAGCTTAGTCACCTGACTAGTCAAACCCTGCAGCTTCCTATCTGTCTTTTGTTCAAAAGCCTTCATTTTCTGATCAAATCTTGTTTCCATTGCAGCCATTGTCTGAAGAAGAGTATTTTGAAGATTTTCAAAATGCACTTGAAGTTCCATTTGTGGTTCTGAAAGTGCAGGTTCTTGAGTCTCCCCTTCAGTTTGTGCCTTGGTGAAAGCTTGAGAAGCTAGAACTTCAGTGAGAAAAACATATGATGTAACAGGCACAGACTCTTTCTCCCCATGATTTATAGCTCTTTTCCCTTTTGCCTTTGAGCTTGGCACGTAGACTGTTTCCTCATCAATATCCATTGGAATGGACTGTGCACTGGACAATTGATCTTCTCGGGCAATTGCTGAAGCTAGACTTGCAGCATCTTTGTGAATTGTACCCCTGGTGGAAGAGACAGAGTAAGCTCCAATGTCATCTTGTTCTTCCTCCTGTTCTTTTGACGCCAATGTTGCTAGAACTTGTGCTAGCAATTGCTCATGATCACAGTTGACAATTGTGATGTCATACTCTGTGTCATCTTCAATTCGTGCAGCTTGCTCATCATCCCACATTGTGAGGAATTCTTCCTCTGTCAGATCACAAGGATACACAACTTTTTCTTGTGGTTGTATTCCTGTTTCACCTCCTTCTTCTTCACCTCATTCAGCACTATGATTTTCAGACTCACCATCTTCATCTGATCCACCTCGAGATTGAGTAGCTTCAGAATCATATTCCCATGTTTCTTCCTCACTTGCGTCTGAGTCCTTATCAGCAAGACTGTCTGTTTATTGCCCCTTAACAGCTATGACTTTTCTCTTCTTTGGAGATTTCTGCCTTGACTCTTCCTCGAAGTCCATAATGACTGGTTCATTGTTCTTTGTTTTCCATCCAGCAGGAGTCATCTTGTACCCCATCTTTGTTACCATAGCCTCTCCAGCAGTCATCAGAGGAATTTCCTGCTTGATAAAAGCACCTAGGCCATCAATCTTAAAATAATTGATTATTTTGAAGATCAAGGCGGCATAAGGAAGTTGGCCCTTTGGCTTGAGAGCTTATCTGTACATGTGCAATAGTACTGTATGAGCAAAGGAAATCCTCTGTCCTGTCAAGATTCCCCATAACAGCTTCGCCTCGTACTTTGATATATATGTCTTTGATGCTGCCTTGGGTCTGAGACATTCGATGATCACCTTGTGCATCATGATATGTTTCAAGGGAAAGTCTGTGTAGCAATATGTAACTTTGATTCCCTTGAGAAACTCGATTTGCCAGTCATGAAGCAGAAAGCTTCACCTGCAGTGACATCTAAGGGTTTGAAATATCCCTTTCTAGTTCCCATGATTGTAGCTAATTCATCAACAGTCATAAAATACTGCTTTCTTTTGATTGTGAAAGCCAGAGAGTTGAAGTTGACAAACTGAAGATTTGAATAGAAGTAAGCTACCAAATCAGGAAAAGTGAAGCCTCTCTTAGTTATAAACTGATCTATCTTCACCTTTTCTAGAAGCTTCCTCAGATAGATGACATTGTTGTCAAAGTACTTTAACTCAAAAACCCTTTGAGGTATAACACCTCTCTGTTTCATTGCTTCATACCTTTATTTGTGAGCCTGATTCTGGAACAAGGGATCAGGAAAGCTTTTATCCAAAATAAAGCCTATATTTTTCACAAAATCATTGAGCAGAATGTCATCATCATCTTCCACCTTTGCCTTCGTGCCGCCAGGTCTAATTAGGGATGGTTTTCGTTTCGAGCTTGTCGCTGCCACTTTCTCCTTTCCTTTTCTAGAGACTGATGCAGGTTTTTCTACAGCAATTGGTTCAACGATTTTCCCAGGCAGGCTAAGAAACTCCAATAGTTCGCCATCACTATCGAAATAGTGAGTGTTCAGCAGTTTTCTAAGTTCGTTATCAAAATCTCCTGCAGCCTTAATCCTATCATACATTGGCTTAATAGAATGAGCCATATATTCTTTTCCTTCAAAGGCAAACAGAGACAGACCTTTTGCCAGGCGAAGAGCTTTTCGCTGTTCGTTGATTTGGGTTTATGTGACTTCCGCGCCACTTGCAGTTGAGGCGGAGAACTTTCTCTTCGACTGAGGCGTCTTCTTCGAGTCAGAGGCTGATTTTAGAGCCATTGATGCTTAGAAAGTTTAAAACTTTGAGTGAAAGAGTGTTGTTTTGAGGAGGAAATCGAGAGCGAGAGATTTCGAACACGGTTTTAGGGTTTTGATTTGAGAGAATTTTGAAAGTGAGAGAACAGAGGCGACGGTTCAGCGTTTTTATAAAAGAGGCGGTTATTTTTGGAAACAAAAGAGAGATTTTTGATTTTCTAAAGAAAGAAAAAAAATCTTTTAATAGAACAAATATTCACCGTCAATCAGATATTCTGATATATCTATTTATATGAGGAACTTACCCAAAAAAAAACTTTTAGTGATAACTGACCTTTCTTTAAAGGAAAGTGTGAATTTCTTCTTACGCGCCTTTTTGACATTCCTTCTGATACTCCTTCTGACGCTCCTTCTGACTCTCATTCTGACGTTCCTTCTGATGCTCCTTCTGACGTTCCTTCTGACTCTCATTCTGACATTCCTTCTGACTCTCCTTCTGACGTTCCTTCGGATGCTCCCTGTTCTAAGGTATACTTAAGAGGGAAGGTTAATGATGGATAATTCATTTCTGATAAAATTAAAACTCTGTTTATCAAGAGGTTTAGTAAAAATATCTGCAAGTTGATTTTTTGTATCAATGTATTGAATGTTAACATCACCGTTCTGAACATGATCACGTATGAAGTGATGCTTGATCTCAATATGCTTTGTTCTTGAGTGAAGTACAGGATTCTTTGTGAGATTTATGGCACTTATTTTGTCACATAGGATTCCCACAGTTGATTCTTCAACACCATAGTTTTTGAGCTGCTGTTTTAGCCAAAGTATTTGAGTGCAGCAACTTCCAAGAGATACGTATTCTGCTTCAGCTGTACTGAGTGCCACTGTATTTTGCTTCTTTGAATACCATGAGACAAGCATGTTTCCCATGAGCTGACAAGTTCCAGATGTACTCTTTCTATCGACTTTGCAACCTGCAAGATCTGCATCTGAATATCCCCTTAGTATAAAATCAGAAGATTTAGAATACCACAAACCATAGTTGGGATAAGTCCCTATGTATTTGATTATTCTCTTGACTGCTGGTAGGTGTGATTCTCTTGGGCTTGACTGAAATCTTGCACATAGGCAGACACTATATAGAATGTCTGGTCTTGAAGCTGTGAGATAGAGTAATGATCCAATCATACTCCGGTATAGTTTGGGATCAACTTCCTTTCCATCTTCATTTTTATCTAATTTAGAGGAGTGAGACATAGGAGTTTCTGTCTTCTTGCCATTCTCCAGACCAAACTTCTTCACTATTTCCAATGCATACTTCTCTTGAAATATGAATGTTCCTTTCTGAGATTGATGAATTTGAAGACCAAGAAAGTACCGTAATTCTCCCATCATACTCATCTCAAATTCATCCTGCATTGCTTTAGAAAATTTCTTGCAGAGAAGTTCATTAGAGGAGCCGAATATAATATCATCAACATAAATTTGAACTAAAATGATATCTTTACCTTTTCTTTGAATAAAAAGAGTGGTGTCTACATTACCTTTAGTGAAGCTGTGTTGAGATAAAAAGTTACTTAACCTTTCATACCAGGCGCGGGGTGCTTGTTTCAATCCATAGAGTGCCTTTTTTAAGACATATACCAGATCTTTTTCTTTAGGTTCTTCGAAGCCAGGAGGTTGTTCAATATATACCTCTTCTTTGATGTAGCCGTTTAGGAAGGCACTTTTCACATCCATCTGAAAAAGTTTGAAATCATTGTAACAAGCATAAGCAAGAAGTAGCCAAATGGCTTCTAACCTGGCAACTGGTGCGTAGGTTTCATCGTAATCTATCCCTTCCTCTTGAGAGTATCCTTTCGCTACAAGTCTTGCTTTGTTTCTTATAACTTTTCCTTTCTCATCAAGTTGTTTCTAAATACCCATTTTGTTCCAATTACTGGACGATTTTTGGGACGATTGACCAATTCCCAAACATTGTTGACCTTGAACTGATGTAGTTCTTCCTGCATTGCATTTATCCAGTTTTCATCTGCTAATGCATCTTCAATCCTTTTTGGCTCCAATTCAGATACCAAGGCGATGTTGCTCATTGCTTGCTTGAATTTGGATCTTGTCTTTACGCCATCACTTATGCTGCTTATGATAAGTTCCTTTGGATGACTTGACTTATGCTTCCAGTTTTTGTCAAGGCCATCATTTGAGGATATTGTGGATTCATTCTGTTCATCTTCTATTCTTTCTTCAACTGAGGAAGTTTCCTTCTGAGCATTCTCCGAACCCGTATTCACATCTGAGTCTGCTTGTGAGTTCATGACTTGATGAAGTGTATGCATTTAAATGGATTTAGTTTCATCATCTTGGTAGTTTTCATCGAACTTGAAGTTCACTGATTCCTCAACAGCACGAGTGTATTTGTTGTAGACTCTGTAGGCTTTGCTAGTTGTTGAATATCCCAAGAAAATTCCTTCATCTGATCTCTCATCAAACTTTCCAACTCGATCATTAGCATTCTTTAGAATAAAGCATTTGCAACCGAATACATGAAAGTATGCAACATCAGGCTTTCTTTCTTTTGCTACTTTCCCTTTTAAAACCTAACCCAGATCGGTCATTGAAGGGTATTTGTTTTGAAATAATGCTATTCAGAGTTACTGAGCTTTGTGAAAACCTTTTTGATATATCAGAACCTTTTTCTTTCAAGGAAGCATTTTCTTTTGAAACTAAATCATGATTTTCTTTCATCTGGTGAAACTCTTGTTGTAGAAAATCAATTTTTTTTTCTTTTTGGGACAAATTCTGTTGTTTTAAAGAAGCATTTTCCTTTTTCAAACAAGAAAATTTCTCAAGAGCTTCTTTGTAGTTTCTACACAATTCATCAATATATTCAATAACTTCATCAGGGTGTTCAGATGAACATACCTCAGTTTCTGAATCTGAACTTGAATCTGATTCGGCCATGAGACAGATGTTTGCATAATCATTTTCGCTTTCATCAGAATCACTTAAAGTTTCTGCCTTTAGAGCCTTCTTGTACTTCTCATACTTGAGTTTGTCCTTCTTCAAAATTGGGCAGTTCGGTTTGATATGTCCCGCCTTCTTACAATGGAAGCAGATCACGTCTTTGCTATCTTGTGAGTCGTTGCTTGATATTTTTACATCACTCTTCTTCCAAGATTTCTTTCCTTTGATGTTTCTGTCTTTCCGAGCCATCTTCCTAAATTTCTTGACCATGAGGGCTAATTCTTCATCATCCTCATCTTCATCATCTGTATCAGAAAAACATTGATTAATTTCAGTTTTTAAGGCAATAGATTTTTTTACCTTTCTGTTCTCCCTTTTTGTTTGCTCGTTCTATTTCATAGGATTGCAAAGTTCTGACTAGCTCATCCACCGAGAGTGGTCTGATTGTTTGGCATTCTTGAATTGATGGCTTGATGTAATTCCAATCATCTGTGAGTCCACGTAGTATCTTCCTGACTTGCATTGGTTCAGCGATAGGTGCGCCTTGTCTTGCAAGTCCACTTGCCATAGCCTGAAACCTGTCTATCATATATGCAATAGATTCATCAGGCTTCATTTCCAATGCTTCATAGTCACTTAGTAAAATACTGAGCTTTGTTTCCTTCACACGATTTGTTCCTTGAAAAGTAACATGAAGTCTATCCCATATTGCCTTGGATGATTCTTCCTCTAAGACACGATTATAAAGAGGAGTAGATAAGGCACAAAAGAGAGCATTGACAGCTTTAGAATCAAGGCCTTTTCTTTTAGCCTTTTCAGCATCATTCATTGTTGTGACAGTATTTACTCCGTCAGCAGAGGTTGGATTTGTAGCATTTGCAGGAACTATTCCATTTGTAACGGCATCCCACATCAGATCATCATAGGCTTTGAAGAACCACTTCATCTTGTTGCTCCACTTATTGTAATCCTTTCCATCAAAGTCTGGTGGCTTGTTGGCAAAGTGCGAATCGCTTGTTCCTGAAGAGTGATTGCTAGACATAGTATATCGTTAACTCTGAAGTCAATAAACACTTCGTAAAATGAGCAACATGCTCTAATACCAATTGATGTATCTAGCAATATCTCCTAAAGGGGGGTGAATAGGAGATTCTGAAAAAAATTAAAATTTCTTGCGGAATGAATAAAGTTCAGTGTACGATTAGAAACAAGAACCGTATAACAGTGTGCAGAAAATCTAAACGCAAGGGTAAGAGTTTAGAAAATATTGCACACGACATTTATAGCGGTTCGGCTTAGATTAAGCCTACGTCCACTCTCCCACGATGACAGCCGATCGGCTGGATTTCACTATGAAGAATTAAGAGGATTACAACCACTCAAGTATTTTGTTTCTCTCTCACACATATTTTCACAGTGAAGGATTTTGGGTACACAGAATACTCTTTGGATGAAACTCAAATTATGCTTGCACTTTGGATTGTTGTTCGCTCATCTACCTTTAGTCCATCATGATTCTTCTTTTATACTCCCCTGCCTTCGAACTAGCCGTTGGATTCCAGCCAAGGGATTGCTCTTCAATCCTTGATTGGACGTCATCAATCGTGATTGAACGAGACTGTATCTTCAGAAGATATGTAGACCGTTGGGTCAGACATTGAACCCTTCTGATTCAATCGCCCATACAACTGAATCTACAGCTTCCATAAGTGTGATAAGTTTGAGTTGATTCCCAAGGATATATTCCTTAGAAGATGATATCTCATTATAGAAAGTCCCTTAATTGATTAGAGGGGATATCAGGATAATCGAATATCACTTTCCTTGATCGGAAACCTGCCATACGTGGGTTAGATTAGTTGGTACGGAATGGTAATACGAAGATTTAATGTGATCCATCCGTCACTGTTTAGATCGTCAGGGGCACTTCCATCTGACCCTTGAACAGAAGCACTTCCATCTGATCCTTCGTTAGAAGCACTTCCATCTGACCCTTCGTCAGAAGCGCTTCCATCTGACCCTTCTTCAGAAGCCCTTCCATCTGACCCTTCGTCAAAAGCACTTCCATCTGACCCTTCGTCAGAAGCACTTCCATCTGACCCTTCTTCAGAAGCACTTCCATCTGACCCTTGGAGTCTTGAGATGTACGGACGAGGAAAAAGTACTCTTGGCGGTGTACCAACTGGATGGTACGGCAAGTGACTGGTGGAAGGCCACTAAAGGCGGAGTATTTCCTGAAGGCATTGCTTTGAATTGGACTACGTTTATGGAGGTCTTCAATGATAAGTATTTCTCGGAAATTGCACGAAAAAGCAAGTTGGTGGAATTCCAGAATTTACGTCAGGGTCATTTTACAGTTGATCAATATGATGCAGTAGAAAAGATGCGGAGGTTTCGAGATGGGTTACGACCCGAACTTCGCAGCCAGATGGTGACCATGAATTTAAGAACTTATAAGGAAGTTTATGAACGGGGTCAGATGATAGAACGGGATATGAGAGAGAGGTCAACAGCATCGGGATCGCGGTTCCCTGTACCTAGAGATAATCGCCAGTTGGGTAAGAGACCGATGATGAGTAGCAGGCATTTTGTTCCGCCTGCAAGGAAGGACATTGGTAAGCCGCAGCATCAGTCCAACTTTAACTGTCGCTTGTGCGGAAAAAGACATGGAAAGGGACCTTGTCCGACTAGGACATGTGCTTGCTTTAAGTGTGGTCAGATAGGCCATCAGATGAGATGGTGTCCCAACCAAACTCAGTTGGCTAGACCTCATGGACAACGACCATAGGCAAGAGCCCCAGTTGTCACTCAGCAGAATGAATTGGCGAGACCCCCAGCTCAAGGGCGAGTTTATGTTGTAGCTCGAGGCGAAGCAGAGAATGCGCCTGGGGTGGTAACAGGTATGGTTTACTTGTGTGACCAAGTTGCTTATGCATTATTTGATCCTGGAGCTTTACATTCCTTTGTGTCTGCTCGTTTTGCTGATATGGTTGAAATGGATTTGAAGCCTTTGAATGTGACTTTGCTTGTTACTACTCCGCTAAAGGATAAGGTGATAGTTTCGCTAGGTTGTGCGGATTGCAAGATAGTCATAGATGGTAGAGAGGAAAGGATAGATTTGGCAGTACTGCCTATATTTGATTTTGATGTGATTATTGGGATGGATTGGTTGAATAGACAAAAAGCTGTAGTCGACTATGGTTCAATTGCTTGTAATCTATACACAGACACAAGGATTCATCTTTTTTCCTCACAAATAACACTGGTGCTCCCCATGGAGAGGCACTAGGCCTAATGAATCCCTTGTCAAGCAATTCTTGCAACTGTACCTTTAACTCTTTCAACTCCGATAATGCCATTCTGTAAGGTGCCTTCGAAATAGGCTCCGTCCCAGGAGCTAACTCAATTACAAACTCAATCTCACGCTCGGGTGGCAATCCCGGCAGATCTTAAGGAAAAACATCAGGAAAATCGCATACCACGGCTATATTTTCCAATTTCGGCTCTTCGGCTGTCATATCAACTACCGTAGCCAAGTAAGCTCGGCATCCCTCATCCAACAACTTTGTCGCTTCAAGCGACGAAACCAAAGGAATGGAAGTTCCCCCACAACTTCCCTTAAACTCATAGCTAGGACGACCATCCGGATAGAAACAGATTACCTTTTCACCACAGTCGACTACAGCTTTTTGTCTATTCAACCAGTCCATCTCAATAATCACATCAAAATCAAACATAGGCAGTACGACCAAATCTATCATTTCTTCTCTACCATCTATGGCTATCTTGCAATCCACGCAACCTAGCGAAACTATCACTTTATCCTTTAGCGGAGTAGTAACATACAAAGTCACATTCAAAGGCTTCAAATCCATTTCAACCATATCAGCAAAACAAGCAGACACAAAGGAATGCGAAGCTCCAGG
Organism: Rhodomyrtus psidioides; assembly: GCA_021437785.1. Taxonomy (NCBI): domain Eukaryota; kingdom Viridiplantae; phylum Streptophyta; class Magnoliopsida; order Myrtales; family Myrtaceae; genus Rhodomyrtus; species Rhodomyrtus psidioides. Next base: position 2,977,490 of record JAILYB010000044.1, on the reverse strand, counting down.
ATCAAACAATGCATAAGCAACTTGGTCGCACAAGTAAACCATACCTGTAACCACCCCGGGCGCATTCTCTGCTTCGCCTCGAGCTACCGCATAAACTCACCCTTGAGATGGGGGTCTCGCCAGTTCATTCTGCGGAGCAACAGCTGGGGCTCGTGCCTGTGGTCATTGTCCTTGAGGTCTAGCCAACTGAGTTTGGTAGGGACACCATCTCATCTGATGGCCCATCTGACCACACTTAAAGCATGCACCTGTCCTAGTCGGACAAGGTCCCTTTCCATGTCTTCTTCCGCACAAGCGACAGTTAAGGTTGGACTGGTACTGCGGCTTACCAATATTCTTCCTTGCAGGCGGAATAAAACGCCTACTACTCATCATCGGTCTCTTACCCAATTGACGATTATCTCGAGGTACAGGGAACCGTGATCCTGATGCTATTGACCTCTCTCTCATGTATCGTTCTATCATTTGTCCCCATTCATAAACTTCCTTATAAGTTCTCAAATTCATGGCCACCATCTGGCTGCGAAGTTCGGGTCGTAACCCATCTCGAAAGCTCCGCATCTTTTCTACTGGATCCTCCACGTAACGCGGTGCATACATAGAAAACCTTGCAAACTCTGCTTCATATTGATCAACCATCAAATGACCCTGACGTAAGTTCTGAAATTCCACTAACTTGCTTTCTCGCACAGTCTCCGAGAAATACTTATCATTGAAGACCTCCGTAAACGTAGTCCAATTCAAAGCAATGCCTTCAGGGAATACTCCACCTTTAGTGGCCTTCCACCAGTCACTTGCCGTTGCATCCAGTTGGTACACCGCCAGGAGTACTTTTTCCTCATCCGTACATTTCAGGACGCCAAAAATTTTCTCGAGCTTTTCTATCCATCTGGGTGCCAACTCTGGGTCACCAGTTCCATTAAATTGAGGTGGCCTCAACTTCACAAACTGTTCCACCAATTGACTTATATCTCAAGGTGCATTACCTGGCATATTGCCAACTCCCATTTTTGACCCGCATTTACATTAGTTTGCGCATTACTAGTTCCAGCGCTTTGGCCACTGCTACCACTACCTCCGCCCTCTGCATTGGTACCCGTCATTGCATTCACTGCAGTCATTGTCGCGCCCACAGCTTGGGTTATAGCAGTATCTCTATCCTGAGCCTGTCTATCTATCAGATTACCAATCCTCTCAAAGGCCCTCAACACATCTCCCATTCCAGGATTCTCTACTGCAGGTGGCCCCGAACTAGAAGCCCTAACACTAGGTCTTCTACGTCTCACAGGTCGATCGCTCATCTTTAAACTCCCTGCACCACTATAATTCCACCACGGAATTAAAGACTTAGGTCAACCATTCCAATCTATTGATTCTATGCTACACCACGAACAACAACCAATTCAAGACCTCTATACACTAGATAGTCACAAAAGCACACAATTTAAAGTATAGAAGTGTGCCACAAGCTCAAATAGAATACACAATGCTTCATCAAGCAACCATTAGCAATCAAAGCACATGTTAGTACGAAACTTGGCAATGTCCAATCATCACAACAATGCCACTTTCATGATGCCAATCTCATGCCATGCATTACTCAACTTACTCTAGCGAACCCTTCCAACGGTCTTGCTACCCAATCACCACAGATCTCATTCCTCCTTATTACTCCAATCCTCAATCAACTTTGGATCGAGTTGACCTCGCTCTGATACCACTTCAACTAGGATGTCACGTCCCGCCTTCCTAACGAGCACGTACATCCGCGCCCTGTCATAGGACCTATCCCGGGATACTCTCTAATACGGCCAAATGAAATGAGACTCGCACGCGGAATATAAAAGAAAATAAAACCCATTCGAATATTATCCATTTATACATACCACCAAGAATGAGATGCAGGGGAACAAGAAACCTTTATACAATGAAAAGATAAGTCTATACATAAGGGACCAAGAACTCTCTTTCTAAAGCATAGGTCGGGACAACAAAATGACATACAAAAGGAAACCACTAAGTCCCACTGCTGGACCAAGTCCACCAAAAAGATGATCCCAAAAGTAAGACGACCATAAAAGTCCTAAGTAGTACTGGTATCATCAGCTTGCTCTAGGTCCTCAGCTGGGTCGTAGTTTGAGAAAGACTCCGATGACACCTGAATGGAATCGTCTTCCATATCGTCCTCGGAATCTGAAATCTCGATCACTTCCATACTGGCTTCGCCCGTTGGTTCTCCTTCAGGTATGTTCCTCGATCCCACGATAGAAGTCTCTATTTCTATTTCCTCTCGGGTCGGGTGGCACCAAGAGGGTACAACTCCTCTGGGTACATCCTGGGGTCTTAACTGCTCAGACATACCTTCACCTTCCCTACGATACCCTATGGGGTTTATTTGGCGCTCCTGGCTCGTCCACCCATACTACAGTAGTCCGTCTAATATATACTATACCGCGATAGTCAGGAAACTCTTCAATAGACCTAGACATCTCCTGAGGTTCACCCAAGTGAATCGGCTGCATCTTCAATTCCTAGGGTCTGAAAAAAAATAAGGTCCCACTAAGGGGTGAGATCGATATCTCAGTAAGAAAAGTCCTAGTCCTAAGTTAGGCCAACCGTACACTCAGGCAAAAGCGAATATGAACCCAACGTATAAATAATAAAATGATGCATTTAGCAACCATAAATAATACAAGAATATCGCAAGCATCTTTATGCAATCATAGCAGCGTATTCCATCAATTAAAACAAGTTCACATCACCAACCCAAGTGTCGCGACCCGTCCGAAAGCGGACGCGGCTAATGGATTACCGATCGCGGGTCTTGGATCGGCGCGAGCCCTCCCAGGCCCATACCAAATCGTGGCGGGAATAATCTTCGGAAGGATTCGACGATAAGAGTCGATCGCTTTCGACCTCAGTGTGGTCGTGGTGGCATGTGCAAATTGTGCATGCATTTGGAGTCGCCACCGGTCTTTTTTGGAGGGTAGACCGGAAACCGTACCAACCGATTGGGAGAGATCGATCAGTTCCGCAGAACCAGAGATTTTGGGTTCGGGGACTTGGTTACGCTGGTGTCATTACCAACGCCCTTTCGGTACCTAACGCGAGTGATTTTCCTAGCTAAGAGTTCATGCAGGCGCAATTTTAGGTGAGGTAGGCTTGATTCAGGGTTTCATGCAGACTGGAAGACTATTCCTATCAATCGCAACCAATTTAAATGAAAGGACAATCGAGTGCATAAATAAATCACATCAATGCACATCAACTCAAATCAACGGCTTCCTAATATAGCAATAAGGGCTTAAGGAAGATGTGATTTCGAACCAGGGGTAAAATGGGAAGATTTGGGGACGATTAGCCCGAAGGGAAAAATCGTCATTTTTGGAAGGTTTGAATGCCGAATTATCCAAAATATTCCATGGCCAGTTGATTGTGGCCACTTCCCATTCTTAAGAATTTTTTTGGAATTTCTTGATTTTTCTTCAATTTTTGGAAGACGATTCGCCCAAAGGGCGAAATCGTCATTTTAAGAAGGGTCGGGGTTCAAAACACCCGAAATGAGCCTTGGCCAGTTGTTCGTGGCCATTTCCTATTTTTGGGGATTTTCTTGGATTTTTTTAGAATTTTTTTTGGAAGACGGTTTGCCGGAAGGGCAAAACCGTCATTTTTGGAAAGATCGGGGGTCAAAAGACCCGAAACAGGTCATGGCCAGTTGAAAGTGGCCATTTCCTATTTTCTGGAATTTTTTAGAATTTTTCTGAATTTTCCGAATTTTTTTGAATTTTTTAGGATTTTTCATTTTTTTTTATTGAATTTTTGAAATTTTTTATTATTATATAATTTAACCGAAAATCCGCCGATCGGACGATCCTCCCCGTGCCACGTGGCCGAACCTGGCGCGTCCGATCTTGAGCACGATCGGACGACCCACAGGGCGCCACTTGGCACACTCTCAACCCTCGGATCAGATTTTTTTATTATTTTCGAAAATCATTTATTAATTTCTAAAAATCTTTTATTTATTTATTTATTATTATTCAAGGGCTGGGATCAAGACACGTGGCAAAACCACGATCGTCCGATCCCGGCTTTATTAAAACCGAGCGGCCCCCCGCACGCTGACGTGGCTACCACGTGGCCGCCACGTCAGTGCCACGTGGGCGTTGACCAGGTCAACAGGCGTTGACCGGTCAACGCCTCGTCGGGGAAGACGACCGGCGCCGGCGTTCCCTCGCCGGCGCCTCGTCGGAGGGCGATATCTCGGCCCTCCGACGTCCAAAACGCGCAAAACCAACGGCAAACGAACCTACTCGACGGGACCTACCACATGTATCGACCTCGACATAGCAGAACTTCAATTGGCCCAGCTCCAACTCCGGCCGAACCTACTCTCCGGCGAGAGCTCGCCATAGCCGTTCTATACGTAACATGGATGATTCGAGCTATCGGGAAGCATGCTAGGGGATTAAGAATGCCTACCTGATCACCAGTGAGGTTCGGTTTGGGATGAGACGTGCTCCCGGGCTCGCGACCGAACGGAAGAAGTTGGGGGCCGACTCGTTTGTTTTTTCGGCCATGAAATGGCATACAGTCAAAAGAGAAAATGGTCAGTGAAGTACAAGGATCGATTCTAGATCAATAAGTCGCCAAACGAATGAGTGCAGCGTGAGATGCCATTGAAGGCCCGGAAGAAGCTCAAAGACTCAACTCGCGTTTCTGGGTGGTCTCCGACGAGTCTGGCGGGTACACGGGCTTCATCATGATGTCCTTGAGCTCGGATGAGGGTCTGCCAGCTTCGGTTTTGCTTGGTCGAGGGCGACACGGGCTCGGAGATTTTTTTGCTCGGCCGTCGGTCCTTTAAAAAAATCCCGTCCCCTCCTCTCTTTTCTGCTCTGTTGGCCGACCGCTTTTGTAGCGCCATCCCCACCTGCTCGACCACCGTTCCTTTTTTTTTTTCATTTGGCATCTTCCTTTTGGTAAAATAATGCCACGGCCGGTCCTCCTTCTTCCTCTGCGTTCGGCGCGCGATTTCAGCCACGGTGGGTCTGCAAGTGCAGACCCGGTCGGACCGGGTCGGGTCGGATCTGATCCGACCGGCCCGGTTCGACCAATTTCACCAAATTGGACCTCAAATTGACCTATTTTCATGAAATTGATGGCAAAATCGGACTCCTTGACATGTTTTCTATCAAATAGGGGTATTTTTGTGAATCAATTTATTGAAATTCTGTGAAAACCCCAAATTGTCCCTAGGATCCGAAATTTAATTTTGCCAAATCGAAGGCCTAAACGATCGAATTAGCCAAAATTGAGCCCACCAATGGATTCAGCATGATGAAAAATGTTGGGCAGAGGTGTTTAATTTTAATGGGTGTGCCCGTGTGAAATTTAATTTCAAAAATTGTGAAACCGGGGACTAAATTGAAAGATTTTTTTGCAATTAAGCCCTTTTGGTTAAAATTGATCAAATTGGAGGGCAAATTGACCCAATTGCATTTCAATACTTTGGAGTCCAATGTCATAGCTTATAAAAACCGAGAATTGAAAATTAAAAGACTCGAAAAGGATTTTTTTAGGCCCGGTTCGGGATTAGGTTTGTGAAGGAACCCCATGAACCAAGCCACATTTCCCTAATAAAAAGTGAAAATATTAAATATAGAATTAAAATAAAATTTCGGAATATTTTTGTGTAATTTTCTGACCACGGATGGTATTTTTTCTATTTTTTGGGTATTTTTATAATTAAATAAATTCCAAAAAATATTAAAAAATTCAAAAAATATTTTTTGTTCAAAATTGGTTCCTAAGGCTAGGCTAAGGCTCCCAAAGTTGATTTTGCAATTTTTTGACCTTTTTTGCTATTTTTAATTAATTTTAGAAATAAAAAAACTATAATAACGGATGGTCAAAAATCAGGTGTCAACAGCTGCCCCTCTTTGAGAGTGAGCTCGTCAGAGGTTGCTTTCAAAGACAAAATGACACCTGGATCTTAACCGACTCGACTGGGGAAAAGAAATGCCATGACATCGGACCCTTAAGTCTTTTGATGAATGCTCAAATTAATCACCGGTTTACTCTTGCAATTCGAACATGGGCCGGAGTGAGAGAGGCTTACCTGAAGCACACCTGTCAGATGCTGCCGGTTGCGACGACTTTCAAGAAGATACCTAGGACTCGTTCAGAATATCCTAGGGGGATTAAGCTCTGACCTGTATGGTAGGTCATACCATTAGTTGACCCTTATGGCGGTTTCTACCATCGGTTGACCCTTATGGCGGTTTCTACCATATTTGACCCTTCAGGCGGTATCTACCTTCAGTTTGATTTTGACCCTTATGGCGGTATCTATCTTCAGTTGACCCTTATGGCGGTTTCTACCTTTGAGTTGACCCTTATGGCGGTTTCTACCCTGGATTGACCCTTCAGGCGGTTTCTACCTTTGGTTTGACCCTTCAGGCGGTATCTACCATTGATTTGCTTTGAAAAGGGGTCTCATGACGAGGGTTCTCCACGTCACGTTAGGACTTGGGTCTGTTGAGGCGACATTCCGGGAGTTGGGTTCTCCAGGTATCCTGCAGAAAGTTCAAACCTAAAAGATTTTTCTTCACCAAGAAAATGTTAATAATCTTTGGGAAGACAATAATTGTCCAATTGACAAAATTTTATGACTTAAGTTTTAGTCATGAAATGCGCATTTTAATGTTGGAGGTTATCCAAAGCATTCTTGCAACATGCAAATGTGATCACAAATCCCTTGCACGGAAAATCTGGATCAACAGTTTGAATATTCCAAAAAGAGTTTGTTCAAAACATCAATTGGAATATTTCTAGACAATGAGGTCTTCTCACCTGTTTTGCGATAGTGGTTTTTTTATAGGGGATGCACTCGATTCCCTACTGACCTGTGCCTAGGTTTTAGGCTCATTCGTAGCGCATACATTTTGATCGGTCGGGAGGTCTTCCACGGGACCGTAATGTTGGGCTTGGATATTGGTTTTCAAGGGGGACCCGCTTTGGAGTCGAGGCTATTGAATGAAAATCTTCACCATCTGCTCCGGGTTTACAAGTCAAGAACCCTGCAAAATGAGAAAGAAATAGTCCTGCTCGTACTTCTTCGAGCTAAGCTATATGTTAACCCAAGTGTCTTAGTCAGAGAAGACTGTTTCGGGGTTGTAACATTGGTAAGATTGGGGACCGAAAAAAGCTTGTTTTTGGCCCAGAATTCATGAGGGGTTTGACATTGGTGATCATTGCAAATTTGTCACATGTCTTTTCCATTCTGCATCTTCCATTTTTGAGGTGTGCAACCGCTTTTGAGGTGTGCACAAGTCCTTTAGAGAACGTCTCTTGTGGTATTAAGAGATTGACAATTCTGTCCGTGTTTTTGCACCACGGCTGACATCATTTGGGGAGCAGTCTTCTTGATCTGACTCCTTTATGGGTTTTTCTCTCTTCCCAACTAGGCTTTATTGGGGATCAATCAAACAGTTTTCACGAGCATCGGCCTTGCTTTTACCAGGCACTTTGCTTTTTCTTGATGCTGGGGATTTTTTCTTTGTTGAAATCCCGCCTTTTCTTTTCCTTTGGAACTACGATGTTCAGAAAATTGTGCTAGATATACAACTTGAATCATAGCACATTTAAACGCCGATATGAGATTTTTCTATAAATCCCATCTCTTGATTTCTTCCGTTCTTGGAGTGATGCAGTTTCCATCTTGAAACATCCCATGATCACCAACAGGGGTTTATGAAATGAATTTGCAGGCTCAACTTGGCTGTGCAAAGGATATGGTGTGTGGGATAGAGAAATGAATGCTTCTCGTCATCCTATGGCACTTGGATTACCATATAAACAACACACAAAGATTGATGTTAGTCCGAGCAAGAAAATTTCTAACCATTTTCTCCTGATACCGCTGGACTCACCTCCATTTTACCCCGATGTGGGGTGGTTCTTGACAGGGTTAAGAATGAAAACCGTCGTTCAAAGGGTTTATCAACGGTCACCTGTAGTGTTTGAGGGATATGAAACGAATGCCTCCGTCATCCCAACCCATGTAATCGTTGCGAATAATCCCTACTTCCGTAGGTCCAGATTTTGCTATCTGATCCGCTCCACTTCTCTCCAGTGTGTGTAGGACGTGTTTGGACTAGGCTTTGCCTCTTTTCTTTTGAGAAAACGTCCTTTTAAAAGTTTTGAACTTTTGATTGGAAAAAATCTCTTTCATTTTCTCCAAAAATTTTACCCGTCAAGGGGATTTTATGATGCACCATGCATGTTCTTATTCATGTTCAGATAACCTCCTGTTTTAAGACATGAATGCCAATGAAGTTTGAATTCTATGTCTTTTCTAGACATTAGATTCTGAAAGCTTTTCTTTTTATTTAACACCTTCAATGGATTGGGGAAAAGGATACTTACCTGTCCCCCGTGGCCGAAAATCCCTGAAAATGCAGAAGAAACATGTTATTGTATGTTCGCGAATTTTTCAAAAAATTAGAACGATACATCTTACCCTTGGTCGTGTGCCCCTGCGAGTGCACACAGGTTGTGACAATCTGTCCTCCTTGATGGTGAGTCCCTATCAAGGATAAATAACAAGTGTTAACTCATATTCCCAAATTGAAGACAAATTGGGACGATACAACTTTACTCTTGGTTCTCATCCCGTTCTGACGTCGCGTATTGATATGAACCACGTCTATCAAATCCGCTTATCCATGCTTGGAATATTTGCAATATCAATGGTTCAGCTGCCCCCGGTTGGGCAACGTCTGTTTTGTTATTTGAACAGATGGCTCCTTGAGTGATTTATCCACGTTTATCACCTGAGAAGGGAAAGAAATGAGACATTACTTTGGTATGCGATAGAAGATCGTTTAGGAACGATACATCGTTTTACCAAATAGGTGGCTTCGCGGCCAAACGTATTTCGTGTTGAAGGGGTAGATCCCATTATGCTCAGCGGGTGATAATTATGGTTCATGGAACTTGCTCCACGGATTAAGTGATTAATCCACGGCCTTCGGCTTGAAGATGCTCAAAGGGTGATGTTGACACTCACGCGCAATTAGTTCTAGATATTAATGAAAGATGTTCCCGTGGGAACCTTACAGTGCGATCAACAACATATGCAATAGGAGTATTCAACCCCTTTTCTCGAAGCATTTTTCATCGAGTAGCCATGCCTTGCATCAGACGTTTGATCACCGGCCTCGCGTCACCACTGCGATGGTCCTCCGGCTCCAAATTGATCGAGCCAAAGATTGAACTCATCGCCAAGGAAATTGCTCGGGTCTTCGAACCATTGATGTTCAAGTTGGGTATCAACGATTGTTGGGGGAAGATTTCTTTCATTGCCTTCGTTGTGAGGGATTGGAGTTTTTGAGCTGGAACCTTCATCATTGCCCTGTTGGGGTTGAGACATACATTCCTGAAAAGTATTGATCCAAGTGTCCAGCTCCTCATCAAGGAGATCACCTGTTCTTTCTAGCCCTTGGTGCCCAGATTGGGTGTCGTCGACTGCAGGCGAGGGATTCCTCTCTTTGCTCTCGCCGTGAGCAATTTGACCCCTCGAATTGGAACTTCCTCCAATGACCGGCAGGTTCATATGTGCACTCTCTACCAATGCCAGATCCGCTTCAGGGACAGCATTAATGACTGATTCGCGCTCAAACTGAGGAATTTCTATGTGCTGGAACTGTGGCATATACTCCTGAGGAGTATTGAGATAGCTCGGCGGAGCATTCTGATTTGGATTAGAGGAGTCGCTGACACGACTGCTAGTCCCGTCATTGCTGAAACACGGTTGGGTGCTCTTGGCTCTCCAATCATCATGGTTGTAACTCTGCCCAGCACTTGAGCTCCAACTGGCTTTATGATGGTTTAACGCTATCCTTCCATCCCTTAGCAATCTCCTATAGTACTTGAGGTGAGACTCAACGTTAATTCTAGAGAGCCCCGGCACATTCATAATCTCGAGTATGCGCAGTGGGCTAGCCGAATCAACTCCCAGTTCTCGAATTGCATCAACAAATTTGGTGTGAAGCTCATAGGTCCAGTAAAACCTTGTTCTCTTATCACCCAAAATATCGTCAATACTTCGGTAGCTATTCTCTACGGGATCTAGTCGTTTCAAAAGTTGTCCAGGGAGGGACTCACCGACTTTGGATTGGCTGGCTGCGACAGCGAGTTCTTCATTGAGAGAATTCCCCCTGTGATGATTCATATCGCATTTCTCAGAGGATGTTGGTGTTAATCCTATGGTGTCGACTTGCTCATGCAGATCTCCGGCGGTATCTGGCTGTGTCGGAAAATGCTGTGGAGAATACGGTAACAGCTGAGCGTTCGTCAACAGGGATGGTTCATCGAGGAACACCTCGCCGAGGACAACAGGATTACCACAATTAAGGCAGGTGGCCTTGGTCAGAGCTTCCTTATATCTCGCGCTTTCAGCTTGAAGCTTCTCATTCTCCTCCTTCAGGACCAGTAACTCATGGTCTGCGTATTGCTGTTTCACCCGGGTTCGTTTGTTTGCGAACCAAAACTTGACCTTCGAAAGCTCCAATCCTATCTTTCGGCTTAACTCCATTTTCTGTTGTCTGCTTGGAGTGGGGAATTCATTGAAGAAAGCTTCGAGCTCTCGGATTTGGCCTGGAGTGTGGCGTTGTAGTTGCTTCCTTTTCCGGCTCCGGTCATCATTGTATACTCCTTCTTCGTAGCTGAAACCTAGAATTTCATCGCTGGAGGAGTCAGTCTCTATGGCCTTCGGGCAGGATTCAGCTCCAGGATCTTCAAAGTCTCCCAGCAGTTCGTGCTCAGAAATGTCCAGGTCGGGCGTTTCTAGCAGATGGGAATAACTTTTAAACATGATGGATCGGGGTATCTCGGGCTGATCTAGTTCACTCAGCTTTCTCAATTCGCTCTTACGTGTTTGCTCGCTCTAGAAATTTTCTCAAGTGATTGTGCGTGTCCTGGAACCATCCTTCAGGCTGCATATGAAGACCAGCAAGCAAGCGCTCCTCCCGAGATTCTGCAATTACTCATCGTCTGTATTCCCCTTTCTTTTTCCTCGTGATAGGATCACAAACTCTCTCGCATTGATTCGGTTTCATCGAGTATTGCGCTCGTCCCCTAGTTCAGTCTTCAAAGTGGTGGGTCTACAATCTTTCGGCGCCTTTTATGATTTGCTAGGCCCGAGAACGTGGGGAGCAGCGGTGGACCCGCAATTAATGACTCCGTTTAATTCATTTAGCTCCGTGGGAATTAACGCTATGATCTTCTCTCAACCCCTTTTCATCGTTCAAACGAAAGTGGCATTTTCCCTGTGCATGCTGTTACTCTTCATTTCAGCATCCCGGGCGCTTGGTGAGGAATGAGTTCGTAGCCACTCAAAATTTTAAAGACCGTCTCTGGTTTCAGACTTAATCTAACAAGGGATCATCACAACTGAGCATGACGATGTTCGTCGATAGTGTTGGTTTTCATACATAATTAACTATAGCCATTAAAGAAAAATGTTCCCATAGGAACTTTACAATGGATAAAACGAGTGATCCACTCGTGAACATGCTCTTCTTCCTATGGGTGTTCGTAGTGACCGACCCATCGTGCCCCGAGCTAGGTGCTAGATCATGGCTGTCCAAGCATGCCAGCTTCCCATAGTGCGCACTCGCTGTACTTGTGACACGCGCTCTTGAGAAGTGTTGAAATGGCCTGGGAGGACATTCTGATCAGCTTTCAGTTTGCCGGTGGTCGGGTTGCTAGCTTGATTGATGCTTAGATTTGGCCGGGTATCTCTTGATGCCTGAGCATTACAATGGCGGTCGCCTCTAGCTTTTGGGCTCGAGACGGATTTCTCCCGGTTTAGCTCCGCTCGACGTTGTTTTAATAGCTTTCTGTAGGCAGCAAGGTGATTCCTGACCAGCTCCTTACTAAGCCCCGGTACATTCATGGCCTTAAATATGCGCGTCGGAGTTGCTGAGTCGATCCCCATTTGGTGAACCACGTCTAGGAATCTGGAATGCAGTTCAGGGGGCCAAGCGAACCTCCTCTTATCGTGGCCCAAAATCGCATCGATGGCTTGACGACTGATTAACTCATCTCCAGCAGGACCCGACCCTATCGAAAATTGTTGTGCATGAGGCTGATATGCTTTGAGCTGGTCGGCGGTAACATCCAGCTCCTTGAAACTATAACTCCAATCAAAGCGATGCAAATCCCATCCCCCAGGAGGCATTTGTATCATCTTCGTAGGATCATCCTGCTCATGCGTGACTCCGGCAAAATCTGGTTGAGCAGAAGATGCCCCGAGGGAGTAGGGTGGTAAATGAACGTCTTCAATCATCGCGCGAGGCTTATCGGGGAATATCTTACCGAGGGCGACGAGGTTATCGCAATGAGGGCAAACGGTAATATCGAGAGCTTTTTCATACCTCATGTTTTCTGTTCGCAGCTTTTGGTTTTCTTCCTTTAAAATCTCGACCACCTGACGTTTGCGTTGAGCCCTCGATTTGGATCTCCTATTTTGAAACCAAAACTGGATCCTCGACTGATTAATCCCCAACTCCCGGCTCAATTCAATTCTCCACTTCTTTTTCATGTAATGGCTTTTACTGAAAAGGGTTTCCAGCATTTGGGTTTCCTCCTGAGAGTATTGGTGAGGACGTCTTCTTTTCCCGAGTTGAGCATTGTGGATGTCGTTGTCGTCGTCGCCGTGATCTTGATTTCCGTTGCCAGAAGTGTTGGGCTCCATGGTTTTGGCGTTAGACTTGATCTTGGAATCTTCGAGATCCCTCTGTGGTTCAATTTCTGAGATTTTTGAGTCAGTCGCCTCTAGCAGCTGACAGTAACCTCTTAAATGTGTTGGATTGAGAAATGTTTGATTGGTTCTTGCCCACTCAGAGTTCTCCACTCTCTCCTGTATGCTCACTCCCTATAAAGTTTTCTTCGAGTGACTTTGCATGTTCAGGAGACGCTCTTCAAGCATCATTAGGCAAACGTTCCCCCTCAAGACCTTGAATTTCTCGCTTAGCTTTTCAACGTGATGGGACTGCCAAACCCTGTTAGGGCTCTCTTCGATAGTTGCGCTTTCCTCCCACCTAACTCTAATAATGGTGATCCCGACAAATCTTTTACATCTTTTAATTGATGAGCCGGAAATCGCGGACCGAAACGAATCCAATGGTTCTCGTGAGGGGACCTCCTGCTTTACCCTCTAACTGGGCTCCACCAGCATTATTACTGAGACCCTTCATCATCCTCGAGTTGCTATAAAATGAGGAATTAATGTATGGAAGGTTAACGTTCTCGCATAATCAGCTTCTTCCTTCTAATCTCTCTGTTAAACTCGTCTTATTCTCAAGCCAACCCAACGCAAATGGCCTCCTCTCCCGTACGCACTTTTTCAACTGATGTCTTGGCCCAGTGGGAAAAGCTTTATAACCTACTGGGTCGCGGTTACGCGCACATAACCGATCATTCTGCAACCGAGGATGCAATCTGTGTCCTGCTCGAGGACCTTGATACCACTTCTCTCGAAGGTACTACACTGGGGAGGGAATATAGAACTTTCCCGACTCTCTTTGCACACTCCTTAGAGGCCTATCGTGTTGCTAATCGAGAGGTTCTGGTGGCTCGCGTCTTGCGGGCTCGTTATGAGGATCGATCTGATCATTTGGTGCTGACCAACTATCTGGTTGATAGTTACAAAAAGGCCGTCGAGTTTGCTAATGAGCGGGTCGCGACGTTGCTTCGCGAGAGGAGAAATCTGGTGGATCAATTGGCCATATCCCTGACCACCGGCGAGCATGACCGCCGCAACGTCCTGTTGAGGCTTCAGAGCGACTGGCAGGAAGAACGGCTCGACAAGATAACCGAGGACATAGCTCGCGGGAATGGACTGGTTCGGGACCTGGAAGTAGTCACCGAAGAACACGAGGCCAAGGTCGCCGAAGTTAAGGGAGAATGCAGGAGTCTTCTCCTCAGGCTTGCCGACCACAACATGCGGAGCTGGGAGTATGAGCAGAGCATTAATAACATGGAGGGTCAGTTGGGATCCTTTGTGTCGTTAATTAGGGCTCACTTTGGCTTTACTTTTCCACCCCGACTTGTATGACCTGCTTCTGAAAACCCTCCGCTGAGCAAAATAAATGAAAGTTCTTGTGTGTGTGTTTTAATTTCTGTATGGTTCATTTCTTTGAGCATCCAAACATCTTCAACTTGAGTGAGCCGAACCATAATAGCAATAAGCCGAGCAAATACGTCCTGATTTTATAACTCGCTCATGATCAGATGGAAGAATAGTTGCAGATTTGTCCAAGAAAAGATTTCTCTATACTACTTGTTTTTCACCTGCAAATAAAAAGACAGAATCATAAGGAATAATTTGAAAAAGAAATCAAAAACCCCTTTCAATCCTATGCTTGCCCATGATTAATAAGGACAAGAACTTTTACAAGGGTTTTAATCTTGCGCGAAAAGTTTTTATCAATATTCCTCGAAAGAAAGCATACTATTGAAAGGAATGTAATTCACAATAATCGCTTTTGATCAATTTCGAGAGGAACGAATTACTCAAAAGTGCGAGGTATAATAACGTGTTTTAAATTTAATTGAAGATACGGCATCCAAATCAAGGCCGTTTTGTTAAGAACGAGAGTAATTTGGACATCTATCTCGTCATTAAATTCAAAACAACGCCGATATTCTCGATCAATTATCGTGGATTACCAGCGACGTAAAACATGCATGGACCAATTCAAGTGTATAATTCCTTCTAGCGAAATTGGGGTTGGATTACCCTATACGACCAAAAAGGTCGTGCAAGATTTCCAATTTTAATTTCCTCTAAAGGAATTATAAACTTGACTTGGGAGTATTCGGATGATTAGAGAAAATGCCACTATCACATTCCCATGACCTGTCAAAAGAAATACAACCAAGTTCCATCTAAATGTATACACCAATAGATCCCTAATACAATCACTCTAAGGGGTGAGATAGAGAAAGCCTCGATAAAAATAAACCCTATACAAGAGGACTAGTAATGGAAAATGAAACAAAGGAATGTGATCCTAACGTTTAAGAATGCCCCAAGTTCGATCTGTGACTTCCGGATCACTTGTCCCAACTCGTCATCTTCATCGGACGATATCTCAATAATGTCCATAGTAGGCTCCTTCGTTGC
Source organism: Rhodomyrtus psidioides (assembly GCA_021437785.1). Lineage (NCBI taxonomy): Eukaryota > Viridiplantae > Streptophyta > Magnoliopsida > Myrtales > Myrtaceae > Rhodomyrtus > Rhodomyrtus psidioides. The sequence goes on along the minus strand of JAILYB010000044.1, from coordinate 2,962,297 downwards.
TCACTCGGTGCTTGTCATGGAATATCATCCTCTTCGTCTTCTATCAAGGACGTTTGGGAAAAACACACACATCTATCCTTGAAATGGCATTTAATCTAATCACCAGAATGCAATGAATGAAATGCCTATATTCATATGAACTGTAATAGATTCGAGGTATAGAGAGTCTTACCAACCAAACTCGTCGACTTATGTGCGGTTTTAGGTGTACCAACCGCCCAAAGACATGCGCATGAAACAAGTGATGGTAAACTTCTAGAAATCAGAGGGTTTGGCACCTAAGGTTAAGGTTCCCACCTCGAGTTCTAGAAAGAGCCGATTCCATTGCACAGCTATCGTTGCATTGGGGCTCGATCCATAGTTCGAAGCGAGCGGAATTGAAAAGTGGATTACCCCGCGTTTTTCCTCACGGAGATTCCATTCTCAATTCCTTCTATTGTGTTCCTAGAGGCGGCGCCCGAGGTTTTAGGCGCGGTTGTGTGTGTCCACGTGTTGTGATCATCATAATGCAATTCATGCACAACAGTTTATCAATCAGCACTTCAAATCATCCACACAACATACATTCCTACGCCCAACCTGCATAAGACAATGTTAATCACGGACTACACCCCTTATTTCTCCAATCTGCCAAAAACATATAACACCTACCATAAGCGGACTTACCTCACCTTCGAGAGCGCCTGCAAAGTTAGAAAAATCACTCAGCGTTTTAATTACGGCCTAAGTCCACTTGAGGTCTAGAATCATATGTTCTAGAGCAAGGGTCCCCAGTGGAGTCGCCAGCTGTCGCGACCCGTCCGAAAGCGGACGCGGCTAATGGATTACCGATCGCGGGTCTTGGATCGGCGCGAGCCCTCCCAGGCCCATACCAAATCGTGGCGGGAATAATCTTCGGAAGGATTCGACGATAAGAGTCGATCGCTTTCGACCTCAGTGTGGTCGTGGTGGCATGTGCAAATTGTGCATGCATTTGGAGTCGCCACCGGTCTTTTTTGGAGGGTAGACCGGAAACCGTACCAACCGATTGGGAGAGATCGATCAGTTCCGCAGAACCAGAGATTTTGGGTTCGGGGACTTGGTTACGCTGGTGTCATTACCAACGCCCTTTCGGTACCTAACGCGAGTGATTTTCCTAGCTAAGAGTTCATGCAGGCGCAATTTTAGGTGAGGTAGGCTTGATTCAGGGTTTCATGCAGACTGGAAGACTATTCCTATCAATCGCAACCAATTTAAATGAAAGGACAATCGAGTGCATAAATAAATCACATCAATGCACATCAACTCAAATCAACGGCTTCCTAATATAGCAATAAGGGCTTAAGGAAGATGTGATTTCGAACCAGGGGTAAAATGGGAAGATTTGGGGACGATTAGCCCGAAGGGAAAAATCGTCATTTTTGGAAGGTTTGAATGCCGAATTATCCAAAATATTCCATGGCCAGTTGATTGTGGCCACTTCCCATTCTTAAGAATTTTTTTGGAATTTCTTGATTTTTCTTCAATTTTTGGAAGACGATTCGCCCAAAGGGCGAAATCGTCATTTTAAGAAGGGTCGGGGTTCAAAACACCCGAAATGAGCCTTGGCCAGTTGTTCGTGGCCATTTCCTATTTTTGGGGATTTTCTTGGATTTTTTTAGAATTTTTTTTGGAAGACGGTTTGCCGGAAGGGCAAAACCGTCATTTTTGGAAAGATCGGGGGTCAAAAGACCCGAAACAGGTCATGGCCAGTTGAAAGTGGCCATTTCCTATTTTCTGGAATTTTTTAGAATTTTTCTGAATTTTCCGAATTTTTTTGAATTTTTTAGGATTTTTCATTTTTTTTTATTGAATTTTTGAAATTTTTTATTATTATATAATTTAACCGAAAATCCGCCGATCGGACGATCCTCCCCGTGCCACGTGGCCGAACCTGGCGCGTCCGATCTTGAGCACGATCGGACGACCCACAGGGCGCCACTTGGCACACTCTCAACCCTCGGATCAGATTTTTTTATTATTTTCGAAAATCATTTATTAATTTCTAAAAATCTTTTATTTATTTATTTATTATTATTCAAGGGCTGCGATCAAGACACGTGGCAAAACCACGATCGTCCGATCCCGGCTTTATTAAAACCGAGCGGCCCCCCGCACGCTGACGTGGCTACCACGTGGCCGCCACGTCAGTGCCACGTGGGCGTTGACCAGGTCAACAGGCGTTGACCGGTCAACGCCTCGTCGGGGAAGACGACCGGCGCCGGCGTTCCCTCGCCGGCGCCTCGTCGGAGGGCGATATCTCGGCCCTCCGACGTCCAAAACGCGCAAAACCAACGGCAAACGAACCTACTCGACGGGACCTACCACATGTATCGACCTCGACATAGCATAACTTCAATTGGCCCAGCTCCAACTCCGGCCGAACCTACTCTCCGGCGAGAGCTCGCCATAGCCGTTCTATACGTAACATGGATGATTCGAGCTATCGGGAAGCATGCTAGGGGATTAAGAATGCCTACCTGATCACCTGTGAGGTTCGGTTTGGGATGAGACGTGCTCCCGGGCTCGCGACCGAACGGAAGAAGTTGGGGGCCGACTCGTTTGTTTTTTCGGCCATGAAATGGCATACAGTCAAAAGAGAAAATGGTTAGTGAAGTACAAGGATCGATTCTAGATCAATAAGTCGCCAAACGAATGAGTGCAGCGTGAGATGCCATTGAAGGCCCGGAAGAAGCTCAAAGACTCAACTCGCGTTTCTGGGTGGTCTCCGACGAGTCTGGCGGGTACACGGGCTTCATCATGATGTCCTTGAGCTCGGATGAGGGTCTGCCAGCTTCGGTTTTGCTTGGTCGAGGGCGACACGGGCTCGGAGATTTTTTTGCTCGGCCGTCGGTCCTTTAAAAAAATCCCGTCCCCTCCTCTCTTTTCTGCTCTGTTGGCCGATCGCTTTTGTAGCGCCATCCCCACCTGCTCGACCACCGTTCCTTTTTTTTTTCATTTGGCATCTTCCTTTTGGTAAAATAATGCCACGGCCGGTCCTCCTTCTTCCTCTGCGTTCGGCGCGCGATTTCAGCCACGGTGGGTCTGCAAGTGCAGACCCGGTCGGACCGGGTCGGGTCGGATCTGATCCGACCGGCCCGGTTCGACCAATTTCACCAAATTGGACCTCAAATTGACCTATTTTCATGAAATTGATGGCAAAATCGGACTCCTTGACATGTTTTCTATCAAATAGGGGTATTTTTGTGAATCAATTTATTGAAATTCTGTGAAAACCCCAAATTGTCCCTAGGATCCGAAATTTAATTTTGCCAAATCGAAGGCCTAAACGATCGAATTAGCCAAAATTGAGCCCACCAATGGATTCAGCATGATGAAAAATGTTGGGCAGAGGTGTTTAATTTTAATGGGTGTGCCCGTGTGAAATTTAATTTCAAAAATTGTGAAACCGGGGACTAAATTGAAAGATTTTTTTGCAATTAAGCCCTTTTGGTTAAAATTGATCAAATTGGAGGGCAAATTGACCCAATTGCATTTCAATACTTTGGAGTCCAATGTCATAGCTTATAAAAACCGAGAATTGAAAATTAAAAGACTCGAAAAGGATTTTTTTAGGCCCGGTTCGGGATTAGGTTTGTGAAGGAACCCCATGAACCAAGCCACATTTCCCTAATAAAAAGTGAAAATATTAAATATAGAATTAAAATAAAATTTCGGAATATTTTTGTGTAATTTTCTGACCACGGATGGTATTTTTTCTATTTTTTGGGTATTTTTATAATTAAATAAATTCCAAAAAATATTAAAAAATTCAAAAAATATTTTTTGTTCAAAATTGGTTCCTAAGGCTAGGCTAAGGCTCCCAAAGTTGATTTTGCAATTTTTTGACCTTTTTTGCTATTTTTAATTAATTTTAGAAATAAAAAAACTATAATAACGGATGGTCAAAAATCAGGTGTCAACAGCTGCCCCTCTTTGAGAGTGAGCTCGTCAGAGGTTGCTTTCAAAGACAAAATGACACCTGGATCTTAACCGACTCGACTGGGGAAAAGAAATGCCATGACATCGGACCCTTAAGTCTTTTGATGAATGCTCAAATTAATCACCGGTTTACTCTTGCAATTCGAACATGGGCCGGAGTGAGAGAGGCTTACCTGAAGCACACCTGTCAGATGCTGCCGGTTGCGACGACTTTCAAGAAGATACCTAGGACTCGTTCAGAATATCCTAGGGGGATTAAGCTCTGACCTGTATGGTAGGTCATACCATTAGTTGACCCTTATGGCGGTTTCTACCATCGGTTGACCCTTATGGCGGTTTCTACCATATTTGACCCTTCAGGCGGTATCTACCTTCAGTTTGATTTTGACCCTTATGGCGGTATCTATCTTCAGTTGACCCTTATGGCGGTTTCTACCTTTGAGTTGACCCTTATGGCGGTTTCTACCCTGGATTGACCCTTCAGGCGGTTTCTACCTTTGGTTTGACCCTTCAGGCGGTATCTACCATTGATTTGCTTTGAAAAGGGGTCTCATGACGAGGGTTCTCCACGTCACGTTAGGACTTGGGTCTGTTGAGGCGACATTCCGGGAGTTGGGTTCTCCAGGTATCCTGCAGAAAGTTCAAACCTAAAAGATTTTTCTTCACCAAGAAAATGTTAATAATCTTTGGGAAGACAATAATTGTCCAATTGACAAAATTTTATGACTTAAGTTTTAGTCATGAAATGCGCATTTTAATGTTGGAGGTTATCCAAAGCATTCTTGCAACATGCAAATGTGATCACAAATCCCTTGCACGGAAAATCTGGATCAACAGTTTGAATATTCCAAAAAGAGTTTGTTCAAAACATCAATTGGAATATTTCTAGACAATGAGGTCTTCTCACCTGTTTTGCGATAGTGGTTTTTTTATAGGGGATGCACTCGATTCCCTACTGACCTGTGCCTAGGTTTTAGGCTCATTCGTAGCGCATACATTTTGATCGGTCGGGAGGTCTTCCACGGGACCGTAATGTTGGGCTTGGATATTGGTTTTCAAGGGGGACCCGCTTTGGAGTCGAGGCTATTGAATGAAAATCTTCACCATCTGCTCCGGGTTTACAAGTCAAGAACCCTGCAAAATGAGAAAGAAATAGTCCTGCTCGTACTTCTTCGAGCTAAGCTATATGTTAACCCAAGTGTCTTAGTCAGAGAAGACTGTTTCGGGGTTGTAACATTGGTAAGATTGGGGACCGAAAAAAGCTTGTTTTTGGCCCAGAATTCATGAGGGGTTTGACATTGGTGATCATTGCAAATTTGTCACATGTCTTTTCCATTCTGCATCTTCCATTTTTGAGGTGTGCAACCGCTTTTGAGGTGTGCACAAGTCCTTTAGAGAACGTCTCTTGTGGTATTAAGAGATTGACAATTCTGTCCGTGTTTTTGCACCACGGCTGACATCATTTGGGGAGCAGTCTTCTTGATCTGACTCCTTTATGGGTTTTTCTCTCTTCCCAACTAGGCTTTATTGGGGATCAATCAAACAGTTTTCACGAGCATCGGCCTTGCTTTTACCAGGCACTTTGCTTTTTCTTGATGCTGGGGATTTTTTCTTTGTTGAAATCCCGCCTTTTCTTTTCCTTTGGAACTACGATGTTCAGAAAATTGTGCTAGATATACAACTTGAATCATAGCACATTTAAACGCCGATATGAGATTTTTCTATAAATCCCATCTCTTGATTTCTTCCGTTCTTGGAGTGATGCAGTTTCCATCTTGAAACATCCCATGATCACCAACAGGGGTTTATGAAATGAATTTGCAGGCTCAACTTGGCTGTGCAAAGGATATGGTGTGTGGGATAGAGAAATGAATGCTTCTCGTCATCCTATGGCACTTGGATTACCATATAAACAACACACAAAGATTGATGTTAGTCCGAGCAAGAAAATTTCTAACCATTTTCTCCTGATACCGCTGGACTCACCTCCATTTTACCCCGATGTGGGGTGGTTCTTGACAGGGTTAAGAATGAAAACCGTCGTTCAAAGGGTTTATCAACGGTCACCTGTAGTGTTTGAGGGATATGAAACGAATGCCTCCGTCATCCCAACCCATGTAATCGTTGCGAATAATCCCTACTTCCGTAGGTCCAGATTTTGCTATCTGATCCGCTCCACTTCTCTCCAGTGTGTGTAGGACGTGTTTGGACTAGGCTTTGCCTCTTTTCTTTTGAGAAAACGTCCTTTTAAAAGTTTTGAACTTTTGATTGGAAAAAATCTCTTTCATTTTCTCCAAAAATTTTACCCATCAAGGGGATTTTATGATGCACCATGCATGTTCTTATTCATGTTCAGATAACCTCCTGTTTTAAGACATGAATGCCAATGAAGTTTGAATTCTATGTCTTTTCTAGACATTAGATTCTGAAAGCTTTTCTTTTTATTTAACACCTTCAATGGATTGGGGAAAAGGATACTTACCTGTCCCCCGTGGCCGAAAATCCCTGAAAATGCAGAAGAAACATGTTATTGTATGTTCGCGAATTTTTCAAAAAATTAGAACGATACATCTTACCCTTGGTCGTGTGCCCCTGCGAGTGCACACAGGTTGTGACAATCTGTCCTCCTTGATGGTGAGTCCCTATCAAGGATAAATAACAAGTGTTAACTCATATTCCCAAATTGAAGACAAATTGGGACGATACAACTTTACTCTTGGTTCTCATCCCGTTCTGACGTCGCGTATTGATATGAACCACGTCTATCAAATCCGCTTATCCATGCTTGGAATATTTGCAATATCAATGGTTCAGCTGCCCCCGGTTGGGCAACGTCTGTTTTGTTATTTGAACAGATGGCTCCTTGAGTGATTTATCCACGTTTATCACCTGAGAAGGGAAAGAAATGAGACATTACTTTGGTATGCGATAGAAGATCGTTTAGGAACGATACATCGTTTTACCAAATAGGTGGCTTCGCGGCCAAACGTATTTCGTGTTGAAGGGGTAGATCCCATTATGCTCAGCGGGTGATAATTATGGTTCATGGAACTTGCTCCACGGATTAAGTGATTAATCCACGGCCTTCGGCTTGAAGATGCTCAAAGGGTGATGTTGACACTCACGCGCAATTAGTTCTAGATATTAATGAAAGATGTTCCCGTGGGAACCTTATAGTGCGATCAACAACATATGCAATAGGAGTATTCAACCCCTTTTCTCGAAGCATTTTTCATCGAGTAGCCATGCCTTGCATCAGACGTTTGATCACCGGCCTCGCGTCACCACTGCGATGGTCCTCCGGCTCCAAATTGATCGAGCCAAAGATTGAACTCATCGCCAAGGAAATTGCTCGGGTCTTCGAACCATTGATGTTCAAGTTGGGTATCAACGATTGTTGGGGGAAGATTTCTTTCATTGCCTTCGTTGTGAGGGATTGGAGTTTTTGAGCTGGAACCTTCATCATTGCCCTGTTGGGGTTGAGACATACATTCCTGAAAAGTATTGATCCAAGTGTCCAGCTCCTCATCAAGGAGATCACCTGTTCTTTCTAGCCCTTGGTGCCCAGATTGGGTGTCGTCGACTGCAGGCGAGGGATTCCTCTCTTTGCTCTCGCCGTGAGCAATTTGACCCCTCGAATTGGAACTTCCTCCAATGACCGGCAGGTTCATATGTGCACTCTCTACCAATGCCAGATCCGCTTCAGGGACAGCATTAATGACTGATTCGCGCTCAAACTGAGGAATTTCTATGTGCTGGAACTGTGGCATATACTCCTGAGGAGTATTGAGATAGCTCGGCGGAGCATTCTGATTTGGATTAGAGGAGTCGCTGACACGACTGCTAGTCCCGTCATTGCTGAAACACGGTTGGGTGCTCTTGGCTCTCCAATCATCATGGTTGTAACTCTGCCCAGCACTTGAGCTCCAACTGGCTTTATGATGGTTTAACGCTATCCTTCCATCCCTTAGCAATCTCCTATAGTACTTGAGGTGAGACTCAACGTTAATTCTAGAGAGCCCCGGCACATTCATAATCTCGAGTATGCGCAGTGGGCTAGCCGAATCAACTCCCAGTTCTCGAATTGCATCAACAAATTTGGTGTGAAGCTCATAGGTCCAGTAAAACCTTGTTCTCTTATCACCCAAAATATCGTCAATACTTCGGTAGCTATTCTCTACGGGATCTAGTCGTTTCAAAAGTTGTCCAGGGAGGGACTCACCGACTTTGGATTGGCTGGCTGCGACAGCGAGTTCTTCATTGAGAGAATTCCCCCTGTGATGATTCATATCGCATTTCTCAGAGGATGTTGGTGTTAATCCTATGGTGTCGACTTGCTCATGCAGATCTCCGGCGGTATCTGGCTGTGTCGGAAAATGCTGTGGAGAATACGGTAACAGCTGAGCGTTCGTCAACAGGGATGGTTCATCGAGGAACACCTCGCCGAGGACAACATGATTACCACAATTAAGGCAGGTGGCCTTGGTCAGAGCTTCCTTATATCTCGCGCTTTCAGCTTGAAGCTTCTCATTCTCCTCCTTCAGGACCAGTAACTCATGGTCTGCGTATTGCTGTTTCACCCGGGTTCGTTTGTTTGCGAACCAAAACTTGACCTTCGAAAGCTCCAATCCTATCTTTCGGCTTAACTCCATTTTCTGTTGTCTGCTTGGAGTGGGGAATTCATTGAAGAAAGCTTCGAGCTCTCGGATTTGGCCTGGAGTGTGGCGTTGTAGTTGCTTCCTTTTCCGGCTCCGGTCATCATTGTATACTCCTTCTTCGTAGCTGAAACCTAGAATTTCATCGCTGGAGGAGTCAGTCTCTATGGCCTTCGGGCAGGATTCAGCTCCAGGATCTTCAAAGTCTCCCAGCAGTTCGTGCTCAGAAATGTCCAGGTCGGGCGTTTCTAGCAGATGGGAATAACTTTTAAACATGATGGATCGGGGTATCTCGGGCTGATCTAGTTCACTCAGCTTTCTCAATTCGCTCTTACGTGTTTGCTCGCTCTAGAAATTTTCTCAAGTGATTGTGCGTGTCCTGGAACCATCCTTCAGGCTGCATATGAAGACCAGCAAGCAAGCGCTCCTCCCGAGATTCTGCAATTACTCATCGTCTGTATTCCCCTTTCTTTTTCCTCGTGATAGGATCACAAACTCTCTCGCATTGATTCGGTTTCATCGAGTATTGCGCTCGTCCCCTAGTTCAGTCTTCAAAGTGGTGGGTCTACAATCTTTCGGCGCCTTTTATGATTTGCTAGGCCCGAGAACGTGGGGAGCAGCGGTGGACCCGCAATTAATGACTCCGTTTAATTCATTTAGCTCCGTGGGAATTAACGCTATGATCTTCTCTCAACCCCTTTTCATCGTTCAAACGAAAGTGGCATTTTCCCTGTGCATGCTGTTACTCTTCATTTCAGCATCCCGGGCGCTTGGTGAGGAATGAGTTCGTAGCCACTCAAAATTTTAAAGACCGTCTCTGGTTTCAGACTTAATCTAACAAGGGATCATCACAACTGAGCATGACGATGTTCGTCGATAGTGTTGGTTTTCATACATAATTAACTATAGCCATTAAAGAAAAATGTTCCCATAGGAACTTTACAATGGATAAAACGAGTGATCCACTCGTGAACATGCTCTTCTTCCTATGGGTGTTCGTAGTGACCGACCCATCGTGCCCCGAGCTAGGTGCTAGATCATGGCTGTCCAAGCATGCCAGCTTCCCACTGATTGAACAAGGCATCGAGCCCCTCATCGAAGAAATCGTCTGTCGTGGGTGGACCAGCGGCAGGCAGAGCACCAGCCGACTGTTGCTCGAATGGAGGAGTGCGCACTCGCTGTACTTGTGACACGCGCTCTTGAGAAGTGTTGAAATGGCCTGGGAGGACATTCTGATCAGCTTTCAGTTTGCCGGTGGTCGGGTTGCTAGCTTGATTGATGCTTAGATTTGGCCGGGTATCTCTTGATGCCTGAGCATTACAATGGCGGTCGCCTCTAGCTTTTGGGCTCGAGACGGATTTCTCCCGGTTTAGCTCCGCTCGACGTTGTTTTAATAGCTTTCTGTAGGCAGCAAGGTGATTCCTGACCAGCTCCTTACTAAGCCCCGGTACATTCATGGCCTTAAATATGCGCGTCGGAGTTGCTGAGTCGATCCCCATTTGGTGAACCACGTCTAGGAATCTGGAATGCAGTTCAGGGGGCCAAGCGAACCTCCTCTTATCGTGGCCCAAAATCGCATCGATGGCTTGACGACTGATTAACTCATCTCCAGCAGGACCCGACCCTATCGAAAATTGTTGTGCATGAGGCTGATATGCTTTGAGCTGGTCGGCGGTAACATCCAGCTCCTTGAAACTATAACTCCAATCAAAGCGATGCAAATCCCATCCCCCAGGAGGCATTTGTATCATCTTCGTAGGATCATCCTGCTCATGCGTGACTCCGGCAAAATCTGGTTGAGCAGAAGATGCCCCGAGGGAGTAGGGTGGTAAATGAACGTCTTCAATCATCGCGCGAGGCTTATCGGGGAATATCTTACCGAGGGCGACGAGGTTATCGCAATGAGGGCAAACGGTAATATCGAGAGCTTTTTCATACCTCATGTTTTCTGTTCGCAGCTTTTGGTTTTCTTCCTTTAAAATCTCGACCACCTGACGTTTGCGTTGAGCCCTCGATTTGGATCTCCTATTTTGAAACCAAAACTGGATCCTCGACTGATTAATCCCCAACTCCCGGCTCAATTCAATTCTCCACTTCTTTTTCATGTAATGGCTTTTACTGAAAAGGGTTTCCAGCATTTGGGTTTCCTCCTGAGAGTATTGGTGAGGACGTCTTCTTTTCCCGAGTTGAGCATTGTGGATGTCGTTGTCGTCGTCGCCGTGATCTTGATTTCCGTTGCCAGAAGTGTTGGGCTCCATGGTTTTGGCGTTAGACTTGATCTTGGAATCTTCGAGATCCCTCTGTGGTTCAATTTCTGAGATTTTTGAGTCAGTCGCCTCTAGCAGCTGACAGTAACCTCTTAAATGTGTTGGATTGAGAAATGTTTGATTGGTTCTTGCCCACTCAGAGTTCTCCACTCTCTCCTGTATGCTCACTCCCTATAAAGTTTTCTTCGAGTGACTTTGCATGTTCAGGAGACGCTCTTCAAGCATCATTAGGCAAACGTTCCCCCTCAAGACCTTGAATTTCTCGCTTAGCTTTTCAACGTGATGGGACTGCCAAACCCTGTTAGGGCTCTCTTCGATAGTTGCGCTTTCCTCCCACCTAACTCTAATAATGGTGATCCCGACAAATCTTTTACATCTTTTAATTGATGAGCCGGAAATCGCGGACCGAAACGAATCCAATGGTTCTCGTGAGGGGACCTCCTGCTTTACCCTCTAACTGGGCTCCACCAGCATTATTACTGAGACCCTTCATCATCCTCGAGTTGCTATAAAATGAGGAATTAATGTATGGAAGGTTAACGTTCTCGCATAATCAGCTTCTTCCTTCTAATCTCTCTGTTAAACTCGTCTTATTCTCAAGCCAACCCAACGCAAATGGCCTCCTCTCCCGTACGCACTTTTTCAACTGATGTCTTGGCCCAGTGGGAAAAGCTTTATAACCTACTGGGTCGCGGTTACGCGCACATAACCGATCATTCTGCAACCGAGGATGCAATCTGTGTCCTGCTCGAGGACCTTGATACCACTTCTCTCGAAGGTACTACACTGGGGAGGGAATATAGAACTTTCCCGACTCTCTTTGCACACTCCTTAGAGGCCTATCGTGTTGCTAATCGAGAGGTTCTGGTGGCTCGCGTCTTGCGGGCTCGTTATGAGGATCGATCTGATCATTTGGTGCTGACCAACTATCTGGTTGATAGTTACAAAAAGGCCGTCGAGTTTGCTAATGAGCGGGTCGCGACGTTGCTTCGCGAGAGGAGAAATCTGGTGGATCAATTGGCCATATCCCTGACCACCGGCGAGCATGACCGCCGCAACGTCCTGTTGAGGCTTCAGAGCGACTGGCAGGAAGAACGGCTCGACAAGATAACCGAGGACATAGCTCGCGGGAATGGACTGGTTCGGGACCTGGAAGTAGTCACCGAAGAACACGAGGCCAAGGTCGCCGAAGTTAAGGGAGAATGCAGGAGTCTTCTCCTCAGGCTTGCCGACCACAACATGCGGAGCTGGGAGTATGAGCAGAGCATTAATAACATGGAGGGTCAGTTGGGATCCTTTGTGTCGTTAATTAGGGCTCACTTTGGCTTTACTTTTCCACCCCGACTTGTATGACCTGCTTCTGAAAACCCTCCGCTGAGCAAAATAAATGAAAGTTCTTGTGTGTGTGTTTTAATTTCTGTATGGTTCATTTCTTTGAGCATCCAAACATCTTCAACTTGAGTGAGCCGAACCATAATAGCAATAAGCCGAGCAAATACGTCCTGATTTTATAACTCGCTCATGATCAGATGGAAGAATAGTTGCAGATTTGTCCAAGAAAAGATTTCTCTATACTACTTGTTTTTCACCTGCAAATAAAAAGACAGAATCATAAGGAATAATTTGAAAAAGAAATCAAAAACCCCTTTCAATCCTATGCTTGCCCATGATTAATAAGGACAAGAACTTTTACAAGGGTTTTAATCTTGCGCGAAAAGTTTTTATCAATATTCCTCGAAAGAAAGCATACTATTGAAAGGAATGTAATTCACAATAATCGCTTTTGATCAATTTCGAGAGGAACGAATTACTCAAAAGTGCGAGGTATAATAACGTGTTTTAAATTTAATTGAAGATACGGCATCCAAATCAAGGCCGTTTTGTTAAGAACGAGAGTAATTTGGACATCTATCTCGTCATTAAATTCAAAACAACGCCGATATTCTCGATCAATTATCGTGGATTACCAGCGACGTAAAACATGCATGGACCAATTCAAGTGTATAATTCCTTCTAGCGAAATTGGGGTTGGATTACCCTATACGACCAAAAAGGTCGTGCAAGATTTCCAATTTTAATTTCCTCTAAAGGAATTATAAACTTGACTTGGGAGTATTCGGATGATTAGAGAAAATGCCACTATCACATTCCCATGACCTGTCAAAAGAAATACAACCAAGTTCCATCTAAATGTATACACCAATAGATCCCTAATACAATCACTCTAAGGGGTGAGATAGAGAAAGCCTCGATAAAAATAAACCCTATACAAGAGGACTAGTAATGGAAAATGAAACAAAGGAATGTGATCCTAACGTTTAAGAATGCCCCAAGTTCGATCTGTGACTTCCGGATCACTTGTCCCAACTCGTCATCTTCATCGGACGATATCTCAATAATGTCCATAGTAGGCTCCTTCGTTGCTCACTCGGTGCTTGTCATGGAATATCATCCTCTTCGTCTTCTATCAAGGACGTTTGGGAAAAACACACACATCTATCCTTGAAATGGCATTTAATCTAATCACCAGAATGCAATGAATGAAATGCCTATATTCATATGAACTGTAATAGATTCGAGGTATAGAGAGTCTTACCAACCAAACTCGTCGACTTATGTGCGGTTTTAGGTGTACCAACCGCCCAAAGACATGCGCATGAAACAAGTGATGGTAAACTTCTAGAAATCAGAGGGTTTGGCACCTAAGGTTAAGGTTCCCACCTCGAGTTCTAGAAAGAGCCGATTCCATTGCACAGCTATCGTTGCATTGGGGCTCGATCCATAGTTCGAAGCGAGCGGAATTGAAAAGTGGATTACCCCGCGTTTTTCCTCACGGAGATTCCATTCTCAATTCCTTCTATTGTGTTCCTAGAGGCGGCGCCCGAGGTTTTAGGCGCGGTTGTGTGTGTCCACGTGTTGTGATCATCATAATGCAATTCATGCACAACAGTTTATCAATCAGCACTTCAAATCATCCACACAACATACATTCCTACGCCCAACCTGCATAAGACAATGTTAATCACGGACTACACCCCTTATTTCTCCAATCTGCCAAAAACATATAACACCTACCATAAGCGGACTTACCTCACCTTCGAGAGCGCCTGCAAAGTTAGAAAAATCACTCAGCGTTTTAATTACGGCCTAAGTCCACTTGAGGTCTAGAATCATATGTTCTAGAGCAAGGGTCCCCAGTGGAGTCGCCAGCTGTCGCGACCCGTCCGAAAGCGGACGCGGCTAATGGATTACCGATCGCGGGTCTTGGATCGGCGCGAGCCCTCCCAGGCCCATACCAAATCGTGGCGGGAATAATCTTCGGAAGGATTCGACGATAAGAGTCGATCGCTTTCGACCTCAGTGTGGTCGTGGTGGCATGTGCAAATTGTGCATGCATTTGGAGTCGCCACCGGTCTTTTTTGGAGGGTAGACCGGAAACCGTACCAACCGATTGGGAGAGATCGATCAGTTCCGCAGAACCAGAGATTTTGGGTTCGGGGACTTGGTTACGCTGGTGTCATTACCAACGCCCTTTCGGTACCTAACGCGAGTGATTTTCCTAGCTAAGAGTTCATGCAGGCGCAATTTTAGGTGAGGTAGGCTTGATTCAGGGTTTCATGCAGACTGGAAGACTATTCCTATCAATCGCAACCAATTTAAATGAAAGGACAATCGAGTGCATAAATAAATCACATCAATGCACATCAACTCAAATCAACGGCTTCCTAATATAGCAATAAGGGCTTAAGGAAGATGTGATTTCGAACCAGGGGTAAAATGGGAAGATTTGGGGACGATTAGCCCGAAGGGAAAAATCGTCATTTTTGGAAGGTTTGAATGCCGAATTATCCAAAATATTCCATGGCCAGTTGATTGTGGCCACTTCCCATTCTTAAGAATTTTTTTGGAATTTCTTGATTTTTCTTCAATTTTTGGAAGACGATTCGCCCAAAGGGCGAAATCGTCATTTTAAGAAGGGTCGGTGTTCAAAACACCCGAAATGAGCCTTGGCCAGTTGTTCGTGGCCATTTCCTATTTTTGGGGATTTTCTTGGATTTTTTTAGAATTTTTTTTGGAAGACGGTTTGCCGGAAGGGCAAAACCGTCATTTTTGGAAAGATCGGGGGTCAAAAGACCCGAAACAGGTCATGGCCAGTTGAAAGTGGCCATTTCCTATTTTCTGGAATTTTTTAGAATTTTTCTGAATTTTCCGAATTTTTTTGAATTTTTTAGGATTTTTCATTTTTTTTTATTGAATTTTTGAAATTTTTTATTATTATATAATTTAACCGAAAATCCGCCGATCGGACGATCCTCCCCGTGCCACGTGGTCGAACCTGGCGCGTCCGATCTTGAGCACGATCGGACGACCCACAGGGCGCCACTTGGCACACTCTCAACCCTCGGATCAGATTTTTTTATTATTTTCGAAAATCATTTATTAATTTCTAAAAATCTTTTATTTATTTATTTATTATTATTCAAGGGCTGGGATCAAGACACGTGGCAAAACCACGATCGTCCGATCCCGGCTTTATTAAAACCGAGCGGCCCCCCGCACGCTGACGTGGCTACCACGTGGCCGCCACGTCAGTGCCACGTGGGCGTTGACCAGGTCAACAGGCGTTGACCGGTCAACGCCTCGTCGGGGAAGACGACCGGCGCCGGCGTTCCCTCGCCGGCGCCTCGTCGGAGGGCGATATCTCGGCCCTCCGACGTCCAAAACGCGCAAAACCAACGGCAAACGAACCTACTCGACGGGACCTACCACATGTATCGACCTCGACATAGCAGAACTTCAATTGGCCCAGCTCCAACTCCGGCCGAACCTACTCTCCGGCGAGAGCTCGCCATAGCCGTTCTATACGTAACATGGATGATTCGAGCTATCGGGAAGCATGCTAGGGGATTAAGAATGCCTACCTGATCACCAGTGAGGTTCGGTTTGGGATGAGACGTGCTCCCGGGCTCGCGACCGAACGGAAGAAGTTGGGGGCCGACTCGTTTGTTTTTTCGGCCATGAAATGGCATACAGTCAAAAGAGAAAATGGTCAGTGAAGTACAAGGATCGATTCTAGATCAATAAGTCGCCAAACGAATGAGTGCAGCGTGAGATGCCATTGAAGGCCCGGAAGAAGCTCAAAGACTCAACTCGCGTTTCTGGGTGGTCTCCGACGAGTCTGGCGGGTACACGGGCTTCATCATGATGTCCTTGAGCTCGGATGAGGGTCTGCCAGCTTCGGTTTTGCTTGGTCGAGGGCGACACGGGCTCGGAGATTTTTTTGCTCGGCCGTCGGTCCTTTAAAAAAATCCCGTCCCCTCCTCTCTTTTCTGCTCTGTTGGCCGACCGCTTTTGTAGCGCCATCCCCACCTGCTCGACCACCGTTCCTTTTTTTTTTCATTTGGCATCTTCCTTTTGGTAAAATAATGCCACGGCCGGTCCTCCTTCTTCCTCTGCTTTCGGCGCGCGATTTCAGCCACAGTGGGTCTGCAAGTGCAGACCCGGTCGGACCGGGTCGGGTCGGATCTGATCCGACCGGCCCGGTTCGACCAATTTCACCAAATTGGACCTCAAATTGACCTATTTTCATGAAATTGATGGCAAAATCGGACTCCTTGACATGTTTTCTATCAAATAGGGGTATTTTTGTGAATCAATTTATTGAAATTCTGTGAAAACCCCAAATTGTCCCTAGGATCCGAAATTTAATTTTGCCAAATCGAAGGCCTAAACGATCGAATTAGCCAAAATTGAGCCCACCAATGGATTCAGCATGATGAAAAATGTTGGGCAGAGGTGTTTAATTTTAATGGGTGTGCCCGTGTGAAATTTAATTTCAAAAATTGTGAAACCGGGGACTAAATTGAAAGATTTTTTTGCAATTAAGCCCTTTTGGTTAAAATTGATCAAATTGGAGGGCAAATTGACCCAATTGCATTTCAATACTTTGGAGTCCAATGTCATAGCTTATAAAAACCGAGAATTGAAAATTAAAAGACTCGAAAAGGATTTTTTTAGGCCCGGTTCGGGATTAGGTTTGTGAAGGAACCCCATGAACCAAGCCACATTTCCCTAATAAAAAGTGAAAATATTAAATATAGAATTAAAATAAAATTTCGGAATATTTTTGTGTAATTTTCTGACCACGGATGGTATTTTTTCTATTTTTTGGGTATTTTTATAATTAAATAAATTCCAAAAAATATTAAAAAATTCAAAAAATATTTTTTGTTCAAAATTGGTTCCTAAGGCTAGGCTAAGGCTCCCAAAGTTGATTTTGCAATTTTTTGACCTTTTTTGCTATTTTTAATTAATTTTAGAAATAAAAAAACTATAATAACGGATGGTCAAAAATCAGGTGTCAACAGCTGCCCCTCTTTGAGAGTGAGCTCGTCAGAGGTTGCTTTCAAAGACAAAATGACACCTGGATCTTAACCGACTCGACTGGGGAAAAGAAATGCCATGACATCGGACCCTTAAGTCTTTTGATGAATGCTCAAATTAATCACCGGTTTACTCTTGCAATTCGAACATGGGCCGGAGTGAGAGAGGCTTACCTGAAGCACACCTGTCAGATGCTGCCGGTTGCGACGACTTTCAAGAAGATACCTAGGACTCGTTCAGAATATCCTAGGGGGATTAAGCTCTAACCTGTATGGTAGGTCATACCATTAGTTGACCCTTATGGCGGTTTCTACCATCGGTTGACCCTTATGGCGGTTTCTACCATATTTGACCCTTCAGGCGGTATCTACCTTCAGTTTGATTTTGACCCTTATGGCGGTATCTATCTTCAGTTGACCCTTATGGCGGTTTCTACCTTTGAGTTGACCCTTATGGCGGTTTCTACCCTGGATTGACCCTTCAGGCGGTTTCTACCTTTGGTTTGACCCTTCAGGCGGTATCTACCATTGATTTGCTTTGAAAAGGGGTCTCATGACGAGGGTTCTCCACGTCACGTTAGGACTTGGGTCTGTTGAGGCGACATTCCGGGAGTTGGGTTCTCCAGGTATCCTGCAGAAAGTTCAAACCTAAAAGATTTTTCTTCACCAAGAAAATGTTAATAATCTTTGGGAAGACAATAATTGTCCAATTGACAAAATTTTATGACTTAAGTTTTAGTCATGAAATGCGCATTTTAATGTTGGAGGTTATCCAAAGCATTCTTGCAACATGCAAATGTGATCACAAATCCCTTGCACGGAAAATCTGGATCAACAGTTTGAATATTCCAAAAAGAGTTTGTTCAAAACATCAATTGGAATATTTCTAGACAATGAGGTCTTCTCACCTGTTTTGCGATAGTGGTTTTTTTATAGGGGATGCACTCGATTCCCTACTGACCTGTGCCTAGGTTTTAGGCTCATTCGTAGCGCATACATTTTGATCGGTCGGGAGGTCTTCCACGGGACCGTAATGTTGGGCTTGGATATTGGTTTTCAAGGGGGACCCGCTTTGGAGTCGAGGCTATTGAATGAAAATCTTCACCATCTGCTCCGGGTTTACAAGTCAAGAACCCTGCAAAATGAGAAAGAAATAGTCCTGCTCGTACTTCTTCGAGCTAAGCTATATGTTAACCCAAGTGTCTTAGTCAGAGAAGACTGTTTCGGGGTTGTAACATTGGTAAGATTGGGGACCGAAAAAAGCTTGTTTTTGGCCCAGAATTCATGAGGGGTTTGACATTGGTGATCATTGCAAATTTGTCACATGTCTTTTCCATTCTGCATCTTCCATTTTTGAGGTGTGCAACCGCTTTTGAGGTGTGCACAAGTCCTTTAGAGAACGTCTCTTGTGGTATTAAGAGATTGACAATTCTGTCCGTGTTTTTGCACCACGGCTGACATCATTTGGGGAGCAGTCTTCTTGATCTGACTCCTTTATGGGTTTTTCTCTCTTCCCAACTAGGCTTTATTGGGGATCAATCAAACAGTTTTCACGAGCATCGGCCTTGCTTTTACCAGGCACTTTGCTTTTTCTTGATGCTGGGGATTTTTTCTTTGTTGAAATCCCGCCTTTTCTTTTCCTTTGGAACTACGATGTTCAGAAAATTGTGCTAGATATACAACTTGAATCATAGCACATTTAAACGCCGATATGAGATTTTTCTATAAATCCCATCTCTTGATTTCTTCCGTTCTTGGAGTGATGCAGTTTCCATCTTGAAACATCCCATGATCACCAACAGGGGTTTATGAAATGAATTTGCAGGCTCAACTTGGCTGTGCAAAGGATATGGTGTGTGGGATAGAGAAATGAATGCTTCTCGTCATCCTATGGCACTTGGATTACCATATAAACAACACACAAAGATTGATGTTAGTCCGAGCAAGAAAATTTCTAACCATTTTCTCCTGATACCGCTGGACTCACCTCCATTTTACCCCGATGTGGGGTGGTTCTTGACAGGGTTAAGAATGAAAACCGTCGTTCAAAGGGTTTATCAACGGTCACCTGTAGTGTTTGAGGGATATGAAACGAATGCCTCCGTCATCCCAACCCATGTAATCGTTGCGAATAATCCCTACTTCCGTAGGTCCAGATTTTGCTATCTGATCCGCTCCACTTCTCTCCAGTGTGTGTAGGACGTGTTTGGACTAGGCTTTGCCTCTTTTCTTTTGAGAAAACGTCCTTTTAAAAGTTTTGAACTTTTGATTGGAAAAAATCTCTTTCATTTTCTCCAAAAATTTTACCCGTCAAGGGGATTTTATGATGCACCATGCATGTTCTTATTCATGTTCAGATAACCTCCTGTTTTAAGACATGAATGCCAATGAAGTTTGAATTCTATGTCTTTTCTAGACATTAGATTCTGAAAGCTTTTCTTTTTATTTAACACCTTCAATGGATTGGGGAAAAGGATACTTACCTGTCCCCCGTGGCCGAAAATCCCTGAAAATGCAGAAGAAACATGTTATTGTATGTTCGCGAATTTTTCAAAAAATTAGAACGATACATCTTACCCTTGGTCGTGTGCCCCTGCGAGTGCACACAGGTTGTGACAATCTGTCCTCCTTGATGGTGAGTCCCTATCAAGGATAAATAACAAGTGTTAACTCATATTCCCAAATTGAAGACAAATTGGGACGATACAACTTTACTCTTGGTTCTCATCCCGTTCTGACGTCGCGTATTGATATGAACCACGTCTATCAAATCCGCTTATCCATGCTTGGAATATTTGCAATATCAATGGTTCAGCTGCCCCCGGTTGGGCAACGTCTGTTTTGTTATTTGAACAGATGGCTCCTTGAGTGATTTATCCACGTTTATCACCTGAGAAGGGAAAGAAATGAGACATTACTTTGGTATGCGATAGAAGATCGTTTAGGAACGATACATCGTTTTACCAAATAGGTGGCTTCGCGGCCAAACGTATTTCGTGTTGAAGGGGTAGATCCCATTATGCTCAGCGGGTGATAATTATGGTTCATGGAACTTGCTCCACGGATTAAGTGATTAATCCACGGCCTTCGGCTTGAAGATGCTCAAAGGGTGATGTTGACACTCACGCGCAATTAGTTCTAGATATTAATGAAAGATGTTCCCGTGGGAACCTTACAGTGCGATCAACAACATATGCAATAGGAGTATTCAACCCCTTTTCTCGAAGCATTTTTCATCGAGTAGCCATGCCTTGCATCAGACGTTTGATCACCGGCCTCGCGTCACCACTGCGATGGTCCTCCGGCTCCAAATTGATCGAGCCAAAGATTGAACTCATCGCCAAGGAAATTGCTCGGGTCTTCGAACCATTGATGTTCAAGTTGGGTATCAACGATTGTTGGGGGCAGATTTCTTTCATTGCCTTCGTTGTGAGGGATTGGAGTTTTTGAGCTGGAACCTTCATCATTGCCCTGTTGGGGTTGAGACATACATTCCTGAAAAGTATTGATCCAAGTGTCCAGCTCCTCATCAAGGAGATCACCTGTTCTTTCTAGCCCTTGGTGCCCAGATTGGGTGTCGTCGACTGCAGGCGAGGGATTCCTCTCTTTGCTCTCGCCGTGAGCAATTTGACCCCTCGAATTGGAACTTCCTCCAATGACCGGCAGGTTCATATGTGCACTCTCTACCAATGCCAGATCCGCTTCAGGGACAGCATTAATGACTGATTCGCGCTCAAACTGAGGAATTTCTATGTGCTGGAACTGTGGCATATACTCCTGAGGAGTATTGAGATAGCTCGGCGGAGCATTCTGATTTGGATTAGAGGAGTCGCTGACACGACTGCTAGTCCCGTCATTGCTGAAACACGGTTGGGTGCTCTTGGCTCTCCAATCATCATGGTTGTAACTCTGCCCAGCACTTGAGCTCCAACTGGCTTTATGATGGTTTAACGCTATCCTTCCATCCCTTAGCAATCTCCTATAATACTTGAGGTGAGACTCAACGTTAATTCTAGAGAGCCCCGGCACATTCATAATCTCGAGTATGCGCAGTGGGCTAGCCGAATCAACTCCCAGTTCTCGAATTGCATCAACAAATTTGGTGTGAAGCTCATAGGTCCAGTAAAACCTTGTTCTCTTATCACCCAAAATATCGTCAATACTTCGGTAGCTATTCTCTACGGGATCTAGTCGTTTCAAAAGTTGTCCAGGGAGGGACTCACCGACTTTGGATTGGCTGGCTGCGACAGCGAGTTCTTCATTGAGAGAATTCCCCCTGTGATGATTCATATCGCATTTCTCAGAGGATGTTGGTGTTAATCCTATGGTGTCGACTTGCTCATGCAGATCTCCGGCGGTATCTGGCTGTGTCGGAAAATGCTGTGGAGAATACGGTAACAGCTGAGCGTTCGTCAACAGGGATGGTTCATCGAGGAACACCTCGCCGAGGACAACAGGATTACCACAATTAAGGCAGGTGGCCTTGGTCAGAGCTTCCTTATATCTCGCGCTTTCAGCTTGAAGCTTCTCATTCTCCTCCTTCAGGACCAGTAACTCATGGTCTGCGTATTGCTGTTTCACCCGGGTTCGTTTGTTTGCGAACCAAAACTTGACCTTCGAAAGCTCCAATCCTATCTTTCGGCTTAACTCCATTTTCTGTTGTCTGCTTGGAGTGGGGAATTCATTGAAGAAAGCTTCGAGCTCTCGGATTTGGCCTGGAGTGTGGCGTTGTAGTTGCTTCCTTTTCCGGCTCCGGTCATCATTGTATACTCCTTCTTCGTAGCTGAAACCTAGAATTTCATCGCTGGAGGAGTCAGTCTCTATGGCCTTCGGGCAGGATTCAGCTCCAGGATCTTCAAAGTCTCCCAGCAGTTCGTGCTCAGAAATGTCCAGGTCGGGCGTTTCTAGCAGATGGGAATAACTTTTAAACATGATGGATCGGGGTATCTCGGGCTGATCTAGTTCACTCAGCTTTCTCAATTCGCTCTTACGTGTTTGCTCGCTCTAGAAATTTTCTCAAGTGATTGTGCGTGTCCTGGAACCATCCTTCAGGCTGCATATGAAGACCAGCAAGCAAGCGCTCCTCCCGAGATTCTGCAATTACTCATCGTCTGTATTCCCCTTTCTTTTTCCTCGTGATAGGATCACAAACTCTCTCGCATTGATTCGGTTTCATCGAGTATTGCGCTCGTCCCCTAGTTCAGTCTTCAAAGTGGTGGGTCTACAATCTTTCGGCGCCTTTTATGATTTGCTAGGCCCGAGAACGTGGGGAGCAGCGGTGGACCCGCAATTAATGACTCCGTTTAATTCATTTAGCTCCGTGGGAATTAACGCTATGATCTTCTCTCAACCCCTTTTCATCGTTCAAACGAAAGTGGCATTTTCCCTGTGCATGCTGTTACTCTTCATTTCAGCATCCCGGGCGCTTGGTGAGGAATGAGTTCGTAGCCACTCAAAATTTTAAAGACCGTCTCTGGTTTCAGACTTAATCTAACAAGGGATCATCACAACTGAGCATGACGATGTTCGTCGATAGTGTTGGTTTTCATACATAATTAACTATAGCCATTAAAGAAAAATGTTCCCATAGGAACTTTACAATGGATAAAACGAGTGATCCACTCGTGAACATGCTCTTCTTCCTATGGGTGTTCGTAGTGACCGACCCATCGTGCCCCGAGCTAGGTGCTAGATCATGGCTGTCCAAGCATGCCAGCTTCCCATAGTGCGCACTCGCTGTACTTGTGACACGCGCTCTTGAGAAGTGTTGAAATGGCCTGGGAGGACATTCTGATCAGCTTTCAGTTTGCCGGTGGTCGGGTTGCTAGCTTGATTGATGCTTAGATTTGGCCGGGTATCTCTTGATGCCTGAGCATTACAATGGCGGTCGCCTCTAGCTTTTGGGCTCGAGACGGATTTCTCCCGGTTTAGCTCCGCTCGACGTTGTTTTAATAGCTTTCTGTAGGCAGCAAGGTGATTCCTGACCAGCTCCTTACTAAGCCCCGGTACATTCATGGCCTTAAATATGCGCGTCGGAGTTGCTGAGTCGATCCCCATTTGGTGAACCACGTCTAGGAATCTGGAATGCAGTTCAGGGGGCCAAGCGAACCTCCTCTTATCGTGGCCCAAAATCGCATCGATGGCTTGACGACTGATTAACTCATCTCCAGCAGGACCCGACCCTATCGAAAATTGTTGTGCATGCGGCTGATATGCTTTGAGCTGGTCGGCGGTAACATCCAGCTCCTTGAAACTATAACTCCAATCAAAGCGATGCAAATCCCATCCCCCAGGAGGCATTTGTATCATCTTCGTAGGATCATCCTGCTCATGCGTGACTCCGGCAAAATCTGGTTGAGCAGAAGATGCCCCGAGGGAGTAGGGTGGTAAATGAACGTCTTCAATCATCGCGCGAGGCTTATCGGGGAATATCTTACCGAGGGCGACGAGGTTATCGCAATGAGGGCAAACGGTAATATCGAGAGCTTTTTCATACCTCATGTTTTCTGTTCGCAGCTTTTGGTTTTCTTCCTTTAAAATCTCGACCACCTGACGTTTGCGTTGAGCCCTCGATTTGGATCTCCTATTTTGAAACCAAAACTGGATCCTCGACTGATTAATCCCTAACTCCCGGCTCAATTCAATTCTCCACTTCTTTTTCATGTAATGGCTTTTACTGAAAAGGGTTTCCAGCATTTGGGTTTCCTCCTGAGAGTATTGGTGAGGACGTCTTCTTTTCCCGAGTTGAGCATTGTGGATGTCGTTGTCGTCGTCGCCGTGATCTTGATTTCCGTTGCCAGAAGTGTTGGGCTCCATGGTTTTGGCGTTAGACTTGATCTTGGAATCTTCGAGATCCCTCTGTGGTTCAATTTCTGAGATTTTTGAGTCAGTCGCCTCTAGCAGCTGACAGTAACCTCTTAAATGTGTTGGATTGAGAAATGTTTGATTGGTTCTTGCCCACTCAGAGTTCTCCACTCTCTCCTGTATGCTCACTCCCTATAAAGTTTTCTTCGAGTGACTTTGCATGTTCAGGAGACGCTCTTCAAGCATCATTAGGCAAACGTTCCCCCTCAAGACCTTGAATTTCTCGCTTAGCTTTTCAACGTGATGGGACTGCCAAACCCTGTTAGGGCTCTCTTCGATAGTTGCGCTTTCCTCCCACCTAACTCTAATAATGGTGTTCCCGACAAATCTTTTACATCTTTTAATTGATGAGCCGGAAATCGCGGACCGAAACGAATCCAATGGTTCTCGTGAGGGGACCTCCTGCTTTACCCTCTAACTGGGCTCCACCAGCATTATTACTGAGACCCTTCATCATCCTCGAGTTGCTATAAAATGAGGAATTAATGTATGGAAGGTTAACGTTCTCGCATAATCAGCTTCTTCCTTCTAATCTCTCTGTTAAACTCGTCTTATTCTCAAGCCAACCCAACGCAAATGGCCTCCTCTCCCGTACGCACTTTTTCAACTGATGTCTTGGCCCAGTGGGAAAAGCTTTATAACCTACTGGGTCGCGGTTACGCGCACATAACCGATCATTCTGCAACCGAGGATGCAATCTGTGTCCTGCTCGAGGACCTTGATACCACTTCTCTCGAAGGTACTACACTGGGGAGGGAATATAGAACTTTCCCGACTCTCTTTGCACACTCCTTAGAGGCCTATCGTGTTGCTAATCGAGAGGTTCTGGTGGCTCGCGTCTTGCGGGCTCGTTATGAGGATCGATCTGATCATTTGGTGCTGACCAACTATCTGGTTGATAGTTACAAAAAGGCCGTCGAGTTTGCTAATGAGCGGGTCGCGACGTTGCTTCGCGAGAGGAGAAATCTGGTGGATCAATTGGCCATATCCCTGACCACCGGCGAGCATGACCGCCGCAACGTCCTGTTGAGGCTTCAGAGCGACTGGCAGGAAGAACGGCTCGACAAGATAACCGAGGACATAGCTCGCGGGAATGGACTGGTTCGGGACCTGGAAGTAGTCACCGAAGAACACGAGGCCAAGGTCGCCGAAGTTAAGGGAGAATGCAGGAGTCTTCTCCTCAGGCTTGCCGACCACAACATGCGGAGCTGGGAGTATGAGCAGAGCATTAATAACATGGAGGGTCAGTTGGGATCCTTTGTGTCGTTAATTAGGGCTCACTTTGGCTTTACTTTTCCACCCCGACTTGTATGACCTGCTTCTGAAAACCCTCCGCTGAGCAAAATAAATGAAAGTTCTTGTGTGTGTGTTTTAATTTCTGTATGGTTCATTTCTTTGAGCATCCAAACATCTTCAACTTGAGTGAGCCGAACCATAATAGCAATAAGCCGAGCAAATACGTCCTGATTTTATAACTCGCTCATGATCAGATGGAAGAATAGTTGCAGATTTGTCCAAGAAAAGATTTCTCTATACTACTTGTTTTTCACCTGCAAATAAAAAGACAGAATCATAAGGAATAATTTGAAAAAGAAATCAAAAACCCCTTTCAATCCTATGCTTGCCCATGATTAATAAGGACAAGAACTTTTACAAGGGTTTTAATCTTGCGCGAAAAGTTTTTATCAATATTCCTCGAAAGAAAGCATACTATTGAAAGGAATGTAATTCACAATAATCGCTTTTGATCAATTTCGAGAGGAACGAATTACTCAAAAGTGCGAGGTATAATAACGTGTTTTAAATTTAATTGAAGATACGGCATCCAAATCAAGGCCGTTTTGTTAAGAACGAGAGTAATTTGGACATCTATCTCGTCATTAAATTCAAAACAACGCCGATATTCTCGATCAATTATCGTGGATTACCAGCGACGTAAAACATGCATGGACCAATTCAAGTGTATAATTCCTTCTAGCGAAATTGGGGTTGGATTACCCTATACGACCAAAAAGGTCGTGCAAGATTTCCAATTTTAATTTCCTCTAAAGGAATTATAAACTTGACTTGGGAGTATTCGGATGATTAGAGAAAATGCCACTATCACATTCCCATGACCTGTCAAAAGAAATACAACCAAGTTCCATCTAAATGTATACACCAATAGATCCCTAATACAATCACTCTAAGGGGTGAGATAGAGAAAGCCTCGATAAAAATAAACCCTATACAAGAGGACTAGTAATGGAAAATGAAACAAAGGAATGTGATCCTAACGTTTAAGGATGCCCCAAGTTCGATCTGTGACTTCCGGATCACTTGTCCCAACTCGTCATCTTCATCGGACGATATCTCAATAATGTCCATAGTAGGCTCCTTCGTTGCTCACTCGGTGCTTGTCATGGAATATCATCCTCTTCGTCTTCTATCAAGGACGTTTGGGAAAAACACACACATCTATCCTTGAAATGGCATTTAATCTAATCACCAGAATGCAATGAATGAAATGCCTATATTCATATGAACTGTAATAGATTCGAGGTATAGAGAGTCTTACCAACCAAACTCGTCGACTTATGTGCGGTTTTAGGTGTACCAACCGCCCAAAGACATGCGCATGAAACAAGTGATGGTAAACTTCTAGAAATCAGAGGGTTTGGCACCTAAGGTTAAGGTTCCCACCTCGAGTTCTAGAAAGAGCCGATTCCATTGCACAGCTATCGTTGCATTGGGGCTCGATCCATAGTTCGAAGCGAGCGGAATTGAAAAGTGGATTACCCCGCGTTTTTCCTCACGGAGATTCCATTCTCAATTCCTTCTATTGTGTTCCTAGAGGCGGCGCCCGAGGTTTTAGGCGCGGTTGTGTGTGTCCACGTGTTGTGATCATCATAATGCAATTCATGCACAACAGTTTATCAATCAGCACTTCAAATCATCCACACAACATACATTCCTACGCCCAACCTGCATAAGACAATGTTAATCACGGACTACACCCCTTATTTCTCCAATCTGCCAAAAACATATAACACCTACCATAAGCGGACTTACCTCACCTTCGAGAGCGCCTGCAAAGTTAGAAAAATCACTCAGCGTTTTAATTACGGCCTAAGTCCACTTGAGGTCTAGAATCATATGTTCTAGAGCAAGGGTCCCCAGTGGAGTCGCCAGCTGTCGCGACCCGTCCGAAAGCGGACGCGGCTAATGGATTACCGATCGCGGGTCTTGGATCGGCGCGAGCCCTCCCAGGCCCATACCAAATCGTGGCGGGAATAATCTTCGGAAGGATTCGACGATAAGAGTCGATCGCTTTCGACCTCAGTGTGGTCGTGGTGGCATGTGCAAATTGTGCATGCATTTGGAGTCGCCACCGGTCTTTTTTGGAGGGTAGACCGGAAACCGTACCAACCGATTGGGAGAGATCGATCAGTTCCGCAGAACCAGAGATTTTGGGTTCGGGGACTTGGTTACGCTGGTGTCATTACCAACGCCCTTTCGGTACCTAACGCGAGTGATTTTCCTAGCTAAGAGTTCATGCAGGCGCAATTTTAGGTGAGGTAGGCTTGATTCAGGGTTTCATGCAGACTGGAAGACTATTCCTATCAATCGCAACCAATTTAAATGAAAGGACAATCGAGTGCATAAATAAATCACATCAATGCACATCAACTCAAATCAACGGCTTCCTAATATAGCAATAAGGGCTTAAGGAAGATGTGATTTCGAACCAGGGGTAAAATGGGAAGATTTGGGGACGATTAGCCCGAAGGGAAAAATCGTCATTTTTGGAAGGTTTGAATGCCGAATTATCCAAAATATTCCATGGCCAGTTGATTGTGGCCACTTCCCATTCTTAAGAATTTTTTTGGAATTTCTTGATTTTTCTTCAATTTTTGGAAGACGATTCGCCCAAAGGGCGAAATCGTCATTTTAAGAAGGGTCGGGGTTCAAAACACCCGAAATGAGCCTTGGCCAGTTGTTCGTGGCCATTTCCTATTTTTGGGGATTTTCTTGGATTTTTTTAGAATTTTTTTTGGAAGACGGTTTGCCGGAAGGGCAAAACCGTCATTTTTGGAAAGATCGGGGGTCAAAAGACCCGAAACAGGTCATGGCCAGTTGAAAGTGGCCATTTCCTATTTTCTGGAATTTTTTAGAATTTTTCTGAATTTTCCGAATTTTTTTGAATTTTTTAGGATTTTTCATTTTTTTTTATTGAATTTTTGAAATTTTTTATTATTATATAATTTAACCGAAAATCCGCCGATCGGACGATCCTCCCCGTGCCACGTGGCCGAACCTGGCGCGTCCGATCTTGAGCACGATCGGACGACCCACAGGGCGCCACTTGGCACACTCTCAACCCTCGGATCAGATTTTTTTATTATTTTCGAAAATCATTTATTAATTTCTAAAAATCTTTTATTTATTTATTTATTATTATTCAAGGGCTGGGATCAAGACACGTGGCAAAACCACGATCGTCCGATCCCTGCTTTATTAAAACCGAGCGGCCCCCCGCACGCTGACGTGGCTACCACGTGGCCGCCACGTCAGTGCCACGTGGGCGTTGACCAGGTCAACAGGCGTTGACCGGTCAACGCCTCGTCGGGGAAGACGACCGGCGCCGGCGTTCCCTCGCCGGCGCCTCGTCGGAGGGCGATATCTCGGCCCTCCGACGTCCAAAACGCGCAAAACCAACGGCAAACGAACCTACTCGACGGGACCTACCACATGTATCGACCTCGACATAGCAGAACTTCAATTGGCCCAGCTCCAACTCCGGCCGAACCTACTCTCC
Organism: Rhodomyrtus psidioides; assembly: GCA_021437785.1. Lineage (NCBI taxonomy): Eukaryota > Viridiplantae > Streptophyta > Magnoliopsida > Myrtales > Myrtaceae > Rhodomyrtus > Rhodomyrtus psidioides. The sequence goes on along the minus strand of JAILYB010000044.1, from coordinate 2,933,370 downwards.
GGCGAGAGCTCGCCATAGCCGTTCTATACGTAACATGGATGATTCGAGCTATCGGGAAGCATGCTAGGGGATTAAGAATGCCTACCTGATCACCAGTGAGGTTCGGTTTGGGATGAGACGTGCTCCCGGGCTCGCGACCGAACGGAAGAAGTTGGGGGCCGACTCGTTTGTTTTCGGCCATGAAATGGCATACAGTCAAAAGAGAAAATGGTCAGTGAAGTACAAGGATCGATTCTAGATCAATAAGTCGCCAAACGAATGAGTGCAGCGTGAGATGCCATTGAAGGCCCGGAAGAAGCTCAAAGACTCAACTCGCGTTTCTGGGTGGTCTCCGACGAGTCTGGCGGGTACACGGGCTTCATCATGATGTCCTTGAGCTCGGATGAGGGTCTGCCAGCTTCGGTTTTGCTTGGTCGAGGGCGACACGGGCTCGGAGATTTTTTTGCTCGGCCGTCGGTCCTTTAAAAAAATCCCGTCCCCTCCTCTCTTTTCTGCTCTGTTGGCCGACCGCTTTTGTAGCGCCATCCCCACCTGCTCGACCACCGTTCCTTTTTTTTTTCATTTGGCATCTTCCTTTTGGTAAAATAATGCCACGGCCGGTCCTCCTTCTTCCTCTGCGTTCGGCGCGCGATTTCAGCCACAGTGGGTCTGCAAGTGCAGACCCGGTCGGACCGGGTCGGGTCGGATCTGATCCGACCGGCCCGGTACGACCAATTTCACCAAATTGGACCTCAAATTGACCTATTTTCATGAAATTGATGGCAAAATCGGACTCCTTGACATGTTTTCTATCAAATAGGGGTATTTTTGTGAATCAATTTATTGAAATTCTGTGAAAACCCCAAATTGTCCCTAGGATCCGAAATTTAATTTTGCCAAATCGAAGGCCTAAACGATCGAATTAGCCAAAATTGAGCCCACCAATGGATTCAGCATGATGAAAAATGTTGGGCAGAGGTGTTTAATTTTAATGGGTGTGCCCGTGTGAAATTTAATTTCAAAAATTGTGAAACCGGGGACTAAATTGAAAGATTTTTTTGCAATTAAGCCCTTTTGGTTAAAATTGATCAAATTGGAGGGCAAATTGACCCAATTGCATTTCAATACTTTGGAGTCCAATGTCATAGCTTATAAAAACCGAGAATTGAAAATTAAAAGACTCGAAAAGGATTTTTTTAGGCCCGGTTCGGGATTAGGTTTGTGAAGGAACCCCATGAACCAAGCCACATTTCCCTAATAAAAAGTGAAAATATTAAATATAGAATTAAAATAAAATTTCGGAATATTTTTGTGTAATTTTCTGACCACGGATGGTATTTTTTCTATTTTTTGGGTATTTTTATAATTAAATAAATTCCAAAAAATATTAAAAAATTCAAAAAATATTTTTTGTTCAAAATTGGTTCCTAAGGCTAGGCTAAGGCTCCCAAAGTTGATTTTGCAATTTTTTGACCTTTTTTGCTATTTTTAATTAATTTTAGAAATAAAAAAACTATAATAACGGATGGTCAAAAATCAGGTGTCAACAGCTGCCCCTCTTTGAGAGTGAGCTCGTCAGAGGTTGCTTTCAAAGACAAAATGACACCTGGATCTTAACCGACTCGACTGGGGAAAAGAAATGCCATGACATCGGACCCTTAAGTCTTTTGATGAATGCTCAAATTAATCACCGGTTTACTCTTGCAATTCGAACATGGGCCGGAGTGAGAGAGGCTTACCTGAAGCTCACCTGTCAGATGCTGCCGGTTGCGACGACTTTCAAGAAGATACCTAGGACTCGTTCAGAATATCCTAGGGGGATTAAGCTCTGACCTGTATGGTAGGTCATACCATTAGTTGACCCTTATGGCGGTTTCTACCATCAAGTTGACCCTTATGGCGGTTTCTACCATCGGTTGACCCTTATGGCGGTTTCTACCATATTTGACCCTTCAGGCGGTATCTACCTTCAGTTTGATTTTGACCCTTATGGCGGTATCTATCTTCAGTTGACCCTTATGGCGGTTTCTACCTTTGAGTTGACCCTTATGGCGGTTTCTACCCTGGATTGACCCTTCAGGCGGTTTCTACCTTTGGTTTGACCCTTCAGGCGGTATCTACCATTGATTTGCTTTGAAAAGGGGTCTCATGACGAGGGTTCTCCACGTCACGTTAGGACTTGGGTCTGTTGAGGCGACATTCCGGGAGTTGGGTTCTCCAGGTATCCTGCAGAAAGTTCAAACCTAAAAGATTTTTCTTCACCAAGAAAATGTTAATAATCTTTGGGAAGACAATAATTGTCCAATTGATAAAATTTTATGACTTAAGTTTTAGTCATGAAATGCGCATTTTAATGTTGGAGGTTATCCAAAGCATTCTTGCAACATGCAAATGTGATCACAAATCCCTTGCACGGAAAATCTGGATCAACAGTTTGAATATTCCAAAAAGAGTTTGTTCAAAACATCAATTGGAATATTTCTAGACAATGAGGTCTTCTCACCTGTTTTGCGATAGTGGTTTTTTTATAGGGGATGCACTCGATTCCCTACTGACCTGTGCCTAGGTTTTAGGCTCATTCGTAGCGCATACATTTTGATCGGTCGGGAGGTCTTCCACGGGACCGTAATGTTGGGCTTGGATATTGGTTTTCAAGGGGGACCCGCTTTGGAGTCGAGGCTATTGAATGAAAATCTTCACCATCTGCTCCGGGTTTACAAGTCAAGAACCCTGCAAAATGAGAAAGAAATAGTCCTGCTCGTACTTCTTCGAGCTAAGCTATATGTTAACCCAAGTGTCTTAGTCAGAGAAGACTGTTTCGGGGTTGTAACATTGAAAATATTAAATATAGAATTAAAATAAAATTTCGGAATATTTTTGTGTAATTTTCTGACCACGGATGGTATTTTTTCTATTTTTTGGGTATTTTTATAATTAAATAAATTCCAAAAAATATTAAAAAATTCAAAAAATATTTTTTGTTCAAAATTGGTTCCTAAGGCTAGGCTAAGGCTCCCAAAGTTGATTTTGCAATTTTTTGACCTTTTTTGCTATTTTTAATTAATTTTAGAAATAAAAAAACTATAATAACGGATGGTCAAAAATCAGGTGTCAACACCAAGCCACGCCTTCCTTCCTTTCCAACCATCATTTGATTCAAGCCCGCGTGTGGAACGCCTCAGGCTAGGTCCGCGTACTTACGCATCAGACCATCTCATTGATAAACCCGCGTAAAATGCATCAGGTTTTCAAAATCATCTCCGACCCGTGTCGACACATAACAATTCTCGTCCCGCGTCTCACGCATCAGGACATTGGTCATAACAACCCCGCGTCTCAACGCCTCAGGGTGCCACAAGTTTCTCAAGCATGCCAGGATTCATCTCAACTCAAGACATTGTAATCAAACACAAACTCACGCATCGAGCTATAATTCAAGGCATGCGCAACAATCAATTTCAACAACCAAGAGAAACAAGCAACACGTATCATGACCATTCAATGAGCATATAAACAATAGGCACAACACGTGATCATAAATCAAACAATATCACCAAAGCTCACCAAAGATTAGCATATTCCTCATCGGATTTACCCAATCGAGTCCAATTGTTCTAACCAAGGTTAGGAACTTCCTTACCTCAAGCTTAAATCAGCAAAACCCCTTCCCTAGCACTTAAAGGATTCGGTTCCAGCACCTACGAAACAGAACAGCAAGCGTACCTAGGGAAAACCCATCAATTCGTCAATATTTCTTCGTCCGGACTTCAAACCACGGAACATAAATGTCCTCAACATACTACTCCACACCCTAACATGCCTCGAGGATCAAATTAGACCATAATTCCATCACCAACAGCCTCTACCAACTCAGAGAGAACATAACCGAAACAGAGCAGGTGCGGTTCTGTTTCAAATCCACTCAATCAGCCCCCAATTGAACCTAATCCTTCAATTTATTCACAAATACCCTTGTCAACACAAATTTCTACATGTCAAGAGGCCTCACCGAAAATTTTGGCTCAAGGCGATGCCGGATGACCTTCCAAAGGCGCCAATTCCTCTGAGTCTGCAAATGGACAGATTCTGTCCTTCAAACATCACAATGATTATAGGTCACGATGTTGTTCATTTTCGCCCAAATTTTGACAGCAACTCTCTATATGTGTCTACTAGACCTCTACAAAAATTTAGCTCAAAATTCGTCCATTAAGGGGTTCAATGAAAAGCAAACCGGAGCCTACCTCCAGTTCAGTCAGTTTCCGTCGACTCGCGGGAGATTGGCCGGCCGGAGCTCCTCAGGTGGCCAATCGGCGTGCTTCCAGTTGGAAAGGTTCGGCAACAGGGAGATCTTCACGATGATATATGGCTCACGAGCTGGTTGTTAACGGTTGAAAATTTAGGCGCTGATGAAGTGGACGAAAAATTCTGATCGTGCAGGTCTGGTTCTGAACGTGAGGAAGAAGAAGAAAAAATGGAGAAGATGATGGTGCTTCAGGTGCTGCTCGTGCAAATGGCAGAAGGAAGGAGGAAGAAGAGCTTGTTCTCATCCAAAATATTCTAGAACTTGCTTAGGTGTATTTCTTAATTAATGCTCAACCATAGCTTAATGACACTTGCAGTTTTCCTCATAAAATCTGAATTTTATTCCAAGATTGCCCCTTAAGTTTCGGCTGATACATTGGGGCTTCCATTTGACAAAAATGCCCTTATCCAATTAATAAAACCAAGTCGACAATCCAAGGGCAAAATCGTCTTTTCACGCCCTTCGTCCAAAAATCCATTTTTCCGCTAATTTTCCTTCTCGATTAGGCGTCGTTCAATCCAAACTCATTGTTACCAATCCCTCATTTCCATTTTTCATCTTCGAGACCCCAAATCGTGATCGATTTCTCATCGTCCGTAATTTCAATTTATCTCGAACTAACGGGCGGCTTTTGCGGACGTTACGCGTATCGACTCTGTGGTTCTCATCACACTCAGGAAAATCCAAACTACGGCAATCTTGATTGTCATGTAATCGCAAGGGTCTATTACTAGTCCCGACGGCCGCGATCGTCATAAATCGATTTAGGAAAAATTTGCAAATCATACGTTGGTTAAGCGGCATCACCCGCGTCCCAATCGTATAACATTAGCAATGGATTCCTTAATCGTTTTCTGGTCGGCCTCGGTTCTAAATATCCCTCGACGATCCTTATGGTCAAAACGCCGTGTTCAAATCGAATTTCCTAGGTCCACGTATCTCATTGCGCGTTAGCCTTTCCCCTTTGGTTAGTTAACTCGCGATTGATCAGATCCGAGTGAGATATAACTGAAATACTTCGATAGATATCTTACAGTCAAAGGTCTTGAAATGTCAGGAAAATCGACTGTCACAAGGGGACTTGGAGACAAAATCGAGCGATTACGGCAGGCCAACGACCACCTATGCTTTTCAACTTTCATGTGTCCTCAGTTCTAAAATCAACGTCACAGCTTCAAGCCATGAACATATGAATTTCGCTATTAACCACTTGTAGCTATCCCCGCCACTCATCATTGCAGTCACCGCCCAGCACAAAACCGCTACCACTCACCATCATCGATCATCAACATTTACAGATTAAACACAGAACAATTGGACTGTTCAGAGCACGAATCAGAGGACGAATATTTGCTGAAATTGACACTGCCACCGCGAACTAAAGATAACGTCCCAGGCGCGTTATCGACCTATTAGCTATATACGCATGCGAAAATGGTTTACTCCCAGACATCATATAATCAAACATGGATACATTAGTAGAAGATAAACACCAAAGCAATTCATCAAAGATAAACATCTTCACATACAAAACAGTATATGAGTCTTAACCCTACTGAGCTAGCAGCATATAGATATTACCCCATATTTCGGGGCGGCTCACTAAGACCTCAAAAAGTTACTCGATCGAATAAGGTTAACTTCTCAACCACTTTAAAAGGCTGTTTCCACATCCTTGCCTTGGTGTCCAAGAAGCTCCATCACTTGGGATCTAAAAATGGTTCCCACTACGGGATGAGATATACATCTTAGTGAATCAAGCCTAAGCTCCGGTTAGGAAACTAATTCGCTCAGGGCATCCTAACAGAAGGCTCACATGGGCACGTATAACAGCCAATCACAATCACAATATGATAACCATCCACATGCACACTTACCAGCTTTCAGCCACACGTAATGCAATGCTTAACTTGACTCAACAGTCATAACAGTCAATTGCTCAAACAAAGCATCGCATCCACAAGTATGCACATGACAACACACAAGTCCATTTTATTAACGATGATCGCGCCATCGGCCAATGAGAGGATCTACGTGATTGGCGTGATCGACTCTTACATTTGTGCGATCTAGTGTTCTTCGGCAGGACCGGACTACATTCCTTTTTCCTTCGGCAACGGTTACTACGAGAGGTGTCTCCAGTGCGCCCAGCTCGGCACCCGCAAGTAGGCATCCCTATACAGGGCGTCGGTCCATCACAAGCTGCGATCGGCATCCAACAATCCCTTAAAATCGCACGTACCTCTAGGACATGAATTGTTGTGCTTCTGGCAAGTCGCATGATTCCATACAATTAGTAGGTGTGTACGATTAGTACAATGTAAGCTTGCCAAGAAAAATTCATCATCGTTCCGTAATATCACCTCACAATACCCTCCCGGCAATCGATCCATTTCATTGTCTTCGATTAAGGCCGGATGCTCATACAGACATGTTCAAAGACTCAACCCTAGGCCGTTTTCATTGCAAAATATGTGTTTTGATCTCGAACACGATCATATACATATGCAGACTACTATTTAGACGCTGCAATTACACACGGAATGAATAACCCCCAAATGAATGCCAATTTACACAATGAACATTCCAGGTATCCAATCAAACATGTCACGAGGCGATCAATCCAATCAGGGCCATAAATTCAGTTAAGCAATATAACGGACGATTCGTACAATAATAATTTATTAGCCGATTTAATTTATAATCGCCGATCGATCGCTCGTCTCTAACCTATCGCTCGCTCGCGATCGAACCACAATCCACAATCAATCAATCCAATCTAATATCAACTAGCCACAGACAATTCAATCATCCGAGCTAACTTAATCGATTATGGCCATTTAACCTAAACTAGGGTATCTAACTAAACCGACCATAATCGCTCTACCTATTTACCCTAAAGGCTCATCAAACTAATCCTAGGCGTAATTAGCGCCCTAACCAAGGAATATGGTCAACTCACAACTATACAAGCTCGGGCGGTCTCAAAGGCGACACTGGTGGCAACGAACGGTGACGACGACGCCAGTGACGGTTCTTGGTGAACCTAAGGGTTAATGCGCGACGAATCAACCCAACACCTCAAGGACTCCACGGGAAGGTCCGGCATGGTCGCCAGGGTAAGTGGCCAGCAAAATGAGCTCCGACAAGCGGCGGCCGGCGGCTGAAACAGGACTGGTCATTGACGAAACAGGGTAAACCGGGGTTGTTTTGGTGGTTCTTGGCCTTAAGGGCCAAGGTGAGTCCGGGAAAGGTTAGAAGGCTCACCTAGGGGTCGAAGGGAGTCGTTCAGGACTGGTGACAGGTGGCGGAGGGCGGTCGATAGTGGCTCAGTAGCAACGGACAGAACGGCACAAAATAGGGCACGCACGCAGGGAAAACAAGGGATGCGGTCTAAAGATATTTCTGAGCTCCATAGGTGATTCTGATCTCCCACAAGCTTCGAGGGTCGAGAGGGGACTCTAAGGTGGTTGTCGGTGGTAGTAGCGAGCAACAACGACATCTGACTTGGCCGGGCTCGAAGAAAACCCGAACAAGACCTCGAAACAGAGCACCTCGGCTCTTGGGTCTGTTCACGACAACTCCGGCGCTCGACGGGTGGTGTGACGGCTTCTGAACGGTGCTGAGGGGACTAAGGAACATCGACGAGGTGGCGGGTAGGGATGGCGGCGATGCGACGAGGCCAAAAGAGGAGGGAGAGGCTCTCGGCTCAAGGGGTTGAAAAACAAGGCAGTGAGTCTCCTTATTGGGTTAGGGTCAGTTAGGTGATCAATTCTTCTTATTGGGTTCTCAAATCTCGTCATTCTTTCGTAAATGACGATTTTACCCCTCAAAGGGTAAATAGTCATCCCTATTCCAATCGAGTCCTGAAAATTGCTCAGAATTAGGATTTGGGTCAAGTGGTCGACCGATTCTAATGTTTGATATTTTCACGTCTCGTCTTCGCCTAAAATGACGATTTTACCCCTCAAAGGGTAAATCGCTTCTGAAATTCCAAAAAAATTTTGAAAATTCCTGAAAAATAGGAAATGGATTGGTTTGGTCGCCAATTCTATTTACATCATCTTTTGACTCCATATTTCATCTGAAATGATGAATTTTCCTTTTTAGGGTAAATTGTCCCAAAACTTTGCAAAATTACGATTTTGTCGAAAACACTCATGAGCCTTGATTGACATTTCTCTAGGCTAATAGGGCCTTACTAGGGATGCCACATTGCTTTCATGTGATTTATCCACATGTTTTGGATCCATGATTTGCGCAATCATTTTATTGATTGTGTTTGCTAGGATAGTCATTCCTATCTGCATGAACTCTTAAATTTAGGGCCTTGATCCTCACTCTTCTGCATGAAATCTTAGGGTTAGATAAATCATTCAACTTAGGTGCAGAAAGGGCGTCAACTCTGACATTTGGTGTAACAAAGTCCTTGATCTCATTTCTCTGGTTTTCGCAGAATTGCATAGAATGCTCCCAACTATTCAATAGGGGTTTCGATCGTACCTTCCAAGAAACGATTGGTGGCGACTCCTTGGCATGTACAAGTATCGCATGTCACCAGACCGCACTGAAGGTCGACTACGTATACCAGTTGTTGCGATTTGGGTAACGGGCCTTGAGAGAGGCCCGAGTCCGACCAGACGGGACGGCCCATTAGCCCTCGCCGTACGTGGGGAGAGGAAACCCCCGCCAAGAGTGGAGAGGGTCGCGACAGGGGCAAAATAGTAATTTTGGTAGAATTTGGGGACAATTTGCCAAAAGGGGCAAAATCATCATTTCGGATGAAATCCGGAGTCAAAAGGGGTCGAAAATAGGATCGATCATTAAATTGATCCATTTCCTATTTTTTGGAAATTTTCTAAAATTTTAGAAGGCGATTTACCCTTTGAGGGGTAAAATCGTTATTTTTTTAAAAAAAGGAGCGAGACGTGAAGTTCCAGACAGAAGGATTGGCCACCCACCTGAATTATCACCTAATTTTGGCAATTTTCATAACTCATTGGAATAGAAAAGACGATTTACCCTTTGAGGGGTAAAATCGTCATTTAGGGAAAAGTCATGACTCAAAAACCCTGAGAGAAGGATTCGCCATCTAAATATCCCTATCCTAATCTAGGCATTTTTGGACTATCTCATATGCAACGCATGGACGATTTTACCCCTAAAGGGCATTATCATCAATTTTCAGAAGAACGGATGAGAAATACCGAAAATAGGATTGACCAGTTGTCTGTGGTCATTCATAAATTTTTTTGGAATTTCTAGAGTGTCTAGGAATGTTTTACATTTTCTTTTAGAATTTTCTACATTTTTTTATTTTTTTATTTTAGAAAATCATTTTTATTTAGTGATTTGAAAAGTTTCAATACATACTTACTTACCCCCAAAAAAATCATTTTTATTTAAAAAGGGAATCGGGTTGGGTCTATGGACCCGGCCTAGTTCGCGCGCGACCCACCCAGTCCGTGTGCTTACTGGCCCAGAGAAGTAATCGGTCCGGTCACCTCTACAGACAGAGCTCGATTTTTAAGCACAAGGTCGACCCAAGGATAGTCGGCCCTATTCGTGCTAAACCCACGACCAAAACAATGTCGTCTTCCTTTTATCATTTTTTTTATTTTCAAAAATTCAATTTTTTATTAAATTGATATTAAAAAAATTTCTATTTCTGATCCGATTGTCACCATGCCAACACGTGGCTCATCCCAGACCGTCAGTTATTCAAATAGAATTATCTCGACCCTAATGGCCTTGTTGACGTGGCATGCCATGTGGCTCCACGTCAGCGTTGACCTTAGTCAACGCTGCCGGAGAAGAAGATCGGCATCGGCATTAAGTCGTCGGAGCCTAGTCGGAGAGTCGTGACTCTACCTACAGACCTCCAATCTCGATAAAACCAATGGCATTCGATTCGCCGTAACTCATATTGTAACATATATCAGCCTCAACACAGCAAAATCAATCTAGCCTAGGTCACCTTCTTCAACCAAAGCTATTCTCTAGCGAGGATTCGTCCTAGCCATTTCTAGCGCAACCTAACCTAACAAATTAATCAGGAAGCATCACGGGAGTTCAAGGAAGCTTACCTAGCCGTCGTGGACCTTCGATTTGGTCTATAGCGAGCAATCGAACTCGCGACAGGTTAGGGAGAAGTAGGGCCAACTCGATGATTTCGACAATGAAATCACATGCGGTCAAAAAGGAAAATCTCAGTGATGCAAGACAAGCAGATTGCAACAAATAGAGTAGCAAAATGAACGGCTCTAGCTCAAGTTTCTATTAGAGGCCGAGTTCGAGCTTCAAGAGGAGTCTCACCTTTTTTCGGTGTTTCAAGTGGCGCCGTCGGTTGCAATTGCTTCCTACATACTCCAGCAAACTCCCGATGATAATCCTTTGCTTCGGTTTAGCTTAAAAAGGCCTGACCAGCGACGTACAGGTTTGAATGAGCGATCCCCCCCCCCCCCAAAATGCCTGAGTTATTCATTTATTTATTTAATAAATACTGATTTTGAAATATTGGCTGCGTGCGAGGAGTATGAATCGGTGATCTTCGCACGTGTTGTGACCCTGGTGAACGTCGGGGATGAATTAGTCATCAATTTTGGCCATCCGGTACCCCTAATTCCGCTCGAATTTGGTCTGCATTTAACTTTGCATTTTGACCAAAATCAGTTGCCGCAAAGAATAACCTTATCGGGGCTATTCCGGCAGACCCATGCCGTCGGACCGGTCGCAATCGACAAGGGACGTTGCAAGCTACAAAATGCCTCAACCAATTTCATCAATTAATATGGATTGTCCTGTCGAATTGGTGATCAAAATTTACCCTGCAAAACTGTGATAGGGCGGGAAAATGCAATTGATTTTATCAGGGTTTGACCGGTTTGGTGGGCTGTTTGGTCCTGTCCGCGAACACCGGTTTGAACCATTTTCGATTTTAATGAAAATTTACAGGGAATTTTCCAAATTAAATCTCAAAATTGGATTTGAGGCAATTAAATTGAATGTCAAGACTCTTAAAATGCAAAATTTACGAATTAAAAGACTCGAATGACATTTTTTATCAAGTTCAATTCTATGTGTAATAAAGGAACACCCAAAATTGAACTTGAATTTTAACTTTTGATGAGGTCAAAACAAAAAGGGAATTAAAATAAAAATATTGACTATTTTTCTTTTTTTGTGACCTCAAATGCTACCTTTCTTGATTTATCATGCATTTTCTTGTTTTTTTTAAATACTAAAAAAAGATAAAAATTTGAAAATTTATTTTTTGTTCAACAATGGTTCCCTAGGTTTGGCCAAGGATACCAAAGTTGATTTTGTAATTTTTTGATTTTTTATGAAATTTTTTTATGAATTTTTCCTAATATAAAGGAAAAAGACCTGATCAAAAATCTGGTGTCAACAATGACAATGCAAAAATACGGATGACCATAGTAATGAATAGAGCAAAGAACATCGGTTGAGAAGATTCCTCATTTTCTTCGGCCATCTCCCTAACTTCCTCTTGACACTTTTATGATTTGGGATGGACACTCCAAAATCATAGCACCGTCAAATAGTAACGTGTTTTAAGGAAGGCAAACTCATCACATCTGCCTTTGATAGACCACCTTCTTCTTGGGGAACCACATCCTCCATATGTGCACAATCCGTAATTTCTAGTATCTCCAATTTCCCCAAGGTTGTGGCCGTAAAATAGGGGAAGAGATATCTTAGCTCAGAGCAATGGTGAACATTGACTTCTTTTAGACTAGGAAAACTCCAAACCATTTAGGAATCGCTCTTCGCCACTTGTCTTAGCCTTCCTGCTTCACTTACCCTCACTACTTTCAATTTGGGTAGCAATGTCCTTGTTTGCTCCGTATATGAATCAAGGGACCCGCAATTGAGCAACGATTGTAGGGAGGGACAACTGTTAATGAGGATTCTTTTCAGTTTGGGAAGCAATACCCTTGTTTGTTCAGTAGTTGAATCAAGGGTCCCGCAATCAAATAATGATTTCAAGGAAGGACAACTTGAAACTTTGACTTCTTTCAGGTTTTGCAATCTCCCAATAATTGTGGAAGGGACGACGTTGAATAGTTCAGAGCAATTATCAAGGGTGAGGGTGGCTAATTCGTAGAAGGAACTTCTGACGAGTTCACCGTGCCATGTCCTTTTGAAGGATCCTACTGAGAAAAGCCTTAACTCCTCCAGGTTTGGTAAACTAACCTACTCATAAGAGTAATCTGTGAGATCATAGCTATGAAAAATTTGACAATTTAGCCTGATCTTGATGATTTATCAGATGTGGTGGAAGAATAAATTTTCAGTACTGGGCTTTACTCCGACAAATGTTATTACGTGTTATAAACATTTAACTAGTAAAACCAAGGAAATAAAAATCTTCAAAGAGATGTTATTATCTTCTATGTAAAGAGTGTGCCTATCGCTATAATCATAAAAATGTGAAGAGAAGGGAAGCGCACCTTTCGATTGACGAAGGAGCCGGAATAAGCATTTTGTGAATCTGAAGAAGTTGTTACTAACTCTTTCTTTCCACTAGGACATGAGAAGAAGTTCAACGTAGGACAATAACATATATCTAGTCGTTCCAGTTTCGGAAACTCTATAATATCATACTCTATAATATCATCTGTCCCTCTTTCTTTAATATCATCTGAAGTAGCATCATTCCTGATCCTCCTCCTCATTTTGGAGCCTCTTAAAATTACCAGAATGAGTCCACAAGGTAAAAGAGGCTTCAGAACGATCATAACGGGGCGTCTATGGGCCTAGGTTTCTCTAATCATTACTAATCGTCTCTTCCTCTTCGTATCCGCTCAAGAACATGTCTATGACGCCTTCCGAGTGGTCTCAGCTGATTGTTTGATGCGCTTGAACATGATTGGGCGAAAACACATGATGGCTAATTCAAATAGGCCAACGATAATAAGTGCTATCTTTCTTTTTTGTATTACGATCAACTACATGACCTCGATAGCTGCTTCCTTTGTCGAGGTTTCCACTAGAATCGGCTCTTCTCATCTCATGTTTTTTTATCACACCTTCACATTGGTTCTTTCCTCATCGTACTAGTGTTAAGGTTAACGAATCAAATGTTTAATGCCTGCATGTGCGGATTAGGCGTACGGTTGGCTACTAATTTGGTTCTTCTAATTGTCGATAAGAATGATAGCAATCTTGTGTAGGATCAGCTTTCTTATAAACTGAGGTGAATTTTCTCATTAAATTATGCACACTAATTGATCACTCACAACCAGTCCAAATTACATACAATACCAACCCATCTTCCAACAAAACATTCACCTTGGCAACAATCAAATACACTGAGAAAGAGGACTATAGAAATCAGAAACTATTCAGAGCAAAATCTTTCTGCTCTTGCTCATCCATGGTATCAGAGAGCGTCATCCCTCTTGTCTCCGGCAACGAAAGCACCACGAGCCCGCAAAAGATGATCACGATTCCAAACACTGAGTAGGTCAAATGGGGTATTTGCCTGCCGGCCGAGATCAACGTCGGATCGAATAGAACGCCAAGGGTGATGGCTTGTCTCATCAACGATGTAGCCGAATTTCTCACGCTTGTTGGAAACAATTCGATGGTGTAGATCATGAGCACATTGTAAGCCATGCAAGTGAAGAAGAAAGAAGCAAGCTCAAACCCTATTTCCACACTCCCAATCCCCACAAAAGCACATGCCACACTTAGCACTCCACTCACCATTGTGAAGCCAAGCAATGTGCTCTTCCTATTCCATTCATTTAGTAAGAAATAGGACACAATGTAGGATGGTATGATTATCAAGGCATTGAAGGTGACGCCTAGGTAGATGTTGAACCCTAGGTTTCCGACCCCCAACAGCATCCCGTAGTACATCATCCCGATGCCAATCCCGAGCGCCATCACCTTCGCCAACCTCGTCAGCGCCCACCTCCTCTGGAATAGGTCCTTCATTGAGGAGTAGAGGTCGAGTTTTGTGGTTTCTTGCTTGTTAGGAAAGTTTGACAGGTACAGCTTTAGCCTGCCGTGCTTTGTCGGCAGCGTGATATTCCTCAGTATGGCCATGGCCTCTTCCTCGCGGCCCTGCATGAAGAGCCATTTTGGAGACTCGGGGATGAAGAAGAAGAAGAGGAGGCAGTATAAGATGGTGGGTGCCGAGGTCGAAACATAGAGGTATCTCCACGAAGCATCTCTGAGGAGGTATGCTATGGCAGGCAAGGATAATAATCCTAATGTTCCAAAGAAGAGGCCAATCATCCCAATGAGTCCTCTCGACTTTTTCCCGACTATCTCAGTCGACAGGACCAAGGCACATGTGCCAATGGACGCTCGTCCGAACCCACTAACAAGCCGTAGTGCCGAGTAGACCCAGAGGTTGGGGGAGAACGAGGTGGCCAAGGCGGCCAACGACATAATTGAACACGAAAGGACGAGGAGGTTTTTTCGGCCGAGAGTGGAGTCGGCGAGGGTGGCAAACGCGAAGCCACCAATTAGGCAGCCCAAGTAAAAGCATGAGGTCGGGAGGCCAGTGATGAAGGAGCTCGTGCACTCGAGCCCCCACTCCGTTATGATGGAATTGTAGACAGTCCTGTTCCCGGCCGAGTCGCACGTGGTTCCGTTGTCACTGTAGTCGCTAATGCACGCCTGTTGTCCATCAAAGAACCAGGCCAAGGAGACGATCAGGGCTTGGAGAAACCGCCGCCAGCCGAACCCCTCGACGCACCACTCGATCATCTCGTCCAGCGTTTGGAAGCCGATCTCGTTGTTGTTTAGAACTCCTAACTCCGGTGACTCGGTTTCCAATAGGAGGGGCGATGAGTTCGCCATGCTTGATCTCAACCCTGGCTATATTTGGTTGAATCAATCAATATCCGACCTATGAATACAAGACCGCCACCCCACAAAAATACAAGCACACGTTATTTTTGCGAATTTATAGCCAAATTGTGTCCCTAGCTACAGTCTTAGGTACTGATTAGATGACTTTATGCCCCACTCATTAGGCCCATTTTCATATCTCTCTTTGACAATTAACATGCTAGACAATAGTTCACTAATTGCTCTTTATTATTATTATTTTTATGACAAAACTAAAAGAGGGGTCTGCCATGGGTTTTCTCTCACTCTTTTTGTTTTTGTTTTTGTTCTTTTACTATTTTCATTTTTTAAGGTAAGATATTCATTTTTTCTGACAATTTCTCTTTAAGTGAAACAATCTTTTCGAGGCCAAAAATTTCTTTTACATGGCTCAGGAAAAGAATGTGACTATGTTATGACGGAGGAGGATGCGATAGAGTCTCGAAGTTTTCCAGGAAAATTTTCCTGTCTAATTTCATGTTAAGTCCGTCTTTTGGAGTTATTTCGCTTGCAACTGTCAATTTCCTATTTTCAAGCTATCTTGATCTTCTAATCAAGTCCTAAGAGGGGTCGACATTTAGCATCGAGGGCTCCAAGCACTTATGGTATTAGTGGGTAGGCCCTCAGTCGATAGTGGCAAGGGTGGCCAGCCCTCAAGCTTACCTTTTTTTCAATAGTTTAAACCAATTTTAGTCCCCACCTAATACATCGGTGCATCGATACAAGCTCTCGCTTAGAGAACATCGCATCAAGTCGGCTGGCTTCGCTGTCACGCCAAAAAACTTAATAACTAAAAAACCCTCCTAAACATATATCTCCTTAGAATTTATCCCTACCTAGTACATTGGTACATCGATACGGTCCCATGGTAGTGTATTGATAGCATTGATTTGCCTTAGATGCTCACAAAGCAATGGATAAAAGTATACTTTTAGTGCCAAAAGTTGTGTACGGAGATCATTTTGGTACCAAAAGTTTCAATCGTATCACTTTAGTGTCAAGTCAGAGAAAAAACAATCACTTTGATGCCTCCGGTTAAAATTGCCACGTGGCATTTTAAATTAATTTTTAAATTTTAATTGGTAGTTTTTTAAAGAAAAAGAAGCCCACATTGGTTCCACGTATATTTCGAGATTCATAAAAAAAAATTAAAATAAACATAAAATTTTAAAAAATAAATCTTTATTTAAAATAAACTGAAAAATAAGAAGAAAAAAAAAAGGTGGCGAGGGTTGCTAGAACCCTCCTCGCCGCCGCCCCACCATAGCTGGCAAGCGAGGATCTATAGGCCCTCGCCTGAGGCCGGCGGGGGTCATCAGCCATGCCTCACCCTCGTCGGGGATGGGCAAAGGGGAACGGACGATGCCTCAGCCAAAGAGACTACCCTATTCCAAGGCGCAACATGGAAAGTAGATTCTGGATTTAGTTATTGATGGCCTTGATTCATGGGAGGCGCTGAGAAATGGACAATGAAGACAGAACAAGGACTAAGGATACCTGCGGCCATTGAAGGAAAACTATTCATGAATAGTAAAAAGATTCAAAAATCATTATTTGTCATAAATGAAAGAAAGCTACTGTCCAAAAGAAAAAGAAAAAGGGCCATGTTTGTTTCACCTCAAAAGTCATTGTCTTGTTTTTTATGCGTTTCATTTATTGCCTTGTATTTATTTGATTTTTTAGTGCATTTTGTGGATATTTTTCGTTGGTCTTGGTCAAAAGATGTTTTTCAATGGTCTATTTAATGAGTGTTGAAAATCTATCTTCGTGAGAGATATTTAACGTGTTTTGCTATTATATAAGGACGTGAGTATAAGTATTGTATCAAATGTCCATTAGAAAGCATTCCAATAAAAGATCCATCTATCTTTAATCCTTCCCCACACATCCATCTATCCAAATAGTCGTTGCTAGAATTGTCTTTAATAATAGAGCCACAGAACCTCTCTTAATAAATATCGAAGAACGAATTTCAAATTTTTTTTTTTCATCACAAAACGAGCGAACAGGTTCCAATTAGAAGAACAGCCACAAAAGAGAGGGCTAGTAGCTATAGGCGTATGTCGAAATCTAGAGCGAGTGAGAAATCATATAGACAGTACAACGGTGGTCAGAAAGAGGGGCACGAGGCGCTACTATAGGTGGCTTTATTTCATTATTATTTTCCAAAGATGACCCTGGCGTCCTCCAATGCACACAAGCTGTACAAAATGGATCCACTCCACTCTCTCTTAAAAAAAAAGTTATGTAACGGTTTTAAAATGACTATAAAATTAACAATCTAATTAGAATTACAAAAATATAGAAATAACTAATCAAAATTTATCATGAAATTTACTTTTTAAAAATTTATGACTCAGAATACTTTTTTATTCTTTTAATAAGTCATCGCTGACGCGGGAGCTATCCTGCTTGACTACCGCAGTTATCATCCATCAATGGTTTTATGCATGCTTTGCTCCAGCAATCAGCAGCAACGACACACCAATCTCCACTTGCGACCGATTCAGACAACGCACTACAATCCCAGTAACTTCATGAGTTCTTTTTACACAATAATAGAGTCTGCTTTAGTGCAATGATGATTTGTCTTACTGCGTTATGTGCCCACCACCAGTTTTGGTAAAGTTGCTTTTTTCATCCTTTCCTCTTTCGTAGAAGTTTGTATCATTTTCGTGCAAAAGCATCTTCTAATGCTTGCATGAAGTTATGGTTATAGCGTGTAAAAACTTTGTAACACACTTAGTTATGTAATGCATCTATTTTTGTGGCGCTCACTTGAATACTATACCTTTGTATAGAACTTACTGGAGAGCTGTAATTTTTTTTTTATCATTAACGTTCAATTAACTTTCATAATTTTTTCTAAGATGTTCACCGCCAATGCCAGAAATTCAATGCAAACGTTTTTTTTTTTTTTTACAGTGATTGATTGAAAGTCATGTCACTCTAATGAATGATTTTTAGAAGTCATGTCACTCAATTTATTGGGAAAAAATCACGATACTTAAGTAGCCGTTGTGAAAGTTACGGGAATTGTAGTGTCTTTATCCTAGCTAACTTCTATCAGAAGTTGCATAAGAGTTGGAAAGTGTTTAAATCAAGATACAGTCTTCAAGTTGCATAAGAATTGAGGCTAGCAAATAACTGGTTAAAGATAACATCAGCGAGTGTCATCTCACTACTACCACCGATCTTGTGTGTTACGACAAGACGTAGTCCTTCGTATTCGGCATCTAATAGTTTCCACTACGCCTTCTTCTTGATCATTCGATCCGACAACATGCTCCGTAAGTTTGACCTCAGCTTAACCAGAAGCTGTCCAACCATCAACTTGATGAGTTCCTGGAGTCAGTCCAGAAGAATTGCCAAAACTAGTCAAATGAAGAACTAAAAAGTGACAATTTAATACAATTTCCGATAAAATATATTGTTTGAACTTGACTCTTATCTGTGGAAAGTCAATGTGCACTAACATCTCCAGTAAGTGCAGTGCAATTTTCCACGATGCTTCGACTATTCGGGTCGGGTACATTCAACTCTACCCATCCTTAGGAGAATCTGATTTTCTTCATTGTTTAGAAATTTTCTTTCTAACTTTTTCGAATGTCGAACACAATGTTCCCGCAACTCCTGCTCAAATTGTCATACCATACAAATGACTATTACTGAAAATCTCTAAGTGTTTACATAGTACTGACAATTTGGGTAAAAATTGCAGCATTGTATTTGATATAGAACAGTTGGCAAATGTGTATATCAAAACGTTTGAGCGTTGTAAGAGCAGCCAACATATCAAATCAAAGAAGATTATGAGATCTTGGAAGTTGCAAACTGGCTATACTAATTTTGGCAATTTTTTATCTCCAAATTGATGCATTTCCCTTGATTATTGCAAGATCAAAGATTTCGAACGACTTTCCCATTTATCAACTTTTTTCCTTAATTTCATGATTTGATTTTAATTGTTTCCCAAAGGGAGACCTCCTTATAAATCGACGCCTAAGACATTGTAAGAGTGATAACTATCATTGAGAATAAACATTTATCCTCGCAACGTTTTCCAAGTATTTCTTCCTCCGGGTCAGTATCAAGGTGCGACATGAGATCGGTTCCTCGAGTGACAACGGAAGGCCGGATAAAAAGGGATAATAAATTGTTTGTGATGTACATATTATTGTACCTAGAGTTCTTTACAATAACTTTATCACAAACTAAAAATGTCTTAACGATAATATTGGGCAAAAACCAGAATTATGGGAGGACTAGTTATCTCATTGTCTCAAATTGTGTCAGCCCACCAGATTGATGCGGAGGAGTTCTTTGAGAGATATGAGAGAAGAGGAAGATGTGGTGGAAAGGATTGATGTTGCCGAGGGTGTGGAGGACGTACTGTATCTGAAGAAGTATATATTGTCAAGGACTTTGCTACAATCGAAAATGTCATCTGATGTTATGTATCTTGTTGTCGTGAGAATACTATCTTGCCCACCAGATCGAAGTGGAGGAAAATCCGAAACAGAAGATGAGACTGAAGAGACCGCCATTTTCAAAAACTAAAATGAAGGCCGGCCTGCAATATCTTCAACCTTCCTCTCACACTGGAGAAAATCCCGGTACTTGTTATTGAGGATCGTATGATCTTTTTTCCAATATGATGTTATCTTTCCTCAAAATCTTTCTCCATTTCATACTTTTCTCAATGCATGCAAGCCGCCCGCGATTAGATGCATCGGGTAAGGCTTCACCTACCGGAAATTATTAAAGATTCCTTTTATGTCAACCTCATGCTGCAGATGGGAGCACGATTTCATAAATCGTGTGTCACGTTGCAATTATTAAAGCTTCTTGTCATCTCAACCTCTCACCAAAATTTCTACCAAGCTGTCGACAACACTTTCATTGAAGGACAGAAGATAATGAAGGCACACATAATGATGGCAAGATGGCAAATGTAATATTGTCACGTCCCGATCCTCGAGCACGCATCATCCCTAACATATCACCTCAAATCATAAAAGATAACGTCTTAGGCACGTTATCGATCCATTTATTTTATCTTTGATTATACATGCGAAAATATGCAACTCCCAAACATCAAATCAAACAACAAGGATAGTTAAACAGTTAGTCATCTCAATCAAATCACAATAGCTTACAAAGTCAACCTATTATTTAACTATCTTATTTAGACAATAGTCACAAGCCATTTTTCGACTCCTGATCCATATATAACTCACAGACTATCAGGCTCGATCTAACACGATCTCTGGGGCTACTCAAATAAGTCTACGTCTTAGTATCCACAAGGTTCCGTCACTTGAGACCTGAAAATGTTATCCACGACGGGGTAAGATATAAATCTCAGTGAAGTCAACACCTAAGCTCGATTAGGACAAAACAATGGCTTGAAGCTCCAAAAATTATCTAAGAATGTGTCGGCATCACTTTTGAAGGATGGCCAATGAGCGTTCTTCCTAGTGTAACATGAACCCAAATAGGTTTTAGTTAGGATGGTGTCAACATAAATAAATAAAAGTACCGAATAGCCCTCAAGATCAATAAACCCCGATTCGATCTTATGTCAGTAAAATAAAGAATAATTTACCGAGAATCGTCAAAGTTGGTTGCGGAATGCTAGGGATTACAAGAACCCAATATTCGGGAAGTGGGCAGTGAGACTGCATGTTACTGAAGTTCGGTAAGTAGTCATGAATCGGTAAATTCCTAAAAGCCATGAAGAGCCGATAGAGAGTGGTCACGGACATGAGAGGCAATCGATCAACCTAGCTAGTCACGTCAGCCGAAAATTATGAGACAGAAGCGAAAGTAATGGGCACAAATGGATCATGGGAAGTTATTCAAGCGTTCAAATCTAAAATCATGGGAACAATTGAAGGTCAATTTTGGCAGACAAAAGCTATAAATGACGTGGGCGATTATCGAAGGCGCTAGACTTCAAGATTTGAAAATGATGACTGTCTGAGCAGTTGCAAAGTGCAACGTAATCAGAAGAAAGAGGAAGAAACGAGACCAACAACACACACAAAGACATCAAATTTCCTTTGCAATTTAGCTTCCTTCGTATTTTCAGTTTCCTGCACCTTTAGTTTCTGAAAATCAATTTCATTTCAAGTCATTTACAGCTTTCCTAAGAGTATTGTAACTTAGTATGATCCCTTTGTTGATCTCAAACCCACTATCAATCCATACATTTTCGTCCATATCCATGTCTTCTCTCTGTGATTTGTTTTTCACCATACATATTTTTTTTAGAACTGAACCACAGAACTTTCTTAATAAAAATCAAAGAAGGAATTTCTGCGAAAGATCTTCCCTGTTGCAAAACGAGCGAACAAATGGCCAATGGGCCGTGCCATTTCCAACCCGTGCTTCCTAGCACTTCAATGTCTGTCCGTGGTGAGATGAATGAATATTTCAGCAAAGATGTCAGCAACTACATTGAAAAGGCCGAGGAAGACAATGTCGATCTTTTGATGTGCTCAGTCCATAGGGATCGATTGTACCTTCGGAGTCCACCTTCAGTACTAGCCAAAGGCTTATTAGAGGCAATCGGCAAATGTTGAGTCACCAGAATACGGCAATGACTAGCACCTGCATATCTTGCAACTCACTATATATGTATACTAAACATCCACAAAATTTGAGCTCAAAATTCATCCATTTAGGGGTCCAACGAAATACAAACAGAAGCCTACCTCCTGTTGAGTCAGCTTCCGTCGACTTTTCTTGTTGGAGCTGGTCGGAACAGCATAGACCTCCTTTTGCTGAGCTTCCACTTGGAAACATTCGGCAACAGGACGATCTTCGCGGTGATGGGTGGCTCGCGAGCTGGTTATCGATGGTTGGAGAGCTGGACGGCGGTGAATCGGGCGGTTCTAATCTGTCGAGCGAGGAGCGTTTCTGATCAGGGGAAGAAAAGAAAACGAAGAAAAAGGAGCAGGGGAGGGGTTGTGATCGTGAGGTTCAGCTAAAGAGGAAGAGGAAAAGATGTGGCCTAGTCAATTATTGGTCAAACTCTAGAGGAATCCACTTAGTGGAAAATTAATGAGTTCCATTTCTTAATGACACATGTTCTCTTGCAAATAAAAATCTGAAATTCTTTCCATTTCTGCCCTTGAGGAATTCGGCAGCTCCATGGGGAAGCAAATGACTATAACGCCCTCGTCGACTTAATGAAACAAAGCCAACACTCCAGGGGCAAAATCGTCTTTTCACACCCTTCGTCTGAAAATCCATTTTTCTGCTAATTTTCCTTTTCAAAAAGGCTTCTTCCATTCCAAAATAATTGTTACAATCCTTCATTTCCATTTTTCTATTTTCGAGACCCCATATCGTGATCGATTTCTCGTTGTTGTAATTTCAATTTATCTCGAACTAACGGGCGGCTTTTGCGGACGCTATGCGTATTGACTCTGTGATTCTCATCACACTTAGGAAAACTCAAGTGTGGCGATTTTGGTTGTCATGTAATCGCAAGGGCCTATTGCTAGTCTCGACGGTCGTAATCGTCACAAATCGATTTTGGAAAAATTCGCAAATCATACGTTGGTTAAGCGGCATCACCCGCGTTCCAATCGTATAACATTAGTAATAGATTCCTTAATCGTTCTCAGATTGGCCTCGGTTCTAAACGTCCCTCGACGACCCTTATGGTCAAAATGCCGTTTTTGTTTATCGAATTTCCTAGGTCTACGTACCTCTTCGCGTGTTAGCTTTTCCTCTTTGGTTAGTTAACTCATGACTGATCAGGTCAGAGCGAGATATACTGAAATACTTCGATAGATATCTTACAGTCAAATGTCTCGGAATGATAGGAAAATCAGACTGTCACAATGATGATTCACCTATTTAGACTGCTAATGATGATTGAGTTTAATATTTATTATTAACACTCTTTGATCGATCCGAGTTGATTGTCTTGGATTGAATGTGGATGATTCATATTTGTTTGAACATCACACTGACCACCGTATTGTATTGTGATGTATGATGAACGTATGAGGAGATTGTTGGATATATTATTGATATAATCCATATAATATGTTTACATATAAGCCCAATAGGTGAAATCATGGTTATTTGGGTCCATATGGGCTGGAGCCCAGTAGCTTGCATATAATTCTAGGGTTTCCTACGTTGGAGGTAACACTGTTGAGCATTCCTAACTTGATGTCTCTTGGTGTAATACTTCAAGATTATTGGAGGTTAGGGTTCAAGAGAGTAGAAATGGTTTTGTCTGCTTGAAGTATTACACCAAGAGACATCATATTTGGAACGCTCAACAATATTACCTCCACCGTAGGGAACCCTAGAGTTTTATGCAAGCTACTGGGCTCCAGCCCATATGGGCTATACAACCTGCATGGTTTTGCTTTCCGAGCACTCAGCCAGGAAAAGGCCTCATGCAAGTCTAAGGAACCCCCGAGCCTTATAAGCTAAGCCAATACCTCCCCCTAGGCAATGTGGGACTAGGGAGGGGATGTCACAATCTCTCCCCTTTGGACACAACGTCCCCGTTGTGCCCGAACCGTATTGGGGCTCACGGACGGCACCGCTACCCAGCTACTATCGGGAGTCCACACATGCGGTCGGGGGTCAGCTATGACACAATTTGTAACAGCCGGGGTCCCACTTGCACAATATTGTTCGCTTTGGGATTTGCAACCCGCACGATTTTGTTTTCCGAGCACTCAGCCGGGAAAAGGCCTCATGTAAGTCTAAGGACACCCCAAGGCTTATAAGCTTACCCAAAACCTCTCCCTAGGCAATGTAAGACTAGGGGTGGGGATCTCACAATCTCCCACAAGACGATAAGCTTTCAGATGGCGGTGGTTTTACCTCAATCCAATGTCGGACGACAAAGTTATGGCCGTAACAGTAAAGCAGTTTTTCTCTATCCGCGAGAAAACTGCTCGGCCGAGAGGAAAAAGAAAAAGAAGAGGAAGAGAAAGAAGGTGGCCAGCCAAATGAGGAGGGAGAGAGGGTCTTCCACGAAAGAACTATTTTCTGAAATATCAAAGAACTGATTTTTGAGAAATTGAAATGCCTCTTGAATCGAGATTTGCCTCAAGTGTGAAATTTGCCTCACGAGTTTGAAAATTCCACATGGTTGGAGATTGAAAATTTGCCTTATTAATTGAAATTTAGCCCAGAGAGGGGCGTGAGAGAAAAGAATGAGTTTTCTGGAAATTTCGAGGAATGATACTTTTGAGAAAGAAATGAAAGTTGCCTCATGCTTTTGAGATGGCGTCGAGTGCTTGCTAAGGGAATGTCACGCCCCGAGCCCGGCGAGCACAGGAGTATCCCACCTTCGCCGTTACCTTTGATGATCTCCTAGGAACCAACGACCATTAACTTACGGACCTAAATGAAGCATGCAAGCGAAAGCGAGAACATCTCCATATCAAATAAAACAACGCAAGATAAATTAAGATAAAAGGGTACGCTTCCCATTAAGGTCTATCATAGGTCAAAGGTTAAAATTCTAAACCCACAATTCATTGTACAATCCCTAAGGCCACAAAAGGTTCATAACCACTTCCTCCAATTCAGTCTTCAAATGTCAATCATGGTATTCCTCGAGTTTCCATAGCCTGGGACCTGAAAAATGTTGTCCCACGACGGGGTGAGATATATAATCTCAGTAAGTCAAACCTAACCCTAAACTAGGCTATCGGTACCTCTAGATACCTTTGAAAAAGCAGGATATTTTGGAATAAAAAACTTAGGCATGGTAAGACAGGGTACTTGACAAAACTTGGCATTTTAGTACTTTCAAAACAGCTTGACTCAGTTAAGAAAGATCAAGATAACTCTAAGCTTTGTACAATTGCATGGTTTTCAATCTGAAGCAAGCACTCGACGCCATCTCAAAAACATGAGGCAACTTTCATTTCTTTCTCAAAAGTATCATTCCTCTAAATTTCTAGAAAACACATTATTTTCTCTTACGCCACTCTCTGGGCTAAATTTCAATTCATGAGGCAAATTTTCAATCTCAAACCATGAGGAATTTTCAAACTCATGAGGCAAATTTCACACTTGAGGCAAATCTCGATTCAAGAGGCATTTCAATTTCTCAAAAATCGTTTCTTTGATATTTCAGAAAATGGTTCTTTCCATATCCGCCCATCCGGGGCCACCCACTTTGGGACTGCAAGATAATTCGGTCTCCATATGACCCGTCAGTACATATGAGACTCTTGCGTCCGGACCTAGAGATGATTCGGTCACCATACGACTCTCGACATCCATTTTCAATCGAGATGAATTGTGTCAGTATGGGACTCTCTAGCCGCACGACGTCATCAAGTCAAATGGGAGTGACTCCCTCCCAATACGTTAGCCAAATTATAATCCTCGACGATCCCACACGCCAGTGCACATATAATTTTTCTCGGCGATCCCATACGCCCGTGCACTTAAGATTTTCTCGACGATCCCACACGCCATTTATTCATAAGAAATTCGGTTATAAAAGCCGCAGTTTTCATTAGAAACACACTCAACAAACTCAAGCATTTATCGCCTATTCAAGGCATTTTTTTCAAACGTCCATCACTGGACAAAACACATTTCAAGCTCGAACATGTTCAGTAAAACACGAGCATCACTCAGCTCAACTCAATCAAATCTCAAATTTGGTCATTCACAAGTCATCTCAAGGCTCGATTGGTAAATCAATCCACTTAATGCACTCAAATCAATGAGAATTTCCACAAAGCACGCCAAATGGTCCAACCACATGCCACAACCAGATTAAGACCCCTCAATTTAACCTTGATTTCACACTTTTCATACCATGAATCCTTTCAAGCTTAATCCATCAAAATAGGGCAAATTTGGGTTTCATCGCGCCTCTCACATAATTAGTTCATAAAACCATTTAATTTGAGTCAAAACAATGTCCTTTAGTAACCTAACATCCTAATAAAGGTTTAGGTATAACTTACCTCGAGCCTAGGCCAAGCAATTTCCACAAAATGCGTGACACAACGTCGCGGCACCAAGCTGTCAATATTGGACTTTCATAATCAGATTCAGTCCCAAATAAACTGGCATTACTCCATCAAATTTATATGAAATAAAATTTCTCAATATTATACTTCAATTTCTTATGGATGCGTGGGCGAAAACAGAGCTCAATTCGGATACTGGACGACTTAGAACGACTCATTTTAAAATGGGTGCGCGACAAGGACAGATTGGTCGGTCCTAGGGATTTCATGTAAACCGGCCATTAAAACTCATCAAACTCCTTTGTAACTCCTCATACTCTTCACTAACATGTAATACTATGTCTTAGAGAGCCTTACCAGCAATTTTCGGGCTAGGCGACACCTTGGCGAACCTTTAAACTACTCGGTTTTCACGGTCCAAAGCAGGGGCAGAATTCGGCTCTGAGTTAAACATACCCAGTAGCCATTTAATCACCTCTTAACCCAAATTCCTCATAAAACCGACTTGTCAATACATCCATTTACAAGTTTAGAAGGCTCACCGTAAATTTGGAAGCAAGATAACCCTTCTAGATCTTTCAATCGGTCCGATCCTACTCCGTTCTTAGGCGAGCAGATTCTGCTCCACAGAAGCGACCTCAAAACAGCCATGGAAACCAATCTAAACTCAGTTAAACTTGTAACCCTAGCTCCACCAACTCAATTACTATGAGTGTAGAAGATCTCATCGAAAATTTGGAGTCATTTGAAGTCTCGAAGCCTACGAAACATCTTTTTCCCCAAAACCGGTCAGATTTTGCTTCAATATGACCTTTGTCCATTCAAACAGACCTACGGGAAGAAATAATGGGTCAAATTGAGTTTATAATATGTCCCTAGAAAGAGGAGACAATAAGCTTTCAGATGACAGTAGTTTTACCTCAATCTAATGTCGGGCGAAAAAGTTATGAGGGGCTGGTTGGGCGAGTAGTTTTCTGCGAGAGGAAGAAAACGTGAAAATGGAGGAGATGAGAGAGACGGTGGCCGAAAATGTGAAGGAGGAAGAAGACTCTCCCTTAATCCAATTTGACAATCTTCTAGAAGAGTTGTTGGAGACAAGATGGGTATTTAATGCAAAAGGGATAAGATTAAGTCTCCTAATGACACTTGTCATCATCTAAGTAAATATCTTGGCCCACTTGTTGACTTCCTTGACCCATTTTCAGCAGCCCATGGGGTTCAAAAAGACTAAAATGCCCTTCTAAAAATCTTAAGGCAATGGTAAGACTTGAGGGGCAAAATGGTCATTTTGCACGTGTCGTCCGAAATCTGATTTTTCCAATCTAAATTGCCCTCAATGAGGCGACGTCCATCTCAATTCAAATATTGGCATTCCTCAATATCCAATACCCAAATCTCGAGGTCCAATTTCATGCCGGACTCTCGTCGATTGTAATTTCAGTTTATCTCAAACTGACGAGCGACTCTTACAAGCGCTATGCGTATCGACCTTGGGATTTTTCTCAAACCGTGGTGACTTTGGTTGTCATATAATTGCGAGGGTTTATCGCTAGCTCCTGCAGTCTTGATCATCGGAATCCGATTTAGGAAATTCTCGCAAATTACATATTAGTTAAGCGAAATCACCCGCGTCCCATCGTATAACGCTAGCAAGGTATTCCATAATCGTTCCTAGATCGATCTCTGCTGGCCCAAAATATTCCATCGACAATCCTTATGGTCAAAGAACCATTCCTCATTCAAATTCTCAAGTCCACGTACCCGACCTCGCATTAGTCTTTCCCTTTTGGTCAGTTAACTCGAGAGTGGCCTGCTCCGAGCGAGATACAACTGAAATACCTCGATCGATATCTTTCCATTCAATAGCCTCGAGAGGGGCCGAAATTCGGAATGTCACAACTCTTTCCCCCTTAAAGAAATTTCATCCTCGAAATCTATAACCTTCCAAATCATCCAATCTCATGGGGTACTGACGCCTCATTGCATCATCACTTTCCATGATAGTTCCTCCCATTACTTGACGTTCTCATTGTCCTCTCCGATAAAAGTCATCCTCCCCCAGGACTTGTTTCCTTCAATCGTCTCTCTGTATTTACTTTTCTCTATTCTTTCTCGATATTCATAACATCTGTTGGTGGTGCACCTTCAAGCATTCGAATCTTCTTCTTGATTTGTCAATTGGTCTGGGAGTAATATGTACATCACACCGTAATCCCGCTTTTCAAATTCCCTATCGAAAAGCTTTTCCAGGACGTTGTAGAAGACTCAAGATATTTTCCTATCACGATCATTACCGATCCATCATGAAAACGTACTCTTTGGTGCTTCCATCATTTAACGTGATCATCCAATGACCAATTAATCCACTAGCTTGTCAAAATTATGTTTTCCTTCATTGGTACGTTTCCTTGCCTCTGAAATTCCATGGTTTCCATCCTCAATTTCAATGTTTCTCCTCCAGATACTCAAAAGTTTGGGTTTTCTCCCAATTATTCTTATTCGTAGTCCTTACGCAACTTCATCCATGTTGCTTCTCATTCGATTCCTTTTGGGGGACTCATACTTCAAGTTCTGTATGGACTCGAAATCTTTCTTCGCGCAAGTTGCATTTTCCCCCGAACTTCGTCGCGGGGGCGGTTGCACACCATTCCAATCATGCTCTAAGCATTCCAACTCATATGGAATTATTGTCAAGGCTCGATCCAATGTGATTGAGGTTTGGAGTGATAAGGAGTGATGACTTGGGGACAATTAGATTGTGAGACCTTTAGGATTATGTATTGATCATTGAATCTTGAGGATTATAGGCTTAAACTTGTGTGGTATTCTAATGGTCCTAGCGTCGACTTTGATCGATGATCTTGGGTGGTGATATTATTGAGGTTCATAACGAAGTAAGCGGAAATTGAGGAGTTTTAAGTGTGGATTTTGAGGTCATAATTATGCTTGAGGCTAATAGAGGATTGCTTATGGGTAAAGGATCGATTGGATTTTATGATCGTGATTGTGGCCTTGAGGTATATGGTTGAACATAGGCAATTGATCTGTGAGATGAATGGTCCTTTGCGGAAATAGAAATCTTCTACTACTAAGAGTTGATCTGGAAGCGAATGTGGTATGACGAGTATTGAGGACGCTCATTTAGTGCATGTGTTTATGGCATTGAAATGAAAGTTGAGGAAGGTGAATGCATGAACTTATCATTATTAGACTTGATAAACCATCGCTTGGTATGGGACAAGCTGATGAGATACCTATAAACCGTAATGAAGCATGTTATGGGATTTATGGAAGGTGACTCTCTTCGCAGATGTATAACTTGGGACAACCGGCAACGACCAAGTCTGATGAGGGTGGGCAGTGTACGCCGGGACAGAGAGGTTCGGACAAGGAGCGGCTCCTGGCAGGCTTCTAAGATAGCAAGGAGGCAGGAATGACCCAAGTCATAAATTGAAAGAGAGAGTCTCGGTATCGGATTGAGTTTAATTTTGGTTAAGAGATGTATTGCACCAAGGTGATCCTCACAGTGAATTTTAAAATTTGTATGGTATTTGTAATGACGTATGTGATTGGCATGGTTAGGAGCTTCGTACATGGCAATGTGTGTTGTTTGAAAAAAAAAATTGACGCGTATGTTTAGCCTGTATGGCGAGTCTTGGCATTGAATGCCGTTGGCTAATACCTTTTGAAATTGAGATAGCCTGGTGAGTTATTGCTAAGTCGCAAATAAGTCTGGACTTATGGTGCGCGCACTTGACCCAATGAGTTGTGATTCAAGAGTTTGCCTAATAGATGGCGACTAGTTGAGAAATTGCCTAGTTGAGGCTGGCTTGATGAGTAGTTACTGATGAAGGATGATTTGAAATCCCTGAATAAATGGCGATTGATTGAGGATTTGCCTAGAACCACTGGGTGGTTGATGGCTTGTGATAGCTATGATATTGAGCAGCTTGAGACTGCTAGGCTCGAGGATATGACTTAAGCCTTTAATTTCGGAAGGAAATTGTAATAGCTCGAATGTCATGAGAACCTAATAAGATTGAAGGATCAAAGTACGGTCGTTTGAGGAACATTTGGTTCAAGTGTGCAAGATATGGGAAGATCCAAGAATTGAGATGGATCATGAGAATTGATCAGAATCGAGCGACTAGAGTATAAGTACTGAAGCATGCAAGCGAAAGTGAGAACATCTCCATATGAATAAAACAACAAAAGATGACTTAAGACAAAAGGGTACGCTTCCCATTAAGGTCTAATATATGTCAAATGTTAAAATTCTAAATCCACAATTCTTAGTACAATCCCTAAGGCCACAAAAGGTTCCTCCAATTCAGTCTTCAAACGTCAATCATGGCATTCCTTGAGTTTCCATCGCCTGAGACCTGAAAAATGTTGTCTTACGACGGGGTAAGACATATAATCCCAGTAAGTCAAACCTAACCCTAAACTAGGCTGCCAGTACCTCTAGAAACTTTTGAAAAATGGGGTATAAAAGTGTTGGCATGGTAAAACAGGGTACTTGACAAAACTTGGCATTTCAGTATTCTCAAAATAGCTTGACTTAGTCAAGAAAAATCACGATAACTCTAAGCTTCCTATAATGGCAAAGTTTTTAATCAAAAGCAAGCACTCGACGCCATCTCAAAACATGAGGCAACTTTCACTTCTTTCTCAAAAGTATCATTCCTCGAAATTTCCAGAAAACATGTTCTTTACTCTCACGTCCCTTTCTGGGCCAATTTCAAATCATGAGGCATATTCAATTTCTCAAAATCATTCTTGATTTTTTTGAAAAACAGATCTTTCCATATCCGCCCATCCTGGGGCTACGAGATGATTCGATCTCCATATGACCCGTCGATCCATATGAGACTCTTGCGTCCGGACCTAGAGATGATTCGATCACTAAACGACTCTCGACGTCCATTTTCAATCGAGATGAATCGTGTCAATATGGGATTCTCTAGCTACACGACCTCATCAGGTCAAATGGGAGTAGCGCCCTCTCAATACGTTGGCCAAATTATAATTTTCGGCGATCTTACACGCCAGTGCACATATAATTTTTCCCGGTGATCCCCCACGCCATTGGCAATCCCACACACCCATTCACTTAAGATTTCCTCGGCGATCCCACACGCCATTTACTCATAAACATTCAGTTATAAAAGTCTAAGTTTTTATTAGAAAACGCATTCATGCCTCAATTTTTAATCCGAAACATACTCAACAAACTCAAGCATTTATCGCCTATTCAAGGCATTCTTTTCAGACGTCCATCACTGGACAAAATACATTTCAAGTTCGAACATGTTCAGTAAAACATGAGCATCACTGGGCTCAATTCTAAAATGACCAAAATGTCCTTTTATATTTGTTAAGACAAGGGCAAGGGTCGAGGGGTAAAATGGTCATTTGGAGCGTTTCGTCTGAAATTTCATTTTTCCAATATAAATTGCTCGTGATGAGGTGACGCCCATTTCAATTCAAATGTTAAAATTCCTCAATGTCCAATACCCAAATCTCAAGGTCCAATTTCATGTCGAACTCTCGTCAACTGTAATTCCAATTTATCTCTAACTGACGGGCGACTCTTGGAGGCGCTATGCGTATCGACCTTGGGATTTGTTTCAAGCCGTGGCAATTTTCTTTGTCATGTGATTGCGAGGGTTTATCGCTAGCTTCTGCGGCCCTGATCGTCGGAATTCGATTTAGGAAATTCTCGCAAATTACACATTGGTTAAGCGAAATCACCTGTGTCCCAACGTATAACGCTAGCAAGGCATTTCATGTTCGTTCCGAGATCGATCTCTGCTAGCCCAAAGTGTCAGTCTGTTGGACCTTGTTGATTCTAATGAGATTGGTTGAGATCGAATTGGAACCAATAGAAGTGGAGATTTCGAGTCGTTGTCCCTAAAAGATAGGGCATTGGTCTTAAGGGCGATGGACCATGAGTTGGTCGTTGATGGAAAGAAAAGTGAACGGACTTGATAGCCCTAGCTACTCGTGATTCTAATGGATGGTTGAGCAAGAAAAAAGGGCTGCTCGGATTATGACTGTAAGGTGGCTTGATTTAGTTTGATTCGAATATCCAAGGTATGGATTTATGGAGACTGAGGAGGAACTTCGACCCCTTAGGACCTTGTCACTTGATGTGACTAAGTTATTGGGAAAAGAATGTCGAATATGGTGGCATCTGAATCCTGGAGTAAAGGTACTGCTGTGGCGTAGGCTCCGAGATTGACGTCTTATGGAACGAGAAAGACGAGGTGGATTCGAAGTAAAATAATGCCACTGAAGTATATAACTTCCTTCATAGGATAAGGGACCCTAGTGTGGAAGGAAGAGAAAATCCTAAATATCTTGGTGTTAAGCTTGAACGCCTGGATTAAGGATGTAGATGCAAAGCTTGAATTACTTTTGAGAATTAAGTCTGAGAGACTTGTCTTGTGGATAATGTTGGATTCTGAGATAATGTCGACTTTCAGTCGAATCGCTTGAATTGAGACAAAGTCGCATTGGTTGGTTATGGAATCCAGTGTGTATGACACTGATGCTTCCTAAGGAAAGAGTGACAAAAATGAACAAAATGTTGCATGGTTTAATTAGGGATCCATGGAAGCGGAGAAAGTCAAAATATATGCTCTCACGTGGATGGTGTAAAGGACAGTTGGAATAATTCGACACCTGGTAGTGAGGAAGCTGATGACGATCGAATTGAGTACTCAAGAAATAATTGGATTGATTATTACTGTCTTGAGAGACGATGGTTGGATTCATTCAAGGAGTCATGAAGTACACGAATGGCCTTTGAAAAGTATCATGTGGACCTTAAGGAAACGGTCACTGTATACTAAGAGCAATGGATGTGAGTTTCAGCTAGTTAAGGTGGTGTTTCTTAAATCGTGAATTTTCTGGGAAATGAAATACTTGAGGAGGTAACAAACGATGGTGGATTGACTAAGGCTAACGAGAGTTGCTGAGGCTTGAGGTTTCCTAAGTCTGATGGATCGTAATGGAATGCTATAGATGTCATGGGAAGATTTCCCAGAAGAGTTATTCCATTGAAGAAACGGAATAAGGACGAGATGTAGCATGAGTGGATGAACAAACATGAAAAGGAAATTCCAAGGAATTAAGCCTAGTTGGTGACCGCGCCAATATGAGTACTTCCATTGGGAAGTGAAAAGATCATGAGAATCATAACGACATGTCGCATAAAGAAAATTTGAGGTGTAACAAGTTGATTTGAAATGACACTGCATGTACGTCATGACAGTAAGATCCTATGAGTAGGAATACCCCATGCATGATTGGAATTGATATACAACCGCCCCTGTGGCGAAGTTTGGGAAACCTTGGAGTTTCATGGACAATGAAACGTGTCCATGAACAAAAGGGAAGCTTAGAGAGAGGATCTTATAAGAAGTTCATATGAAGAATCATGGCATATATTGGAATAGCACGAAAGTATGTTAAGACCTACATTGGTATTAGAAATGTAAGGAATGGAAGAGAAGGAGACCAAGTACATGGTTGGAAGTTGACGCGTGCCATTGGGTAAAGTATAACCATTGCAAGTGATGGATTAATTAGTCGTCGGAGAAACTTGAGTGTAATCAAGGAAGGACTACTAAAGATTCAATCATGGGTTTGCCTGGGTAATTGATGAGGCTATAGTTCAATTTGGGCAATCGGGGTTAAGCTAATGGAACTTGTTCGTCCCCGACGATACGAAAGGACGGTGTATGGATTAAAGGATTATGCCTGAAAGGTGGAAACACCGAAGAGTACGATTTCATGATGGTCTAATAATGATCGTGATAGAAAAAGATCTTGAGTCTACTATGGCGTCCAGAAAAAGTCTTTCAACAAGGAATTTGAAAAGCAGGGGTTACATTATATTGCGTGTATTATTCACGGACCAGCAGACAAAATGGAAGGAAAGTTTGAATGCTCGAGAGTGTACCACCAACTAAAGTTATGAATGTCGAAGGAGAGTAGAAAAAAACAAGTACATGTTGGGGACGAAGGGAAACAAGTCCCGGAGGAAGATAAATTTTGCCAAAAGAGGGCAAATGGGAACGTCTATTAATGGGAGGCGCTATCTTGGAAAAGTGGGGATGCGATGAGGCATCAGTACCCCCATGAGATTGGATAATTGGAAGATTGCAAATTTCGAGGATAAAATTTCTTTAAGGGGGAAGAGTTGTGACATTTTGAATTCTGACCCCTCTCGAGGCTATTGAATGGGAAGATATTGATCGTGTATTTCAGTTATAACTCACTCGGAGTTGGCCACTCTCGAGTTAACTGACCAAAAAAGAAAGACTAATGCGGAGTCGGATACGTGGACGTAGCGGATTTGAATGAGAAATGACACTATGATCATAAGGATTGTCGAGGGAATATTTTGGGCCAGCAGAGATCGATCTATGAACGATCATGGAATGTCTTGCTAGCGTTATACATTGGAACGCGGGTGATTTCGCTTAACCAATGTGTGATTTGCGAGAATTTCTTAAATCGGATTCCGATGATCAGGACCGCAGGAGCTAGCGATAAACCCTCGCTATTACATGACAACCAAAGTCGTCACGGCTTGAGAAAAATCCCAGGGTCGATACGCGTAGCGCTTGCAAGAGTCGTCTGTCAGTTTGAGATAATCTGGAATTATAGTCGACGAGAGTTCGACATGAAATTGGACCGCGAGATTTGGGTATTGGACATTGAGGAATTCAAACATTTGAATTGAAATGGACGTCGCCTCATCGAGGGTGGTTTATATTGGAAAAATGGAAATTCGGACGAAAGTGCCAAATAACCATTTTCCCCTCGACCTTTGGCTTTGCCTCAAGAAGTTTATAAGGCCATTTTGGTCATTTTAAACCATCAAGGGCTACCGAAAAATTTGATGTGGATATGGTCAAAGAAAGTCAAAGTCAATGGATCAACCAATGGAAGCTTGCCAAGTGTCAACCAAAGAAGGCCTCATGCATTAAATGCCCATTAATTACCCATCTTATCTAATTGACCCAAAGTGCATTATTGGCTTAGAAAGCTCTCTTTCTCTTCATTTTGGCCGGCCACCTCCTCCCCTTCTTCTTCTTCTTCTTCCTTTTTTTTTCGGCCGAATAGATTTCTCACGGACAGAGAAAAACTACTTCACTGTTCTGGCCATAACTTTGTCGTCCGACATTGGATTGAGGTAAAACCACTGCCATATGAAAGCTTATCGTCTTTCCATTTCAACAAGGTACTATAAACTCAATTTGGCCTAGTATTTATTCTCGTAAATCTGTTTGAATGGACAAAGGTCAGAATCTAATCTGGTTTTGGAGAGAATCCATTTTTGAGGGCTTTCGGACTTCAAATGGCCCCAAATTTTTGGTGAGTTTATCTCAACACATAGTATTAAGGTTTAGTGAGCTGAGCTTGAGGATTGGTAAGAGATTTGAAGGGTTTTTGTAATGGTTTTTAGGTGAATTCTTTAGGAACAAATTCTGTTTCCCCTGCCGGCAGTTGGAACCGGGACACTTTTGGGCTTGTTGAGACATCGTTTGACTAGGAAATCGCTGGTAAGTCATCTCAGGACGTAGAGGTATATGTTAGCAAAGGATATGTGAGTTGGATTGGAGTTTATAGATTAATTGTTACCGTCTCGAGAGACGATGGTCGGACTCATTTAAGGAGTCGTGAGGAATATGAACAGCTTTTGAGAATATCCTATGGACACTAAGAAGATATGCTAAATGTGAAGAGCGCGAACTGTAGACCTGATGAGGTAAGATTCCTTAGTCTTGAAATTTCTGAGTAATTGAATCCCTGTAGAGTCCTTGAAGAATAGAATAAGTGATGGATCGACTAAAGTCGATGGGAGTTAATGAAATTTGAAGTTTTTAGGAATCGATGGGTGGAATTAGACGGATCGTGGGAAAATTCCCCACAAGAGCTGTTTCATTAATAAAATGGACTAAAGACGAGGTATAACGCGAATGGATGAATGAACGTGACAAGAGTTTTTAAGGACTTGAGTCAAGTTGATGACTACGCTGATAGTGGCGTTCCTGTTGGAATCAAAAGGATAGAGAGAATCAGAATGGCATGACGCAGGAATGGAATTTGAGGCATAGTAAGGCCAACCGAAGTGGGCTGTACGAATGTGCCATGGCGATAAGGCCATATGAGTTGGAACGCCTAATGTATGATTGGAGTTGGTCTGCAATCGTTTTTGCGACGAAGTTTGGGAAACATTACCTGTATGGAGGAAGATTTCAAGTTTATACATGCCATAAGAACATAAACTATTAAATTCCTGAGAGGAATCGAAGGGAAAGTAATACTGATGGATGAAATTACCTATGGATTTGGGAGCGTTGCTTTCGTAAAGAGAGAAGGGTCACGTGATTGAGCATGTTGATTGTTCCAAAGGGAACTAAAGGAAGGGTTACATTGATTGGGGATATTGCCTAGAGGTCACGACTATGATACCCTATATCGTCAAAAAAAGGTGAATTAAGTAGCGGATGCATGTAATTAGAAATTGAGGATCGTGCGATTAACGAAGGAAGGATGGACTTCGCTCAAGGGGGCAAGAGATTCAACTTCTAAATTGAAAGTTTACCAATTGCCTAGTTTGCTAGCTACCTCGGGCATCAAACCTGAAAATCAAGAAGGGGTTAAGACGTTGTGATGAACGGACCATGATGTCCAAAGAATAAGGTGAAATAAATAGAACAGAAAGAAAATTCAGACTTTTGAGTATTTGAGATGGAAACCTCGAAGTTAAGGGTAGAAATTTTGAAGTTCCATGGACGAATATATGAG
This sequence comes from Rhodomyrtus psidioides, assembly GCA_021437785.1. Classification (NCBI taxonomy): domain Eukaryota; kingdom Viridiplantae; phylum Streptophyta; class Magnoliopsida; order Myrtales; family Myrtaceae; genus Rhodomyrtus; species Rhodomyrtus psidioides. The sequence continues at coordinate 2,896,407 of JAILYB010000044.1, read as the reverse complement.
CCCAACATTGAGGAGGAGCTTAAAGAATTGACCTCATTAGAAATTCAAAAGGAAGATTACGGCGTCTAATGGGATGGCACGAGGGCGTGCCAAGACTTGACTTAATACTATCGATGGAATGGATGAAAAGTTGGATTAGCCTAACATGTGGTCAAATATTAGACATGCCGACGAGAAAGAGGCATGGCCTTGGAAGTTGGTGGGATTACTACGAGAGTGAGAGATTTTCGAATGAAATCGAGAGCGAAGTACTACGGGAAAAATCGTGAACTTATTTAAGGAGTCTAGAAGGCTATAACTCGATTTGGATAATAGATGGTAAGTTTATATAGCCCACGAATCCCTGATGGCACGGGAGGACTATAACGAAAATGATTCGTCAAATGGTGTGAGCACCGAAGAGCACATTATGGCGATGGCTTAGTGATGACGGTGATGAGTAAAGATCTTGAGTTTAATACAACGTCATGAAAGAGCCTTATGTCAAGAATTAGGGAAGCTAAATCGTAGTATGACTACAAATTGTCCTCGGATCGATGGTCAATTGAAAAGACGATTTGAATGCTTGCGCGTATACTACTAGAGAACAGAGAAAGGTGAGCGCAGATTGAGGACAAAAAGGAAATGAGTTCTGAAGGATGAGAACTATTACTGGTAAGGGCGTTACGAAAATGTCAAGAGAGGACGGGAACTACTTTGGGAAGTAAGATCGCAATGAGGCGCCGGTACCCCAAATGACATAACGATTGGAATGTTGCAAATTTCGAGGACGAAATTTCCTTAAGGGGGAAGAGTTGTGACATTCCGAATTTCGACCCTCTTCGGAGCTTAAGACATGGAAAGGGGTCTTGAAATCGAATATAGGCCATGGGAGAATTCTGACATTTGAATGAATTGGACGTCGCCTAATCGAGGATAAAAAATATCGAAAAACTAAAATTTCGGACGAAAAATGCGAAAAGATAATTTTTCCCTTAGGGGTTAACCTTGCTTAATTGGATTGAGAGTGACATTTTGGTCATTTGAAAATTTTCTTCCTCCCCAAGGCTGCTGCAAAAAATTGGAGGGGCAAAGATATCATTGGAGTTTTGATATTATTGATGCTAGGACAAGTGTCATTACTTGGGTGATGATCATTTATTTTCCACTAACCTAATCTTCTAGAAGCTTAATCAAGGTGGAATGGACTTCCCTCTCATCTGCTGCCACCCCAATTTTCGTGAGCCATCTTCTTCTCCCTTTCCATTTGAGCAATTTCTTCAAGAATAGAAAACTGCTCCAGTCGACCGATTATGCCCGCCCCGTTCGGTCCGTACGAGAGCCTCCTCTGGTGACTTTTTGGTCTGTCACCGACCACCACAGGTTAGTTTAACCTTTCCTTGACAATTTCCCGTTGGTTTTGTGATTTTTGGAGGTTGGGTTAATTTATGGTGATTGTTGGAAGAAAACCGGACAGATTCTGAGCTAACTAAGAGAGGGCCATGGCTCACCCTCTTAGAGACTTCATTTGTCTCCAACATTTTTATGGAAGTTACATAATATATAGTACTACATGTTGATGAGCAGAAATGAATTTTTCAAGTGAGATTTAGGAGTGTTTCATGGCTGTGTTTGAGGGGACAGAATTGAGCAAAAATCTGACCGGTGGACAATCTGTGGAGGTCGAACCATTTGGACATCCTAGGAGTGTTATTTTGCTTCCAAATAATTAGGGGATGTCCTAGACATGTAAATCTAGGTTTTGGCAAGTGGAATTAGTGATAAATTGGAGATTAAGGGTGATTAGTGGGCTGTTTGTGCAAGGAAAGGCATAACCGATTTCTGCTCTATTTGGAATCTGTCTAGTCCGGTTCTGTTGGGGGCTAACTGAGGTGTCTCCGTGGTCTAAAATTATTATTAGGACATATTAGAATGTCAATTGAGGTGTTATCGAGGTGTACGAGTGATGGAATCGAGATTGGAATAGATAAATTGGTCGAAACGTCGGATTGTTTCTAATTGAGTTGCTGCCCTATTTTGGACAGCGGTGAAGTGAGTTTGAATCGAGCTTGACGAGGTGTTATCGGTGGATTTTTGGCTAGCTTGGACAAAGGTGAGTGACCCCTAAACCTTTACTAAGACATTTGGACGCGACTGGATGTTTTTCATCGAGAAATGATTGAATTGAATGGCTTTTATTGGTTGATTGGTTGAAAGCCGAAGGGCTTTGTTGAGGAAGGGGCCGTGAGGGCTAATTGGACATGGACTTGTGTTCTTGAAATTGAATTGATGATGTGCTTGTTAATGTACTTTGCTTGCCTATGTGGTGCCGTGATTCTCAGTTGCTTTTGAATTATTGTACGACAAAGCGCGTTTGTTTCCTTTTGGCAAGCAATTGAATTGTGTTCTAAAACCTAAGAATTCCTTGATGTGGAAATGTGACTAATAGTTCATTGTGATGATATATGACTGAAATTATTGAGGAAATGGGTTGTTGAGTAGTGAGAACACCTGAATGGAAATGCCTGAAGCGCCTAGATGACGCGGAGTTGCGTGATAATAAATACCTTGATGCGCCTAGATGATGCGGGGTTGCGTGATGAGAAATACCTGATGGGCCTTAGATGACGCGGGTTTATTGATTGGTATACCTTGAGGCGTTCTAATCATGGGGTTGAGATATGAAACACACCCTGGGGCGATCTAATCGCGGGGTTGAGAAATGAAACACACCCTAAGGGGACTTGATCGCGGGGTTGAGGAATGAGACACACCCTGAGGCAATGTGATCGCGGGGTTGTGGTTGAAAGTACATCCTTCTCTGGAGTATGAAGTGAAGTTGAAATACCTTTTTAAGTGATGATAAGATTTATTCTGAGCTAGTACAGAAGCTTGATCACTTGATGCCCTGTTTGCCTTTGATTGAAATTCTCGTGTTAGCATGATTCGATGCTTTGAGATAATGTCATGCCTTGTTTTATCTAACGATTGTATGTTGCTTGATTGCTTTGGTTCGGTGGGACGGATGACCTAGTTTAGGTTTAGGGCGAACTTGATGAGATGTATATCTCACCCCAGTGGGGGATGAATTTTTTTTTTCAGGTCCTTGAAGACGGGAGTACCGGTGGGAAGAGGATGAGCTCTCGATGAAGTAATTACATGATTGGTTTCTATATTTTGGGGCCTTAGGGATTGTACCTGAATTTTGCGGATTTAGGACTTAAATTTTTGGGTACTTGAATACGATAACTTCTGAGAAGAATTTTATTTTTAAGGAGTGTATACTCTTTGTCCTGAGTCATCTCGTTGTAATTTGCATGGAACAAGTTTTATGGCTTTCGCAATCTTGTTTCTTTGTCAAGTTGTTTTACGGATTGGCCGAGGGATCCTGGGTGATTTTTGAAGATCAACGGCCTGGTGGGATGTATGTGTGTTCGACGGGTTCGGGGCGTGACAGCGACACTCGGAGGAATAAAACCGTGAGGACTGTGTGTCCAAATCGGACAATATCTTGCAAAGTGGTGTAGTGAAAGAGCGGTGGGCCCAGACCGTTATATAGCCTGTATGGAGTTATGCCATTAACGGTCAAGCAAAAGCTCAATCTCGGTGGTTACCTGATTCGGTGATGAAAAAGCGCGATGACCGGTTCTGGAGCTTCCTTAGGACGTCATTAAGCTAGGAGGATGGTTCGTCGACTTCGGTTTCGCTCCAAATGCGATGACGAAGAATTGGAAGCCTCGGCGGAGCCCAGCGGCTATGACAGCGATGGAGCTTGCACGTCTCCTCTCTCTCTCTTTGTTTTCTTTTGTCCACCGCCTCTATCCCGGTCGAAGACATCCTCATAGCCATCGATGAGATGAAAAGTGAGCAGAGGAATGAAGGTTCGGCGGGGGCTTGAGGTAGGCTTCGGTTCGGCTGGGATTTGAATCCAAGTGCTATCGGGTTCGGACGGCGGACGACGGTGACGAACTGTTGTGGTTGCTGGTGACCAGTGCATGCGGGGGCGAGGGCGAGGGAGGGGGGGCGGTGGTCGCGTAGAAAAAGCAGGGAGATCAAGGAGGAGGATGGGCCTTCGGTTGTGTATCTCTCGGCCAAAGAAAAACGCATAGATATATATAGTGTGTGTGTGTCCTCGTGAAAAAAAAAAAATCAATACCCAAAACAAAATAAAAATAGCAATAACACAAAATATACAAATAAAAGTAAAAATAAAGTAAAATAAATAACAAAAAGCAAAGGTAAAATCATTAATCTCCTTTTCCTTTTAAAAGATGATGCTTTCACTCTTTTTCTTTTAATTACCACTAATATTTTTTCCAAATTCGATCTTACGATGATCAAAGAATCTTATAAGATCGAGCCTTAATTTTGCTATTTATGAGATCAGAAGATAGATAAAATTAAACTAAAAATATTGATTATTTTTCTATATTTTTGTGACCTCGTATACTATTTTTCCTGATTTTTTTTTATTTTTATATTTTTCAAAAATAATAATAAAAAATACTAAAGATATATAAAAAAATATTTTTTGTCCAAAATGGTCCCTTTAGCTTGGCCAAGGCTACCAAATATGATTTTTCAATTTTTTAACTTTTTATTATTTTTCTATGAATTTTCAAAAAATAATTAAAAAAAGACTGATCAAACTTTAGGTGTTAACAGCTGCTCACTCCCCGAATCTTTGGGCTTTAGCGTTTTGCCACTTACCGATTTTCGGGAAGTTACTCGGCTTACATTACTTCCTGAGCAAGGCGATGACAGCTTCTGAGCTCGTTTAGGAGTTGTGCTTAATTTGGGTGTCAACACTTGTGGTGAAAGATAACATCATTTTGACAGAAGATTAAAACAAGCCAATAAAAGATTAACGAGATCCTCAATTACACGTACTCGGATTTTCTCAAATGCGAGAGTTGAACTTATGTGCTATTATTGTGGGCCTTCATTTCAGTTTGCGAAAATGACAGTCTCTTCAATCTTAGCTTCTTTCCTCGACATTGATCGGATGGGCGAAGACAGTATTTGCTAAACAACAGGCCACTGAATATCTCACGACGTTTTCGATTGTGATGAAGTTTTGACAACTACACAATCCATGGAAATCAATCACAGAAAAGAGTTCTTGAGCTTTCGCAAATCTCTTGGATGATGGCTCTTGATGTCTCTCACAAGTTTTTACACATACCACATTCACAATGTGCAGAAGACCAATCTCCGCAACAAAATATTTATATGCTAAAAACTATGAGCCCTTATCTAACGATAACATTGATTTCATCTTCAATAAGGAAAAGAACTCTTGTGGGAAATAGCTTTCCCTTTTTGCATTACCTGCAGTCATGTTGGCAATAGTTCAATCTCAACTTTTCCAATATGTTCCGGGGCTGCTAAGTCATAATTAACACATCACAATGTCATCTCCTAGCGCACTTGCAGAGAGAGCTTATCTCATCAAGGTTTACAAAACAAATATACGGGAACCTTCATGGATATTTCGATGCAAGTTCATGGATCATATGTATTTTCAGGGGTAATTCCTCTCTAAGGCGGGTAATTTTTTTTTCCCAGTAATGAGTCAATCTTGAGTTATGTTGTCTGCTGTTACGGCTGCACCTCATGTAGAAATCTATTGGACTCTTCTTCGGTATGCTTACTTGTACTGAACCAATAACTTTTCCAGTGGCCCCATCCTCTAAATAATTTCTATTTCACTAAAGCTAGAATCTGATGCTTGTCATGGTTATGGCATGTCACCTCATAGAAGGAAAGTGAAAGTAGGAACAAGGCTATTCTGGTTTCTTTGCATCTTGCAAGGTGCTTTCATGGTCCCTACTCAGAAAACCATCAGTTGTGTGCTCGGCTTAAGGAATGTATGTTTTCAGTTAATTCTTGTAAATATTTTAAATACTTTTACCCTAAATTTAGAAGAAGAATATCACGTCTTAGTTCGTGTGAGATGATGAAATTACAACACGAGCAGCTCTTGTGACATACCCTTATGTCATCATCTAACAAAAGAACCGCAAATTGCTTTTGTATATAGAATTGAGAAAAAAATTTACTTGTGTGGTCGAATTTAGATAGGAGGCATCATGGATATAAGCAGTCTCAAGACATTCACCAATGTCGATTGCACACATGTCAGTTTATCTCTAAACTTTTCAATTTTGTCGATATGCTCCAATCTCACCGATTTGGCAGGTCAAAGTTGAAGAAATAACGGTGGAAGATTAAACGAAGAGAGGTACAAGTGAAGAGAGAGATTTGAAAAAGAAAAAAAAAAGAGGCGATAGAGATTTCTTTCGTGATTGTTTCATATTTATGTTTTTCCGTTTTGTGGATTGTTTTTGCATTAGTTTTCGCTTTATTGAGAGGTTCCAAACTTCCAAAGTGAAGAAATAATGAGATGAATGAGGATTCTTTCGTCTTTTCTTTTTCCTTCAAGTTGAGAATTCTTTCCCATCATTCAATTCAGATACTTGTCTTCTATGATAGATTATTCTTTACTCCAATATACTCTTCTTCAAATTTTCAAATTGATTCTTTTCTTCTTCCAATGCAAAATCCAAACCCTATGTCTTCAAATTACTCTTTTATTGGCTGAGGAAAAATGAGATGGTCTTGACTACTTTTCTTGGCCACCACCTTCGTATATATAAGGAGCTTATACCCCATCTCATCTAGACATCTGCCGCATTTCCCCTATCTCGCATTTTCACTCTGTGTCCTTCACCGTCTTCTTCAAGCCATTAGTTCTATAAGTTTTCCGACGAATTCTCATAAAGGTACGCGTGCTCTTCTCTCTTATATGTGTAACGTTTCTGATTTCTGTTAGACGATCATTGGGCAGGCCACATTCGAGGCCTTACATATCATGTCTTAGTTCGTGAAAGATGATGAAAGCTCTTGTCACATACCCTCATAGTCATCACCTAAGAAAAGAACCACGAATTGCTTTTGTATACATAATTGAAAAAAATATTACTTGTGTGCTCGAATTTAGATAGGAGCCATCATGGATATAAGCAGCCTCAAGACATTCACCAATGCCTATTGCACACATGTCGGTTTATCTCTAAACTTTTCAATTTTGTTGATATGCTCCAATCTCACCGATTTGGCGGTCAAAGTTGAAGAAATCACGGTGGAAGATTAAACAAAGAGAAGTACAAGTGAAGAGAGAGACTAGAAAAAAAAAAGGCGACGGAGATTGCTTTCGTGATTGTTTCCTATTTATGTTTTTCTATTTGGAGGATTGTTATCCCTTTATTGAGAGGTTCCAAAGTGAAGAACTGATGAGATGAATGAGGATTCTGTTAGGTCTAGCAATATGACATAGAGGGAGGCTGGATAGGTGATTCTGACTCTAATTGAAATTTCTTGCGGAATTAAAACAATTTCAATGCACGATTAGAATCCGGAACAATATAACAGCGTGCAAGAAATCTAAACACAGAAATAGGCGTTTAGAGAGAGAATGATGCACGATAAGTTAATAGTGGTTCGGCTTGTTAGACCTACGTCCACTCTCCCACGCTGACAGCCGATTGGTTGAATCAGTGGAGGTTTACAACAAGTGATGATACTCTCTCTGATAGGTCATACTATCCTTTCTCAATCACTCTTACAAAGCTTCTCAATGATTGTCGTATAAAGCTCACGGGGACAAGTATGAATCTGGACAACTCTAGCACTTTGGAATTTATGGCTCCTTATCCTACTCCGTAGTAGCACCATGGATCTCCGTTTATACTCCACCCCCAAACTAGCCGTTGGACAGGTTTTCAAATGATCGCTCTTCAATCACTAATTGGACGCCATCAATATTGATTGAACGAGACTGTATCTCGGAAGATTTAGTGACCGTTGGTGCAAAATCTAAACCCTTCAGATTCAGTCGCTCATACAACTCAATCTTCAGTTTCCATAAGTGAAGTTCTTCAGATATAGAAGGTTTCTTGTCCCATGGAAGGTAATATCCAACCAAGGATATTCTATAAATCGTGTTATAGAATAATCCTATCAATCAAAGATTACAAACTTCCATAAATACCTTAGTAATAATAGATATATGTTAGCCGTGGGTCTTCAGAATTTCGAAATAATATATCTCGTAGCTTCTGAACAATCTTCAGAAGCAAACTCCACTAGACGTCTTCAGAAGCAACTCCATCTGACCGTCTTTAGAATCAACTCCATCTGACCGTTTTCAGAAGCACTTCCATCTGACCTTCGTCAGAAGCACTTCCATCTGACCGCGTCAGAAGAACTTCCATTTGATCGCATCAGAAGCACTTCCATCTAACCGCATCAGAAGCACTTCCATCTGACCGTCTTCAAAAGCCCTCCTTCTGAGCGTCTCTAGAAGCACTCCTTCTGAACGTCTTTAGAATATATAACTTAGAGAAATATCTTGAGCTCCATCTTTCGGTCCCTCCAAACATATTGGCAATTGTGACTCTACCTTATTGTTCACCTATCCAAGGTCCTTCCAAGCTTTACCGAACTTCCCATTCTTGGCTTGTTCACCTTCTACTTAGGTATCTCCAACTTATAGACTCCTATACGTCCGATGCCTTGTTCACCATTGATAGAGAACTCATAACCATTTGATGTACTGTTAAGACATCATTTGCATAACGGCTTGTGCTTCTTTTACCTGGTTCTACTCAACCAACAAATATATTAGTAGCCTTTGATTATTTTGTCATCTTCAAAACATCATAAGAGATTTTCCCTAACAATCTCCCCCATTTTGATGATGACAAAATAATCTCTGAATATGCAGATGTGCAAACACGTTTCAATGATATTCAATTGTAAAATCTTGAAAAGTGAACGAAATATGCTTATTGAGCATTATGATATATAGAAACATAATTGCAGCTCAATATTCAACACATATGCATATATATATATATATATATATATATATATATATATATATATATATATATATATATAATCAATCAGCACATATGCATATATATTCTCTCCCCCTTTTTGTCATAATCAAAAGGCGATAATGATGAGAAGGGTATCACATAGATAATATATCTTTAGATACAAAACATCTTCTACACTCTGATATGAACATAAAATATATGAAATATAGCTCATGTTCTAAATCAACCAACATGTATGTCTTTGAACATATATTAAGGCGTGCAGATAAGTTTCACTTTCTTTTTGTCATAATAAAACGATATTAAAGATTAGAGATTTGTGATAACAAAAAGTAAGGGAAATGGAAGATGTACTAACCGGATTGTGTAGAACTTAGCAAGTTCTAACACACATTTACCAGTTCTTACATAAAATTCAACAAGATTTTCCCATACTTGATTATTGCTCCCCGTCAATTTGTTGCTTCTTTGAGATGATTCTCTCCCCCTAAGTATGAGAAATCAATTCATGAACTTTAAAAACATCAATAATCACATGTTGAATAGTGATATCGATTTTCGATTTTAGGATTGTTATCCTTCTGAACAATTTCTGAATAATTGTCCTTGAATCTGATTAATAATTTCCTTCTGAATCTGATCAGTAGACTCTTTCTGAACATTTCCTTCTGAATGTTCCTTTTGAGGGTTTCCTTCTGAGATGCTCCTTCCGAACATTTCTTCTAAACGTTTCTTCTGAACAGTCCCTTCCGAACATTTCTTCTGAACGTTTCTTCAGAGGGTTCTTCTGAAAGTCTTTCCTTCTGAACGTTTCTTCTAAGGTTCCATCTGAAAGTCGTTCCTTCTGAACGTTTATTCTGATGTTCCTTCTGACGCTCCTTCTGAGTCTCTTTCTGAGGGTTCCTTCTGAAGTTCTTTTTTAGGCTTCCTTCTGAGGTTCCTTCTGAGGCTTCCTTCTAAGCAGTTCTTTTGAATGTTTCTTCTGGGCATATGCATCTGAACACTTGCTCCTGAACGTTTTCTTCTGCACAAATGTTCGACAATTGTGCTTCTGAACTTTTGCTTCTAAATAAATGTTCAACAACTGTGCTTCTGAACAAACTTTTCAACTTTAAAAGGAAGGATTCTTTTACAACTGTTGGATCTAGCAATATCACCTAGTGGGGGGTGAATAGGTGAATTAACAATCAAATTAAAATTTCTTGCGGAATTAGTAATAATTTCAATATGCAATCAGTGAATAAAAACAACAGGAGATAGTGCACAATTCAAACGTAGCAATGAAGTAGGGAATATAGGAGAGCACGCTGAGTTTATAGTGGTTCGACTTGTCAAGCTTACGTCCACTCTCCCACGATGACAGCTGATCGGCTGGATTTCATTATAAAGATCAAGAGAATTACAAACACTCAACCACTCGATTTTTCTCTCTTACAGATTCTCACAATGAAGGAGATTTTGAGCACTCTGAATGATTTTGGGTACAATTCGAATCACGCTTGCACTTTTTGGATTATTGTTCGTCTCTCTTCTCAGATAGCCATGGTTCTTCTTTTATACTCCACTGCCTCCAAACTAGCCGTTGGATACCTGGCTAAGAGATTGCTCTTCAATCCTTGATTTGACGTTATCAATCGTGATTGAACGAAACTGTATCTTAGAATATATGAGAACCGTTGAAGAAGATATTGAGCCCATCTGATTTAGTTGCCTATACAACTAAATCTCCAGTTTCCATAAGTGTGGTAAATCCGTATTGCTCCCCCAAGAGATATTCTTGGAAAGTAATATTCAATTGTAGAAAATCCCTTGATTGTTTAGAAGGGATATCATGTCAATCGAATATCAATAATTTCCATAATGAACCTTGCCTTGATCGGAAACCTGCCATACGTGGGTCTTCATGTTTTGGAGATGCAGAAACTGACTAATTTCAAGTTTCATCTTCATAAAGAATTTCCCTGAGAAGCAGCTCCATCTGACAGTCTTCAGATGCACTCCATCTGTCCTCGTTAGAAGCACTTTCATCTGACCTCGTCAGAAGCACTTCCATTTGACCCTTGTCCGAAGCACTTCCATCTGACCTCGTTAGAAACACTTCCATTTTACCCTTGGTCCAAAAGCACTCCATCTGACACTTGGTCCTCGTGACAGAATTAGATCCACACAACCTGCTGCTTACTCATTCTTTCTGCATCATAAAACATTATACATTTCTTTTGATAGTTTTGTCATAATCAAAATATAGGAGAATTTCCACAACAATCTCCCCCTTTTTGATGGTGACAAAACTACAAAATCTAATAAACACTGTATGTAAAAAAAATAGTGATACTGTGATAAAACAAATAACATAATGACTCAATTTGCTCCTTTAGGAAAACATAATCAGAGATTATCCAGAAATGATAACCTGCTATATAATATCCTGCACAAATGGTATTATGCTGCACTGTAGTAAAAGATAAATAAAACTAGTAAATCGAAAATCTCTCCCCCTTTTTGTCAACAGCAAAAAGAATGTATATAAGAGAGAATATGCTTGTCGAAGGAATTGTTAAAAAAAATGAAATTGCATATCAAATGACATCTTTGTGCTTTAAAAATTAAGAAGAAGAAGGGGGAATTTTGGAGGAAGAGGGAACATCTTCAGGCTCTGCATCAGCCTCTACTGAAGAGGGTCTGACATACTCTTCTCCCATTCTTTGAGCGTGACTTCTGACAGCTTGAGATGTAGGTAATGCTGAGGCTGCTCAGTCAGTCCTCACCAGTGTATACGAAGGTAAATTTGCAATCTCAGCACAGAACATTCTCCCATACAAATCAATAGATTTCTCTAGATTTGTCACCTGATTTTCTATGCCCTGCAACTTTCCATCAACCTTCAGTTCAAAGTTATGCAGTTTCTGATCTAGCCTGGTTTCCATAGCAGCCAGAGTCTGGATGAGGACATGTTGAAGATCTTCCATTTGCCTCTGAATTTCAACCTGTGGTGCTGTAGAAGATGGTTTTTGATTTTCAGTGTCAGTTCTTTGTCTTTGCACATTCTCCCCCTCAGATTGAGCTTTAGGAAAGACTTGAGAAGCAAACACTTCTGTCAGAAAGACATCAAAGGTTGCAGGCACAGGCTTCCCCTGAGTTATAGCCTTCTTCCCTTTAGCTATTGTACTTGGTACAGAATCTATTTCTTCATCAATGTCCATTGGTATGGACTGAGCACTCGAGAGTTGATCCTCTCTTGCAATTGCAGTTGCCAAGCTTGAGTTGCCTTTATGAATAGTTAATCGGGTAGAGGATATGGAGTAAGCCTCAACATCATCTTGTTCTTCCACCTGTTCTTCTGAGGCCATCTGTGCAAATACCTGTGCTGACCACTGCTCATAGTCAAAAGTGAAGAGAGCATCACTATACTCTGTTTCATTTTCTTTTCTCTTAACATCCTCATCAGTCCACATAGTGAGGAATTCTTCCTCAGTTAAATCACAAATGTACACAACTTTATCTTTTGGCTGTGTTTCATTTTCATCTCCTCCTTCTTCAGCACTTTGACTTTGACTCTCAGTTTGATTTTCTCCATCTGAGGCACCTTTGGATTGAGTAGCTTTAGAGTCAGATTCTGTCCTGCTTCTTTTGGAATGATCATCAGATGAAGTGTCTTCTTGTTTACCCTTGATAGCCATAACCTTCCTCCTTTTTGGAGACTTCTGTTTTGACTCATCCTCAAACTCCACAAGAACTGGTTCATTGTTCTTGGTCCTCCATTCAGTAGGAGTCATTTTGAATCTCATCTTTCCCACCATAATTTCACCAGCAGTCATCAAGGGAATATCCTTTTTGATAAGTTCTCCAGAAGCCTTAATCTTAAAATAATCTATTATTTTATAGATCAAACCGGCATAAGGTAGATGTCCCTTTGGCTTGAGGACTGATCTGTACATGTACAGTAGAACTGTGTGGGCAAAAGAAATTTTATGTCCCTTTAGGATACCCCGCAACAGTTTCGCCTCATACTTTGAGATATCTGTCTTGGAGGCTGCCTTTGGTCTGAGGCATTCTATGACAACCTTATGCATCATTGTATGCTTCAAAGGAAAATCACTATAGGCTATGTGAGATTTTGACTCTTTGGAGAAACTTGTTTTCCCAGTGAGGAAGCAGAAAGCCTCTTCAGCAGTAACATCCAAGGGTGTGAAAACCCTTTTGCTAGTGCCCATAATGAGTGCCAGTTCATCAACATGCAACACATATTGCTTTTTACGCACAGTGAAAAACATAGTGTTGAAGTTGGTAAAATGAATATTGCAGTAGAAATAGGCTACCAGGTCAGGAAAAGTGAAACTCCTTTGGGTTACAAAGTGCTCTAGGTTGACCTTATGAAGATGCTTCCTAAGAGGAATGCCATTCCTGTCGAAATACTTCAAATCAAATGCCCTGTGTGGTATGATGCCTCTTTGTTTCAAGGACTCGAATTTGTCCTTATGTGCTTGACTTTGAAAGTCAGGATCAGGAAAGCTTTTATCTATAATAAACCCAATATTTTTCACAAAGTCATCTTCGACCTTTGCCTTAGTGTCGCCAGGCCTAATTGGAGAGGGTTTTCGTGTAGTTGCTTTTGAACTGGGCTCTGCTACTTTCTCCTTTCCCTTTCTAGACGTAGATTCAGGTTCTTTAACAGCAATTGGTTCAACGACCTTTCCAGGCAAACTAAAGAACTCTAGCAATTCGCTCTCACTAGTAAATTTGTGAATATCTAGCGGTTTTCTAAGTTGATCACCAAAATCCCCTGCTGCCTTAATACTATCGTACATTGGCTTAACAGAGTGTGCCATGGCTTCTTTTTCTTCAAAAGTAGATAAAGACAAACCTTTTGCCAAACGGAATGCCTCGCGCTGTTCGTTGATTTCAGTTTCCGTAGGCTCGGTGGTGCTTGCAGTTGAAGAGGAAAACTTTCTCTTCGTATGAGGAGTCTTCTTCGAGTCAGAGACTGATTTCGGAGCCATTTGGATGAGAAAGTTTGAAACTTTGGAAGAGAGTGTGTTGATTCGAGGAAGAAATCGAGAACGAGAGAGATTCTAAAGACGGTTTAGGGTTTCGATTGAGAGTGATTTGAAAGTGAGAGAACAGAGATGACGGTTCGGTGTTTTATAAAAATGGCGGTTATTTTTGAAAACAAAATCAATTTAAAGAGAAATAAAAGAATTCCTTTAATAAATCAGTTAATCACCGTCAATCAAATATACGCAGATATATGAGAAATTTACCTTAAAAATAATTTTAGGAGATAACTGACCTTTGATTTATGAACTTTCCATAAAAAGAATGACGATTTACTTCTTACGTTCCTTCTGACTTTCCTTCTGGGTCTCCTTCTGACGCTTCTTCTGGGTTTTCTTCAAGGTCTCCTTCTGACGCTCCTTCTGGGTCTCATTTTGACGCTCCTTTTGGGTCTCCTTCTCACGCTCCTTCTGACATTCCTTCTGAGGCTCCTTCTAAGTCTCCTTATGTTCTAAAATATGCTTAAGACAAAAGATTAATAATGGCTAATTTATTTCTAATAAAATTAAAGGATTCCTTATCCAGGGGTTTTGTGAAAATGTCTGCAAGCTGATTTTTTGTATCAATATATTGAATATTAACATCACGGTTCTGAACATGATCACTTATGAAATGACGTCTGATCTCAATGTGCTTTGCTCTTGAATGAAGTATGAGATTCTTTGTAAGATTTATGGTGCATGTGTTGTCACATTGGATTTTCACATTTGTATATTCGACACCGTAATCTTTGAGCTACTGTTTTAGCCAAAGAATTTGAGCGCAGCAGCTTCCAAGTGATACATACTCTGCTTCAGCTGTGCTGAGTGCCACTGTACTTTGCTTCTTGGAATACAATGAGATAAGCATATTTCCCATGAGCTGGCAAGTTCCATATGTGCTTTTCCTATCAATTTTGCAACCTGGAAGATCTGCATCTGAGTAACCTCTTAGTGTAAAATCAGAAGTTTTAGAATACCACAACCCATAGTTGGGATAAGTCCCAATGTATTTGATTATTCTTTTGACGGCTGAAAGGTGTGATTCCTTTGGGCTTGACTGAAATCTTACGCACATGCAGACACTATGTAAGATGTCTGGTCTTGAAGCTGTGAGATAGAGTAGTGATCCAATCATGCTTCGATATAGCTTGGGATCAACTTCCTTTCCATCTTAATCTTTGTCTAGTTTGGAGGAGTGAGACATGGAAGTTTCTGTCTTCTTGCAGTTTTCCAAGCCAAACTTTTTCACAATTTTCAGTGCATATTTTTCTTGAAATATGAATGTTCCTTTTCGAGATTGATGAATTTGAGGTCCAAGAAAGAAACGCAACTCTCCCATCATACTCATTTCGAATTCTTCCTGCATCACTTTAGAAAATTTCTTGCAGAGTAGCTCATTAGAAGAACCAAAGATTATATCATCAAAATAAATTTGAACTAAAAGAATATCCTTACCTTGTTTTTGGATAAAAAAGGTAGTGTCTACATTACCTTTAGTGAAATTGTATTTGGATAGAAAGTTACTCAACCTTTCATACCAAGCACGAGGTGCTTGTTTTAGTCCAAAAAGTGCCTTTTTTAACACATAGACTAGATCCTTTCCTCTAGGTTCTTCAAAGCCGAGGGGTTGCTCAACATACACCTCTTCTTTGATGTAGCCGTTAAGGAATGCACTTTTCACATCCATCTGAAAAAGTTTGAAATCATTGTAACAAGCATAAGCAAGTAATAGCCTGATAGCTTCTAACCTCGCAACATGTGCGTAAGTCTCATCATAATCTATTCCTTCATCTTGAGAGTAGCCTTTTGCTACGAGTCTTGCTTTGTTTCTTACAACTTTTCTTTTATCATCCAGTTTGTTTCTGAATACCCACTTTGTTCCAATTACTGGACGATTTTTGGGTCTGTTGACTAATTCCCAAACATTGTTGACCTTGAACTGATGTAGCTCTTCCTGTGTTGCATTTATCCCGTTCTCATCTGCTAGTGCATCTTCAATTCCTTTCGGCTCTAATTCAGATACCAATGCTATGTTACTCATTGCTTGCTTAAAATTGGATCTTGTCTTGATGCCATCACTTATGTTTCCCATGATGAGTTCCTTTGGATGACTTGACTTATGCTTCAAGTTTTTGTCGAAGCAATCATTTGAAGAAGTTGTAGGTTCATTCTGTTCATCTACCGGCCTTTCTTCATTTGAGTGAGCTTCCTTTTGAACGTTCTTCGAACCGGTATTCGCATTTGAGTCTTGCTTTTTTTTTCTGATTCTTCCTGTGAATCTGAGACTTGAGGAAGTATATAGCTGGATTCAGGTTCATTAATCTGACAAATTTCATCAAGCTTGATGTTTAGAGATTCTTCAACAACACGAGTGTTTTTGTTGTAGACTCTGTAGGCTCTGCTCGTTGTTGAATATCCCAGAAAATTCCTTCATCTGATTTTTCATCAAATTTTCCAATTCGATCATTAGCATTCTTTAGGATAAAACACTTACAACCAAATACATGAAAATATGCAACAACAGGCTTTCTTTCTTTGAAGATTTCATAGGAGTTTTCTCAGTGAGAGGTCTGAGAGAAATTCGGTTCAAAATATAACAAGCTGTGGAAACAGCTTCTGCCCAAAAATGAGGTGCAATCTTACTCTCAATCAAAAGAGTTCTTGCCATTTCTTGCAAAGATCTGTTTTTCCTTTCTACTACCACATTCTGTTGAGGAGTATATGGAGCAGAGAAATTATGCTGAATTCCAAATTCATTGCAAAATCTAAAAAAACTTGATTTTCAAACTCTCCCCCATGATCCGTTCTTAAAGAAGAAATCGTACTGCCTTTTTCATTTTGAATTCTTTTTTCCAATTTTGAAAAAGATGTAAATCCTCACTTTTGTGAGCAAGAAACAACACCCATGTAAATCTAGAGAAATCATCAATAATGACAAGACAATATTTTTTACCTCCAAGGCTTAAGGTTCTGTTTGGTCCAAAGATATCCATATGAAGCAACTGCAAGCATTGCTTAGAAGAAATTTGATTTACAGACTTAAAAGAGCTTTTTACCTGCTTATCTAATGTACAAGCATGACATAGTCCTCTTTTTTCAAACATCGTTTGAGGTAACCCTCGAACAAGTCCCTTTTTTGGAAAGTTTTGACATATGCTTTACACTAATATGACCTAACTTTCTGTGCCAAAGATCAGATTCATCTTTAACAGAGATAAGACATTTTGCATTTTCAGAATTAGAATCAATATCTAAGAGATAAATGTTTCCATGCCTTTGACCTGCGAAGGATTGTTTCTTGTCCTTGCTCATACCTGTGCACTTTAGATCTTGAAAGCATATTTCACAACCGGAACCACAGAGTTGACTTACAGATATCAAGTTGTAGCTCAGTCCTTTGACAAGAGATACATCTTTAATCGCCAGGTTTCCAATCTTGACATTGTCTTTTCCAATGACTTTTCCTTTGTTCTTTCCTCCAAATGTCACACTTCTACCATCACATTATGAAAGAGATATAAATACATATGGATTTCCGGTCATGTGACTCGAGCATCCACTATCTAGAAATCACTTGTTTTTCTTTCTCTGTGGTACCTGCAAGAAATGAGCAGCTCACTGTTTCTTTGGTACCCATGCTTTCTTGGGTCCTTCTGTGTTAGTAAGATTTGACCTTTTAACAAGTCTCCAGATTTTCTTGCAAGAGTCTTTAGTGTGGCTAAAATCACCATAATTTACACAAGGCTGATGTATGTGAGATTTTGTAAACTGTTTGTAAAAATACCTTCTATAAACAATAATGGTAGGTTTGTAGAAATTCGTTTTAGAAAAATAATTTTTTAGAACACTTCCCTGTTTAAAACCCAAACCAGTTCTATCATTAAAATGTATTTGCTTAGAGATAATATTGTCCAAAGTTTTTGAACTTTGTGAAAACCTTTTTGAAGTCTCATCAATTTTCTCTTTAAGAGAATCATTTTCTTTTGAAATGAGATCATGGATTTCTTTCAACTGATGAAATTCGTGCTGTAAAAACTCAATTTTTTGTTTTTGGAAGATATTCTGCTGTTTTAAAGAAGAGTTTTCCTTTTTTCAAAATAGAAACTTTTTCAAGAGTTTCTTTGTAACTTTTGCAAAGCTCATCAATGTACTCTGCAACTTCATCAGGGAGATAAGATGGGCTTACCTCAGTTTCTGAATCTAAGCTTGAATCTGATTCTGAATCTGATTTTGCCATCAAAAAAATTTTGCGTAGTCTTCACTTTCATCATAATCACTCAAAGTTTTTGCCTTTAAAGCCTTCTTGTACTTCTCGTACTTGAGCTTGTCCCTCTTTATCATTGGACAATTCGGCTTGATATGTCATGCTTTCTTGCAGTGAAAGTATATTACATCTTTGCTTTCTTGCGACTCATTTTGAGAGAATTTTTTATCAATCTTCTTCAAAGGTTTCTTTCCTTTGAAGTTTCTGGCTTTTCGAGCCATTTTTCTAAATTTCTTCACCATAAGTGCAAGTTCTTCATCATCCGTGTCTGTCAAACATTGAGCAATTTCAGTTTTCAATGCAATTGATTTCTTACCTTTTTGATCTCCTCTTTTGCTCGCTCGTTCTGTTTCATAGGATTGTAATGTTCCAACTAGCTCATCCACCGAAAGTTGTCTGATTGTTTGACATTCTTGTATGGAAGGTTTAACATAGTTCCATTCGTCTGTGAGTCCCCTTAGTATCTTTCTCACTTGCATCGCCTCAGCAACTGGTGCACCTTGTCTTGCAACTCCACTTGCTAGACTTTGAAACCTGTCTATCATGTCAGCAATAGATTCGTCAGGTTTCATTTGAAATGCTTCATACTCACTCAGTAAAATGCTAAGTTTTGTTTCCTTCACTCTATTTGTTCCTTGAAGAGCCTATCCCATATTGCTTTAGCAGATTCTTCCTCTGAAACACGATTATACAGAGGAGTAGATAAAGCACAAAATAATGCATTGACAGCTTTGGAATCCAAGCTTCGTCTTTTGGCTGTTTCAGTCTCAGTCATGGTCGTGGTGAGATTTGCTTCATTTCCAGATGTTGTTCTTGCAGCAGCATTTGGTACAATACCATTTGTTACAATATCCCACATCAAATCATCATACGCCTTAAAGAACCATTTCATCTTGTTACTCCACATATTGTATTCCTTCCCATCAAAGTATGTTGGCTTATTTGCAAAATGCGAATCACCTGCTCCTGAAGAATGATTGCTAGACATAGTAGATCGTTAACTCTGAAGTTAATCAACACTTCGTAAATATGAGCAACCTGGCTCCAATACCAATTGTTGGATCTAGTAATATCACCTAGAGGGGGGTGAATAGGTGAATTGACAATCAAATTAAAATTTCTTGCGGAATTAGTAATAATTTCAATATGCGATCAGTGAATAAAAACAACAGGAGATAGTGCACAATTCAAACGCAGCAATGAAGTAGGGAATAGAAGAGAGCACGCTGAGTTTATAGTAGTTCGGCTTGTCAAGCCTACGTTCACTCTTCCACGATGACAGCCAATCGGCTGGATTTCATTATGAAAAATCAAGAGAATTACAAACACTCAACCACTCGATTTTTCTATCTTATAGATTCTCACAATAAATGAGATTTTGAGCACTCTGAATGATTTTGGGTACAATTCGAATCACGCTTGCACTTTTTGGATTATTGTTCGTCTCTCTTCTCAAATCGCCATGGTTCTTCTTTTATACTCCCCTGCCTCCAAACTAGCCGTTGGATACTTGGCCAAGAGATCGCTCTTCAATCTTTGATTGGGCATCATCAATCGTGATTGAATGAGACTGTATCTTAGAAGATATGAGAACCGTTGAAGAAGATATTGAGCCCTTCTGATTTAGTCGCCCATACAACTAAATCTCCAGTTTCCATAAGTGTGGTAAATCCGTATTGCTCCCCGAAGAGATATTCTTGGAAAGTAATATTCAATTGTAGAAAATCCCTTGATGGTTTAGAAGGGATATCATGTCAATCGAATATCACAAATTTCCATAATGAACCTTGCCTTGATCGAAAACCTGCCATGCATGGGTCTTCATGTTTTGGAGATGCAGAAACTGACTAATTTCAAGTTTCGTCTTTATAAAGAATTTCCCTCAGAAGCAGCTCTATCTGACAGTCTTTAGATGCACTCCTTTTGTCCTCGTCAGAAGCACTTTTATCTGACCTCGACAGAAGCACTTCCATCTGACCTCGTCAGAAGCACTTCCATCTGACCCTTGTCAGATGCACTTCCATCAGACCCTTGGTCTAGAAGCACTCCATCTGACCTTTGGTCCAGAAGCACTCTTTCTGACCCTTGGTTCGAAAGCACTCCATCTGACACTTGGCCCAGAAGTGCTCCATCTGACACTTGGTCCTCGTGACAGAATTAGATCCACACAACCTGCTGCTCACTCATTCTTTCTGCATCATAAAACATTATACAATTCTTTTGATAGTTTTGTCAGAATCAAAATATAGGAGAATTTCCACAACAACAACATGCACTTTCTTTTTGAAGAGATAATAATCTTTGCAAATAAAATATGGATGATATCACGTGCATACATTCCTTTGATTCACGGATTGAATTTGCCAAATGTAAAATGTACTTTCAAGATAATAGCAAGAGTATCCATAAAAATATTTCTTTCAAAAATCAAAGAGATTTTCCTTGAGTATGAATCTCATACGCACAATGATAATATACCACTAATAATGTTCACAAAAAAAAATGACCATAAAATTATGAAGCAATGGTTTCTTGTAGAGGAGAGAGTAAACTTTCCTTTTTAGAAAATATTCCTCATTGAGATCCGTCTGTGATTGCATCATGATTTGCATTGACTTGCAATCTTTCCTTGTAGAAAATCATGTAATAAACTCGTTTCCTATTTGGTATCCATGGATTTTGGATCCTTTATTTTACGTTAGAGTAAAATAAGGAAACTTCTTAAAAAAATAAAAGATTCTTTCCATAGACTTATGGTATAACAAGGAATAATATAATTAAAAAAACATTCCTTAAATAATTCACTTTACAACACAACCAACGACGTAATATAACATGCCATAAAAAGGCAATGTCAAAATCAAATTATGAAAGCATAAGATTCTTTCTCAACCATGATATCATGCATAAAAATATCTCTTTAAAAAAAACTTTCAAAGCAAGATAACATCAGAAATCATCAATCAAATAAATCGCACAGTCCCTAAACAAAATATCAATTAAACAATTAATCTCATCTCATGAAACACAAAAAATGTATCACATGAGCACAACTAAAAAAATCAACCAAAGCACAATATCAAGCACAATGAGAATTTAAATTGTAAATATAACAACATTCCGAATTCTCTTTCTCTCCATTTTTATTCCTTGCAAGAAAAACAACTCATCTTTTATTTGGTACCCAAATGAATTTGGGTCCATTCACATTAGAAGATTTATCGAAATTCCCAAAAGACCTTTTGGAATGTCTCCAAGCTTTTTGACAATCTTGCTTGAGATGAATTAAATTCCGAAAGTTTGAATATTCAAAGAAGTTTCGGCCAACAGGATTTGAAAAATGTTTTCCCAAACAATTTTCCGCAACAATTTTTGAACACACACTCATTAATCTTTCATTGACATTTGAAAAACCATTTTTGATCAAACTCTTTTCTTCAAAAATAAGTCCCGATTTTTTAAAACTTGGAACTAGTATAGAAAGAACGTTTTCTGAAGATTTTGGAATGGGAGAAAACTTTTTGAAAACTTTTGAAATTTCTCCTTTTAAAAAAGTATTTTCTTTTGCAAGCAAATCTCGATTTTATTTCATTTGTGAAAATTCCTTTTGTAAAAACTCAATCTTTTTATTATTCAAAATTTCCTGTTGTCTCAACTTTGAATTTTCATTTTTCAATTCAAAGATCTTCGTTAAAGCAACTTTATAATCTAGGCATAATTTGTCAATATAATCACAAACTTCTTCTGAAATTTCAGAATGATATACCTCAATTTCTTCATCCGAATCAAAATTTGCCAAGAGACAAATATTTGCATGGTCTTTATCACTATCTTCGCACTCACTATCACTTGATGTCTTTGCTTTTGGAACATTTTTGGACTTCTCATACTTGCCTTTCTTTTTCTTTTGCAATGGACAATTTGGCTTGATATGTCCCTTTTTCCTGTATTCAAAACAAATCACATCCGTACCTTCTTCTTTATCGTCGAACGTCTTCTTTTGATCAGCTTGTTTGAATGGCTTTTTCTCTTTGAGTTTTCTTCCTTTCTTGGCCATTTTTCTAAACTTCTTTGCCATGCGAGCAAGCTCTTCATCGTCCTCTTCATTATCTTTGGAATCTGAATCATCATAATCAATTTTAGATTTTAAAGCAATCGACTTCCTACCTATCGTATCCTTTTCTTTGTTGAATCGTTCTGTCTCATACGACTGTAGAGTCCTAACAAGTTCGTCAATGGATAATGGTCTGATTGTTTGACATTCTTAAATGGATAGTTTGATGTAGTTCCAATCATCCGTAAGTCGTCGAAGAATCTTGTGAATCCGCATAGGTTCAGAAATAGGAGCACATTTCCTTGCAAGACCACTTGTTAGTATTTGAAATATGTCAATCATATCAGCAATTGACTCATACGGTTCCATTTTTAAGGCTTCATAGTCACTCGGTAGAATGTTAAGTTTTGTTTCCTTCACCCTATCAGTTCCTTGAAAAGTAACATGAAGTCTATCCCATATAGCCTTTGCCGATTCTTCTTCTGCAACACGATTATATAAACGAGTGGATGCAGCGCGCAAAAGAGTGCGTAAACAGCTTTGGAATCGAGTCCTTGTCTTCTTGCTCTTTCAGTATTTGATAGGGTAGGAGCATGAGCATTATTCCCATTTCCAGAAGTTGCAGTAGTTGTAGGATTTACTCCTTTAGTCACAACATCCCACATCAGATTGTCTAATGCCTTGAAGTACCACTTCATCTTATTGCACCAAACGTTGTAATCCTTTCCTTCGAAGTAAGGAGGCTTGTAGATGAATTGTGTATCACTTGATCCTGAATAAGTATTGCTAGACATGATAGATCATTAACTCTGAAGTAAAACACTTCAAAAATATGAGCAACCTGCTCTGAAACCAATTGTTGGGTCTAGCAATATCACCTAGAGGGGGGTGAATAGGTGATTCTGAATCTAATTGAAATTTCTTGTGGAATTAAAATAATTTCAATGCATGATTAGAATAAAGAACAATATAACAACGTGCAAGAAATCTAAATATAGAAATAGGAGTTTAGAGAGAGAATGATGAACGGTAAATTTATAGTGGTTTGCCTTGTTAGACCTATGTCCACTCTCACACGCTGACAGCTGTTGACACCTAAATTTTGATCAAACTTTTTTGCTTTATTTTTTATTTTTTATTTTTAAAAAAAAAATCATAGAAAATAAATAAAAAGTTGAAAAATTGAAAAATCAATTTTGGTAACCTTGGCCAACCCTAAGGAACCATTTTGACAAAAAAAAAATTTCATATTTTCGAAAATTAAAAAAATGCATCAAAAAAAAATAATAGAATTTGATGTCACAAAAATGTATAAGAATAGGCTATAATTTTTATTTTGATCTCTTGTCATTTTAACCCCATAAAAAAGTGAAAATTCAAGTTCAATTACATGTGCTTCTTTGTTACACATAGTGTTAAATTTGGCTTATATATATATATATATAAATAAAAGAGAGAGCTCGTGGGGGTGCAGATGAAATGAGCTGGTGGAGTTTCTTAACCAACCTCATGGCCGGCTAAAGAGAATTGGTCCTAAAGAAATGGGGAGGGAACATTCATCATGAGATTCCTCTTCATCATCACCATTGCACAATCATTCATTGCTTTGTCATAATGATCCATCACTTTCTATCATGGCCAGCGGGGATTGCTGAAGGAAGGGACATAAGGAGGAGGGAGACGGCCAAAGAATTGGAGGGCAGGACACACGGCAAAGAAAAGATTTTTCTGCTCCTCTCAAGAGGTTTTCATTTTGCTTCCCGTTACTTCTTCTGCGTTTTCGACCAATTGGACCATTGGATCGAGCTGAATTTTTGTGTCCAAGATCATCTCAATCCCTCCTTCATCTCCACCGTTCGGATCTTGGAACGGAGCTGTCTTGGTAGTGGTATAACAGCTCATCTAGAAGCTGTTCTGGGTCACGGGTATTATGTATCCGCCGGCCATCTTAATTCTGAGTTTCCGGCCAAGTGGACCGTTGGATCGAGCCGAAATTTTGTGTCCGTGGTCACCTTGATCCCTTCTTCATACTCACCGTTCGGATCTTTGATAAGATCTCTCCTGATGGTTGTATGATAGCTCGATCAGAAGCTGTTCCAGGCCGCGAGTACTATGTATCCACTAGCTGATCTTGAGTTTCCGATCAATTGCACCATTGGATCGAGCTGAAATTGTTTGTACAAGGTCATCTCAATCCCTTCTTCACCTTCACCGTTCGGATCTAGGTAAAGAGCATTCTTAGTGGTTGTACAACAGTTCAATCAGAAACTACTCCTGCACGCTCGGCTCTTCATCATCCGATCGCAAAAGCTAAGTTAGCTTCCCTTTTCCATGTTTGATTTTGGGTTCTAAACACCATGCCGACTCTTTCTCTCGTTCTTTTAGATCATCACTGAAGAGAGCATCCATACAAGTGTACGAGTAGAGGTCGAATCCTACTTCGTCTCAGCAAGCCCAGACATGCATGTGGTCGACGTACTTCGTCGCAAACAATTCTAGCGGCGGGCATATTTGCTTTAAGTTCAACATCATCTTTATCCGAGCTCGGATCATTGTCTATTTTGTATTATGTTGTATTTGCTGTGTATTTACTTTATGTCATAGCATTTCATGCACCTGATAGTTAATTTGCATTGCATTGCATCCAATAAAAGTGTTCATTGTCTATTTTGTATTATGTTGTATTCGTTGTGTATTTACTTTATGTCATAGCATTTCATGCATCATATAGTTAATTTGCATTGTATTGCATCTAATAAAAGTGTGCATTTTCTACATTTTACTTATTAGACCCAGAATCGGAAGGCCGAGCCTCCTGTTGGTGTCTAAATATTTGCTGTATATTTACTTTATGTTATTTCGCCTATCAGACCCAGAATCGGAAGGCCAAGCCTCCTATTGGTGTCCAAGGTATTTTATTCATTTATTTTCTGCAAATTATATTGTGCTACCCCAGAATCGGAAGGCGGAGCCTCCTGCTGGTGGTTTATACCCCCACACATTGTTGCACGAGCACCGACGGACTCCGACGTCGTAAAAATTCACCGGATCCCATCTCATTTGCTTATGTTTATGTTGTATAATGACTTAATATCTTCTTTATTTTTATTATAATTTGCATTGTGTTGCGTCCTATAAAAACAAAAACAAAATAATGCTAGATCGGACGGCTGCAGATGAGCCACGTGTCGTGATCCGGTGATTTTCTGAATAAAAAATATTTTCAACATTAAAAGAAATGAATTTCGAATTTTACAAAAATTAAAATGATTCGATTGTCACCGAGACGCCACGTGGCGAGTTAGGGACCGTCAGTTGGGATTTATTTTCAGAAATTTATAAAAAAAAAAAAAATCAAATAAAAAAATTCCAAAAAAATGAATTATTAAAGAAAAATTCAAAAAAAAATTGAGAAAAAATGCAGAAAATTCCTGAAAAATTCTAAAACTTTTCCAAGGCTGAAAATGACAAAAAAATTGATTTGTTTTCATTTTTGGGATCTTCTCCCCTTTAATCCAAAATGACGATTTCACCCCTCAAAGGGTAAATCGTCTTTGATATTCCGATGAATTGTGGAAATTGCTTAGAATTTGGCGATGGGTCAGATAGGTGACTAAACCTTATGTCTAAGATTTCCACATTTCATTCCCATTTTTAGAAAATGACGATTTTACCATTCAAATGGTAAATCGGTTTCTAAAATTCCAGAAAATCATGAAAATTGCAACAAAAAAAAAGGAAATGGGTCAATTGAGTGACCAAACCTAATTTTGTCATTGTTTTACTCCGAATTCATTCCGAAATGATGATTTTGCCCTTTTTGGGCAAATCGTCCCTTTTGTCTCAAAATTACGACTATACCCCTTATGAGTAAAATCATGTCTAAATCATTCCTAAGCTTGATTGATACTTATTTATGTTAATAGAGTCTTCTTATGAGTGTCATGTTGATTTGATGTGTTTATTTTGTATATTTGGATTCATTGATTTGCGCATTTTATTATTGATTGTGATTGCCAGGATAGTCATTCCTACTTGCATGAATTCCTAGATTTAGGATTCGTACTCCACTCATCTGCATGAAATCTTAGGTCAGAAAATTCAGTCAACTTAGGTACCGAAAGGGCGTCAACTCTGACAGTTGACGTAACTAAGTCCCCGAACCCATTTCTCTGGTTATCGCAGAATTGAATAGAAACTCCCGACTATTCAATAGGGTGGTCCAATCATGCCCTCCAAAAAATGATTGGTGGCGACTCCATGGCATGCACACTTAGCACATGTCACCAGACCACACTGAAGGTCGACTACGCATACCTCCGTTGCGATTTGGGTAACGGGCCTTGGGAGAGGCCCGCGTCCGACCAGACTAGACGGCCCATTAGCCCTCGAGAGCCTTTCATGCAACCTCGAGAGGGTCGCGACAACAGCCGAAAGGTTGGATTGCACTAGATGAATCAATGGAGGTTTACAACAAGTGATGACACTCTCTCTGATAGGTCACACTATCCTTTCTCAATCACTCTTATAAAGCCTTTCAATGATTGTCGTATAAAGCTCATGAGGATAAGTATGAATCTGGACAACTCTAGCACTTTGGAATTTATGGTTCCTTGTCCTACTCAGTAGTAGCACCATGGATCTCCTTTTATACTCCTTCACCCCCAAACTAGCCGTTGGACTGGTCTTCAAATGATCGCTCTTCAATCAATGATTGGACGCCATCAATCTTGATTGAACGAGACTGTATCTCGGAAGATTTAGTGACCGTTGGTGCAAAATCTAAACCCTTCAGATTCAGTCGCCCATACAACTCAATCTTCAGTTTCCACAAGTGGAGTTCTTCAGATATAAAAGTTTTCTTGTCCCATGAAAGGTAATATCCAATCAAGAATATTCTATTAATCATGTTATAGAATAATCCTATCAATCAAAGATTACAAACTTCCATAAATACCTTAGCAATAATGGATATATGTCAGCCGTGGATCTTTAGAATCTCGAAATAATATATCTCGCAGCTTCTGAACAATCTTCAAAAGCAGACTCCATCTGGACGTCTTCAGAAGCAACTCCATCTGACCGTCTTCAGAAGCACTTCCATCTGACCGCGTCAGAAGCATTTCCATCTGACCGTCTTCAGAAGCTCTCCTTTTGAGCGTCTCTTGAAGAACTCATTCTAAACGTCTTCAGAATATATAACTTAGATAAATATCTTGAGTTCCATTTTTCGGTCCCTCCAAACATATTGGCAATTGCGGCTCTACCTTATTATTCACCTATCCAAGGTCCTTCCAAGCTTTACCGAACTTCCCGTTCTAGGCTTGTTCACCTTCTACTTAGGTATCTCCAACTTGTCGACTCCTCTACGCCCAATGCCTTGTTCACCATTGATAGATAACTCATAACCTTCTGACGTATTGTTAATACATCATTTACATAACGACTTGTGCTTCTTTTACCTGGTTCTACTCAACCAACAAACACATTAGTAGCCTTTGATTATTTTGTCATCTTCAAAACATCATAATGGATTTTCCCTAACAGATTCTTTCGTCTTTACTTTTTCCATCAAATTGAGAATTCTTTCACATCTTTCAATGCAGATACTTGTCTTCTATGATAGATGATTCTTTACTCCAGCATAGGAATTCTTCTTCAAATTATTCAAATTGATTCTTTTCTTCGTCCAATGCAAAATTCAAACCCTTTGTCTTCAAATTATTCTTTTCTTGGCTGAGGAAAAATGAGATCTTCTTAACTACTTTTCTTGGCCAACACCTTCATATTTATTTTGGGAGCTTACACCCCAAAATATATACGAATTTTTTTTATCGCTATTTTCGCCGCAAAATTTTTCATCGCTAAATCCATGTTTTTTTTTTTTTTGTAGTGGAGAAACTAAAGGTTCATGGAACATGCCTTTTCATTTTCTTTATAGAAATTACAAATTACAACTATCATTTATTACTCAAAACCCCATTTTAATAGTTCTGAAACAACCCCATTTCATTGATTGATGACACCACGTTAGCAAATCTAGTGAATATGAAGTGTATTTGTATGTGATTATTTCTGCAGAAATAACGTGACACACGATAATATCAAGCCGAGCTCCCGTCTGCAGCATGAGGTTGACATAAAAAGGAAAGCTTTTAATAATTGGGTGTCTAAGTTCATCCTTGCTACGCTTATCATTCTATCGTCTTCCTTGCAATCCCAGGCGATGGAGTACACCTTGAAGAACGTAGCCAGCGGCACTCCTGGTGGCATCCGTTTCGACAATGATATCGGGTTCCCGTATAGCTTGCAGACAATGATCGAATCCATCGATTTCGTTTGGAGGGTCTTCGGTCAGGATGTCCCTAAGGATCGCAAGAGCATCGCAAAAGTGAGCCTGATCATGGATAACATGGCCGGCCTAGCTCACACGAGCAACGGCGAGATCCACCTGAATGCCACGTACCTCGGAGGCTTCTCGGGGGTCATGAAGGCAGAGTTCACAGGGCTCCTGTACTACGCGATGGCGTGCGTGTGGCAGTGGGACGGGGCCGGGCAGGCCCCCCGCGGGCTCATTCAGGGGATCGCGGATTTCGTGAGGCTCCGGTCGGGGTATGTGCCGGGCCACTGGGATGCGCCAGGCCAGGGCAATAGGTGGGACCAGGGTTACGATGTCACAGCGCGTTTTCTAAACTACTGCAATAGCCTCAGGAACGGGTTCGTGGCCGATCTGAACAAGAAGATGAGGACTGGTTATAGCAATGACTACTTTGTTGAACTGCTAGGCAAGAGCGTTGATCAGCTCTGGAGGGACTACAAGGCTAAGTACACTACCTAACTTGAGTCTATACCTGGTCGATGGATGTATGTGCTTAGTACAAGCCTTGGTTCTGGCATAAATAAAACATGCATGGTCCATGGATGTATGTGCTTAATAAAAGCCTTGGTTATGGCATAAATAAAACATACTCAAATCGACTTTGGATTATTTGCGATTTACTCTAATTTGCGTCTACTCCTGGCCATTCGTGCAAATGTCTGACCGACAAGTTTCTCTGCTCGGCCAAAGAGAGGAATTTCGATGATTCAATCCGGTTCATTTGTTCATGTTAGATTGTGTGGGCTCCATTTGAGATTCATATGATCCGATGATCGATATTCATAGTGGTGTTTTAAAATCTGGAACAGTAAAAAAAAAACAATCTAACTTCCGGTTCTCGAATCAATTGATTCAGCCCGTTCAACCACCAGGTTGATGATTTGCACAATATTATTCTTTAAGGGGTGGTTGTGTGTTGGAGAGCTGGGGTTTCTCTTATGGTCTTTCGACCTAAAATTGACGAAAAAATCAAAATTATAACAATAACTTGAATAATTTAAATGAATCTATGGGCTTTTTTCACGTAATTTGCAACACTCAATGCTTGTTATTGAGAATCCCGTGACCTTTGTCAACATTATATTTATCTTTCATTAACAGCTTTGTAACTCTGACCTTATCTGTATTTTCTTAGCATGGAATCTACGAATTTTGGCTCCATTTCGTACTTTTTTGCCGTTGCATACAAGCTGCCTGCCGGGGAAAAGTACACTTTTAGTGTCAAAACTTGTGTAGGAGATCCTTTATTGCCAAAAGTTTCAATCGGATCACTTAGTGCAAAGATTTTTGAAAAACGAGCATTTCGGGAAAAGTACACTTTAGCGACCCGTGTGTGAGGGAGACGCGGTCAAGGTGCACAACGATGAAGCCAAGATGGGGCTGGTGCTGACAAAGGTGGTGAAGGCCGAGGGCGAGGAGCAGGTCGTGTCGGGGACGAACTACAGGCTCGTCTTCGAGATCATGGACGAGGCCGACACGAGGAGGTTCGAGGCCGTCGTTCGGGAGTACGACTGTACCGTGGGAGTCCACCATCGGTGCTAGCCAAAGGATTATTAGAGACCATAAACAAATGTTGAGTTACAAGAATATGGCAACGACTGTCGACTGCATCTCTTAGCCCGTCCCCAATACCCATCTACGGAACCGCTGAAAAAAGAAAAGAACATTAGATTCTCCTAAACAAGCAAAAGGAGCAAACTGAACTTCACCACCATAGATTTAACTTTTTCCCATGCATTTTGGGGACAATATTTTCTATTATTATCATTATTGCCGAAGAAGATTGTTTTAAATTATCGTTTTGTGTGCGTAGGAAAGTCTCTGGAAGTCATCGTGGAAGTGAAAAGTCATCGACAGTGACTCAAAACGTTTTTGCTGGACATCCTATTTGGAGTTCCTCCAACTAACTTCCATCTTGTCCACAAACGTGTATATGCGTTCGCCACCATATTTTACTCAAACCAATTGTGCCAAGTTATTTACATAATGTTAATCTGCGACGTTTTGCTTGCAATCAAGTCTTGAATCACTGGACCAACCATCTAGTTGATCATTCAAGTGAAACTTTATAAAGATTGGCTTTTGTTTGAACCTATGTAAATTCTCAATATGCCTCACATTATTTCCTTTATTTTTTTTATGAAGATGAACACAAAAAAAATGAGTACGCTTCGAACAATGCCAGCGATTTGAGTTCGAAGCGTACTCATTTTTTTTGTGTTCATCTTCATAAAACCAAAGCCCCACCAAAGTAAAGCATCAAGCCTGCCATTTGGGTCAAAACATGCACCAACTTCAGTTTTGGCTACTATCTGGCCTAACGGCAGTTAGAGAGAGAATATTCGGTCCGAAGCAATCCGAAATTCCAGCTCTAACCAATTTTCTATTTTCCTTTTTTTTTTAAGATTTGTTTATGGAATCGATATTTTACCAAATAGGGTAAGGATAGTATCTAGGAAACTTAAAATTTGAGATAATATATTCGGCTACAATTTATCAATTTAATCCTAAATCTTTTGATAAATTGTCGGTGTAATCCTCTCTATCAATATAGATTTAGGACTAAATATGCAAAACTTTAGAAGGTTTGGGAATAAATTGACAAAATTTCAGAAGGTTTAGGACTAAATTCACACAACTGAATTGGTAAATCGCCAGAATATTCAGGACTACATTGGCATAATTAAAAGGCTTTGGTCTTAATTAGCCACCGTACAATAGGTTTAGCATTTTTGGATAATTTTTCCACTTAACTTACATAATACTAAAACACAACATCATTAGAGGTCATTTGGGTCTCTTCTATCATTTCTCGAATTTCTTTCTATGTTCGTTATACCATTTTGAGCGACGTAGATGCATTGTAAATAATAGAAAGCCAAAAAACCAGAGCCGTAGTAGAGCACTACAATTTCGCAAGCCAATCTTCTACTTGATTTGCACTTCTTAAGCAATGGGTCATCGGTATATTGTGATGATGGGGTCAGGATATCTTGGCTTCGCCAATGTAAGTACGTGCGGTCAAAGAAGAAAGGAAAAGACCTCTTTTCTTGTTCCCAAGGCTCAATTTTGATTGTTCCTTTAAGGCGTCCGGCACTTGTATAGACTTAAATGTGACTTCTCGTAGACATGTCCGCCAGCCGAAGTAAGGTATAACTCAAAATCTTCACGATCAATAATTCTAGTACTACATAAAAGAATGTCTCCCTCACCAATTGAGATCGAGTCGGGTCGAAGAATTGAGAATCCGATCCCGAACTCGACTCACTTTGCTTTTTACACAATTAAAGGAATTTTCTGACACTCCTACATGATGAGTTCTTCGGTTGCTGTAAAAAGAAAATCAAAGCTCTACCGGACCAGCTTCAACAGAAAGATGGATCAAACTCTGGCCACTGCTGAGTATTCACAAGTGGGTAAGTCAATCTGGAGGATGGAGCAGCAACACATAAATTTGGATTACATCTTAGTTCTTTCTTTCACATAGCAAAACCAATATATAATCTGAGATTAATGTTATAATTTAGCTAAGAACTAATTTCTAGCATAGAGAAAATATTGTCCAACCCTTCCCGGAGTTATAAAGAAGAAGAAGGGCTTGGCTAAATAAAGGGATGCAAATAAAGATAGCGACATTCGTAATATTACGTGATATTGCGTAATTTTTTGTTTTCTAAGCAATTTAATAATTTTAAGATATTTTCGTAATTTTGTGAATTTTATTGTTAGTAGGGTTAGTACCTTATATAAGAGTGCTTAGGGTTTTGAGACTCTCAGCTTTATGACAGACTTTGATATTTTCGTTGATTTTGATAAAATCACACTTGAGTGAATGGTGGTTCTTCCTTATCGATTTTCGATTCTTTTGTTTAGCCTTGCTTTTATCACGTTTCAGCATTATTTAGTATCAGAGTACATGTTGATTGAAATCAATGGCTGAACGGAATCGAGGTGGTCGAAGACAGCGTGCTTGTGGAGGCCGGGAGCGTGGAGTCGTTCCTGATGCAGATGAAGAGCCGCGTTTGATAAACCTGCGAAACATAGAAAATAAAGAGCTACAGAGACGAAATCAGGATTTGAAGCGACAACTTGCACGAGTGCCAAAAAGGCGAATCCAGTATTTGGAGCAATGACTTGCACTGGTGAGGTTGGTCTTTCAATCCGAAAAAAAAAATCCGATCGTTGATGACTATGAATATCTATTCGTTGGTGAAAATTCGACTTTTGATGAATATCCGATCGTTGATGAAAATCCGATTGTTGATGAAGATCCGATCATAGATGAATATCCGATTGCTGATGAAAATCCGATCGTTGATGGAGATTCGATGTTTGATCAAGATCCGATTTTTGATAAATATCCAATTTGTTATGAAAATCCAATTTTTGATAAAGATCCGGTCTATAAAAATCCAATCTTTGACGAATATCCATAATTTGACGAAGATCCGATTCTTGATAAAAATTACTCGGTCGCCACGTTCGTGGGTGAGCCTATGGCTAGGGTTGTGTTCGGAGGCGTGCTAAGCTTTGAAAAGGCCAAATTGACGACCAATGAATTGAAAGATGATTTTGCCGATAACGAGGGTTCGTTGTTTGATGATATCACTGTGGCTGCATTTCCAACGGATGCGTTCAAGGAAATGGCCAATTTGGTTCCTGAAGATGCGTAGAAAGCCGATGTTTTAGGGAGCACTAAGGATCGAGGTAATTTTGTTCCTGAAACTGATGATTTTGGTGGCGACGAGTTTTTCGCTATGGATGAGGTCGATCATAATGCGTTAGGCGCATTTATGCGCAAGGTGCAAAACTCGTTGACCGAGGCATAGTGTCTAGAAAGATTTGTGAAGATATTAGGTTGGATGTGAATTTATCCATGGCCAAGGTTGAGAAGAAGATCCTTGATGGGTTCTGGTTACATGAAGACAAGGTATATTTGTCATATCGAGAGTGGTGCGTTTGATTTGCGCAGATCATCTTCTTCAGATGATGCATGCCTCTACGTTGCTAAATCTGAAGATGGGAATGATATTGCCCTTCTATAAGATCAGTCGGGTTGAGTTTTCCATATGTGAAGCGGCGCAAGAAATTGTGTGGCTCCGTTGAGACAAAGAAGCTTGATCCTTTCGGTATTTTGACTTTGCAATTTAACGACGGTGAAGTTTTCCAGTGGAGTAAGGTAACAACATCCACATACGATCTCATATTGGGAAAACTTTACTGTGATCATTATGGAACTATGCGCATACAAGGCAATCGGGATCTTTCGAGTGATATAGATATTGGTGGAGATATTGAGAAATTTGTGCATGAATTGTATGTGCTTTGTGGTTGTGTCCAAAAAATAGTGGTTTGGGAGGAGATTACTTTGATAGAGCAAATCCCAATCGGAAGAGATCCTTATATCGTTATAACTTTTAATGAGGATATTTTGGGTTCGTCACAAAATTCGCTGGTTCCTACCTTTGTGGTCAGTTTAATGGAGAAGGATAATAGGCATTCTGAAGGTCCTGATTATAGTCACCCAAAAGTAAGTAGGGAGAGATTCCACAATTCTACTCCTAGGTCAAAGAGAAAGCGTAAAAAAAAAATTCGCAGAATACGCGATTATGCCGGGATGAGGAGATTGTTGTCAATGACGAAGAAGCAAATTCAAAGACGGTCTTTTCCTAACAGGGGAGAATGATGGAAATAAATATAGCGGCCTTCGTAATATTGCGTGATATTGCGTAATTTTTTATTTTCTAAGCAATTTTATATTTTAAAGATATTTTCGTAATTTTGCGAATTTTGTTGTCAGTAGGGTTAGTACCTTATATAAGAGTGCTTAGGGTTTTGAGACTCCCAGTTTATGACAGACTTTGATATTTTCATTGATTTTGATAAAATCACATTTGAGTTGAATGATGGCTCCTCATTGTCGATTTTCGATTATTCTGTTTAATCTTGCTTTCTATCACGCTTCGGTATCAAAAGGGCTTGGCTAAAGAAGGGCTTAGCTCACAAGTTTGAGACATTAAGCTACCAAAATCAACTTCGAACAGAAATTGAGATGAAAAAATAAAGTTAAACAGCGTAGTGCTGCAATAGAAGCTGTTTTTCTATTGACTGGACATAAAAATCTTAGCTAAAACGGCGTATCTAGAACCTTTCGCTCCTGTATAGACGATGTAGACGTTGACTTGCTCGTCCACTTGGTTTGTTTATGCATACCATCTACACCTCATCTCCACTTTTTTGTTCTTATTATAGCTTGATGGGCCAAAGCAAAAGACAATGCTTTGATGCCAAGTGCAAAATACTGTTCGATTAATATGTTTCCTTATAACATCTTGACAAATAGAGTTTGCAAAGTGACGAAAATAACATTGGAATGTCAAGCTACCATGTTACTTGGAAGAATTCATCATTGATACTAGAAAATCCTAGTAAAAGTTATATTTTCTTGTATAGGGAAGAGCACAACCAAGCTGCACTCTCTAACAAAAATAACATGTAAGCCTGTCTCAAACAAGAGGACAAGCTCTCTTGCCTGTCCTTTTTTCTTTTCTTTTTTTATGCATGTGGTCATGTGTTGGGCTTTTTATTTAAAGCCAAGTCCAGCCCACTTGCCCTTTATTTTAATTGTTACCTAGAGCAGCAGAACAATAAATAGAAACGAAAAAGAGAGAGAAAAAGGGAGCAGCCACATAGAGAGAAAAACGCAGCCACACGGAGAGAAAAACGCAGCAGTTGTTCTGCGTGTTAAGCGGTGATCAAATTGACGATTGAAGGTCAATCTGTGGTCCGATTGGGCTGGAATTTTGACAGCAATTTCAAGACTCGTTATTCTTGATTCTGTACAGTTGGATCGTGATTTGAAGGTTTCTACTATAGCTGTTTGTGGACATTTTTTAGACTGCAATTTTGGGGGTGATTTTCATCCATCTCACTCGTTTAAGGTGATGTTGTTGCTTGATCTCCACTTATAGTTTTGGGATTTTATTGTTGTTGTATTCAGCCAGTTTATGTACCCAAACGATTAATATATAGTGGAGATTCGGGTAGACTCCGTGATCGATCTCGTGGTTTTTATCCTTCGCATTGAAGGGATTTTCCACGTTAAAATTCTGGTGTTGTTTTTCTTTCGACTCGCATATTTTCATTAGTTGTGCTCGAATCGGTTTCTCATAGGTTTAGTCAAGGAGGGAAAGTTTTATCCGTTGTCTAGTTTTCCCAACATAGTGGTATCAGAGCATTATTTTTTGACTAAACGAAGGAACCGAACGTGAGCAGAATGGTTAGTTTGAATGGAAAGAATTATCATGTGTGGAGAGGAAAGATGGAAGATCTACTATATGTGAAACGGTGGCATTTACCAGTGTTTTCTGATACTAAACCTGATAATATAAGCGATGCCGTTTGGAATCTTGAGCACAAAATTGTTTGTGGATTTATTCGACAATTTGTCGATGATAATGTTTTGAATCACATCAGCAAAGAATCTCATGCTAGGACATTGTGGAATAAGCTGGAGTCATTATATGCACGGAAGACTGGCAACAATAAAATATTTTTGATTAAACAATTTATGGAGTTGCATTTTAGATATGGCCAATCTATATCAGATCACTTGAATGAGTTTCAGAGAGTGATAGATCAACTTTCTGCCATGAATATTAAATTTGATGATGAAGTGCAGGGACTTTGGTTGCTATGTACCTTATCGGATTCTTGGGAGACATTTCGTATGTCTTTAATTAATGTTGCACCTGATGGTATTGTTACCATGAATTTTGCAAAAAGTGGTGTTCTGAATGAAGAAATGAGAAGAAAAACACATGGTTCTTCTTCTCATTCGGAAGCTCTAATTGTTGAAAACATGGGCAGAAGTCAGAGTAGAGATCCGAAAGGTAGATACAAGAGCCGAAGTAAGTCAAGATCATGGAAGAAGACTATTGAGTGTCATCACTGTGGTAAGATGGGTCTTATAAAGAAAAATTGCTTCCAGCTGAAAATGAGATTAGAAATGAAAAGAAAAATGGCAATGAAAATAACGAGAGAAGAAATAATTGTAGTGATGATAGGGTGGCAACTGCTACTGATGAAGTTGTTATTATTTGCTATGATGATAATGTTAATTTTGCATGTGATGATTCAAACTGAGTTATTGATAGTGGAGCTTCTCTTCATATTACCTCCAGGAAAGAGTTCTTTACATCCTACAGTCAGGAAATTTTGGTGCCTTAAAGATGGGTAATGACGGTTTGGCTGCTATTGTTGGCATAGGAGATGTGTGCTTGGAGACTAGTACTGGAGCAAAACTAATTCTGAAATATGTCAGACATGTTCCTGATATTCGTTTGAATCTGATTTCGACTGGAAAACTTGATGATGCAGGATTTTGCAGTACTTTTGACCATGGACAGTGGAAACTCACCAGAGGCTCATTAGTTTTTGCTAGAGGTATGAAACAATCTTCCTTATATTTGTTTCAGGCTAAGATTTCCAAAGACATGTGTAATGTTGTGGAAGATGAGAATGCAACTATACTATGGCATAAGAGGCTTAGTCACATTAGTGAGAAAGGAATTGGCTTATTAGCTAAAAATGATTTACTCTCTGGAGTAAAGAGTGCAAGACTTGAGAAGTGTGCACATTGTTTAGCAGGAAAACAACGAAAAGTTTCTTTCAAAAGTCAGCCGCCTTCGAGAAAATCAGAGTTGCTAGAACTAGTGCATTCAGATGTTTATGGTCCAATTAAACCACTAACACTTGGTGGCGTAACATACTTTGTGACCTTCATTGATGACCATTCAAGAAAATTATGGGTTTATTTTTGAAGATGAAGGATCAAGTGTGTGACATTCCGAATTTCGATCCTCCTCGAGGGTTAAGACATGAAATGGGTCTCGGAATTAGAAAATGGAGAATCAAGAATTCTGACGTTTCATTTGGAATGGACGCCGCCTCATCGAAGAAAAATTTGAGTTGGGAAAAAAAACGATGTTCCGGACGTCGGGGGTAAAATTATCATTTTGCCCTTAAGCCTTGGCCTTCCTTTTATCAATGGACAAGGGCATTTTGGTCTTTCCCTCACTCCCCTAGCTGCCGAAAATTGGGATGAATTGTAGCCCTTGGATCACCCCCTTGATTGACTAAAAGACAAGTGTCAATGGATTAAGCCTTAGCATGTATTAATTGCCATTTAACCTACCATTCAACAAAGGTTGACTTAAGTAGGTGGACTAAATTTCCAGCTCCCTCTCATCTGCTGAAGACCCTCTCTCACGTGGCCATCCTCTTCTCCTTCTTCCCCTTTTTCCTTTTCCTTCCCAGCCGTGAGCTGCTTCCACGCGACCATCTCTGCTCGCTCACTTCGCCGACGTCCAGCACCACCACCGGCGACTTCCAGCCGTCGTACCTGCCACCACAACCTTCCTCATCGTCTTGCCGAACTTCTCGAAGTGGTAACTCGACGTTTGGACCACCGAGCAGCTCCAGCCAAGCATTCTCCCGCCGGTCGACAGAAATCGCTGCAACCTGAGGTAGGTCACGATTTTGACCTCGTAGGACCCCGAAACCTTGGAGTTTCTTGCTCAAATTTTGTAGACACATAATAGAATTGATTGTGGATTTGTGGTAAAAAGTGAAGCCGAAAATGATAAGGTTTCAATACTCTTTTGTTGCTGTGTTTGGGAGGCCAGATTCTGCCAGTTTGAGGAGCGGTGGAGGCCGGCGCCATTGAAGGACCTATTGACGCCATTTTGAGCTCAAACCCTCGGTGAGGCTTTATAACATGTAGACTAAGGTGTCGGCAAATGGAATTGGTGATAAATAGGAGCTAAAGGGTAATTTGTGGGTTGTTTGGTACAGAAATGCACAGAACAGATTCTGCCCTGTTTTGTATCCGCGCAAACCGAACCTCTTAGGGGTTCGTTGAGGTGTCGTCATGTATTAAATTGATAGTTGAGGTACTTTAGGATGTTAATTAATATGTTGATAGGGTGCACACTTGGTGGAATAAATATTGAAATAGTTTCAAGGGCTGGTTCAGGGGCAACACATGGGGACGACAAATCTGTCCAGCCTGCGCACCGGTTTCGAAATTAATCGTTCTAAGTCGTCCGGTATCCGAATCAAGCTCCGTTTTCGCCCACGCATCCGTAAGACATTGAAGTTTAAGATTCTGAAAGTTCATTTCATAAAAATTAACAGGATGAATGTCAGTTTAATTGTAACGAAATCTGGTCGTGGACCAAGGAATAGAGCTGTTTTGGGCGGAGTGGTATTAATGATGGCTTGCCTTGATAGAACGGCTATTGTCAGGCTTGGGGCCATTGAAT
Organism: Rhodomyrtus psidioides; assembly: GCA_021437785.1. Lineage (NCBI taxonomy): Eukaryota > Viridiplantae > Streptophyta > Magnoliopsida > Myrtales > Myrtaceae > Rhodomyrtus > Rhodomyrtus psidioides. Next base: position 2,857,464 of record JAILYB010000044.1, on the reverse strand, counting down.
CGACACTGTGAGAACATGATAATAAGGGGTTGTGTGTGTGCTATTGAAGTAATGACACAATGAAAATGAGAAATGACTAAGTTTCGATATGGTTTTTCCTAGGCGCACCGTGGATGTCTTGTTCGACCTTGAAATTTGCTGACCTTGGAGGAGCATGGTGGTTGGAGTTTGCTATTTGAATGAAGAGGTGAGTGACCCCTAACCTTTTGTTAGGACATTTGGTCGCGACTGAACGGATTCTTTGAGGGATCGCTGAGTTGATTGATATTTTTATGATGCTTGGTTGCGTGGGAGCCGAATGGTCCCGTTGAAGCATAGACAATGAGTGCTTGATGGCTATGGAATTCTTGGTCTCATAATTGAATTGATGACGTGCTCGACGTAGCCTCTTATTTGTTTGAATGGTTGCCTTGTGCTCGAATCTTAAATCGTGTTTGTGATAAAGTACGTTTATTTTTGGCAAACCTCGATTTATGTTCTAATGCCTATAATTCCTCATGATGAAATGTGATATACCCTGATGCGATGTAATCGCGGGGTCGAGGAAATGTGATATACCCTGATGCGATGTAATCGCGGGGTCGAGAAATGTGAAACATACCCTGAGGCGAACTAATCGCGGGGTTGAGGAACGAGATACACCCTGAGGCGATCTAATCGCGGGGTTGAGAAATGAAATGCACCCTGAGGCGATCAAATCGCGGGGTTGAAGAATGAGACACACCCTGAGGCGATGTGATCGTGGGGTCATGGTTGTGGTCGAAAGTCCATCCTGGGACGTTTGTACGCGGGATGAGAATTGTACCTGTGGACGCGAGCTTGGTGATAAGTTGCTAAATCTGAGGCGTCTAAACGCAGGCTAGTCTTTGAAAATGTGAAGTGAAGTGGAATTTCCTTATGATTCTTATTTTATTATGAATTTCCTGATACTAGTATGGAAGCTTGGTTACTCGATGCGTTGAGAAAATGCATTGCCTTGTCTCAACTAATAATTGCATGTTGCTGTAAATATTTTGGTTCGTTGGAATGATTGGCCTAATTTAGGGTTAGGACAGCTCGCTGAGATTTATATCTCACCCCAGTGGGGGCTGAACTTTTCAGGTTCCAGGAGAAGGAAGCTCTATTTGGATAAAGAAGTGGCTTATTGAGGAAGTAGGTGATCAAATGTATCTACGACATTGGGTGATCTTTAGAGATTGTATATAATGAGGTGGTTGTAGGAGTCAAATCTTTAGTTGTGATCATCCATGAGAACTGAAGTGTACTATTTCTCTGTCCTAAGTCATCTTGACTTTAATTGTGCACGGAGTAGCCTCTTCCTTCCGCAGACATACGATTGTCATGATGAGGGCCGAACGATCCTGGATGTCACAGTTTGTTTATAGCCAGTGTGATGTTTGCGGCTTGTCGGGTAGGGGACGTGACAACCAGTTTAAAGTGGTATTAGAGCAGGGTCAGCTCGATTCAATTTTGGTCGAGACTTGGAGTGATAAGGAGTGATGACTTGAGGACGATTGGGTAATGAAACCCTTAGAATTAAGCTCAGATTGTGGAATCTTGAGAATTTTAGGCTTGAACTTGCGAGGTATTATAATGGTCTTAATATTGTTTTAATGGATTATCCTGAGTGATTCTAAGGGTAAGGCTCATGAGGAAGCGAATAGAGATTGAGGGGTCATAAATCCGAGTTTGAGGTTGCTCGAGAATAGCCTAGGAATGAAGGGCCAATTGGAGTATATGGTGGTGATTGTGGCTTGTCGATGGCCTAATTTGGGGACATGAGTTATAAAGAGACGATTGGTAGTAGTAGATTCAAGCTTGAATTGCAAGACATATTGATGAATTTCAGGTGTCGATTGCTAAGGACAATCTTGAAAAGTATGAGATGGTGTGTATACAAGGAAGTGTGCAAGGGATATTTTGATTAAAGACCAACTGTGATCGAACGCATGCGGATTGTCTTGGGTTATGGCTAGACTTGAGGTGAATGATTGAGCATGGAAAATTGATTCGGAAGAGTGATGATCGCTTGTAGGAATTTGAAATCTTTTATGTATGAAAATCAACTGGGCAATGACCGTGGCATAAAGAGTAGCGAGAACAAATGTGTGGTGTATATGTTTGTGGAATTGAAACGAAAGTTGATGAGGGTGCATGCATTAACTTATCGCTGGCAGACTTAATAAACCACCGCTTAGTATGGGACGAGTTGATGAGATACCTATAAACCGTAGTGAAACATGTTATGGGACGTGTGGAACAGGGTTTCCTCCATAGATGTATGACTTGGGACAACCTGTAACGACCAGATCTAATGAGGGCGGAGAGTGATCGCCGGTACAGAGAGGTACGGACAAGGACAGGCTCCTAGCAGGCTTCTAAGATCAAGGAGGCAGGAATGACCCAGGTCATAAATTGAAAGAGAAAGTCTAGATATCAGGTTGAGTCCGGTCGTGGTTAAGTGAAATGTATGGCACGAGATTGATTCTCGAAATGAGTGTTCAAAAGTGGCATGACATGTGAAATGATGCCTATGGGTGGCATGGTTGAAAGCTTTGCGCTTGACAGTGGATGATGATTGAAAAAGAATAGTGATGTTGTGATTGGCCTGTTCAGCGTGTTTTATGTTGGCATCATGTGATTGACTTGGCCAAAGTTCAACCGAAAGATTAGATGGTGTGTGGGGAGTTTATACCCCGTTGAATTTAATCCTATTGAGGATGAGAAAGCCTGTTGTGTTTGTGACGGATGGTAGATGCCTTATGTTTAAAGTATGAGCGGTTGGTTTATAGAAGTAACGCCTTAAGTATTTGCTTGTTGTTGACCTAGTTGAGTTTTAGCCTAGACGAGGCTTGCCTAGTGATGGCAGTTAATTGAGAGGTTGCCTCGTGGAGACTGGCTTGTTATGTAGTTACTGCTTAAGGATGGTCTAAGATCCTTGAATAATCGACAATTAGTGGAGAATTACCTAAGGACCATTAGAAGGTTGTTTGAGAACCACTAAATGGTTGATAGAGAAACATAATGAGAGAAGCAGTATGAGACTGCTAGGCTTAGACGACCTAAGTCCTTGATTCCTGGAGGGAATCATAGTGGTTGGAGGGACATAAGGACTTAATGACGTTAAACGACCCAAGGATGGTCGTAGAAGAGAATTGGACTCGAGTATGTAAAGTATGGGAAGATCCAAGAACTGAGATGGATCATGAGAATTGAGTAAAGATAAGTGATTGGAATAAGAGTCCTAACAGAGCGGATGGCTCGATTTTGTTAATCACGTGGGGCCTAAGAGTTGAATGGGTCGTGAGAGCTTTAAAAGGAAATGAAAAAAAAAGGGTAAGCAAGCTCAAAGAGGAGTTGCCATGATTGCTTAAGTCACTACGGTGATAGACGCTAGTGTTGATGAATTGAATGATAGAAGTCACGAGAAAGGTGACTCAGAGTTAATCCTTCTTAAACTGAATGCGTGGGAAGAACCACAAGAGCTTGAAAGACTTATGAAGCTATGAATAAGATTGAAATCGACTGAGTTTGATGGATGAATGAGACTTGAAATTGTATTCCTCTGGATTGGAGATCTTAGTAAAGAAACCTTAAAGGTTTTAGGGTGCACTGAAAGAAAGAAAGAAAGCGATCCCGGTAGTCTTTAGCCTTAAGAGGCTGTTGATAATTGGTGAAAGGTCACCAGAGGAAGAGTTTCCTCGAGAGCATGATAAGTGTCTGGACTACTTCTACTGAGTTGTTTGACGAGACGTACTTTCTGGGTTTGCTCCAAAACAAAAGTTGTTTTGATCCTGATAGTTTTGTAATGATCTGAGGATGATCGACCAGGTGAGACAGAGTTCTCACGGTCGCCTAAGTGCATTAAGAGTAGTCAAGAACCCCTTGAATAAGATAAGTAAATCCCTGAGTGGATTGGAACTTGGAAGCCTTATAGCTTGTCGTAAATTCTTGAGTTTAGGGAGTGGTAATGGACTCAGTAAGAGAAGAGAAGGATCGGAAGATTTATGAATAAGAGAACTCAACCTCATGGGTTACGAGCAAAGAGATGTTCATTATGGAACATTGAACGCACCTGCGAGAAACGGCCGTTATTTTGGCATAAGCTTGTGAGGGAACGTTGATGTTTTGTTTCTTCTGTCACGAGGGAAGTGAAGAAAGAATTTTGTAAATCGGAAGCAATGATTTCCTGAGATTGGCGAAGTAAACCGGAACCATAAGAAGTGGAATCATAAGTTGTTGTTCCCTAAAGGATATAGCGTTGTTCTTAAAGGGTGATTAGACCATGAGATGGTTGGGGATAAAAGGAACGGGTGAATGGACTTGATGAATATAGTGACTTGCGATATTATCGAATGGTTGAGTATTTGATACGTGAATGGGTGGAGACCAAAGACGAACGAATCTGGTCACTTGCGGTGATTGAGTCATTGAAAGAGGAATGTCAAGTCTGGTGACATTTGGGAATCTGGGAGTAAAATACCACGATTAGCGCAAACTCCAAGATTGACGTCCTATGGAATGGAAAGGACAAGATGGATTCGAAGTGAGAGAATGCCACTAAAGGGCATAGTTCCCTTCGCAGGGTAAAAGACCCTTGTGTGGAAGGAAAAGAAAATTCCAATTGTCTGGATACTAAGATTAAGCGCCTGGACTGTGAAAGAGGACACATAATTGGGATGATTTGGGGAGTTAAGTACGAGAAACTGTCCTGTGGACAACGTTAAATTTCAGGATAATGTCGATGTTGAGTGAAAGGGACAGAATTGGGATAAAGTCGCATTGACTGGTTATGGAAACTAGCGGTTAAGATAAAAGTGCTTCCTCAGAAAAGAGTGACAAGAATGAACAGATTATTGTGAGGTCCAAATGGAGACCTTTCAGAGCAAATAGCCAAGGTATGAGCTCTCTAGTGGATGATACTATGAACAGTTAGAATAATTTGACACTTGGTAGTAATAAAGTGGTTGACAGTCGGATTGAGTGTCCATGGAATAAGTGGATTGGTCGTTACCGTCTTGAGAGACAATGTTTTGATTTACTTAAGGAATCGCGAGAAACCTGAACAATCTGTGAAGAGCACCATATGGACTCTAAGAAAATGCTCGTGGTATGCTAAGTACGAAGAGCGCAGGTTGTGGGTTCAATAAAGTAAAATTCCTTAGTCGTGAAGTTCCTAGGAAATAAAATCCAAGTGGAGCCCTTGAGGATGGGAAAATGGTGATGAATTGACTAGGGTTGATGCGAATGGTTAAAAATTTGAAGTTTCCTAGAACTAAGGGATTGCTATAGACAAGTTGTGGGAAGAGTCCTCACAAGGGCTATTTCAATAATGAAAGGGACTAAGGACGAGATGTGGCACGTGTGGATGAATGAACGTGAAAGGAATTTTTGAGGACTTGAATCAAGTCGATGACTACTCGGGCAATGGTGTTCCTGGTTGGAATGAAAAGGGCCGAGAGAATCGTAGTGATGTGATGCAAGAATAAGATGTGAGGCAAAACGAGGCAAACTGAAGTGGGTTGAGCGAATGCGTTGTGACAATAATACCATATGAGTTAAAGCACTTAGTGCATTATTTAAAGTTGGCTTGCGAATGAAGTCGCAATTTTGTGAGCAATAAGAGTTAAGAGTATTAATTTCTCAAAAGGAACTAAAGAAAAGAGTAGCGTTGATTTAGAATATCACCGAGAGGTCATGACTGCGATACTTTGTACTGCTTAAGAAAGGCGAACTAAGCGTCAGATACATATAATTGAAAATTGAGCATCGTACGATTAGTGGATAAAGGATGGACTTCGCTCAAGGAGGCAAGAGATTCAACTTCTAAATTGAAGGTTTGCCAATTGTCTAGTTTGCAAACTACCTCGAGCATCAAACCTGAAAAATTGAGAGGAGTTAAGACTTTGTGATGAACGGACTATGATGTCCAAAGAACAAGGTAAAATAAATAGAATCGGAAGAAAATTCAGACTTTCAAGAACTTTAGATGGAAACCTCGAAGTTGAGGGTAGAAATTTTGAAGTTCCATGGACGAATATAGGAGTCCAATATTGAAGAGGAGCTTAAAGAACTGACCTCATCAGAAATTCAAAAGGAAGATTGTGGCATCTAATGGATGGCATAAAGGCGTACCAAGACTTACCTTAATTCTATCGATGGAATGGACGGAAAGTAGGATTAGCCTAGCATGTGGAAAAGTATTAGACATGCCGACGAGAAAGAAACATGGCCTTGGAAGTTGATGGGACTATTACGAGCATAGGAGGTTTTCGTATGATAATGAGAGCGAGATACTACGGGAACAATCATGAACTTACTTAAGGAGTCTAGAAGGCTATGACTCAATTTGGAGAATAGATGGCAAGTTTTTATAGCCCGTGAAATCCTGTTAGTACGGGAGGACTCTGAAGAAAATGATACGTCAAATGGTGTGAGCACCGAAGAGTACATTGTGGCAATGGCTTAGTAATGATGGTGATGATTAAAGATCGTGAGTTTAATACGACGTCCTGGATGATGTAACTAGCAATATCTCCTAGAGGGGGGTGAATAGGAGATTCTGAACACAATTATAAATTTCTTGCGGAATGGATAGAGTTCAGTGTACGATTAGGAACAAAAGCAGTATAACAGTGTGCAGAAAATCTAAACACAAGAGTAAGAGTTTAGAGAAGAGAATATTGCACACGATGTTTATAGTGGTTCGGCTTGGATCAAGCCTACGTCCACTCTCCCACGATGACAGCCGATTGGCTGGATTTCACTATGAAGAATCAAGAAGATTACAATCACTCAAGTGTTTTGTTTCCTTCTCACACAGATTTTCACAGTGAAGGATTTTGAGTACACAGAATACTCTCTCAGATGAAACTCAAATTATTCTTGCACTTTGGATTGTTGTTCGCCCTCTTACTCTCTAGTCGAACATTATTCTTCTTTTATACTCCCCTGCTTCCGAACTAGCCGTTGGATTCCAGCCAAGGGATCGCTCTTCAATCCTTGATTGGACGTCATCAATCTTGATTGAACGAGACTGTATCTTCAGAAGATATGTAGACCATTGGGTAAGACAGTGAACCCTTCTGATTCAGTCGCCCATACAACTGAATCTCCAGCTTCCATAAGTGTGTTAAGTTTGAGTTGATTCCCGAGGATATATTCCTTAGAAGATGATATCCCATTATAGAAAGTCCCTTAATTGACAGGGTGGGATATCAGGATAATTGAATATCACTTTCCTTGATCGGAAGCTTGCCATAGGTGGGTCTTCGTGGTTTGTGAAATGTAGGAACTGATCTTTCTTCAGATTCGTCTAAGAGGAAATTGATCAGTTGACATGGAATGGTGATACGGAGATTTGATGTGATCCATCTGTCACTGTTTGGATCGTCAGGAGCACTTCCATCTAACCCTTAGTCAGAAGCACTTCCATCTGACCCTACGTCAGAAGCACTTCCATCTGACCCTTCGTCAGAAGCACTTCCATCTGAATCTTCGTCAAAAGCACTTTCATCTGACCCTTTGACAAAAGTACTTCCATCTGACCCTTCGTCAGAAGCACTTCCATCTGACCCTTCGTCAGCGCGACAGAATTGGAGTCACTCAATCTGCTGCTTACACATTCTTCCTGCATCACATTTCATTTAACAATATCTTTTGAAGGTTTTGTCAGAATCAAAATATAGGAGAATTTCCACAACAATCTCCCCCTTTTTGATGGTGACAAAACTTCTCCTAGTTGCAAATTTAAAGGAAAATTTTAACCAGTGATAATAAAAGTAAGTAGCCATCACATTTGCTCCTGCAGGTAATCATCATTAGAGATTCTGTAATGAAAGTGTGCTCATAGGAGAGCATGTTCAGAGTAAGATTATCCTGCAATAATCCTGCACGAAACTAAACTTCTTAGTAAATTGTCCTGCAAAACGGTAGGATAGGTCTTCTCCTCCTTTCCTCTAAATTGAAATATCATATGATTAGAGAAAATCTATTGAGACTGTATAAAAATAATTTCAACTTCTCCCCCTTTTTGTCAATATCAGAAAGAAGAAAAAAATAGCTTGAAAAAATATGGGAGTTTTTAAGAGGAGGGATGATCTTCAGGCTCAGTATCAGCTTCCTCTCGAGAAGGTCCTGCAAAGCTTCTTCCCATCATTTGAGCATGATCTCTGACAGCTTGAGAAGAGTGCATGTTTGAGGCTGTTCTGTCCGTTCTGACCAGTGTATATGTAGGCAGGTTGGCTATCGCATCACTAAACATTTTCCCATAGAGATCAATGGACTTTTCCAGCTTAGTCACCTGACTAGTCAAGCCCTGCAGCTTCCTATCTGTCTTCTGTTCAAAAGCCTGCAGTTGCTGATCAAATTTTGTTTCCATGGCAGCCATTGTCTGAAGAAGAGTGTCTAGGAGATTTTCCAACAGCACTTGAAGTTCCACTTGTGGTTGTGAAGGTGCAGGTTCGTGAGTCTCCCCCTCAATTTGTGCCTTGGTGAAAGCCTGAGAGGCTTGGATTTCAGTGAGAAATACATCTGATGTAACAGGCACGGGCTCTTTCTCCCCCTGAATTATAGCTCTTTTCCCTTTTTCCTTTGAGCTTGGCACGGAGACTATTTCTTCATCAATATCCATGTGAATGGACTGTGAACTGGACAATTGATCTTCTCGGGCAATTGCTGAAGCTAGACTTGCAGCATCTTTGGGAATTGTAGCCCTGGTGGAAGAGACAGAGTAAGCTTCAATGGCATCTTGTTCTTCCCCCTGTTCTGTTGACGCCAGTGTTACTAGAACTTGAGCTAGCAATTCCTCATGATCACAGTTGACGATTTGGGTATCATACTCTGTGTCATCTGCAAATCGTGCAACTTGCTCCTCATTCCACATTGTGAGGAATTCTTCCTCAGTCAGATCACAGGGATACACAACTTTTTCTTGTTGTTGTATTCCTGTGTCATCTCCTTCTTCCTCAACTCCTTCAGCACTCTGATTTTCGGACTGACCAGCTGCATCTGATTCACCTGGAGATTGAGTGGCTTTGGAATCATATTCCCCTGTTTCTTCCTCACTTGCGTCTGCGTCCTTATCAGCAGGAGTGTTTGTTTGTTGCCCTTTAACAGCCATGACTTTTCTCTTCTTTGGTGATTTCTGCCTTGACTCTTCCTCAAAGTCCACAATGACTGGTTCATTGTTCTTTGTTCTCCATCCAGTAGGAGTCATCTTGTATCCCATCTTTGTTACCATAGTCTCTCCAGCAGTCATTAGAGGAATTTCTTGCTCGACAAAGGCACCTAGGCCATCAATCTTGAAATGATTGATTATTTTGAAGATCAATGCCGCATAAGGAAGTTGCCCCTTTGGCTTGAGAGCTGATCTGTACATATGCAATAGTACAGTGTGAGCAAAAGAAATCCTTTGTCCTATCAAGATTCCCCATAGCAACTTTGCCTCGTAATTTGATATATCTGTCTTTGATGCTGCCTTGGGTCTGAGACATTCGATGATCACCTTGTGCATCATGATATGTTTCAAGGGAAAGTCCGTGTATGCAAGATGTGACTTTGATTCCCTTGAGAAACTCGATTTGCTAGTCAGGAAGCAGAAAGCTTCACTTGCAGTGACATCTAAGGGTTTGAAATCTCTCTTTCTGGTTCCCATGATTGAAGCCAATTCATCAACAGTCAGAAAATACTGCTTTCTTTTGATTGTGAAAGCCAGAGAGTTGAAGTTGACAAACTGAAGATTTGAATAGAAGTAAGCTACCAAATCAGGAAAAGTGTAGCCTCTCCTAGTTATAAACTGATCTATCTTCATCTTTTCTAGATGCTTCCTCAGATAGATGCCATTGCTGTCAAAGTACTTTAACTCAAATACCCTTTGAGGTATAATACCTCTCTGTTTCATTGCTTCAAACCTTTCTTTGTGAGCCTGATTATAGAACAATGGATCAGGAAAGCTTTTATCCAAATTAAAGCCTATATTTTTCACAAATTCATTGAACATAATGTCATCATCATCTTCCACCTTCGCCTTCGTACCGCCAGGTCTAATTGGGGATCGTCTACGTTTCGAACTTGTCTCTACCACTTTCTCCTTTCCTTTTCTAGAGACAGACGTAGGTTTTTCTACAGCAAGTGGTTCAACAATTTTTCCAGGCAGGCTAAGAAACTCCAAAAGTTCGCCCTCACTATCAAAATGGTGAGTGTTCAGCAGTTTTCTAAGTTCATTGCCAAAATCTCCTGCGGCCTTGATTCTATCATACATTGGCTTAATAGAATTAGCCATAGATTCTTTTCCTTCAAAAGCAGATAGAGACAGACCTTTTGTCAGGTGGAGTGCTTCTCGCTGTTCGTTGATTTGGGTTTCTGTGAGTTCCGCGCCGCTTGCAGTTGAGGCGGAGAACTTCCTCTTCGTCTAAGGCGTCTTCTTCGAGTCAGAGGCTGATTTTGGAGCCATTGATGCGTAGAAAGTTTGAAACTTTGAGAGAAAGAGTGTTGCTTTGAGGAGGAAATCGAGAGCGAGAGATTTTCAGCACGGTTTTAGGGTTTTGATTTGAGAGAATTTTGAAAGTGAGAGAACAGAGGTGACGGTTCAGCGTTTTTATAAAAGAGGCGGTTATTTTTGGAAACACAAAAGAGAATTTTGATTTAAAAATAAATTCAAAAAGAAATATTCACGGTCAATCAGATATTAAGAGATATTTATTCATATGAGGAACTTACCTAAAAGATAGATTTTAGAGATAACTGACCTTTTTAAAAGAAAGTGTGAATTTTTCCTTACACGCCTTTTGAATTTTTGACATCCCTTCTGATGCTCCTTCTGACGCTTCTACTGATGCTCCTTCTGACTCTCCTTCTTACGTTCCTTCTGACGCTCCTTTTTACTCTCCTTCTGATGCTCCTTCTGACTCTCCTTCTTACATTCCTTCTGACGCTCCTTCTTACTCTCCTTCTGATGCTCCTCCTGTCGTACCCTGTTCTTAGGTATACTCAAGAAGGAAGGTTAATAATGGATAATTCATTTCTAATAAAATTAAAACTCTGTTTATCAAGTGGTTTAGTAAAAATATCTGCAAGTTGATTTTTCGTATCAATGTATTGAATGTGAACATCACAGTTTTGAACATGATCACGTATGAAGTGATGCTTGATCTCAATATGCTTTGTTCTTGAGTGAAGTACGTGATTTTTTGTGAGATTTATGGCACTTGTGTTGTCACATATGATTTCCACAATTGATTCTTCAACACCATAGTCTTTGAGCTGCTGTTTTAGCCAAAGTATTTGAGTGCAGCAACTTCCAAGAGATACGTATTCTGCTTCAGCTGTACTGAGTGCTACTGTATTTTGCTTCTTTGAATACCATGAGACAAGCATGTTTCCCATGAGCTGACAGGTTCCAGATGTACTTTTTCTATCAATTTGTAACCTACAAGATCTGCATCTGAATATCCCTTTAGTATAAAATCAGAAGATTTAGAATACCACAAACCATAGTTGGGATAAGTCCCTATGTATTTGATTATTCTCTTGACTGCTGATAGGTGTGATTCTCTTGGACTTGACTGAAATCTTGCACATAAGCAGACACTGTATAGTATGTCGGGTCTTGAAGCTGTAAGATAGAGTAATGATCCAATCATACTCCGATATAGTTTGGGATCGACTTTCTTTCCATCTTCATTTTTATCTAATTTGGAAGAGTGAGACATAGGAGTTTCTGTCTTCTTGCCATTCTCCATACCAAACTTCTTCATTATTTCCAATGCATACTTCTCTTGAAATATGAAGGTTCCTTTCTGGGATTGATGAATTTGAAGACCAAGAAAGAACCGTAATTCTCCCATCATACTCATCTCAAATTCATCCTGCATTGATTTAGAGAATTTCTTGCAGAGAAGTTCATTAGATGAGCCGAATATAATATCATCAACATAAATTTGAACTAAAAGGATATTTTTACCTTTTCTTTGAATAAAAAGAGTGGTATCTACATTACCTTTAGTGAAGCTGTGTTGAGATAAAAAATTACTTAACATTTCATACCAGGCACGGGGTGCTTGTTTCAATCCATAGAGTGCCTTTTTTAAGACATATACCATATCATTTTCTTTAGGTTCTTCGAAGCCAGGATGTTGTTCAACATATACCTCTTCTTTGATGTAGCCGTTTAGGAAGGCACTTTTCACGTCAATCTGAAAATGTTTGAAGTCATTGTAACAAGCATAAGCAAGAAGTAGCCTAATGGCTTCTAACCTGGCAACCGGTGCGTAGGTTTCATCATAGTCTGTTCCTTCTTCTTGAGAATATCCTTTTGCTACAAGTCTTGCTTTGTTTCTCACAACTTTTCCTTTGTCATCAAGTTTGTTTCTGAATATCCATTTTGTTCCAATTACTGGACGATTTTTGGGACGATTGACTAGTTCCCAAACATTGTTGACTTTGAACTGATGTAGCTCTTTCTGCATTGCATTTATCTAGTTTTCATCTGCTAATGCATCTTCAATCCTTTTTGGCTCCAATTCAGATACCAAGGCGATGTTGCTCATTGCTTGCTTGAACTTGGATCTTGTTTTTACACCATTATTTATGCTGCCAATGATAAGTTCCTTTGGATGGCTTGACTTATGCTTCCAGTTTTTGTCAAGGCCATCATTTGAGGATATTGTGGATTCACTCTGATCATCTTCTAGTCTTTCTTCAGCTGAGGAAGTTTCCTTCTGAACATTCTCCGAACTCGTATTCACATCTGATTCTGCTGGTGAGTTCGTGACTTGATGAAATGTATGCATTTGAATGGATTCAAGTTCATCATCCTGGTTGCTTTCATCGAACATGATGTTTACTGATTCCTCAACAATACGAGTGTTCTTGTTGTAAACTCTGTAGGCTTTGCTTGTTGTTGAATATCCCAAGAAAATTCCTTCATCTGATCTTTCATCAAACTTTCCAACTCGATCATTAGCATTCTTTAGAATAAAGCATTTGCAACCGAATACATGAAAGTATACAATATCAGGCTTTCTTTCTTTGAAAAATTCATAGGGAGTTTTCTCAGAAAAAGGTCTGAGGGAAATTTGATTTAAGATATAACAAGCTGTTGAAACGGCCTCAGCCCAAAAGTTAGAGGCAATTTTACTTTCTATAAGAAGAGTTCTGGCCATTTCTTGCAGCGATCTGTTTTTCCTTTCTACAACCCCATTTTGTTGTGGAGTATAAGGTGCAGAGAAGTTATGCTGAATTCCGAATTTAGTGCAAAAATCTGAGAAACTTTGATTCTCAAACTCTCCCCCATGATTCGTTCTCAAACAGGAAATAGTGTAACCTTTTTCATTTTGAATTCTTTTAGCAAATTTTGAGAAGGATATGAAAGCTTCGTTTTTGTGAGCAAGAAATGAAACCCATGTAAATCTAGAGAAGTCATCAACTATGACAAGGCAATATTTCTTACCTCCAAGGCTTAGAGTTCTATTAGGTCCGAAAATGTCCATATGAAGTAGCTGCAGACAACGCTTAGTGGAAACTTGATTTAAAGACTTAAAAGAACTTCTTACCTGCTTACCTAGTGTGCATGCATGACATGGTTCACTTTTCTCAAATTTTGTTTGAGGTAATCCTCGAACAAGTCCCTTCTTGGGAAGCTTTGAAATATGTTTCACACTAATATGACCTAACTTTCTGTGCCAAAGATCAGATTCATCCTTAACAGAAATAAGACATTTAGCATGTTCACAGTCAGCATTAATATCTAAAAGATAAATATTCCCATGCCTTCGTCCCGTGAAGGATTGCTTCTTATCCTTGCTCATACCTGTGCATTTTAGATCTTGGAACCGAATATCATATCCAGAGTCACAGAGTTGACTTACAGAAATCAAGTTGTAGTTCAATCCTTTGACTAGAGAGACATCTTTAACAATCAGATTTCCAATCTTTACATTCCCTTTCCCGATCACTTTTCCCTTGTTCTTTCCTCCAAATGACACGCTTCTTCCATCACAATCTGAGAAGGAGATAAATACATTTGGATTTCCAGTCATATTACTTGAACAACCACTATCCAGAAACCACTTGTTCTTCCTTCTCTTTGGTACCTGCAATAAATAATCAACTTACTGTTTCTTTGGTACCCATGTTTTCTTAGGTCCTTCTGTGTTAGTATATTTTGACCTTTTAACAGGTCTCCAAATTTTCTTGCAGTAATCCTTAGTATGGCTATGATCACCACAATTCACACAAGGTTGTCGAGTGTAGGATCTAATAAAATGCTTATGAAAATGATGCTTGTAATCGGAAAACGTTGGTTTTCGAAATTCAGTTTTAAAGATATTTCTTTGGCTACATTCCTTTTTAAAACCTAACCCAGATCGATCATTGAAGGGTATTTGTTTTGAAATAATGCTATTCAGAGTTACTGAGCTTTGTGAAAACTTTTTTGATATAGTAGAAATTTTTTCTTTCAAGGAAGCATTTTCTTTTGAAACTGAATCATGATTTTCTTTCATCTGGTGAAACTCTTGTTGTAGAAAACTAATTTTTTCTTCTTGGGACAAATTCTGTTGTTTTAAAGAAGTATTTTCCTTTTTCAAACAAGAAACCTTCTCAAGAGCTTCTTTGTAGTTTCTACATAATTCATCAATATATTCAACGACTTCATCAGGGAGTTCAGATGAACATACCTCAGTTTCTGAATCTGAACTTGAGTCTGATTCGGCCATGAGACAGATATTTGCATAATCATTCTCGCTTTCATCAGAATCACTCAAAGTTTCTGCCTTTAGAGCCTTCTTGTACTTCTCATACTTGAGTTTGTCCTTCTTCAAAATTGGGCAGTTTGGTTTGATATGTCCTGCTTTCTTACAGTGGAAGAAAATCACGTCTTTGCTATCTTGTGAGTCGTTGCTTGATATTTTTACCTCACTCTTTTTCCAAGGTTTCTTTCCTTGGATGTTTCTGCCTTTCCGAGCCATCTTCCTAAATTTCTTGACCATGAGGGCTAATTCTTCATCATCCTCATCTTCATCATCTGTGTCAGAAAAACATTGATTAATTTGACTTTTTAAGGCAATAGATTTTTTACCTTTCTGTTCTCCCTTTTTGTTTGCTCGTTCTGTTTCATAGGATTGCAAAGTGCCGACTAGCTCATCCACCGAGAGTGGTCTAATTGTTTGGCATTCTTGAATTGATGGCTTGATGTAATTTCAATCATCTGTGAGTCCACGTAGTATCTTCCTGACTTGCATTGGTTCAGCAATAGGTGCACCTTGTCTTGCAAGTCCACTTGCCAAAGTCTGAAACCTGTCTATCATATCTGCAATAGATTCATCAGGCTTCATTTCAAATGCTTCATAGTCACTCAATAAAATACTGAGCTTTGTTTCTTTCACACGATTTGTTCCTTGAAAGGTAACATGAAGTCTATCCCATATTGCCTTAGATGATTCTTCCTCTGAGAGACGATTATAAAGAGGAGTAGATAAGGCACAAAAGAGAGCATTGACAGCTTTAGAATCAAGGCCTTTTATTTTAGCCTTTTCAGCATCAGTCATTATTGTGACAATGTTTACTCCGTCAGCAGAGGTTGGATTTGTGGTATTTGCAGGAACTATTCCATTTGTAACGACATCCCACATCAGATCATCATAGGCTTTGAAGAACCACTTCATTTTGTTACTCCACATATTGTAATCATTTCCATCAAAGTATGGAGGCTTGTTGGCAAAGTACGAATCGCTTGTTCCTGAAGAGTGATTGCTAGACATAGTAGATCGTTAACTCTGAAGTCAATAAACACTTCGTAAAATGAGCAACCTGCTCTGATACCAATTGATGTAACTAGCAATATCTCCTAGAGGGGGGTGAATAGGAGATTCTGAACACAATTATAAATTTCTTGCGGAATGGATAGAGTTCAGTGTACGATTAGGAATAAAAGCAGTATAACAGTGTGCAGAAAATCTAAACACAAGAGTAAGAGTTTAGAGAAGAGAATATTGCACACGATGTTTATAGTGGTTCGGCTTGGATCAAGCCTACGTCCACTCTCCCACGATGACAGCCGATTGGCTGGATTTCACTATGAAGAATCAAGAAGATTACAATCACTCAAGTGTTTTGTTTCCTTCTCACACAGATTTTCACAGTGAAGGATTTTGAGTACACAAAATACTCTCTCAGATGAAACTCAAATTATTCTTGCACTTTGGATTGTTGTTCGCCCTCTTACTCTCTAGTCGAACATTATTCTTCTTTTATACTCCCCTGCTTTCGAACTAGCCGTTGGATTCCAGCCAAAGGATCGCTCTTCAATCCTTGATTGGACGTCATCAATCTTGATTGAACGAGACTGTATCTTCAGAAGATATGTAGACCGTTGGGTAAGACATTGAACCCTTCTGATTCAGTCGCCCATACAACTGAATCTCCAGCTTCCATAAGTGTGATAAGTTTGAGTTGATTCCCAAGGATATATTCCTTAGAAGATGATATCCCATTATAGAAAGTCCCTTAATTGACAGGGTGGGATATCAGGATAATTGAATATCACTTGCCTTGATCGGAAACTTGCCATACGTGGGTCTTCGTGTTTTGTGAAATGTAGGAACCGATCTTTCTTCAGATTCGTCTAAGAGGAAATTGATCAGTTGACATGAAATGGTAATACGGAGGTTTGATGTGATCCATCCGTCACTGTTTGGATCGTCAGGGGCACTTCCATCTAACCCTTAGTCAGAAGCACTTCCATCTGACCCTTTGACAAAAGTACTTCCATCTGACCCTTCGTCAGAAGCACTTCCATTCGACCCTTCGTCAGCGCGACAGAATTGGAGTCACTCAATCTGCTGCTTACACATTCTTCTTGCATCACATTTCATTTAACAATATCTTTTGAAGGTTTTGTCAGAATCAAAATATAGGAGAATTTCCACAACACTGGAAAAGCCTTCTGTCAAGAGGTAGGAGAGCTGTTGAATCATAGTATGATTGCAAATTGTCCTCGGGTCGATAGACAATTGGAAAAGGTGATTTGAATGCTTGAGTGTATACTACACGCGAGCAGGGAAAGGTGAGCGCAAATTGAGGGCGAAAGGAAATGAGTTCTGAAGGATGAGAACAAGTATTAGTAAGAGCGTTACGAAAATGTCAAGAAACGACGGGAGTTAGTTTGGGAAGTAAGATCGCAATGAGACACCGGAACCCCTAAAGACATGATGATTGGAAGGTTGCAAATTTTGAGGACGAAATTTCATTAAGGGGGAAGAGTTGTGACATTTCGAATTTCGATCCTCCTCGAGGGTTAAGACATGAAATGGGTCTCGGAATTAGAAAATGGAGAATCAAGAATTCCGACGTTTCATTTGGAATGGACGCCGCCTCATCGAAGAAAAATTTGAGTTGGGAAAAAAAAAACGATGTTCCAGACGTCGGGGGTAAAATTATCATTTTGCTCTCAAGACTTGGCCTTCCTTTTATCAATGGACAATGGCATTTTGGTCTTTCCCTCACTCCCCTAGCGGCCGAAAATTGGGATGAATTGCAGCCCTTGGATCACCCCCTTGATTGACTAAAAAACAAGTATTAATGGATTAAGCCTTAGCATTTATTAATTGTCTTTTAACCTACCATTCAACAAAGGTTGACTCAAGTAGGTGGATTAAATTTCCAGCTCCCTCTCATCTGCTGAAGACCCTCTCTCACGTGGCCATCCTCTTCTCCTTCTTCCCCTTTTTCCTTTTCCTTCCCAACCGTGAGCTGCTTCCACTCGACCAGCTCTGCTCGCTCACTTTGCCGACGTCCAGCACCGCCACCGGCAACTTCCAGCCGTCGTACCTGCCACCACAACCTTCCTCATCGTCTTGCCGAACTTCTCGAAGTGGTAACTCGACGTTTGGACCACCGAGCAGCTCCGGCCAAGCATTCTCCCGCCGGTCGACAGAAATCGTTGCAACCAGAGGTAGGTCACGGTTTTGACCTCGTAGGACCTCGAAACCTTGGAGTTTCTTGCTCAAATTTTGTAGACACATAATAGACTTGATTGTGGATTTGTGGTAAAAAGTGGAGCCGAAAATGATAAGGTTTCAATGCTCTTTTGTTGCTGTGTTTGGGAGGCCATATTCTACCAGTTTGAGGAGCGGTGGAGGCCGGGGCCATTCAAGGACCTATTGACGCCATTTTGAGCTCAAACCCTCGGTGAGGCTTTATAACATGTAGACTAAAGTGTCGACAAATGGAATTGGTGATAAATAGGAGCTAAAGGGTAATTTGTGGGTTGTTTGGTACAGAAATGCACAGAACAGATTCTGCCATGTTTTGTATCCGCGCAAACCGAACCTCTTAGGGGTTCGTTGAGGTGTCGCCATGTATTAAATTGATCATTGAGGTACTTTAGGATGTTAATTAATATGTTGATAGGGTGCACGCTTGGTGGAATAAATATTGAAAGAGTTTCAAGGGCTGGTTGAGGTGCAACACGTGGGGACGACCAATCTGTCCAGCCTGCGCACCGATTTCGAAATTAATCGTTCTAAGTCGTCCGGTATCCGAATCAAGCTCCGTTTTCGCCCACGCGTTCGTAAGACATTGAAGTTTAAGATTCTGAAAGTTCATTTCATAAAAATTCACAGGATCAATGTCAATTTAATTGTAACGAAATCTGGTCGTGGACCAAAGAATAGAGCTGTTTTGGGCGGAGTGGTATTAATGATGGCTTGCCTTGATAGAACGGCTATTGTCAGGCTTGGGGCCATTGAATCGGCACTGTGAGAACATGATAATAAGGGGATGTGTGTGTGCTATTGAAGTAATGACACATTGAAAATGAGAAATGACTAAGTTTCGATATGGTTTTTCCTAGGCGCACGGTGGATGTCTTGTTCGACCTTGAAATTTGCTGACCTTGGAGGAGCATGGTGGTTGGAGTTTGCTATTTGAATGAAGAGGTGAGTGACCCCTAACCTTTTGTTAGGACATTTGGTCATGACTGAACGGATTCTTTGAGGGATCGCTGAGTTGATTGATATTTTTATGATGCTTGGTTGAGTGGCAGCCGAATGGTCCCGTTGAAGCATAGACAATGAGTGCTTGATGGCTATGGAATTCTTGGTCTCATGATTGAATTGACGACGTGCTCAACGTAGCCCCTTATTTGTTTGAATGGTTGCCTTGTGCTCGAATCTTAAATCGTGTTTGTGATAAAGTACGTTTATTTTTGGCAAACCTCGATTTATGTTCTAATGCCTATAATTCCTTATGATGAAATGTGATATACCCTGATGCGATGTAATCGCGGGGTTGAGGAAATGTGATATACCCTGATGCGATGTAATCGCGGGGTCGAGAAATGTGAAACATACCATGAGGCGAACTAATCGCGGGGTGGAGGAACGAGATACACCCTGAGGCGATCTAATCGCGGGGTCGAGAAATGAAATGCACCCTGAGGCGATCTAATCGCGGGGTTGAAGAATGAGACACACCCTGAGGCGATGTGATCGTGGGGCGTGGTTGTGGTCGAAAGTCCATCCTGGGACGTTTCAAAGCGGGATGAGAATTGTACCTGTGGACGCGAGCTTGGTGATAAGCTGCTAAATCTGAGGCGTCTAAACGCGGGCTAGTCTTTGGAAATGTGAAGTGAAGTGGAATTTCCTTATGATTCTTATTTTATTATGAGTTTCCTGATACTAGTATGGAAGCTTGGTTACTCGATGCCTTGAGAAAATGCATTGCCTTGTCTCAACTAATAATTGCATGTTGCTGTAAATATTTTGGTTCGTTGGAACGATTGGCCTAATTTAGGGTTAGGACAGCTCGCTGAGATTTATATCTCACCCCAGTGGGGACTTAACTTTTCAGGTTCCAGGCGAAGGAAGCTCCATTTGGATAAAGAAGTGGCTTATTGAGGAAGTAGGTGATCAAATGTATCTAAGACATTGGGTGATCTTTCGAGATTGTATATAATGAGATGGTTGTAGGAGTCAAATCTTTAGCTGTGATCATCCATGAGAACTGAAGTGTACTATTTCTCTGTCCTAAGTCATCTTGACTTTAATTGTGCACGGAGTAGCCTCTTCCTTTCGTAGACATACGATTGTCATGATGAGGGCCGAACAATCCTGGATGTCACAGTTTGTTTATAGCCAGTGGGATGTTCGCGGCTTGTCGGGTAGGGGACGTAACAAAGTGTTAGATACATTCAAGCAGTTTCAAGTTTCAGTTGAAAGACAAACTGGAAAGAAATTGAAATGCATTCGTTCAGATAATGGTGGTGAGTATACCGGACCATTTGATGAATATTGTAGGCAACAGGGAATTCGACATCAGAAGACACCCCCTAAAACACCTGAGTTAAATGGCGTAGCAGAAAGAATGAACAGAACACTGATTGAAAGAGTCATATGTTTGATTTCAGATGCAAAATTACCAAAATCTTTTTGGGGAGAGGCTTTGAGTACAGTGATACATGTTCTTAATATTTGTCCCATTGTTGCTTTAGATGGTGATGTTCCAGACAGAGTTTGGTTTGGAAAGGAAATTTCATGTGATCATCTAAAGGTGTTTGGCTGTAAAGTTTTTGTTTATGTTCCAAAGGATGAGAGGTCTAAGTTAGATGTCAAGACAAAAGAGTGCATCTTTCTTGGTTATGGTTCTGATGAATTTGACTACAGGCTTTATAATCCAGTTGCAAAGAAAATTATCAGAAGTCGAGATGTAGTATTCGTTGAGAATGAGACCATTTGTGATATTGAGAAGATGAAGAAGACAGATTTCCGTGATTCTAATATGTTAGTTGATACTAGCTTAATCTCACCTTTTGAATTGCAGGAACAGTTGCATGATCAAGTTGAAGACGGTGTTCAAGGTCAGACTATAGATCAGCAGGTTCAGGGTCAGACTCAGAATGATCAGCCGGTTGAAGATCAGGCTCAGGGTGATCAACATCATTCAGATGACATTGATGCTCAAGAGATTGCATCATTAGCTCCATCAACTACTACTTTAAGGAGGTCTACCAGAGATCGCACCTCATCTACTAGATATTCCTCTAATGAGTATGTTCTGTTGACAGATGTAGGTGAACCTGAAACTTTTGAAGAAATAGTAGAAGATAAGAACAAGAAGGAATGGTTTGATGCAATGCATGATGAAATGAAGTCATTGCATGATAATCACACTTTTGAGTTGGTGGCATTACCTAAGGGTAAAAGAGCTTTGAAGAACCGCTGGGTTTACAGATTGAAGCAAGATGAGACGACTTCACGTCCTCGATATAAAGCCAGATTGGTTGTTAAACGCTTCAATCAGAAAATGGGAATTGACTATGATGAGATCTTCTCACCAGTTGTAAAAATATCTTCAATTCGAGTTGTTTTCATTTTAACAGCTAGCCTTGATCTCGAGGTTGAGCAGATGGACGTGAAGACCGCTTTCCTTCACGGTGATTTGGAGGAAGAAATATACATTGAGCATCCTGAAGGCTTTCAGGTAAAAGATAAAGAGAATTATGTTTGTAAACTGAAGAAAAGCTTGTATGGCTTAAAGCAGGCGCCGAGACAATGATATAGAAAATTTGAGTCTTTTAGGGGGGAGCAATCCTATAAGAAGACTACTTCTGATCATTGTGTATTTGTGCAGAAATTATTTGAAGGTGATTTTATTATCTTATTGCTCTATGTTGATGACATGTTGATTGTTGGTCAGAATGCTTCCAGGATTGACAAGTTAAAGCAAGATTTGAATAAGTCTTTTTCGATGAAAGACTTGGGGCCGGCTAAGCAGATTTTTGGTATGAGGTTCACTCGTGATAGACAGGCGAAGAGATTATGGTTATCTCAAGAGAAGTACATAGAGAAAGTAATTCAAAGGTTCAAAATGGACAAAGCTAAAGTTGTAAGTACACCTCTTGCTACACACTTTAAGCTTAGTCATAAACAATGTCCGTCAACTGAGAAAGATCTGAAAGAGATGGAAAAAGTTCCTTATACTTCTGCAATAGGTAGTCTGATGTATGTAATGGTTTGCACAAGACCCGATTTAGCTCATGCAGTTGGAGTGGTTAGCCGTTTTATGTCAAATCCAGGTAGAGAGCATTAGAATGCATTGAAGTGGATACTGAGATATCTCCGAGGCACTTCTAGTTTAAGACTTTCATTTGGGAGTGATAAGCCGATTCTTGTTGGATATACTGATTCTGACATGGCAAGGGATATTGACACAAGAAAATCCACTTCGGGTTATTTGATTACTTTCTCAGGGAGAACTGTGGCTTGGCAATCAAGGTTGCAAAAATGTGTTGCAATGTCGACGACAAAGGCAGAGTTCATTGCAGCAACCGAAGCATGTAAGGAATTACTTTGGATGAAAGAGTTCACGCATGAACTTGGTTTCACTCAAGAGAGGTATGTTTTACTTTGTGATAATCAAAGTGCTATATATCTTGCAAAGAATTTCACTTTTCATGCCAGGTCAAAGCATATTGATGTGAGGTATCACTAGATACGAGAAACTCTAGAATCCAAAGGGTTATAACTTGAGAAAGTACACACAGAATGCTTCAGATATTATGACAAAGGCTCTCACTAGAGAGAAGTATGAGTTTTGTCGGCCTCAGGCCGGCATGGTTTCTGATGAATTCTTTTGTGTCGGGATCTCCCTTAATGGGCCAGAGGGGGAGATTTGTTGGGCTTTTTATTTAAAGCCAAGTCCAGCCCACTTGCCCTTTGTTTTAATTATTACCTAGGGAGCAGAACAATATATAGAACCGAAAAAGAGAGAGAAAAAGGGAGCAGCCACATAGAGAGAAAAACGCAGCCACACAGAGAGAAAAACACAGCAGTTTTTTTGCGTGTTAGGCGGTGATCAAATCGACGATTGAAGGTCAATCTGTGGTCCGATTGGGCTAGAATTTTGACAGCAATTTCAAGACTCGTTATTCTTGATTCTGTGCGGTTGGATCGTGATTTGAATATTTCTACTATAGTTGTTTGTGGACGTTTTTCAGACTGCAATTTTGGGGGTGATTTTCATCCATCTCTCTCGTTTAAGGTGATGTTGTTGCTTGATCTCCACTTATAGTTTTGGGAGTTTATTATCGTTGTATTCAACGAGTTTGTGTACCCAAACGATTAATATATAGTTGAGATTCGGGTAGACTCCGTGATCGGTCTCGTGGTTTTTATCCTTCGCATTGAAGGGGTTTTCCACGTTAAAATTCTAGTGTTATTTTTCTTTCAACTCGCATATTTCCATTAGTTGTGCTCGAATCGGTTTCTCACAGGTTTAGTCAATGAGGGAAAGTTTTATCCGCTGTCTGTTTTTCCCAACATCATGTTATCCTTTTCACTTTATTCTGATCTAAATTTCCTTGTTAGGTGAACCTAGACAACATAAGAGGCCAAGGTGCGACAAAAAGAAATGATGAACTTGTATCGAGATGAGGGTTCTCATCTGCTCTTCTGGTGGTGAGGGAGAATCTTCCCTCTGGAAAGGCCTGCTTGAGGATAAACATTGATGCCACGAAAGTGGGAAAGGTCAGGAGATTCATCAATCATTCCTGTGATGGCGGCAACTTGTCCACGGTGTTAATGAGAAGCACAGAAGCTTTGCTTCCTCGCCTCTGCTTCTTCGCTTCGAAAGACATACAACAAGGTGAAGAGCTGAGTTTCAGTCATGGAAAGATCAGGCTCAGGTCCAATGGGTTACGGTGCTATTGCGGGGCTTCTACTTGTTTGGGAATACTTCCTTCAGAACATACTTTAAAAAGCAAATGCAAAGCCATCACTTTGTGGAGCAAAATCATTTCACTCTCTACCTCGACCATTAGAGCTACGTGCATTCATCTTCTTATATATATATATAGATAGGGTCAAACATGCAGTCATCTTCTAACGCGGTCTATTTTGGGTTTAAAGAATTTGTAATGCGGCTCTCTACTATATGATCTATTTATGTATTTACGTAAATCTGTAATTAAATGACAACTTTTTCGTTAGGATCAATAATTTTCATAGAAATTATGCGTAAATCCGAAATTAAATGACAAATTTTTCATAGAATGTTTTTTTTCTCGAATAACATGCATGATATGTTCCAGAAGTAGAAATTATCAACCGTTACCAAATGGATTTCTATTCCATAAGTAGAAATTTTGTTCGGCTATCAAATGCATTTTTTTATATTAGAAATCAACTTATGCTCAGAAGCAGAAGTAGGAAAACCAACTTCTTGCCAGGAGTTGATTTATGATATAGAAGTGTTACCATGCGTGCTGTAAACTTCTCTCCCCCGATGAATACGCAAAAACAACACTCAAGTTGTCGTAATAAGCTCCGAGGTAGCCGTAGTCCCTTTTACACCATGATCCAAGCACGTACATGCCGTGTATTCTCAAGTCCAACCTATGGATGCAGGGCACCTATGTGCTTGGGTTGTGGGGGAAGAGGCTGCACAACTGCCTTGAAACCTACCGCATCAACTGGAGGTGCTGAGCTACCACCTTCGGCGGGCCTCTTCCGTGAAGTCCTTTCTCGAGAATAGGAAAGCAGCTAAATATTTGCTCTTGCTTGTAACTATGTTGGTCACTGGGGATGGGATCCTCACACCATACATATCCGGTAATAATTTCCGCATCGAGATATTTAGTTTTCTTGGTTGAATTTCAATAGATGGTTCTGATTCTTTTCTTCTTTTCTGGGAGTAGTATTATCGGCTGTTGGGGGAATAAGAGAAACTACACGTTCACTTGGAGATGATCAAATCATGTGGATCTCTATGGTAATCTTGATCCTTCTATTTCAAGTGCAAAGGTTCGGACTTACAAGGTTGGATATAGCTTCACCCCGATTCTCTCTATATGGTTCTTTAGTACCGGACTTATTGACATCTACAATTTCGCAAAACATGACTCAGGAGTGATCAGAGCCCTCAATCCGCTCTAAATCGTTCTCATGAAGAACAAAAAGGAAGCATGGAATTCTTTTGGAGGTGTGATTATTGGCCTAACTAGTAATCCAAGCATCTATTCTTCTAACTGATTAAGTATAGATGACTGATAACATATAGTCCATTCTTTTGGTAGTAAGGTCACTTGGATTTGAGTTAGGTAGATAGAGATAAGGCGCGATGGAGTTTGTTGTGCAAGTGGCCTTTGGTTATATATGTATATATTATCCATCGTGATTGGCCGTTCTTGAGGTATTCTGTGTAACGAACATTTTGACCCCCAAATATGGCCGCCTAGTCGAGTCTTAGTTGATGCGGTGTTATTCACTTGTGTTTTGATATCCCTTCTCTTTTAATTGATAATATTTCGAGTTTGTCGGGTGGAGGTGACTTTCATGGTTTAATCTAGACATACCCAAATGAGCAGTTCTTATATATTTTCTAAATTTGTAACTTGTATGTTAAAATGATAAGAATTAAAAAGCATATTTGTAACGGCCCGGATCGTTACAGTTGGTATCAGAGCCGACCCCCGACCGCATGTGTGGACTCTTGTAGCTAGGTAGCGGTAGCGACAGTTGCAGCGGCGGAGTCCGCGAGCCCGTGAGCTCCAGTCCGGTACGGGCACAACGGGGACGTTGTGTCTGAAGGATGAGAGATTGTGACATCCCTCCCCTTATTCCCATATTGCCTAGGGGGAGGTTTTGGATAGGCTTATAAGCCTTGAGCCCTCCCTTAACTAGCGAGACGCGTTTTCCGGGTGAGTGCTCGGAAAGCAAAACCGTGCGGGTTGCAATGCCCAAAGCGGACAATATCTAGCAAAGTGGCGCAACGATGCGCAGTGAGCCCGGGCCGTTACAATATTCATTGCATAAAAATTGGATCGGGCGTTAGAAACCCTTTATGGTATTTCAAATGCTTCTTGGACGGTTGTTTGACTGTTGGTGATGGGTGTTCAATTTGGTCTGTGTAATCAAGGTATCTTGCTACTCTTTGGATTGATGCACCCACGCACATCTATGTGTGGTTAATTTTATAATACAAATTATTTAAACGTCTAAGCAATTAATCATTGCAAATGTATGAAGCACCGAGTCGTCCAAATATTTTTATTTTTATTTTATTTAATGAGCTGATATTTATTTATCAAACTGATGATGGCTATCTTCACAATTATGTGAATGACTTTCCCAAAGATTGCACTTCACTTGAGAAGTGCACATTTATCTTCATTTGCATATAATTCAATAATATTTAAGGAAGGCGTGATAAAAAAATTCTCTCAAAGTCTATATTCTGTGCTGGTAAATAAACTCGCTAATGGACATATAAGAATATCGAGGAAGGTGGTGACGAGGATAAGCATAGTCCTTTCAAAGTATACGGCAATGGTCCGCGAGGAGCTTTTCGTCGGAGGAGGTGAAGTCGAAGTTTTCGAAAATGCGTGGTCTGCAAGGGATGATGGCTTTGATGCCAGAGGCTTGTTAGAAGAAGTAGATTCTAACGACGTAGATGATGGTGTGGCGGATGGACGGGGTCACGTGGAGGATGAAATCCTACCACTCGCCGTCCTCGATGCTTTGCTTGGTGACATTAACAACTCCAACGACAACGCTGTCAAGGTCACCAAGCAGGGAGACAATGAGGGGGTACAGCGGGATCTCCTCCTCTACCTGACTTTATCCGTGTGCCACATGCTCATATGTGATGGGATTTATCGCACACCGAATCAGAACGATCGCACAGAAATCAAGAAAATTGAATGACGCAAGAGATTACCCAGGTTCATCCCAGAATAGGGCTACGTCCTGCAAGAGATTTTCACTATGATATTCAGTTTACAGCCTCTCAACTCGTTACCATGATCAGTATAAAACGAGCAAAATATATATGCCCTAAACGGGCCCAAAAACCTAAACCTAGTGAAACCTCTATTAAGTCCATAACATACGGGTTAACTTAAATAAAAGTCCAAACCCGTTGACCGGGCAGCGCGACACCCGTGTCGGGGGCGCTGCCCCCGAACCCCTTTATCCCGCGCGCATGGGTCACATGTCGTCGGATAACACTTTGGTTTCCCTAAGCTCACGTAGGCATACCCGGTGTGAGAAACAAGGGTCCCCGAAGTATTCGCCAACTCCAACATTCTCCCACTTGGTGGATACTTCTTGCAAATGAGAGCCTTTTCCATATCATTCTTCTTCAACCCAATCGCAGTAGAGCACCATTCAAACTTCGCACCTGTGACGGCTTTAGTAAGGAAGTCTGAACTATTTTTCACCGTATCGATCTTTACAAGCCGAACCTCTTTCTTCTCCACTTTTTCTCGGATGAAATGATATTGTATATCAATGTGCTTTGTACGTGAGTGAAATGCTGGATTCTTAACTAAATAAATAGCCCCTAGATTATCACATCTCACCTCTACGGCACCTTGCTCAAAACCAAGCTCCAAGCACAACCGCCGTAACCATACGGCCTCTTTTCCAGCATGAGTAAGAGCCATGTACTCAGCCTCCGTAGAAGAGAGCGCTACCACGCTTTGCCTTCTACTCATCCAACTCAATGCAGCCCCAAACAATGTGAAAACATACCCGCTAGTGGACCGTCTACTATCAATAACTCCACCCCAATCAGCATCTACATGGCCTATGATATCAAGCATGTTTCCATTCCCTGTACCTTCAAAACATAAAGAAAAATTCGAAGTTCCACGAAGATACCTGAAAACTCTTTTGATCGCATTCCAGTGTTTTCTACCTGGGTTAGACATGTATCGGCTCAAGACTCCCACTGCTTGGGCTATATCCAGACGTGTGCACACCATAGCATACATCAAGCTACCCACTGCACTCGCGTATGGAACTCGGGCCATCTCTTCAGCTTCTTCACCCGTTTTAGGACATTGTTCCGCAGATAGCTTGGTCCCTAAAGGTATAGGGGTACCAACAGGCTTGCAGTCTATCATATTGAATTTCTTCAATATTTCTTTGATGTATTTCTCCTGCCCTAGCCACAACTTCCGTTTCTCACGGTCCCTCATAATCTGCATGCCCAAAATAAAATTTGCAGTCCCCAAGTCTTTCATTTCAAACTTCTTGGCCAACAAACTCTTCACAGATCTCACCATCTTCACGCTATTCCCGATCAACAGCATATCATCCACATATAGCGTGAGAATGACAAACTGATCGCCCGTCCTCTTCACATAAACACAATGGTTAGAATTTGAACGCACAAAATCAAGCTGGAGCATGTACGTGTCAAACTTATGGTACCATATCCTCGGTGACTGCTTCAGCCCATATAAGGACTTTTTCAATTTGCACACCAGATTCTCCTTTCCCTTTACTTGAAAGCCTTCTGGTTGCTTCATATATATTTCCTCCTCCAAGTCCCCATGAAGGAAAGCCGTCTTTACATCCATCTGTTCCACTTCAAGATCGTATGCAGCTGCTACGGACAGAACAAACCGTATCGAGGTCAATTTCGCAACGGGAGAGAAGATCTCGTCATAATCAACTCCCTCGATCTGAGAATACCCCTTGGCTACAAGCCTAGCTTTGTACTTCTCTACAGTCCCATCCGATTTCAGCTTTCGCTTGAATACCCATTTGCACCCAATTGCCTTTCTATCCTTAGGCAACTTACACAAACTCCATGTCTCATTATGATCAAACGACTGCATCTCATCTATCATTGCGAGCTCCCACTGATTCGCATCATTCATGGATCTCGCCTCTTTTACAGAATTAGGATCATCTCCGATAATTCTCAAAGCATGAAACGTACTCAATGCACTAAGTGAGTATCGAAGTGGTACCTTTCTTTCCCGCGTCGATCTCCTAAGAGCTGGCATGCTATCTGTATCCGAGTCTTCATCCGAATCTGCATCCTTGACTTCATTAACCAAGTCCCCTTTCTCCAATTCTGAATCGGACTCTACTAGCGTACCTTGTGAAACCATCTCCACCGTTTCAGCTTTAGGACTTTCTTCAAGCACTACCACCTTTTTGGGCTCATCAACTTTCTGTGTGCCAATCTGGGATTGTGATTCGCGAAAGACGACATCCCTGCTGTATACAATGATCTTTGATTCTGGATTCCACAGCTTATAGCCCTTGACCCCTTCCTTGTACCCGACGAATATGTTCTTCTCAGACTTATTGTCAAGCTTACCCCTTTTCTCCTTGGGTACATGAACATAAGCTTCACACCCGAACATGTGACAAATTCGGCTTCTTCCCAAACACTGCCTCATATGGTGTACGGTCCTTCACTGATGAGATCGGTGACCGGTTCTTTAAATAACTGGCCGTGGCTACAGCTTCTGCCCAAAATTCATGCCTCAAACCTGCCCAACTCAGCATGCATCTTGCCGTTTCTATGAGTGACCGATTTAATCTTTCAGCCACACCATTCTGTTGAGGCGTATATGGGGTCATCTTCTGCCTTGCAATACCATAGTCCACACAGAATTGCTCGAACTTGTCCGAACAGAATTCTCCTCCGTTATCTGTACGAAGTATCTTGATTTTCCTGCCCAATTGGTTTTCAACCAAAACCTTAAATTCTCGAAATTTTTCAAATACATCTGATTTACTTTTGATAAAATAAATCCAACTATATCTCGAAAAATCATCTATGAACGATACATAGTACCTGGATCCTCCAATAGATGGAGTCGGAGTAGGCCCGAAGACATCGCTATGAATCAGCTCGAGAACCTCTGTTGCTCTCATACCGGTGTGTTGGAAACTAACTCGGTTCTGTTTTCCATGGAGACAGTGTTCACAGAACCCGAAGCCTATAGAGCAATCTGGTACTCCTTCTACCATTTGACTCGAAGCTAAGGTAGACAGTCCCTTTTCACCGAAATGCCCTAGGCTCTGATGCCACAACATGGACATATCATATCCATCTTCCTTGGTCTTTTCAGAGACGAAACCACTACCAACAGTCACCGTTTCCCCGAGCAGCTTATACAATGTCCCATAACGGACTCCTCGTGCAATCACAATAGAACCCCGAGTCATCTTGCACGAATTCTTATTACAGCTGAAAGTAACCCCTGAATCAGCCATCGTACCGACTGATAATAGGTTTCTGCTCATCAAGGGTATATGCATCACGTCTGGGAGAGTCTTCACCGTGCCATTACTCATCCTCAGCTTCACCTTGCCACGCCCGACAATTTGAACTGCAGTATCATCTCCGAGCATGACATCTCCACCATTATATTGCTCATATTCACAAAACCAGTGTCTATGAAGTGTCATGTGGTATGAAGCGCCGGTGTCGATCAACCAAATATCCTGATCTGACTGTACCATACATGCAGCAGCCAAATACATATCTCCTGCATCGACCTCCTTCTTCCCTGAGGATGATTCAGCTTCTTTCTTAAAAACTGGCTTGTTTTTACAGTCCCGCTTTACATGGCCCCACTCTTCACATCTCCAGCACTGTACCCTCCTCTCCTTACTCTTCGAACGCCCACGAGATTTGGATTTGGACCCTCTGCGATTTAGAGTCTTCTCTGCTGGCCTACCCCTAGCAGTCAGTGCCTCTCTACCAGAATTTCCTGACCCCTTTCTTCGTGTCTCCTCTGATAACAAGGCCGAACACACGCTCTAATAAGATAATTCTTTATCCCCACCACCGATCACCACAATCAAGTTATCCCATGAATCCGGCAGTGAACAGAGTAGTGTTATCGCCTTGTCATCATCTTGGAACTTAACACCGATTGATACGAGTTGACTAATCAACGTGTTAAAGTTATACAGATGTGCAGAAAATGAGTCGCCCTCATGCATCCGAAGATTATACAGCTTTTTCCTCAAAAACAGCTTATTAACCAACGACTTACTTTGATATAGCGACTCCAGTTTCTGCCATAAATCCCTGGCGGTAGGTTCGCTCATCACGTTTTTCAGAATTGAGTCTGCGAGACAAAGCCGGATCAAACCCTTTGCTTTCCGATCAATACGATCCCAGTCTTCAATCTCCGTTGGATCCACCTTTTTGGAGGATGAATCGTCATTCTTCCCCGGTTCCTTTATCGCGATACCAAGCATCGCAGCATCAGGCCTTTCCGTTACGATTGCCGACCAAAGATCTCGATCACAAAATAGATCCTCCATCTTCATCTTCCACAGATCGAACCGCGTTCCATCGAATTTTTCGACCTCAATCCGTGACCCTCCTGACATCTCAGATAAACCATAATTCCTCGAACACAAGGCTCTGATACCAATTGATAGGATTTATCGCACACCGAATCAGAACGATCACATAGAAATCAAGAAAATTGAATGACGCACGAGATTACCAAGGTTCACCCCAGAATAGGGCTACGTTCTGCAAGAGATTTTCACAATGATATTCGGTTTACAGCCTCTCAACTCGTTACCATGATCAGTATAAAAACGAGCAAAATATATATACCCTAAACGGGCCAAAAAACCTAAACCTAGCGAAACCTCGATTAAGCCCATAACACACGGGTTAACTTAAATAAAAGTCCAAACCCGTTGAGGTTTCGGGGGCGCTGCCCCCGAACCCCCGCCCGCTCACCGACGAGCGGGGCAGCCGTCCACTGACCGGGCAACGGAAGCCCCGCCCGCTGACCGGGCAGCGGGACACCTGTGTCGGGGGCGTGTCGCGACCCTCTTGAGGTTGTCGGGCTCTCGAGGGCTAATGGGCCGTCCTGTCTGGTCGGACGCGGGCCTCTCCCAAGGCCCATTACCCAAATCGCAACGGAGGTATGCGTGATCGACTTTCAGTGTGGTCTAGTGACATGTGCTAAGTGTGCATGCCATGGAGTCGCCACCAATCATTTTTTTAGGGTGTGATTGGACCACCCAATCGAATAGTTGGGAGTTTCTATTCAATTCTGCGAGAACCAGAGAAATGGTTTCGGGGACTTTGTTACACCAACTGTCAGAGTTGATGCCCTTTCGGTACCTAAGTTGACTGAATTTTCTAGCCTGAGATTCATGCGGATGAGTAAGGTATGAACCCTAAATCTAGAAATTCATGCAGATAGGAGTGATTATCCTAGCAATCACAATCAGTAATAAAATGCGCAACTCAAGGAATCTAGATATGCAAATAAATCACTTGGCATTCCTAGTAAGGCTCTATTTATCAATCACAGCTCAAGAATGATTTAGCTGTCCTAGCCATTCTACACACGATCTAACCTAAGAAAAGCATTAGGAAGCATCGAAGGAGTTCGAGAGTACTCACATGGGGTTCGCCGTGCCTTGGTTTGGTCTTGGACGAGCTATCGAGCTCATGCCGACCCGATTATATTTGGGGATCCACTCGGCGTTTTACACCATGAAATCATGTGAAACAAAAACGAAAATATTCAGCAAGGGGAATTTATTGTAGATGGTGGTCGATCTAATTGGACGTCAAGACTAAAAAATATGTAGAAATTTACAAATTAAAATACTCGAATGACATTTTTTTGCCAAATTCAACTCTATGCGTCGTGAAGAAACACATGCAATTGAACTTGAATTTTGACTATTTATGAGTTCAAAATGAAAAGGAAATTAAAATAAAAATATTGACTATTTTTCTATATTTTTACGACATCGAACGCTATTTTTCTTCATTTTTCATGTATTTTTCTATTTTTGGAAATATTAAAAAAATATGACAAATTATTTTTTTTTTATCAAAAATGGTTCCTTTAGCTTGGTCAAGGCTACCAAAGATGATTTTTTAATTTTTTTAACTTTTTATAGATTTTTTATGAATTGTTTAAAAATAAACTATGAAAGACTGATCAAAAATCAGGTGTCAACAGCTGCCCCTCTTGGAGAGGAATTTCGTCAGAGGTTTCTCTCAAAGACAAGGTGACACCTGTATTCCGATCGACTCGACTGGGAAAATAAAAGAAATCATGACATCCAATTTTCATGCCCATCAATGTGTGCTTTTCCTTAAAAAGAGATGTGCTCATTCAATTCCCTGATATGATGTAAGAAAGTTAAGGAGTAGATAGACTTCCCTGCCCCTTACCTGTCGAATGCTTGCAGCATTTGCTGTGTCTGATGGGTTCAAGTAGATTCCTAAGGACTTGTCATCAGAGTGTCCTGGGGATGTTAAGCTCTGACCTATATGGTAGGTCAAACCATAATGAGATTCCTAACTGATAGGAACCTAAGGAAGACGCATCCCACATTTGGGAATTTGCCAAGGGTTTTGATCCGTGTGGTGGACTAAACTAGAAATGGCTTGCCTAATGTAAGGCTTATTAGGGAAAACTAATCCTCCCGCGTTCGGGATTCATCAAGGTTTTGATCCGTATGGTGGATCGGACCATTGGGTTGATCCTTCAGGCGGTCTCTACCAGTCCTTTGACCCTTCAGGCGGTTTCTACCATTCATTGACCTTTCATGCAGTTTCTACCATTGAGTTGACCCTTCATGCGGTTTCTACCATTGGTTGACCCTTCAGGCGGTTTCTACCATTGTTTTGACCCTTCAGGCGGTTTCTTCCATTGGTTGACCCTTCAGGCGGTTTCTACCATACATTGACCCTTCAGGCGGTTTCTACCATTGTGTTGACCCTTCAGGTGGTTTCTACCATTGAGTTGACCCTTCAGGCGGTTTCTACCATTGAGTTGACCCTTCAGGCGGTTTCTACCATTTATGAGATTCCAAATTGATATGAATCAAAGGATGACGTACCCGCTCTTTGGGGCTAGTCGGAGACTCGATCATTCTGTGGATCGGTCTTAGAAAAGATTTGCCTACTAAAAGGCTTCACCTAAGGATGACGCACCCAGTCTTTGGGGCGGCCAAAAGTCCTGCAGAAAGCTTAGACCTGAAAATATTTTCCTCGCCAAGAAGATATTAGTAATCTTTGGGAAGACAATAATTGTCTAACTGACAAAATTCTACGACTGAAGTTTTAGTCATGAAATGTGCATTTTGATTGCTGGAGGTTATCCAAAACATTCCTGCCATATACAGATGTGATCATAAATTCCTTGCACGGAAACTCTAGATCAAACAATTTGAAAATTTCAAAAAGAGTTTGCTCAAAACATCCATTGGAGTATTTCTCATCCAAGAAGGCTCCTCACTGCTCTGTGATAATGATCTTTAATAGGGAAAGTGCTCAATTTCCTACCAACCTGTGCCTGGGTTTCAGGATCATTCGCAACGCATACATTTCGACCGATCAGGAGGTCTTTCACGGGACCATAGTGTTAGGCTTGGATATCGGTTTCCAAGGGGGACTCACTTTTGAGTCAAGGCCGTTGAACGAAAATTTTCACTATCTGCTCCGGGTTTACAAGTCAAGAACCCTGTAAAATGAGAAAGAAATAGTCTTGCTCGTACTTCTTTGAGCTAAGTTATACATTAACCCAAGTGTCTTAGTCAGATAAGACTGCTTCAGGGTTGTAACATTGGAAGGATTAGGGACCGAAAAAGGCTTATTTTTTGCCCAGAAATTGTGAAGGGTTTGGCATTGGTGATCATTGCAAATTTGCCACATGTCCTTCGAAGAACATCTCCATTTCTTGAAGTGTACACTCCTCTTTTAGAGCGCACAAGGATGTTTAAAAGCGTCTCTTGTTACATTAAGAGACCGTCTGTTTGTGTGTTTGCAATTTGAGCACGACATCATTTGGAGAGTAGTCATCTTGATCTGACTCCTTTGCAGGGTCTTTTCATCGTATATCTAGACTTTACTGGGGATATTTTGA
Organism: Rhodomyrtus psidioides; assembly: GCA_021437785.1. Lineage (NCBI taxonomy): Eukaryota > Viridiplantae > Streptophyta > Magnoliopsida > Myrtales > Myrtaceae > Rhodomyrtus > Rhodomyrtus psidioides. Next base: position 2,822,792 of record JAILYB010000044.1, on the reverse strand, counting down.
ATAGACATCAGCCTTGCTTTTTACCAGGCACTTTGCTTTTTCTTGATGTCTAGGGATTTTTCTTTTCCCCTTTTTTTTAATCCCGTGTTTTTCTTTTCTTTTGGAGCTAGGATTTTCGGCAATCATGCTAGATATGCAACTTAAACTTTGGCACACTTCCATTCCTAGAGTGATGTTGCCTTTGCTTTGGAATATGCAATGATCACCAATAGGTTGATGAAATGAATTTGCTGGCTCAACTTGGTCGTGCAAAGGATAACAGTGTGTAGGATAGAGAAATGAATTATTCTCGTCATCCTATGACACTTGGATTATCATATAAACAACACATAAAGATTTATGTTAGTCCGAGCAAGAAAATTTCAAACCGTTTACTTTCTGATACTGTTGGACTAACCTTCATTTGCCCCAATGTGGGGTGGTTCTTGACAGGGTTGAGAATGAAAATCGCCGTTCAATGGGGTTCTCAATGGGCATCTGTAGTGTTTGGAATGAAGAAATAAATGCCTCTGTCATCTCGATCCATGTAATCGTTGCGAATGACCCTTATATCCATAGGTTAAGGTTTCGCTATCATTTCCAATCTCCTCATCTCTCAAGTGTGTATGGGACGTGTTTGGATTAGGCTCGCTTCTCTTATGAGAAAATACCCTTTTGAACAGTTCAAACGACTCTTGTTGGAAAAATTCATTTCATTTCATCAAGATTTATCCTTCAAAGGGATTTTGTGATGCACCATACATGTGTAATTCATGTTCAGGCAATCTCATGTTTTAAAACATGAATGTCAATGAAGTAAGAATTCTATGTCTTTTTAGATGTGAGAATCGAATTAATTCTGAAAGTTTTTAATCTCCAATAAATTGGGAAAAGGGATACTTACCTGCCCATCGAGGCTGGAGATCCTGGAGATATAAAAGGGATATGTCATCATATATTCTAAAACTTTACAAAAATTGGAACGATACTTCTTACCCTTGGTCATATGCTCCAACGAGTGTACAAGGGTTGTGAAAATCTGCACTTCACATAGTAACACAAGATTGTTAGGTGTTCTAAAGTTCTTTCGACTTCTTGGTTTTTTGAGAAAAATGAAACTTACATGTCTGCCCTGATGGCGAGCTCCTGCCAAGGATAAATATTAAGCATTATTTTGGGTTTCCAAATTCAAAACAAATTGAGACGATACTACTTTACTCTTGATTTGAATTCCATTCTGCATGCCAATGTACAGATTGTAGAAGCCGGCCCTCAAGCTTGTGGCCATGATTTCTTCGTTTGGTTGGGCAACGAATCCACCTCGAGGATTTACATCGGAGGAGATTCATTCATCTTTTTGGGCATGTTTCATGCACTGTTTTGTTATTTGAATGCATGGCTTCTTGGGTGCCTCGTCTCTGTTCATCACCTGAGAGGAAAATGAGAGAACATTATCCCCGCATCTGATTGAAAATCATTTAGGAACGATACGTTCTTTTTACCAAATGGGTGGCTCCGCGGCCAAATGCGTTTTACATTGAAAGGATGGATTCCATTACGCTCTGCGGATGATAACTATCGCTTCAGGGACTTGCCCCACGGATTAAACGATGAATTTGATGTCTTCGGCTTCGACATGCTTTCCGGATGTAGGAATGGTTTGCCCCCATTTTCAGTGGAGATGGGTTTTGTCGAGTGGGCAAGATCAAAAACTCATCCTAGATTTGGCTTTAGTCGAAGGTTGAAATCCCGACCTTGGATAAGCGAATCATGATTCATCTCCTTCTGCTTCGGATTTGTCATTTGCATGCTTCACATTTTACAATACCAACTTCGCCGCTTGATGAAAATGAATCGATGATTTTCGAATTGCCCCAAGTTCTATAGTCATCTGCGTCGAATCTCTTTGAACTTCATTGGGTGATAGACCAACTGATAAAATGATTTTTCAATCCCGAGATCGAACTCCTGACGTTTCGCACCACTTCCATTTCACTGACTACCAGGACACAGCACTATTGGCGTCCCTAACTGGTTCGTTTTTTGTTATAAAATTCTTGAAGCAGTTAGCGACCCCCATCGAGAATGAAACAAGCTCAATTTAGAGTTCATAACGACTAAAGGTCCCTTAGAACGATACAGAGCTAACCGTCTTTGAGCTCGCTCGGGCTTTTGCTCGTATTTTCCTATGTGAAGCCTTTAAATGTTTTTCTTCGTGGCGTTCAATTGATTCGCCTCGATTCTAATCTAACAAGGGATTGTCGCACTCAAGCATGATGATGCTCGCAGGTAGTACTGATCGCTGCCCCAGATTAACTCTAGGCATTAAGGAAGATTATCTTGCATGGAAGACTTTATGACAGAAAGATTAATGATACATCCAGTCACATGTGCCTAGTTCCCTTGAGGATTCTCGGTGATCAGCCAGTTACACCATGAATCAAACATATAATCGTCATTTTGGATCATAACTTCATAAGTCCATCAGTTTTAAACTGATCGATCCAGATATGGAGCTCCTCATCAAGGAAATCTTTTGATTCTTCAAGCAACTGATATTCGGGTTGACCATCATCGCTTGGCGTTGAAGGATTCCTGTTTCTGTTGTGGGCGATCTGATTCTTCGAGCTAGAACCTTCATCGTTGCTCGAGATTATAAGAGGATGATTGATCGGTTCACTATCAAAAGCACCTTCCATTTGGGAATGGAAGAAACAAAAATCCTCAGAGCATCCGCCCGCTTGATCTTCCGAAATCATATGCCCAAGCCGGGCAGATCTTTGAACACTAGGCGCAATATGTTGATCGGGAATAGGAAGAGCACTAGCGAAAAGTTGCTGCTCAAACCAAGGAGTTCGTACCTGCTGCACTTGTGGCATATACTCTTGAGGGGTGCTGAGATGATTCGGGGGAATATTCTGATTAGCGCCCAAGTAGTCGATGGTGCTGCTACCCGCTTGGTCGGTGCCTAGATTCGGCAGGGTATTTCTTACTTCAGGGGCATTGTAGTTATAGCCATGCCTAGTGTTTAGGCACAAGTTGAGTTCTTTCAGGTTCAGTGCTATGTGGCGCTGTCTTAGCGCCCTTCTGTATCTCTTGAGGTGACTCGCGACTCCATCTTTAGTGAGTCCTGGTATGTTCATGATCTCAAGTATGCGCGTTGGATATGCTGAGTTGATCCCTAGTTGCTGAACCGCACTAAGGAACTTGAGATGAAGCTCGGGGGACCAATTGACCCTCGTCTTCTTGCGACCCGGAACAGTGTTGACAACTTGGCTATTGCTTTCTGGCCTATTTCCAGTAGGATTTGATCGAGCCGAAAATTGTTGTGGAGGGAATTCATCAGCTTTGGATTGGTCGGTCGTGATAGTAAGCTCATCGTTAAGGAAACTCCAATCATGATGACGCATATCACATCCTTTAGAAGGCATCGGTATTGACTTCGTAGAATTGATTTGTTCATGCATATCTCCAACAAAATCTGATTGTATCGAAGATGGTTCGAGGGAGTGGGGTGGTGAATGAGCATTTTCAATCCTCATATAAGGCTTATCAAGGAAAATTTCGCCGAGAGTGATAGGGCCACCGCAATTAAGGCAAGCGATAGTGCTGGGAGCTTTCTTATACCTCATGTTCTCCGCTCGAAGCTTTTCGTTTTCCTCCTTTAGAATCGCAAGTTCTTGACGTCTGTGTTGAGCCCTCAATTTGGCTCGCTTATTTTGAAACCAAAACTTGACCCTCAAAGGTTTCATCCCTAGCTTCTGGCCCAATTCATTTCTTTGTTTCATGTTCGGGAGAGGGCATTCACTAAAGAAAGCTTCAAGCTCTTTGATTTCATTCTGAGTGTGGCACTGGCGACGTTTCCTTTTCCGGGATTGACCATCGCTGCTGCTGTTGTCCTCGCTGCTGAGATCCTGAACTTCGTTGCCGAAAGGGTTGGGTTTTGTGGTTCTGGTACCATACGCCATCCTAGAATCTTCAAGATCTCTCAGTAGTTCATTTTCTGAGATTTTTGGATCAGTCGCCTCTAGCAACTGATGGTAACTCTCAAACATGTTGGATCGAAAAATGTTCGATCAATTTTTGCTCACTCAGGGTTCTCTACTCTCTCATGTATGCTCACTCTCTCTAAATTTTCTTTTCAGTGGTTCTGTATGCCCATGAAACGTTCTTTACACATGGATGAAGATCATCAGGCAAGCGTTGCTCCCAAGATTTCGTATTTCCCGCTTTGTCGTCTTCTTTCTTCTTTTCAACGTGGAGGGACACCAAATCGATTTCCTTTTCTCGATATCCATGTCTGTCTCCCACTTATTTTCAAAAAGGTGGAACTACGCTCGCCTCCCGCTCAGTTTTTTAATATGATGGGACCGCCAAATCCTTTCGCAACTTTTTTCGATAGTTGCGCTTAACTCCCGCTCAATTTTAATATGGTGACACCGACATATCTTTTTACAACTTTTTTAGGTTTATCAAGCCTGAAATCGCGGACTGGGACAAATCTGATGGTTCACCGAAAGAGCCACCATTGCTTTACCCAATTAACTTGGCTCCACGAGCATTATTGTTGTGCCTTTCTTCATTCTCGAGTTACTATAAAAGGAGGAGTTAATGCAGAGAAGATTAACACTCTTACATAATTGCCTTTTCGTATTTTAATCACTCTACCACACTCATCTTCTTCTCCCTCACTCCAACGAAAATGACCTCCTCTCCTATTCGCGCTTTCTCGGCCGAAATTTTGGCCCAATGGGACAAACTCTATAACCTCCTCGGTCGAGGCTATGCTCATATAGCCGATCACCCAGAAACTGAAGATGAAATCCGTATTTTGCTCGTGGAAATAGACACCACCTCCATCGAGGGCACTAATTTAGAGAGGGAATATAGAATCTTCCCAACCCTCTTTATAAACTTTTTAGAGACTTACCGTGTCGCTCATCGAAAAGCTACCGTGGCTCACGTTTTGCGAGCTCGCTATGAGGATCGGTCCAACTGCTTGGTGTTGGCCAACCTTGTGGCCGATAGTCACAGAAAGGCTGTTGAGTTCGCCAACAAGCGAGTCTCGATGTTGCTTCGTGAGAGGGGAAATTTGGTGGAGCGCTTGGCCTTATCCCTGACCACCTATGAGCATGACCGTCGTAATGTCGTGTTGAAGTTTCAATGTGAGTGGCAGGAAGAAAGGCTTGACAGCATTACCGCGGATATAGCCCATGGGAGAGGACTAGTTCGGGACCTGGAAATAGCCGCCGAAGATCACGGGACCAAGGTTGCCGATCTTAAAGGGGAATGTAAACGCCTTCTTCTTAAGCTTGCAGATCTCAAGTCTCGAGGTGGTGAGTATAAGCAAAGCATCAATAATATGGAGGGCCAACTAGGTTCCTTTGTGATGCTAATTAGGGCTCATTGCGGTTTTATGTTTCCACCCCGATGATTTGTATGATCTGCTTTTAAGGTCCATCGATTGAGCGAAATGAATGAAAGCTCTAATGTGTGTGTCTCAACTTCTGTATGGCTAACTTTCTCGAACACCTGACCACTCTCAACCTAGGCAAGCTGCGCTTTGACATTGATGATTCGAGCGTGTACATCTTGATTTTTTAATCTTGCTTATGATCGGATAAAGGAACCTCCCACCGCGATTATCCACAAAAAGACTTCTCTTCTCTACTTGTTTTTAACCTGTTTCAAATGAAAAGGCAGAATCAGAAGAAAGAATTTGAAAAATAAAGCATAAATCCTTTCAATTTTATGCTTACTTATGATTAATAGGGATAAAAGCTTTTACAAGGGTTTTGGCCTTGTGCAAAAGCTTTTATCAATATTCCTCAAAGGAAAGCATATCATTGAAAGGAATGTAATTCACGATAATTGCCTTTGATCAATTCCAAGAAAATCAATGGAATGTTCAAAAGTACACAATTACGATGTGTTTTAAATTCAATTGAAGATACGGTATCCAAATTAAAGCTGTTTGCTAAGAACGAGAGTAATTTGGATATCTATCTTTTCATTAAATTTGAAAAACACGAATACTCTTGATCAATTATTGTGGATTACCAATGATGCAAAACATGCATGAACCAATTCAAGTTTATAGTTCCTTCTGGAGAAATTGGGATTGTATTGCCCTATACGGCCAAAAGGTTGTATAAGACTTCCAATTTCAATTTCATCCAAAGGAATTATAAAATTGATTTTGGAGTATTCGAGTGATTAGAAGAAATGCCACTATCACATTCCAATGACAAGTCAATAGAAATACAACAAATTTCAATCTGAATGTATATAAACACAAATAGATCCCTAATACAATCAATCTAAGGGATCAGATAGAGAGGATCTCAGCAAAATAAATCCTATACAAGAAGGCTAGAAATGAAAAATAAAACAAAGGAATGTGATCTTAATACTTAGAGATGCCCCAGTTTCGATCTTTGAGACGTGACTTCAGGATCACCTATTCCAAATCGTCATCTTCATTAGATGATACCTCAATGATGTCCATAGTAGGCTCTTCTTGTCCACTTGGCGCTCGTAATGGGATGACACCATATTCATCTTCCATCAAGAACATTGGGAGGAAAACACTCATATCTATCCTCAAAATGGCATTTAATCCAATCACCGAAATTATGCAATGAATATAATGATTAAGAGCTGTAACAAGTTCGAGGGATAGAAAAGTCTTACCAACCAAACTTAAGAGAAAATCAAGCTTCTCTGTATTTTTTGCAGTGTTAGGTATACTAACCTTCCATAGACAAACGCATGAGACAAGTGAGGGAAAACTCCTAAAAATCAAAAGATAGGGCTTGGTACCTAAAGCCAAGGTTCTCGCCTCGAATTCTGGGAAGAGCCGATTCCATTGCACAACTATCGTTGCATTGGGACTCAATCCATAGTTCGAAGTGAGCGGAATTGAAAAGTGGATTACCCCATGTTTTTCCTCACGGAGATTCCATTTTCAATTCCTTCTATTGTGTTCCTAAAGAGGGCGCCTGGGGTTTTAGGCGCAATTGTGTGTATTCATTGTGTCGTGCTAAAGCAATAGACATGCATTTTATTTAACAATCACCGCTTCAATATAAACATCCACACAATCATACATCCAAAACTCATGCCTGCATAAAACAAAGTTAACAAGCACTTCACCCCTTATTTCTCCCGTCTACAAAAACATCTAACACATTCGTTAGCATATACACCTCACTTTCGAGAGCATCTGCATAAAATTAGGTTAGAAGAATCAATCAACTTTTTAATCGGCTCAAGTCCACTAAATGGTTAAGAACCAGTCCCCAACAGAGTCGCCAGTCTGTCGCGACCCTCTTGAGGTTGTCGGGCTCTCGAGGGCTAATGGGCCGTCCTGTCTGGTCGGACGCGGGCCTCTCCCAAGGCCCATTACCCAAATCGCAACGGAGGTATGCGTGATCGACTTTCAGTGTGGTCTAGTGACATGTGCTAAGTGTGCATGCCATGGAGTCGCCACCAATCATTTTTTTAGGGTGTGATTGGACCACCCAATCGAATAGTTGGGAGTTTCTATTCAATTCTGCGAGAACCAGAGAAATGGTTTCGGGGACTTTGTTACACCAACTGTCAGAGTTGATGCCCTTTCGGTACCTAAGTTGACTGAATTTTCTAGCCTGAGATTCATGCGGATGAGTAAGGTATGAACCCTAAATCTAGAAATTCATGCAGATAGGAGTGATTATCCTAGCAATCACAATCAGTAATAAAATGCGCAACTCAAGGAATCTAGATATGCAAATAAATCACTTGGCATTCCTAGTAAGGCTCTATTTATCAATCACAGCTCAAGAATGATTTAGCTGTCCTAGCCATTCTACACACGATCTAACCTAAGAAAAGCATTAGGAAGCATCGAAGGAGTTCGAGAGTACTCACATGGGGTTCGCCGTGCCCTGGTTTGGTCTTGGACGAGCTATCGAGCTCATGCCGACCCGATTATATTTGGGGATCCACTCGGCGTTTTACACCATGAAATCATGTGAAACAAAAACGAAAATATTCAGCAAGGGGAATTTATTGTAGATGGTGGTCGATCTAATTGGACGTCAAGACTAAAAAATATGTAGAAATTTACAAATTAAAATACTCGAATGACATTTTTTTGCCAAATTCAACTCTATGCGTCGTGAAGAAACACATGCAATTGAACTTGAATTTTGACTATTTATGAGTTCAAAATGAAAAGGAAATTAAAATAAAAATATTGACTATTTTTCTATATTTTTACGACATCGAACGCTATTTTTCTTCATTTTTCATGTATTTTTCTATTTTTGGAAAATATTAAAAAAATATGACAAATTATTTTTTATCAAAAATGGTTCCTTTAGCTTGGTCAAGGCTACCAAAGATGATTTTTTTAATTTTTTTAACTTTTTATAGATTTTTTATGAATTTTTTAAAAATAAACTATGAAAGACTGATAAAAAATCAGGTGTCAACAGGGCGCTGCCCCCGAACCCCCGCCTCCCGCGCGCATGGGTCATATGTCGTCGGATAACACTTTGGTTTCCCTAAGCTCACGTGGGCATACCCGGTATGAGAAACAAGGGTCCCCGAAGTATTCACCAACTCCAACAATATGTGCCGTTGGGATCCACTTATACTAAAAAGCCTCTAGGATCGACGTCATCGTCCTCTGTAAAACCTTGCATTTTCAAGAAGGCCTACATCACCTCCTTCGACAAGCTCCTCTGGAACACAGTTGTCACGCCCTGTGCCTTGCCCACGACGGGCGGACGCGACGATCCCTGCAAAGTACGGCTCACAAAGTCCCTAGGCACAATTTCAAAGAAAATAGGACACAAGAACTAGCAGACGGAAACGGGACAGCAACTCCTCCAAAGATAAGTAACGGGGCAACCTGAATAGCAAGACGAGGACTGAACACGGCCACTTTACTTCCCCAAGCTATTTATACACAACAAGAACGCGGTCACCAAGACCAGCAAAAAGGGCCGGGTAGACAACCAAAACAACATCCAAAAAAGATACATTCACCAAAAGACATCACCACAACGACCACACAAAAAGTATTGACCAGCCTAAGTAAAACCCCTAAGTCGAAGCACTGGAGTCGCTAGACGCCTCGGCATCCTCCGTAGGCTCGTACTCGGACCAAGTATCGGATTGGACTTCAGTCGAATCCTCCTGGACTCCCTCCAAGACGGCGTCTTTGGGTCGCTCCACTAAATCGCCCTCGGTGGCTTCAAGTTCAATCACCTTAACGGTGTCCTCTTGAGTCGGGGTCCTCACTGGTACATTGACCGAACCCGCTACCGAACCCTCTACCTCCAACGAATCCCTAGAGGGATGACAAAAGTTGGGGACTACACCCCGAGGCACCTCAAAGGGCTTAAGTGGCCCAGTCGTAACCTCACCTACGCGTCGGAACCATGCCTCGAAACTATGAGGCACCTCTTTCCTATCTGCCTCGCCCACCCAGACCACCGTGGTCTTTCTCACAAAAACTGTTCCCTGTCCATCAGGAAACTCTTCCCAGTAGGGAGTCATCCACTGCGGGTCCCCATGCCGAATAGGCGGCATTCTTACGACCTAGGATCTGGAAAAGAAACGGTCCCGCGAGGGGTGAGATTGAAATCTCAGTAACAGAGGCCCTAACCCTAGGTTCGGCCGACTGTACACTCAGACAAACAGTCATTCACAACGGAAAAGTAACAACAACCACAGAAGTATCAAATAGCCACATATATTACTAAAAATAAACCAGCCACAAGTACAAGTCAAGCCAACGCATATGATTGTAAGAGCTAAATATGCGATTCAAAACGAACTACTCCACAGCCCTTGCCAACGTCACATTTCTTTCTTGCCCGTGCATTCTACGCACCCGGTCCGGTCCGCGTACTTACGCCTCAGACCGACCTCACTGACAAACCCGCGTAAACGCCTCAGTTTTCAGTCTCAATTAGACCAATGCCAACACCACCCAATATTTGTCCCGCGTCGTTCTACGCTTCAGGACCTCGGCCGTTACCAACCCCGCGTAAACGCATCAGGGTGTTACAATTCACAGGCATGCTAACGATAACCCACAACAGGCTTGATGATCGAATATAGTTCATACCTCGAACTAATGATCCATAACATGTGAGCTCCTCAATTTAGACAAATCATAGTGGCATTTCAATCACAGAGCACACATACAAATTGTCAATATCAACCAAGAACACACGCACACAATGCAATAACATGAGACAACGCTCCAAAAGCGACACCATTTCATGACTAATTTGACCGATGGAGTCCAATCTTCCTAACTAGAGTTTAGGAGCCCCTTACCTTGCTCTAGAATCAACGCAAGCAACTTCCCACAGCCCATAAGGTTCGGCTCCTAAGGCTCACAACAGGACAGCAGCACCTAACGTCAAAATGCATCCAATTTGTCACATTTTCTTCGTCAAAACGCCAAACTAGTTAACGAGAACCTTAGGGACATAACTACGAACAATTTAACACATCACTATAAAGAATCTCCAGCCAAAAATCAACTCCCACAGCCCCTAAAGTACACTACCAAACAGAGTTATACAGGGCAGTGGCCGATTCTGTTTCGTCCTCACCAAAACAGCCCACAAGTCACCCAAAGGCCACCAATTAAACCACAAACTCATCACTAGCAGGTCAGTACACGAGTAAGGAAGCCTCACCGAAGATTTTGTACCAAAGCGACGCCACGAACTCCTTGTTAGGGGCCCGACTCCCTTAGTCCCAAAACCGACAGATTCTGCCTCATAAACACAGCAACCAAAAGGCAACGATTCCTCATCAAATTCAGTCCAACTTTTTACCACACGTTCATCTACATGTCTACTAACAATCTGTAAATTTTGGGCGAAAAACTCCAACAATCGGGGGTCCTAAGGAGGCAAAACTGAACCAACCTCAGGCTGAAGCAGATTCCATCGACCGGCGCGCCAAAGCTTGGAAGGGGCTGCTCAGGGGTCCAAATGCCGTGCTTCCACCTCGAGGAGTTCGGCAAGACGTAGGGCTAGGTCGTAGAGGCACGCGCGGAGGCTGGAAGTCGACTGAAACGGCGCTGGTGGTCGGTGAAGCAGGCGAACAGAATCTGGTCGGTGAACTGTTCACGGCTGGGAAGGAAAAAAAGAAAAGAACGAAGGGGAAGAAGAAAGTGTCGTGCGAGAGGGAGAGAGAGAGTCTCCTGATGACAAAAGAAAATGGCTTCCCCAACTTGGTCAAAGGGTTGAATAGTAGGTGGAAAAAGGTGAGCCATAAAGCTAATGGTTAGATCCTTGACACTTGTCCCACTACACAAATAAAACTCATCCATGGGCTACCAATTCTTCTTATTTTCAGCAGCAAGGAAAACAAATAAGTGACCAAAATGCCCTTGTCCAAAAGTAGAAAAGACTAATGCTTAAGGGCAAAATGGTCGTTTCGCCTCCGGCCTCCAAAACGTCGATTTTTCTAATTCAAATTCTCTTCGACGAGGCGACACCCATTCCAAAGAAAATGTTGGAATTCTCAATTCTCCATTTTCAATTTCGAGACTCGTCTCCGATGCAATTTTCTATTGAATGCGATTTCAGCCTATTTCGAACCGACGGGCGACTTTTGCAGAAGTTACGCGTATCCACTCTGTGACTTAAATCACACTCAGGCTCGTCAGTTCGTGGCGACTTTGGTTGTCATTTAATTGCGATGGTCTATCACTAGTTCCGACGGTCTCGATCATTATCGATCGATTTAGGAAAATTTTGCAAATTATGAATCGGTTAAGCGGTATTGTGACGTCCTGGAAATCCTAAATTCTGTAAGATTCAGAAGTCAATATAAGAATGCTATATGGAATTATAGTCGACAATTATTTTGGACCGTCAGGACCGAAGTGACGATAAATCGGACGAATTTCGAAATGTTGATCGTTTTAGATTAGGGATCGATTTCTTAGTCGTTTTAAATTAGATTTTCGATTTCGCGCCCGAGCCTAATCCCGACCAAGCTTAGCCAGTGAAATTTCAAAATTTTTCCGTCCTCCCAGTACGCGAAATTCCATTTCAGTCCCGGCATGGCCAAAAGACCAAAATGCCCCCACCCTAATTAGCAAAGGACAAAGGCAATTAAGCCATTGGATAAGAAGACCCCAAAGTCTTCCTTTGGACCCCACTCTCTCTCTTCCCCATGCAGCCATCAACGCACGTCCCTTCTCTCTCTCTCTCTCCTCCCGCTGCTCCTTCTTCCTTTCTATTTCTTTTCTTTTCGTTTTGGCGACAACCCACGGCCGAGCGACAATCTTCCATCGTTCTTCATCCTTGGCGTGACCACCACCCCCAAGCCAACCGCCACCACCTCAGGCCACTCCCCGCCGTCGTCGTCGTCCAGCCCCGGCCGCCGTTGGCAGCCGGACAGCCGTGGAGCAGCTCTGCAAAACCAGGCCCTGTTTTCGGGTTTCTTGACCCGAGGAGTCCAGTTCCTTTCCCGGCCGCTTGCGATGCCACCAGGCCCGGCCACCACCTCACGGCGGACCACCAACCTCCCCTCTACCGGTCCGAACCAGCCACGCCGCCCGTCATCCGCAGGAGCCGCCGCGGTAAGCTCAGAAACCGCCGGTGCTCTGTTTTGAGCCCGGTTCGGTTTTTCTTCGACCCCGGCCGTTTCTGACGGCCCCGCCGCTCACCACCACCGCCAATAGACTCCCTTGACTCCCCTATTACTTTCCCCAGCTCGTGGTAGCTCGTCGTCGCCGGTGGAGCTCGCGGGTAGCCCCGAAGTCCTCCCCTGTTCTCGGCCGCGACACACCCTGTTTTCTGCGGGTTCTGTTCGTGGCTTCTCCGCCGCATTCGGCCGCCACCCACCGGTCCTAGCTGACGTCCCTTGACCCCTAGGTGAGTCCTAGATCCTTGGCCGGCCTTGTCGCAGCTCGTGGGATCGAGAACCACCCGGTTTAGCCCTGTTTTGCCCTGTTTATACTCTGACCGGTTCTGTTCAGGCCGCCATTCGCCGGAGCTCCGTCGCCGACCACCTGTCCCGGCGTCCTCGTTGGACCTTCCCGAGGTGTTCCCGAAGGTTTGGTCCAATTCGCCTCGCGGTTGACCTTTTTGGTTCTCGAGAACCGCCGCCGCCGCCGTCGCCGCCGCCGTCGCCGTCGACCATCGGGACCGCCCGAGCTCACTCTCTCAGTGAGTTGACCCTAACCCTTAGTTAGGGCGTTAATTGCGCCTAGAATTAGTCGATTGTGAAATTTGGGTACTCGATCGGGGCCGGTTTAGTTAGAAATTGGGTTAGGTTAAATGGCCGATCGTTTAGGTTAATTGAGGTAATTTTATTATCTATGGATAATTGTGATAAAATTTGTGATTGATTGATTGGGTGATAATTTGTAGATTGTGGTTCAATTACGAGCGAACGATTGGAGTGTTAAACCAATCTGGTTAATAATTGTCATGGCACGAATTGAGCTTGATATTGCCTGATCGAATTGATTGCTCGTGATATTAGTCATTAACCTCATGGGTTTGATCACCTTGTTGACATGCCTGACTGAATGTCTTGATTGGCCGTGGGCCGAGTCTGATTGCATGTCTGCATGAGTATTTGGCATTAATCAAAGATAATTAATGAATCGATTGCCAAATGTGAATTGTGTGGTCACATGAGGGATAGATGACGATTACCTGGCAAGTTCGTTTGGTACTGTTTGTGCACTTACCGTACCTATTGTAAACGACTTGTTGGAAGCACGATAATTCATGCCCCGTGCCAGACGTATGGTCTTAAGGAATTATCGGATGCCGGTCGCTGCTTGTGATGGACCGACGCCCCGTTTAGGGATGCCTGCTGGCTGGTGCCGTGCTTGGTGCACTGGATACACCGCCTGTAGTAGCCGTCGTTGAGAGGGAAATGAGACGTAGTCCGGTTCTACCGGAAGGACGCTAGATCGCACTAAAGTGCTGGATCGCGTTGTGGAATTGGATCACGCCAGTGGTGTGGGTCATCTGATATAAGTGAATGGTGTGGTGCCTGATGTACATTTGATTTGTGATGCCTTGATGGATTGTTTAATATGTTATGGCTATATCATGTTGAGTTATGCGACTGAACTGTATATTGGTTGTGGTGCTTAGTATATTCTGGGCGAATCAATGTCCTAACTGAGCTTAGGCTTGATTCACTGAGATTTATTTCTCACCCCGTCGTGGGTTAACCTTTCAGGTCCGAAGTAATGGAAAGGCCCGTGCGATTCGGTACCCCTACCCACTCGTCTCACGACGTCACGTCTCATCTGGTTCTAGGTACGGATCAGGTCTGAGAGCGTCACGTCACGACGATATGGGTCGATGAGGGGATGCCACATCTGGTGGCTCATCTCTTCAAGGCCTGGTATCTTCGTGACGGGTTTGATCTCTACGGCCCGGTTCGTGGGTTTGAGGGACCGCCTATTCAGGGGGTCGCTAATGCCCCCGCCTGGGACCCGATGGAGATTGACACGCCTGACGGGGAGGTGGTGGATCCCGAACCCGGCACGCAGCCTGAGGTCGAGCCCGAGGAGTCTGTAGCCTCTTCTGTACAGTCCAGTAATAGTTCTTATGATGATCCCAACTACCCGGCTCCTCCGTTAAGGCCGCCGTGATCACTAGTCTGTACTGTGATCTTTTTGGTCTGTTGGTGGATCTTTTGTGGGGGTACCATTTTGGTGTAGATGTGAGTTGACCTTACCCCGACTCCTGTATCTTTTTGAGAGTCTTAGAGGGCCACCCCGAAGCATGGGGTTGTACATATTAGATGTTAGCTCTGTAAGGTCATGGATCATCTATCTCATCTGTTTAGTACTTCTGTTTTATCAGACTGGTTGTTTCTGCTTCTCTATCCCATGCTGATCTTATTTGTTTAGAAGTTGCACGTTCCGCATGCTCCATATGTTAGTAGGTCGATAGTCCGCCTGGGACGCTATCCTTCGTGACCTAGTGGCGATTTGGCAAGGGATATTGCGAGCCCGAGAGTCGGGGCGTGACATCCCCGCCCAAGGTGGTATCAGAGCAAGGTCAGCCTGATCCGCCTGGTCATTGTCTTGGAGTGATAAGGAGCGTTGGGAAAATGGGATAGTTAGTAGATTTATGAACTTTGTGCGTGTGATTGCTTTTGTGCTTTAAGTATTGGGGTTGCCTTCTGACCGCGTTTGCTATGGGTTAAGCAGGACTCCGTATCATTTCTGCATAATGAGCGGACGCGGTAAGAGAGCGCCCCGAGCGCCGCGAACGAGACCTGTCAGACCGATCGAGGAGATCGTGAGTGGTAGTGGAACGCCCGCAGTTGCTGGACCATCTGGGCAGGAGCCGACAATGGCTGAGGTTATGTTAGCACTTGGAACAATTGGGGACCTCATGGGGCAGCAGGTGAGGGATATGAATGCTGCTGCCGTTGCTGCTGCTGCAACTCAACCAGTGAACCCTCCTGCTAGGGAAGTGACTGAAGGGCGTCAGGCCCAGTGGTTAATAGAGCAGTTTCTTAAGATGCAGCCGCCTAAGTTTACTGGAAGTGGAGATCCCGAAGCTGCAACCTTGTGGATCGAGGAGTTGGAAAAGGCATTTGTCCTTTTGAGATGTACCGAGGAGGAAAGAATCATTTTAGCTGTCTATCAATTGCAAGGGAATGCAAGCTTCTAGTGGAGAGCCTCAAAGGACAGAGTTTTTCCAGAAGGTACGGCCCAGACATGGGGTGCCTTCGTGCAAGCTTTTAATGACAAGTACTTTTCACATACTGCGAGGAAACAGAAGATGGATGAGTTCCAACGCCTACGCCAGAACCAGCTGACTGTAGACCAGTATGAGGCTAAGTTCGCCGAACTTTCTAAGTATGCACCGAGGATGGTGACTGACCCCGAGGATAAGGCGAGAAGGTTTATGGACGGATTGAAACTTGAGATTCAGAGCTGGCTAGTACCTCTCTATCTGAAGGATTACAATGAAATCTATGAGAGAGCGCAGATGGTGGAACGACATCTGGCAGAGAAGTCTACCGCATCTGGATCGCGGTTTACGCCCCCGAGTAGCTTTGACAGGAGGCAAGGGAAGAAACCCATGTTTAGCAACAGGAGTCGCATTCCACCTAATCGCCAAGGGGCGATCAGCAAGCCAATGTTTCGTCAGCACGAGTGGTGCAATTTGTGCCGCCAGAGGCATGGACCTGGTCCTTTCCCGTTTGGAAGTGGTGCCTGTTTTGGTTGTGGCCAGCTGGGTCATCAAGTGAAGGACTGCCCACAGAGGAAAGGCAGACAAGCGCTGCCACAACAGGGAGGACCACCGAGAGGAGCTGCGCCACCGAATTTGCAGAACCGTCCACCAGCGCAAGGAAGGGTGTTTGCTGTCACCTGGGAATCGGCGAAGGATTCGCCGACCGTTACAGGTACGGTCCTCTTGCATAACCAAGTAGCTTATGCTTTGTTTGATCCGGGTGCTACGCATTCATTTGTTGCCGATCAGTTTGTTAAGCTATCTGAATTGAACTTGGTACCTTTGGATGTTATGTTTAAAGTTTCTACGCCTTTAAAGGATAGTGTAGTAGCTACAGTAAGCTGTCCTGATTGTAGACTGGTTGTGGATGGTCATGAGAGTAGGATAGACCTGGTCGTTCTGGAAATGTATGACTTTGATTTAATTGTGGGGATGGATTGGCTGACGAAGCAAAGGGCCACGATGGATTGCTTTAGTAAGGTGATTCGGTTTAATCCGATGGTAGGTACTAGCTTTGAATTTAGTGGAAATTGAGGAGGAACCTCGACTGTTATGATATCGTCGCTTGAGGCGACCCGACTGTTAGAATGTGGTTGCCAAGGTTTTTTGGCTTCTGTGGTTGACACGACTATTGAGGAATTGAAGTTGGAGAATATTGCTATCGTGTGTGAATTTCCAGATGTTTTCCCTCAGGATTTACCTGGTTTGCCACCAGAAAGGGAAATTGAATTTGTTATAGAGTTAGCTCCTGGGACGGAGCCAATCTCTAAGGCGCCATATAGGATGGCTTTGTCGGAGTTGAAGGAACTCAAGGTACAGATGCAAGAGTTGTTAGATAAAGGGTTCATTCGCCCTAGTGCATCGCCTTGGGGAGCACCTGTTCTATTTGTCAAGAAAAAGGATGGATCTCTGAGATTGTGTATCGACTATAGGCAGTTGAATCAGGTGACGATCAAGAACAAGTACCCACTACCGAGGATTGATGACTTGTTTGACCAGATGCAAAGAGCGTCGATATTTTCTAAGATCGATCTACGGACGGGATACCATCAGTTGAGAATCCGGAAAGAGGAAATACCGAAATCGGCATTTAGAACACGCTATGGACATTATGAGTTTACTGTGATGCCGTTTGGTTTGACAAATGCTCCTGCCGCTTTTATGGATTTAATGAACAGGGTGTTTAGCGAGTTCTTGGATCGTTTCGTGATTGTGTTTATAGACGACATCCTAGTGTACTCAAAGAATGCTGAAGATCATGAACAACACTTGAGGGTAGTCCTGGAAACACTAAGAGTGCATCAGTTATATGCTAAGTTCAGCAAGTGCGAGTTTTGGCTAGCTCGCGTGGCATTTCTAGGCCATGTGGTTTCTGGTGAAGGTATTGTTGTGGATCCAGCTAAGATCGAGGCAGTTATGGATTGGCCAAGACCGACGACCGCTACGGAGATTAGAAGTTTCTTGGGTTTGGCAGGCTATTACAGACGATTTGTGGAGAGGTTTTCAGCTATAGCCTCGCCTTTGACTGAGCTGCTGAAGAAAGACACGAAATTCGAATGGACAGACAAGTGCGAGTGTAGTTTTCAAGAGTTTAAGCATAGGCTAACTACGGCTCCTGTTCTGACAATTCCGTCTGGTCCTGGTGGTTATGAGATTTATAGCGATGCTTCGCTTAGAGGATTGGGTTGTGTCCTGATGCAACATGGAAGAGTAGTAGCGTATGCATCTCGTCAATTGAGACCTCATGAGTTGAATTATCCCACACACGACCTGGAGTTGGCTGCGGTCGTGTTTGCTTTGAAGATCTGGAGACACTATCTGATTGGTGAAAGTTTTCAAGTGTATACTGACCACCAGAGTCTGAAGTATCTGTTCTCTCAAAAGGAGTTGAACATGAGGCAGCGCCGATGGATGGAATTACTTAAAGATTATGACTGCGAGATTCTGTATCATCCGGGTAAGGCGAATAAGGTTGCAGATGCCCTGAGTAGAAAGTCAGTGATTGCTCAATTACGTGTTCGTGAGTGGCGTTTGCTAGAACAAGTAAGAGATTCAGATTTCAAGTTTGAGATAAGTCACCTGTCAAGTCTTGTGGCAACTTTGAGAATCGAGCCAGAGGTTCAGGTTAAGATTAAGACCATGCAGTCTACAGATCCAGTCATTCAAAAGATCATTCAGGAGGATTCAGCTAAGCGAAGGGTCGATTTCCAAGTAGCTGAGGATGGAGTACTGAAGTTCAGAGGACGTTTGGTTGTGCCTGCCAATGAGAGTCTAAGGGAGGAGATCTTGTCGGAAGCACATCGTAGTAATTATAGTATTCATCCTGGGAGTACAAAGATGTATCAGAACCTGAAGCAGCATTATTGGTGGAATGGCATGAAAGCAGACATAGCCAAGCATGTGGCTAAGTGTTTGACCTGTCAGCAGGTCAAGGCGCAGCATTGTAAGCCTGGAGGATTGCTGCAGCCTTTGGAGATTCCGGAGTGGAAATGGGAACATATCACGATGGACTTTGTCATGGGATTACCAAGGAGTCAGAGAGGGCACGATTCAATATGGGTAGTAGTGGACCGATTGACGAAGTCAGCACACTTCATTGCAGTGAGAAAGGATTTCGCTCTAGACAGATATGCAGAACTGTATGTGAGACACATTGTGAGGTTACATGGAGTGCCAGTGACGATCACTTCTGATCGAGACCCTAAGTTCACTGCCACGTTTTGGAAAAGTCTGCAAACAACATTGGGGACGAAGCTGCAGTTTAGTACGGCTTATCACCCGCAGACGGATGGGCAGTGTGAAAGGACAATTCAGACCTTAGAGGACATGTTGAGGGCATGTGTTTTGGATTTTAAGGGCAGTTGGGAAGAACAGTTGCATTTGGTTGAATTTGCCTACAATAACAGTTACCAGCAGAGTATAAAGATGGCACCTTTCGAGGCATTGTATGGCAGAGCTTGTAGAACGCCAGTCTGTTGGGAAGAAGTAGGTGAACGAAAGATCACCGGCCCTGAACTAGTGGAACAGTCAATGGAAGCGATTAAAGTGATTAGAGACCGACTGAAGACAGCGCAGAGTCGCCAGAAAAATTATGCAGATAAGAGGCGCAGACCTTTGGAGTTTCAGATAGGCGACCATGTTTTTCTGAAGGTGTCGCCTATGAGAGGGACATCCCGTTTTGGCAAGAAAGGAAATTTGAGCCCAAGGTACGTGGGACCGTTTGAAATCCTGGAGCGGATTGGAAATTTGGCTTATCGTCTTGCATTGCCGCCGAGACTTGCCCAAGTGTATAACGTCTTTCACGTGTCGATGCTGAGGAAGTACGAACCGGACCCCGCTCATGTGCTGAGTTACGAAGAAATTGACCTGGATGAGCGAGCCTCGTACGTGGAACGACCAGTTAGGATTGTGGATAGGAAAGAACAAGTACTCCGGACCAAGACGATCCCGTTGGTCAAGGTGATTTGGCAACATCATGGTACCGAAGGAGCTACCTGGGAAAGCGAGGAAATTGTAAAGAGAAGTTACCCTTATCTTTTTGAATAGTTAGGACTGTGCTGCAATTTCGAGGACGAAATTTCCTAAGTGGGGGAGAGTTGTGACGTCCTGGAAATCCTAAATTCTGTAAGATTCAGAAGTCAATATAAGAATGCTATATGGAATTATAGTCGACAATTATTTTGGACCGTCAGGACCGAAGTGACGATAAATCGGACGAATTTCGAAATGTTGATCGTTTTAGATTAGGGATCGATTTCTTAGTCGTTTTAAATTAGATTTTCGATTTCGCGCCCGAGCCTAATCCCGACCAAGCTTAGCCAGTGAAATTTCAAAATTTTTCCGTACGCCCAGTACGCGAAATTCCATTTCAGTCCCGGCATGGTCAAAAGACCAAAATGCCCCCACCCTAATTAGCAAAGGACAAAGGCACTTAAGCCATTGGATAAGAAGATCCCAAAGTCTTCCTTTGGACCCCACTCTCTCTCTTCCCCATGCAGCCATCAACGCACGTCCCTTCTCTCTCTCTCTCTCCTCCCGCTGCTCCTTCTTCCTTTCTGTTTCTTTTCTTTTCGTTTTAGCGACAACCCACGGCCGAGCGACAATCTTCCATCGTTCTTCATCCTTGGCGTGACCACCACCTCCAAGCCAACCGCCACCACCTCAGGCCACTCCCCGCCGTCGTCGTCGTCCAGCCCCGGCCGCCGTTGGCCGCCGGACAGCCGCGGAGCAGCTCTGCAAAACCAGGCCCTGTTTTCGGGTTTCTTGACCCGAGGAGTCCAGTTCCTTTCCCGGCCGCTTGCGACGCCACCAGGCCCGGCCACCACCTCACGGGGGACCACCAACCTCCCCTCTACCGGTCCGAACCAGCCCCGCCGCCCGTCGTCCGCCGGAACCGCCGCGGTAAGCTCAGAAACCGCCGGTGCTCTATTTTGAGCCCGGTTCGGTTTTTCTTCAACCCCGGCCGTTTCCGACGGCCCCGCCGCTCACCACCACCGCCAATAGACTCCCCTGACTCCCCTATTACTTTCCCCAGCTCGTGGTAGCTCGTCGTCGCCGGTGGATCTCGCGTGAAGCCCCGAAGTCCTCCCATGTTCTTGGCCGCGACACACCCTGTTTTCTGCGTGTTCTGTTCGTGGCTGCTCCACCGCCTTCGGTCGCCTTCCGTCGCCACCCACCGGTCCTAGCTGACGTCCCTTGACCCCTAGGTGAGTCCTAGACCCTTGGCCGGCCTTGTCGCAGCTCGTGGGATCGAGAACCACTCGGTTTAGCCCTGTTTTGCCCTGTTTATACTCTGACCGGTTCTGTTCAGGCCGCCGTTCGCCGGAGCTCCGTCGCCGACCACCTGTCCCGGCGACCTCGTTGGACCTTCCCGAGGTGTTCCCGAAGGTTTGGTCCAATTCGCCTCGCGGTTGACCTTTTTGGTTCTCGAGAACCGCCGCCGCCGCCGTCGCCGTCGACCGTCGGGACCGCCCGAGCTCACTCTCTTAGTGAGTTGACCCTAACCCTTAGTTAGGGCGTTAATTGCGCCTAGAATTAGTCGATTGTGAAATTTGGGTACTCGATCGGGGCCGGTTTAGTTAGAAATTGGGTTAGGTTAAATGGCCGATCGTTTAGGTTAATTGAGGTAATTTTATTATCTGTGGATAATTGTGATAAAATTTGTGATTGATTGATTGGGTGATAATTTGTAGATTATGGTTCAATTACGAGCGAACGATTGGAGTGTTAAACCAATCTGGTTACTAATTGTCATGGCACGAATTGAGCTTGATATTGCCTGATCGAATTGATTGCTCGTGATATTAGTCATTAACCTCATGGGTTTGATCACCTTGTTGACATGCCTGACTGAATGTCTTGATTGGCCGTGGGCCGAGTCTGATTGCATGTCTGCATGAGTATTTGGCATTAATCAAAGATAATTAATGAATCGATTGACAAATGTGAATTGTGTGGTCACATGAGGGATAGATGACGATTACCTGGCAAGTTCGTTTGGTACTGTTTGTGCACTTACCGTACCTATTGTAAACGACTTGTCGGAAGCACGATAATTCATGCCCCGTGCCAGACGTACGGTCTTAAGGAATTATCGGATGCCGGTCGCTGCTTGTGATGGACCGACGCCCCGTTTAGGGATTCCTGCTGGCTGGTGCCGTGCTGGGTGCACTGGATACACCGCCTGTAGTAGCCGTCGTTGAGAGGGAAATGAGACGTAGTCCGGTTCTACCGAAAGGACGCTAGATCGCACTAAAGTGCTGGATCGCGTTGTGGAATTGGATCACGCCAGTGGTGTGGGTCATCTGATATAAGTGAATGGTGTGGTGCCTGATGTACATTTGATTTGTGATGCCTTGATGGATTGTTTAATATGTTATGGCTATATCATGTTGAGTTATGCGACTGAACTGTATATTGGTTGTGGTGCTTAGTATATTCTGGGCGAATCAATGTCCTAACTGAGCTTAGGCTTGATTCACTGAGATTTATTTCTCACCCCGTCGTGGGTTAACCTTTCAGGTCCGAAGTAATGGAAAGGCCCGTGCGATTCGGTACCCCTACCCCCTCGTCTCACAATGTCATGTCTCATCCGGTTCTAGGTACGGATCAGGTCTGGGAGAGTCACGTCACGACGATATGGGTCGATGAGGGGATGCCACATCTGGTGGCTCATCTCTTCAAGGCCTGGTATCTTCGTGACGGGTTTGATCTCTACGGCCCGGTTCGTGGGTTTGAGGGACCGCCTATTCAGGGGGTCGCTAATGCCCCCGCCTGGGACCCGATGGACATTGACATGCCTGACGGGGAGGTGGTGGATCCCAAACCCGGCACGCAGCCTGAGGTCGAGCCCGAGGAGTCTGTAGCCTCTTCTGTACAGTCCAGTAATAGTTCTTATGATGATCCCAACAACCCGGCTCCTCCGTTAGGGCCGCCGTGATCACTAGTCTGTACTGTGATCTTTTTGGTCTGTTGGTGGATCTTTTGTGGGGGTACCATTTTGGAGTAGATGTGAGTTGACCTTACCCCGACTCCTGTATCTTTTTGAGAGTCTTAGAGGGCCACCCCAAAGCATGGGGTTGTACATATTAGCTGTTAGCTGTGTAAGGTCATGGATCATCTATCTCATCTGTTTAGTACTTCTGTTTTATCAGACTGGTTGTTTCTGCTTCTCTATCCCATGCTGATCTTATTCGTTTGGAAGTTGCACGTTCCGCATGCGCCATATGTTAGTAGGTCGATAGTCCGCCTGGGACGCTATCCTTCGTGACCTAGTGGCGATTTGGCATGGGATATTGCGAACCCGAGAGTCGGGGCGTGACAGGTATCACCCGCACTCCAATCGCATAACGCTAGCAACGGATTCCTTAAATCGTTCTTAGATCGGCCTTTTACGGTTCTAAACGTTCCCTCGACAATTCTTATGGTCAAAGTGTCATTCCCTATTCGAGTTCCTAGGTCCACATACTTATCTCGCGTTAGCCTTTCCCGTTTGGTCAGTTAACTCGAGATTGATCAGATCCGAGCGAAATATGACTGAAATACATCACTAGATATATTCTCATTGAAAAGTCTCGAGATGACTAGGAATCAGAATGTCACAACTCTTCCCCCTTACAAAAATTTCGTCCTCGAAATTTACAGCAAACCCAACTATTCAAACAGATGGGGGTATTGACGCGTCATTGCCTCCTCGTCTTCCCAGGTAGCTCCTTCAGTTCCGTGGTGCTCCCACACTACTTTAACCAAGGATATCGTCTTGTTCCTTGAAACATGTTCTTTTCTTTCTTCAATCCTGATCGGTCTTTCCACATAGGACACTCGGTCGTCTACTTCGATAGTTTCGTGGTCCAAAACATGCGTCGAGTCCGGCTCATACTTCCTTAGCATCGACACATGAAAAACGTTGTGAACTTGGGACAAACTAGGCGGCAAGGCAAGTCTGTAGGCTAGGGTTCCAATCCGCTCCAAAATCTCAAACGGGCCTACGTATCTCAGGCTTAGCTTTCCTTTCTTCCCAAAATGTGACAAACCTCGCATCGGTGATACCTTAAGGAAAACATGATTGCCTACTTGAAACTCCAGAGGCTTGCGTCGCTTATCGGCGTAACTCTTCTGACGACTCTGAGCCGTCTTCAGCCTGTCTCATATGATCTTCACCGTCTCTACTGACTTTTCCACTAACTCCGGGCCGATAATACTCCTTTCTCCAACTTCATCCCAGCAAATCGGTGTCCTGCAAGCTCTTCCATAAAGTGCCTCAAAAGGTGCCATTTGTATACTCTGCTGATAACTGTTGTTGTAGGCAAATTCTACCAAATGCAACTGATCCTCCCATCCGCCTTTGAAGTCTAAAACACAAGCTCTTAGCATATCCTCAAGGGTCTGAATTGTCCTTTCCGACTGCCCGTCCGTCTGTGGATGGTAAGCAGTGCTAAACTGTACTCTAGTTCCCAAGGCATCCTGTAGACTCTTCCAGAAATTCGCTGTGAACTTAGGGTCTCTGTCTGATGTGATGGTTATTGGTACACCATGAAGTCGTACTACGTGACGCATATACAGTTCAGCGTACTTGTCCAAAGCGAAGTCTTTTCTCACAGGAATAAAGTGGGCCGACTTAGTCAGTCTATCCACAACCACCCAAATCGAATCATGGCCCCTCTGACTCCTTGGTAATCCCATAACAAAGTCCATTGTCACGTGCTCCCATTTCCATTCGGGGATCTCTAGCGGCTGTAGTAGTCCACCCGGCTTACAGTGCTGCGCTTTTACCTGTTGACAAGTCAAGCACTTTGCTACATACTTCGCCACATCCACTTTCATTCCATTCCACCAGTAATGCTGCCGTAGATTCTGATACATTATCGTGCTGCCAGGATGAATACTATAGTTACTCCTATGTGCCTCTGACAAAATATTTTCTCTAAGTTCCTCATTGTTGGGTACACATAGGCGTCCGCGGAATTTCAAGGTTCCATTCTCTGATACTTGAAACTCTAGCTTCCTCTACGTCACGTCCATTGCGAGGATTTTCTGAATCTCCGGGTCTGAAGGTTGCAATGCCTTTATCATTTCTTGGATCTCAGGTTCAATTCTTAGCATGGCCACCAAACTGGATAACTGGCAAACTTCCAATCTAAACGCAGAATCCCTCAGCTTTTCCAATAACGACCATCCCTTGACAAAAAGGGAAGCGATACTTGATTTCCGACTGAGTGCATCCGCAACTCTATTCGTTTTTCCAGGGTGATACATGATGTCACAGTCGTAATCCTTTAATAACTCCATCCACCGTCGCTGTCTCATGTTCAACTCCTTCTGAGAAAATAAATACTTCAAACTCTGGTGGTCCGTAAAAATCTGAAACTTTTCACCACAAAGGTAGTGTCTCCAAATCTTCAGGGCAAACCAATTGCAGCTAATTCCAAATCGTACGTCGGGTAATTCATCTCGTGAGGTCTCAATTGTCGCGAAGCATAAGCTACTACCCTTCCATATTGCATGAGCACACATCCCAATCCTCTGAGCGAAGCATCGCTGTAAATTTCAAAACCTCCGGGTCCTGACGGAATCGTAAGAACAGGCGCAGTCGTCAGTCGATGTTTAAGTTCTCGAAAACTCCTCTCACACTTGTCCGTCCAATCAAACCTTGCAGTTTTCTTAGTCAACTGCATCAACGGCATAGCTATAGATGAAAACTTTTCCACGAAACATCTATAATATCCAGCCAACCCAAGAAAACTTCGGATTTCCGTAACCGTCGTAGGTCTAGGCTAGTTGATTACTGCCTCAATCTTCGAAGGGTCCACTGATATCCCCTCACCAGAAATTATATGACCAAGGAACGCCACTTTATTCAACCAAAACTCACACTTGCTAAACTTGGCGTACAACGAGTGTTCACGCAAGGTTTGTAAAACCATTCTCAAATGCTCTTCGTGCTCCTCGTTACTCCTAGAATAAATCAAGATATCATCGATAAACACTATGACGAAACGGTCCAAGTAGCCCTTAAACACTCGATGCATCAAATCCATAAATGCAGCCGGGGCATTAGTCAGTCCGAAAGGCATCACGGTAAATTCATAATGTCCATACCTCGTTCTAAAAGCCGTCTTCGGAATATCCTCCTTCTTAATTCTCAACTGGTGATACCCTGTCCTCAAATATATCTTAGAGAAAACTGAAGCCCCTTTGTAGCTAATCGAACAAATCATCAATCCTTGGCAACGGATACTTGTTCTTAACGGTTACCTGATTCAATTGCCGATAGTCGATACACAACCGCAGGGATCCATCCTTCTTCCTTACAAAGAGTACTGGTGCTCCCAGGGTGATGCACTTGGCCTAATGAATCCTTTGTCCAATAACTCATGCATCTGCACCTTTAGTTCCTTCAACTCTGTCAAGGCCATTCTGTAGGGTGCCTTCGAAATTGGTTCCGTTCCAGGGGCTAACTCGATTTCCCGCTCGGGTGGTAATCCAGGTAATTCTTGGGGAAAGACATCTAGGAAGTCCCGTACCACTGCTATGTCATCTAACCTCGGCTCCTCAACCGTCGGATCTAATACCACAGCCAAGTAAGCTTGGCATCCATCATCCATTAACCTTGTCGCCTCAAGCGACGAAACCATTGGAATAGAGATTCCTCCTCTGTTTCCTCTAAACTCAAAGCTAGGGAAGCCATCCGGATAAAAACGGATTACTTTATTTCCACAATCTACTACCGCCCCTAGCTTACTCTGCCAATCCATCCCTATGATCACATCAAAGTCGTACATGGGCAGAACGGCCAAATCTATAACTCCATCACTCCTACCAACGGCTATCTTACAATTTTCACAGCCTGTCGAGACCAACACATTATCTTTCAATGGAGTAGCAACATGCAACAACACATTCAACGGTTTTAACTTCATATTAACCAAATCAGCAAATCGAGCAGATACGAAGGAATACGTAGCACCAGGGTCAAACAATGCATAGACAGCCTGATCGCACAAATAAACCGTACCTGTGACCACCCTAAGCGTCTCCTCTGCGTCCCGGCGTGCCACAGCGTAAACTCTTCCCTGAGCTGGGGGTCGGTTCTGAACATTCTGAGGCGCCGCATTTGGTGGTCCCGCTTGTGGTCGCTGTCCTTGGGTTTAGCCATCTGAGTCTGGTTGGGACAAAATCTCATCTGATGGCCCATCTGGCCACACTTGAAGCACGCTCTAGTCCTAGCCGGGAAGGTCCGTTTCCATGCCTCCTCCCACAAAGACGACAGTTTGGGTTGAACTGGTGTGGTGGCTTACTGATGTTCTTCCTTGGAGGTGGAACGAAACGTCTAGTATTCGTCATAGGCCTCTTTCCCAACTGGCGATTATCCCTAAACGAAGGAAATCGCGATCCAGAAGCAGCCGTCCTTTCCCTCATGTCTCGTTCGATCATCTGTCCTCATTCATATATCTCTTTATAAGTCTGCAGATTTACCATCACAATTTGACTGCGAAGTTCAGGTCGCAACCCATCTCGAAACCTTCGCGCCTTCTCCAGTGGGTCCTCAACATAACGTGGCGCGTATCTCGACAGTCTAGCAAATTTCGCTTCATATTGGTCTACCATCATGTTACCTCGCCTCAGATTCTGGAACTCCACCAACTTGCTTTCTCGCGCAGTCTCTGAGAAGTATTTATCATTAAAAGCCGCTGTAAAGGCATTCCAATCCAGGGCTGTGCCCTCAGGAAACACTCCGTCTTTCGTAGCTTTCCACCAGTCATTTGCAATACCTTCCAACTGGTAAACCGCCAGGAGCACTTTCTCTTCATCATTACACTTCAGCACTCCAAAGATCTTTTCGAGCTTCTCTATCCACAAGGGTGCTAACTCGGGATCACCAATCCCATTGAACTGCAGAGGCCTTAACTTCACAAATTGCTCTACTAGCTGGCCTATATCCCTCGGCACAATATTAGGGCCTGGCGTGTTACCTACTCCCACGCCCTGGTTAACATTGGTATTAGCTTGTGCGTTACTCGTCCCAGCACCTTGGCCGCTGCTACCACTACCTCCACCTTCAACATTAGTACCAATCGTAGCATTTACTGTAGTTAAGGTCGCTCCCACAGCTTGGGTTATGGCAGCATCTCGATCCTGAGCCTGTCTGTCTATCAAATTGCCGATCCGCTCCAAGGCTCGCAATACGTCTCCCATCCTCGGGTCCTCTGTCGCAGGCGGTCTCGAACTAGAGGCCCTACCACTAGGCCTTCTACGTCTAACGGGTCGGTCACTTATCTCAGACTTCCTGCACCACTATGGTTTCACAACAAAATTAGAACTCAACTCCACCACCTCAGTCTAGTGGTTTTATACTATACGACAAGTAGTACTCAAAACAAAGCAACCAATAGCCAGACATCTCAAGAGCGCAATAGTCTAAAATACAGTACTGTGCTGTCAGCTTAAACAAATTAATCAAGACTCTTCAAACAAGCATTTACATCCAATGCACCTGCTCAGCAAAGTTCAATCGTACCTAATCAGCACCATACTCACTTTCAAGACGTCAGTCACATAAGTCACTCATGTGTCAAGCATGCCTCAATTTACTCTAGTGGTCCCTGTCTATTGACTTGCTATTCTATCACCCTAGAATTCACTCCTCCTTATTACTCCAATCCCTCATCCACTTGGGTTGAGCTAACCTCGCTCTGATACCAAGAAAAGCGAGATGTCACGCCTCGTGCCTTGCCCACGACGCGCGGACGCGACGATCCCTGCAAAGTACGGCTCCCGAAGTCCCTAGGCACAATTTCAAAGAAAATAGGACACAAGAACTAGCAGACGTAAACGGGACAGCAACTCCTCCAAAGATAAGTAACGGGGCAACCTGAATAGCAAGACGAGGATTGAACACGGCCACTTTACTTCCCCAAGCTGTTTATACACAACAAGAACGCGGTCACCAAGACCAGCAAAAAGGGCCGGGTAGACGACCAAAACAACACCCAAAAAAGATACATTCACCAAAAGACATCACCACAACGACCACATAAAAAGTATCGACCAGCCTAAGTACAACCCCTAAGTCGAAGCACTGGAGTCGCTAGACGCCTCGGCATCCTCCGTAGGCTCGTACTCGGACCAAGTATCGGACTGGACTTCAGTCGAATCCTCCTCGACTCCCTCCAAGACGGCGTCTTCGGGTCGCTCCACTAAATCGCCCTCGGTGGCTTCAAGTTCAATCACCTTAACGGTGTCCTCTTGAGTCGGGGTCCTCACTGGTACATTGACCGAACCCGCTATCGAACCCTCTACCTCCAAAGAATCCCGAGAGGGATGACAAAAGTTGGGGACTACACCCCGAGGCACCTCAGTGGGCTTAAGTGGCCCAGTCGTAACCTCACCTACGCGTCGGAACCACGCCTCGAAACTATGAGGCACCTCTTTCCTATCTGCCTCGTCCACCCAGACCACAGTGGTCTTTCTCACAAAAAATGTTCCCTATCCATCAGGAAACTCTTCCCAGTAGGGAGTCATCCACTGCGGGTCCCCATGCCGAATAGGCGGCATTCTTACGGCCTAAGATCTTGAAAAGAAACGGTCCCGCGACGGGGTGAGATTGAAATCTCAGTAACATAGGCCCTAACCACCCCAGGTTAGGCCGACTGTACACTCAAACAAACAGTCATTCACAACGGAAAAGTAACAACAACCACATAAGTATCAAATAGCCACATATATCACTAAAAATAAACCAGCCACAAGTACAAGTCAAGCCAACGCATATCATTGTAAGAGCTAAATATGCGATTCAAAATGAACTACTCCACAGCCCTTGCCAACCTCACATTTCTTTCATGCCCGTGCATTCTACGCACCCGGTCCGGTCCGCGTACTTACGCCTCAGACCGACCTCACTGACAAACCCGCGTAAACGCCTCAGGTTTCAGTCTCAATTAGACCAATGCCAACACCACCCAATATCTGTCCCGCGTCGTTCTACGCATCAGGACCTCGGCCGTCACCAACCCCGCGTAAACGCATCAGGGTGTTACAATTCACAGGCATGCTAACGATAACCCACAACAGGCTTCATGATCGAATATAGTTCATACCTCGAACTAATGATCCATAACATGTGAGCTCCTCAATTTAGACAAATCATAGTGGCATTTCAATCATGGAGCACACATAAAAATTGTCAATATCAACCAAGAACACACGCACACAATGCAATAACATGAGACAACGCTCCAAAAGCGACACCATTTCACGACTAATTTGACCAACGCTCCTAACGTCAAAATCCATCCAATTCGTCACATTTTCTTCGTCAAAACGCCAAACTAGTTAACGAGAACCTTTGGGACATAACTACGGACAATTTAACACATCACTATAAAGAATCTCCAGCCAAAAATCAACTCCCACAGCCCCTAAAGTACACGACCAGAACAGAGTTACACAGGGCAGGGGCCGGTTCTGCTTCGTCCTCACCAAAACAGCCCACAAGTCACCCAAATGCCACCAATTAAACCACAAACGCATCACTAGCAGGTCAGTACACGAGTAAGGAAGCCTCATCAAAGATTTTGGACCAAAGCGACGCCACGAACTCCTTGTTAGGAGCCCTACTCCCTCAGTCCCAAAATCGGCAGATTCTGCCTCATAAACACAGCAACCAAAAGGCAACGATTCCTCATCAAATTCAGTCCAACTTTTTACCACACGTTCATCTACATGTCTACTAACAATCTGCAAATTTTGGACGAAAAAATCCAACAATCGGGGGTCCTAAGGAGGAAAAACCGAACCTACCTCAGGCTGAAGCAGATTCCGTCGACCGGCGCGCCAAAGCTTGGACGGGGCTGCTCAGGGGTCCAAATGCCGTGCTTCCACCTCGAGGAGTTCGGCAAGACGTAGGGCTAGGTCGTAGAGGTGGGCGCGGCGGCTGGAAGTCAACTGAAGCGGCGCTGGTGGTCGGCGAAGCAGGCGGACAGAATCTGGTCGGTGAGCTGTTCACGGCTGGGAAGGAAAAAAAGAAAAGAACGAAGGGGAAGAAGAACGTGTCGTGCGAGAGGGAGAGAGAGAGTCTGCTGATGACAAAAGAAAAGGGCTTCCCCAACTTGGTCAAAGGGTTGAATGGTAGGTGGAAAAAAGTGAGCCATAAAGCTAAGGGTTGGATCATTGACACTTGTCCCACTACACAAATAAAACTCATCCAAGGGCTACCAATTCTTCTTATTTTCAGTAGCAAGGAAAACAAATAAGAGACCAAAATGCCCTTGTCCAAAAGTAGAAAAGACTAATGCTTAAGGGCAAAATGGTCGTTTCGCCTCCGACGTCCAAAACGTCGATTTTTCTAATTCAAATTCTCTTCGACGAGGCGACACCCATTCCAAAAAAAATGTTGGAATTCTCAATTCTCCATTTTCAATTTCGAGACTCGTCTCCGATGCAATTTTTTATTGAATGCGATTTCAGCCTATTTCGAACCGACGAGCGGCTTTTGCAGACGTTACGCGTATCGACTCTGTGACTTAAATCACACTCAGGCTCGTCAGTTCGTGGCGACTTTGGTTGTCATTTAATTGCGAGGGTCTATCACTAGTTCCGACGGTCTCGATCGTCATCGATCGATTTAGGAAAATTTTACAAATTATGAATCGGTTAAACGATATCACCCGCACTCCAATCGCATAACGCTAGCAACGGATTCCTTAAATCGTTCTTAGATCGGCCTTTTACGGTTCTAAACGTTCCCTCGACAATTCTTATGGTCAAAGCGCCATTCCCTATTCGAGTTCCTAGGTCCACGTACTTATCTCACGTTAGCCTTTCCCGTTTGGTCAGTTAACTCGAGATTGATCAGATCCGAGCGAAATATGACTGAAATACATCACTAGATATATTCTCATTGAAAAGTCTCAAGATGACTGTGAATCAGAATGTCACAACAGTAGTCGCCTTCATAAAGACAATGTTCATCATCGTTGCAGTCTTCCTCCTTGACCAAATTGGGAGGTACTTGTTGCTACAATAATCAATGTCGGCGAGACGATCTTCTCACTTGCCTCTCTCGGAATGTGTCTCGCCATCATCGGCCACTATTGCTACACGGAACTCATGTCAGCAGTGGCCATGTTCATGGCCTTAGTGTTGTCCTACATGGCCTTCTTCTTTATCAAGAATTGGCTGATCATGTGGGTGTATAAATCAGAGATCTTCCATTGGAGTTGCGCGCGCAGGGTTATGCAATTGGTGTCGCCTTGGACCGGGTGATGGGTGGAGAGTCATCAATGACGTTTTTATCGTTGCATAAGGTGTTCTTCTACATGATAATACCAGAAACACAAGGACGGACGTCGGACGCTGGAGGATAAATGACATTTTTTTGGTAAATGTGTCCAAGTGTAGGTCTACGTCAAGGGATATAGAGATGCGAAGGAATAATGTGGTTGATAATGACGCGATGGAGGCTGCGGCGTGGGGCAACTAAGGAAATTTTTATAAGGTAAGTAGTATTTGGTAAATAATGGATGCCTTTACTAGGGTATTTAGAGTAATTAAACACAAACCAACTGAGTGATGTTTGCTAATGGGATTGGGGGGCCCCAATCCCCCGATCATCAATTGGGCCGCCGATTGGGGCCCAAAACCAACATTTGGGCCCCAATCGGTGGCTCAACTGCCGATTGGGGTCGAAATTTATTTATTTATTTTTTCAATAGATTCGTCTCGAAAAATTATACGAAATAAAAAAAATCGTTTCAAACGGACACTCGAGCGATGAGATATGCCCTTTCAAAGTATTATTCCATCGAATTTTTAAAACTTTGTTAATTCAGTCATCCATTTAACCGAGTAAATTATAAAAGTATCAATTAGATAATAAATTATATTGAAATTACGTAAACTTTGAGGGAAAAAAAAGCACTACATAATTCATATTCCACCATTAAAATTGACTTTTAAATTTATATTTTATAAAAGTATCAATTAAATAATAAATTATAATTGATGCCTAAATTATTAATAAAATTTCAATTATAATTTATTATTTAATTGATACTTTTATAAAAAATATAAATTTAAAAGTCAATTTTAATGGTGGAAAATGAATTATGTAGTGCTTTTTTTTTTCCCTCAAAGTTTACGTAATTTCAATATAATTTATTATCTCTCTACTCTCTCTAGCTTGGGCGCCCTTATTGGTGCCAGAGAGAAAAACTTCATGTTGAGACATTCGGTCACAATGAGATCTTCCAAGAGAGGAAACATCAAAATATATCTAGCTAAGCTGAAACATGTCAACCCTGTCAACTCATTAAGCTCCATATACTTCAGTTGTTTGAAAGCCACCACAGGCCCCTCTTTACTTCCATTATCGCTGATTACTTCTGTCAACATTCTACAATTACTTATCCTCAATGTTGTGAGTTCCATCAAATTTCCAGCCATTATCGGTGTGAACATATTTGATAACTCATCACAATGCGACACATCTAGAGTCTTCAGATGTGTAGAGGATGATAGTAAATGATTTTCCCATATTATATTGATGTGACTCATGCCAGAGATAAATAATTCCTCCAGGCTGGGAAACGCAACCTGTAATAAAAAGAAAGAAAGAAAGAATATAGCTCCACAATAACTTCTGCGTCTTCAAGCAAGTACAAAGGGCATGTGGGTTTGGCTGATGTTCGAAAACTTCTTAATTCAGTTTATGTTAAATTAATTATGTGAACTTTTCCAGTTAGTCAAATGACCTCTTGAGTTCTCCTGTCTAGATTACGGAAGGCACGAGGCATTCACTACACTATTAGACAAAATCACACCTCAAAGGCTTAAAATAAAATTTAAAGAGATAAGGAATCTTTCTCTAGTCTTTCCTTCCAGTAGAATTGTTGTGGTCAGAAGTGGGTTAACAAGTGGAGCGGCTCCAGATTAATCATATGAAGTCAAATGACAGGCCCTTCATCTCCAGCCTCTTGAACCTTCAATGTAAGTGTGCAATGGCTAAGCCGTTGATGAGAGGTTGCTGAGAGTTTTAAGTTTCTCTTGAAAATTGAAAAGCTTTTAGAGATGCTGTTCTGCAGTTGTTTTACCCATTCATGCTTTGTGCAGGTACCACAAGAGATGTTCAACCATTTTTATGGAAACCATTTCCAAACAAATTAAAAATAAGAAATTGCAACTCATATATGTCGGCGACCCTCAACACTTAATGCTTATATGCTACTCGTTTTTGTTTAAGTATATTGACGAAAGTACACTTGGTAAGTAATTTAGTTCGTTTATATTCTGGCTATGCATTGTCTCCGGTGTATTTAATGTTTTGATGTAACCTTAAACATATATCTCTCGATTGAAAAGTGTAGTGCAACATAATTTTGAAGTAACGTTAATCACATTCTCTAGAGTATGAGTTAATGTAATGAAATAATCTTTTCACAGATCATCCTATTTACATTCAATAAGTTGAGGAATGGTTATGTATGACTTGATCTTGTGAATTAAGCTCAGGCATTGTCATAGGAGCTCAGACACTAACGCATGAGCTCAAATGCTAAGAAGTATTTCAAATGCAATGATCAGATTATTATGAAAATTAATCAAGGCAGTCTTGAGATATTATCACAATGGATCGTGTTGGATTCGTTTTTGAAGACAATATATATACTACCTAAAGGAGAATTCTATTTTGGAAACCCAAATCTTGATTGTATGGGCTATCCGATCAACGGAGATTCTATTCTTATTTCTCAACAGCCAGGAAATCCTTGTTATAGAATCTCCTCCATTGGCTAGTTGGAGAGTGATCCTCTAAAAACCTGACAATGACTACTTTGAAGGTGGATGAGTATAAAAGAAGACTTCAAGGTTGAAAAGAGAAGGAGAGTCCACTGGATGGATCTGGGATTGATCTTGCGCTTATGGTAAAGAAGTTCAAAAGGATGGCCAAAAGATGTAGAAACTTCAAAGACAAAAAGAAGTATGATCATATTAGATCATATAATAACAAAGAAGAAAGCAAGGATGTAATTTGCTTCGAATGCAAGAAGAAGGGGCACCTTAAACCAAATTGTCCACTCCCAAAAAGGAAAGGAAGAGATGAGAAGTCCAAGAAGGCCTTGAAGTAGAAATTTGAAGCAATACAGAATGCGAAGAAAGTGATGAGAAGTATGCAAACATTTGTTTGATGGCAAACTCAGATTCAGATGAACAAACTGAAATAATCCATTGCGATGTCCTTCGTGAAGTATCTAAATATATTGATGAATTATGTTCATATTATAAATCTGCTTTTGAAGAAACTAAGAATCAAAATGCTGACTAAGGCAATAGAATATTTTTCAAAAAGATAAATTAACTTTTTGCAAATGAGTTTATAGAAAAATAAGAAAAATCGAGTATTTGAAAAAGGAAAATTAATCTTTGAAGACGGAAAACGAGCCTTTGAAAAAGGAAATTTATATATCAACGAACATGTTCCTTTGGTACGAAAAAATTATAACATATTCTTGTTGGAAATATGAGGTATTTTGATGGTGAGTGAATGAGAAATTGTTTCTCAAAGAACATTCTTGAGTTGGAAGTGGGAAGTGACAAAGCACTAGTCCCACATAGGAAAGGAAGAAGGCCTTGAAGTGCTTTATATATGGATACACTCTCTTTGAGTGGTAACTATCATAGCACAAGCACTATGCCTCGCGTACACGCGCAGGGGGGTGCGAATCCCGGACCCCGATGGAGGCCCGACAAGTTGAACTTGGGCGAGAGCGCACGACCAGCGTATGCGAATGCCGGACAGAAAAGTGGGCCTCGCGACAAGCCCATTTTTGCCTTCTGTTTTAATTTTTTCCAACTCAAGCCGTTAATCGTGCCTACGTTAATTACCGGTCTGTAAATGGTATTAACTAAGTAACGACTGCTATAATTCTTGGTTACAGAATTAATTACATAACGACAGAATTAATTTAGCCGTTATTATTTATTTTCGCAATGCCCCAATTAGCCTATAAATATGTGATTTTCCATTCTGTTTGTAGAGAGAGGAAGTGAGATAGGAAAACACTACAATCTCAAAAGAAAAACTTTTCTCCCTCTTTTCCGATTCTATGCATTTGCATTGTTTTCGATAGTGTTCTCGTGTTGTTCAAGTTCGCCGAAATCGTTAGAGTGCTGTGCTAGCATCTATCGCTGTTCAACCGTTGTATCCTGGGAGACAGACGTCCACGAAACCTCAAAGCACGTACTGGAGGGGACGAATCTGTTTTAAGGAAACTGTGTTGAACACATGCCTCGGTATTCCATCTAAATTCAATTTATTTATATTGTTAAATTTCCGTTCGGATTTTGTTGCTCAAAAAGAAAAGCTCAGAAGGAGCCTCAGAAGGAAGCTCAGAAGGAAGGGTCAGAAGAAGCCTAAGAAGAAAGCTCAGAAGGAAGCTCAGAAGGAAGGGTTAGAAGGAAGGTCAGAAGGAGGCTCAGAAGGAAGGCTCAGAAGGAAACTCAGAAGGAGGGTCAGAAGGAACTCCATCTAACGGGTCCAGAAGGACTGCCTCTGACGGGTCTAGAAGGACTGCATCTGATGGGTTCAGAAGCAATTGCATCTGATGGGTTCAGAAGCAATTGCATCTGATGGGTTCAGAAGCAGTTGCATCTGACGAATTTCTGCATCTGAAGAATTTCTGCATCTGATGGGTTCAGAAGCAGTTGCATCTGACGAATTTCTGCATGTGATGGGTTCAGAAGCAGTTGCATCTGGCGGGTTCAGACGCAGTTGCATCTGATTAATTTTTTTTCATCTGACGATTTTTTAATACTGCTTCTGAAGGATCAAATTTTGTGCTTCTGCCAACTTAATGTTTTCATGTTTGAGGCGGCTTGATCACATTTATTATTGCTATTCGAACTTTAAATGATTGCAAGTTAAAGTGGCCAAGAACAGATATCAAGGTACATGCTTCAACTGTGACAAGATAGATCACAGCTTTGTGGATTGCAGATCTTCAAAGAAGAAGATTGGTGAAACTTATGGTGAATGACATAGTCCACGACATGTCTTTTATAAACCTATCTTTCATTTCATTGCTTATGATTTGGTTTTGTCATTGTATAGATTAATATACATATTGTACGTTATTTCTAACAATCTTAAAACAGAATAGTCTTCTCTTAAAAGATTAATCACTTACATGACAGATATGGTGAAGGAGAGAAGTCTTCTATTCCCCTTTCTGCAGATTCGAGGAGGACCTTCAAGAGGGGTCCCCTAGGGATTGAAGATTGTGATGGAACAATGATATTTGAATTTTTCCACATAAGTGCAGTTTGATTTTTGGGATCAAACGTCTTTTGCAGAAGAATAAATGGAATGGACGAAAAGCGAGAAGTCTCATGAAGTCTTCTGGACAGGATATAATTGTCAAACGGTTCAATAAATCCTTGACCAAATTGACGAATTTTAATTTGTCAATAACACCAACAGGTCATGCAAATCTTATCTTTGCGTGTTAGGTATCTTTTACAGATTCTTTGGTAGACTCTTTACGACGACCAGCCTTGTCTGTGGCATTCTAAGAAGTATCTATGTGCCCGTCGAGAGCCTATGATTCATCGCAAGTCTGAAGCGTTGCCATCAATTCAAAATGAACTCTCATTCGTGACCTCAACGATCTAATCAGTGGCTAATACCAAGTTATATTATTTATGGCTTTGATGTGGTGATGTACCCTATTATTAACGAAATCTAACTGTCTATCATGCAGACAAAAAGGATACATATTTATTATTCAGATTGCCACTGGAAACGAAGTTGTTGGTGTGGCTGCTAACGACATCACCAAAGGTTCCGCTTTTGCTGTCTAAAGGCTTATGTATGGATCATCGTCTACCTCTGTCGATGTTTCTATCCACTATGGTAAGAAATTTGAAAAGTTCAATTGATTGAACTTTAAAAGATGATGGTTTGAATCTTGCGAGATTCTTGACTGAGGAACCTCCTAAGGTATCCAATGGAGAAACGAATAAGCAAGCCTTCAACGAGGTTGAGGCTTTGGAAGCATTCTGACTTCCTATGTAGGAATTATGTCATGAATGGCTTATATGACTCCTTGTACAATGTCTCTTGTGCAATAAGGACGTCAAAGGATTATGAGAATCCTTGACCGGAAATATAAAACAAAGGAAGCCGAAGCAAAGAAATTTGTTGTCGGACGATTCCTTAATTATATGATGGGGGACTCTAAGACTGTGATCAGTCAGGTGCAAGAAATTCAAGTGATCTTGCATGAGATTCAGGCTGAAAAAAAAATGTACTTGAGTAAATCCTTGGACCAAGTTACATGCTGGATCGTTTGAGCTAAAGGCCAAAATGGCTATGATGGACTCTGGGCATGTGAACGGGGCAATCCCCATATCACTTAGATTGAATGTTCTTCGACCCGAGAAATTTAAAGACATGAGGAATTTCAAGATTGTGGATATCTTCCTATGGGCGAAGAATCGATAATTATAAACCCAAGGAGCTTGGGAAGACAAGGTGCGTGTGAACACCATACCCTTGTATTTGGAAAATGCGTTGCTATGGTGATGCACCAAGAGCAACGATAAGGCCAACCATATCAAGACATGGGAGGCATCTGAAGCTGAGTTTCGAAAAGCGAATCTTCCCATCCTATGTGGAAGAGATTGCTTGAAATATGTGCGGCGCCTTGAACAAAAATAGCGCTTAACAGAGACTCTGAACGAGAAAAGTTCAATAGAAACCTTGAACACAAAAGGTTCAATAGAGGTTCTGCACGCGAAAGGAAAGAGACAATAAAGGCTCTATGTACAAAATAGATGAACCAATTGAGGCTCTGTGTGTAAAAGAAACTCAGATCCTCTTGAATTGATTCATTGTGATGTATGTGAATTTGTAATTCATACAAACAAGAGGCGGTAATAAATATTATATTACCTTTATCGATGATAGCATAAAAAATGCTATGTATATTTGCTTAAAAGCAAAGATGAAGTCTTAAAAGAAATTTGTTCTCTATAAGAAGCAATGAGAAACACCAATTGGTAAATTCTGTATATAATTCGAAATTAGATTCGAATGAGACAAGATCCACTATTTGATTATATTCATACTAGGTGGGATGTTGTAGTTTGGAACTCAACCAAACAAAATATCTTGGAGGAAATGACAATCCTGCTAAACCAAAAGTCAATTTGGTTAAAGCAGATGATTCTAGAAAATGTTGCGGTCATTTCTCGAGCCAATATTGTGGCTAACGGAAAAATAATACATGATAAACCTAGATGCTACCAAGCATTTTTGTGGAAATGTAACGTTTATCCTCCTACACTTTAGTAGGAGAAGAAGAAGGAAATATTTTATCTTGATAACTTGAGATTTGCTCAAGGAAATGAAATCGGCACTCTACATGTCTATGCATTGTGATTGCCAAGTGGCAATAGCCATTGCAAAAAGTAAAACTTTCAATGGTAGAAAGAGACATGCTCGCTCGAGGAGTGATGTGATAAAGCAATTGCTTGAAAATAGAATTATGTCCATTGATAATATGAAGTCAGAAATGGATTCGGCCGATCCTCTGACTATTCCTCGAGGGAAATGGGACTTAGCCAGTTGAGGAAAATCAACAGTGATGGTAACCCAACTTATGTAATTGACGATTTCATGAATTAGGGCAATAACAAGTTATTTGTTGACCTTGTGAAGCATTATTTCCTTCTTAAGGTGAGAATAATGCAATACCTCAAAATAAAGAGGATAAAACCCCTTATAAGCTATGGAAAGGTATGAGACCATCCTACAAATGCTTACGATTGTGGGGGTGCCTTGCAAAAATGGCTGTTCCCCTTATGAGCTATGGAAAAGTAGGAGACCATCCTATAAATGCTTACAAGTGTGGGGGTGCCTTGTAAAAGTGGCTATTCCAAAATCTACTAGTGGATATGAATTCCCATTAGTAGATGCAGCCATATTTTTGGAAATCCTGAAAACAAACTGTTATAATCAAATCCACAATGGAATCCAAAGTTATAGCTTTGGACATATGTGGTGAAGAGGCTAAATGGCTATGCCATTTCATAGAGGATATTCCAAAATGGCAAAAATATGTGCCACCAATCTGTATACATTGCGATTGCCAATCTGCGATTGTAAGAGCACAGAGTTTTATGTATAATGGTAAGTCTAGACATATATGTCATAGACATAATACCATTAGATAACTACTCTCAACTGGAATAATCTCTATTGACTACGTAAAGCCAAAGGATAATATTGCAGATCTACTAACCAAAAGGGTTAAACAGAGAGTTAGTTGGAAAATCAATAATAGGAATGGGATTACAACCCATTACAGAAAAGTTTGTATAACGGAAAACCCAACCTAGCTGACTGGAGATCCCAAGATCTAGGTTCAAAAGGGACAACCTAAGTATACGAACTTAAGATATCACTGTGGGAGGTCTATCCCTCAAATCATTCCTATAAAAGAAACTGTGATTTGATATCCCCCAAGTATGTGGAGTAAACAAATTACTGTGGGGGTTTATCAGGAAAAGGATAGCAACTATTGCTTTAATGATTCTTAAGTGGAGTAAATTAATTACTCAAGATTAAGTAATCACCTATGTGAGAGAGAGGTGGGGCCGTTTCAAAGGAGAATTATTGAGGGCTGAATTCTTTAGAAACTCTCGCAGAACCAGTACGATGTTCATGGCCAAAACGAACAAACTCATGAGAACTGAACAAACGTTGATGATTCCTATGTGAAGTGTATGAGTCATTTACTAAGAAAGCAGGGTAGTTCAAGGACATCATGTCTACAGGACAGCTGGTAAATTAAATATGCTTTCACAAGGGAAGGTTCAAAGGGTGACACCTACCTATCCTATGCAGGTTTCATTTGTTGAACACTATCACAGAGTCAAAACCAAAATAATTTTCATTCATGTGGAGGTTTGTTGGAAATATGAGGTATTTTGATGGTGAGTGAATGAGAAATTGTTTCTCAAAGAACACTCTTGAGTTGGAAGTGGGAAGTGACAAAGTACTAGTCCCACATAGGAAAGGAAGAAGGCCTTGAAGTGCTTTATATATGGATACACTCTCTTTGAGTGGTAACTATCATAGCGCAAGCACTATGCCTCGCGCACACTCACAGGGGGGGTGCGAATCCCGGACCCCGACGGAGGCCCGACAAGTTGAACTTGAGCGAGAGCGCACGACCTGTGTACGTGAATGCCGGACAGAAAAGTGGGCCTCGCGACAATCCTATTTTTGCCTTCTGTTTTAATTTTTTCCAACTCAAGCCGTTAATCGTGCTTACGTTAATTACCGGTCTGTAAATGGTATTAACTAAGTAGCGGCTGCTATAATTTTTTGTTGCAGAATTAATTTAACCGTTATTATTTATTTTCGCAATGCCCCACATAGCCTATAAATAGGTGATTTTCCATTCTGTTTGTAGAGAGAGGAAGTGAGATAGGAAAGCACTACAATCTCAAAAGAAAAACTTTTCTCTCTCTTTTCCGATTCTATGCATTTGCATTGTTTTCGATTGTGTTCTCGTGTTGTTCAAGTTCGCCGAAAGCGTTGAAGTGCTGTGCTAGCATCTAACGATGTTCAACCGTTGTTTCCTGGGAGACAGACGTCCACGAAACCTCAAAGCACGTATTGGAGGGGACGAATCTGTTTTAAGGAAACTGTGTTGAACACAGGCCTCGGTATTCCATCTAAATTCAATTTATTTATATTGTTAAATTTCCATTCGGATTTCTTTGCTCAAAAAGGAAAGCTCAGAAGGAAGCTCAGAAGAAAGGGTCAAAAGAAACCTCAGAAGGAAGCTCAGAAGGAGGGGTCAGAAGGAAGGTCAGAAGGAGGCTCAGAAGGATGGCTCAGAAGGAACTCCATCTGACGAGTCCAGAAGGAACTCCATCTGACGGGTCCAGAAGGACTGCTTCTGACGGGTCCAAAAGGACTACATCTGATGGTTTCAGAAGCAGTTGCATCTGATGGGTTCAGAAGCAGTTGCATTTGACGAATTTCAGCATCTGAAGAATTTCTGCATCTGATGGGTTCAGAAGCAGTTGCATCTGACGAATTTCTGCATCTGACGAATTTCTGCATGTGATGGGCTCAGAAGCAGTTGCATCTGACGGGTTCAGATGGAGTTGC
This sequence comes from Rhodomyrtus psidioides, assembly GCA_021437785.1. NCBI lineage: Eukaryota > Viridiplantae > Streptophyta > Magnoliopsida > Myrtales > Myrtaceae > Rhodomyrtus > Rhodomyrtus psidioides. The sequence continues at coordinate 2,780,882 of JAILYB010000044.1, read as the reverse complement.
ATCTGATGAATTTTTTTTCATCTGACGATTTTTGAATACTGCTTTTGAAGGATCAAATTTTGTGCTTCTGCCAACTTAATGTTTTCATGTTTGAGGCAGCTTGATCACATTTATTATTGCAATTCGAAGTTTAAATGATTGCAAGTTAAAGTGGCCAAGAACAGATATCAAGGTAAATGCTTCAACTATGACAAGATAGATAACAGCTTTGTGGATTGCAGATCTTCAAAGAAGAAGATTGATTAGACTTATGGTGAATGACAAAGTCCATGACATGTCTGTTATAAACCTATCTTTCATTTCATTGCTTATGATTTGGTTCTGTCATTGTATAGATTAATATACATATTGTACGTTATTTCTAACAATCTTAAAACAGAATAGTCTTCTCTTAAAAGATTAATCACTTACATGATAGATATGGTGAAGGAGAGAAGTCTTCTATTCCCCTTTCTGCAGATTCGAGGAGGACCTTCAAGAGGGGTCCCCTAGGGATTGAAGATTGTGATGGAACAATGATATTTGAATTTTTCCACATAAGTGCAGTTTGATTTTTGGGATCAAACGTCTTTTACAGAAGAATAAAAGGAATGGACGAAAAGCGAGAAGTCTCATGAAGTATTCTAGACAGGATCTAATTGTCAAACGGTTCAATAAATCCTTGACCAAATTGACGAATTTTAATTTGTCAATATCACCAACAAGTCATGCAAATCTTATCTTTCCGTGTTAGGTATCTTTTACTGATTCTTTGGTAGACTCTTTACGATGACCAGCCTTGTCTGTGGCATTCCAAGAAGTATCTATGTGCCCGTCGAGAGCCTATGATTCATCGTAAGTGTGAAGCGTTGCCATCAATTCAAAATGAACTCTCGTTCGTGACCTCAACGGTCTAATCAGTGGCTAATACCAAGTTATATTTTTTATGGGTTTGATGTGGTGCTTTACCCTATTATCAACGACATCTAATGGTAGATTTGCTTTCTTATGGTTTTGTCCAGATTGACTATTGTGTTTTCTGTATTGTCAATCATGCAGACAAAGAGAATACATATTTAGTATTTAGATAGCCACTGGAAACGAAGTTGTTGATGTGGCTGCTAAAGACATCAACAAAGGTTCTGCTTTTGCTGTCTAAAGGCTTCAGTATGGATCATCGTCTACCTCTGTCGATGTTTCTATCCACTATGGTAAGAAACTTGAAAAGTTCAATTGATTGAACTTTAAAAGATGTTGCTTTGAATCTTGCGAGATTCTTGACTGAGGAACCTCCTAAGGTATCCAATGGAGAAACGAATAAGCAAGCCTTCAACGAGGTTGAGGTGTTGGAAGCATTCTGACTTCCTATGTAGGAATTATGTCACAAATGGCTTATATGACTCCTTGTACAATGTCTCTTGTGCAATAAGGATGTCAAAGGATTATGAGAATCCTTGACCGGAAATATAAAAGAAAGGATGCCGAAGCAAAGAAATTTGTTGTCGGACGATTCCTTAATTATATGATGGGGGACTCTAAGACTGGGATCAGCCAGGTGCAAGAAATTCAAGTGATCTTGTATGAGATTCAGGCTAAAAAAAAATGGACTTGAGTAAATCCTTGGACCAAGTTACATGCTGGATCGTTTGAGCTAAAGGCCAAAATGGCTATGATGGACTCTGGGCATGTGAACGAGGCAATCCCCATATCACTTAGATTGAATGTTCTTCGACCCGAGAAATTTAAAGACTTGAGGAATTCCAAGATTGTGGATATCTTCCTATGGGCGAAGAATCGATAATTATAAACCCAAGGAGCTTGGGATGACAAGGTGCGTGTGAACACCATACCCTTGTATTTGGAAAATGCTTTGCTATGGTGATGCACCAAGAGCAACGATAAGGCCAACCATATCAAGACATGGGAGGCATCTGAAGCTGAGTTTCAAAAAGCGATTCTTCCCATCCTATGCGGAAGAGATTGCTTGAAACTTGTGCGGCGCCTTGAACAAAAATAGCGCTTAACAGAGACTCTGAACGAGAAAAGTTCAATAGAAACCTTGAACACAAAAGGTTCAATAGAGGCTCTGCACACGAAAGGAAAGAGCCAATAGAGGCTCTAAGTACAAAATAGATGAACCAATAGAGGCTCTACGTGTAAAAGAAACTCAGATCATCTTGAATTGATTCATTGTGATGTATGTGAATTTGTAATTCATACAAACAAGAGGCGGTAATAAATATTTTATTACCTTTATCGATGATAGCATAAAAAATGCTATGTATATTTGCTTAAAAGCAAAGATGAAGTCTTAAGAGAAATTTGTTCTCTATAAGAAGCAATGAGAAACACCAATTTGCAAATTCTGTATATAATTCGAAATTAGATTCGAATGAGACAAGATCCACTATTTGATCATATTCATACTTGGTGGGATGTTGTAGTTTGAAACTCAACCAAACAAAATATCTTGGAGGAAATGACAATCCTGCTAAACCAAAAGTCAATTTGGTTAAAGCAGATGATTCTGGAAAATGTTGCGGTCATTTCTCGAGCCAATATTGTGGCTAACGGAAAAATAATACATGATAAACCTAGATGTTACCAAGCATTTTTGTGGAAATATAACGTTTATCCTCCTACACTTTAGTAAGAGAAGAAGAAGGAAATATTTTATCTTGATAACTTGAGGTTTGCTCAAGGAAATGAAATCGGCACTTTACATGTCTATGCATTGTGATTGCCAAGTGGCAATAGCCATTGCAAAAAGTAAAACTTTCAATGGTAGAAAGAGACATGCTTGCTCGAGGAGTGATGTGATAAAGCAATTGCTTGAAAATAGAATTATGTCCATTGATAATATGAAGTCAGAAATGGATTCGGCCGATCCTCTGACTATTCCTCGAAGGAAATGGGACTTAGCCAGTTAAGGAAAATCAACAGTGATGGTAACCCAACTTATGTAATTGACGATTTCATAAATTAGGGCAATAAAAAGTTATTTGTTGACCTTGTGAAGCATTATTTCCTTCTTAAGGTGAGAATAATGCAATACCTCAAAATAAAGAGGATAAAACCCCTTATGAGTTATGGAGAGGTATGAGACCATCCTACAAATGCTTACGATTGTGGAGGTGCCTTGCAAAAATGGCTGTCCCCCTTATGAGCTATGGAAAGGTAGGAGACCATCCTATAAATGCTTACAAGTGTGGGGGGGCCTTGTAAAAGTGGCTATTCCAAAATCTACTAGTGGATATGAATTCACATTAGTAGATGCAGCCATATTTTTGGAAATCCTGAAAACAAACTGTTATAATCAAATCCACAATGGAATCCAAAGTTATAGCTTTGGACATATGTGGTGAAGAGGCTAAATGGCTATGCCATTTCATAGTGGATATTCCAAAATGGCAAAAATATGTGCCACCAATCTGTATACATTGCGATTGTAAGAGCACAGAGTTTTATGTATAATGGTAAGTCTAGACATATATGTCATAGACATAATACCATTAGATAACTACTCTCAACTGGAATTATCTCTATTGACTACGTAAAGTCAAAGGATAATATTGCAGATCTACTAACCAAAAGGGTTAAACAAAGAGTTAGTTGGAAAATCAATAATAGGAATGGGACTACAACCCATTACAGAAAAGTTTGTATAACGCAAAACCCAACCTAGCTGACTGGAGATCCCAAGATCTAGGTTCAAAAGGGACAACCTAAGTATACGAACTTAAGATATCACTGTGAGGAGTCTATCCCTCAAATCATTCCTATAAAAGAAACAGTGATTTGATATCCCCCAAGTATGTGGAGTACACAAATTACTGTGGGGGTTTATCAGGAAAAGGATAGCAAGTATTGCTTTAATGATTCTTAAGTGGAGTAAATTAATTACTCAAGATTAAGTAATCACCTATGTGAGAGAGAGGTGGGGCCGCTTCAAAGGAGAATTATTGAGGGCTGAATTCTTTAGAAACTCTCGCAGAACCAGTACGATGTTCATGGCCAAAACAAACATACTCATAAGAACTGAACAAACGTTGATGATTCCTGTGTGAAGTGTTTGGGTCATTTACTAAGAAAGCAGGGCAGTTCAAAGACATCATGTCTACTGGACAGCTGGTAAATTAAATATGCTTTCACAAGGAAAGGTTCAAAGGGTGACACCTACCTATCCTATGCAGGTTTCGTTTGTTGAACACTATCACAGAGTCAAAACCAAAGTAATTTTCATTCATGTGGAGGATTGTTGGAAATATGAGGTATTTTGATGGTGAGTGAATGAGAAATTGTTTCTCAAAGAACACTCGTGAGTTGGAAGTAGGAAGAGACAAAGTACTAGTCCCACATAGAAAAGGAAGAAGGCCTTGAAGTGCTTTATATATGGATACACTCTCTTTGAGTGGTAACTATCATAGGACAAGCACTATGCCTCGCCCACACGCGCAGGCAGGGTGCGAATTCCGGACCCCGACGGAGGCCCGACAAGTTGAACTTGAGCGAGAGCGCACGACCTGCGTACGAGAATGCCGGACAGAAAAGTGGGCCTCGCGACAAGCCTATTTTTGCCTTCTGTTTTAATTTTTTCCAACTCAAGCCGTTAATCGTGTTTACGTTAATTACCGGTGTGTAAATGGTATTAACTAAGTAACGGCTGCTATAATTCTTGGTTACAGAATCAATTACGTAACGGCAGAATTAATTTAGCCGTTATTATTTATTTTCGCAATGCCCCACTTAGCCTATAAATAGGTGATTTTCCATTCTGTTTGTAGAGAGAGGAAGTGAGATAGGAAAACACTACAATCTCAAAAGAAAAACTTTTCTCTCTCTTTTCCGATTCTATGCATTTGCATTGTTTTCGATTGTGTTCTCGTGTTGTTCAAGTTCGCCGAAAGCGTTGAAGTGCTGTGCTAGCATCTAACGCTGTTCAACCGTTGTATCCTGGGAGACAAACGTCCACGAAACCTGAAAGTACGTATTGGAGAGGACGATTCTGTTTTAAGGAAACTGTGTTGAACACAGGCCTCGGTATTCCATCTAAATTCAATTTATTTATATTGTTAAATTTCCATTCGGATTTTGTTGCTCAAAAAGGAAAGCTCAGAAGGAAGCTCAGAAGGAAGGGTCAGAAGAAGCCTCAGAAGGAAGCTCAGAAGGAAGGGTTAGAAGGAAGGTCAGAAGGAGGCCCAGAAGGAAGGCTTAGAAGGAAACTCAGAAGGAGGGTTAGAAGGAACTCCATCTGACGAGTCCAGAAGGAACTCCATCTGACGGGTCTAGAAGGATTGCTTCTGACGGTTCCAAAAGGACTGCATCTGATGTGTTCAGAAGCAGTTGCATCTGATGGGTTCAGAAGCAGTTCTATCTGACGAATTTCTGCATCTGAAGAATTTCTGCATCTGATGGGTTCAGAAGTAGTTGCATCTGACGAATTTCTGCATCTGACGAATTTCTGCATGTGATGGGCTTAGAAGCAGTTGCATCTGACGGGTTCAGATGCAGTTGCATCAGATGAATTTTTTTTCATTTGACGATTTTTGAATACTGCTTTTGAAGGATCAAATTTTGTGCTTCTGCCAACTTAATGTTTTCATGTTTGAGGCAGCTTGATCACATTTATTATTACAATTCGAAGTTTAAATGATTGCAAGTTAAAGTGGCCAAGAACAGATATCAAGGTACATGCTTCAACTGTGACAAGATAGATCACAGCTTTGTGAATTGCAGATCTTCAAAGAAGAAGATTGGTGAGACTTATGGTGAATGACATAGTCCATGACATGTCTGTTATAAACCTATCTTTCATTTCATTGCTTATGATTTGGTTCTGTCATTGTATAGATTAATATACATATTGTACGTTATTTCTAATAATCTTAAAACAGAATAGTCTTCTCTTAAAAGATTAATCACTTACATGACAGATATGGTGAAGTAGAGAAGTCTTCTATTCCCCATTCAGCAGGTTCGAGGAGGACCTTCAAAAGGGGTCCCCTAGGGATTGAAGATTGTGATGGAACAATGATATTTGAATTTTTCCACATAAGTGCAGTTTGATTTTTGGGATCAAACGTCTTTTGCAGAAGAATAAAGGAATGGACGAAAAGCGAGAAGTCTCATGAAGTATTCTGGACAGGATCTAATTGTCAAACGGTTCAATAAATCCTTGACCAAATTGACAAATTTTAATTTGTCAATAACACCAACAGGTCATGCAAATCTTATCTTTGCGTGTTAGGTATCTTTTACAGATTCTTTGGTAGACTCTTTACGACGACCAGTCTTGTCTGTGGCATTCCAAGAAGTATCTATGTGCCCGTCGAGAGCCTATGATTCATCGCAAGTCTGAAGCGTTGCCATCAATTCAAAATGAACTCTCGTTCGTGACCTCAACGGTCTAATCAGTGGTTAATACCAAGTTATATTATTTATGGCTTTGATGTGGTGCTTTACCCTATTATCAACGAAATCTAATGGTAGATTTGCTTTCTTATGGTTTTGTCCAGATTGACTATTGTGTTTTTTGTATTGTCAATCATGCAGACAAAGAGAATACATATTTAGTATTTAGATTGCCACTGGAAACGAAGTTGTTGATGTGGCTGCTAACGACATCACCAAAGGTTCTGATTTTGCTGTCTAAAGGGTTATGTATGGATCATCGTCTACCTCTGTCGATGTTTCTATCCACTATGGTAAGAAACTTGAAAAGTTCAATTGATTGAACTTTAAAAGATGTTGGTTTGAATCTTGCGCGATTCTTAACTGAGGAACCTCCTAAGGTATCCAATGGAGAAACGAATAAGCAAGCCTTCAACGAGGTTGAGGCTTTGGAAGCATTCTGACTTCCTATGTAGGAATTATGTCATGAATGGCTTATATGACTCCTTGTACAATGTCTCTTGTGCAATAAGGACATCAAAGGATTATGAGAATCCTTGACTGGAAATATAAAAGAAAGGATGCCGAAGCAAAGAAATTTGTTGTCGGACGATTCCTTAATTATATGATGGGGGACTCTAAGACTGTGATCAGTCAGGTGCAAGAAATTCAAGTGATCTTGCATGAGATTCAGGCTAAAAAAAAATGTACTTGAGTAAATCCTTGGACCATGTTACATGCTGGATCGTTTGAGCTAAAGGCCAAAATGGCTATGATGGACTCTGGGCATGTGAACGAGGCAATCCCCATATCACTTAGATTGAATGTTCTTCGACCCGAGAAATTTAAAGACTTGAGGAATTCCAAGATTGTGGATATCTTCCTATGGGCGAAGAATCGATAATTATAAACCCAAGGAGCTTGGGATGACAAGGTGCGTGTGAACACCATACCCTTGTATTTAGAAAATGCGTTGCTATGGTGATGCACCAAGAGCAACGATAAGGCCAACCATATCAAGACATGGGAGGCATCTGAAGCTGAGTTTCGAAAAGCGATTCTTCCCATCCTATGCGGAAGAGATTGCTTGAAACATGTGCAGCGCCTTGAACAAAAATAGCGCTTAACAGAGACTCTGAACGAGAAAAGTTCAATAGAAACCTTGAACACAAAAGGTTCAATAGAGGCTCTGCACGCGAAAGGAAAGAGCCAATAGAGGCTCTATGTACAAAATAAATGAACCAATAGAAGCTCTGCGTGTAAAAGAAACTCAGATCCTCTTGAATTGATTCATTGTGATGTATGTGAATTTGTAATTCATACAAATAAGAGGAGGTAATAAATATTTTATTACCTTTATCGATGATAGCATAAAAAATGCTATGTATATTTGCTTAAAAGCAAAGATGAAGTCTTAAGAGAAATTTGTTCTCTATAAGAAGCAATGAGAAACACCAATTGGCAAATTCTGTATATAATTCGAAATTAGATTCGAATTAGACAAGATCCACTATTTGATCATATTCATACTTGGTGGGATGTTGTAGTTTGGAACTCAACCAAACAAAATATCTTGGAGGAAATGACAATCCTGCTAAACCAAAAGTCAATTTGGTTAAAGCAGATGATTCTGGAAAATGTTGCGGTCATTTCTCGAGCCAATATTGTGGCTAACGGAAAAATAATACATGATAAACCTAGATGCTACCAAGCATTTTTGTGGAAATATAACGTTTATCCTCCTACACTTTAGTAGGAGAAGAAGTAGGAAATATTTTATCTTGATAACTTGAGGTTTGCTCAAGGAAATGAAATCGGCACTTTACATGTCTATGTATTGTGATTGCCAAGTGGCAATAGCCATTGCAAAAAGTAAAACTTTCAATGGTAGAAAGAGACATGCTCCCTCGAGGAGTGATGTGATAAAGCAATTGCTTGAAAATAGAATTATGTCCATTGATAATATGAAGTCAGAAATGGATGCGGCCGATCCTCTGACTATTCCTCGAGGGAAATGGGACTTAGCCAGTTGAGGAAAATCAACAGTGATGGTAACCCAACTTATGTAATTGACGATTTCATGAATTAGGGCAATAACAAGTTATTTGTTGACATTGTGAAGCATTATTTCCTTCTTAAGATGAAAATAATGCAATACCTCAAAATAAAGAGGATAAAACCCCTTATAAGCTATGGAAAGGTATGAGACCATCCTACAAATGCTTACGATTGTGGGGGTGCCTTGCAAAAATGGCTGTTCCCCTTTTGAGTTATGGTAAGGTAGGAGACCATCCTATAAATGCTTACAAGTGTGGAGGTGCCTTGCAAAAGTGGCTATTCCAAAATCTACTAGTGGATATGAATTCACATTAGTAGATGTAGCCATATTTTTGGAAATCTTGAAAACAAACTCTTATAATCAAATCCACAATGGAATCCAAAGTTATAGCTTTGGACATATGTGGTGAAGAGGCTAAATGGCTATGCCATTTCATAGAGGATATTCCAAAATGGCAAAAATATGTGCCACCAATCTGTATACATTGCAATTGCCAATCTGCGATTGTAAGAGCACAGAGTTTTATGTATAATGGTAAGTCTAGACATATATGTCATAGACATAATACCATTAGATAACTACTCTCAACTGGGATTATCTCTATTGACTACGTAAAGTCAAAGGATAATATTGCAGATCTACTAACCAAAAGGGTTAAACAGAGAGTTAGTTGGAAAATCAATAATAGGAATGGGACTACAACCCATTACAGAAAAGTTTGTATAACGGAAAACCCAACCTAGCTGACTGGAGATCCCAAGATCTAGGTTCAAAAGGGACAACCTAAGTATACGAACTTAAGATATCACTGTGGGGGGTATGTCACTCAAATCATTCCTATAAAAGAAACAGTGATTTGATATCCCCCAAGTGTGTGGAGTAAACAAATTACTGTGGGGGTTTATCAGAAAAAGGATAGCAACTATTGCTTTAATGATTCTTAAGTGGAGTAAATTAATTACTCAAGATTAAGTAATCACCTATGTGAGAGAGAAGTGGGGCCGCTTCAAAGGAGAATTATTGAGGGCTGAATTCTTTAGAAACTCTCGCAGAACCAGTACGATGTTCATGGCCAAAACGAACATACTCATGAGAGCTGAACAAACGTTAACGATTCCTGTGTGAAGTGTATGGGTCATTTACAAAGAAAGCAGGGCAGTTCAAGGACATCATGTCTGCTGGACAGCTGGTAAATTAAATATGCTTTCACAAGGGAAGGTTCTAAGGGTGACACCTACCTATCCTATGCAGGTTTCATTTGTTGAACACTATCACAGAGTCAAAACCAAAATAATTTTCATTCATGTGGGGGATTGTTGGAAATATGAGGTATTTTGATGGTGAGTGAATGAGAAATTGTTTCTCAAAGAACACTCTTGAGTTGGAAGTGGGAAGTGACAAAGTACTAGTCCCACATAGGAAAGGAAGAAGGCCTTGAAGTGCTTTATATATGGATACACTCTCTTTGAGTGGTAACTATCATAGCACAAGCACTATGCCTCGCGCACACGCGCAGGGGGGGTGCGAATCCCGGATCCCGACGGAGGCCCGACAAGTTGAACTTGGGCGAGAGCGCACGACCTGCATACGCGAATGACGGACAGAAAAGTGGGCCTCGCGACAAGCTTATTTTTGCCTTCTGTTTTAATTTTTTCCAACTCAAGCCGTTAATCGTGCTTACGTTAATTACCGGTGTGTAAATGGTATTAACTAAGTAACGGCTACTATAATTCTTGGTTATAGAATTAATTACATAACGACAGAATTAATTTAGCCGTTATTATTTATTTTCGCAATGCCCCACTTAGCCTATAAATAGGTGATTTTCCATTCTGTTTGTAGAGAGAGGAAGTGAGATAGGAAAACACTACAATCTCAAAAGAAAAAATTTTCTCCCTCTTTTCCGATTTTTTGCATTTGCATTGTTTTCGATAGTGTTCTCGTGTTGTTCAAGTTCGTCAAAAGCGTTGAAGTGCTGTGCTAGCATCTATCGCTGTTCAACCGTTGTATCTTGGGAGACAGACGTCCACGAAACCTCAAAGCACGTACTGGAGGGGACGAATCCATTTTAAGGAAACTGTGTTGAACACAGGCCTCGGTATTCCATCTAAATTCAATTTATTTATATTGTTAAATTTCCATTCGGATTTTGTTGCTCAAAAAGGAAAGCTCAGAAGGAGCCTCAGAAGGAAGCTCAGAAGGAAGGGTTAGAAGAAGCCTCAAAAGGAAGCTCAGAAGGAAGGGTCAGAAGGAAGGTCAAAAGGAGGCTCAGAAGGAAGGCTCAGAAGGAAACTCAGAAGGAGGGTTAGAAGGAACTCCATCTGACGAGTCCAGAAGGAACTCCATCTGACGGGTCCAGATGGACTGCTTCTGACGGGTCCAGAAGGACTGCATCTGATGGGTTCAGAAGCAGTTGCATCTGATGGGTTCAGAAGCAGTTGCATCTGACGAATTTCTGCATCTGAAGAATTTCTGCATCTGATGGGTTCAGAAGCAGTTGCATTTGACGAATTTCTGCATGTGATGGGTTCAGAAGCAGTTGCATCTGACGGGTTCAGATGCAGTTGCATCTGATGAATTTTTTTTCATCTGACGATTTTTGAATACTGCTTCTGAAGGATCAAATTTTGTGCTTCTGCCAACTTAATGTTTTCATGTTTGAGGCAGCTTGATCACATTTATTATTGCGATTCGAAGTTTAAATGATTGCAAGTTAAAGTGGCCAAGAACAGATATCAAGGTACATGCTTCAACTGTGACAAGATAGATCACAGCTTTGTGGATTGCAGATCTTCAAAGAAGAAGATTGGTGAGACTTATGGTGAATGACATAGTCCATGACATGTCTGTTATAAACCCATCTTTCATTTCATTGCTTATGATTTGGTTCTGTCATTGTATAGATTAATATACATATTGTACGTTATTTCTAACAATTCTTTCTATAAAAGTTTGATACTGTAATAAGTCTGGACTGGTTCTTGAAAAGTGATTTGAAAAATGGTTTTCCAAAAAAGCAAAAGAAAGACTTAAGAAAAGGCCTTCAAAACTTGCTTATATAAATCATTTTCAAAATCAATTACAAAATCTGTTGGCCAAATTTTTACTAAACATACAAATTATAGAGATCAAAATCACTCAAGGAAATATTGTCTTAAGAATTGGAGACCCATTCGAAGAATTTTAAGTTCCAAGAAATCTTCTAACCCAAAAGGACCCAAACAGATTTGGGTATCAAAGAAAGCTTAAGATTGTTTCAAATCTGCAGGTACCAAATAAATAAATGGTACCTTGATAGTGGATGCTCGAGGTACATGACTGGAGATTCAAAAAGGTTCATCAATTTGACAAAATTTGATTGTGGCAGCGTATCCTTTTGGTGGAAACAATAATTTCCAGAGCTGAAACTGAGCAGGTTATTGAGCTCCTTTAGTGTTAATGAACTTAAGCAAGGGAAACTCATCACTTCTTCCTCTGAGTGACCACCATCTTCCTTGGTAACCACTTCCTTCATCTGTTCGCAATTGCTCATGTATAGCGACTCGAATTTCTTCAGAGTTGTGGCAGTAAAATAGGGGAAGAGATATCTTAGCTTGGGGCAATTTTCAATCGAGAAATACTTTAATCTAGGAAAACCGAAGACCATTTTGGAAGCGCTCTTCACCATGCGTTTTAGCCTTCTTGCTGCATCTACCAAAACTTTTTCCAACTTGAGGAGCAAAATAATTTTTTCGTTCTGTATAAGAATCAAAGGATCCACAATCAAACACCATTTCCAGAGAGCAACACTGAAAAAACTTCGACTCTACTCAAGTTGTTCAATCTCCCTATGATTGTCGAAGAGAAGAAGTCGAGTAGGTCGGAGCAATAAATAAGGGTGAGGGTGGCTAATTCGCTGAAGGAACTTTTTGGAAGTTCACCGTGTCATATCTTTTTGAAAGATCCTACCAAGTCGAGCTCTAAACTCTCCAAACTTGTTAAACTAACCTGCTCATAAGATTTAAGGGTCAAATCATACTTTCGAAAAATTTGACAATTTGGCGTAATCCTTCCCGATCTATAGCTCAAGGAAAGGGATGCATACCTTCAAAGAGACCAAAAAAAAAATGAATTTGGGTGACGTGGAAGAATGAATTTTCACTAGTGCCTTTACTCTGACAAATGTAGTCATAAATAATGAAAACATATTAACTAATAAAACCAAATAAAAATCTTCAAAGAGACCCGCAAATGACGTGCCTATGGCTATCATGGGAATAATCTCAAGGAAAGGGATGCATAACTTTCGATCGAAGAAGGAATCAGAACGAGCATCCAGTGCATCCGAAGTAGTGATTACAGTCCTTCCACTAGGACATGAGAAGAATTTCTTCATGGGACACTCCGATATACATAGTCGTCTCAGTTTTGGAAACTCTATTATATCATATATCCCTCCATCTCTTCCTTCCTCGTCCACAATCACTGCCTCCATATTTTGACAATTTTTCACCGTAATGTATTGAATTTCTCTAAGACATTCAGCCACATGCACCGAAAAGAGAAATGCCAGCCCCGTATCGCTGATCGAGAGTTTCCTCAGGTTTGGAAATATCGACAGTCCTTGCAAATGTACATCATGTTTCCACACGTGCTGCAGGTTCGGCAAATGCCATAATGTCAATTCCATTAGCCGAGAGAGAATCTCAACATGTCCCGTGACTTTTAGCTCCTCTAGGTCGAAAACTACTTTTATTGATTGACAACTCCTAATTTCCAATGACTCCAAATTCGGCAGCTTCAATATCCAATCTGATTTCAGAATACTCGACACATATCGAGAGCCCCATATTTTTATCGATTTCAGATTGCTGTATTGTAATAGAGGATGACTGTGGAGTATATTTTCGAGGTGGAGGAATCCATCCATCCATAGGGATTCCAATGAAGGGAATGAAACCTGCGGTGGAATTTGATTGTGATGCCATATCGAAAAAATCAAACTTAAAAAAAAAGAAAAAAAGAAAGAGAAAGAGCTTAAAACGATAGGACAATCTAGACGAAGGCTCGTTAAAATTTCCACAAAAAAGTGACGTGGGATGCTTTAATCATATAATACCGGGGAAAAGGATAGGATAAGATGCTGTTGGGGAACAATGGAAAGGAGCTTGGAAGTGTAGCCTTGGAATTTGGATTGGACTAACCCGGTCCCCTCCTTTGCAAAACATACTTTGCTTTAATTGAACACGATGCATAATTAAAATTTTAAAAAAAGCAAATAATTAATAATTAATAAGCTAAGCATACTTTAGCAAATATATTAATAACGATCTCAGACAAAAACGGCATGGCGTTTTGCGCGGAACCTCGAGATACGAGCCCCCCAAGACGGTGCTGTTTTGAAGCCACTAAAGCAGCTAAAACTCATTAAAGCTGTGTTTACTACTGGCTAAACTCTCAAACGAAACCATTTTCATGAGGATATGCTCACCACTATCATTAAAGCTGCTTGACCAAAAAAATTAATTAAATGAAAATAAAAATATGACTTTGAAAACGTTCGCACTTCATTAATAAACGTCATAAAACACTTTTTGAAATTGCGTTTTCAGCAGAACCAAATACAAGAAAATAATTCATTTCTCTAGAAAACTATTCACCTGGGAAACGTTTTTCAGAAACAACGAATTTTAAGTGAAATAAACGAATCCTAAATACATGAACTAGCTTGATGTCTCTTAAGAATGTCAAAAACTTAATTGAGTCAAAGGGATGATAGAAGTAGAACAACGTTGACATAGTGAGGCTGGCATTACATAGTTAGAATCAATTTGACATTGACATGGTGAGGTTGGCATTACGTGTTAGAATCAATTGCAAATCGAATGTCGGTGATACATGAATTATGTGGACTTTCTTTGTTATGGGGCTGTTCCTTCCCCTTCCATTTGTTTAGTTTCTCACTTTCTTCATTTTGAAATTGTTGAATTTCATTCATTCGTCCAAGATTCATTCTTGTTCAGTACGATGTTTTTTCTTCTAATTAAGAATGTTCAATGAGTGATAAATTAGTCATAGTACAAACCCATCTAACATTGAGATAATTTTTTTTTTTTAAGGACATTCCTGGAAAGAGGCTTCCCCCAAGCTAGAGTTGAATGTGAATAGTCAAATTTAATGCAATATTTCAGAAATCAATACCATCTTATTCCAAATCCCGATGTAATAGTAAGGTATGGTTTGCAAGCTTAAGAATTAAGGAAACTCCATAAAGCGAAAAAAATTACCTGAATTGGAGCACCCTCAGCTCCGGTGCAAAAGTTCCTCATATTTGGTAGGTCCCACAATTCCAGACGGCGCACATTAGGCAACACGAGTCTGTCATCAGCAGCAACTTCTACTTTTCGTCCATCTATGTGATAATGGCTTGCAATGAGTTACATCTCCACACTCGAATCTCTGCCAAATGTACAAGTCTTCGCATCTCTGACAAGGACCCCAGATTTTTCAACCGATCGCATCCTGAGATATATACGGCTTTCAATTTGCTGAAGCAATCTGGTGCGACAGTGCCCTTCCATATCTTCTTCAGATTACTAAGATTTCGGAGAAACAAAGTCTCTAATCTCGTAAAAGCAGTGAGAGGGATGCCACCGGATGAACTGGCGATATACTCGATTGAGGGGCTGTTGTAAATGTGGAGATGCTTCAGTTGCGTAAATCCTTGGAAGCACAACTCGTGAGCATTTTTCATGAACTCTCTCAACCCGTGCAAATGCAAGTATTGAGTTTTCTGCAGCGTCTTTTGAACCCATTCTTTTGGCAAAATAATGTCGCCCCTTATCAATTCGAGCTTCACGGTTCTCAAACCTTTATATTCTCTTGAGAGAATACCATCAGGCCTCCAGAAAATACCACGTCGATAGAAGTCCCTTCTGACGACAATTCCTACCTCGATCCAAAATCTGATCAGGTTCCCAAATGGAAGGTCACCATCCTCTAAGAGTACGGTTGGATCACGGATAGAAATTTCTAGAGCGGTTAGCCTTGTCAAGCTCCTCAACTCGGCAAGCCTATCCATCCATCGATCAAAGCTTCCCTTCATGTATAACTCTTCCAAGTTGATTAAGCCTTTCAGCGCACCGGGCTCGATTACATTAAGATAACCACACCCACTTAGATTCAACGATCTCAGATTTGTTAGATCCCCGATTTCTTTAGGCAGCCAATCAATCGAGGAACCAGCAAAGCTGAGAATCTGCAATGCTTTGAGCTTTCCAAGAATTGCTACTTCCGTCACATGACATTTTTCTAAATATAATGAGTGGAGGTTCCCGAGAACTTCGATCGAGGAAGCTGGTAAACGAGTAAAAAACATGGAGCGAAGATGGAGGACTCGGAGCTCCTTCATGTGTGTGAAATCCGGTCTATGATAATCCCCCCAATCACTTTCTTCCGACACCGTGCGTATCATCATGTCAGGAAACCCACGTCGCGTCAGTTGAGCAAGCCTATTACCGCCAACGTTAAATAGGCATGCCCAACATTTCTCAAGCTTGTCCTCTTGCCACGAGCCATAATTGCTGTGAGTCATTAAGGAAATCTGACCTTCAAATGGAGTTGATACTACCACCTCGCTATAAAGATCATGTATGGTCACATTTTCCTCGTCATCGCCACCATCCTGCAACAAACAGACGGAACGGAGGCTATCGAGCATAGCACTTAATCTATACCTTGCACCTTGCAAGGTCTTATTGAATCCCTCAAACAAGCCCAAACCCATGCCTAATACCAACAAAATTTCGACCCGAATGGTCCCGCCAATAAGACCACAGAGCAAGAATAAGGACTTGGAGTCCTCGCCCTCCAAATGATCGTAACTCAACTTCACTATGGTTTTTACATTTGACTCCTCTATTTTTATCAATGCATTTCTCCATGTGGACACACTGCTATATTTCAAAGTGCTTGCGACAGAGATAATCAAAAGAGGCAAACCTGCAAGCTTCTTGACCACTTGAGCCGCTATTGGTCTCAATTCCTCCTCGTCTTTGAGCCTGTAGCCGACCGTCTTTTCAAATAACCGGAAAGCTTCGTCGTTGTTTAAACCTTCAAGACGAAATGTTCTATCGGAATGCATCTTTTGCTCCAACACATCTTTAAATCTCGACGATAGCAGCAACTTGCATCCCCTGCTCTCATCTCCCAAAGGAATTCCGACTGCCTTCAAGTCAAGTTTATCCCACAGATCGTCCAATATTACAAGAACATTCTTCATTGGATCGCTCCGTATTTTTTGGAACCTAAGGTCTCCTCTTCCCTCTTCGCTTGACTCGTCCTCCAAATTAAGGTCGAAGGCGCAAGCGATATAGTCTTGGATTTTCTTCAAGTCTGGAGTCTGCGATACTTTTGCTGTCACGATCATGTGGTACGGTCTCCCCTCTTTCCTGAGTTTCTTCTCGACTTCCTCCAACAACGTAGTCTTCCCCACGCCGCCAGGCCCGTAGACCCCAATCACTTTTAGCTTCTCATCATCCAGAGCTTTCATTATGCCCTGAAAGATGGAGGCTCGAGAATCGATAATAGTGTTGCCCCCATCACTGGCTGATGAAATCACGTTAGGAGTGCTGCCGCCAACAAGCCCCGGCAGACGATTCTCGTAGTATACCCTCTCGAATTTACGCTGCCGGAGTGCTTGGATGGCTTGGACAGTCTTCCTCGCATTCCTGCCGAGACTATAACGTTCCTTTGGGTTGGGAAGCCACCCATAGAAGCAAGTTTTTTTAGCTCTTCCATCATAATCCAGCACGTCGTACGCTTTGTTGGCGACGATCTCCACTTTTTTCACCCATTCATTGACGTCAGCTTCGATTGGGTTCATGTTGTCTCGAGCTTCATCGACGGAATGCTGCACCCTTTGCCTCGCATTTTCCTGCTAGGCAAGTTCTTCCTTAAGTTCGCCAACATAGCTATTGGTGAATATCACGTAGCCACATTGACTACCGACCGGAGCCACCAGGTTCTCTGCCACTTTGGAAGCTACAGACAAAACAATATCCGCCATTTTCCCCCCTTTTGATTTCTTTCTGATTTTCTTTCCTTCCTCTTTGTAGAGAAATGAAAGTTAACGAAATGACTAGAGAAGAGGAAAGCGGAAGGATGGAACCCGAAAACGAAATGACTGAAGAAGAGGAAAGGTTCAATAAGATGAATAGCTCAGTGAGAGAGAAAGAGAGGGAGAGAGCGCTAGTGGCTTGAAGAAGACGGTGAAGGACACAGAGTGAAAATGCAAGATAGGGGAAATGCGACAGATGTCTGAATGAGATGGGGTGAAAGTTCCCAAAATATATAAGAAGGTGTTGGCCAAGAAAAGTGGTGAAGAACATCTCATTTTTCCTCGGCCAAGAGAAGAATGATTTAAAGAAGAATCTCTTATGCGGGAGGAAAAGAATGCTATATCATAGAAGGTAAGTATCTGAACTGAAAGATGAGAAAAAATCCTTAAAAAAAAAAAAAATCATCATCAATCTCATAATTTCTTCACTTTAGAACCTTGAAATAAAGCGAAAAATAAACAAATGAAAGAATCATGATGCACTAAAGAAATCTCTGCCATCACTCTTTTCCTCTCTTCACTTGTACGGCTCTTTGTTTAATCTTACCATAGAAGACAAGTGAAGGTTCTCTGAGAAGGGACCAGCTGAAGCATCTTTCACTTTCCTTCCATGTTGCGCTTTGCAGCTTCCACAGAGACTATTGAGAGGCACGACGGAGCCCACCATGGCCTTCGGACCTTAAAAATACACCTGCCTCGGAGAGGAACTACCCCTAAAAATAAATATAGTTTTTTGGACTTTGCTCCCGATGACATGATATTCTTCTTCTTCTTCTTCTTCTTCTTCTAAAATTAAGGTAAATGAATTTGAAACGTCCACGAGATTTAACAGAAAACATACATTACATAAGCTGACCACCACCCAAGTGAAGGTTATCTGAGAAGGGACCGACGAAAGCACTTTGCAAAGATATTTGTCAAATATTCATTACATGAATCCGTCGTGTTCAGATTTTATTTCGGCAATTTATTTCTTAAGTCATTTTTGTTTTCTTACGTCTCCGCATTAGCCACAACCAATTGGTATCAAATCCTAGGGTAACTGTTAACTTATTGCTCTGGATATTTTGTTTGTTTGCAATGACCACTATGGTTTCTAAGAAATTCAAGTTGGAGAAATTCACTGACAGGAGTAACTTTAGTCTATGGCTCATTAGGATGTCCGCGTTGTTGGATACATAACGTTTGGATTTAGTGTTGGAGAAAGAGAAGATGAATTAGAAGAAGAAAAGAATAATTTGAAGAAGAATCCCTATGATGGGGGCAAAAGAATCCTCTATTAAGAAGCCAAGTATATGAACTGAAAAATGAGAAAGAACCCTCAGCCTTCTCATCATTTCTTCACTTTTGAAACCTTTAAATAATGCAAAAAAGAATCCTTAAGATAAATATAAATGAATCATCTTTCACCAAAGAAATCTCTGCCATCTCCCTTTCCCTTTCTCTCTCTCTCTCTCTCTCTCTCCCCTTCCCTATAGGACTTATTGCTTAGTTTTCCACCGCAATTCATGCGACTCCGACCAAAGGGCATGTTTCGACTTTCACGTTTCTTCTTGAAAATTGGCACAAGTGATCCCTAAACTTTAATTCAATACGTAATGTCGCCTATAAACTTTTAATTTGTTTAATATCATCTTTGAACTATTAGTAAATTGTTCAATATAGGAAAAATTACCAAAAAGGTCCTAAACCTATTGAATTCAATCCTAAACCTAAAGTGAGCGTTGTACACAAATATTAGCACTTCTAGTGTTCTTTTGCCTTTTTTTTTGTCAATTCGGTCCGAAACCTTTTGAAATTTTGTCAATTCAGTCCATTTGGCCAAATTTGACCGGTCGGCATTGATGTGGACGCCGGCCTGCCAAATTTGATCTGCGGCATAATATATTTTTGAATATTTTTAAATTTTAATTTTCTTTTTCATTTTTCGTCCTTTTTTTTTCATTCTCTCCCCTTCTTCCTCTATGGCCAGAGGCCGGTGAGCAGGCGAAGCTCGCAGCAGCACTCGCCGCTGCCAGGCGTGGTTGACCTCACCTAGGGCCGATGAGGCCGAGACTCACCTGGCCGTGGCTGGGCGAGCTCCCCCAGATCTCATCCTTGAATTTACTAATTTTGTCCAAAAAATCATGCTTTCTCCAGCTTTGCTCAAATCGAACCATTCTCTACACTAAATCCATTCCTCTACAATCCCTTGACTTTCCTTAACGCCCACTTCGTATTCAAGATTGTCCATCCTATCTCCAGTGACAATTCCCAAATTTCTTGTTCACTGCGACAAAAAGCATCGACCCTTGATTCAACCAAAAGAGAGAAATAGGGTTTACTCGGTCCATGTTGCAGAGCAAGAAAGCCGAGAAATAGTGGATCACGATGACCCATCTCTTGGGGAACTCTTCCCATCAAGGAACCATACCGCCGTCCTCCTCGTCTTCGCCGTTCTTGAACTTTGCCTTCTCATGCACATTCGAGATTTTGTGGAATCAAAGAAAAAGCAATGGCGAGATCTGGGCGGCAGCCATGCCTACTCGAGCCCGAGCTCGCGCTGCGATAGCCGGACGAGGTTCGTTGCAAGATTAAAATAACAAAAGCAAAAATGAAAAAGAAAATAAAAAAGTTAATAAAATTAATAAAATTCTAGAATTTTCAAAATATTATGTTGCCAACCGGCCGAAATTGGCCAAATAGACTCAATTGGCATAATTTCAAAAGGTTTATGACTGAGCCGATATAAAAAAACGTTTATGACTGAATAGACACAATTGCAATAGGTTTATGACTTTTTTTGTAATTGTTTCGTTCAATATAGTCTCCTCACTCTGAATTCTAAATAAATATTCAACATAGTCCATGAGCTGGCCCTTAACAAAAAGAAAAGAAAAGAAAAACAATCAATAAAATAAAACAATAACTTTCCACTTCAACATCATTTGTACCACGTAGGACGTGTTAGCATCCACGTCATCAATTTTTGGCCAAAATTGGCTAGATGGACTAAATCGAAAAACTGTTTATGCAAGGTAGTAATAAAATCACGAATAATCTTCGGTTCTATTAACTACTAACATATAATTAAAATAAACAATATGTTGAAACTGAGCTTAAAAGCAAGTAAACTTTGACTTACCCAGATATGAAATCCTTACACAAAGGGTGACCAAGGCCGCAGAGATTCTAACGTTGCTGTGACTTGCGGCCTAAGTTGGAGATCAGCCTAAACAGCAACGTTGCTGCATTGGGCCAAGGTAGCAGGGACTCGGCTGGACATGTGGGCAAGATGATGATCGCGCGAGCAATAGGGACAACAATGGCGGCGAAAGATGAGGCCTTCTAAAAACAGTACTCTCTCTCTACTGTTTGTTCAGCTTTGTAAGCTGCGATTTTAATCCATATGCAGCGATCCAATTGATCTTACGTATAGAATCACGAATCACACATTCATAGATTAGAAGAATTGATGCACCTGTTTTGGAACCATCATTCTTGATGCGGAATTGTGACGATCCGATGCCCAAGAGTTTCTCCTCTGTGAACTCCTTTATCGCTAGCTTCAATGAGACGGTCCTCACCCGTCGTGTCTGATGGCTCCTTTTAGGATTTTCTCAGTATCTACAATAACAATTAATAAAGGCCACAATTGAATATAAAAAAATATTCTAACAAGCTTCTCTTTTAGGATTTTCTCAGTATCTACTCCTCTCTTTAGAACGCCTCCTTCACCCTGTATTTGCAGAGACGGAAGCGGTTGTGAGTGAAGATATCCCAAGATAATACCATATTTTCACTCAACTTACGTTGATCTTCCAAAAAGAGGGAAATCGCACAATCCCTGTAGAGTTTTCCGAACGGAAATGTCTCCATTATCAAAGTCAAACCTTTTAAATCTTCCTCCACGACCAGGTTAGTTATTCTAATTAATTGCAGATGATCTTTTTTCTTTTCTGTTTATTATTATGGTTATTATAATTATTAGTGTTATTGTTATTATAATTTAGAACAATTTCGAAGCGGATAAGTTGGTCATGCATGTAATTGTTACTTAAATGCAATGTTATGAAATGCATAATGCCTAATGCTATTTTGACATTTTTATTTAGGACTCTGGATCGATTGATAATATACATCGCTGTATATCCCGACTGCAGGATTCAAAAGAAATCACTCAACCTTACCATCATCGCATTCGACAAGGGTCCGAGTAATCTCGCAATTGGTACGACCGAGCCGATCTGGAGGTCTTGATAAGGACCATAATGAGGCTAGATCAAAGGTTTTCAAATGGGACTCCAATCGAGTCAAAGCTATTGAAATGAAGCTCTTCGTCATCTGCTTTGGGTTTACAAGTCAAGAACCCTGCAAAAATGAGAGAGAAATAATATTGCTCGAACTTCTTCAAGCGATGCTTAAAATCATTCAACTCTACGTTAACTCAAGTGCCCTAGTTAGAAGAGACTTTTTAAGGGTTGTAACGTAGGTTAGGATTGGAGGACTGAGGAACGAGAAGGCTTGTTTGGCTCAGAAAATATATGAGGATGGCTTGACGTTGGTGATCATTGCTGCTTGTCACTGATCTTCGCCTTCAAATGATGCCATCATTGCTTGAGAGATGGTACAAACTTTCTGCTAAGGACTTGCATTTTGACATTTTCATAGATTTTTTTTTTCAACCTCTTTGGCATTTACAAGAAAATTGTATAATGAAATTCAGCAGTATTTTGCAAATAAGCAAGAATTTAGATGGACATTGGCCTTGCTTTTACCAGACGTTTGCTTTTTAAATGCCCTAGAATTTTTTTGAGAGATCAGCATTTTATTTGCTCTTTCTCTTCTCTTTTTTTTTTTCTTTTCGCTTGGCTGCTGCATTTTCTGCCTTTTGACGAGTTCTTTCGGGGATTTTCTATTGACCAGATTTTTCAACTTCTTCTGCTCAGAGATCAGCCATATTTGCTTTTTCTCTTCTCTTTTTTTTTTTTAAATCTCACTTGGCTACTGCATTTTCAGCCTTTTGACAAGTTCTTTCAGAGATTTTCTATTGACCCGATTTTTCAACTTTTTCTGCTCAGAGATCCGCCATATTTGCTTTGAATTGAGCGTATGATCACCAACATGGGTTTAAGAAATGAATTTGCAGGTTCAAGTGGGCTATGCAAAGGATGAAGTGTATATGATAGAGAAATGAATGCTCTTCATCATCCTAAGGCACTTGAATTAATGTTTGAGCATAAATGCAAAAGAACACCCGAAGATTGACGTTAGTCCGAGCAAGAGAATTTCTAACCATTTACCTCAACTTGCTTCTGGAATTTTCTGTTTTGCCCCAATGTGGGATGGTTCTTGACAGGGGTAACAGAAGTGAAACCTCCGCTCAAAAAGGGTAACAATGGATAACCTGTAGTGTTTGGGGCAGAGAAATAAATGCCTTTGCGAGAAAACCATTTGCTTTGAAGGATGCGAAATAATACCATTCAACTCACTGGGGGTTAAAATTTAGGGATGTGCAGAAATGGCTTGCCTTTCATCATCCTGTCATGCCCCATTCTATACAACTCAATGCACCATATGCAGTTTATGCTCCCTATTCAGAGTCGGTAAATCAAATCATGAAAAATAATCATGCATGAATCATGCAAATGGGTGAGCATTCTTAAAGTTCATGGATACAGAAATTCCAAGCATTATGTTCAAGAAAATGACCATGCAAGAATGCAAGAAGATTTTCAGGAACGAGAAAATCTAAGTTGCCCCAGAACATGTGAGAAAATGAAACAACTTGGGGATCCTTATGTTGAGGGCTAGCTCATTTCTATCCTTGCCCCAGAGCAAGGAAATCATATGCATGATCAAGTCGAGAGAAGACTTGAGTGCTTTGGTTGCCCCCGTTCAATAGTGATCACCATCATGGACAGTCGTATGGTCCTGCAAATAAGGAGGGTATCACTTGAAAATCACATGAGACAGAGAAAAATACTTCATTTTCCTGAGTCGAGGTCTGCCGGCCCCATTTTCAATCATGATGGGTATAGCTTTTGCCAAAATGTGAGATTGCCCCAGACATGGCCAGTGTTTGAAAACTCAATTTTGAACTTTGACAAATAGTTTATTTTCCCATCTGATCCTCTATCTACATGCTGGCAAGTCCTTTTGCTTTGCGTTCCTATTTGAACACAAATGTGCGCTTTGCAAAAATTAACCATCTAGCTTGTGGCCATGATCTCTTTGTCTGGTCGGGACAACGAATCCTTCTCAAGGATTTGCACCGGTGGAGATCCATTCATGCTTTTGGACGTATTCCCTGCCACTCTTCAGGGTTCTTTGACTTCCGAAGTCGATATTTCTTTTCGCCTTCATGTTGGCGAGTTCTTTTCTTTTGGGGCTTTTCAATGCCGATATTTCCTGTTAAATGAGAACAAGCTCATGTTAGGCATAGGATCTTTGAAGATCAAATTAGAACGATACAAAGTTACCGTTCACTCGAAGTTTGTATCTTGGGGCTTGATTTTGATGCAGACGACTTTACTATTGTGTCCAATGACTTTGCTGGAGACGAAGCATCCTTTTTTATCCACTGCACAAATGATTCGCTTATCCGGCATGGCAGTGAGCCCTGTAAAAAAAATCAAGAGGGAACGAGTCAATATATGTTCTCAAATTCCAAAAGAATTAGAACGATACAATTTCACCCCTTTTATGTATTCCATAAATCGAAGAGGTCCTTTGATTTGGATAGGCTCCTTCATTTTGGAATAGATTGTATGTCCGGCAGGTTTGCCTATTTTCAGTCATGATAGGTTATGCCGAGTGGACAGTATCAAGAATTTCCCCCAGATTTGGCTTGATTTGAAAATTTGGACTTTCAGCCTTGGGCAAACGAATCATTTATTTCCAGCTTCACCGCTTGGTTAAAAAAAATGAATGGATGAATTTTGTAGCTATCAAAGCTTCAAAATTTCCTAACGCTCTGTAATCATCTGGGAGATCATGCCATTAACCCGGTTATTGAGAGCATCAATATGCTCCTTGAGGGCCTCTTGGATCACAGCATTAATTTCTGCTTTGTCAGCCATTCTCCTCTGACTTTGCTTTGAGCCTTTTTTGTCTTTTTTTGGCTCGCGCTATATCCACTTATATCGCAGTACTCAGAGACTTCGTGTGGTCATGTATGATAGATGAGTGACCTTCTACAAATTAGTGTTTTCTTGAAGATCCATAATCACCTACAAAAGATAGGGGACCAATGAGTATATGACTGAAGAGAGGTCGGTCCATGACTGACTGATTGGTCCGACTTTATTTTCTTTTCTTTTTATGCAAAAAGTGAGCAAACTTTCCTTATCAAATGCGATGTGATTTTTTTTTGAAAAATTTCTTGCACATTATAACCTTGAAAAAAAATGATAAAATCCTTTTGATATTTGGAACATCTCTGGGAGGAACTTTCATCACAAAGAAATTTCAAGTTAAATTTGTCAAGAAAATCTTGCATCCATTGAAACATTAAGGAAAAATGTGACAAAGTCTTCATTGATCAGTAAAATTCCCTGAGGGATCATTTGGTTGTTTTTTTTATTTCTTTATTTTTTAAATGACTCATCCATTTGATTTTTTTTTTTAAATAACCATGGGATCAAATTCAAAATCTGACTGAAACCTAGCATGGACCAACCAAAAATAAAGTAAATAAATCACGAAGGAGAGTGGCAAAATACTTACTTTCTGACCGACCATAATGCAAATCGCATAGACATACACATGAAACGTGAGGTTTACTAACTAATAGGCTTCAAAGGTGGAGTCTCAAGGATACTCGGACCAAGCCAACTGGGGTTTGCGGCTGGATCGAGGTCCCCCGTAGACATCCGACTCAGCCAAGTGAAAACCTGCATCACCAGGGTAAGTGACGAGGGTATTTGCTCTCGGCACCGATTTAGAAAGGTTCGGGACTTGAAAAGGACGATTCAGGCCACAGGGTAATGGCCGAAGTATCCCTAACCAAGCACCATCCTAAGCCTAGCCATTCAGGTCCAATGGCGGGTTGTGTGTGCAAAGTATAGTGTCTATCCAACTAAGGCATGCACATCAGGTTATATCAAAACAACGCTTCTATATAAACTCATATACATAAACTCCTTCAAACTACAAAACAATGGTCAGCAAACACTCGCCCCTTATAACTCCTAGCCTGCACAAAAAGGGTTAACAAACACCTCCCCTTATCACTCCAAATCTGCAAAAATATTTAACACCTTAAAGGTAACATTCAATCAATCCACTCAAGATATCCAAGGAATCTAAACGGCCTAAATCCTCTACAACTTTTAAATTTTCCGAAAGGTTCAGATAACTAAGTTAAGCATTCATATTTCTCGAAAAATAAAAAAGTAAGTCCCTAGCGGAGTCGCCAAGCTGTCGCGACCTAAAAATCATCAAGGCTAATGGATTATTAGGTTAATTAATTAACTAACATAATACGGACTCTCCCAAGCCCTATCAATTCGCAACTTAAAATTAATCAAAAAGATTTATAAACTGGAGTTGCCACTAATCATTTTTGGTAGGTTGATTAGAAACCTAACTAAAACAGCGGGAGGACCATTTTACTTTTACGAACCAGAGATTATGGATTCGGGGACTTGGTTACACTAGTTAATTAAAACTAATGCCCTTTCGGTACCTTAATTCCATGAGATGTCCTAAAATCGACGACTCAGATTGAATCAATTTGAATCTCAGAAAAAGTAGTTCTTTTTGGATTTTCACTTTTTATATGCAATGCATGAATGCTATGGATGATATGCAAACCATGCGAATTAAAAGTCACATTACCCAATATGCAATTAACTAATTAATTAAGGTATGCGAAATGACATGGCATAGGAATGCGACATGGATATGCGATAATGACATGCGACAATGAGGCATACGAAATGATAACGTAATGCACGTAATTTTAAAAAAAAATGGGTGACGCATGTGTGTAATTTTCAAAAATTATGATGAGGTAATGAGCAAATTTTTTTATCTTTTTTTTTATTATTTTTCTTTATGATACTGATGCAATCTAACTGCATGACACGTGAGATGACATAACATGGCGATAATGACATGGATAATGACGTGAAAAAATGCCATAAAAAATGACGTGGCAAGATGACGTGCGACTATTTTTTTATTTTCGAATTTCTTTAAAGAAAAAGAAACTATCATATTCTCGGCAACTAAGGCTGCGTTTGGCAACACTCCAGGGATTGTGTTTCTGTTCCAAAAGTGTTCTGGGAACACTTTTGGAACAGAAACGCGTTTGGCAAAAAACCGTTCCAAAAGTGTTCCGAAGAACACTTTTAAGAAAAAGAACACTTTTAGTCCTAAAAAAAGAAACAAAAAAAAAAACATGCTTTTTTGTTTCTGGAACACTTTTGGTCCAACACTCTCTAGTCGCCGTCGGGCGGCGCCGCCCGCCGCCGGTCACCGCCGGTCGGCCTCCGCCACCTGCCGACGGTCGCCGGCCGTCGCCGCCGCCGGTCGCCGGTCACCGCAGGCCGCCGGCTGTCGCGACCCTCCTCGAGTGCGAGGGTTAATGGGCCACCCGATCGCAGGCTTAATCGGACGCGAGCCTCTCACAAGGTCCATTACCCAAATCGCAACTGCTGGATATACGTGGTTGACCTTCAGTGTGGTCTAGTGACATATGATGAGTGTACATGCCAAGGAGTCGCCACCAATCGTTTCATGGAGGGTACGATCGGAAACCCTATCGAATAGTTGGGAGTGGTCTATTCGATTCTGCGGAAACCAGAGAAGTGGGTTCGGGGACTTAGTTACGCCAACTGTCAGAGTTGACGCCCTTTCGGTACCTAAGCTGGATGGTTTATCTGATCCTAGGATTTCATACAGATGAGTGAGGTACAGATCCTAAATCTAGGAGTCCATGCAGATGGGAAATACTACCCTATCAGTCACAATCAGTAGAAATAAGTGCGCAAGTCAAGGATCCAGTACATGCGGATAAAACACATGAGATCAGCATGGCATCCCTAATGAGGCCCTATTAGCCTAGAGAAATATCAATCAAGGCTTAGGAGTGATTTTGGCATGATTTGCCTATGAGGGGCAAAATCATAATTTTGAACAGTTCGGGGATAATTCACCTCAAAAAGGGCAAATTTGTCATTTTTGATGAATTGAGAAGTCAAAATATGGAAGAAATAGGATTGGCCATCAGTCCAATCCATTTCCTATTTTTCGGGATTTTTCCAGAATTTTTCTGGAATTTAAAAGGGATTTTACCCTCAGAGGGGTAAAATCGTCATTTTGGATAAAATTGAGAACTGAAAATCTCAAATATTAGGGTTGGTCGTCCACCTGACTCGAACCCTAATTTTAAGCAATTTTCAGAACTTGATTGAGATAAGAAAGACAATTTTCCTATTGAAGTTGAATCGTCATTTGGAGAAAAGGTGCGGGACTCGAAACCCAAACCTAGGAATTGGTCGCTTACTTGACCCTAATTCTTACTTCGGCATTATCGATTTTATCTCGCATACCCAACAGAGGCGACTTACCCCTAAAGGGTAATATCGTCAAGTCTCGGAAGAACTGATAAGAAATCCCAAAAATAGGGTTGACCAGTTGTCTGTGGTCAACCCTCGGTTTTTGGGGGTTTCTGGAATGTCTAGGATTTTCCACAATTTTTTCACATTTTTTTGGAATTTTCTGGAATTTTCTGGCATTTTTTTTTTGGATTTTCTAAGATTTTTCTGATTTTTTTATTATTTTTATTATTTTTTAAAATCATTTTCCGATTTTTTATTTAAAAAATATTATTCGGACCGGGTCGACCCGACCCACTCGGGTCGGAACTCGGCCCAGACCCGGACCCGCGGAACCCCGCGCCTAAACGACACCGTTTCTATCCTTCTTATTTTCGGATTATTAGCCTTGATCCGACGGTCGCTATTGAACCGCGTGGCTAATCCACAGCCATCGGATCGGATTACTAGAACCTACGGTCTAGATTAGACGAAGACTCGATCAGGGCCGTCCGATTGACCTACGGTCAGGATTAGAACCGGAGACTTGATCTGGACCATCTATTCTCACTAACCTAAACGACGCCGCTTGACCCTTTATTTAAACGGCACCGTTTCAGCTGGTTTTGATTTTCCGATTTTAAAACGTTTTCGAATAATCCTAATTTCTAATCGGACGGTCACCATTTATTAGACTCGATTATCCTCAGCCGTTGGATCTATTTATTCGAATAACAACCTCCAACGGCCTGCTGACTGGACGACAACGTGGACCAATGATGGGCTGACACCTAAGACTTTGACCGGTTGACTTTGCCACGTCAACTTCGTCTTCAACCTCTCGACCCCGGCGGAATGGACGGCTGCACTTCTCCGCCGATGATCGTGCGGTGAGATCTTGATGAAATCGCACGAGACCAACGACAATCGACTCGTAATCATCTCTAGTTTAACATATCTGAGAATCGAAGCATCTTATTCACAGAATCGGGAATAACGTGCGAGTTGCCGAGTACGGCCATGGAAGCTCAATCACACGAATCACACAAAATCAGATCGATTCCTCCACAGATTGACATGGTAGGAAGTGTAGGAAGCTTACCTCGAGCTCCGATCGAGCTCGCACGGCCTAGGTTGGGCTAGGCATGGACGGACAGTGGTCGACTACTGAGGCTAGATTTGGAGACTCGATTCAAGATGCTCAGGCGAAATCGATGCAAAGTAAAGATGCGAACATGGTCAGTGATGTTCGGGGAATGAAACACAAACATTAATTGCATGAATGATCAAGAAACACGTGAATCGCCATGAAAGCTTGAAGGAAGACTCGAGACTGTGACTCACCTGTTCTCGCAGATTCCTTGTGCGCGGCCGACTGCGATAGCTTCCTGGCGCTCTGGTCAAGCTTCAGAAAGCCTTCTTTGGCTGTGGTTCAGCCGGAAACAGCCCAACCGGCGCCCTGCAATTCGAGCTCAAATTCTCGATTACAGGGGTCGGAGAACAAGCTCTCTCTCGCGTTCTCTCTCTCTCTCGCGCGATTCTGTTCGTCTTGCTCTAACTGAACTAACTGTCCTCTGCTTCACGAAGGCCCTCTGCCTTATATACCATTTTCAGTTTTGGGCGCCGAGTTGGGTAGTTGAAACAGGCGACCTTCGCACATGAGAACACGTGCGAAATGGTCACCGGCGACCGGCTTCTAATGGGCATCAAGTGTCAATTCCGTTCGGGGTCTTCGGCGACCGCATTTGGCATGAATTTGGGTGAATTTCATCCAAATTCTGTCGTTGTTGACTTTCACGGGCGCCGCGACCTTGACCGGCCGATTACTCTCCGTTCCGGCGGCCATTGGTCATGCTCTTGGTGTCAATCGACGGGGAATGTTGTGGCGAATGAAACCCCCACTAGTTCTTTTTTAATTGCCGCCGATTGCTTGGTCAATTTCCCTATTGAAATTCAACCTTGCACTGTTCATTTGTGCGCAGGCTTGATGAAGACGATGACACTGTAGTGGACCGGTTCGACCGGTCTGACCGGCGGTCTGAACCGGTTCCGAACAGGATTTTTCAAATTAATCCCAAATTAATGGGAAACTTTTGCAATTGAACCTCAAAATCGAATCTACAGCATGAATTCTATCAGAAAATATAATTTTGCCCAAAAGTTTATATCGATTTCAATAAAAACCCCAATTTTCCTTCTAATTGCAAATTGGGGAATTATGCAATTGAAGGTTCAAATGATCAAATTGGGTCAAATTACCTGTGCCAATCGATTCAAAATGGTGAAACCCTTTGGGCAGTATGTTTAATTTGCAATGGTAGCGCTTGAATTGAAAGTAATTTCAATTATGCTTAATTTCAAGGACTAAAATGCAATTTGAGTATGTAATTTTACCAAATCCGTGCAATTGAGCAAATTGCACAAACAATTGGGCTAAATTGAAATAGGGGATAGTTAGATTGAATGTCAAGATCCTAAAAAATGCCAAAATTGAGAATTAAAAGACTCAATTGTTATTTTTTCTTCAAATTCAACAGTACGGGTTACAAAGGAACACCTAAAATTGAATCTGATTTTGGATTTTTTGTGAGGTCAAAAATACAAGGGATTAAAAGGAAAAATATTGGATATTTTTCCATATTTTTGTGACCTCAAATGCTATTTTTCTTTATTTTTTTGAATATTTTTCTATTTTCTAAAAATATTAAAAAAATATGAAAATTATGAAAAATTATTTTTTGGTCAAGAATGGTTCCTTGGGGTTGGCCAAGGCCACAAAAGTTGATTTTGTAATTTTTTTGACTTTTTATGAATTTTTTGTGATTTTTCAAAGATAAAACTGAAAAAGACTTGGTCAAAAATCAGGTGTCAACACCGGCCTCCGGTAGACGGTCCCCACCGGTCGCCGCCGCCGCTGCCGGTCGCCGGTCACCGCAGGACGCCGGTAGACTGTCACCGCCGGTCGTCGCCGCACCTTCCGGCCGCCGGTCGAAGCCTCCGGCCGCCAGTCGCCGTCGCCCGCCGCCGGTCACCGCAGGCCGCCGGTAGACGGACACCGCCGGCCGCTGCCGCACCTTTCGGCCGCCGGTCGTCACCTTCGTCCGTCGCCTCCGCCGCTGGCCGCCGGCCGCCGGTCGAAGCCTCCGGCCGTCGGTCGCCGTTAGCCACCGGTCGCCGCCGCCGGTCGCCGACCGCCGCCGGTCGCCGCCGCTGCCCGCCAGTCGCGGCCACCGCCCGCCGCCGATCCCCGGTCGCCACTCGCAGCCGCCGCCGCTGCCGCCGGTCGTTGCCGCCGCCGCCGCCGGTCGCCGCCGCCAATCCTTCCTTTTGCTAAGAAAACTATTTTTTTTTAACTTACCAAACGCGTTTCTGTTCCCAAAAATCGTAGCCGGGAACAGAAACACAAAAAAATATTTATGTTCCAAATATGTTCCCAGAAACAGAAACGTTACCAAACGCAGCCAAATTTTCTAGACATGGAAAAAATCAATTAATTAATCCGTCCACTAATCAATCCATAATTAGGATAACAATCTGCCAACTCAAATTGCAACTGTCATTTATTTTTTTTAGAAATTTTCTAGATATGGCAAAAGTCAATCAATCAGTTAATCAATCAACCAATCAATTAGACAATCGATCAAACAATCAGTCAATCAATCAGACAATCAATCAATCAATTAATTAGACGATCAATCAAACAGTCCGCCGATCAATCATTCAATCAGAATCACGACCGCCAACGTCCCAAACACCATATTCTTCGAATTTTCCCAGAAATTATTCAGATCTCGAATTAAAGATTGGTTTATTCCCGGAGATAGAAAATTGGACCTAAACGGTGAAAGGTCAAATTGACTAAATCCAAGATTTTCTTTATTTGTCGAAAATTAGGCTTTGGGTGGTTTAGATCGAAAAAGTGTTATCTTGAATTTTCGAGAAAATCTCAATTTTTCATTGAAGATTTAATCAATCAAAATGGCAATCAATCAATTAAAGATATACAACCCTTTTAAATTCAGAATATTTTGGATAAGGATTGTTACCTAAGTTGCCGATTTGCTTTCCAAAGTTTGAATTTCGACACAACTTGACGACTTGCAGATGACGAAGATCAATCCGACAATGACCAATGATGCGGCCAGCTTGGGGGTTCGGCAACCTGTTCGATAATGAGGGCAATAGCAATTGCTTCAACGGCAAGGTGTACAGGATACGCACAACGAGCAAAGGGAAAACTGGATTTGTTTTGCATTAACTTGGTGAACTCAGAGAACACTCTGGACTTGGCAACAAGAATAACTGGACACGCCATAAATCCACCAAGGAAATGTGGACTTGGTAACTTGAACCCATGATGCTAACGAACCACTCCTTGTAGCCATCGGACAGGTTCGCATCATGTCTTGAGGCTCGTCGGCGGTGCTCGGACAGAGGGAAGCTCGAGTCTTGATATTCTTTGAACCTGCAAAACATAAGAGAATCATAGGAGGAGCTACTGGATTGGTCCTGGCTCGGGAACGATAGAGATTTCATGACTCATGGTAGCATCTTCATCGGATGGTGGCGCCTTCTCGTGTGATGGACCTGTGATAGCTTGACAAAGGCATGACATCGGATAAAGATCTAACTTGGGACAGCTAGTGCAGTTGCTCGAGGGCTCATGGTCAAGGCTGGTTTGGTCACGTTGACGAAGAAAATTAGATGGCCTTGAGATTCCTCTTCACCAGACAGAAGCTGGTCTATATCGACCCTTCATACAACATCGGATGACCGCTTCGAAATACAAACTTCTGCTGCAATGAATTCTTCTTTTCTATAGATCCTGGGAAAGAAATAAAATTAGTAGCGTATAAAGATGAGGTTTTTATGAATGAGCTACGTAATATAAATCCCCAAGCATGTCGATGAATCTTTTCCTCGTGGAGCCCACGCCATCTTAGAATAATATGAGCAAACAACAAAAACTATTGAAGCCACCGTCCCAAGCTCCAATTCAGCGAGAGAACTTGGCTTCGAGGATCATGAGCATCAACTTTTCCGTCAATGGTATTGTGAGATCTGCACATATAAATGTCGAGCGCATCAAAGTGTCAAGAAAATTGACCGGTGATATGCATATTTAATGAGAATCCATCACTGAATGCGAGGAATAGAGAAAATAAGAAAAGTATGTGGAGATCTTGATTTCATCAGAGAAAAAAAAAAGGTCATCTCAGAATCTTGAAGTGCATTGCCTCCATGGACAATCCCATCGACCACCTAGATCTCTCCTCCTCTTGGCCGTATGTTCTCCGAATTTTTCTGTGGCAATGTATTTCATTCTCAATAGCCCTCTATTCTCCCCTTGGCTTGTCCTCCACGTGAAAGAACCCACATTCTCTCTCAAATCTGCCGTGTATTCTCATGAAATTCTCCCCCCCCTCTTGATGAAGCAACGGTATGCTTATATAGTGCTTAAGCTAGGTTTAATTCATGGACTTGTCTATGGCTGATCCAACGGGCTTAAGTTAAATGAATCAAATTAGGCCTTCCCTTCTTGGTCGAGATAATGATCTAGTGGGCTTCTCTAACGACAACTGTGATTTCTATTAAGGCTTAATCTGAAAAGCCATCAATAGCAACATGCTGAATCAAACTCAATTTGAACTCGAGGCCTCGTCCACTTAACTTGCAATTTCCGGCCATAACCCTCATTTGTCTTTGCTGAATTCGCTTCCGCCGCAAGTCCAATTTGTTGATTGATCTAGAATTGTCCATCACCGTTCCAAAATTGCAAATGCATGCAAAACTAAAATATGCTATGCATGAACACTATCTATTTTTTTTTTCATTTAATTATCATTTTCTGTTTAATCAAATGAATTCCCTAAAATTAAAATTTAGGTGCTAACAGAATTGTTATGTCTAGATGGTGGGTACATATATTCACGTCTTATCTAGAACATTGGTTTGTTGGGTGTGGAATATTATCTGAATTGGTCCGAGATAAAACTTAATTAACTTCTTTTTTTAAAAAAATATAACCTGTTATCGAATGACGTCATTCGTACATCCTAAATTAATCACCCCATAATAGTCTCAAGAACTTATTTTCATATTGGTCATATGGATGAAACCATAGGTTAATAAATGATGAACAATACAAGAAAATTGCTAGTACTAAACATATGAAAATTGTCGTTTTAATCATCACTTCATCTATTACATCGATTATAATTAAGTTTCTTCAATGGTCTTAAAGTGTTGTCTCATCTATTCCTTTGATTCCTAGTACCACCCTATGTTACACGGACACGGGACACGACTCGCGATACGACACGATACGATACGCCGACACGGCAGTTCTAAAAAAATAGAGAATTCCGACACGCTCGGACACGATTGTATATATATATACACAATAATAACATCATGATACCGAAACTATTATTAATCTTCTCCGTAGAAAGGTTTCACTAAATATATCCTGTGAATAATTCAACTACATTTCATTTCAATAATCCATAAAACTTGGAAGGAAAAAAAAAAAAGCAATCCACATTCCACCTTAAATTTAACATTTAATCATAGGTGGAAAACAAAAAACAAAACTCATTTCACCATAAAAAATAACAAGAAATCATGGAGCTACATTATCCGCTCCTCCTGACAAAAGAACAGACTCTATATCCGGCTCATCAAGTGAAAGACTTGCAATTTCAAGCACCCCAACATCATGAAACATGTCAAATGCATCTCCGCCAATATCCCACATCTTGGTCTCTCCTTCTAAATATTGTGGGACTTTTCTTGACAGAAGACGAAGGTTGCTATGAATGAAAACTAAATCTTCTGCACGTCTTGGAGTCATCCTATGTCTTCTCGCCGAGTGCACAAAGGAGTAGGTGCTCCAGTTCCTCTCGGCACAAGATGAAGAAGAAGGTTGTGCAAGAAGCTTGAAGGCTATTTTTTGAAGCATAGGTGCACATGCACCATGTTCAACCCACCACATCTTAGGATCCACAAAATATCGATCTCAAATGGAATGAGGGTCTTAAAAATGCCCACTATTGCACGCAAAATCTGCATACTCGACACTTACCTTGTAGAGCTCATCCTCATTAGGAAAGTATTTCCTAAGACATTTCTTTCTTTCTTCATTGATCTCATAATCCATGTGTGGAGAAACTCGAGTAGAATCTTCATCAAGCCATTGATCACTATAGTACCTTATTTAGCAAACATAAATAAGTAAGAGGAGCATTATATCAATATGTCAAAAAAAAAGAATAACCAATATAATATAAGTTTAGAACTTACTTAGGATTCAAGGCATGTGCAAAGCAATGAAGTGGAGTGTTGTTCTTAGTCCAACGATCCACAAGAATTCTAAGAACTAGGGGTGAGCATGGTTCCCGGGTAGAACCGGGAACCGAAGAACCGAACCGACGGTTCCGGTCCGGTTCCCGGTTTCAACATGCTAGGGTCCGGTTCCCGGTTCTAGATTTTTAGGAACCGCCGGTTCCGGTTCCTGTTCCAGGTTCTACCCTAGAACCGAACCGGAACGGGAACCGGAACCGGAACCGAAATTTCTAAACAGTAAACCCTAGGTTTTTAGTTTTTAATTTCTACCCTTTCGTCTTTCTTCTTTCCTCCCCGCCTCTTCTTCTTTTCCTCCAATGCTCCACGCCTGACGCCTCCTCCTCTTCTTCTTCTCTATTCTCACTTTGTCCTCTCACTCCCCAACCTTCCCACCCTTTCCTTGCTGTCCACCACCATGTCCTTGGCACACATACCTCCGACGGCGACCTCCCTGGCCTCTCAGAGTCTCAGCGCCTTCCCTCGATTACCGCCAAGTCTGGTGCCGGGCGCCGTGCTCATGGATCTGGGGCCTGGGACCATGGACAACGTCAGATCTGGACGGTAGGGAAGATCTTCCGGCCAGACAACCCCACGATCGGCCTCCGTGATGAGAGGTTGAGGATCCGCATGACCCCAAGGTCTGACTCCTCCAGCTTCAGCAGCCACCGCACGGGATTGAAGGTGGCTCTGTCTGCCGGCGTGTCAAGGGTGTAGATCGTGCTCTCTCGGAGGAAGAGGCCGGCCTCTAGAGTTGGCAAAGGGAACCGTGGGGCTGGCATGGGGAACGAGGAGCGGAACGAAGAACACATGCTGCGGAATCGGAAGACGTCCATTCGATTTTGGAGCCGACTGCCAATCATGGAGAGAAGCTCCAATGGGAGATCGAACCATGGGCGTCTCCTGCTTCCCTCCATGTGAGCTCCTCTGTTTTCTGCTATTTCCTTAACCATGGGCGTCAGATCGAATCGGAAGACGTCCATTAATCTGTTTTTTTTTTTTTTTGCTACAGACGGCGAGTGATTTTACAATTGGCAATCCATCTCTCTCTTAGTGTCGTGTCGGATTCCCGTCCATTTGGAAGCTTCTTGAACTAGTTTTGTGCTATTTCTAGTGACTGATCTTTGGGAAGGATTTGGGAGTCATGAAGTTGATTTCGGTTTGTGGATGTTGTTCACAAAGTCAGTGATTTAGTGTGGAAAATTATGTTATGGGCAAGTTTCGTGCTTATCATCGGTTTAGTAAGCAATTTTTTGCGCAAATTGTTACTAGCTATATGTTCCCTTTGTTGAAATCACTCTCTCAAAGTATTTCTGGCCTTCCAATGTTGTTTTGCCTGCTGATCTTTAAAAGCATTTCTGGCCGTCCAATGTTGTCATGGGCGAGTCATGTAGTTGGGTTCGTGTATTTTGGTGCAAGAGATTTGTATTGATAGGTTCTCGGGTACCCCGGAACCGGAACCGGAACCTGTGACAGGATAGGTTCCAGGTTCCAGGATATAGCGGGTAGGTTCCAGGTTCCAAAAAATATGGAACCTGTACTAGCGGGTAGGTTCCAGGTTCCTGGCGGAACCTACCCGGAACCTGGAACCGCTCACCCCTACTAAGAACCACCTCATAAAACGTAGACTCCTCATGTGGCCTTTTCACTTCATGCATATATATAACTTTCTTTACTTTTTCGATCATCAAATTCCACATGTCATAAATCAAATGAAGACAAGGCTTGTCGGTGTCGTAAACTCTAAGCATGTCATAAATAGGAGCCATGAATGAAAGTATGTAATCTATTGAATTCCACCAAAGATCATCCAACACTTTCTCCTTGACAAACCTAGCCCTTCCTTGATTATCATCTCGATAAGTACTCCATTTCTCACAAATAACCATGCTTTGAAGACCACCTTTTATCAATTTAAACCTCTTAAGCATCACAATCATCGTTGCAAAACGAGTATCCGCCACGGAAAGCAACTTTAAGTGAATAAACTCGTTGTATATTGCCAATCTCATCGAATGGTTCATGATGAAATTTTTGATTTGCATAACATCATCAACAATCTTTGTAATCCAATTACATTCCTCATATGCTACTTCATTGGCCTCCACATTCTTTGCGGCACAAATATTCTTCAAAGCTAGATTAAGTGTGTGCACCACACAAGGCGTCCAAACAATGGACGGAAATTCTTGTTTAATGAGTTGTCCCGCGCCCTTACAATTTGAAGCATTGTCCGTAATAAATTGGACCACATTCTCATGTCCAACTTCAATGATTACTTCTTTCAATAAGTTGAAAATGAAATGCATGCTCTTCCTTTCATTCGAACAATCAATTGATTTTATAAACTTAGGATTTCCATCCGACACCGCCATAAAGTTAATAAGTGGCCTCCTTTGTGAGTCACTCCATCCATCACTCACGATACTTACACCCTTATCCTTCCACATTTTTTTAATAGGTGCACATAAGCTCTCAATATTTGCCGTCTCTTTTTGCAATAAAGTAGTCCTCAACAAATTAAATTTCGGTGGCACATATCCCGCAATGTTGTGATTAGCGGCATAAGTGAAAGCTTCATGAAAGTAAGGGTTATTTGCTAGGTTAAATGACAAGCCCGCCGAGTAGAACATCCTAGCAATCAAATGATCTAAATGTTCCCGTTGAGACATGTTGAATGCTTTTTCAATTGGTCCTTCACTCCCACTACCACTTTCACTTCCCATTTTCCTTTTCTTAGAGCCAGAGAATGAATCCATTTGCACACTACTACAACTAGAAGGTGGCAAAGGCACATTTCTAGGAGCATTACTCTGTAATCTATCATTGATCTCCCTATCTAATCTTTCCATTTCCAAAAGATCTTCTTTTTCTACTTTTCTGCATTTTGCAATCCCTCTTCCACTTATCATCAACAAATGAGCCTTAACTCTTGTGTAGGAACTCTTAAAATCTTTTTCACAAAAGTTGCATTTCCAAGAGCAATTCCCCCCCGCTTCGTCATGATTAGCCAACTTAGTAATATACCGCCACAGTGGTTTATTTGAATCTTCATTGCTATTGCTGTCCATGCTTGATGTTGATATCACTCCATAAAAATGCAATTACAATGACTATATAAGCAAAGGAAAGAATGGAATTGGTCAATCTCTACTTAAGCAAAGGGACTAAAAGAAAAACTGTTAACGAGCATTTTGCATTTAGAGTAAATGCATCCAAGTTACAAACTATTATCTGGTCTAATTACCAGCAAGGAAAGGGAAAGATGCGCCCTGGAGAAGTAAATGACAGTGACCAAAGGCAATCCAGTAGAAATTCGAATCAGTTTACATAAGGATCCTTTTCGCCAGCACACTTTTTTCTTTTAACATTTAGAATAGCCACTAGTCAGCAAACTTCTCATCCTAGGCTCCTAGCATCAGTTAGTAAATCGACTCAAACAATCTAAAGAGCATGCCTCTGTTTCGATAGCAAACATAATAGGAAATCATAGAATATGTTAACAAGCGGCATAAGCTTGACAAAATCAGCAGAATCGAGATCACCAAATAAGCATAAGCTTGACGAAATGTCACCAAATCAGCAAAATCGCAACAAGATTCAGAACAATAAAGAAAACACAGAGGCATTGGCCGTTCTTCTTCGTGTACCGAACAGGGCCACAGAGACAGAGCATGGTGATACAATCATACAGATACAGATAAGTGATACCTTGACGACGATGGGTTGCGAGCCGAGAAGCGACGAGCTGGCGATCGACAACTAAAAGGCGAGTTGAGGCGGCGAGCTGAGGTTGGCAAGAGGAGGGGGTTGACGAGAGACGAGTCGGCAAGTCATAACTCGTAAGGGCCACGAGAGATGATTTGCAAGCTGAGGTGGGGCGGCCGAGAGGCGAAGCCGCGACTGCGAGAGGCGAGCTGAAGTGGGGCGGTGAGAGCTTGAGAGGTGAGTCGACCGTAGGGCGGTGATGCCGGTGAGAGCTTGAGAGGTGAATCGACCGTGAGAGCACTGAGAAGTGAGAACGAAGGGAGAGGAGAGAGCGATTGAGAAGCTAGGTCAAAAAAGAAAACGAACAGAGCAAGCTGAGGTGGGGCGTCTGATTTTAATTTTTACCCCATTTGCTCCCGGACACGCGAGTCCCTCGCGTGTCCTTTTGAGTTGACTTCGAGTCCGAGCCTAGATACGCGTTGACCGCGTGTCCGGAGGTGTCCTGACGCAGCGTTCAGCGATAGAACAAACAAGCAAATCTTGCTTGAGAGAGAAATCTCAAATTTTCAATATCAAAGGTATATTCTGTCTGCTCAAACATCATAAAACACCTTACATAGGGTGTTAACCCTAAACGTAACCCCACTAGGATTATAAAACAACCTTATCCAAAATTACAAAATACC
The DNA here is from genome assembly GCA_021437785.1 of Rhodomyrtus psidioides. Taxonomy (NCBI): domain Eukaryota; kingdom Viridiplantae; phylum Streptophyta; class Magnoliopsida; order Myrtales; family Myrtaceae; genus Rhodomyrtus; species Rhodomyrtus psidioides. The sequence continues at coordinate 2,741,099 of JAILYB010000044.1, read as the reverse complement.
ACTAAAATTAACAAATTGTCTAAAAATAAAGATTACGTAATATCACGTAATATTACATAGATAATATTATGTAAATCGCCGACTTTATCCGCATCATTCTCCTCTGCTAGGAAAAAGATTCGTCCTCCAATCTGGCTCATCTTCGATTCAATCTCTTCAAATTCAATCTTGTATCCAAGATCGCGAAGTCTGCTTTGCCGGGGACGGCCTCTCCAACGAATCAAGTAATACATCAGCTTGAGCTCCAAGAAATTCTTTGAAAACACATCTCCAAGCTTATTCAAATCCTTATAAAACATCTTGCCATGCCTCCTCTCAATGTCCATCAACGCTGTTAATGCAGTTCCACCGACAGTCCACTCCAAAATTGGGGTAGCTAAATTTGCCTCTGAAGATATCAACCCGGTTTTCCCTCTCTGGAGGAGAGCTCCTGCAGCATAATCCAAAGCGTAGCAATATGTAGAGTCAAAGTTGGTTGGTAGACCACATCTGCCTTCATACCCAAAAAAGCGTGATTGTCCTTTGAAGTTGCCCTTGTATGTACCTTCATGCTTCCTCTTCTCCAATTCAATTTCAACCATTTGAATGAGCATCTTCTCTGTCTCGATTTTAGCAACCTGCACAATTCTATGTGGGTCTCTTTCAAGCATCGATTGTTCTTGAATTGCTTGAGGTAAAAATTCAAATAGCACCAAAGATTGACTATTGAGTTTCTTCTTCCAAAGGCCACCTTCATCCACGATATCATGGGCAAGAATTTCATTTAGTTCTGAAATAAGTTGCTGCACCTCTGCAATGAAATCAATAAGGCCTTCTGGTATGAGGATGACTCCATAGTCGTAACCAAATTCTGCGTATTTGCAGATAACTTCAACTCTATTATAAACACGCCTCACCATCGTGGTCTTACCCGTTGATTTCGGGTATTTGGTCAAGGCGACATCTTCAGCACCACAGATAGCTGTCGCTATATCATCCGCAAATTTCTCAAGGGCCTTGTTCACGATCTGAAGAGGAGATGCACCTTGGAGGTCCTTGCCAACTGATCGTAATCCTCCACTTTCACGTCCACCTTCTCTGAAAAGTCGGTGGCATCAATACATCATAATTCCCCACATCCAAGCATTGGCTTCAATAAATTGCCAGCATCCATTGCACTATTTGTAACACCTACAAACATCTTCGCAAAGCCCGTTCCATTGGCTGCAAAGAAGGGTAGCCCTGCTTCACCAAACATGACTTCACACGGTTCCAGATGTGAGGGGCGGAGTGCCATGGTAGCTGCGTGCGTCAATTCCACCAATTGCTCCGGGTCAATGGTCTCATCAACCTCCTCTACGCCTCCATCGCCGCCATCCTCATTTGGGTCGGAAATCGGTGTCTCGTCATTGAACGCGGCAAAATCTGGGTCGTCTACCTCAAATATCGGCATTCGCCGCGCCTCATGGGGGACGTTGTTAGGGGCGACCTCGCCATCCTTTACCGACACGATGGCTTCAACTGTCATACCTTGATCGTCAATGCTCCCTGAAACATCGACTTTCTGCACATCTTCAAGAACCAAATCGATTTTTGCCCGAGGGATGTTGCCAGGATCGACCTCGTTGTCCTTCGCTAACACGAAGGCTTCTACCATCGTAGCTGGATCCGAAACCTTGTGTACACGACTGTATTTGCTCTTCTTCTTTGAGTCCTCGAAGTTCGTCAAAGAAGCTTTGTAGACAGATGGCATAATGCGGGGTTTGAGCTGCAACTTAGCCTCTTCGCTCGATTCACTAACTCCTCTCGATTCAACAATAGGAAAATCTCGCGAACGCCAAGAAAAATCGTGATTTTGTTCTAAACCCATTAATTCCCGCTGAAACTGTTCATAGTCGAGTGGAAGGAACTTTTGCTTTAGCAGCCTCTTCATTCTATGCCAAGTTTGAACTCTCTCTTTTTCTTCTAGCTTCCTTGTATTATGTAATCTCTCCCACCATATAGACGCACATCCTTTCAATCTACAGGCTACTGATTGCACTTGTTTCTCGCTAGGGATCTCCATATAATTGAAGAATTTTTCAATACTAGCAATCCAATCTAGAAATTCTTCTATATCAAGACTCCCATCAAAATAAGGTATATCGACTTTTAGTTTAAAGTTGTTACCTTCATGATCGTCGTAATATCGTTTGCCATCCCTTCCATCGTATCCCATTCGAAATACTCCATAACAATTTCTTCCTCCATAATCAGCACGTCTTTCGTCGAAAAAACTCTTTGAAAATAAAGGGTTATTCTGCCTGCGGACAAGAACAGACTTATCGACAGGGTCACCGCGAGCAACATCTGCACCCGGCCTTCTGTCTTTCCGTTGATTCCGGTTCACATCAACGCCAAGACCGTCGAATCGATCCGCCAATTTGTCAAATCGTGCTCCGAAACGATCTATGTGTTCCATTAAACGCTGCTCCAAACGTTGCAGAGCACCGCCCTCAAGGATTGGGGCTCCAGTCTTCCGAGCATCGTCGCGAAGACCGCCGCCAATCGCCATAGGCTCTGATACCACCTGACGCAGCGTTCAGTGATAGAACAAACAAGCAAATCTTGCTTGAGAGAGAAATCTCAAATTTTCAATATCAAAGGTATATTCTGTCTGCTCAAACATCATAAAACACCTTATATAGGGTGTTAACCCTAAACCTAACCCCACTAGGATTATAAAACAACCTTATCCAAAATTAACAAATTGTCTAAAAATAAAGATTACGTAATATCACGTAATATTACATAGATAATATTATGTAAATCGCCGACTTCATCCGCATCATGTCCCAATGTGTCGGGCACGTATCTGTGTCCGACACGATTTGTTTTTAAAAAAAATGCGTGTCCGTGTAACGTAGGTACCACCCAGTCACGAGAATGAACTATCAGTCTATCATGAATATTCAAATGAAAGCAGAAATGAGAAATATATATGTTAAACATCATTTTGAACACAGTAGCCAGTGAACACTTCGAGGAAATAAAGGACATCATGAATGAGTAGCTCGTAGTTGGTATTGTGCACAATATGGTGGCACAAATGCACACGTGCTTGAAGGATCGGTTTGGTTTAAGCTAGGGGTGAGCATGATTCCCGGATAGAACCGAGAACTGGATAACCGAACTCCCAGCTTCGATCAGGTTCCCAATTCTGATGTGCCCAGGTCCGGTTCTCGATTCCTCATTTTGAAAAATCGACAGTTTCGGTTCCGGTTCTCGGTTCTCCTATGAAACCTACCCAGAATCGAAACTGAAATCGTATATGTTGTAGAACAAAAATCCTAATTTCCTATATCAACACTTTCCTCAACGATGCAGCACTTCGAGTCCCACACATACCCCCCAATGGTCTTCGACTCCTCTCCTGTTGAGCGATTCATCAAATTAGCTCAAGGATCCGATGGATCAACGATGGCTGGCGACTTGGAAGGCTTCAACTTCGAGCATAGGGATAGCAAAGATAGAGTGCATGTGAATTAAGGCGAGTAGCGACTTGTTTTTTCGTAATAGCATCTTTATAATCTGGTCTGACAAGATTGGAGCTTTTATTAGGTGTACGTGAAAGCAAAGGAATGTTCGGAGTAACTCTCGGCGGAGCATTTTGCAATTTTGCTTGCCAAGCATTTCAAGTTGTTCTATAAAGAGGTTAGAACTTGCCTTATTTTGGGAAAGGATATCAAAAGACAATCTAGTTGTCTCTGTAGTGGATTTTACTCTATAGCCAGAAGAGGTTACTGTATCTTGCTATTGTTACATATAAAAATCCGGGAATATAATTTGGAGTCATTATGTTTCACCATTCGAAATCGGAGATCTTGTTAGGGATGGGAGCCATGACACAAACTCATGACTGATCATGGCCGAAATAGTCGCAAAGAAAATCAGGAAGTGGTTATTAATAGCTCAAAGTGCACCAAGGAAATTCTGATGTAAAAAAACAAAAAAAGGGAAACGATAGTGAGCCAGAATAATTATGAGTGATGGGCTTAACATGGGTGTCATCCGTAAGTTTAGAATTGGAGGGGGGCTGAATATAAAAATAAAAAAAATGTGCTCACTAGCCCATACCCGCGAGACCAGTGGGCCCAAGAGCCGACCCGAAATTCTAATATTCGACGGTCCCTGTTAGTTCTGAAGATTCTTCATGCCTTTGAAGAGGCAAATGTCTTGTCTTGGATATCTGTTATGTCTCGTACCCGGGGCTAACTTCGTTTGTTATGAAATCGCAAGGAATTGGAAGAACTGATTGAGCATGGGGCAGTTCTTATCCCGAGGATTTAGTGACTGAATGGTTACTGGGTGATAATCCGCTTCCACTTGCACGTGCACGGCTACAATAGCAGCTACCTGTCGAGAAGGAAAAACCGGCATATGATTTAGTTAGTACGACTTGTGTTTGGCATTTAGAAGATCATGTAATGTGCTCCTCTGTTCCGATCTAGAAATGGATCTGGAATTTACAAGGCGTTATCTATGCTTCTTCAACTTCTTGTTAATGTCGTCGTCTCTGTGCGGCAATGGTACAGGAGATGTCGAACCTAGGAGCTTATCGCCTTGAGGGAGCCTAAAAATCTAGTATATATAAAACGTAAAATTGCATATTAAATGCATTCGTATTTAATAATATGCATCTTTTTTCCAAATAAAATTTGAAGCGCTTCTTCAAGAGAAAAGTAAAAGTATAGAAGGAAAATCACTTGGTAATATTTCATAATAAAAGTTCTTTTTGCTTGGTAAATGCATTCACTATTAATGAGTTTAGAGAAAAATTTCTTGTTAATAACAAGTCAAATTGACTTCATGAATGAGAAGATTTCAAGAGTAACTTTCTAAAATGCTAATTGTATACATCACATCAAAAGAAATCCAACTCTTCAGTAAAAAGTAGTTAACAAGAGAGAAAAAAAATATTAATGTTTATAAATTGGTATAAAAAAAAAAGATTATTGTGTTCCTAAAAGTCATTCTCAATGAAGAATCACTTGAACATTTCAAATTTCTATCCCAAGGATCACTATGCACGACATGTGATGTCATACAGATACACACGTAATGTTTAGAAAGAAAGTTGATTTCACTGTTTAGTAAAGTTCTTTTGGCCCATCAAATAAAACACATAGTAAAATACAAAATTAGAGTTAATGTTGCTTAAACGATATCGATTTCCTAAAAGAAATGAACAATTGAGTTGACAAAAAAAATCTATAAAAAATTCAACTTTTTGTACCTTAAAACTTACAGGATATTTGATAAGTACACAGTGATATGATACACGTTGCAAATCAACACACTTGTAGAATTGCAGAAAAGTGGGTAATTCAATAATTTGTTTTAGACGTTCAAGATGGTAGGCTGGTAGCTTGCTAAAGGGTGACCTGACAAGCAAGCTAGCGGTAATATTTTCCTACAAACAAGACTGGAAAATTACCGGCAATTTTTAAATGGATATTCGTCCTAATGCATAGGACAATATCTGTGGAACGTTATTTATTAGAATTGCGCATCTATAATAACTCTACATTCTCAATGAGAATTAACAAGTGACAGAAGACAAACCAAAGCAATGAGTACTGAAGGAAATAGTGGAGATTTCAGATTCTTGGGACGTTTCGTAGGGATTCAAACTTACATTTCCGCGTTTCTTCGTCGATGTCTCAGATTCTCTACGCCGTTTGTAGGGTTTCCCATCACTAAGGCCTTGGTCCACAATGTGTGGAATTCCAATTTGCAAAATGAATCAATGGGAATTTGATTGGTCCATAGCTCTTTGCACTGAGCGCCTTCGATTCGTAGACCTTGTTATATTGGAAACATTTAACCTGGAGAAGGATTAACGTGAGAAAGGAGGGCAGCAGCAAATTATTATACCGTTCGTTCTAAACCATGATAATGTAAATACAGATGACCACAGTAAGTGATAGAGCAAACCATTTCATTGGACAACTGTTGTGGCTATTCATCATTTTCTTCGGCAGTCTCGCCTAACTTCCTGTTGAAACTTTATACGCTCCAAAATTAGGGCACCCCTGAATAGTTATATCTGTTAAGGAAGGGAAACTCATCACTACTCCCTTTAATCGACTACCTTCTTCCTCGGGAACCACTTCCTTCATCTGTTCGCAATCCACCTTCGTTAGATCAGGAAAACTCAAAACCGCTTGGGAGTTGGTCTTCACCACATGTCTCAGCTTTTCTGCTCTACCTATGCTCACTTCTTTCAATTTGGGCAGCTGGACAATTGTTTGTTCCGTACTTGAATCATGGCACCCACAATCAAATAATGATTCCAAGGAGGGACAATGTGCAACGATGACTGTTTCCAATTTGGGAAGCAATACCCTTGTCCGTTCTGTATTTGAATCAAGGGACCCAAAATCAAACAACGATTTCAAGGAGGGACAGTATGAAACTTTGACTTCTTTCAAGTTGTGCATTTTCCCTATGACTGTGGAAGGGAAGACGCTGAGTAGCTCTGAGCAATATCTGTCACGCCCCGCTTTCCTTACGAGCACGTACATCCACAATACGCCGTAATTCTTGTCCCAGGATACTCCTCATATACGGCTAGCTAAAATGAGACTTGCATGCGGAAGACAGAAGAAAATAAAACCCCTCCAAATACTCTCCACTTATACATACAACCAAGAATGAGATGCGGGGAAAACAAGCAACTTTTATACATCGAAAAGATAAGTCCGTACATAAAAGATCAAGATCCCTCTCAACAAAAGCACAGGTTGGGACAACAAAAAGGGCAGACAAAAGGAAGCCACTAAGTCCAACCACCGGACCATCGTCCTATAAAAACACACCAAAAAGGTCAAGTGACCACAAACATACTAAGAAGTGCTAGACTCATCGGCTTGTTCCATATCCTCGGCTGGGTCGTAGTCCGAAAAAGCCTCTGATGAAACCTCGATGGAATCCTCTTCCATATCGTCCTCGGAATCTGAAATCTCGATAACTTCAATACTTGCCTCGCCCGTCGGTTCTTCTTCAGGTATGTTCCTCGATCCCACGGTAGAAGTTTCTATTTCTATTTCCTCTCGGGTCGGGTGGCACCAAGGGGGTACAACTCCTCTGGGTACATCTTGGGGTCTTAACTGCTCAGACATACCTTCACCTTCCTTACGATACCATGCTTCGAACCTATGGGGTTTATTTGGCGCTCCTGGCTCGTCCACCCATACTACAGTAGTCCGTCTAATATATACTATACCACGATAGTCAGGAAACTCTTCAATAGCCCTAGACATCTCCTGGGGTTCACCCAGGCGAATTGGCAGCATTCTTCAATTCCTAGGGTCTGAAAAATAAGGTCCCACTAAGGGGTGAGATCGACATCTCAGTAAGAAAAGTCCTAGTCCTAAGTTAGGCCAACCGTACACTCAGGTAAAAGCGAATACGAACCCAACGAATAAACAATAAAATGATGCATTTAACAACCATAAATAATACAAGAATATCACAAGCATCTTTATGCATTCATAGCAGCGTATTCCATCAAATAAAACAAGTTCACATCACCAATCCAAACCACGCCTTTCTTCCTTTCCAACCATTATTTGATTCAAGCCCGCGTGTGTAACGCCTCAGGCTAGGTCCGCGTACTTACGCATCAGACCATCTCATTGACAAACCCGCGTAAAACGCATCAGGTTTTCAATATCATCTCCGACCCGTGTCGACACATAACAATTCTCGTCCCGCGTCTCACGCATCAGGACATTGGTCATAACAACCCCGCGTCTCAACGCCTCAGGGTGCCACTAGTTTCTCAAGCATGCCAGTATTCATCTCAACTCAAGACATTGTAATCAAACACAAGCTCACGCATCGAGCTATAATTCAAGGCATGCGCAACAATCAATTTCAGCAACCAAGAGAAACAAGCAACACGTATCATGACCATTCAATAAGCATATAAACAATAGGCACAACACGTGATCATAAATCAAACAATATCACCAAAGCTCACCAAAGATTAGCATATTCCTCATCGGATTTACCCAATCGAGTCCAATTGTTCTAACCAAGGTTAGGAACTTCCTTACCTCAAGTTTAACTCAACAAAATTCACTCCCCAAGCACTTCAAATGCTCAGCCTCACACACTTCCAGAACAGGGCAGCCGCGCTCCTAGCGGAAATCAAGTGATTCGTTAACTTTTCTTCGCCTAAACCTCAATTCACGGAGTATAAACCTCCATAACATGTCAATAAACGTCCTAACACATCTCAATGACCAAGTCCAAACCGAATTCCAACACGAACAGCCCTTACAAACACAACCAAAAACAGAACCGAAACAGGGCACTCCCCTGTTCGGTCTTCAATCAGCTCAATCAGCCTCAGACCTCAATTCAACTCCTTGATTTTTCTGTAAATACACTTACTAACACAAAGTTCTACATGCCAAGAGATCTCACCGAAAGTTCCAACCCAAGGCGACGCCAAAAGGTCCTTGAATAACACCACTCCTTCTGAGTCTGCAGATGGACAGATTCTGTCCTTCCAAACATCACAACGAAACAAAATTAAGATGTTTTTCTTTTTCGTCCAAATTTCTACAGAAACTCAGTATATGTGTCTACTAGGTCTCCACAAAAATTTAGCTCAAAATTCGTCCATTAAGGGGTTCAATGAAAAGCAAACCGGAGCCTACCTCCAGTTCAGTCAGTTTCCGTCGACTCGCGGGAGATTGGCCGGCCGGAGCTCCACAGGTGGCCAATCGACGTGATTCCAATTGGAAAAGTTCGGTAACAGGGAGATCTTCGCGATGATATATGGCTCGCGAGCTGGTTGTTAACGGTTGAAAAGTTAGGCGCTGATGAAGTGGACGAAAATTCTGATCCTGCAGGTCTGGTTCTGAACGTGAGGAAGAAGAAGAAAAATGGAGAAGATGATGGTGCTGCTAGTGCTGGTCGTGAGAAATGGCAGAAAGAGGAGGAAGGAAATGACTTGTCATCTCCAAAATATTCTAGAGCTTGCTTAGGTGTATAGCTCAATTATTGCTAAGCATATATTCATGACACTTGGAATTTTCCTCATAATATCACAATCCCCTTCCAATTTTGTCCTCAATGATTCAGCTGGCACCTTGGGGATGACCAATTGACACAAATGCCCTTGTCTAATTGATAACATAAAGTCAAAGCTCCAAGGGCAAAATCGTCTTTTCACACCCTTCGTCCGAAAAATCATTTTCCTGCAAATTTTCATCCTCGACTAGGCGTCGTCCAATCCAAACACATTGTTACAAATCTTCATTTCCATTTTTCATTTTCGAGATCCCAAATCGTGATCGATTTCTCATCGTTCGTACATTTCAATCTATCTCGAACTAACGGGCGGCTTTTGCGGACATTACGCGTATCGACTCTGTGATTCTCATCACCCTTAGGAAAATCCAAACTACGGCAATCTTGGTTGTCATGTAATCACAAAGGTCTATTACCAGTCCCGACGGCCGCGATCGTCATAAATCGATTTAGGAAAATTCGCAAATCATACGTTGGTTAAGCGGTATCACCCGCGTCCCAATCGTATAACACTAGCAATGGATTCCTTAATCGTTTTCTGATCGGTCTCAGTTCTAAATATCCCTCGACGATCCTTATGGTCAAAACGCCGTGTTCAAATCGAATTTCCTAGGTCCACGTACCTCGTCGCGCGTTAGCCTTTCCCCTTTGGTTAGTTAACTCGCGATTGATCAGATCCGAGCGAGATATCACTGAAATACTTCGATAAATATCTTACAATCAAAGGTCTCGAAATGACAGGAAAATCAGACTGTCACAACTCTTTCCCCCTTACGAAAATTTCGTCCTCGAAATTTGTTACAATTCACTAGTCAAACAAATGGGGGTATTGACGCCTCATTGCCTCTTCGTTTTCCCACGTTGTGCCTTCAGTTCCATGATGCTCCCACACTACTTTGACCAGCGACACCGTCTTGTTCCTCAAAATGTGCTCCTTACATTCTTCGATCCTGATGGGTCTTTCCACATACGAAACCTTGTCGTCCAATGCTATGGTTTCGTAATCCAAAACATGTGTCGGATCTGGCTCGTACTTCCTTAGCATCGATACATGGAAGACATTGTGTACTTGGGACAAACTTGGTGGCAAAGCAAGTCTATAAGCCAAAGTCCCAATCCGTTCCAAAATCTCGAATGGGCCTATATATCTCGGACTCAACTTCCCTTTCTTTCCGAATCGGGATATGCCTCGCATAGGTGATATCTTGAGAAACACATGATCACCAGTTTGAAATTCCAAGGGCTTGCGTCGCTTATCAGCATAACTCTTCTGGCGACTTTGTGCAGTTCTCAACCTATCCCTAATTACTTTTACCGCTTCAACCGATTGTTCTACCAGTTCTGGTCCAGTGATACTTCTTTCTCCTACTTCATCCCAGCACAAAGGAGTTCTGCACGCTCTTCCATAAAGTGCCTCAAATGGTGCCATTCCAATACTTTGCTGATAACTGTTATTGTACGCGAACTCCACTAAATGCAAATGATCTTCCCATCCGCCTTTAAAATCTATAACACATGCTCGCAACATGTCCTCAAGCGTTTGAATCGTCCTTTCCGATTGTCCATCCGTCTGCGGATGATACGCCGTACTAAACTGTAATCTAGTTCCCATAGCGTCCTGAAGACTCTTCCAAAAATTCGCCGTAAACTTAGGGTCTCGATCTGATGTTATCGTGATAGGTACTCCATGTAAACATACGATCTGCCGCATATACAATTCAGCATACTTGTCCATCGCAAAGTCCTTTTTCACAGGGATAAAATGCGCAGACTTAGTTAGCCTGTCTACGACTACCCAAATCGAATCATGTCCTTTCTGACTCCGCGGTAATCCCATAACAAAATCCATCGTTACGTGTTCCCATTTCCACTCTGGAATCTCCAAAGGTTGCAATAATCCACCGGGCTTACAGTGCTGTGCTTTCACCTGCTGGCATGTCAAACACTTTGCTACATGCTTAGCCACATCCACTTTCATACCGTTCCACCAATAGTGCTGACGCAAATTCTGATACATCTTTGTACTGCCTAGATGAATACTGTAATTACTCCGATGAGCTTCGGACAAGATTCTTTCTTTAAGCTCTACATCATTAGGCACGCAAAGACGTCCGCGAAATTTTAAAATTCCTCCCTCAGTTACTTGGAAATCATCTTTCCTCTTAGTTTCATCCAAATTAAGGATTTTCAGGATTTCAGGATCCGTGATCTGTAAAACTTTTATCCTTTCTTGAATTTCCGGCTCAATTCTCAACGTCGCTATCAAGCTTGTCGTTTGGCTCACTTCCAATTTGAACTCTGAGTCCCTCAATCCTTCAAGTACAGACCATTCTTTAACCATTAAGTACGCAATACTAGACTTTCGACTGAGCGCATCGGCAACTCTATTTGCCTTTCCAGGATGGTACAGAATGTCGCAATCATAATCCTTAAGTAGTTCCATCCACCGACGTTGCCTCATATTTAATTCCTTCTGAGAAAACAAATATTTTAAGCTCTGGTGGTCTGTGTAAATTTGGAACCTTTCGCCACATAAGTAGTGTCTCCAGATTTTCAGGGCGAAAACAATCGCAGCTAATTCCAAGTCATGCGTCGGATAGTTTAACTCATGGGGTCTCAATTGCCTTGAAGCATACGCCACTACCCTTCCGTGTTGCATCAGTACACACCCTAATCCTTTTAATGACGCGTCGCTATAAATTTCAAAGCCGCCAGGTCCAGAAGGTATCGTGAGAACTGGTGCCGTTGTCAAACGATGCTTAAGCTCGTGAAAACTCCTCTCGCACTTATCCGTCCATTCAAACTTCGTAGACTTCTTAGTTAAATGCGTCAATGGCATAGCTATAGACGAAAACTTTTCCACGAAGCGTCTATAATAACCGGCCAATCCTAGAAAACTTCGAACCTCAGTGACCGTCGTAGGTCTCGGCCAATTTATCACCGCTTCTATCTTTGTAGGGTCTACTGAAATCCCTTCTCCAGATATTATATGTCCAAGAAATGCCACTTTGTTCAACCAAAACTCGCACTTACTGAATTTGGCGTAAAGCGAGTGTTCCCTCAAGGCCTGTAAAACAATTCTTAAGTGTCTTTCGTGTTCTTCGTTACTCCTCGAGTAAATTAGAATGTCATCAATGAACACTATAACGAAACGATCGAGGTATTCCTTAAACACTCGATGCATCATATCCATGAATGCAGCTGGAGCATTCGTCAAACCAAAAGGCATTACTGTAAATTCATAGTGTCCATATCTCGTCCTGAAAGCCGTTTTCAGAATATCCTCCTGCTTAATCTTCAACTGATGGTATCCCGTTCTCAAATCGATTTTAGAGAACACTGAAGCTCCCTGCAACTGATCGAACAGGTCATCAATCCTTGGCAACGGATACTTATTTTTAATAGTCACCTGGTTCAACTGTCTGTAATCTATACACAGACGCAGAGATCCATCCTTTTTCCTTACAAATAACACTGGTGCTCCCCATGGCTAAGCACTAGGTCTAATGAATCCCTTGTCAAGCAATTCTTGCAACTGCACCTTTAACTCTTTCAACTCTGATAATGCCATTCTGTAAGGTGCCTTCGAAATAGGCTCTGTCCCGGGAGCTAACTCAATTACAAACTCAATCTCACGCTCAGGTGGCAATCCCGGCAGTTCTTGAGGAAAAACATCAAAAAATTCACGTACCACGGCTATATTTTCCAATTTCGGTTCTTCAACTGTCGTGTCAACTACCGCAGCTAAGTAAGCTCGGCATCCCTCATCCAACAATTTTGTCGCTTCAAGTGACGAAACCAAAGGAATGGAAGTTCCCCCACGACTTCCCTTAAGCTCATAGCTAGGACGACCATCCGGATAGAAACGGATTACCTTTTCACCACAGTCGACTACAGCTTTTTGTCTATTCAACCAGTCCATCCCAATAATCACATCAAAATCAAACATAGGCAGTACGACCAAATCTATCCTTTCTTCTCTACCATTTATGGCTATCTTGCAATCCACACAACCTAGTGAAACTATCACTTTATCCTTTAGCGGAGTAGTAACATACAAAGTCACATTCAAAGGCTTCAAGTCCATTTCAACCATATCAGCAAAACGAGCAGACACAAAGGAATGCGAAGCTCCAGGATCAAACAATGCATAAGCAACTTGGTCGCACAAGTAAACCATACCTGTAACCACCCCGGGCGCATTCTCTGCTTCACCTCGAGCTACCGCATAAACTCGCCCTTGAGCTGGGGGTCTCGCCAATTCATTCTGCGGAGCAACAGCTGGGGTTCCTGCCTGTGGTCGTTGTCCTTGAGGTCTAGCCAACTGAGTTTGGTTGGGACACCATCTTATCTGATGGCCCATCTGACCACACTTAAAGCATGCACCTGTCCTAGTCGGACAAGGTCCCTTTCCATGTCTTCTTCCGCACAAGCGACAGTTAAGGTTGGACTGGTACTGCGGCTTACCAATGTTCTTCCTTGCAGGAGGAATAAAATGCCTACTACTCATCATCGGTCTCTTACCCAACTGACGATTATCTCGAGGTATGGGGAACCGTGATCCTGATGCTATTGACCTCTCTCTCATGTCTCGTTCTATCATTTGTCCCCGTTCATAAACTTCCTTATAAGTTCTCAAATTCATGGCCACCATCTGGCTGCGAAGTTCGGGTCGTAACCCATCTCGGAACCTCCGCATCTTTTCTATTGGATCCTCCACGTAACGCGGTGCATACATAGACAACCTTGCAAACTCTGCTTCATATTGATCAACCGTCAAATGACCCTGACGTAAGTTCTGGAATTCCACTAACTTGCTTTCTCGCGCAGTCTCCGAGAAATACTTATCATTGAAGACCTCCGTAAACGTAGTCCAATTCAAAGCAATGCCTTCAGGGAATACTCCACCTTTAGTGGCCTTCCACCAGTCACTTGCCGTTCCATCCAGTTGGTACACCGCCAGGAGTACTTTTTCCTCATCCGTACATTTCAGGACTCCAAAAATTTTCTCGAGCTTTTCTATCCATCTGGGTGCTAACTCTGGGTCACCAGTTCCATTAAACTGAGGTGGTCTCAACTTCACAAATTGTTCCACCAATTGACCTATATCTCGAGGTGCAATAACATTACCTGGCATATTGCCAACTCTCACATTTTGACCAGCATTTACATTAGCTTGCGCATTACTAGTTCCAGCGCCTTGGCCACTGCTACCACTACCTCCGCCCCCTTCGTTAGTACCTGTCATTGCATTCACTGCAGTCAAGGCCGCGCCCACAGCTTGGGTTATAGCAGCATCTCTATCCTGAGCATGTCTATCAATCAAATTCCCTATTCGTTCCAAAGCTCTCAACACATCTCCCATTCCAGGATTCTCTGCCGCAGGTGGTCCCGAACTGGAAGCCCTAACACTGGGTCTTCTACGTCTTACAGGTCGATCACTCATACTTATGCTCCCTGCACCACTATAATTCCACCACGGAATCAAAGACTTAGATCACCCATTCCAATCTATTAATTCTATGCTATACCACGAACAACAGCCACTTCACACAATTTAAAGTATAGAAGTGTGCCACAAGCTCAAATAGAATACTCAATGCTTCATCAAGCAACCATTAGCAATCAAGCACATGCTAGTACGAAGCTTGGCCATGTCCAATCATCACAACAATGTCACTTTCATGATGCCAATCACATGCGCCAATCACATGCCATACATTACTCAACATACTATAGCGAACCCTTCCTACGGTCTTGCTACCTAGTCACCCCATATCTCATTCCTCCTTATTACTCCAATCCTCAATCAACTTTGGATCGAGTTGACCTCGCTCTGATACCACTTCAACTAGGATGTCACGCCCCGCTTTCCTTACGAGCACGTACATCCACAATACGCCGTAATTCTTGTCCCAGGATACTCCTCATATACGGCTAGCTAAAATGAGACTTGCATGCGGAAGACAGAAGAAAATAAAACCCCTCCAAATACTCTCCACTTATACATACAACCAAGAATGAGATGCGGGGAAAACAAGCAACTTTTATACATCGAAAAGATAAGTCCGTACATAAAAGACCAAGATCCCTCTCAACAAAAGCACAGGTTGGGACAACAAAAAGGGCAGACAAAAGGAAGCCACTAAGTCCAACCACCGGACCATCGTCCTATAAAAACACACCAAAAAGGTCAAGTGACCACAAACATACTAAGAAGTGCTAGACTCATCGGCTTGTTCCATATCCTCGGCTGGGTCGTAGTCCGAAAAAGCCTCTGATGAAACCTCGATGGAATCCTCTTCCATATCGTCCTCGGAATCTGAAATCTCGATGACTTCAATACTTGCCTCGCCCGTCGGTTCTTCTTCAGGTATGTTCCTCGATCCCACGGTAGAAGTTTCTATTTCTATTTCCTCTCGGGTCGGGTGGCACCAAGGGGGTACAACTCCTCTGGGTACATCTTGGGGTCTTAACTGCTCAGACATACCTTCACCTTCCTTACGATACCATGCTTCGAACCTATGGGGTTTATTTGGCGCTCCTGGCTCGTCCACCCATACTACAGTAGTCCGTCTAATATATACTATACCACGATAGTCAGGAAACTCTTCAATAGCCCTAGACATCTCCTGGGGTTCACCCAGGCGAATTGGCAGCATTCTTCAATTCCTAGGGTCTGAAAAATAAGGTCCCACTAAGGGGTGAGATCGACATCTCAGTAAGAAAAGTCCTAGTCCTAAGTTAGGCCAACCGTACACTCAGGTAAAAGCGAATACGAACCCAACGAATAAACAATAAAATGATGCATTTAACAACCATAAATAATACAAGAATATCACAAGCATCTTTATGCATTCATAGCAGCGTATTCCATCAAATAAAACAAGTTCACATCACCAATCCAAACCACGCCTTTCTTCCTTTCCAACCATTATTTGATTCAAGCCCGCGTGTGTAACGCCTCAGGCTAGGTCCGCGTACTTACGCATCAGACCATCTCATTGACAAACCCGCGTAAAACGCATCAGGTTTTCAATATCATCTCCGACCCGTGTCGACACATAACAATTCTCGTCCCGCGTCTCACGCATCAGGACATTGGTCATAACAACCCCGCGTCTCAACGCCTCAGGGTGCCACTAGTTTCTCAAGCATGCCAGTATTCATCTCAACTCAAGACATTGTAATCAAACACAAGCTCACGCATCGAGCTATAATTCAAGGCATGCGCAACAATCAATTTCAGCAACCAAGAGAAACAAGCAACACGTATCATGACCATTCAATAAGCATATAAACAATAGGCACAACACGTGATCATAAATCAAACAATATCACCAAAGCTCACCAAAGATTAGCATATTCCTCATCGGATTTACCCAATCGAGTCCAATTGTTCTAACCAAGGTTAGGAACTTCCTTACCTCAAGTTTAACTCAACAAAATTCACTCCCCAAGCACTTCAAATGCTCAGCCTCACACACTTCCAGAACAGGGCAGCCGCGCTCCTAGCGGAAATCAAGTGATTCGTTAACTTTTCTTCGCCTAAACCTCAATTCACGGAGTATAAACCTCCATAACATGTCAATAAACGTCCTAACACATCTCAATGACCAAGTCCAAACCGAATTCCAACACGAACAGCCCTTACAAACACAACCAAAAACAGAACCGAAACAGGGCACTCCCCTGTTCGGTCTTCAATCAGCTCAATCAGCCTCAGACCTCAATTCAACTCCTTGATTTTTCTGTAAATACACTTACTAACACAAAGTTCTACATGCCAAGAGATCTCACCGAAAGTTCCAACCCAAGGCGACGCCAAAAGGTCCTTGAATAACACCACTCCTTCTGAGTCTGCAGATGGACAGATTCTGTCCTTCCAAACATCACAACGAAACAAAATTAAGATGTTTTTCTTTTTCGTCCAAATTTCTACAGAAACTCAGTATATGTGTCTACTAGGTCTCCACAAAAATTTAGCTCAAAATTCGTCCATTAAGGGGTTCAATGAAAAGCAAACCGGAGCCTACCTCCAGTTCAGTCAGTTTCCGTCGACTCGCGGGAGATTGGCCGGCCGGAGCTCCACAGGTGGCCAATCGACGTGATTCCAATTGGAAAAGTTCGGTAACAGGGAGATCTTCGCGATGATATATGGCTCGCGAGCTGGTTGTTAACGGTTGAAAAGTTAGGCGCTGATGAAGTGGACGAAAATTCTGATCCTGCAGGTCTGGTTCTGAACGTGAGGAAGAAGAAGAAAAATGGAGAAGATGATGGTGCTGCTAGTGCTGGTCGTGAGAAATGGCAGAAAGAGGAGGAAGGAAATGACTTGTCATCTCCAAAATATTCTAGAGCTTGCTTAGGTGTATAGCTCAATTATTGCTAACCATATATTCATGACACTTGGAATTTTCCTCATAATATCACAATCCCCTTCCAATTTTGTCCTCAATGATTCAGCTGGCACCTTGGGGATGACCAATTGACACAAATGCCCTTGTCTAATTGATAACATAAAGTCAAAGCTCCAAGGGCAAAATCGTCTTTTCACACCCTTCGTCCGAAAAATCATTTTCCTGCAAATTTTCATCCTCGACTAGGCGTCGTCCAATCCAAACACATTGTTACAAATCTTCATTTCCATTTTTCATTTTCGAGATCCCAAATCGTGATCGATTTCTCATCGTTCGTACATTTCAATCTATCTCGAACTAACGGGCGGCTTTTGCGGACATTACGCGTATCGACTCTGTGATTCTCATCACCCTTAGGAAAATCCAAACTACGGCAATCTTGGTTGTCATGTAATCACAAAGGTCTATTACCAGTCCCGACGGCCGCGATCGTCATAAATCGATTTAGGAAAATTCGCAAATCATACGTTGGTTAAGCGGTATCACCCGCGTCCCAATCGTATAACACTAGCAATGGATTCCTTAATCGTTTTCTGATCGGTCTCAGTTCTAAATATCCCTCGACGATCCTTATGGTCAAAACGCCGTGTTCAAATCGAATTTCCTAGGTCCACGTACCTCGTCGCGCGTTAGCCTTTCCCCTTTGGTTAGTTAACTCGCGATTGATCAGATCCGAGCGAGATATCACTGAAATACTTCGATAAATATCTTACAATCAAAGGTCTCGAAATGACAGGAAAATCAGACTGTCACAATATCTAAGGGTGATGGTGGCTAATTTGTAGAAGGAACTTCTGGGGAGTTCACCGTGCCATATCCTTTTGATGGGCCCTATTGAATCAAAATATAGTTCCTCCAAGCTTGGTAAACTAACCTGCTCATAAGATTTATGCATCAGATCGTAGCTATGATGATTTTGACAACTTGACTTGATCCTAACCGATCTGATTGAGAAGTGGAAGAATGAATTTTGACAAATATCCTTATTCTAACAGATGGAGTTATAAACTATGAGAGCATTGCAGCTAATAAAACCAAATAAGAATCTTCAAAGAGATATTATTACTTGCCTCACAAATTGCATGGTTGCCATGTTTATTTTAACGATAGAGGTTTTGCGTACCTTTCCATCGAAGAACGAATTGGAATAATCATCTTGTGAATCTGAAGTAATTGTTCCCGACTCTTTATTTCCG
Organism: Rhodomyrtus psidioides; assembly: GCA_021437785.1. Classification (NCBI taxonomy): domain Eukaryota; kingdom Viridiplantae; phylum Streptophyta; class Magnoliopsida; order Myrtales; family Myrtaceae; genus Rhodomyrtus; species Rhodomyrtus psidioides. The sequence continues at coordinate 2,722,420 of JAILYB010000044.1, read as the reverse complement.
CTAAGATTGCCGGACTCCAATGGAGGTTGACTGTGGAGTACATCTTCTCGTCCTTCCATCTCCGGGGATTCCAAGCGAGTGAAATGATCCATAAGAGTGTTTTCAGTAATCATTTACAAATTCTCTGAGCTAGCTACACTAGGTACAAGAAAACAATTCATTTTCTAGGCACACATTCTTTAGCAAGAATTGTTCTTCGGTTAAATGGACACAGCTAGTGTCTTCTAAAAACGTCGAAAACTCAATCGATTAGAGGGCGAAAGCTCAGATCTTCCATCGTGCCTTTGGCATGACGGGTTGGAGTCAATTGCAACTTGCTTTATTCTCGCTTTCATTTGTTAAATGAACTGTCTTTTTCTTCTCATTAAAAATGTTAGATGAGTAAAAAAAAATTAGTCGTAATAGAAAATGTTAAGTGCAATTATCTAAAATTGAAAGAGAAAAAATGCCAGTCGGACAACGGAGCTTCCTTCCAGCTATAGTTGAATGTGAATCAAAATGTGGGCTCTGTGATTTGTTTGAGAGGATCTTTCATTTGTTATTCAAACACTCAGATTTATTCTTCGCATGGTTAAGAATCAATGGAACTTACACTCTTTTAACAAGACAGATTGACACTGGGAAAGAATGTAGTAGCTACCTGAATTGGAGCACTTCCTAATGTGATTCCAGCTCCAACGCAAAAGCTCGTCATTCTTGGTAAATCCATCAATTCCAGATGACATAAATTAGACAACTCGACTATGTCGTCACCGACTATGTCTTCTCTTGCATCATCGACGAAAATGGCTCGCGTTGATTCACACCACAATACTGTAATCTTTTCTAGATGTACAAGACTTTGCATCTGCGAAAGACGCCACAAGTATTTCAATCGGTTGCAACCTTGGACATACACATCTGTCAATTTGCTGAAGCACTCTGAGGCGACAGGGCCATGGCATATCTTCTCCAGATTAATAAGAGTTTTGAAGACCAAAGTCTCTAATCTCGTAAACGCAGTCAGAGGGATGCCACCGGATGAACTGGCAATATACTCGATCGAGGGGCTGTTTTCAATGTCGAGATGCTTCAGTTGTGGAAATCCTTGGTTGCACAACTCGTGAGCGCTGCACAAAGCGCGAGCATTCTCCTTGGACTCTCCCAGCCCTTCCAAATACAAGTATTGAGTCTTATGTAGAGTTTTCTGTACCCATTCTTTTGAAAGAATGCTATCGCCCCCTCGTAACTCGAGCTTCATGGTTCTCGAAACTTCAAATTTCATCAAGTCATAAACATCTCCTATCTCGATCCAAAATCTGATCAGTTTCCCAAATGGCAGGTCACCAGCATTTAAGAGCATGGTGGGAGCAGGGATCGATATTTCCAGAGCGGTTAGCTTTGTCAAGCTCTTCAACTCGGCAAGCTTAGCTTTACAGGATTCCAACGGTACTTCATCCTTGCCCACCCATCCATCAAAGCTTCGCTGCATAAGTAACTCTTCCAAGTTAATCAAGCCTTTCAAGACACCAGGCTCGATTATCTCAAGCTCGTCGCAACTGCTTAGATTCAACGATCTCAGATTCGTTAGGTCCCTGATTTCTTTAGGCAGCCTAGAAATCGAGGACCTAGCGAAGCTGAGAATCTGCAATGCTTTGAGCTTTCCAAGAATTGCCACATCCTCCACATCACAATTGTCTAAATATAATGATTGCAGGTTCAAGAGAACTTCGATCGAGGAAGGTAAATTAGTAAAATGCATGGAGCGAAGATAGAGGACTCGGAGCTCCTTCATGTATGTGAAGTCCAGTTCATCATAATCCCTCGTGTCACGTTCTTTCGACACCGTGAGTATTATCATGTCAGGAAACCCACGTCGAATCAATTGAGCAAGCCTATCACTGCCAAAGTTAACCAGACATGCCCAACATTTTTCAAGCTTGTCATTTGGCCACAAGCCATGATTGCTGTTAGTCATTAAGGAAATCTGATCTTCAAATGGAGTTGAGACGACCACCTCGCTGTATAGATCATGTATGGTCACATTTTCCTCGTCATCGCCACCGTCCTGCAACAAGCAAACGGAACGAAGGCTATCGAGCATGGCACCCAATCTGTCCCTTGCACCTTGCATCGTCTTATTGAATCTCTCAAACAATCCCAAACCCATGCCTAGCACCAACAGAATTTCGACTTGAATGGTCCCGCCAATAAGACCACAGAACAAGAATAAGGACTTGGCGTCCTCGCTCTCCAAATGGTCGTAACTCAACTTCACTATGGTTTCTATATTTGACTCCTCTATTTTTATCAATGCATTTCTCCATGAGGACACACTGCTATATTTCAAAGTTCTTGCAACAGAGGTAATCAAAAGAGGCAAACCTGCGAGTTTCTTCACCACTTGAGCTGCTATTGGTCTCAATTCCTCCTCGTCTTTGAGCTTGTTGCCGACTGTCTTTTCAAATAGCCTGAATGCTTCGTCGTTGTTTAAACCTTCAAGAAGAAATGTTCGATCGGCATGCATCTTTTGCTCAAGAATGTCTTTATATCTCGACGACAGCAGCAACTTGCATCCACTCCTCTCGTCTCCTGACGGAATTCCGACTGCCTTCAAGTCAAGTTTGTCCCATAGATCGTCCAATATTATGAGAATCTTCTCGTTTGGATCCCTCTGCAATCTCTTAGACAGAAGATATTTTTTTCCCTCTTCGCTCGGCTCGTCCTTCAGATTTAGACTCAAGGCATAAGCAATATCGTATCGGATTTTTGTCAAGTCCTGATTCTGCGAGACTTTCGCTTTGATGATCATGTGGAATGGTCCCCCCTCTTTCTTGAGATTCTTCTCGGCTTCCTCCAATAGCGTAGTCTTCCCCACGCCGCCAGGCCCGTAGACCCCAATCACTTTTAGCTTCTCATCATCCAGAGCTTCCATTATGCCCTGAAAGATGGAAGCTCGAGAATCCATGATAGTGTCGCCCATATCACCGGCCAACGAATTCACGTCGGGAGCACCGCCAACAAGCCCCGGTGGAGGATTCTTGAAGTCAACCTTCTCGAGTTGACCCCGCGGAATGAGTGTCTGGATGTCCTTGATCATCCTGCTGGCCCCTTTGCCGAGATGATGACGTGCCTTCGGGTTGGGAAGCCATCCGCAGAAGCAAGTTTTCTTGGCTCTTCCATCATAATCCAGCAAGTCACGCACCAGGTTGGCGACTGTCTCTGTCTCTTTCACCCATTCCTCGACGTCAGCTTCTATTGGATTCATGTTGTTTCGAGCTTCATCGACGGAATGCTGCGTCCTTTGCCTTGCGTTTTCCAGCTGGACAAATTCTTCCTTAAGTTTGCCAACATAGCTATTGGTGAATATCACGTAGCCGCATTGACGACCGATCGGAGCGGCCAAGTACTCTGCCACTTTGGAAGCTATAGACAGAACGATATCCGCCATTTCCCCCTTTTGGGCTTCTTTCCGATTTGCTTTCCTTCCTCTGTATAGAGAAATGAAAGTTAACGAAATGAATGAAGAAGAGGAAGGCTGTGGTGATGGAATCCGAAAACGAAATTGCTGAAGAAGAGGAACGGTTCAATAAGATGAATAGCTCAGTGTGTGTTCATGTAGGAGTGGAGATAGCCCGAGAGCCCCACCTAAAAACTATATCAAAAATCCTATACCCGTTGATTGAAGACAAGCAAGTCCACTCCAACATTTCTTTGTACTAAATTTGCATCCGGACCCCGGATCCCACCCCCTTCAAGTGCCGAAGCCGTCCAGCTGTCCAGCACTGTCATCCTCTATTAAAGCTTATCAACAACGTTTGACGTACGAGAGAAAGCTACCTTCAACTAGCGATGAAGGAAAATTGATCCATTTTAAATTATTGGGTCGGTCTCACCGAAAGTCGCCATCACTACGGCAATCGTTCGCGTTGAAAATTTGTTTTATGATCTCTTTTAAAATGTATTTTAGTGTTAGCCAGTGTGGAAGGTTGGCAGTTTGTAGAAAAGTAACATCTTATTTGATCTCTAAGCTATTGTTATTTAAACTCCCCGCATCGGCATTGTCCTTAATTTTGTGTATTTGAACATTTAACAATAAAATCCCTTACTAGTTGTACCAACACAACATTTAAATCAATATTGCTTCTCAATGCACTTTTCAACATACTTTACCAATCATTGTTTGCTACCTTTTGCCTAAAATCTTTTGCATTTGTATAAAGGCATTTCCAAAAGCACCACCAAATGCGCCCTTCGTCTTCTTCAACATGAAAGTTAAATATTTGGCTGCGTATTTTTGGCTTGTGACATAGTATGTTTTGTTGACAGAGCAATTTAAAGTTTTTTGAATGTTCGTGTGAACTGTTAGAGTGAGTCGTCCATAGTAGACGAAGAAGCAAGTTGAGATATGTCCGTCCAAATAGTTTGCAGATAGATGCATGACTTTTCCTCGCTTTTCCATTGGGAGTTTTCGTCAAGATGGGTCGAAATCAAAATATAGATCTGTGCCAACATTAATTCACTATATATTTTGCACATATTGACGCTGAATTATAGAATAAAATGGGGAAAAATAGTTCAAAGTCGGAAGTAAAAATGAAACATCTGATTAGATATATGTATTAACTGGTATTTATTACGACTCATGTTAAGTAGAATTTAAACCGAACCCCTTGCTATGATGAACCTGTTTGGATGCAATCTGTACTTCACCTATGCATCTATCAACAAATAATGCACATATTAGCATCTTTCGATCATTTTATCATCCTCAAAACCTCACAGAGCTCTCCCAACAAGTCTGAGATTCAAGAAGAACGGGTTTGGAGCTCTCTTCGCCTGATATTACGAAAACTTGGGCCTAAGTAAATCAACTGATGTACGCGAAAGCCTTTGCACAAGCATGGAATTAACTAGACAATTTGTATGATGCATATCTTATCCGATACGGTTTAAGAAACTTTGCCTACGGACGGAGCTGTTGAGCGGACTATCACAAAAGTTTGGAACCTAGCGAAGAAAAAGATGCAGCGACATTTGGTTGTACTTTTATTTTTATTTTTATTTATTTGAATCATGAACCTGTTTGTATTATTCTGAAGTTGTATTTCTCTGAATACAATAAATTTATTTGCCATCTTCATGGAAATTGTTTAGTGACGTTTGAGCACGCAAATATTTTTGAGCTGGTTCATATATAAAGTCAAGCTTAACTTCATCTTACATATCGATTTATATATTAGCGAAATGGTCCATTGATGAAGGCTTCATCATGGCGTTGCAATCAGATTAACAGTGAATAACTTTGCACGTGTCAAATGAATTTATGAGTATGATTATTATTGTTTACTAGGTTAGGTAAAATATAATGGAAGATCGCTCCTTGCAAGTCTTTATTATGTATTATTGGAATTAAGAGGAGATACTTATCCAAAAAATCCCAAACCTTTTGTACATCGGCCAATAAAGTCCTAAATCTTTTAACTGCGTCAAATTTAAAATTTAATCTTAAATTTTTTGACAGTTGACAAAAATTCAAAAGATTTAAGACAAAAATGACACAAAGAAGGTATTAACACCACGAGATGTTCCAATTCCCGGGTCAAGTTATCTCTCTAGATCAATTATCGTTAGTTTCATCAAAAGTAGTTCATAAGAAGATCATAGAGTCGTCGTCGAAGCCGAATACATCTGTACTTTAGGCGTCACAAAGAAATCCCTCGATAACAATAACAAATTTTTGACCAAGTAAATTCATTCCCCTAGGAGAATAAATTGATTAAATGCTAATGCTGCCTTTAATTGCTCCAAGAAAGGCGCAATTAGATATTGGGAGCTACGGAGGGAGGCATGTGCTGAAAATACCAACTCTTACCACCGGAAGTCCTCCGATGCTCACATGCTGGGCAATGTGTAGTGACAATACTTTTTGTTTTCTCAAGTACCCCCTCCCGTCCTCCAATGAGCACAGGTTATAAAGTATGTCATTTAATTTATTTATTTTTCGTTAGGCATGTCATCTAATTGAATACGCTTAACCTTTTCTTTTTTGGGTTGAAAATGAAATTATGAAGTTGAAGTTGACAAAATAATCCATGATATCTTATATCTTAGTTAATGCAATGAAATACTTATTTTGTAATTTGTCCAAAGGTGTAAGCCACACAGGATTGAATATGGCAGAAAAGGCTCAGACGATGTTCTAAGGAGCTCAGATGGTGTACGGAGCTCAGACATTGGAATGAAGCTTAAGGTCTAAGAGAGTATTTCAAATGCAACGACCAAAGTATCAAGAGATATCAATAAGATGATTTAATTGGAATATTACAATATCACAACGGCTAGCAAATCAAGCTGGATTGTTCTTCAAGATTCTCAAGCCTAATGATCAATCAAATTCGTGGATTAAAGAAGACAATGATGACTTACCTGATGAAGAACTCTATCTATGGAAACCCAACACCACGATTGTAGGGGCGATTTGATCCAAGGGGAGATTCTTTCTTTTTTCGACCTCAACGGCTACCAGATCTTCTTGATATAGTCTCGTCCAAATGGGGAAGTTTGAAGAGTGATCTTAGACACCTTGCAACAGGTAGTTGAAGGTGAAGGAGTATATAAGAACGTCTCAAGGACGAAGAGGGAAATATACGCGCAAGATAGCAGAATGCCAAATTCCAAGATCAAGAGTGTTTCACATTCTTTACATACCTTTGATTCAAACACCGTAGTACTCATAGGAGAACATTCAAGTGTGTGATCGTTAGGTGGGAAAGTCTTTTGACTCAAGAACTATCACTGAGTTGTAACCTCTAAGCTATTTACAAGTGAAATCCAGCCGATTGGTTGCCAACATGAAGAAGTGAACACAGTCTTGAACAAAACCAAGCCAGTGCAAATTCTCTATCCCTTAAACTCTTTATTATTATGTGATAGTTGTATTGTGCACGTGACTGCATATGAGATACGTCAAATCTTATTAAGCAATCATCTTCTCTACGAAGCTCTGAGCTTATCTGTTTGAATTTCCACATTGATTTCTAAAATCTTTTGAAATCACTTATTCATACCTCTCTAGATGATAACGCTAGCAATAACGCGATCAAGTTGAAGAAACAAGTAATAGATTGAACAACTATCCTTAAAAATATAAGGATAAATATTCGTGAGGCTACTCATGATAGTGTGAAATAAAGAGTACCATTGATCGATAATGAAGAGTTCTCTAGTTGAATGCCCCAACTATTTTAATATAAGTACTTTGTACTTGATATAGTGAATCTCCAAGCTATTAAAATAGTACTCTATAGAAATTTGTAACAAAAGAAGGTTCAAAAAAATACTGATAATATACCAAAGGAATAGATTAGCATCAAGCAGTCAGTTAGACTTCTCCTATTGAGTGATTCGTTAATTGAAATATGCAAAAGTAGAGCAGGAACAAGTTGTTTAATATGAGAGCATGGGAATGAAGAATTTGGAAATCTTACCCCTTTTCATCTTACATTTTCTTGTGCAAAGGAATTCTGTAATTTTCATATGGAACTCATTCTTTAACTTTCATGCGCATCGCACGTGTCATAATGCTGACAGTTACTATAATAGTGATTAGCTTAACATAAAAGAAAAGTTAAAGCGCAATTGTCAAATTTATCAGGACAATGCACTTAAGTTCTAAATATGGAGAATTTCAATGATTTTCTTAAGCATGCGTAATATAATAGCGCAACAAAAAATGTCTAAAATCAGGTGAAAGTGATCGTTTTCATTCATTTAAGATATTCAATATTATCACGACAATGCACTTAGATTAGAATTTATCCATAACCCTACAATGTATGGTCCAATGACTGGTCTCTCGTCATTATAGCCCACCAGAGGCAAAGCCAAAGCAACGAGTAGTGAAGGAAATTGTCACAAACTTCGTGGGAAGTTTAGAAGAGAATGCAGAAATAATAATCATGCAATAGTCACAAACTTTGTGGCTCCACTTCATAAAACTTAGTCTTATCCCTCGTCCCCCTCACTTTCCTCACTTTCTTCCTCAACTTCCTCCACGCTTTCCTCGCTTTCCTCCTCAATTTCCTCCACACTTTCCTCGATTTCTTCCTCAATTTCCTCTACACTTTCCTCGCTTTCCTCCTCACTTTCCTCGCTCTCCTCCTTCCTTTCCTCCTCATCCCCAAAGCTTTGGTCCGGCTCTGTTCCACAGCTTACTCTTCTGAAGACTTCCAAGGATGGGAATTCCGCACAGTATTTCTCAGGTAAGAATCTCCTGAATTTCGGCAGATTGTCAAGTCTAAGAGCCCTTAGTTCGGAGAAGGCGATTGTCGTGCCATTCATTTCCTCACATTCTTCACGACCAGCAATGAGTTCCATCTCTTCACATGACCCTACCACCAGCTCTTCGATTTGCCCGAGAAAATCCGCCGTGAAAGTTGGGAAAAGCGTTTCCAAACGTGTGACAGTCCGATTTTCCTGTCATTCTGAGACCTTAAATTGTAAGATGTCTATTGAAGTATTTCAGTTATATCTCACTCTGACCTAATCAGTCATGAGTTAACTAACCAAAGGGGAAATGCTAACGCGCAACGAGATACGTGGACCTAGGAATTCGATAAGAAAACGGCATTTTGACCATAAGGATCGTCAAGGGATATTTAAAACCGAGGCCGATCAGAAAACGATTTAAGAAATCCGTTGCTAGCGTTATACGATTGGGACGCGGGTGATGCCGCTTAACCAACGTATGATTTGCGAATTTTTTTTCCTAAATCGATTTATGACGATCGCGGCCGTCGGGGCTGGTAATACACTTTTGCGATTACATGACAACCCAAATTGCCGTACTTGAGTTTTCCTAAGTGTGACAAAAATCACAGAGTCAATACGCGTAGCGTCCGCAAAAGCCGCCCGTTAGTTCGAGATAAATCGGAATTACGACTACGAGAGATCGACCACGATATGAGGTCTCGAGAATGGAAAATGGAAGTGAAGATTGTGACATTTAATTTGGATTGAGCGACGCCGGTAAGAAATGAAGGATTAGCGAAAAATTGGATTTTTAGGCGAAAAATGTGAAAAGACCGTTTCGCCCCTGGAATTTTGAACTTTGCTTCATTAATTGGACGAGGACGTATTGGACATTTAATCCACTCTTGTAGCTGCCGAATATGTGAGGAAGTGTGGGAAAAGAAAATTTTTGGATATTTTTGCAAAAAAAAAAAGTGACAAGTGTCACCGTTGGAATTGAGGCATTAATTATCTACTTACTTGAGGGACTCTAGAGGCTTCATTAGGGTTAAACCAGCCCTTCACTTCCCTTTTCTTCAGACGTGCGACAACCCTTCTTCTTCTTCCTTCTCTGCGATTTTTTTTCTTCTTTCCTCCCGCGAGCAGCAGCAGCCCACGGTTCGTTCAATTCTGTTCGCCGGATTCGTTCCTCACGACGGCTTCTTTCGGCGACGTCCAGCCAACGAGCCCTCCTTTACCTCGAAGTTCAACCTTTCCCTGACATTCTCCAACTGGAATCGCGGCAAAAGAAGACCTGAGCTGTCCCGGCCAGCCTCGACAGGTTTCGTCGACGGATTTCAAACGATCTGAGGTAGAGTAGCCATAACTCACTCATTCGGACACCTTTTTGGACGAAATTTGCGGCGTTAGTCTCCTCACAGGTTGGGCTATGTACTGTGGTTCTAGGGCTACTGTTTATTTTGGAAAAATTTTGGGTTGTGAGGCTTCGATTGAAGAGTTTCTGTTGTGGGTAATCTGGACAGCTTGTGTGGCGGTAGTGATTGAGCTGTTTAGAGGCCTAAATGAGGTTGATTTGCTGCTAAATTTTCTGTGGAACACTAAAATACCTCGATTGAGGTTCCAATAGGTTCGATTGTTAAAGAATGGGTGCTTAAAGTGAGTTTTGGACTGATTTTGGATGAGAAAAACCGGGACCGCTTCACTTTGCTCCTACTCTGTTTTTCGGTTCTGTTTGGGGGGGGTGTGGTGTAGTCGTTGTGCTGAGTTTATGTGGTCTTATCATGCTTAAATGTTTATTAAAGAGTCTATGAGGAGTGTGAAGTGTGGAATCGAAGTTAGGACTATTATAGCGGTTAAATCGGCGACTGTTTTCTAAGTAAGGTTGCTGTTCCGTTTTTGGACAGCTTTGAGACGTGTCGAGTTCGGGTTTTTCAAGAGACTTGGAGTGTTAAATAGCTAGTGGAAACCAAGGTGAGTGTTTCCTAACCTTTTATTAGAAAATCTGGACGCGACTGGACGTTTTCTTGGTTAAGTCGTCAAGTTGATTGAGATGTTAAACTTGATGGTTAGAATGGCGGACGGAATTGTTTATGGATGAGCCGGGTGGGCTTGCTGCTTGTTGGTTGTTGTTCTTGGGTGAGCACGGTGATGTGCTACTGATTGTTTGCTTGCCTAGGTAATAGTGTTTGGTTGATTTTTAATATCAGTTATGATAAGGCATGTCATCTCGAGATAAAACTTGAATTGTGTTTAGATGTTTAATCTTTTCTCTTGTAGCAATGTGCGTGATTAGCTATCGTGGTGCCTCATCTGTTTGAAAACATAGAGGATATGCGTTGAAGTGAAACACGTTAATGTGATGAGATTGTGGGACTTAAAAAGCCAAGTACTCTGAGGCGCCTATATGACGCGGAGTCGAGAATGAGAAATACTCGGAGGCGCCTATATGACGCGGAGTTGAGAATGAGAAATACCCTGATGCGTTTACGCGGGGTTGTGGTGGCCGAGGTCCTGATGCGTAGAACAACACGGGACGGATATTGAGAAATGTGATACCCTGATGCGTTTACGCGGAGTTGTGACAGCCGAGGTCCTGATGCGTAGAACGACGTGGGACGGATATTGAGAATTGTGATACCCTGATGCGATGTAATCGCGGGGTCGGGAAATCTGAAATGCCCTGAGGCAATGTGATCGCGGGGTTTAAGAATGTGAAAGACCTTGAGGCGATATAATCGCGGGGTCGTGAATGAGATATCCTTTATTCCGACTGAAAGTGTAATTCATGGGAGTTGAGTATGGAGAAATTTGGGCATGTGTGATATCCTTGTTATTTTAATCTCCCATTTTCTTTATTGCTTGGGTAAAGCATTGATATGATACTATGAAAGATTGATATTCTTGATTCTTGTTTATCAATTGTTTATGTTATGATTGTGGCTCCGGTGGGATGATGGTCTAATTTAAGGTTAGGTTAGCTCACTGAGACGTAAGTCTCATTCATTCGTGAACCTCATTTTTATTTCAGACCACAGGACCTGAAGATGCTTCCGATATGATTGGGCGAACACCAGGAGATAACCAGGTTTGTAGAAGAATTTCTTGATGGTCGAGGTACTGTGTATGTTGGAAGGACTACCGTAGTATGGATAGACGAGCCTAGAGTGCCGAGCTGATGGTACGAGTACTACCTAGTGTGTTTCGATGACGTAGGACTTGTTGGGATGTCTTTTGGTATGACGGTCTTTCGATGGAGCTTGATGGGTGTTTTTTGTTCGCTCCTTGGTCTTCCTCGACCTCGGTTGGTGGTTTAGCTTGTTTGTAACGTAGTTTGTACGAACTTGACGTTGACTGTATACAAGCCTTTTATCTCTCCCGCTTCTCATTCTTGTTTGGTGATAAGTAGATTGAAGAGGAGGTGGGATTCATTTTCCTTGCCTTCCGCATGCGAGTTAAATTTTCTTTTGGTGTATTCGAGTAGTATCCTGGGACAGGCTTTATGCCATTGGTGGATGCGCGCACTCATATTGGAAAGGAAGCGGGGCGTGACATCCTAGTTAAGTGGTATCAGAGCAAGGTCAGCTCGATCCAAGTTGATTGAGGATTTGAGTAATAAGGAGATATGAGAATCGGGAAGAGTAAATAGCTAGACCATATGAAGGGTTCGCTAGAGTTGGCTAGGAGATGCATGGCATATGAATTGGTACACGTGAAAGGCAATATGAAAATGGCACTGTTATGATGATGAGATGCAACTGAGCTTTGTACTGAGTATGTGTATTGATTGTGAATACTTGCTTCCTGAAGCATGAAGCGATCTGTTTGAGCTAGTAGTACGAGTCTGTGTTCCTAAATATTGTGCTTTTGTGACTGACATGATTGAAAGCTTCATACGTTGCAGTGAGTGCCCTTTTGAGAAAGAGATTGATGTATGTACTTGGCCTATTTGGGTGAGATCGTGTGCTTGGAATCAAATGCTGTGTTGATTGGTGCCCTGGACGTTTTCTTCATGTTGTCTTGTTGAAGCTTGCCTGGTTGTGGTGAGTGGTTGAGAACTGCATGAGATTGCTGGATGGAGGATGGTTTAAGTGAGGTTTCTACTATGTTGAGCAATCTGGAATTGCTAGACTTCAGTGATTGATTTAGGTCTTTAATTTCTGGAAGGAATTATTGTAGTTCTAGAGATTATGAAAATGGACGAAGGGTGAATATCCAGAGTGAGATTACTAGTAGAACATTTGGTTCAAACTTATAAGGTATAAGAAGACCAAAGAGACGAAGGGATCATGAGAACTAGAATGAAAATAGAAAAAATAGATGAGTAGGCAAACTCGAGGAGGAGCTGCCGTTGTTATTCAAGTTGCTGAGACTACTGTTGTTGTTGCTTAAGAAATAACTGGTAAGGTCTTTAGAGAGGTGAAAGAAAATGGGAATAAGAGTCGTCTGGTGAAAAGCTTGAAAAAGACTTGTGAAGTTGAGATCGATTGAGTTTGACAGGGAACATAATCCTGAAACTGCCTTTCTCTAGATTGAGAGATTGGAAGGAAACCTTGAAAGTATGGAATTCCTCGAAGAAGGAAAATAATCCTAGTACTAACTAACCTTAACAGGTTATTGGTGATCGGTGAAAGACCGTCAAAAGAAAGAGTCTCTCCTTGAAGGCGTGGTATTTGATTGATTTTCCCTTGTCAAGCGACTTAATAAAAAGTACCTTCATAAGGTTATTGAAAGCAAAGATTGCCTGAAATCTAGAAACTTCGCGAGGATTCAAGAGTGGCTGACCAATACGAAAGGGTAAAGTAAGATGACACGATCGGGTTGATTCATCTTCTTATGAAGCAAATTCTCGGATAGATGAACTTTTCAAAGTTCCAGTGAATGTGAAAGGATTTGGATAATGATTGAGGCTTGTGGGGGAGATGAGCCCATTGTCAACTTATGGCAAATTGTGAAGGCTGGAAATGTTATATTACTTACCTGGTGGAACAACTCTTCGAGATAAGATTGCTTAAGTTTACTGGATTTGGAACTCTAGAGAGGGTAAAGAACTTGCTTGACTAGATGAAAGGATTCTTGGTATGTTATGATGTAATGGTGAGAAGTTGTGGCGGTAACAAGGAGTGACTGATTCAGGTTAGAAATGCTATATGTGAACGAAAGTATTCCGGATATACATGCTAGTGATGATAGTTCGCAGAAAAAAAAAATGGTTCTTAGAAGGATGTGATTTATGTGGAAAGGGAAATCCAGTTCATGTGTTCCATGTTGGAGTAAGGGAACCTACCAATTATTTGCTAATCAGGCGATAAATCCTTTGGGAAGAGATGGGTACCGATCTAGGATAACTTTGATGAACTGAAGTTAACTTATTGTACCCGACTCTGTATGCTTATGTTGACAGGAGCCTTCATTCATCTAAGGGAAGGAAACGCTTGACAAAACCGTCCTAGTGACACTGTTAATGGCTAAGTTCAGAAAAGTGAGTATAAACTCTAGTGGCCCAAGAACAACTAGTTAAGTGGCACTTGAACTCGTCTTGTAATTCCATGGCCCGTTGTGATTCAAGACATAGGCGCATACGTGGGTGTAGATAATGAAAATATCATTCAACAAAGGTTGTTGATGATGGTCTTGGAGACATCTGGACTGAGATAATAATGGCATTAGAATGTCCAAAAGACGTTGTGGATGATATAGGGAACGAGAAGCTTACTTCATCCGAGGACAGTTTAAGAAAGAAACGATAAAAGGATATATGAATTGGTGTAAAATGCGAGATTTCAATCTCAATGCATTCTGAGTAATGATGGAGGAGATAGCTACTTTGGTACATTTACGGGATCGAAGTATAGCCTCAATTTGAAAGGTAACCTTGGGCGATTTGACTAGATAGGGAGTAGTAGCAAGTCGGCATTGACTAATTATGAAGTCCAGCGGCTAAGGAAATAGTGTTCCATGTGGGAAGAGTGATAAAGATGAGTGCTTGGTCATGTGGCTTAGTGGGATATTTCCACAATATATATATATATCAGGGAAATAGGAGTCGAATGATGGATTCTTGTATGGATGATGTAAGGAACTATTGGAATAGTAGGCATTTGATGAAAGAATAATTAGGCTGCCTTGTTGTTCCTTTGATGAATGATACTTGGGTTTACTTGGAAAATCCTAAGAGGCAGGAATGGAAAGTAAGGACTACCTCAGACTTTGAAGAGAGCGTTCATTATATGTTAGGTGTAAGGAATGTGAGTCTTGATAATAATAAGTGGGATTGTTTTGTCATGAAGTTTCTGAGGAATGGAATTCGTGAGAAATCCTAGAGGATTAAAATAGAGGAGGAACTGGTTGAGGTCGACGCGAACTATCAAAGTTGATGACTTTCTGGACCGGCGGGTAACAAGGAACAACTTGTGGGGAGGTTCCCCGTGATAGATATCTTGGGATTAAGTATGATTGAGGACAATGTGTCGTATGGATGGATGGATAAGTGTGAAAGGAATCGAGAGGTAAAGCATGGACGATAACCATGGGTATGGATGATTTCTCTCGGGCATGATGAACTAGGTGAATTATAATTATGAACCACGAAAGGAAATTTGAATGTATAACTGTACCATGTGGGAAGCTTGTCGCGTTTACGTCTTGATGGTAAAATCCGAAAGGATGAAAGGTCCAAGTTATCGTTCGAGACCATAGGTTGCCACTATCACAAGGGAAATGAGGGACGTCATTTCTAGAAAAGGAGGATTCTGAAGTCATGCGAACCGTCGGAATTTAAGGTAGTGGCTTCTCGAAAGGACTGAATGAGAAATACCGTGGATAAAGGAGCTGTTTAGGAATTTAATATGGATATTCCAGATGGCCTTAGAAAGACGAAGAAAAACCGCAAGTACATATGAGGGGAAACCCAAACATCTTCCAACTTGTAATCAGATGACGGATTGCACCATACTGAACAAGAGGTTCGACTTGTAAGTCGAAAGCCTGTCGATTGGTAGATTGGGAAGTTATACAGAGTATTGGATTTGAAGGTCAAGAGAAGATTAAGGCGATTATGAATGGGTATTAGTGACCCATAAACTTCAACGATTAAAGGTAGGAGTGAGTAGTGGTAACATAATTAAAACTCGGACCTTACATACCTGAGGACGAGGACTACAAAGTCCATGGGTGGGCGAACAAGAAGAAAGTTGTCAAGAACTCCATGGAATGACCAGGGCATTCCCTGGAGAGTACCAAGAGTATGAGGTCTTGCATTGATGCTAATGATGGTATGGTATAAAGCAAAGGTAACCGAACATGTGGTTAAAGATTAAGGAGTGCCAACGAGAGAAGGCACAGAGTTATAAACTAGAAGAATCATTAAGATTATTGGGAACCCGTTATTATGGATTCAGCCACGAAGTTGATGGAAATGGGGCAAGAGAGCTGTGAATCAAAATGAGGAGTTGTAAATGAGCTGATTAAAGTGTACATGTGCTTGACGAGGTCAAAAGGAACATCTGAATCAGATAGCACAACGAAAGATTTATTGGCAAGGAGATATGGTCTCACTGTGACTTAGAGATGACGGTGATAGAAACGATTGTAAGCTTGGTATAAAGTTTGGGAAGTAAACTTCGTGTCAAGGAATTTGAACGAGTAAAATTTACATATGGCGTATCAACTATTCCTGAACTACTGAGCAAACTGAGATGACAGTTCGAATGTTTAAAAGTATGCCATTGGCGGAGATTGCGAAGGTCGGAGGAGATTAAGGAGGCAATTATGTAAAACTGAGACTCGCTTGAAATGGTCAATATCAACGAGAGTTTGGACTGCCGACCTTGGAAAATGATTACTGAAAGAATTTAAGGATGCTCAGGAAAGAGAGATTGACGAACCACGTGGATCTCTGGGGAATTGAGATAGAAAGAAAAGGACATGCGACAAGGGTTTTAAAAATCCATGGAAGGAAATCTTGTACGTCATAAAGAGTCACGAAGAGAAGACCCGCTACAGACCAATGAAAGAGAGATTTGAAATTCAGAATAAAACACGGAGGAAACAAGTGACGGACCAGAGTTGGTCATGAGAGGGAATAAACTCTGAAGGATAAGAACGTTTGTCAGTAAGGAAGACTAGGCAACGTTTGTCGCGACCCTCCCCCCTACGGGGCTGGTGGAGGCGGGCTAATGGGCCGCCCGATCGCTGGCTTGATCGGACGCGGGCCTCTCCCAAGGTCCATTACCCAAATCGCAACTGCTGGATATACGTGGTCGACCTTCAGTGTGGTCTAGTGACATGTGATTAGTGTACATGCCAAGGAGTCGCCACCAATCGTTTCGTGGAGGGTACGATCGGAAACCCTATCGAATAGTTGGGAGTGGTCTATTCGATTCTGCGGAAACCAGAGAAGTGGGTTCGGGGACTTAGTTACGCCAACTGTCAGAGTTGACGCCCTTTCGGTACCTAAGATGAATGGTTTATCTGATTCTCGGATTTCATACAGACGAGTGGGGTATAGATCCTAAATCTAGGAGTTCATGCAGATGGGAATAGCTACCCTATCACTCACAATCAATGGAAATAAGTGCGCAAATCAAGGATCCAGTACATGAGGATAAAACACATGAAAGCAGCATGGCATCCCTAATGGGGGCCCTATTAGCCTAGAGAAATGGCAATCAAGGCTTAGGAGTGATTTGGACATGATTCGCCCACGAGGGGCAGAATCGTAATTTTGAATAATTCGGGGACAATTCACCTCAAAAAGGGTAAATCTGTCATTTTAGATGAATTGAGAAGTCAAAAGACAAGGGAAATAGGATTGGCCATCAATCCAATCCATTTCCTATTTTTCTAGAATTTCCAGGATTTTTCTGGAATTTAAAAGTGATTTTACCCTCAGAGGGATAAAATCGTCATTTTGGACAAAGATGAGAACTGAAAATCTCAAATATTAGGGTTGGTCGTCCACCTGACCCAAACCCTAACTTTAAGCAATTTTCAGGACTCGATTGGAACAAGAAAGACGATTTTCCCATTGAAGGGCAAAATCGTCATTTTGGGAAAAGAGGCGGGATTTCGAAAACCCAAGCCTAAGAAGTGGTCGTCCACCCTACCCTAATCCTTAACTTGGCATTATCGGCCTTATCCCGCATACACAGCAGAGGCGACTTACCCCTAAAGGGTAATGTCGGCAAGTCTCGGAAGATTGGGTAAGAAACCCCAAAAATAGGGTTGACCAGTTGTCAGTGGTCAACCATCGATTTTTGGGGGTTTCGGGAATGTCTAGGATTTTTCCATAATTTTTCCACACTTTTTGGAATTTCTTGGAATTTTCTAGCATTTTTTTGGATTTTCTAGGATTTTTCTGATTTTTTCTGATTTTTTTTTTTATTTTTAAAATCATTTTTTGATTTTTTTAATTAAAAAAATGTGATTCGGACCGGGTCGACCAGACCCACTCGGGTCGGAACCCGGCCCAGACCCGGATCCGCGAAACTCTCGGTCAAAACGACGCCGTATCACGCGTTTTTATTTTCATATTACTCGGATTCGATCCGACGGTCCCTGATGGACCACGTGGCTAACTCATGGTCTTTGGATTGACTTACCGAAACCTACGGCTCAGATTGAATGGAGACTCGACCAGGGCCGTCTGATCTAACTACTTAAATCTACGGCCACGATTAGAACGTGGAACTTGATCTGAACCGTCTATTTTCATTAACCCAAAACGACGTCGTCTAATCCTTCATCTAAACGGCACCGTTTCTGTTCTGATTGATTTTACGATTAAAATCATTTTCGAATAATCCTAATTTCTAATCGGACGGTCACCATTTATTAGACTCGATAATCCTAGACCGTCCGATCTAATGCTGACTGGTTCTAACAAACTAACGGTCGAGCTGACTCGACACTGACGTGGACCAATGGCCGAACGCCACCTAAGGCTTTGACTCGTTGACCTGCCAGGTTGGCATCGTCTTCAACCTCGCGACCATTGCTGAACGAACGGCCACGACTCCCCGGCGATGATCCGACGGTAGAATCTTAACGGATTGGAGCGAGACCGGCGGCAATCGACTCGCGATGATCTCTATTTTAACATATCTAGGAATCGCAACATTTTATTCACAGAATCGCAAGAATCATGCAAAGTGCCGAGTACGGCCATGGGAGTTCGATCGCGTAATTTATTTAAAATCGTAGCAATTCAATCACAGAACAGCACCGGTAGAGGTTCAGAAGACTCACCTCGAGCGCCGATTGAGCTCGCTCGGCCCAGATTTGGCTGGGGAAAGATGAACAGTGGCTTGACAATGGAGGTTGGATTGGAAGACTCGATTGGGCGTGTTAAGACAAAATCGATGCAAACAAGATACGCGACGATGGTCAGTAATGCTCTAGGAATAAAACGCACACAGTAATTGAAAGAATAGGCGGAAAATGCTAGAAACGCCATTGAAGCTCAGTTCAAGAATCAAAGCTAAGCCTTACCTGTTTTCGCGATTTCGCGGGGCGCGGCCGGCGGCGATCGCTTTCTGGCGGTCTGGGCGAGCTTCGAACTATCTTTTCTGGCTGTGGTCTGGTCGGGGACGGCCCAACCAGCGCCTTGCAGTTGAGCTCGAGTTCTCGACGGCAAAGGGCCAGAGAACGAGCTTTTTCTCGCCTTCTCTCTCTCTCTCGCACGCTTTAGTTCGTCTTTTACTAACTGAATTGACCAACCTCCTTGCTTCGCGAAGGCCGTTTTGCTTATATACCATTTTCAGTTTGGCGGCGAATCGGGAAGTTAGAGTAGGTGACCTTCGCACGTGAAAACACGTGCGAAATGGTCACCGGCGATTGGTAATCGACGGGTGTTAAGTGGTTATTCCGTTCGGGACCTCAGGTGGTTGCATTTGGCACGAATTCGAACCCATTTCATCCAACCTTTGTCGTTGTTGACTTTTGCAGGTACCGGGGCTTTGACCGGCCGATTACTCTCCATTCCGGCGACGTTGGATGGTGCTGTTGGTGTCGATCGACGGAGGAGGATGAGAGGAATGAAACGCCCACCATTTCTCTTTCAATTAGTCGCGAATTGACCTTCAATTTGGTCTTCAAAACTCGATCTGTCACTGTTCATCTACACAGGCATTTTGGGGGAGAAGAAGACACTGTTCTGGACCGGTTCGGCCGGTCCAACCGACGGTTAGACCGGTCCAAACCGGTCCCGACTTGCAATGTTTCCAAATTAAGTCCAAATTAACAGGAAATTTTTGCAATTGAACCTCATAATCGAATCTAGGGCATGAATTCTATCAAAAAATGTGATTTTGCCCAAAAGTTCATATCAATTTCAACAAAAACCCCAAATTTTCTTTTAATTGTAAATTGGGGAATTATGCAATTGAAGGTTCAAATGATCAAATTGGGTCAAATTACTTGTGCCAATCGATTCAAAATGGTGAAACCCATTGGGCAGTATGTTCAATTTGCAATGATAGCCCTTGAATTGAAAGTAATTTCAATTATGCTCAATTTCAAGGACTAAAAATGCAATTTTAGTATGTAATTTTGTCAAATTCGTGCAATTGAGCAATTTGCACAAACAATTGGGCTAAATTGAAATAGGGGATAATTAGATTGAATGTCAAGATCCTAGAAAATGCCAAAATTGCAAATTAAAAGGCTCAATTGATATTTTTTTCTCAAATTCAATAGTATGGGTTACAAAGGAACATCCACAATTGAATCTGATTTTGAACTTTTTGTGAGGTCAAAGTTACAAGGGATTAGAAAGAAAAATATTGGCTATTTTTCCATATTTTTGTGACCTCAAATGGTATTTTGCTTGATTTTTTTGAGTATTTTCCTATTTTTCAAAAAATACTAAAAAATATAAAAATGTGAAAAATTATTTTTTGGTCAAGAATGGTTCCTTGGGCTTGGTCAAGGCCACCAAAGTTGATTTTTTAATTTTCTGACTTTTTATGGATTTTTTGTGATTTTTCAAAAATAAAGCTGAAAAAGACTTGGTCGAAAATCAGGTGTCGACAGCTGCCCCTCTTTGAGAGGAATCTCGTGAGAGGTTTCTCTCAAAGACAGGTGACACTTGAATCTAGACCGACGTGACTGGGGAAAAGAAAAACGAATCTTGACACTCAATCTCCTTTGTCCCGCTGGTGAACATTCTGCTCTTTATTTTTTGCTGACGTGAGAGAGAAAGTGAAGGGACCCACCTGCTTTTTACCTATTTGATCACCTGCCTGATGCTCGTGCGGTATGCGCGGTGTATAGCGGGTTCAAGTGAATACCTAGGGACTCGTCTTTTGAGTATCCTATGGCGGTTAAACTCTAGCATGTATGGTAGGCCGCACCAAAATGGGATTCCTATACTTGACAGGAACCTGTGAACGACGCACCCAGTCTCTTAGGGATTGTCAGAAGTTTTGATCCGTATGGTGGATCGGACCATGAATAGGACTCCTTTCTGCTAGGAACCTATGGATGACGCACCCAGTCTCTTAGGGATTGTCGGGGGTTTTGATCCGTATGGTGGATCAGACCATGAATAGGACTGCTCTCTGCTAGGAACCTATGGATGACGCACCCAGTCTCTTAGGGATTGTCGGACATTTTGATCCTTTAGGGGGATCAGGCCAAAAAATAGGACTCCTTTTTGCTAGGAACCTATGGATGACGCACCAGTCTCTTAGGGATTGTCGGACATTTTGATCCCATATTCTAAGGAATTAACTAGGATTTATACAAGTGAGGTATGCTGAACCTTGAGGCTTTACCACATGAGCTATTCTGGGTTTAGGGGTTACCTAGAACCTCACAGAAAGCTGATCTTGAAAATTGTCCTTTTGATATACAATGCGTTATTTTGGGATTGGGGGATTCCAAGTATCCTGCAGCATACTTAAACTTGCAAAAATTTTGATAAGATTCTTCTGGGATCTAGGGGCTACCTGAGATCTCTGTCGCGACCCGTCCGAAAGCGGACGCGGCTAATGGATTACCGATCGCGGGTCTTGGATAGGGCGCGGGCCCTCCCAGGCCCATACCAAATCGCGGCGGGAGTATTTTTCAAAGGGATTCGACGATAACAGTCGATCGCTTTCGACCTTAGTGTGGTCGTGGTGGCATGTGCAACTTGTGCATGCATTTGGAGTCGCCACCGGTCTTTCTTGGAGGGTAGACCGGAAACCTTATTGACCGATTGGGAGAGATCGATCAATTCTGCGGAACCAGAGATTTTGAGTTCGGGGACTTGGTTACGTTGATGTCATTACCAACGCCCTTTCGGTACCTAACGCGAGTGATTTTCCCTAACTAGGATTTCATGCAGGCGCAATTTTGGGTGAGGTAAGTCTGACTTTGCACATTAACCAGTTTAACATGCTCACGTAATCATAAAAAAAAAATAGATGTCAATCACATAAACATCTATCCTACGTGGTGATCATGGAATTATGATTTAATGGGTCTCGAGCCAATGAGACCACATTTAATCATTTTAATATTTTAATAATGGAGAGCCGCTCTTCTCTTCTTCTTGGTTTCTTGAACTCTTCAAGAATCGGGCCCCAAAGAGCTCGCCGACTTAAAAGGCTCCTCCACGTAATCCTCGTAGCATTTACATCAACAATTGACTATGCTAAAAATAAAGATTACATGAAAAATAAAAGGAGTACGCAGCCTCCATTTAATAATTACAACCCCAAATATATAAATAATCACCATACATTCATACATACATCAATCACATTGATTAGGGATTTTTCCATGATCACCACCCTTCCACGTAAGTAATAAATTCACAATTTAAAACTTAGGAAGGCACAATAAAAATTCTGCGTTGAATCATATTCAGAATTTTTACGTAAAATAAGATAGCCATAAATTTTCGATTCAAAATTGATTTTGTCTCAATTTTTGCTATGTTGATTAATTTATCATATAAAATAATCAACCTCCATTAGCCATGTAAGACGAACAATTCGTTAATACATATTGGCCATAGTATTGCAAAAATTGCAAAAAATCAATTAAATGCACGAAAACACCTAAGGATCGGCTCTGATACCACTGTTGGGATCCACGTAACACGTAGCGGAAATAAATAACAACCCATACATGTATCTCCAGAGGCGTACTTCGTGCATTTCAATCGAAAAAAAATCACAAAGCCTCAAAGGGAGTAAATGGATTACCTCTCGTAGCGTGCTTGAACGGAGGTGTCGGTTCGATGTTCTTCGATCTCAGCCTCCACAAGTGTTAGGCATCTAGTTCGGACGGACCACCAATTGACGAACGGGGAGACGACGAATAACTCCACAACAATTGTGCTAGCAATATGCGGAATCAATATTCCGAACTTAGTATATTTTGCTCACTCAAGATTATGAGAATATAGAGAGTGTTTGTGTTCTTCTCTCTAAGCTCTCAAAAATTTGCACACTCTACAAAATGTCTCCCCCCCAACCTCAAAACTCTTGCCATCCTTTTATAGCCAAAAATTCCTTCCAATAAATTGTATTATAAAATAGCACTCACAAATAATAAATACTTTCTAAAAATAGCACTCACAAATAAATGACATTTAAAAATAGCACTAACAATAGCACTCACAATTTATAATACAAAAATGCTATTTAAAAATAGCACTAACAATAGCACTCACAATTTATAATACAAAAATGCTATTTAAAAATAGCACTAACAATTATAAATTCTATCTAATAATAGCACTCACAATTTATGATAAATAAATGCCATTTAAAAATAGCACTAACAATAGCACTCACAATTTATGATAAATAAATGTCATTTAAAAATAGCACTAACAATTGCACTCACAATTTATAATACAAAAATGCTATTTAAAAATAGCACTAACAATAGCACTCACAATACAAAAATGCTATTTAAAAAAGCACTAACAAAGGTGTTAAAAATAATAACCATTATTATTATTACAAGAGTTAAAGAGGTTACCAAACAGTATAAATACGCATAACGTATAAATATGTATGACATATAAATACGTAGAACATACGTATACATCCAAACGACCAAATTAGCCTGAATTGAGGCCGCCAATGGATTGGGCATGATGAAAATTATGGGTAGAGGTGTTGAATTTTAATGGGTATGCCCGTGTGAAATTCAAGATCCGTGAAACCAGGGACTAATCGAAAGAAAAATATGCAATTAAGCCCTTTTGGTTAAAATTGATCAAATTGGAGGGCAAATTGACCCAATTGCACTTCTAGCCTTTAGGATTCAATGTCATGGCTTATAAAAAGTGAGAATTGAAAATTAAAAGACTCGCAAAGGAATTTTTTTGCTCGGTTCGAGTTTATGTTTGTGAAGAAACATAGTGACCCGAGCCGATTTTCAAGATTTAAGGTGACACACTTGAAGATGAAATTAAAACAAAATTATTGAATTTTTTGTGTATTTTTCTGACCACGAATGGTATTTTTCTGATTTTTTGGGTATTTTTATAATTAAATAAATTCGAAAAATATTATAAAATACCAAAAAATATTTTTTGTTCAAAATTGGTCCCCGAGGCTAGGCCAAGGCTTCCAAAGTTGATTTTGTGATTTTATGACCTTTTTTGATATTTTTAATTAATTTTAAAGAATAAAAATCACAATAATAAATGGTCAAAAATCAGGTGTCAACAGCTGCCCCTCTTTGAGAGGAATCTCGTTAGAGGTTTTTCTCAAAGATAAGGTGGCACCTGATTTCTAACCGACTCAACTGGGAAAATGAGAGAAGAAATGCTACGACATTGGATCGCTTAAGGCCCTTTGATGAAAGCTCTAATTAATCCCCGGTTTGCTTTAACAATTTGAACATGGGCCGAAGTGAGAGAGGCTTACCTGAAGCTCACCTGTCAGATGCTGCCGGTTGCGACAACTTTCAAGCAGATACCTAGGACTCGTCATTCAGAATATCCTAGGGAGATTAAGCTCTGACCTGTATGGTAGGTCATACCATTATGGGATTCCTAACTGGTAGGAACCTAAGGAAGGCGCGTCCCACACTTTGGGATTTGCCAAGGATTTTGATCCGTATGGTGGATCGAACCAGAAATGGTTCACCTACTGTAAGGTTTACCTAGGGAAACGACTCTTTCCGTGTCTGGAATTTGTCAAGGTTTTGATCCGTATGGTGGATCGGACCATTAGGCTGATCCTTCAGGCGGTTTCTACCATATTTGACCCTTCAGGCGGTATCTACCGTGGTTTGACCCTTCAGGCGGTTTCTACCTTGAGTTGACCCTTCAGGCGGTTTCTACCTTGGTTTGACCCTTCAGGCGGTTTCTACCTTGTGCTGACCCTTCAGGCGGTATCTACCATGAGTTTGACCCTTCAGGCGGTTTCTACCTTGTGCTGACCCTTCAGGCGGTATCTACCATGAGTTTGACCCTTCAGGCGGTTTCTACCTTGAGTTTGACCCTTCAGGCGGTATCTACCTTGAGTTGACCCTTCAGGCGGTTTCTACCTTGAGCTGACCCTTCAGGCGGTTTCTACCTTGTGCTGACCCTTCAGGCGGTATCTACCTTGAGTTGACCCTTTAGGCGGTTTCTACCTTTGTTTGACCCTTCAGGCGGTTTCTACCTTGTGCTGACCCTTCAGGCGGTATCTACCTTAAGTTGACCCTTTAGGCGGTTTCTACCTTTGTTTTGACCCTTTAGGCGGTTTCTACCTTTGTTTTGACCCTTCAGGCGGTATCTACCTTTGATTTGACCCTTCAGGCGGTATCTACCTTCATTTGACCCTTCAGGCGGTATCTACCTTCATTTGACCCTTCAGGCGGTATCTACCATTGGTTTGACCCTTCAGGCGGTATCTACCTTGAGTTGACCCTTCAGGTGGTTTCTACCTTGTGTTGACCCTTCAGGCGGTATCTACCTTGGTTTGACCCTTCAGGCGGTATCTACCATGAGTTGACCCTTCAGGCGGTTTCTACCTTTAGTTGACCCTTCAGGCGGTATCTACCTTAGTTTTGACCCTTCAGGCGGTTTCTACCATGAGTTGACCCTTCAGGCGGTTTCTACCTTTGATTGACCCTTCAGGCGGTTTCTACCTTGAGTTGATTTGAAAAGGGCGTCTCATGACGAGGGTTCTCCACGTCCGATGAGACTGCCTAAATTTGAAAATGGGTCTCATGACGAGGGTTCTCCACGTCCGATGAGACTGCCTGAATTTGAAAAGGGGTCTCATGACGAGGGTTCTCCACGTCCGATGAGACTGTTTGATATTTGAAAAGAGGTCTCATGACGAGGGTTCTCCACGTCCGATGAGACTGTTTGATATTTTGAAAAGGGGTCTCATGACGAGGGTTCTCCACGTCCGATGAGACTTCCTGAATTTTGAAGAGGTGTCTCATGACGAGGGTTTTCCACGTCTGATGAGACAGTTTGATATTTGAAAAGGGGTCTCATGACGAGGGTTCTCCACGTCCGATGGGACTGTTTGATATTTTGAAAAGGGGTCTCATGACGAGGGTTCTCCACGTCCGATGAGACTTCCTGAATTTTGAAGAGGTGTCTCATGACGAGGGTTTTCCACGTCCGATGAGACAGTTTGATATTTGAAAAGGTGTCTCATGACGAGGGTTTTCCACATCCGATGAGACTGCCTAAGTTTTGAAAAGGGTGTCCTAGGACGAGGATTCTCCACGTCCTGCTGGGACAGTTTGCTGACTTCTTTTGAAAAAAAGGTTCTATCCTCACCCTTTCTTTTGCAAGATCCCGAAATTTGCCGGGAATTCAATTTTGAAGCAGTGAAAGATTTTATCTTGACAAAGCTTCACTTGGGTCCGTTGAGGCGACATTCTGGGAGCTGGGTTCTCCAGGTATCCTGCAGAAGTTTGAGCATGAAAGATTTTTCTTCACCAAGAAAACTTTAGTAATCTTTGGGAAGACCACGGCTGTCCATTTTGACAAAACCGTATGATTTAAGTTTTAATCATGAAATGTGCATTTTGCTGCTGGAGGTTATCCAAACCATTCTTGCAACATGCAAATGTGATCACAAATCCCTTGCGCGGAAAATCTGGATCCAACAATTTGAAACTTCCAAAAAGAGTTTGTTCAAAACATCAATTGGAATATTTCTCGACAATGAGGTCTTCTCACCTATTTTGCGATAGTGGTTTTTTTTATAGGGGATGCACTCAATTCCCTACTAACCTGTGCCTAGGTTTTAGGCTCATTCGCAGCGCATACATTTTGATCGGTCGGGAGGTCTTCCACGGGACCGTAATGTTAGGCTTGGATATTGGTTTTCAAAGGGGACCCGCTTTGGAGTCGAGGCCATTGAATGAAAGTCTTCACCATCTGCTCCGGGTTTACAAGTCAAGAACCCTGCAAAATGAGGAAGAAATAGTCTTGCTCGTACTTCTTCGAGCTAAGCAATATGTTAACCCAAGTGTCTTAGTCAGAGAAGACTGTTTCAGGGTTGTAACATTTGTAGGATTGAGGACCGAAAAAGGCTTGTTTTTGGCCCAGAATTTGTGAGGGGATTGGCATTGGTGATCATTGCAAACTTGTCACATGTCTTTTCCATTCTGCATCTTCAATTTTTGAGGTGTGCAACCGCTTTTGAGTTGTGCACAAGTCCTTTAGAGAACGTCTCTTGTGGTATTAAGAGATTGACAATTGTGTCCGTGTTTTTGCACCACGGCTGACATCATTTGGGGAGCAGTCTTCTTGATCTGACTCCTTTATGGGTTTTTCTCTCTTCCCAACTAGGCTTTATTGGGGATCAATCAAACAGTTTTCACGAGCATCGGCCTTGCTTTTACCAGGCACTTTGCTTTTTCTTGCTGCTGGGGATTTTTCTTTGTTGAAATCCCGCCTTTTCTTTTCCTTTGGAACCATGATGTTCAGAAAATTGTGCTAGATATACAACTTGAATCATAGCACATTTAAACGCCGATATGAAATTTTTCTATAAATCCCATCTCTTGGATTCTTCCGTTCTTGGAGTGATGCAGTTTCTATCTTGAAACATGCCATGATCACCAACAGGGGTTTATGAAATGAATTCGCAGGCTTAAGTTGGCTGTGCAAAGGATTCGGTGTGTGGGATAGAGAATGAATGCTTCTCGTCATCCTATGGCACTTGGATTACCATATAAACAATACACAAAGATTAATGTTAGTCCGAGCAAGAAAATTTCTAACCATTTTCTCCTGACGCTACTGGACTTACTTCCTTTTTGCCCCGGTGTGGGGTGGCTCTTGACAGGGTTAAGAATGAAAAGCGCCGTTCAAAGGGGTTTATCAATGGTCACCTGTAGTGTTTGGGGATATGAAACGAATGCCTCCGTCGTCCCAACCCATGTAATCGCTGCAAATGGTCCCTACCTCCGTAGACCCAGATTTTGCTATCTGCCCACTCCACTCATCTCTCAAGTGTGTGTTGGACATGTTTGGATTAGGTTTTCGCCTCTCGTCTGAGAAAACATCCTTTTGAAAGTTTTGAACTTTTGATTGGAAAAAATTTCTTTCATTTTCTCCAAAAATTTTACCCGCCAAGGGGATTTTAAGATGCACTATGCATGTCCTTTATTCATGTTCATACAACCTCCTGTTTTAAAACATGAATGCCAATGAAGTTTGAATTCTATGTCTTTTCTAGACATCAGATTCTGAAGGCTTTTCTTTTCTTCTCTGTTTTTTTATTCAACATCTTTAGTGGATTGGGGAAAGGGATACTTACCTGTCCCCAGAGGCTGGAGATCCCTGAAAATGCGGAAGAAACATGTTATTATACGTTCACGAATTTTTCAAAAAATTAGAACGATACAATTTACCCTTGGTCATGTATTTCCAACGGGTAATACATGAGATGTGAAAACCCGTTTTGCCCTGATGGCAAGCCCCTATCAAAAACAAACAATAAGTGTCAGTTTGTGTTCCAAAATTCAAGACCAATTGGAACGATACCGCATTGTTCTAGCTTGGCGTTTTCATTTGAACACAAACGCGCGGCTTGCAGAATCTGGCCCTCTATCTTGTAGTCCTGATCCCTCCGTTTGGTTGGCGATGAATCATTCTCAAGGATTTGCCCCAGAGGAGATCCATTTGTGTTTTTGGGCCCATTCCAGCGCCATTCTTCAAGGTTCCTTTTATTCAAGGAAAAAAATAAAATCTTATCAAAATGCATGTCAAAGCACGGGACGTAGGAGCGACACTTTTTACCCTCCACTAGGTCTTATAATCAAAGACCATTTCTTGGAGTGCTGACTCCCAAGGTCAATAGCTTTATTCGCCTCCTCGTTGGCGAGTTCTTTTCTTTTGAGGCTTTCGGTGCCAACGACTCCCTGTTAAATGAGTAAAAACTCATGTTAGGCATGTGGTCTTCGAAGACCAAAATGGAACGATACAAGGTTACCGTTCACCCATATTCGTATCTTGGGTTTAATTCTGATGCGGACGACTCTACAGTTGCGTCCATTGATTTTGCCAGAGAATAAACGTTATTCTTTGTCCGGCGCACAAATGATTCGCTTGCCCCAATTGGGCGTGATTTGTCGTAGCTAGGTGACGCTTGCCCCAGCTAACTCCCTTTTGCATTTTGCTGCATTGACGCATTCAGGCTATTTGACATCCGCAAAATTTACTCGTGGTTGAGTACTTCAACAACCTGCGCGATGAAAGGAGTGAAAGAGTCAATCACCGCGTAAGGAGCTTTAATTGAAACGATTACGGATTTACTATCCCCGTTCTGGTCACTTCTGGCATCCAAGATGCTGGAAATTTTTCAGTGGTCCCATTCATTTTTGTCATCACCTGCAAGAATGGAAAACCATATCAACTCGTGAACCGGTCAATCCGATTTGGAACGGATACAACTTTTTCGACTTAGGGAGAGTCGATCCAAATTAGGTTGCCCCAGCTTCACGTTGTCTACTTAAGGCTCATCACAATAAATCCATCTCGTTTTTGCAAACCCAATGGGTGATGCCCGATGAAGGTGCACTCCTTTCCATTTTGTAGGGAAGGCAAGCTCCCTTTTGTTGGTCTTTAACCATCTTATCCTGAGAGGAAGAGATATGAAATATTATGTCATTATCTGATTGAAAATCAATTAGGAATGACACGTCCTTATCCTTGATTCGGTTGCCCGGTCAAGAGGCATTTGCCCTCGTCAGTTGACTCTCCAAGGTGGTCCAGCGCTTTTCCATGCCATCCTGGTTCGTTTCAACTCGCGATTGATTCTTCACACAAGTTTTTGGATTTTGATTCATAAGCGGCGCTGAATGACCTTTTGGTTTCGAGGTGTACCAATCATTCACATACATACGCATGAGACCAGTGAGGTTTGGCTCTAAGAATCAAGATAGGGTTTGGAACCTAAGACCAAGGCTCCCACCTCGAGTTCTAGAAAGGGTAGATTCCATTGCACAACTATCGTTGCATTGGGACCCAATCCATAATTCGAAATGAGCGGAATTGAAAAGTGGATTACCCCGTGTTTTTCCTCACGGAGATTCCATTTTCAATCCCTTATATTGTTTTCCTATAGGCGGCGCCCGGGGTTTTAGGCGCGATTGTGTGTGTTCATGTGTTGTGAGTATCACAATGCAAGTCATGCACAACAGTTTATCAATCGGCGCTTCAAATCATCCATACAACATACATTCCTACGCCAACCTGCATAAGACAATGTTAATCACGGACTACACCCCTTATCTCTCCAATCTGCAAAAACATATAACACCTACCATGAGCGGACTTACCTCACCTTCAAGAGCGCCTGCAGGGTTAGAAAAATCACTCAGCGTTTTAATTACGGCCTAAGTCCACTTGAGGTCTAGAACCATAGGTTCTAGAACAAGTTCCCCAGTGGAGTCGCCAGCTGTCGCGACCCGTCCGAAAGCGGACGCGGCTAATGGATTACCGATCGCGGGTCTTGGATCGGCGCGGGCCCTCCCAGGCCCATACCAAATCGCGGCGGGAGTATTTTTCAAAGGGATTCGACGATAACAGTCGATCGCTTTCGACCTTAGTGTGGTCGTGGTGGCATGTGCAACTTGTGCATGCATTTGGAGTCGCCACCGGTCTTTCTTGGAGGGTAGACCGGAAACCTTATTGACCGATTGGGAGAGATCGATCAATTCTGCGGAACCAGAGATTTTGAGTTCGGGGACTTGGTTACGTTGATGTCATTACCAACGCCCTTTCGGTACCTAACGCGAGTGATTTTCCCTAACTAGGATTTCATGCAGGCGCAATTTTGGGTGAGGTAAGTCTGACTTTGCACATTAACCAGTTTAACATGCTCACGTAATCATAAAAAAAAAATAGATGTCAATCACATAAACATCTATCCTACGTGGTGATCATGGAATTATGATTTAATGGGTCTCGAGCCAATGAGACCACATTTAATCATTTTAATATTTTAATAATGGAGAGCCGCTCTTCTCTTCTTCTTGGTTTCTTGAACTCTTCAAGAATCGGGCCCCAAAGAGCTCGCCGACTTAAAACGCTCCTCCACGTAATCCTCGTAGCATTTACATCAACAATTGACTATGCTAAAAATAAAGATTACATGAAAAATAAAAGGAGTACGCAGCCTCCATTTAATAATTACAACCCCAAATATATAAATAATCACCATACATTCATACATACATCAATCACATTGATTAGGGATTTTTCCATGATCACCACCCTTCCACGTAAGTAATAAATTCACAATTTAAAACTTAGGAAGGCACAATAAAAATTCTGCGTTGAATCATATTCAGAATTTTTACGTAAAATAAGATAGCCATAAATTTTCGATTCAAAATTGATTTTGTCTCAATTTTTGCTATGTTGATTAATTTATCATATAAAATAATCAACCTCCATTAGCCATGTAAGACGAACAATTCGTTAATACATATTGGCCATAGTATTGCAAAAATTGCAAAAAATCAATTAAATGCACGAAAACACCTAAGGATCGGCTCTGATACCACTGTTGGGATCCACGTAACACGTAGCGGAAATAAATAACAACCCATACATGTATCTCCAGAGGCGTACTTCGTGCATTTCAATCGAAAAAAAATCACAAAGCCTCAAAGGGAGTAAATGGATTACCTCTCGTAGCGTGCTTGAACGGAGGTGTCGGTTCGATGTTCTTCGATCTCAGCCTCCACAAGTGTTAGGCATCTAGTTCGGACGGACCACCAATTGACGAACGGGGAGACGACGAATAACTCCACAACAATTGTGCTAGCAATATGCGGAATCAATATTCCGAACTTAGTATATTTTGCTCACTCAAGATTATGAGAATATAGAGAGTGTTTGTGTTCTTCTCTCTAAGCTCTCAAAAATTTGCACACTCTACAAAATGTCTCCCCCCCAACCTCAAAACTCTTGCCATCCTTTTATAGCCAAAAATTCCTTCCAATAAATTGTATTATAAAATAGCACTCACAAATAATAAATACTTTCTAAAAATAGCACTCACAAATAAATGACATTTAAAAATAGCACTAACAATAGCACTCACAATTTATAATACAAAAATGCTATTTAAAAATAGCACTAACAATAGCACTCACAATTTATAATACAAAAATGCTATTTAAAAATAGCACTAACAATTATAAATTCTATCTAATAATAGCACTCACAATTTATGATAAATAAATGCCATTTAAAAATAGCACTAACAATAGCACTCACAATTTATGATAAATAAATGTCATTTAAAAATAGCACTAACAATTGCACTCACAATTTATAATACAAAAATGCTATTTAAAAATAGCACTAACAATAGCACTCACAATACAAAAATGCTATTTAAAAAAGCACTAACAAAGGTGTTAAAAATAATAACCATTATTATTATTACAAGAGTTAAAGAGGTTACCAAACAGTATAAATACGCATAACGTATAAATATGTATGACATATAAATACGTAGAACATACGTATACATCCAAACGACCAAATTAGCCTGAATTGAGGCCGCCAATGGATTGGGCATGATGAAAATTATGGGTAGAGGTGTTGAATTTTAATGGGTATGCCCGTGTGAAATTCAAGATCCGTGAAACCAGGGACTAATCGAAAGAAAAATATGCAATTAAGCCCTTTTGGTTAAAATTGATCAAATTGGAGGGCAAATTGACCCAATTGCACTTCTAGCCTTTAGGATTCAATGTCATGGCTTATAAAAAGTGAGAATTGAAAATTAAAAGACTCGCAAAGGAATTTTTTTGCTCGGTTCGAGTTTATGTTTGTGAAGAAACATAGTGACCCGAGCCGATTTTCAAGATTTAA
Organism: Rhodomyrtus psidioides; assembly: GCA_021437785.1. Taxonomy (NCBI): domain Eukaryota; kingdom Viridiplantae; phylum Streptophyta; class Magnoliopsida; order Myrtales; family Myrtaceae; genus Rhodomyrtus; species Rhodomyrtus psidioides. The sequence goes on along the minus strand of JAILYB010000044.1, from coordinate 2,689,890 downwards.
GGTGACACACTTGAAGATGAAATTAAAACAAAATTATTGAATTTTTTGTGTATTTTTCTGACCACGAATGGTATTTTTCTGATTTTTTGGGTATTTTTATAATTAAATAAATTCGAAAAATATTATAAAATACCAAAAAATATTTTTTGTTCAAAATTGGTCCCCGAGGCTAGGCCAAGGCTTCCAAAGTTGATTTTGTGATTTTATGACCTTTTTTGATATTTTTAATTAATTTTAAAGAATAAAAATCACAATAATAAATGGTCAAAAATCAGGTGTCAACAATCTCGCAGAAAGATTATCTTGAATGTTGTTCTTTCGACATTGAAGGTGACATTCTGGGACTTGGGAGCTCCAGGTATCCTGCAGAAAGTTCCAACTCGTAACACTGGGATCTCACACAGGGAGATAATTTCAAACATTGTCCTTTTGACATGGGAGGTGACATTCTGGGATCTGGGAGCTCCAGGCATCCTGCAGAAAGATCAAACCTGTAATATTGGAATATCACATAGGGAGATAATTTCAAACATTGTCCTTTTTTACATGGGAGGTGACATTCTGGGACCTGGGAGCTCCAGGCATCCTGCAGAAATCTTAAACCTGTAATATTGGAATCTCAAATAGGGAGATAATTTCAAACATTGTCCTTTTGACATGGGAGGTGACATTCTGGGACCTGGGAGCTCCAAGCATCCTGCAGAAAGCTCAAACCTGTAAATTTGAAATCTCATAGAGGGATGATTTCGAAGATTGTCCTTTTTGACATTGAAGGTGACATTCTGGGATCTGGGGACTCCAGGTATCTTGCAGAAAGATCAAACTTGTAAATTTGAAATCTCACAGAGGGATGATTTCGAAGATTGTCCTTTTTGACATTGAAGGTGACATTCTGGGATCTGGTGACTCCAGGTATCCTACAGAAAGATCAAACCTGTAAATTTGAAATCTCACAGAGGGATGATTTCGAAGATTGTCCTTTTTGACATTGAAGGTGACATTCTGGGATCTGGGGACTCCAGTTATCCAAGAGAGGTTGTGTTCTTCTGAGATCTGGGATTGCCAGGAATTCTGCAGAAGTTTAGACATCTTAAACGTTTCTCACCAAGAGTGATACAAGCTGTTTTAGGAGCCGAAGTCATCAAGAATCTTGCAGAAGCTCTAACCTGAAAATTTTCTTACCAAAGGCACATCAATGGTCTTTAAGTGATATCTGGTGTCAAACCGACAGCACTTTATGACTTATATCATAGTCATAAAAAATTTCAATGAATGCATTACGATGCTGGAGGTTATCCAAAGCACCTTGCAACATACGGGAGTGATAAAAAATTCCTTGTGGGGAAAGTTTGAATCAAACAATCTGAAATTACCAAAAGAGTTTGGTTAAAATGTCCAACGGAGTATTCTCATCAAAGAGGACTTCTCACCGTTTTGAGATAATGGTCTTTTACCAAGAATGCACTCGAATTTCCTATCAAACCTACGCCTAGGGTTCAGGATCATTCGCAGTGAATACACCTCGATCGATCAGGAGGACTTCCAAGGGACCGTAATGTTGGGCTTGGTCAACGGTTTTCAAATGGGACTCGCGTGCAAGTCGAGGCTTTCGAAGAGAAGTCTTCAATGTCTGCTCCAGGTTTACAAGTCAAGAAACCTGCAAAATGAGAAAGAAACAATCTTGCTCGAACTTCTTCGAGCTAAGCTTAGACATTAAACCTTATGTCAATCCAAGTGCCTTAATCAGAAAAGGCTTTTCAGGGTTGTAAGGTAGGTAGGATTGGGGACCAAAAAAGGCTTGTTTTTGGCTCAGAATATGCGAAGGGTTTAACATTGGTGATAACTGCAGGTTTGCTGCCGATCTTGTCCCTTCTGGTTCAGAGAGCGTCTTCAGTCTTTGAAGTGCATATTTGTCTTTAGAGAACATCTTCCTCATGTCAAGACGGCGTCAATACCTTGTCTATGCTTTTGTCATCTGAATGTGACATAATCTGGGAGTATTCTTTGCTGTCCAGCTCCCTTGGGATTTTCTTTTACAATCAGATCTTACTAGTGACCTATACAAAGGTATCATGCCATCTTTTGGCATTTACAAGATCAAACATCTGATTCACAAGTGTACAAATATTTGGACGGGTATTGGCCTTGCTTTTACTAGGCACTTTGCTTTTTCTTGATGCCCAGGGTCGGATTTTTCTCTCTTTTTTTTTGAAATCCCATCTTTTCTTTTCTTTTGGGGATTAGAATTTTCAAATGAATGTGCTAGATGTTCAACTTGAATCTCAGCGCCCAAACATTAATCTATGAATTTTTCACAAATCCTGTGTTTTGAACTCTTCCGCTCTTGAAGGGACGTCGCTTCCGTCTTGGAATAAGCAGTGATCACCAACGGGTTTGCGAAACGAACGTATAGGCTCAACTGGGCCGTGCAAAGGGTAAAAGTGTATAGGATAGAGAAACGAATGCTTTTCGTCATCTTAAAGCACTTGAACTACCATAGAAGTTAAAATGACAAGCAACACACGAATATTGATGCAAGTCTGAGCAAGAGAACTTCTAACCATTTACCTCCTGATACCTCTGGACGTACCTCCAGTTTGCCCCACTGTGGGGTGGTTCTTGACAGGGGTAAGGAATGAAACCGCCGTTCAAAGAGATATCAATGGTCACCTGTAGTGTTTATGATAGAAAAACGAATGCCTCCATCGTCTCAATCCATGTAATCATTGCGAATAACCCTTACGTCCGTAGGTCAAGGTCTCGCTATCCTTACCACTCTACTCATCTCTTAAGTGTGTATGGGACGTGTTTGGACCAGGCTTGCCTCTTGTCTGAGGAAACATCCTTTTAAACAGTTCTAAACAACTCTTGTTGGAAAAGTTCATTTCGCTTTCTCCAAAACTTACCCTCAAAGGGGGTTTATGATGCACAATGCATATTTCAAACATGTTTAGATAACCTCCAAGTTAAAACATGAATGCCAATGACATGATTGTGAGAATTTTGCGTCTTTCATAGACATGAGATTTGAATGCATGCTAGATTCTAAGAAGCCTTCAAATTCCAACAGTAAGGATTCTAACAGTCTTAAAAACCTACAAGATTGGGAAAGGAATACTTACCTGCCCAGCGTGGCTTGAGATTCCTGAAAAACATAAAAGGAATATGTCAGTGTATGCTCTCAAATTTCAGAAAATTAGAACGATACACCTTACCCTTGATCATGCACTCCAATGGAAGTGGATAGATTCATGAAAATCTGCATTTTTCTTAACAACACAAGATGGTTAGGTTGTTCTTAAAATTTCTTAAAATCCTCAGTATTTGGAGAAAAAGGACGTGCACCTGACCCCCACGACAGTAAGTCCTCTTGACCATGTATTCTGATTAATCGCGACCCTGCTTCCTTGGGTCCTGCAATATTGAACACATGCTAATGTTTGTATGGATGCATGACATGCTTATGCCAAGACTATCATGAAGAGTAGGCTCAGTTCGGGGTAAGTCATATGATCGGAATCTGATTTTATTTCAAGGATAATATTTCTTCACAACATATGAATTTACAGGGTGCCCCAGTTCTTCTCCCTCAGTGTTTACAAGAATTAATGCTCCTCCCGAGAGGATCTTCTTGACAATGTAGGGGCCTTCGTAATTCAGAGTGAATTTTCCCCCGGGATGGGTAGTACTCGGTAAAACTTTCCTAATTACCAAGTCATTTACTTCGAAGTTTCTGGTCTTGACCTTTCGATTGAACACCCTGGCTACCCTCTTCTGGTAAGTTTATCCATGGCAAATGGCTTTAAGACGTTTTTCGTCTATTAAATTCAGCTGTTCATATATGTGCTTGAAATACTCTGACTCAGAGAGTTTATCTTCGGATAAGATTCTCAAAGAGGGAATCTTAACTTCTACTGGTAGAACTGCTTCTGTCCCAAACACCAGACTATAGGGAGTTGCCCTTGTAGAAGTCCTGATCGACGTTCGGTAAGCCATTAAGGCGAAAGGTAGCCTTTCGTGCCAATCCCTGTAGTTTTCTGCTGTTTTAGCCAAGATTCTCTTGATGTTTTTGTTGGCTGCCTCCACTGCCCCATTCATCTGTGGGCGGTAAGGAGATGAATTCAGATGTCGAATGCTAAAGTGATCCAGTAGATCATCGACAATCTTGTTGTTTAGGTTAGACCCGTTATCTGTGATGATTGCATGAGGGGTACCATATCGGGAGATGATGTCTCTTTTGATGAATCTTGCCACATTTCTTGCAGTGACATTTTTGTAAGAGCTGGCTTCTACCCATTTTGTGAAGTAATCAATCGCTACTAAGATGAAGCGATGACCATTTGAAGCCACAGGATTAATAGGCCCTATCATGTCTATGCCCCACATAGAGAAAGGCCCAACTTCAGACATTTGGTGCAGTTCGTTTGGGGGTGCATTGATCTTATCACCGTATATTTGGCACTTGTGGCATGACCGGATGTGTTGACAGCAATCTGATTCGATGGTCATCCAATAATAGCCAAGGCGCATGATCTTCCTGGCAAGGAGGTGGCTGTTCATGTGAGGCCCACATATTCCTTCATGGATCTCCTTCAAAAGTATATTTGCTTCTTTGGCATCTACACATCTCAATAGAGTAGAATCAAAGGATCTTTTGTACAGAATTTGTTCATTGAGAAAGAACTTACTGGCCATCTTGGTTATGTATCTTCGATCTCCTGGCTGGCATCCTTCAGGGAATTCCCCTTTTGAGGGGTAATTCTTGATGTCATAATACCATGGCTCTCCGTCAAATTCTTCTTCGATCAGCATACAATAAGTTGGTTTTTCAAATATGCCGATCCTTAGGGGTTCTATATCCAACCCTCCAGTTGTTTGCAACGTTGAGGCGAGGGTGGCCAACGCATCTGCAAATTGATTGTGTGATCTCGATAGGTATTCGAATGACACTTCTTCGAATTCGAGTATTAATTCTTCAAGGTATTCATGATAAGGGATGAGCTTTGCATCTTTCGTCTTCCACTCTCCCTGTGTCTGTAGAATGATGAGCATGGAATCTCCAAAAACTTGCAACCTAGGTATCTTCATGGAAATGGCCAATCGTAGGCCTAAAATGCACGCCTCATATTCTGAGATGTTGTTGGTGCAAGGGAAAGTTATCTTTGCCGCCACAGGATAGTGTTGATCATTGGGGGATATTAGTACTGCCCCAGTGCCTGCCCCTGATAGATTGACAGCACCATCGAAATACATGACCCACTTGTCTTCTATTAAGTTGAGAATTTGACCTTCTGTGTTTGTTATTTCAGGAGACTCACCGTTTGACGGGTTTTCTGCTAGCATATCAGCTATAACTGACTTCTGTGGAGAACACTTGATGTCAAATTCAGATAGCATTACTTGCCATTTCGCTAATTTCCCAATTAAAGCGGGTTTCTCCGGGAGGTATTTGACAGGATCGTTCTCTGTTATGAGCTGAATGTGGTGGTGTATGGTATACTGTCTCAGTCTGCGAAGTACCCATACCGCTGCTACACAGGCCCTTTCTACTGATGCATATTTGACTTCAGATGGTGTGAATTTCTTACTCAGGTAATAGATGGCTCTTTCTTTACCATCTATCGGGCTTGTTTAGGTAAGTAAGGCTCCCAAGGATTCCTGCTGTATAGTCAGATATAAGGTCAATAGGTGACCAGGAATTGGTGGCATGAGTACCGGCGGTGTGATCAGATAGTTCTTGATCGTTTGGAATGCCCTGCTGCATTCAGCATCCCATGTTATTTTTGCGCCTTTCTTAAGCAATTTGAAGATCGGCTTGGCTACATTAGACAGCTGATTGATAAATCTGGCAATATAGTTCAGTCTCCCCAAAAGGCTTCTCACTTCTTTTATTGTAGAGGGAGTCGACAGATCGTGGATAGCTTGAATCTTCGAAGGATCAATCTCAATGCCCCTGTTACTGACTATGAACCAAAGAAGTTTCCCAGATTTTGCCCCAAACACACATTTGTTAGGGTTCAAACTCAACTTATATTTGCGTAGGCGCTCAAATAATTTTCTTAACACCTGTATGTGATCCTGTCCTTTCTTGGATTTGGCGATCATGTCGTCGACATATACTTCAATTTCTTTGTGGATCATATCATGGAATAATGTGACCATGGCCTTTTGATAGGTAGCTCCGGCGTTTTTTAATCCAAAGGGCATGACTTTGTAGCAAAAGTTCCCCCAGGGTGTGGTAAAAGCAGTCTTTGGTTTGTCTTCTTGTTTCATGAAGATTTGGTTGTATCCCGAGAATCCGTCCATAAACGAGAACAATTCATAACCTGCTATGCTATCCACCAACACATCAATGTGCGGCAGTGGAAAATCATCTTTTGGGCTTGCTCTATTCAAATCTCGGTAATCCACGCAGATCCGAACTTTACCATCCTTCTTCATGACGGGGACTATATTTGCAATCCAGTCTGAATATGGGATAGCTTCAATAAAGCCTACCCTAAGAAGCTTCATGACTTCTTCCTTGATTTTGTCCTCCAACTCAGCCTTCATCCGTCTGCTGCCTTGCTTGACAGGTTGGACACCGGGATCCGTGGGTAATGCATGTTCCACGATCTTAGGATCTAAGCCTGGCATATCCGTGTAAGACCATGCGAAAATGTCTTGATATTCTTTTAATAACTCTGTGAATTCGAGCCTTTCATTTCGGGATAAATGCCCCCGATTTTGACTTCTTTGATATTCACGGAGTCTCCCAGATTAACAATGATTGGTTCTTCTGAAGTAGGAGGTGTCGACTCCTCAAAGGCATTCCAATCTCTGCGGATAGACGCATAACCCTCGTCTTCATCCTCCTCAATGTTATAAGAATGGTTACTGGAGAAGTCTGAATCTCGTAACAACCTGGTATGCATGTTTGAGATGATATGCCTAAAATGTCATGAGTATGGTTAGTTCGTACTCCATAAGAATGACATGCATGATCATGGAAAGTCTTTTCGAAAGAGTTTTCGAAATAGGTACAGGTATAAACGGGACTAATCCTCATGTCATTAGATATCCTTGCCCCGAGGAAATCTTTTTGGAAATCAGGAATCATATGGCGAATCAGGCCTCAAGCTTATGTGTGGAAGACTAGTATCATCATTGGGCTGATTCGTGGCTCCATATGTCCTTAACAAAATATGCGTGGTTTTATTGAATGCAAGATGGGCCGCATTACAAGACGTGCTATTTGGACCAACGGCCAGAGATCCAAAGGCGTTTCCCTATACGTACAAATAAGGAAAGTAAATACAACAAAATGCAGAAAGTTCTAAATGCAGTATTTAAAGACAAGGGAAGAGTCTTGTTACTCAGAGGAAGTGGCTTCATTGTCCAACCACTCCATGATGACATTCACAGAGTCACCTTCGAGAAAAGGATTTGTCAGATCTGATTCCATTGGTGAAGTGACATCTTCTTCAGACAACCATTTAGAGTTCTGGCTGAAGTGGGCATTCAAAGGGTTGTTGAACATTTGAGACCTGCCTTTCCAAGTTGGAGAACCGATGAATGAGTTATTCGGGCTATTTCGGCCTCCCAGGCGTCCCAGGCTTCTGCCTCGACCTCGGCCTATTGTCTTTGGGCCAGATCCATCGATGTGATATTTCTGATACCCCAAGCTCGTTCTATGCGGGTTAGCTGTTAACTGCAGGGGGGCATTTATCCCTTGACTGTGTTTGCCCAGGCCTTTTCTAGGATCAAACCCATATGCCAGCAGCATCTTGGCTGGTAAAAGATTGGCTTCTGAGATGTAGGGGGTTCTCAGCCTTGTCCCTGCCGGGGTGTGAACTGTAGCTACCAGTTCTAGGGAATGATAACTCGCCTCTGTTTTCCTTTCAGGTTCAACATAGGGTATGGCACTGTTCTGGTATGTCTGGAGGTCGACTTCTCCATGTACAGTAATCACCTTCCCATCTACTGCGAAACGTACCTTTTGATGCAAGCTTGAAGGGACGGCTCCTGCTGTATGGATCCAAGGTCTTCCCAGCAAGAACCCAAATGCATTGGGCAGATCCATCACTTGGAAATTTATAGAGAACTTTGTCGGGCCAATAGACACGTCAAGCTCAATCTCTCCTACCACTGTCTTCCTCATCCCATCGAAAGCTCTCACAGCCGTTTTGGATGTTTTAACCGTTTCTTCATTGATTCCCAACCTCTTTAGGGTAGCCAAAGTGCAGATGTTGAAGTCTGATCCATTGTCGATCAATACGTGCGCCACTCTTTTTCCGTTACATTGCGCGGAAATATATAATGCCTTGTTGTGCCCTCTCCCTTCCATGGGGAAGTCATCGTCAGAGAAGCTCAACTGGTCTTTTAAAAGGATTGCCCCCACAAAGTCCCCCAATTGTACCTCATTAATTGATTCAGGGACATGTACTTCATTAAGTATCCTTAACAGTGTGTTCTTATGTTTCTCGGAATTGATGAATAGATCTAATAGGGATATCTGAGCGGGTAACTTCCTCAGCTATTCTATCACCTCAAACTCGCTGGTTTTGATGATTGATATGAGTTTTTCCGCGTCTTCCTTTGAGACCTCTTTCTTTTCGGATTCGCCCTCTCTGGGGGAATAGAATTGTCCGGACCTCATTACCGCGTCTACTTCTTTAGTCCCATAGTCCCAATGGACTGCTTTAGGATCGTATTCTTCTGCTGGGGGGACTTTTATAGTTACAGTTGCCTGATGAGATATCTCCGGTTTAGTCGCGTCATCTGTTTCTCCTCGCGGCAGTTGAATCACAACGGGTTTGACTAGGTAGTCTTCCACCCCGCTCATGCTATCAAGTTCTTCCAATCTGATTACCACTATCGAAGTGACTTCGACCATCGATACGGTGTTGTCAAGTTCTTCTATGCCCTTCGAGGTCTCTGGTTGAAAGAGATCATCCATACCTCCCCATCCGTCCGGTATAATGTCTTCAATTTTCTGATAAAAGCTGGGAGGGGCTGAATATTTCACTTTGAAGTTGTATCCTCCAGAATCTTGACCAAGGTTGTCTATAATTTCACCCTTCTCAAGTGCGTCGGCCATAAATTTGAGGTCTGCTAGGCTTCGTCTCTTGGCTTCCAGTTCGTCTTCTTCGGACTCTTCTTCTGATTGAGTGACTTGCCCAAGACTGTTTACCAGATTCTCATGTGAGGTTCCCCAGGTATTACCCTGCTCAGTCTTGATCACGAAGTAGCTTCCTTCCAAAGATAAATAAGCTTTGACTCCTTCAAACTCTTCATTGGTGATATCAGACATTATCCCCAAGCTCATCATCTTAGCGATGCATAATCTCTTTTGGTCAGTCAAGATCGTTCCTGCTCTCGGGCATGATGAAGCGGTTATCAGCAAGTCGGTCAGCTTAAACATATCTACCTTTAGCTTAAGGTAGTCTTCTTCCCCTTCAGAGAATATTACCCCTACTGCTTGATGATCCGGCAGTGGATTTTCTTGTACATTCGGGGCTGCATTGTCAAATTTTAGAATCTGATTATCAATCAGGGCTTGCACTTTCAGCTTAAGGATATAACAGTTATCCACATTATGCCCTCTCTCGCCCATATGGTAGGCACAGGTCTGGCTCTCATCGAAGCCAGGATATCTTGCAGGGTTTGCCCTAGGCGGTTCTTTCGCTACCAGGTGTTGTTCTAGCAGCATCGGGAGCAGCTTGGATAAAGGCCTCGGGAGCTGGGAGAATTGCTTCTGAGGTTGCTTTCTTCTAGGCTCTTGTACTTTCGGTGTTGGCCAGGATGATCCTCCTTTGGTCTGATTGGAATTGCCAAACGGCTTGGGCTTGTGGGGATCTGGTATAAACGCTATGTCCAGTCCGGCTTCTCTCTCCTTTCTCAAGGGATACTGCTTCCTAGTAGGAGCTTCATGAGGCCTTCTTTCTCTCAAGGCCCATTCTAGCCTTTCAGCAACCTTTATCAAATGTGCAAATGTTTGACACCTAGAAGTGTTCAGCTTGTCAAAGTACTCATAGGGGAGTGCTTTTAGGAATAAGTCGATCAGCTCCTCTTCTGGGATTGACGGCTTTACTTGGGTAGCCAAGGCTCGCCACCTCTGAGCATACGTCCTGATTGATTCGCCCCTCGCCTTTGAAGTTCGTAGAAGATCCTCCCTCGTTGGGGCTGTAGCCGTGTTGAATTTGTACTGCCTGAGGAAGTCCTCTGCAAGATCCTCACATCCATCGTAATCTTCTAGATCTAGCTCAATGAACCATGCCAGAGCGGCGCCAGCCAGACTCTCTTGGAATGTGTTCATTAGTAACGGGATATAATCTGAATAGTGCGCCATCTTGCGTAGGTAATACTTGAGGTGTGCTCGGGGACAACCTGTCCCATTGTATTTCCTTACAAACTCTGGCTCTTTATAATCAGGAGGAGTTTCTACTTTAGCGAAAGGAGATATCTTGTCGAAGCGGGCTAACTCGTAACCTTGACTGCTCAAGCATTCTTCGATTTTGGCCAGTCTTTTAACCTCTGCTTCAGTTTTCATGGTCTGCTTCCCCTTCTCCTCTTTCTCGAGGTTGATAACAATAGGCGAGGCTTTTGGTTGTGAACGGCTATTTGGTTCATGGACATCCTCCTCTGTATGTTGGGTATCCCTTGTTACTTCTCTATCTGTTATATCAGGCACTGTAGAAGGGCCTGAGTTGTTCTTATTATGGGCAGTCATTTGTTTAGCTTGGGTGGCCTCCAGCATGGCTTTAATGTCAGCCATCATAGTTGCCAGGGCAGTCATCTGAGACTCCAACATGCCCACGCGCGGAGTCAAGTCTTGCTGCTCCATTCTTGTCTTAAGGCGAGTACGGAAACGATGTGTTGGCAGTTCCATGATGAGAGTGTACCTGTTCAAAAAGATTCTAGTGAGTGCTTCACTTTTTTTGGCAAAAAGAAGCAGTTTTAACTCTTTCAGTTACATGTTTCTTGTCAGTAGATGAGAAAAAGTGGCTACCTTGTGAGCCTTAGCCTCACATAAGTAGTTCTTTTAGTCATTTTCTGACATGAATTCATGAAATTAAAAGAGGCGTAATTTCTGACGATAGTTTTTATGCATTCGAAAGACATGCTTATATTCATGCTCATGTGTCCAAGATAGTATCTAACGGAAATGAGAATGTATGAGAAGATATCACAGTGTTTGCTTATTTTACACTTGACAGAATAGCATATTCAAGTCTAGGACGTTTGAGGTCTAAGGTATCCTCATCATCCCAGTATGGATTCCCCTCTTCAGCCTGGGGCTCTTCATCCTCTGAACACGACAGTGGTCCCATGGCTTTGGGTATGTACGGCTCTACTCCCGATACGTACGACACGATGTATTCGGGTATGTAGGGCTCGACAAGGCTTCATCGGGTCGCTTTGAAGTGTTGAATGTATTCTGCGGTGGCTCTATGAGTGTTTTCTTCTCGAGTCATGTCTTCTGGCCAACTTATTTCTTCAGCCTGAGAATTCTTCAAAGAGCGTATGATGGATGCCACCTTGGCTTCAAATCGTTTCTTCTCCTCCTCTGTGAGAGTCTTGCTTGGTACGTCAAAAGAAAAGGTATCGGGTTGTGTTGGAGAAGGGATCTCCTGTAGAGCTCCAAACTGTCGAATCACCCTCTTTGGATAGTATGCGGTAGCGCCCGTGAATCCTAGAAAGGGACTGGACCCCCGTCATCGCAGGTCAATCTGACTTTGTTCAGCGTTGGCAACCTTAGCCGACATCGGAGTTGTCCAGGTTTCAGGATTTTAAGGAAGTTTTTCCACTCTATGAAGTTGAACTTAGGGATACGTGTATGGGTTCTGACAAAGGTTTTAAGAGGGTGCGCATCGGGGCTGATTTCAGTAAAACCCATGCGAATGTGAAACTGTCTGATATGGGAAGTGAACCACAGATATAGAAGATCACTAGAGGCTCTAAAGATTCCCTTTTTATTTTTCCTGAAGCAATTTAAGGAAAGGAAGGTCTCGGCAAGGAGGATGTTTGAGTAATCCCACCCACAACAGACTTGTCTAGCTACTATAGCCATGATAGGGTCAAGGTGACAGATGAGATCGGGAATAGTACAAAGCTAAAGAATGCCAAGACAAAGACTCTACCAGATTTGGTTCCTTTAGCAGCAGGGAGGCGGGAGAATCGGTCTACAAGAAAAGACAATGAGACTCGTCCAGAATTGCTTTTTGCATCTGCTTTGACTTCATTTAGACCTGTGTCAAGGAATTCAGCCAACTGATTTAGGGGTTCAAATCCTATGGAGGGTCGGACGGGCGTAGGAGTGAACTCAATTCCGATGACGGCGCTGTATTCCTCGATAGTGGAAGTAATCTCTAGTCCTTCCATGCAAAATGTAGCGGTGGTAGGATCCCAATAAAGCGTCATGGCTTGGATAAAGGCAGGTGGACACTCAATCTTCAGCAGGTCCAGTAGGTATCCTAGTCGTGATCCAGCATACTTTTGGTTGGCTTCGCCCATGTTGTCCCACCATGACTAGAGTTCGTCCCGAGAGATTTTGAATACTTGAATATCATTCTTTCCCATCAAGTCTAAATATATGCAAATGATTTTGAAAGGTCAATCATCAGAAATTACTTTAAATGTATGAATATGCAGATGTCATGAGGCATGCATGAGCTAACTAGATTACATAGTTCAAATGAAGAAATGGAAATTAGGACCTTTTTCAGGTCTTGAAAGCCTGACTCAAAGCCTAACTTGGATTTCAAGGAAGTGAATTATGCAATTTAGTCAGGTTTACTCAGTGACTAAGGGAAATAGCAACGTCACGTTCCATTGGTCAATACATCAAAAGAACAAAGTGGAGTGAACTTTTATTACAATCAAGATGCCTAATGGAAGAAAGGTAAAGAGAGATCTTTCAAACAAGAAAGCTGTAAAAGACCGTTGGAACGTGAGGATCCAAATCACTCTTTTCTTAGTGGTCTATCCAAATGACAGTTGGCCGGGAATCTTCCTCTAATCAAGTGTGAGGTAGTCGTCTTCAGTGTTTTGGTCGAGAGGCTGTAGTTCTTCTGGCCATTCTCTGGTCCATGGTATGACGACTTTAGGAGCCTTCTCGGGTTTCGCCTTCTTGAGCGTGATACATTTTGGTTTTGTCTTGGTCGCGGGGCGCCTTTTTCTTCCCCAGAAAGTGGCCATGAGCACACTTTCTTTGGTCAGCAGTTCGGTCTTCCGACGAGCATAAGCCTCTCTGGCCAACTGGTTGCGACGCTGTCTCTTCATCTCCAGATAATTTTTGAACATCTCATCTGACTCTCGCTTAAATCTGAGGTTATCGACGTAGTAGCGGGTTTGGCAATCTTCGGCGTATCCTAACTTACGTCCAGTCAGTTCTCTGCCATGCACGAATCTGGTGAAGTGTAGCCTTGTGTTTGGTCCAGGGCGAGTGACTTTCCTCAGGTATTCAAAGGTCACCAACTCTGTCGAGCTTTTAGGGAATAGTGACATCCTACCCTATTACCATTGCTGTTTCAATTAGTCACTTAAGCGATTTGCATGACGTGAATGCACATGAATGTATGTAATGCATGAGTCATATCATGGAGCAGGGGATAGTAAAGTACATCGGAAGTAAATGCCTTACCAACCATACCTGGGGGAATGTGGAAGGTCCCCCTCTTATCAATGGGCGGTTTTAGGTATACCAACCATCCATAGACATGCGTATGAGACAAGTGGGTATACTTTAAGAAATCAAAAATCAGGTGAGGAACCTACGGCTCAGGCTCTCACGATCCACACGAGGCAGACTCCTCCCCAAGGGTACCTACCCAAGAGGGCTAGACATCGCCAATGCAGATGATGAGCGGGAATGAGTACGAAAGTATCAAGTGCCATCAAACACAAGATCCTTTTCGCACCCTTTCCCTATCTAAGGTAACCTAGGGGTGGTTGCAGTCAGGGTTTGACCGCCAGTGTGTGCAATGTGTCGTGATCATCACAATGCAAAGTCATGCACAGCAGTTTATATCGATACACCGCTTCAGTATGTGCATAAAGATAAACATACATTCCCAACCTGCAGGAAAAATGTCAACAATCACTCCACCCCTTATTTCTCCAATCTGCAAAAACATCTAACACAATGGTTAGTGTACGTACCTCACCTTCGAGAGCATCTGCAGAAAATAAGGTCAGATAAATCAAACAACTTTTTAATCGGCTCAAGTCCTTTGGAATTCGTACCCAGAGATTCTAGTTTAAAATAAGTCCCCAGCGGAGTCGCCAGTCTGTCGCGACGCTCCCCCTACGGGGCTGGTGGAGGCGGGCTAATGGGCCGCCCGATCGCTGGCTTGATCGGACGCGGGCCTCTCCCAAGGTCCATTACCCAAATCGCAACTGCTGGATATACGTGGTCGACCTTCAGTGTGGTCTAGTGACATGTGATGAGTGTACATGCCAAGGAGTCGCCACCAATCTTTTCGTGGAGGGTACGATCGGAAACCCTATCGAATAGTTGGGAGTGGTCTATTCGATTCTCGGAAACCAGAGAAGTGGGTTCGGGGACTTAGTTACGCCAACTGTCAGAGTTGACGCCCTTTCGGTACCTAAGCTGAATGGTTTATCTGATTCTAGGATTTCATACAGACGAGTGGGGTATAGATCCTAAATCTAGGAGTTCATGTAGATGGGAATAGCTACCTTATCACTCACAATCAATGGAAATAAGTGTGCAAATCAAGGATCCAGTACATGAGGATAAAACACATGAAAGCAACATGGCATCTCTAATGGGAGCCCTATTAGCCTAGAGAAATGGCAATCAAGGCTTAGGAGTGATTTGGACATGATTCGCCCACGAGGGGCAGAATCGTAATTTTGAATAATTCGGGGATAATTCACCTCAAAAAGGGTAAATCTGTCATTTTAGATGAATTGAGAAGTCAAAAGACAAGGGAAATAGGATTGGCCATCAATCCAATCCATTTCCTATTTTTCTAGAATTTCCAGGATTTTTCTGGAATTTAAAAGTGATTTTACCCTCATAGGGATAAAATCATCATTTTGGACAAAGATGAGAACTGAAAATCTCAAATATTAGGGTTGGTCGTCCACCTGACCTAAACCCTAACTTTAAGCAATTTTCAAGACTCGATTGGAACAAGAAAGACGGTTTTCCCATTGAAGGGCAAAATCGTCATTTTGGGAAAAGAGGCGGGATTTCGAAAACCCAAGCCTAAGAAGTGGTCGCCCACCCGACCCTAATCCTTAACTTGGCATTATCGGCCTTATCCCGCATACACAGCAGAGGCGACTTACCCCTAAAGGGTAATGTCGGCAAGTCTCGGAAGATTGGGTAAGAAACCCCAAAAATAGGGTTGACCAGTTGTCAGTGGTCAACCATCAATTTTTGGGGGTTTCGGGAATGTCTAGGATTTTTCCACAATTTTTCCACACTTTTTGGAATTTCTTGGAATTTTCTAGCATTTTTTTGGATATTCTAGGATTTTTCTGATTTTTTCTGTTTTTTTTTTATTTTTAAAATCATTTTTTGATTTTTTAATTAAAAAAATGTGATTCGGACCGGGTCGACCCGACCCACTCGGGTCGGAACCCGGCCCAGACCTGGATCCGCGAAACTCTCGGTCAAAACGACGCCGTATCACGCGTTTTTATTTTCATATTACTCGGATTCGATCCGACGGTCCCTGATGGACCACGTGGCTAACTCATGGTCTTTGGATTGACTTACCGAAACCTACGGCTCAGATTGAATGGAGACTCGACCAGGGCCGTCTGATCTAACTACTTAAATCTACGACCACGATTAGAACGTGGAACTTGATCTGAACCGTCTATTTTCATTAACCCAAAACGACGTCGTCTAATCCTTCATCTAAACGGCACCGTTTCTGTTCTGATTGATTTTACGATTAAAATCATTTTCGAATAATCCTAATTTCTAATCGGACGGTCACCATTTATTAGACTCGATAATCCTAGACCGTCCGATCTAATGCTGACTGGTTCTAACAAACTAACGGTCGAGCTGACTCGACACTGACGTGGACCAATGGCCGAACGCCACCTAAGGCTTTGACTCGTTGACCTGCCAGGTTGGCATCGTCTTCAACCTCGCGACCATTGCTGAACGAACGGCCACGACTCCCCGGCGATGATCCGACGGTAGAATCTTAACGGATTGGAGCGAGACCGGCAGCAATCGACTCGCGATGATCTCTATTTTAACATATCTAGGAATCGCAACATTTTATTCACAGAATCGCAAGAATCATGCAAGGTGCCGAGTACGGCCATGGGAGTTCGATCGCGTAATTTATCTAAAATCGCAGCAATTCAATCACAGAACAACACCGGTAGAGGTTCAGAAGACTCACCTCGAGCTCCGATTGAGCTCGCTCGGCCCAGATTTGGCTGGGGAAAGATGAACAGTGGCTTGACAATGGAGGTTGGATTGGAAGACTCGATTGGGCGGGTTAAGACAAAATCGATGCAAACAAGATACGCGACGATGGTCAGTAATGCTCTAGGAATAAAACGCACACAGTAATTGAAAGAATAGGCGGAAAATGCTTGAAACGCCATTGAAGCTCAGTTCAAGAATCAAAGCTAAGCCTTACCTGTTTTCGCGATTTCGCGGGGCGCGGCCTGCGGCGATCGCTTTTTGGCGGTCTGGGCGAGCTTCGAACTATCTTTTCTGGTTGTGGTCTGGCCAGGTACGGCCCAACCGGCGCCTTGCAGTTGAGCTCGAGTTCTCGACGGCAAAGGGCCGGAGAACGAGCTTTTTCTCGCCTTCTCTCTCTCTCTCGCACGCTTTAGTTCGTCTTTTACTAACTGAATTGACCAACCTCCTTGCTTCGCGAAGGCCGTTTTGCTTATATACCATTTTCAGTTTGGCGCCGAATCAGGAAGTTAGAGCAGGTGACCTTCGCATGTGAAAACACGTGCGAAATGGTCACCGGCGACTGGCAATCGACGGGTGTTAAGTGGTTATTCCGTTCGGGACCTCAGGTGGTTGCATTTGGCACGAATTCGAACCAATTTCATCCAAGCTTTGTCGTTGTTGACTTTTGCAGGTATCGGGGCTTTGACCGGCCGATTACTCTCCATTCCGGCGACGTTGGATGGTGCTGTTGGTGTCGATCGACGGAGGAGGATGAGAGGAATGAAACGCCCACCATTTCTCTTTCAATTAGTCGTGAATTGACCTTCAATTTGGTCTTCAAAACTCGATCTGTCACTGTTCATCTGCACAGGCATTTTGGGGGAGAAGAAGACACTGTTCTGGACCGGTTCGACCGGTCCAACCGGTGGTTAGACCGGTCCGAACTGGTCCCGACTTATAATTTTTCCAAATTAAGTCAAAATTAACAGTAAATTTTTGCAATTGAACCTCATAATCAAATCTAGGGCATGAATTCTATAAAAAAATGTGATTTTGCCCAAAAGTTCATATCAATTTCAACAAAAACCCCAAATTTTCTTTTAATTGTAAATTGAGGAATTATGCAATTGAAGGTTCAAATGATCAAATTGGGTCAAATTACCTATGCCAATCGATTCAAAATGGTGAAACCCATTGGGCAGCATGTTCAATTTGCAATGATAGCCCTTGAATTGAAAGTAATTTCAATTATGCTCAATTTCAAGGACTAAAAATGCAATTTTAGTATGTAATTTTGTCAAATTCGTGCAATTGAGCAATTTGCACAAAAAATTGGGCTAAATTGAAATAGGGGATAATTAGATTGAATGTCAAGATCCTAGAAAATGCCAAAATTACAAATTAAAAGGCTCAATTTATATTTTTTTCTCAAATTCAATAGTATGGGTTACAAAGGAACATCCACAATTGAATCTGATTTTGAACTTTTTGTGAGGTCACAAATACAAGGGATTAGAAAGAAAAATATTGGCTATTTTTCCATATTTTTGTGACCTCAAATGGTATTTTTCTTGATTTTTTTGAGTATTTTCCTATTTTTCAAAGATACTAAAAAATATAAAAAATGTGAAAAATTATTTTTTGGTCAAGAATGGTTCCTTGGGCTTGGTAAAAGGCCACCAAAGTTGATTTTGTAATTTTCTGACTTTTTATGGATTTGTTGTGATTTTTCAAAAATAAAGCTGAAAAAGACTTGGTCGAAAATCAGGTGTCGACAACGTTACGAATAAAGGAACTCCCATGGAAAGCAAGGGGACGATGAGGCGTCATTACCCCCATTGGTTTGGATAATTGGACTGTAACAAATTTCGGGGACAAAATTTTTGTAAGGGGGGAAGAGTTGTGACAGTCCGATTTTCCTGTCATTCTGAGACCTTAAATTGTAAGATGTCTATTGAAGTATTTCAGTTATATCTCACTCTGACCTAATCAGTCATGAGTTAACTAACCAAAGGGGAAATGCTAACGCGGGACGAGATACGTGGACCTAGGAATTCGATAAGAAAACGGCATTTTGACCATAAGGATCGTCAAGGGATATTTAGAACCGAGGCCGATCAGAAAACGATTTAAGAAATCCGTTGCTAGCGTTATACGATTGGGACGCGGGTGATGCCGCTTAACCAACGTATGATTTGCGAATTTTTTTTCCTAAATCGATTTATGACGATCGCGGCCGTCGGGGTTGGTAATACACTTTTGCGATTACATGACAACCCAAATTGCCGTACTTGAGTTTTCCTAAGTGTGACAAAAATCACAGAGTCGATACGCGTAGCGTCCGCAAAAGCCGCCCGTTAGTTCGAGATAAATCGGAATTACGACTACGAGAGATCGACCACGATATGAGGTCTCGAGAATGGAAAATGGAAGTGAAGATTGTGACATTTAATTTGGATTGAGCGACGCCGGTAAGAAATGAAGGATTAGCGAAAAATTGGATTTTTAGGCGAAAAATGTGAAAAGACCGTTTCGCCCCTGGAATTTTGGACTTTGCTTCATTAATTGGATGAGGACGTTTTGGACATTTAATCCACTCTTGTAGCTGCCGAATATGTGAGGAAGTGTGGGGAAAGAAAATTTTTGGATATTTTTGCAAAAAAAAAAAGGGACAAGTGTCACCGTTGGAATTGAGGCATTAATTATCTACTTACTTGAGGGACTCTAGAGGTTTCATTAGGGTTAAACCAGCCCTTCACTTCCCTTTTCTTCAGACGTGCAACAACCCTTCTTCTTCTTCCTTCTCTGCGATTTTTTTTCTTCTTTCCTCCCGCGAGCAGCAGCAGCCCACGGTTCGTTCAGTTCTGTTCGCCGGATTCGTTCCTCACGACGGCTTCTTTCGGCGACGTCCAGCCAACGAGCCCTCCTCTACCTCGAAGTTCAACCTTTCCCTGACATTCTCCAATTGGAATCGCGGCAAAAGAAGACCTGAGCTGTCCCGGCCAGCCTCGACAAGTTTCGTCGACGGATTTCAAACGATCTGAGGTAGAGTAGCCATAACTCACTCATTCGGACGCCTTTTTGGACGAAATTTGCGGCGTTAGTCTCCTCACAGGTTGGGCTATGTACTGCGGTTCTAGAGCTACTGTTTATTTTGGAAAAATTTTGGGTTGTGAGGCTTCGATTGAAGAGTTTCTGTTGTGGGTAATCTGGACAGCTTGTGTGGCGGTAGTGATTGAGCTGTTTAGAGGCCTAAATGAGGTTGATTTGCTGCTAAGTTTTCTGTGGAACACTAAAATACCTCGATTGAGGTTCCAATAGGTTCGATTGTTAAAGAATGGGTGCTTAAAGTGAGTTTTGGACTGATTTTTGATGAGAAAAATCGGGACCGCTTCACTTTGCTCCTACTCTGTTTTTCGGTTCTGTTTGGGGGGCTGTGGTGTAGTCGTTGTGCTGAGTTTATGTGGTCTTATCATGCTTAAATGTTTATTAAAGAGTCTATGAGGAGTGTGAGGTGTGGAATCGAAGTTAGGACTATTATAGCAGTTAAATCGGCGACTGTTTTCTAAGTAAGGTTGCTGTTCCGTTTTTGGACAGCTTTGAGACGTGTCGGGTTCGGGTTTTTCAAGAGACTTGGAGTGTTAAATAGCTAGTGGAAACCAAGGTGAGTGTTTCCTAACCTTTTATTAGAAAATCTGGATGCGACTGGACGTTTTCTTGGTTAAGTCGTCAAGTTGATTGAGATGTTAAACTTGATGGTTAGAATGGCGGACGGAATTGTTTATGGATGAGCCGGGTGGGCTTGCTGCTTGTTGGTTGTTGTTCTTGGGTGAGCACGGTGATGTGCTACTGATTGTTTGCTTGCCTAGGTGATAGTGTTTGGTTGATTTTTAATATCAGTTATGATAAGGCATGTCATCTCGAGATAAAACTTGAATTGTGTTTAGATGTTTAATCTTTTCTCTTGTAGCAATGTGCGTGATTAGCTATCGTGGTGCCTCATCTGTTTGAAAACATAGAGGATATGCTTTGAAGTGAAACACGTTAATGTGATGAGATTGTGGGACTTAAAAAGCCAAGTACTCTGAGGCGCCTATATGACGCGGAGTCGAGAATGAGAAATACTCTGAGGCGCCTATATGACGCGGAGTTGAGAATGAGAAATACCCTGATGCGTTTACGCGGGGTTGTGGTGGCCGAGGTCCTGATGCGTAGAACAACGCGGGACGGATATTGAGAAATGTGATACCCTGATGCGTTTACGCGGAGTTGTGACAGCCGAGGTCCTGATGCGTAGAACGACGCGGGACGGATATTGAGAATTGTGATACCCTGATGCGATGTAATCGCGGGTTCGGGAAATCTGAAATGCCCTGAGGCGATGTGATCGCGGGGTTTAAGAATGTGAAAGACCTTGAGGCGATATAATCGCGGGGTCGTGAATGAGATGTCCTTTATTCCGACTGAAAGTGTAATTCATGGGAGTTGAGTATGGAGAACTTTGGGCATGTGTGATATCCTTGTTATTTTAATCTCCCATTTTCTTTATTGCTTGGGTAAAGCATTGATATGATACTATGAAAGATTGATATTCTTGATTCTTGTTTATCAATTGTTTATGTTATGATTGTGGCTCCGGTGGGATGATGGTCTAATTTAAGGTTAGGTTAGCTCACTGAGACGTAAGTCTCATTCCTTCGTGAATCCCATTTTTATTTCAGACCACAGGACCTGAAGATGCTTCCGATACGATTGGGCGAACACCAGGAGATGACCAGGTTTGTAGAAGAATTTCTTGATGGTCGAGGTACTGTGTATGTTGGAAGGACTACCGTAGTATGGATAGACGAGCCTAGAGTGCCGAGCTGATGGTACGAGTACTACCTAGTGTGTTTCGATGACGTAGGACTTGTTGGGATGTCTTTTGGTATGACGGTCTTTCGATGGAGCTTGATGGGTGTTTTTTGTTCGCTCCATGGTCTTCCTCGACCTCGGTTGGTGGTTTAGCTTGTTTGTAACGTAGTTTGTACGAACTTGACGTTGACTGTATACAAGCCTTTTATCTCTCCCGCTTCTCATTCTTGTATGGTGATAAGTAGATTGAAGAGGAGGTGGGATTCATTTTCCTTGCCTTCCGCATGCGAGTTAAATTTTCTTTTGGTGTATTCGAGGAGTATCCTGGGACAGGCTTTATGCCATTGGTGGATGCGCGCACTCATATTGGAAGGGAAGCGGGGCGTGACAAAACGTGAACACCTCCAAGCCTCTATGAATCTCAAGTTTGGAAATGGGATGTTCGGGAGACCGTCGGATTGCCAAATGTGCCTCAAGTTTTCAAGACGATCCAAATAAAGACTCCTCAATGTACCGCTCCTCGTATGCGTCCCGTCAGTTTCGTATATGGTCTTGATCGAACGGCAAAAGCTCACTTTTAGGATCTTGAGACAGCACTGCCGCCTGTTCCACATATGGGATGGGGCAATACGTTGGAGATTGTTACAGTGCTCCAATTTAAGAGATTCCAAGTTGCAAAAGGAATCATTGGAAATTCGATTGTTCCACAGCTCTTTGCACTGAACTCGTCCAATCTTTAGTTTACATAAATTGGGAAACGTAACCTGCACGAGAATAAAGTGAGGAAAAAAAAATAGTAGGACAAATTATTTCATTGTTCAATCTAAAACTAGATAATGCAAGAATACAAGTAATAGTAGTAGGGCATAGAGCAAACCATCTCATTAAACAACGGTCGGGGCGATTCATCATCCTCTTTGGCCGCCTCGCCTAGACGCCTCTTGAAACTTATAGGACTTGGAACGAACTCTCCAAAGCTAGGGCATCGCGAAATAACTAGATATTCTAAGGTGGCAAACTCATACGAACAACTTCCCGAGCTGAAACTGATCAAGCTAAAGAGCTCTTCAAGTCTTAATTCACTTAAGGAAGGAAACTCATCACATCTGCCTTTGATCGATCGCCTTCTTCCTCGCAAACCACTTCTTTCATCTTTCCACAACCGGTAATCCATAGTCGCTCGAGATTTTCTAGAGTTGTGGCTGTATAACTGGGGAAGAGATACGTTAGGTCCGAGCAAGCTTCAACCTCCACAAACTCTAGACTAGGAAAGGCCATAACCGTTTGGGCATCACTCTTCACCATGTGCCTCAGCCTTTCTGCTAGCATCACCTTCACTTTTTCCAACAGTTCCGTATTTGAATCAAGGGACCCGCAATCAAACAACGATTCTAGGGAATGACAGTAAAAAACGAAGACGCTCACCAAGTTGGGGAGCAATACCCTTGTTTGTTCTGTGTTTGAATCAAGGGATCCACAATCAAACAATGATTCCAGGTCGCGACAACTTGAAACTTCGACGCTTTTCAAGTTGTGCAATCTCCCTATAATTGTCGAAGGGAAGACGTGGAATAGGTCGTAGCAACTTTCAAGGGTGAGTGTGGCTAATTCACAAAAGGAACTTCTGGGAAGTTCATCGCCCCATATCCTCCTCAAGGATCATACATACTCAAGCTCTAACTCCTCCAAGCTTGGTAAACTAACCTGCTCGTAAAAGGTACGCGTCATATTACAGCTATGAAAATTTTGACGATTTGGCCTCATCCTAACTATCTGTTGATCTAGTGGAAGATTGACAAATGGAGCAGTAAACTATGGACACATTTGAACAAATAAAAACCAAACAAAAATCTTCAAAGAGATTTTTACTTGCCCCGCAAAGCGCACACGTATGGCTATCATGGGTATAATATCAAGAGAATGGCTGTGTACCTTTCGATCGAAGAAGGAATCAGAACAAGCATCCTGTGAATCAGAAGTAGTAGATATTGACTCTTTCTTTCCGTAAGGATGCGAGAAGAATTTTTCTGTGGGACAGCTTCTTATAGATAGTCGTTCCAGTAGCGGCAATTCTATAATATCATCTCTCCCTTTGTCTCTTCCTTCTTCATCCATAATCACAGCCTTCATATTTGGACAATTCTTCACTCGAATGTCTCGAATTACTCTCAGACATTTAGCCACAGACAGAGGAAAGAGAAATGCCATCCCTGTATTGCTGACCTCGAGTTTCTCCAGGTTTCGAGATACCGACAGGCCTTGTAATTTGACATCATGTTTCCACATGCGATGTAGGCCCGGTAAATCCCGTAATGTCAATGTCTCTAGCTGAGAGAGAATCTCGACATGCCCCGTGACAGTTAGCTCCTCCAGGTCAAAAACTACTTTGGTTGATTGGGAACTCTAAATTTTCATTGACTTCAAATTCGGCAGCTTCACTATCAAATCTGATTTCAGAATGCTCGATGTGGATTGAGACTCCCTTATCTCTATCGATTCTAGATTGATGTACTCTAATAGAGATTGATTGTAGAGTATCTTTTCAAGGTCGAGGACTCCATCCATATCCAAGGATTCCAAGCGAGGGAATGAAACCTTAAAAAGACAGTGAAATCAATTGGGACTTTGCAGTTTCTATCAAAGATTCATAAAAAATGGTAAATGAGTAACAAAAGAGGCTTCCCTCTAGCCATAGCTGAATGTGAATCAAGCTATGTGGTCTGTGGTTTATTCGAGAGGATTTTTTGTTTGTGATTCAAACATCAAAATGTACATGTAATCAGTTGTGAATTCAATATGTTGTCCTTATGCTAAATCCCCCAATAACAGTATGATCTTGAAACCCTTTGTATGATTAAGAATTAATGAAACATACACGCTTTCAATAAGACAGATTGACGCAAAGACAGAATGAAGAAGTTGCCTGAATTGGAGCACCCTCTAATGTGATTCCGGCTCCGATGCAAAAGCTCGTCATATTTGGTAACTTATGCAAACTCAAACGACGCACATTAGGCAACTCAACTCTGTTATCGGCAGCAACTATATCGTTTCCATCATCGTCAGTGATGATGGCCCGCATCGAGTCACAATGCCATACTACAATCTCTTCTAACTGTTTAAGGCTTTGCATCTGTGGAAGACACTACAAGTATTTCAACTGGCCGCACTTTGTGACACTCACTGATTTCAGTTTGCTGAAGCACTCTGGGGCGACAAGGCCATGACATATTTTCTCCAGATTAATAAGATTTTGGAGAAGCAAAGTCTCTAAAAGCGTAAAAGCACCATTGGATGAACCAGCGATGTACTTGATGGAGGGGCTGTTCTCAATGACGAGATGCTTCAGCTGTGGAAATCCCTGAACGCACAACTCGTGAGCGTTCTTCTTGGACTCTCTTAACCCGTCCAAATGCAGGTGTTGAGTCTTATATAGAGTTTTCTGAACCCATTCTCCTGAAAGAATACTATCGCACCCTTCCGATTTGAGCTTTAAGGTTCTCAAACCTTCCAACGTCCTCCCTGTTGCATTTCCTATGTTGATCCAAAATCTGATCAGGTTCTCAAATGATAGGCCATCATCCTCCAATAGTATGGAGGGATCATTGATTGATATTTCCAAAGAGGTTAGCTTTGTCAAGCTCTTCAACTCGGTAAGCCTTGCATTACACGATTCTGACGGTATTTCTTCTTTGCCCATCCATTGATCAAAGCTTCCCTGCATATGTAACTCTTCCAAGTTGATTAAACCTTTCAGGACACCAGGCTCGATAATCTCAAGATCGCTGCAATAAGTTAGATCAAACGATCTCAGATTCGTCAAGTGCCCAATTTCTTTAGGCAGCTTGGAAATCAAGGACCCAACCAAACTGAGAATCTGCAATGCTTTGAGCTTCCCAAGAATTGCCACATCCTCCACAATGCAAAAGTTTAAGTATAATGACTGGAGGTTCTCGAGGATTCCAATCGAGGATGGTAAAATGGGGATATCCATGGATTGAAGATATAGGACCCGAAGCTCCTTCATGTATGTGAATTCTAGTCTACAACAATCTGCCACATCATGTCGGTGTTCAGGCATCCCAAACAAGCTTCCTGGTTGAGACAACATGAGTATCTTCAAGTTGGGAAACCGACCCGACATTAGCTCTGCAAGCCTGTCACTGCCAACTTCAACTAGGCATATTGCCCAACATTTCTCTATCTTTTCCTTTGGCCACGAGCCATAATAGCTGTTCATCATTAAGGAATTCTGATCTCTAAATGGAGTTCTGATGACCACTTCGCTGTATAAATCATGTATGGTCACATTGTCCTTGCCGTCGCCACCATTCTGCAACAAACAGACGGAACGGAGGCTATCGAGCATAGTATTCAATCTATCCCTTGAATCTTCTATCGTGTTATCGAATTCCTCAAACAAGCCCAAACCCATGCCTAGTCCCAGCAGCAATTCGACTTGAATAGTGCCGCCAATAAGACCACAGAGCAAGAACAAGGACTTCGTATGCTCACTATTCAAATGGTCATAACTCAGTTTTACTATGGATTCTATATTTGACTCCTCTATTTTTATCAACGCATTTCTCCATGCGGACAAGTTGCTATATTTCAAAGTGCTTGCGACAGAGGTAATCAAAAGAGGCAAACCTGCGAGCTTCTTCACCACTTGAGCCGCTATTGGTTTCAATTCCTTATCGTGTCTGAGCCAATCTCCAACTGTCTTTTCAAATAGCCTGAAAGCTTTGTCGTCATTCAATCCTTCAAGAAGAAATGTTCGATCAGCATGCATCTTTTCTTGCAGCACATCGTTATATCTCGATGCAAGCAGTAACTTGCATCCCTTGCTCTTGTCTCCCAAAGGAATTCCAACCGCCTTCAAATCAAGTGCCCCCCACAGATCGTCCAATATTATGAGAACCCTCTTTGTCGGATCACTTTGCAATTTCCGAAACAGAAGGTCTCTTCTTCCGGCTTCGCTGGGCTCGTTCTTCAGATCCAAACTCAAGGCGTAAGCGATGTCATCTTGGATTTTCTTCAAGTCTAGGGTCTGCGATACTGTCGTTGTGGCAATCAGGTGGAACAATCTCTTCTCGTTCCTGAGTTTCTTCTGGATTTCCTCCAACAACGTGGTTTTCCCCACGCCGCCAGGCCCATAGATTCCAATCACTTTGAGTTTCTCATCATCCAGAGCGTTAAGTATGTCCTCTAAGATGGAAGCTCGTGACTCGATGATAGTATCACCCTGATCACCGACTAAGGAAATCACATCAGAAGCTCCGTCGACGAGTCCCGGAGGAGCATTCTCGTAGTAGACCTTCCTGAATTGACTTCGCCCAATGATTGCCTGGATGTCTTCGACCATCCTCCTCGCCTCCCTACCGAGACAATAGCGCGCCTTCGGGTTGGGGAACCACCCGAAGAAGCAATTTTTCTTGGCTCTTCCGTCATGTTCCAGCATGTCGCGCACCTTATTGGCAACGGTCTCCGCATCTTTCGCCCATCTTTCAACATCAGCTTCGATCAGCTTCATGTTGTTTAGAGCCTCATTGACAGAATGCTGCACCCTGTCCCTTGCGTCGCCCAGCTTCTCAACTTCATCCTTCAGTTGGCGAATGTACCTGTTGGAGAATATCAAGTAGCCGCATCGACGACCGACCGGAGCCACCAAGTACTCTGCCACTTTGGAAGCTACAGATAGACCAATATCCGCCATTTGCCCCTTCTTTGACTTCTAACTTTCTGGTTTTGTTTTCCTTATCCAAAAAAAAACTTTCTGGTTTTGTTTACTTTTTCGTGGAGGAATGCAAGTAAAGAAGTGATATATGGTTAGGTAAGGCTGAACTGATGGAAACCAGAAACGTAATGACTGGAGAAGAGGAAAAGATCAATATGACATTGAACAACTGCAGGACAAAGCAAACACCCACAGAGACAGAGAGAGCTAGTGGCTTGAAGAAGACAGTGAAGGACTCAGTGTGAAAATGCGAGACAGGGAATGCGACAGATGTCTGGATGAGAAGGGATGAAACTCTCAAAATAGACACGAAGGTGTTGGCCAAGAAAAGTCATGAAGATCATCTCCTGTTCCCTCCGCCAAGAAAAGTACAGTTTCAAGAAGAATCGGCTATGCTGGAGGAAAAGATTACTCTGTCATAGAAGACAAGTATCTGGACTGAAAGATGAGAAAGAATCCTCATAATGAAGGAAAAAACAAAGTGAAAGAATGCTCAACCATCTCAACCTTTCTTCACTTTCCAAACTTTTAATAAAGTGTAAAAGAATTCTCGAAACCGAAAAAGAAAAATATGGAAGAATCATCTCACTAAAAAAAAATCTCTGCCATCTCGCCCCCCCTCTCCCCCCCCCCCCCCCCCTCTCCCGCAATTTCTGGGACTTCGACGCGCGAACGGGTGAGTTCAAATTTGAGGTCAACATGAACTCGGGTCGATTGTATTAAACTGGATTGTACTATTTTTTTAGCCCAATTCTCCCATCAGCCAAGAAATAACTCTGTGCTCTTGGTAAACAAGACACCTTGTTCTCCATGACACAGATATTCTTCTTCAAATATTAGGGTAAACATATTTGAAGCATCTTCAAGAATTGCAGAAAACGTACGGTGCAAGTGCACGCAAGTGATGATTCTTCAAGGAGGGACCGATGGAAGCACCTTGCAAGATACAAAAATACTAAAAAGCTTGTTCCTACTTTCACTTTCCTTCTATGATACTACTGGTACATCAGCATAACCAGGTCACACATCGTGAACCTGATGATTGCCTTTCAAGCATGCCACTGGAAAAAGCTATTGACCTAAAAGCACGTAAGCACACCCAAAAAAAAAACTATTTGATAGTTCTTAATTTACTGAGATTAACAGCATATTCTGAATCACGAAAAATCAAAAGGCAAATAATCACGTAAGCACACCCAAAATACAATTCATCTATATGCATCAAAGTGTCTGCGAAGCTTGTGGTAGATTTGGTTGGTAAACCTCGAGCTGAATATTTTTGAGATTAGTTGTCCTTACAAGGGCACTTTTTTATGACGTTGTGATGTGTTGATTATGACTCGAAGTTGATTCCGATTGATTTGAAGTCCTACCCATAATTTGATCCCAAGGAAACCTGGGCCATTTTTGGAAAGTCCAAATTGGACTAAGGAGCCTGATTCTCAATTTACGAATCAGCATGTATTGACAAGGTTCTAAAAAAAACTTTGAAATTGAATACCAATGATTTTCGACGGAGAATCAGAACTCGAATACACTTTTATATGACCAAAATTGATGAAAATTTAGTGATGAAGGAAATTACCGGTCAAGACCTGAATCAAAATACACACTGATGATCCAGTTCATGAATTTCATCAAACACGTGGTACGCATTTCTACTAAGGAGCTTAGATCCAAAAGTAAAGCAACGATTCACATTCAAATCATGGAAAATGCCACAATTCAAAATCATTAATGCAGCCTCAATCACAACCGCTTTTCACACAGACGGTAGCAGTACCTCCCAGCCTCTGCTTCGTACATTAAGCAACGGGAAACGGAGCATATGCGGTTTAGTTGATTGAAGAATGACTAGCTATAGCGATTGATATAGGACATGAGTAAAGAGATAACAGAAGCGGACGTCAAGGCATGGAATTGTTGAAGCAGGCTGTCTACTTTGGCATTTCAAACCTCGGAACTGTTGGCAACAGGGAAGCAATGACCATCAGCAACGAAGCGAGAGGAAATGGTTCAAAAGAAATCACCGAGCAGATAATGAAGAGGGAATGAAGATCAAAGGAATCCCCGAGGGCTAGAGAGAAATTGATGAGCTCCTTTTTGTGTGTGAAGATGCTCTGTTTCTGTTCTGCTTGAGCCTGAGTCCTGACCACCTCTCTCTCCGTCTCTCCATCAACCTCACGCTGCAATACGACTACGTGTACGTGAGCTAATATTATTCAAATAAAGAACATCTTTTTATTCGAGTGAAGAAATGAAAAAGCTGTTGCTAAAAATAGCCTGAGCATAGCGTTAGTGTGTGCATGACCATACATAAAATTATATGTTTACTCCTAAATTCGGTCAATTGTAGCTTTACTCTATGATAAAATAGTGCTGCCGTAGAAGCTATTTTTCTACTGAACGTGGATATCATAAAAATCCCAGTTATAAAAGGTATCCATTACATGTGCATCCGTGATATACAATTGAAAGGTATTGATCCACAAAAGAGACTAAGGCTTCGTTTGCTTCGCGAAAAATGCGACGCTTTCGGAAAATATTTTCCAAAAATTTATTTTCCAGGAAAATGATAATATTTTTCGGTATTTGGCTAAACTATGAAAAAGCCTCAAAAAATATATTCCGGCACCGATCGATCATATAAGAAAAATTAGGATTCATTTTGATTAAGTTTCCTTCCTATTAATATGGAAGTTCTTCTCAGATACAAGGAAATGGTTCAGTGCATGAAAAATCAGAATCCTCCATGTACTCCTTTTAATATTTTTTTTTTTTATTTTTTTTTTATAAAAAATTAATTTTTCATTATTTTTTCTTTTATCCTTCTACCTCCTATCTCCAGACCACCGTTCCTTCTTCTTTCGGCGCCACTCTGTCCTCCTTCCTCCGACCGCCATGCGATGGCCATGACTCGGCCTAGCGAGCTCGAGACCGGCGAACAACGAGCTCGCAAATCAAGGTGAGCTCGAGCACGGGGCTTGACAAATCTAGTCAATCTCATCCATGGCACCAAGCTCGAGCTTGACAAATGGGCGAGCTCTTCCCTTGCTGGCCTCAGTCAAGCTCAAAGCTTTCTGATCTAGCAAGCCTCGAACTCACTGGCCATGACTGAACCCGAGATCACCGAGCCGGGCTGAGTCATGGCCATCACAGGGCGGCCGAAGGAAGGAGGACGAAGCGGTGCTGGAGGAAGGAGCAGCATTCTAGAGGTAGGAGGAAGGAGCACGTAGAAGGAGAAAATAAAAAATAAAAAATAAATAAAAAATATTAATATATAAGATTTTTGAATTTTAAAAATAAATAAATAATGCAAATAAATTAAAAAAAAAATTAATTAAAAACAAAGAAGTGGAAATCATTTTCCTCAGTTTTAGAAGTAAAATTTCCTTGACCAGATATTTTCTACCTCCGAACGCCAGAAATTGAGGAAAATGTTTTTCAAGAAAACCTTTTGGCGAAATAAATGGAGCCTAAAAGAGTGAAGGAGGAGGGTCACCAATAATTTTGATTCTTTCTTGATGACCGCATAAGGAGGCAGCGTAAAGGGCAATGTGGACAACTGAATCAATTAACTCTCTCTCCCGTATGACCGAGTTGGAATATTTCCCTGTAACATACTCATACTAGGGAGGAAGAGGAGGAGGAGGCCATTTTGAGAGAGAGAGAGAATGAAGGAAGGTATAACGCTCACTTTCTAACCCTCTCTCCATCAACCAAGTTCAATAATACGTACCTTGACAATATACACAATGGATTACACGGAATTAACAAGCCGAAATCTTACTTGAATCATTGATCGTAAAAGTATATCATGATTAGCGAACATTACTCGTTAGCCATAGATTAAAAAGCCCAAGAGCAGATGAAAAAGATTCTGAATCCGACAATCGCTTGTTTTTCGAGAAAATTCTACAGAGAGTAGTGCGAGTATAAGCACTTGTAAACGTTGCCCGTTCTAACAAAGGGAATATATAGTCTTCCTCTATTTGAAATGGGGAACAAATTGCCCATTATTGCGATTAATAAGACTTGCCTTTTGGTGTTCCTCTATAGGTAATCGCTACCATATAATAAAAGCAATTTCGATTTTTTCTCTTCGTGTGCGCAATTAATGCAAGTTAAAAAATCATCTCTCACTCGCCCATAAAGGGCCAAATCTCTCTATTTATCTTCTCACTGCAAATTTCATATAGGCAAATCCGCATGGCCAACCTGTTCTGGGAGCTCATTGCCATACATCTGTAGAGAATATATAGCAGCTCACATTGAGCGCTAATTCAATTGCCCAGAGTAAATATTTCTCTGAGATGAGTTATTGCATTTTCGTAAAACAATCGTAGAACATAATAAAAAACAAAAAGAACGGAAATACCCAGTGACGAGAATGAATTATTAGTCTATTACGAACATTCCAATGAAAAGAAGAAACATATTTGTTAAGCATCATTTTCAACAGTAGTAGCTAGTGAACACTCCGAGGAAATAAAGGACATCACGAATGAGTAGCTCGCAGTTGGTATTGTGCACAATATGGTGGCATAAATGCACACGTGCTTGAAGGATCAATTAGGTTTAAGCTATAAATTTTATGTATAAGCCTTGAATAATGGCCATCTAAGAAAAGGAAGAGAATATTCGTATTTTGTTGGCAGGTGTAGTCCTTGCAATATTTTGAGAAGCCTCGTTGAACAGTTCTGTTGAGAGATTTCTTCGAATCTAAATAGTCTTCCACATCACATTTAGCCTAAGTCTATATTCTTAAAAAATATATAACATTACAAAAAAAAAATATTTTCTCAGATCTGGCTAGTCTACCTGATCACCTTTGAACGAAGGATGATTAGATATAGCGATTGACTTCGGAAATGAGTAAGGAGGTAACAGAAGCAACGTCAAGAAATGGTCGTCGAAGCAGGAAGTCAGGACTGAAATTTGAGTACTTCAGCATTACAAACCTTCTTCGCGGCAGTAGAACTGTTGGCGATCGAGAAACCGTGACGGCCAACAACGACGCGAGAGGAAAGGATTTGGAGGGAAATCGCCGATAGAGTGACTTATAGATGCTCAGAAATCACCCAAGTCCCTTTGATCAATGCTCTCTGTTCTTTGCCCTTTCTTGGCATGAATGTCCTTTGGTGGCCAGCCATAGAGGTCCGGCGGCGGCTATAGGTGGATGGAGGTTGACGGAGAGGACAACGAAGAGGGAATGAAGATCAAAGGAATCAACGAGGGCTAGAGAGAATTTTCTGAACTCCTTTTTGTGCTAGTGAAGGTGCTCTGTTTCTGTTCTGCCCCAACACTGCAGAGCAAATGAAATTTGAAGGGTCAAATGCTCAGTGCGAACCACTCCACCATGTACTTTACTGTTTCCAGTATGGAGACAAAATTGTGAATTATTATCATCCTTGTCGAACATGATTTTAATAAATTATGATTCTGCGTGTGAAGGAAAGTCTTTCAAGGGGCATCAACAGTGACTGAAAAGTTTTTGCTGGACGATTTTATCTGGAGTTTCTCCGAAGACAAGATTCTCGTCCGCAGTTAGCTCTCACTCTTACAAGATATTTGATAAGTACAGAGTGATTTGATATACACATTGCAAATGAACACGCTTGTAGAATTGCATAAAAGTGGGTCATTCACTAATTTGTTTTGGATGTTCAAGATGGTAGGCTGGTAGCTTGCTAAAGGGTGACCTGACATGCAAGTTAGCGGTAATATTTTCCTACAAACAAGACTGGAAAATTCCCAGCAATTTTTAAATTTCATGAACCCGGATATTCACCCTAATGCATAACACAATATCAGTGGAACGTCATTTATTAGAATTGTGCATTTATAATAACTCTACATTCTCAATCAGAATTAACAAGTGACAGGAGACAAACCAAAGTAATGAGTATTGACGGAAATAGTCACAAACTTTTGTGGGAGATTTCAGATTCTTGGGAGGCTTCATAGGGATTCAAACTTATACTTCCGTGTTTCTTTGTCGATGTCAGATTCTCTGTGCCGTTTGTAGGGTTTCCGGTCACTAAGGCCTTGGTCCCACAGTGTGTGGAATCCCAATTTGCAAAATGAATCAATGGGAATTTGATTGCTTCATAGCTCTCTGCACTGTGCGCCCTCATTTCGTAGACCAATTATATTGGGAAATTTAACCTGGAGAAGGATTAACGTGAGAGAGTAGGGCAGTAACAAATTATTATATCGTTGGTTCTAAAACATGATAATGTAAGAATACGGATGACCAAAGTAAGGGATAGAGCAAACCATTTCATTGGATAACTGTAGTGGCTATTCATCATTTTCTTCGGCCGTCTTGCCTAACTTCTTGTTGACACTTTAAACGCTCCAAAATTAGGGCACCCCTGAATAGTTATATCTGTTAAGGAAGGGAAACTCGTCACTACTCTCTTTGATCGACTAACTTCTTCCTCGGGAACCACTTTCGTCATCTGTTCGCAATTCACCTTCGCTAGACGAGGAAAACTCAAAATCGATTGGCAGTTGCTCTTCACCACGTGTCTTAGCTTTTCTGCTTCACCTACCCTCACTTCATTCAGTTTGGGGAGCAAGACAATTGTTTGTTCCATGTTTGAATCACGGGACCCACAATCAAACAACGATTCCAAGGAGGGACAGCTTTTAACGGAGACCCTTTCCAATTTGGGGAGCAATACCCTTGTTTGTTCCGTGCTTGGATCAAGGGTCCCACAATCGAACAACGATTCCAAGGAGGGACAGTATAAAACTTCGACTTCTTTCAGGTTGTGCAATCTCCCTATGATTGTGGAAGGTAAGACGTTGAGTAGCTCTGAGCAATTATGAAGGGTGATGTTGGCTAATTTGCAGAAGGAGCTTCCAGGCAATTCACCGTGCCATATCCTTTTGATGGATCCCATGTATTGAAGCCTTAAATCCTCCAATCTTGGTAAACTAACCTGCTCATAAGATTTATGCATCAGATCGTAACTATGATGATTTCGACAATTTGGCTTGATCCTAACTGATTTAATTGGGAAGTGGAAGAATGAATTTTTCGCTAATGTCCTTACTCTGACGGATGGAGTTATAAACAATGAAGACATTGTAACTAATAAAACCAAATAAAAAACTTCAAATAGATATTATTACTTGCCTCACAAATCATGTGCCTACCATGAATACGATAGAAGTGATGTGTACCTTTCCATCGAATAACGAATTGGAATGATCATCCTGTGATTCTGAAGCAGTTGTTACCGACTCTTTATTTCCACCTCCCACCTCCGGGGATTCCAAGGGAGGGAATGAATCCTAACAAAATGCCACAATCAAACTCAGCAAGGGTTTTGCCGTTTCTATTAACTAATTGTTTATAAATTTTCTGAGCCAGCTATACAAAGTACAGGCAAACAATTCATTTTCCAGGAAAACATCCTTTAGTAAGAATTAAGTCTTCAGTTAAATGGACGCAGTGTCCTTTAAAAATGTCTGAAACTCAGTTGATTAATATCAAGTATCTTAAGCTCAATTCATTAGAGGGCGAAATCATAGATCTCGCATCGTGCCTGAAAGGATGGAGAAGGAAATATCCCTAAAATAGCTGACGTTGACACGGGGACATTGGCGTGATGTGTTGGAATCAATTACGACTTGCATGTGGGTGGGATCTTCCGTAATGGAAAACCATGTTAGAGCCCAAATAGTTAGTGCAATTATCTAAAATGGAAAGGGCAAAAAAAAAATGTCAGTCGTACTACACGAGGCTTCCCTCTAGCTATAGTTGAGAGGATCTTTCATTTGTTATTCGAACATAAAAAAAAAATTACGAATAATCAATTGGCTAATGCTATATGCTATATGTTCTTGGTAGCCTTTGCAAGGTTAAGAATAAATGAAACTTATACTCCTTTAATAACAAGATAAGACTGACACTGGGAGAAAATGAAGTAGTCACCTGAATTGGAGCACCCTCTAATGTGATTCCGGCTCTGATACAAAAGCTCGTCATTCTTGGCAATTCACCCAATGTCAGACGACGTAAGTTGGGCAACTCAACTACGTGATCACCGACTATATTTGCTCTTGCATCGTCTATGACAATGGCTCGCATTGATTCACAGCCCCATACTCCAATCTCTTCTAGATGTACAAATCTTTGCATCTGCGAAAGACACCACAAGTATTTCAATCGGTCACAACATTCGATAACCACCTCTTTCAATTTGCTGAAGCAATCTGGTGCGACAGGGCCATTCCATATCTTCTCCAAATCAACAAGATCTACGAGGATCAAAGACTCTAACTTTGGAAAAGCAGTGAGAGGGGTGCCATCGGATGAGCTGGCGATATACTCGATTGAGGGGCTGTCCCGAATGTCGAGACGCTGCAGTTGTGGAAATCCTTGGGTGCACAACTCGTGAGCACTTAACAGCGCGTGAGCAATATTCTCCTTGGACACTCTCAGCCCCTGCAAATACAATTGTTGGGTCTCATGCAGAGTCTTCTGAACTCCTACTTTTGAAAGAATACTATCGCACCCTTCTAAATTGAGCTTCATGGTTCTCAAACCTTTAAAAAACCTTATCGCATAAATTTTTCCTATCTCGATCCAAAATCTGATCAGGCTCCCAAATGGCAGGTCACCAGCCCCCAAGAGTACGGTGGGATCACTGATTGATATTTCCACAGCAGAGAGCTTTGTCAAGCTCCTCAACTCGACAAGCTTGGCCTTACACGATTCCGACGGTACTTCATCCTCGCCCACCCATCCTGCAAAGCTGTCAAGCATAAGCAACTCTTCCAAGTTAATCAAGCCTTTCAGGACACCGGGCTCGATTATCCTAAGATTTCTGCACCCGCTTAGATTCAACGATCTCAGATTCGTTAATTCCCCAATTTCTTTGGGCAGCCTAGAAATCGAGGACCTAGCAAAGCTGAGAATCTGCAATGTTTTGAGCTTTCTAAGAATTGCCACATCCTCCACATTGCAACCATCTAAATATAACGACCGGAGGTTCTCAAGGATTTCAATCGTGGAAGGTAAAGTGGGGTTATGCATGTGACCAAGATATAGGACTTGGAGCTCCTTCATGCGTGTGAAATCTAACAGTCCCAAGGATTCACTCACATCATGCTCGTGTTCTGGCATCCTGCGCCAGATTTCTGGTTGAGATAACATGAGTATCTTCAAGTTGGGAAACTGACATCTCATTTGTTCAGCAAGCCTATCTCTGCCAACATCAGCTAGGCATATTGCCCAACATTTCTCAAGCTTTTCCTTTGGCCATGAGCCATAATTGCTGTTCATCATTAAGGAATTGTGACCTCTAAATGGAGTTGAGACGACCACCTCACTGTAAAGATCATGTATGGTCACCTCTTCTTTGTCATCGCCACCATCCTGCAACAAACAAATGGAACGGAGATCCTCGAGCGTAGAATCCAATCTGTCCCTTGTACCCTGCATCGTCTTGTTGTAACCCTCAAAAAAGCCTAAACCCATGCCCAATATCAGCAGAGTTTCGACTTCAATGGTCCCGCCAATGAGACCGCAGAGCAAGAATAAGGACTTGGCATCCTCACTCTTCAAGTGGTCATAACTCAATTTCACTATGATTTCTATATTTGGCTCCTCTAATTTTATCAACACGTTTCTCCATGCGGACACGTTACTATTTTTCAAAATGCTTGCGATAGAGATAATCAAAAGAGGCAAACCTGCAAGCTTCTTCACCACTTGAGCAGCTATTGTTTTCAATTCCTCCTCGTCTTTGAGCCTGTCGCCGATCGTCTTTTCAAATAGCCTAAAAGCTTCGTCACTATTTAAACCTTCAAGACGAAATGTTCCATCGGCATGCATCTTTTGCTCCAACACATCTTTAAATGTCGATGATAGCAGCAACTTGCATCCCTTGCTCTCGTCTCCCGTAGGAATTCCGACCGTCTTCAAGTCAAGTTTATCCCACAGATCGTCCAATATTACTAGAACCTTCTCATGTGGATCCCTCTTTAATCTATCCAACAGAAGATTCGCCCTGCCTCGTTCACTTTGTGCTTCTTTCAGATCCAGTTTCAAGGCATCGGCAATCTCGTCTTGGATTTTCTTCAAGTCCGGAGACTGCGATACTTTTGCTTTGACGATCATGTGGAACGTTTTCCCCTCTTTCCTGAGTTTCTTCTCGACTTCCTCCAATAGCGTAGTCTTCCCCACACCGCCTGGCCCGTAGACACCAATCACTTTTAGATTCTCATCATCCAGAGCTTTCATTATGCCCTGAAAGATGGAAGTTCGAGAATCAGTGATAGTGTCGCCCCCATCACCAACCGACGA
Organism: Rhodomyrtus psidioides; assembly: GCA_021437785.1. Classification (NCBI taxonomy): domain Eukaryota; kingdom Viridiplantae; phylum Streptophyta; class Magnoliopsida; order Myrtales; family Myrtaceae; genus Rhodomyrtus; species Rhodomyrtus psidioides. Next base: position 2,652,588 of record JAILYB010000044.1, on the reverse strand, counting down.
ATTTACGTCGGGAGAACCGACAACAAGCCCCGGAGGAGCATTCTCGTAGTACACCTTCCCGAAATGACTCCGCACAATGAGTGCCTTGATGTCTTCCACTGTCCTCCTCGCCTCCCTGCCGAGACAATAACGAGCCTTCGGGTTGGGAAACCACCCCAAGAAGCAAGTTTTCTTGACTCTTCCGTCATGTTCCAGCATGTCGCGCACCTTGTTGGCGACGGTCTCCGCATCTTTCATCCATCTGTCGACTTCAACTTCGATCAACTTCATGTTGTTTCGAGCTTCATCGACGGAATGCTTCACTCTTTGCCTCGCGTCTTCCAGTTGGGCAAGTTCTTCCCTAATTTCGTCAATGTAGCTATTGGTGAATATCACGTAGCCGCATTGACGACCGACCGGAGCCACCAAGTACTCTGCCACTTTGGAAGCTACAGACAGAATAATATCCGTCATTTTCCCCTTGTGGACTTCTTTCTGATTTTCTTTCCTTCCTCTTTGTAGAGAAATGAAAGTTAACGAAATGACTAAAGAAGAGGAAGGCTGTAGTGATGGAACCCGAAAACAAAATGACTGAAGAAGAGGAAAGGTTCTATAAGATGTATACAATGAACAGCAGAGAGAGAGAGAGAGAGAGAGAGAGAGAGTGGCTTGAAGACAATGGTGAAGGACACAGAGTGAAAAGGCGAGATAGTAGAAATGCGACAGATGTCTAGATGAGATGAGATGAGATGGGGTTATACTCCCAAAATATATACGAAGGTGTCGGCCAAGACAAGGCATGAGGACCATCTCACTTTTCCTGGCCCAAGAGAAGAATGATTTGAAGAAGAATCTCCTATACTGGAGGAAAAGAATCCTCTACTCTATCATATAGAAGACAAGTATCTAAATTGAAAGATGAGAAAGAATCCTGAACGTGAAGGGAGAGCAATAGCATGAAAGAATCATCAGCCATCTCATCATTTCCTCACTATGAAACCATTAAACAAAGCGAAAAAGAACCCTCTGAACAGGAAAAGGAAAAGATAGAAGGAATCATATTGCACCAAATAAATCTCTGCCGCCTCTCTTTTCCTCTCGATCTCTCTCTAATTCACTTGTACTACTCTCTGTTTAATCTTCCACCGTCATTTGTGCAACTTTGATCCACCAAATGGGCGAGATTGGACCATATTGACAAAATTGAAAAGTTTAGAAATAATTTAACATATGTGAAATATGCATTGATAAATTTCTTGACACTATTTATATTCATGATATCTCCCATGTAAATTAGACCACACAAGCAAAAAATCTTCTCAATTGTGTGCATAAAAGAAATTCATCGTTCTTTTCTTTGATGATGACTATGAGGGTATGTCATAAGAGCTGCTCATGTTGCCATTCCATTCTCTTTCGCGAACCAAGACATGATATTCTTCTTCTGAACAAAACGGGCTCTTAAAGAAGCTAGTATCCGAACTAAGATGAGAAAGAGTCCTCAACCATCTCATGATTTCTTCCTTTGGAACCTTTAAATAAAGTGAAAAAACTAAAATCCTCAAAGCAGGAAAAGAAAAGTATGAAAGAATTATGTTGCATCAAAAGAAATATGAAAGAATCATCCGTTGTGCCGCTTTTGGTTTGGGAAAGTTTGGGTCTTCCCCCGCAATTTATGGGACTTAGCCTGCCAAACGGGCAAAATCGGATTCAGGGCACAATGTGAATCCGGATCATAAGTCAAGTCATTTCGAAATTTAAATGGGTCAATATTTGATTAACACATACCGGAACCTACTCAACCCGATGGTCCTATTTTTTGGCCCGTTTCTCCCATCGATCAAGAAATAACTCTAGCATTTGAAAAGTAAAAAATTAATGCAACAAAACATATAGTGCTCTGTAATTTCCTCGTGATGACATGATATTCTTCTTCAAAGATTAGGGTAAACATGTTTGAAACATCTACAAGCCAATAGGAAACGAAGGGTACCTAAGCCAAGCACGCAAGTGATAGTTCTCCGAGGACAAGAACCTCGCATGGTTCGAAGAAACCGGAGTTGCATGTTCCTACTTTCACTTTTCTCATTGGAAAAATAACACAAATGATTTCTCAACTTCGGTTCAATATGCAATATCGCTTATGAACTTTTAATTTATTCAATGCAGTCCCTGAAACATTGGTAAATTTTCAATATAGTCCACGGATCCTGAACTCTTAAAAATATTCGACCTATTCGCTTGATTATATCAAATTGATTAATGACATATTTTCATTGGTTCATGTTAATAGAATTTGCTCATGTAGTTCCAATCCATTAAGTTTTGACTGTGGACAAAATTAAAATGCACGTGAATTGTCCACATAAGATATTCATCTCAAATCAGAAAAAAAAAATCCGCGTGGGATATTTATAGTTCGTAATTTTTTTTTTGCCTTTTCTAAAGTACATTGATAAAGAGATGGATATGCTGACTCATCGTTTCTAACAATCCCAACTCAACATATAAAATTGTACATCATCATAATGTTTGATTTTTCGTATGTACTAACTAAATGAGTACATAGAACATTTATCAATAGTTCAATGTTCACATTGAACAAACTAAAATTTGTTTGGCATAATCCAGTTTATCACGAGCGGACGAAACATATCAATATCATGTACCATTTCATTAGAGATATTTTAACAAAGGGTAAGGTTGTTGTGAAAAAGATTGCTACAGTAGAAAACCCAGTGGACATGATGACTAGGCCTGTTCCTTTGGCAAAGCTCAAACTCTTCTTGAGCACTATTGGCGTATGTAGAGAGTGATCGCCCAGCTATGGGAGAGAGCAGCATGGATGACTAAGGCTATTGGTTTGGCTTTAAACATCGAGCCAATGTGGAGAATTGTTAAATATGTCTCGAGTTTGAATCGTTTGCGGATATAAATCGGTTAGTTAAATTTATTTCAAAAGAAAAAATCTAGGATATACGCAAGATTTGACCGGTTGACCGAATGGTGGGGATCGAGGGACTGCAGTGGACGACTTCTGCATGTTAGCCACTACAAGACAAAAGGACTTCACTTCTTATATAAAATTATATATTTGCTTGTGGGGCCCAAGGTGTTCTTTTGGTCAGAAAGAATAGATGAAAAAAAGGAAACAACATAAGGGTTTTACCTTGGCACCAACGGCGGCCGTACAAAAGAAAAGAAAGGGGATTTTTGTGGTCTGTTCCAAAAAAACCCGAGAAGAACCACACAGAAGAGAACCGCGCCGTACGGAAAAAGAAGAGCCGCACACTACCCTTTGTGAAGAGGATGAACAGACGGCGACGTCCTCTTGGTTGCACGAAGGAAGGAGTCCGAACGCAAGAAGATTTTTGCGTGAGTTTCTTTTATATTTATCCAATAGAATTGTTTATTTGTAAGGTGCGAGAAACATGAGCATATTAACCGATTGTAATTCTGATTCTTCGATTATAGTGAATTATTTTTTCCGGCTCTTCCCGTGGATATAAGTACCAATATTCGGACCGAATCACGTTATATCAGGTATCATTTATCGTTCCTCGTTATTATTTCTGGACTTTCGCATTGACACATTTGCAAGATCCTGATTAGTTTCCGCGCGTTAGTATTTCAAAAGTCATTGAGCAGGGGATTATAGTTTTCTGCATATAAATATTATATTGAGAAATTTGGTCTTGTGCACATAGCGAGTGTGCTTAATATGTGCGAAACGAGAGACACTAAGAGCATCAAAGAATCATCTAAGGAGTTGAAAGCATGCAAAAATCTTTTCTTGGGATTGATTCCTGTGAATGGTATATGTTGTCAAAAATCTTTGCGATAATTGAGAATGTCATGAAATGTTCAGTGTCTTGTGGTTTAAAATGTTTTTCTCTTTGCCAACCCGATCAACGTTGAGGAAAATTGGAAAAGAAGCTACAATTGAAGAGATGGCAATTTTCGCAAACTAGAAATGAAGGACAGGAATCATCACTTGTATGTCCAACTCTCACATTTGAGGAAATCCTTGGACCTATTGTTGATATCCTATAATCTTTTTTCGCTTGTTGTAATCTTTTGTCAAAAAGAGGTTTTTCTTTCATCAAAAGCTTGGTAACTCTCACCTCAACTGTGCCTTTTTTTTTTTCATGGGACTCTGGGAACCTTGACTCGGCCACACACTTTTATTGATGCTTGGAAACTAGCGGCGTTTTACAAATATCATGTAAATATCTAACAGGCATGACCTCTAAAATTGGTCTGAGTAGATACTTGTTCGCTAATCATTAACACAACTGTAGAGGATGCTATATGCGATAATACACGTGCCTATTAATGAAAAAGCATATGTACGTATGTATGTACATACCTACTTTATGGCTTGGATATTCTATGAATAGTTGACTCTAGCTATATATTTCATGAGATAGGAGATGTTTAGAAACGATTTGGTGAAAAGAGCATAGAAGTACTCATAAGGACAGAAAAGAAGCGCATCGCTTGAGAAAAGAAAGATGATTGTAAGGGGAAAAGGATTTAGAATCAATTCTTGAAAGTAAGATATTCATATAGATTTTTCAATTCTAAATTATTACAAAATTGCCCCTTTTGTTATACCGTGTTACTATGATATATCTTAACAAAATGCATGGGCATTTAATCGTATTTTCAACAAAATGTTTGAAATCAATATGGTAATTAGTTTTTATTTCTTGTGGCTTATGCAGAGAACCTAATGTTCAATTAAATATATTATGATGGATGAAAAAGTGATTAGCGTGTTTGACTTCGGTTCAGAAGGTCATTGGTTCGACTCTCACTGTGGTCGCTTTATATTTCTTGCCATTTTATGCTACTATTTACTTTACATTTACTTATCTATTTTACATTTGCAAATTTCCGTACCTTTCTATCAAGAATTCGACAGGGATTCTCCTTTTATTTAGCTGCAAGATAATTTCTATATCTCATTCAGGAAACAACAATGCTAGAGAGTGCTCCGATGCCAAGTAAAGAAAAATCTTCATTTTGGAAGCCCTCTTTCTATGGTGATACGCACGACGGATGCATTCACATGCAAATCTACCTTCCTTACGTATGTTTAACAGGTGTCCCAATGGCATCGATTAACAGATAGCTTGGCTCAAGTGTTAGCGCGAAATAAACCCATTTGAATTATTTCCATGATAATTAGTTCCTCTTCTACCCGGAGAGGAAATTTTTAAAGCTTCAAGATGCTAGCCTCATATTGAGCACCTTCTCAGCATCGAATCACTCTTCAGCCGTGTTATGGTAGGACATAGAAAAATCTTAAACCACCTTGCTAAGCAAAGAAAAAGTTTCATATTCCACTCAGAGAGGAAATCGTTAAAGCTTCCATATGTTGGCCTCATATTGAGAACCTTCTTGGTGTTGAAGCATTCTTTAGCCTTATACTAGTAGAAAATAGAGGAATCTTAAACCACCTTACTTGTCAAGTAAAGAAAGCATTTCAATTTGGAAGCGCTTTTTTCTTTCATGTTAAGCGTGATAGGTGCCTTGAAATGTAAATATTTCTTTACTAGGTACAATTAACAGCTGTCCCATGAGCATTGATAAATGAGATTTGTTTGGATTGCATGGCGTAAATGCTATTGAAGGATAAACCCTTTTGGACTCTTCCTGTGATAATTAGTTCCTCTTATATTCAGAAATGAAATAGTTAAAGCTTCCAGATGATGGCCTCATATTGAGCATCTTCTTAGCGTCGAAACACTCTTTAGCCTTGTTATAGTAGGACATAGCAGAATCCTTAACCACCTTGCTTGTCAAGTAAAGAAAATGTTTCACTTTGGAAGCACTTTTTTCTTTCATGTTACGCACAATAGGTGCATTGAAATGTAAATCAAGATTCCTAGTTTTTGTCGCAAATTTGCGACGAATCTAATTTGCTATGATTCGCTGAATTTTCATCGCAAAATTTGCGACACCGTATTAGCGACGAAATTTTCGTTCGTCGCAAAACCCATTAGCGATGAATTTTGGCGAAATTTTCGTCGCAAATTTCGTCGTTAAAAGGCTGTTTTTGTGTAGTGATAGCAGAATCTTAAACCACCTTGCTTGCCAAGTAAAGAAAATATTTCACTTTGGAAGCACTTTTTTCTTTCATGTTATGCACAATAGGTGCATTGAAATGTAAATCTTCCTTTACTAGATACCATTCAAGTGTCCCACATGGGCATCGATAAACAAGATTCCTCCAGAATGCTTGGCGTAAGTGCTATTGAAAAATTAATCCTTTTGGACTCTTCCCACGATAATTAGTACCTATTCTATTTGGAAAATTTCTTCTTGGAGATGGGACAACTTCTTATCTCTGGCATGACGATTGGCATGTCTTAGTGCCTCCGCTAAGAATATGGACTGTTAGTCTGGAGTTGCGTCTCATCCCTCCAATTCCTGGTAGCTGGGATGATGAATTTGCCTTGGGCAGTTCCAAGTTTTCGAGGGGAAGTCCTATCCGAGTTTGCCTTTCAAGCTCACTGAAATGCCTATCTCTATAACATTTGGCTGGCTAGGAATGAACGTTTGCACTATTCTTCTTGATCTGTGAATGCGGATTGCGTTGTGTAAAAGATAAAAAAGGAAAGTTATTTGGAAAAAAGATTCTTCCATTGGGCTTTTGTAAGTGTTAGGGCATGTGGCAGGATGTTGCTTTCCTGCTTTTGGTCCTAAGAACGATGATAATAATAACAACAACACTAACAATAATACGCGCAACGAGCTAGCCCTCATCCGCAACTTCCCATTTTTTCGCATTTATCATTACCTTCTCCCCTATGAATTTATCCTATTTTCTTTTCTCCGTGCTTTATGAGAGAGATGCAGATAGTGTTAGAAGAAAACCGATCCCTTCATTTTGCAGATTAGGTTACAATTTTGCTTCAGCCTTATAAGAGAATATTGGTATATTAGATATTTCGAAGAGTGGATATTGTTGACACTTAAATTTTGACAATTCATTTAGGATTGAATTGTGCAAAAATTAGGGCCGACCCACTGGCCCCTAAGCTAAAATAATGAATCATGTTCATATAGTTTAGTTGTCAGCACACATTACATGCATTTGCCTTTTAATCGGACCGGCAGCGGAATTGGATCAGAAACAGGCGCGTTGACCGGGCCTACATTACATGACAATGGCCCATGGGGAGTAGGGACAAAAAACTTTATAATATTAAATTCCATTCATCAGAAAAGGCCCTAATTCAAGCCTGCAAAAAGCAAACAAACCCATAAAGGACTCGCAGGATTCCGCCAGCCCATTTGCAGTAAATCAATTTGGTGCAATTTGACCCCTCCCGGGACCTAATTGCAAATTTCTTAAACGACTTTATATATATATATATATATATATATATATATATATAACAAAGAGCAGAGGCTTTTGACCTAAAACGACATTTTTATATCAGGGAGTTGAGGACCTTGAGGCCGGCAAATCAGTACCATTCGGGAACAAATGAGCGAGACATGTGAGATCCAGAGAAAAGAAAAAGGGATAGCTCACGAAAAGCCCCCGCCAGCGCCGCCTGCTCCATGCGGGCGGCTCCTTGTGTGGACCGTTCCCAACACCAACACAGCTTTCCTAGCCTCGCAAACGGCACTGCTCACTACAAAAAAAAAAAAAAAAAAAATTTGACCACGAAAATTTCGCGACGAAGAAAATTCATCACTAATTTGCAACGAAAATAGCAACAGGAAAAAATATTTGTCTCTATTTGTGACCAAATTAGCAACGAAAAAAATTCGTCACTAATTTGCGACAAAACTAGCGACCAAAGCATTTTATCGCTAATTAGCCACAAATTTAACGACGAAAATTCATTTCGTAGCTAATTAGCCACGAATTTAGTGACGACCAACTTTTCGTAGCTAATTTGCTACGTAATTAGTGACGAATATCTATTTCGTCGCTAACATAAATTAAATAAAGAATTATTTAGCGACGAAAGTATTAATTCGTCGCTAAATCTAATAAAATTTAAATACAAAATGAAAAAATTAGCGATGAATAGGTCTTTCGTCGCTAATTTAGCTAAACTAAAAAAACTAATTAGCGACGAAATCCTATTTCGTCGCTAATATAAATTAAATAAAAAAATGTTTAGCGACGAAAGTATTAATTCGTCGCTAAATCTAATAAAATTTAAATAAAAAGAAAAAAATTAGCGACGAATAAATTTTCGTCGCTAATTTAGTTAAAATAAAAAAAACTAATTAGAGACGGCAATCCCATTTCGTCGCTAATGTAAATTAAATAAAAAAATGTTTAGCGAAGTATTAATTTTACTAGTTTTATTCCCAATATGCTTGGAGGAAATCAAAAGACAGAAGCTCAACCGATGTTTTAGTTATTGCATGATAAAAAAGCGATCTTGCGTGCGTTGGTCCATGGTGGCACCATGGAAAGGCCATGTGATCGGCATGTGCAATGTATGACCTAAATGAAATGCGAAAGCGAACCATGCACATGGTATTTTTGTTTAGGGGTCGAGCTCTACCCCTAATTTTGTCATGCGATAAAGAATTAAGTATGGTAGCCATTTCTTCCTCCAAGCGCATATGAGTCTACTTGATTAAAATTACATCAACCCAAGACCAAATTAATACCGAATTTCAACAAAGCACTCACAGCCGATATCCAATACTTCGATTCTAACATATTCAAGTTCGATCATGACTATAATTCTCGTAAAATTGGCATGAGATTCACCATATCACTTTCCTAGCATCAACATATATAATCCCATGACCAAACTAGCTTCAAGTTGGAATAAAATGCATATCAGATCAGGGATATAAAGACACAGTCAACATCCAAGGATCAATTTCCAATAATGGATAGATTTCCAATAGAATTTAATTCATTCATGTCATAATTTCTTTTCCAAGAGAACATGAAATTCACCATAACACAATCTTGTATCACTAGACATGCTTACTTGAGCGGAATAGCATCAAATGAAGGATCAATCGACATCGGCTCGGGGGCGCATCAATCACAAATTATAGACAAGGTTCCAGCAAATCCGAAACAAGTTCGAAATTGAGTATATATGAAGTCGGACGAAGAAAGATAACTCAACTAGTAATGAACGAAATTTTTGTCTTGACCTGAATCAAAATGCACAATAATCTTGTTCAAGAATTTCATCCAACTAATGGTACACATTTCAGCGGAGGAGCTTAGATGCAAAATTAAAGCCAAGATTCACGTCCAAATCATCACAAAACCAATTTGTTAAATTCAAATCATTAATAAAGCCTCAGTCACAGCCGATTTTCACATGGACGGTAGCAATAGCACTCGGCCTCTGCGTTGCATATAAAGCATCAGAAAACAGAACACATAGCAAATGTGGTTTAGTTGAATGAAGATTGATTAGCAATAGTGATCGCGATAGGCAGTCATGACCAAAGTTCGAGTACTTCGGCATTTACAGACTTTCAGTCAGAACTGAAAATCTCAAATATTAGGGTTAGTCACCCATCTGACCCAAACCCTAATTTTAAGTAATTTTCAGAACTCGACTGAAATGGGAAAGACGATTTATCCATTGAGGGGAAAAATCGTCATTTTGAGAAAAGGGACGAGACTCGAAAATCCAAGCCCAAGAATTGGTCGCCTAACCGACCCTAATTCTTACCTTGGCATTATCGACTTCATCTCGCATACATAACAGAGGCGTCCTACCCCTAAAGGGTAATATCGCCAATTCTCGGAAGAACGGATAAGAAACCCCAAAAATAGAGTCGATCAGTTGCCTGTGGTCAATCCTCAATTTTTGGGAATTTATGGAATATCTAGGATTTTTCCACAATTTTTCTACATTTTTTTGGGATTTTCTAGGATTTTTTTAGGATTTTCTAGAAATTTTCTGATTTTTTTTTATTTTTAAAATCATTTTCTAAAATTTTTTTATTAAAAAATGATTTAGACCGGGTCGACCCGACCCACTCAGGTCGGAACCTGGCCCAGACCTGGACCCGCGTGACCCACAACTCCAAAAACGACGTCGTATCAGCTTTTTTTTTTTTTTAATTTTCGGATTATCTAGACTTGATCCGACGGTTCCTATTGAATCGCGTGGCTAATCCACGGCCGCCGGATCAAATTACTAAAACCTACGGCCTAGATGGAATGGAGACTCGACCAGGGCCGTCTGATCAACCTACTAAAACCTACGGTCAAGATTAAAACGCAAGACTCGATCTGGACCGTCCACCCTCACTAACCTAAATGACGCCGCACTGCCACTAATCCAAACGGCACCGTTTCAACCCATTTTTGATTTTCTGATTTTAAAACATTTTCGGATAAACCTAATTACTAATCGGACGGTCACCAATTGCTGGACACGATTAAACCTAGCCGTTGGATCTAATCCAACTCAGCCTAACAGACTAAGGGTCGTGCTGACTCAACACCTCTGCGGACCAACCACAAGACGACACCTGGGCCTTTGACTCGTTGACTCCGCCACGTTAGCTTCGTCATCAACCTCTCGACCTCGACGAAACGAACAGCTGAGCGCCTCTGACGACGATCCAATGATGGAACCTTGACTAAATCGCGCGAGACCAGCACCAATCGACTCGCAATCGTCTCTAGTCTAACATACCTAAGAATCAGAGCATCCAATTCATAAAATCGCGAACATCATGCAGTATGCCAAGTACGGTCATGGAAGTTCGATCGCTCGATTCACATCAAATCATGGCAATTCAGTCACAGAAATAGCATCAATGGAGGTTCAGAAGACTTACCTCGAGCTCCGATCAAGCTCGCGCGGCCTAGATTTGGCTAGGCAAGAACCAACAGAGACCGGCTATGGAGGCTAATTTTGAAGACTCGATTCGAGGTATTCGAGCGAAGTCTATGCAAAATGAAGATGCAATGATGGTTAGAGATGCTTGAAGAGTAAAACGCCTACTCTAACTCGAAGAATCAAGGTCGGAATCGAGTTCCGCTATTAAAGCACAATGCGAAAGCTTGAAGACCAGTCTCACATGTTTTCGTGGTTTCGGCTCACGCGGTCGACGGCGATCGCTTCCTCCCAGTATGGGCAGCCTCCTGGCGACCTTGTCGAGCTTTGGTTTAGCCTGAGAAGGCCCAACCCATGCTCTGCAAATCCGAGCTCAAACCTTCGACCACCGTGAGGGAAGGCGAGCTCTCTCTCTCTCGATTCAGTTTCTCCTCCCCGAACTGAATCAACTAACTCTGCCCCTCTCGAAGGCTCCATTGGCTTTTATACGTCTTCGAAATTTTGGCGCCGAACAGGAGGGGCCTAACTGTCTTGAAATGGCACGTGTGGCACGTGCCATTTGGTCCAAACGGCGCCGGAGACGGTGGGTAACTCCGTCAAGTCAGAATGATTCTCCGGCGTGCGCGAATGGACGTCTAATGTGTCTACTTAGTGACGTTTGACTTTCATGGCCGCCGGGACATTGACTGACCAATTTCTTCCTCCCCCGATGGTCGTTGGCCGCGATTATGGTGTCAATCGACGGGGAATAGACTAAAGGACTAAACGCCCACCAATGCTTCTCCAATAGTAGTCGATTGGTCGGTCAATTTTGTCATCAAAATCAAGCTTGGCACTGTTCATCTGCACGGGGATCAGGGGAAGAAGACGATACTATAGCGAATCGGTTCGACCGGTCCGATCGGTTCGAACCGGCTCCGATTTGAAATTTTCAAATTAAGCCCAAATTGGTGAAGAATTTTTGTAATTAAACCTCAGAATCGAATATAGGGCATGAATTTTATCTAAAAATGTGATTTTGCCCAAACGTTCACATCAATTTCTATGAAAATTCCAAATTTTCATTTAATTGCAAATCGGGAATTTGTGTAATTGAGGGCTCAAACGGTCAAATTGGACCAAACCACCTACGCCAATCGATCCCAAATGGTGAAAAACATTGGGTAGCAACTTCAATTTGTAATGGTAGTCCTTGAACTGAAAGTAATTTCAATTATGCCCAATTTCAAGGACTAAAATGCAATTAAGAGTACAATTTTGCCCAATTTATGCAATTAAACATTCTGTGCGGGCAATTGGGTTAATTTGCAATAAGGGACAATTATATTGAATGTCAAGATCCTAAAAAATGCCAAAATTACAAATTAAAAGACTCAATTGACATTTTTTTTGCCAAATCCAATCATATGCATAACAAAAGAACACATAAAATTGAATTTGAATTTGGGCTTTTGATGAGGTCAAAATGACAAGGGAATTAAAAGAAAAATATTGACTATTTTCTTATAATTTTGTGACCTCAAATGCTATTTTTCATGAATTTTTAAGTATTTTCCTATTTTTTAAAAATACTAAAAAATATGAAAAATTATTTTTTTTGTCAAAAATGATTCCTTAGGCTTGGCCAAGACCACCAAAGTTGATTTTGCAATTTTTTTACTTTTTATGAATGTTTTATGAATTTTCTAAAGATAAGCTGAAAAAGGTTGATCCAAAATTAGGTGTCAACAATAAGTTGTGCACGACACTCACTTTAGTGACAAAATTTTCAAATCGATCACTTTAATGCTAAATTTATATAATTTCGACTACTTAAGTGAAAACTTCTTTTAAAAATGATCACTTAAGTGCTAAGTCCGATGAGCCACGTCAACTCAAATAATAATAAAAAATACACATGTCAGATTTTTAACGAACCATGTCAGCTTAAATTGGAATTAACACTAAAGTGATCATTTTAAAAAGAAATTTACATTTAAGTGGTCGAAATTACAAAAACATAGCATTAAAGTAATCAATTTAAAAGTTTTGGCACTAAAGTGAGCGCCGTGCACAACTTATGGTACTTGAGGTGTACTTAAGCCCCCTAGCTCCTATATAAAACTTCTCCATGCAACATTGGAGAGGACGAAGACGTCGCCTTGTTCTTCTATATTGTTTATTTGGTGCAAATCATCTACGTCCCGTCTCTACTTTTTCATTCTTATTATAGATTGATAGGCATGAGTGAATGACGAGCTATAATGTCGCGTGCAAAACATAATTTGAGTTGAGAAACTTACCGATATTATTAACGTTTCTTTGAGCAACATATAACAATGCCTATATAGTCAAGTCGATACGTATTATTATTGATGAGGTCATTGATTCTTGTGGTGGAATTTGTACATCTCGAGTTTCACATCAAATGGAAGGCGTTATTTACGGACAGAGAGCCACTCCGAACGTTCCCTGCCTTGACTTGGAGCAAGACCCGTATAAAATCGAATCTGCCCATTCCATAGAATGAAGTGGGTGTTAGGAATTGGATGACAGGGAGCGAAAGCAGTTTCTAATAAACCAAGCCATAGTCCCGTCGATTTTGTAGATAGGGATTAGCATTTAGTGTTGGTAGATAGATAATGTGTGGACATAAGTTGCGAAAGGCAGATGAAGATAGGGTACTGCAAGGAGTCAAGTCAACGGATGGAGTGGTCACTGTCCACCCTGCTTTTATGGCAGAGGATCATAGTGATTTGGGCCATTAGATCTTCCCCTTTTTATAGGGGGAAAGATCTAATGACCCATGAGATAATGATCCCCTGCCATACAAGCAGGGGATCCGTTCACGTCCATAACTAACTAACAAGCCCTTGTCTTCATGTGCGTGCAACTTCCCGATATATTTTCGTACTTCGAGGACTAATTACTCCACGTGGGCCCCCCATTGCCTCTCCCCCGGTCGGAATAGCTCGTGACGTCGTACTTGCTTTTAATTTAGGAGAAATTTCTCATTTTCCTTTTTGCCAAGCCATTTATGGCTCCCAAACAAGTCAAAATAAAAATAATAATAAATCTAGTCAACCGCACGTCAAAACTCTTCATATTCATTTCCGAGGGGAAACAGATGACAAAAATGGCCCTCAACTTTGACCTGCCACGCAACGTGATTTTCGAAATTTTTTAATTTATCCAATGTATTCCTAAATTATGGGTAAATATTCATTGTAGTTCCTCATCGAGCTCGAATGACGGATCGAATGATATTTTTGATGGCGTGAATTATCATATGCCGAGTCGGAGTTAACCAACGGTGAGTCAACATGTTTTTCTTTTTATCCGTACTCTCTTGGCAAAGGAAAAAAAATATAAAATTAGAGCATCGCGCCCATCATTATTGATAATGTGGATTATTATATATTTTTTTACTTTATATGATTATCTTACGTGGATAATCCATCAGTAAAAAAAAAAATTCATTGGCCGTTCAAACTCGATGGATTCGAAGCCACATAAAAAGATTTTGTTAACTTGAATTGACTGGATGACGACTTTTTGTGTGTTTTTATTAATTCTAGAGACTATATTAAATATTTACTGATGAGGTAGGAACTGTATCTAATTAAAAGGCCGAGGACGATATTGCATGTCGGGTCGAAATCAAGGGACCATCTATATCATGTCCCCGCCGTCTTTAATGGTTACCATGCAGTGCATGATAACTATTTTGATTCTCTGATTCTCTTCCTAGAACAATAAAAAATGAGGATGTTGTTTGGTAATGTAAATAATTCTGATTCTGTTTCTATAACCAGTTTTAGTGAATCAAAATCAGTTTTAGAGTAAAATCCAGAAGCAAAAAAAGTAGGTTTTGAAAAATAATCACTTTTGAAAACAACAAAATAGGAAGAATCTTATATATCTCATTTTTCCCTTTTAGTTTTCTCGTCACTTTTCACTCTACCTAATAAAAATAAAATAGAGAATATAATTTTTCTAAAATTTTAAAAAAATTAGAAAAAATATCGAAAAAAGAAAAAGCTTAGATTATGCTACTTTGACCTTATTTTTATAAATTTGGGTCTAAATTTAATAGATTTCACTCTCCTAAAAAATATTATAGAAGATGAGGACATCTAACATCTTTCTATGTATTTAGACAACGCAACATTTAAAGAAAAACGAGTCATTAATATGAAAACATGTCCATGCTTCATCAAACCTCAAACATCATATATTAAATTTTATGTTTCATTCAAGACATGCTAAAAAATAATATATTTTAAATTTTTTTATGTGCATTGAAAATTAGTCTTCAACTTAGGATGAAATTTTACAAATTAACTACAGAGTTATTTGACTTAAATGAAAAAAATAGGAAAAGAAACAGTTTTTTGAAATATAAATTTTGTGCAGTTATCAAACGGGTTCTGATTTTCTAAAACTCATCTATAAACAAAATTAAAAAAAAAAGTCATTTTAACAAGAATCGGTTTTGAGGATCAGAAACAAAATCACAGAATGACAATGGCTACCATGTAGGCCTTAAAGGTCCAACGAACATGCCTTTTTCATTTTTCCTTACCGAAATTACAAATTATAGTTATCATTTATTTCTCAAAACCTCACTTTAATTGTTCTAAAACAACCCAATTTCATTGATTGCAACGTGAACAAAATTCTCAGCAAAACAACCCAATTTCAGTCAATATGCAGTGTATTTGTAACAAAATACTATTCAAACTCCCAAATGATCACTTAAGTGCTAAGTCCGATGAGCCACGTCAACTCAAATAATAATAAAAAATACACATGTCAGATTTTCGACGAACCACGTCAGCTTAAATTGGAATTAACACTAAAGTGATTATTTTAAAAAGAAATTTACATTTAAGTGGTCGAAATTACAAAAACATAGCATTAAAGTAATCAATTTAAAAGTTTTGGCACTAAAGTGAGCGCCGTGCACAACTTATGGTACTTGAGGTGTACTTAAGCCCCCTAGCTCCTATATAAAACTTCTCCATGCAACATTGGAGAGGACGAAGACGTCGCCTTGTTCTTCTATATTGTTTATTTGGTGCAAATCATCTACGTCCCGTCTCTACTTCTTCATTCTTATTATAGATTGATAGGCATGAGTGAATGACGAGCTATAATGTCGCGTGCAAAACATAATTTGAGTTGAGAAACTTACCGATATTATTAACGTTTCTTTGAGCAACATATAACAATGCCTATATAGTCAAGTCGATACGTATTATTATTGATGAGGTCATTGATTCTTGTGGTGGAATTTGTACATCTCGAGTTTCACATCAAATGGAAGGCGTTACTTACGGAGAGAGAGCCACTCCGAACGTTCCCTGCCTTGACTTGGAGCAAGACCCGTATAAAATCGAATCTGCCCATTCCATAGAATGAAGTGGGTGTTAGGAATTGGATGACAGGGAGCGAAAGCAATTTCTAATAAACCAAGCCATATTCCCGCCGATTTTGTAGATAGGGATTAGCATTTAGTGTTGGTAGATAGATAATGTGTGGACATAAGTTGCGAAAGGCAGATGAAGATAGGGTACTGCGAGGAGTCAAGTCAACGGATGGAGTGGTCACCGTCCACCCTGCTTTTATGGCTGGGGATCATAGTGATTTGGACCATTAAATCTTCCCCCTCTATAGGGGGGAAAGATCTAATAGCCCATGAGATAATGATCTCCTGCCATACAAGCAGGGGATCCGTTCACGTCCATAACTAACTAACAAGCCCTTGTCTTCATGTGCGTGCAACTTCCCGATGAATTCTCGTACTCCGAGGACTAATTACTCCACGTGCCCCCCCCCCCCCCCCCCCTAATTGCCTCTCCCCCGGTCGGAATAGCTCGTGACGTCGTACTTGCTTTTAATTTATGGGAAATTTCTCATTTTCCTTTTTGCCAAGCCATTTATGGCTCTCAAACAAGTCAAAATAATAATAATAATAAATCTAGTCAACCGCACGTCAAAACTATTCATATTCATTTCCGAGGGGAAACAGATGACAAAAATGGCCCTCAACTTTGACCTGCCACGCAACGTGATTTTCGAAAATTTTTAATTTATCCAATGTATTCCTAAATTATGGGTAAATATTCATTGTAGTTCCTCATCGAGCTCGAATGACGGATCGAATGATATTTTTGATGGAGTGAATTATCATATGCCGAGTCGGAGTTAACCAACGGTGAGTTAACATGTTTTTCTTTTTATCCGTACTCTCTTGGCAAAGGAAAAAATATATAAAATTAGAGCATCGTGCCCATCGTTATTGATAATGTGGATTATTATATATTTTTTACTTTATATGATTATCTTACGTGGATAATCCATCAGTAAAAAAAAAAAATTCATTGGCCGTTCAAACTCGATGGATTCGAAGCCACATAAAAAGATTTTGTTAACTTGAATTGACTGGTTGACGACTTTTGTATGTTTTTATTAATTCTAGAGACTATATTAAATATTTACTGATGAGGTAGGAACTGTATCTAATTAAAAGGCTGAGGACGATATTGCACGTCGGGTCGAAATCAAGGGACCATCTATATCATGTCCCGCCGTCTTTAATGGTTACCATGCAGTGCATGATAACTATTTTGATTCTCTCATTCTCTTCCTAGAACAATAAAAAATGAGAATGTTATTTGGTAATGTAAATAATTCTGATTCTGTTTCCATAACCAGTTTTAGTGAATCAAAATCAGTTTTAGAGTAAAATCCAGAAGCAAAAAAAGTAGGTTCTGAAAAAATAATCACTTTTGAAAACAACAAAATAGGAAGAATCTCATATATCTCATTTTTCCCTTTTAGTTTTCTCGTCACTTGTCACTCTATCTAATAAAAATAAAATAGAGAATATAATTTTTCTAAAATTTTAAAAAAATTAGAAAAAATATCGAAAAAAGAAAAAGCTTAGATTATGCTACTTTGACCTTATTTTTATAAATTTGGGTCTAAATTTAATAGATTTCACTCTCCTAAAAAAATATTATAGAAGATGGGGGCATCTAACATCTTTCTATGTATTTAGACAACGCAACATTTAAAGAAAAACGAGTCCTTAATATGGAAACATGTCCATGCTTCATCAAACCTCAAACATCATATATTAAATTTTATGTTTCATTCATGACATGCTAAAAAATAATATATTTTAAATTATTTTATGTGCATTAAAAATTAGTCTTCAATTTAGGATGAAATTTTACAAATTAACAGCATAGTTATTTGTCTTAAATGAAAAAAATAGGAAAAGAAACAGTTTTTTGAAATATAAATTTTGTGCAGTTATCAAACGGGTTCTGATTTTCTAAAACTCATCTATAAACAAAATAAAAAAAAAGTCATTTTAACCAGAATCGGTTTTGAGGATTAGAAACAAAATCATAGAATGAGAATGGCTACCATGCATGCCTTAAAGGTCCAACGAACATGCCTTTTTCATTTTTCCTTACCGAAATTACAAATTATAGTTATCATTTATTTCTCAAAACCTCACTTTAATTGTTCTAAAACAACCCAATTTCATTGATTGCAACGTGAACAAAATTCTCTGCAAAACAACCCAATTTCAGTCAATATGCAGTGTATTTGTAACAAAATACTATTCAAACTCCCAAATCCTTACGTGTCTCACCCTCCCAAGGACGTCCTCCATCGGTGCTCTGATGCTGCTCCCCCCTCTCTCTCTCTCTCTCTCTCTCTCTCTCTCTCTCTCTCTACAACGCAGAGGACGAGGACGAAGGCAGAACAAAGTGATGTTAAGAGTTAAACAGGGTGGAGTTAAGTTTCGCCTTCTGGCTATCGGTGGTGCACTCGACAATTATTAAAAGCTTTCCTTTTTATGTCAACTTCATGCTGCAGACGGGAGCTCGACTTATTATTATTAGGATGCACGTGTGAATTGTGTTAGAGGAGTCCCATATAGGAGAATTGATGTGGTGTTGAGCAGTTAATATATCCAAGTTGGCTCATAACTCAGTAGTTTAGCTTTTGAGTTAAGGTGGGGTCCAACTGGATATATTGACGGGCTCGGACTTGGACTCTCTCTTGGCGATCTTCCTCGAGCAAAAAATATTGGACTTCCGCTGCGCGCGCACCCAACAAATGGTATCAGAGCCGATGCTTGGGCTCTCTCTTGGCGATCTTCCTCGAGCAAAAAATATTAGACTTCCGCTGCGCGCGCACCCAATAAATGGTATCAGAGCCGATGGTTGATTGATGTGGTTCTGATCTGTTTCGACGAATATCTCAAGAATGAATCTGGTGACGCATCTCAAGGAGGGAATCTCGTGCCAATATGATTTCCGGGCCGGTGGACACTGTGGTGCAGCAGTGCGGGCCTGATGAGGGTTGATGGAGATTCAAATTGAGATGCAGCCAACGCAGTTTCTGAGATGGTGGACGTTGTGGTATAGCAACGGGTCCGATGAGCGTTGATAAATATTCAAGTTGAGATAAGTTGGTGCAGAAGGATACTTAGACTAAGGGGGAGCAAACCTAACCTAACATTGGAGCTTATACGTGGGGGAGATTGTTAAGATGCACGCGTGAGTTGTGTTAGAGGAGTCCAATATAAGAGAATTGATGTGGTGTTGAGCAGTTAATATATCCAAGTTGGCACATAACTCATTGGTTTAAGCTTTTGAGTTAAGGTGGGTCTAACTGGATATATTGACGGGCTCGGATTTGGGCTCCCTCTTGGCGATCTCCCCCGAGTAAAAAGTGTCGGACTTCCGCTGCGCCCGTCCAACAATTATCGTGTGTCACGTTTGACATCGGCTGCATATTTTGGACACAATGCCCATGATGACCCCACAACAACGGGAACAACTTTTTCCAACACTCATTTAAGTGATTTGCTAGCATTCATAGTAGAATTCCTAAAGGCATAATGGAAAAATGACGTTCAAAGTGACGTTGGGAAGAGTTTCACTGCTAACTGTCGCAAATGCTGCTAAAGACATCCAAAAATGCCAGCAAAAATTCTCTTTCTAGAGGCACTTGTGAGTGGTATTTGCAAATGCCGGGATCTGTATCCCTTATAGCAACATTTGTAAGTGCCCGAAAAAAAAGCCATCGCAAATAGTCCCCGAAAACATTGCTTCACTGTGAATTACCTCTGCTAAAAATTGTGAGGTTGAGATAGAGTAACAATTAGACTAAAAGCATACTCAACTCCTAGGCATAAAGTTGTGAACTCTTAACTCGATCGCTTACCGAACTATCAGTCCAGTCCCTAGTTCGATATTTGAGACAAAAGTTGAGCGTTGGTAAAATTGGGACAAAATTAAAAGGTGGAGATTTTTTTTTTTGTACTAGACCGATAAAATTAGGACAAAAGTAAAAATTTTGGATAGAATTGGAATAAAAGTAAAAGTTGATGGTTTTTCTTTTGTACTAGGCCGATAAAATTGAGACAAAAGTAAAAATTTTGGGTAGAATTGGGATAAAAGTAAAAGTTTGTGATTTTTTATGAGAAAAATTTTTTGGATATAATTGACATAAATGCTAAAATTGGATTTTTTTTTTGGGTGTTAGGCCGGTTTTTTTTTTTTTAATGGAATTTGGCCCAAATCTAACGCAAAGTAAAAAAGGAACAATTGATGGAGGTGGCTTCTTCTTCTTTTTATTATACATGAATAGTCCATAGGAATCTTCGTCTTATTTCTCCTTTTCTGACGCCCACAATGAATGAATCGCGCTCATTCGTTTTTGTTCTTCTTGTTTAGGCGCCCACCCTAAATCAAGGCCACTAACATCCAAATCCAGAAACTGTGAAAAATGTGCTCAAACCCAAAAAATAAATTTTATATTTTTTCAAACACTTCATTGTTCTCTATAAATAGCCCGATTAGTTCAACACCATTCTCCATCCCCAAAACAACTACCAAGTATTTAAGTTCATCCTTGCTGCGCTCGTGACCCTATTGCCTTCCTTGCAATCCCACCCGATGGAGTACACCTTGAAGAACGCAGCCAGCGGCACTACTGGCGGCATCCGTTTCGATAATGAGATCGGGTTCCCGTACAGTGTGCAGACGATGATCGAATCCATCAACTTCATTTGGAAGGTCTTCGGCCAGGATGCCCCTAAGGATCGCAAGAGCGTCTCAAGTGTGAGCCTGATCATGGAGGACATGGACGTCGTGGCTATCACGAGAGATGGTGAGATCCACATGGGCGCCAGGCACCTCGGGCGCTTCTCGGGGGTCGTGAAGGCAGAGTTCACAGGGGTGCTGTACCACGAGATGACACGCGTGTGGCAATGGGATGGGGCTGGGCAGGCCTCCCACGGGCTCATTCATGGGATCGCGGATTTCGTGAGGCTCCGGTCGGGGTATGTGCCGAGCCATTGGGCGGGGCCAGGCAAGGGCAATAGGTGGGACGAGGGTAACGAAGTCACGGCGTATTTTCTAGACTACTGCAATGGCATCAAGAACGGGTTCGTGGCTGATCTGAACAAGAAGATGAAGACTGGTTATAGCAATGACTACTTTGTTGACCTGCTAGGCAAGAGTGTTGACCAGCTCTGGAAGGACTACAAGGCTAAGTACGCTACCTAACTTGAGTCCATACCTAGTCGATGGGTGTATGTGCTTAGTAAAAGCCTCGGTTATGGCATAAATAAAACTTTTCATACCTGGTCGATGAATGTATGTGCTTAGTAAAAGCCTTGGTTATGGCATAAATAAAACTTTTCATACCTGGTCGATGAATGTATGTGCTTAGTAAAAGCCTTGGTTATGGCATAAATAAAACATACACAAATCGACTTTGGATTATTTGCAATTTATTCTAATTTGCATCTACTCCATGCCATTCATGCAAATGTCTGACTGACAAGTTTCTCTGCCCGGCCAAAGAGGGGAATTTCGACGATTCAATCCGGTTCATTTGGCCCTGCTAGATTGTGTGGGCTCCATTTGAGATTCATATGATGTGATGATTGATATTCATAGTGGTGTTTTTAAATCTGGACCAGTTAAAAAAAAAAGACAATCTAACTTTCGGTTCTCGAATCAATTGATTCAACCCGTTCAACCACCAGGTTGATGATTTGCACAATATTATTCTCTAAGGGGTGGTTGTGTGCTGGGGAAGCTGGGGCTTCTCTTATGGTCTGTCGACCTAAAATTGACTAAAAAATAAAAATTATAACAATAACTTGAATAATTTAAATGAATCTATGGGCTTTTTTCACGTAATTTGCAACTCTCAATGCTTGTTATTGAGAATCCCGTGACCTTCGTCAACATTATGAAGAAGGTGACTTGTTCGTCCACTTGGTTTCTTTTTGCATACCAATTTTAGACCCACTTTTGTTGATTGTGATGGAGCTTCTTCCTTGTGTTTTTGTAGAGTATGGGCCATGTGTTTTGGGTTTCCTTCTGGAAGTACTGGTGCTAATTGTATGCTAATTGTACTTTATATGCCTCGTTTTGATGAAATCACACGGACCGAATCTTGCTCGAACCTCGTTGGGGCCGTGCGCGGCTTTCGAATGGGAGACATCGAGCGTAGTCAAATCCGTTTGGGTAAGTCTTTCGGCCTTTATTTCTCCTGTTGCGGTGTTTTGGCGTCAGTCCTAGCGGTTGGAGTTCGTGGATCGCATGGTGGATGAGGGCGGCTCTGTGAGGTCCAAGAGGGAGGAGGACCTGTGAAGAAGACCCTGTCAAAAAGCATCGTGTAGAAAACGACATGACCTCCTGGGCTGGGAAGGAGAAGTTAAAACATAAAAGTAAGGAATATGTTCACCGGGAGTCAAAGTGTAATTGAGTCTTAAAATTTTTTTAAAAAATACTATCAAGTTTTAAAATTTGTCAAATCGATCCAATCAAGTCCGTCTGGTAATACCGTCAACTAGTCTAATGAAAAATGCTGATGTGACATTTTTAAAATTATTTTCTCTCTCTTAGATGGCTTTTTAAATTATTTTATTTTTTTTAAAGTGCATTTTTTATTATTTCATTCTTTAAAATTTTACTTAAATTGCATTTTTTTTAGGTCGACAGGTGGGTCTTTTGTTTGATGTCTTCATTTTTTTCGCCTTTGATTTGCTTAGCTTCACTTCACATCTAGCGCGATTCACTTTTTAGGCTTTCCAAGGTTCTACCGGTTAGTTTGGCAAACATAAGGACGTCCAATGACTTGTTTGACAGGCCAAGATGAGCGAGGGGTTCCTGTACCAGCACCATGTCGATGTGCTTCATCATCATGGGGTCAATCCAAGCAGTGATTTACGCATTGTGCGGAGAGAGGGATTGGAACCGGTGGAAGCTCGGATGGAACATCAGGCTTCTCACTGTTTCATACTCGGTACACCTGGCAACGAACACCTTAGTCTCTTTGACATCGTGTGCGGAATGTCGAATTTATCCCGCCATGTGTCATTACCTGATCCGCCGCCCCTCATGCGGAGCGGCCTGGTTTTGCCCGTGGTGTTGTAGGGAATTGTCGTTTCTGGGTTGTGCAATGCTATGATCGCATGGTGCGTGCGGATGAGAGGACCATTGTTTGTGTCGGGTTTTAATCCTTTGATGCTGGTGGCCGCGCGCTGCCTTGGCAGGGTCCATCTTGTTGGACGAACAATTGCATCTGGGAAGTTATATAGGTCGTGCACGTACATCTGAATGTTGCACAAAGAAATTCTTCATTTTACTATATTTTATGCTAAAAGTTTTACCCTTTTATTTTTCATGGCAGTATTTTAGGGGCTGGACTCATAGTCGTGGGTCTATTTACGGCGCTGTGGCGCAAAAGAAAGGATATGGAGATAACGAACATGTCAGTGCCAGCGAGAGGTCCCGGTGAATCTTCACCGGCCATAGCAATCTCAAGTTGATATTAGCAAGTTATCAGTAATATCTTTTTACAAACAAGACCACTTCTCAAATTTTATCACCATGGATATTCGTCCTCCAAAACTCAAATGCCATTATTGCGTTGCCTTTTAATGTAGAACCACCATATCATTTATTGAGACAAATTGGATGCTATGCGCTTGTTGTCGTCCATGAAAACTCAAATGTCACAATATGCACTCATTAACGTCTCGATGGAACGTCATTTATCAGAATTGTGCATTGATAGCAACTCCACAATCTCAATCAGAATGAACAAGTGACAGAATCCAAACCAAGCAACGAATATATTGAAGTAAATAGTCACAAACTTTGTGCAGAAACTCAATCTCATGTTACCAACTTGTTATTCTAATTGTCAAACATCATATTTCCACATTTCTTCGTTGTTTTCAGATTCTCTACGCGGTTGGTATTTTTCCCAGTCACCGAGGCCTTGGTCCGGATCTCTTCGACAGCTTACCCTGCTCCAGACTTGCAAGGATGGGAATTCCAGAGAATTTCTCAATTAAGAAGCTCTCGAATTTAGGAAACTCGAAAAGTCTAAGAGCAGTCAACTCGGAGAAAGTGATTGTCATACCGGTTACTTCTTCGCATTCTTCATGGCCAGCAATTAGTTCCACTTCTTCACATGACTCCACCACTGGCTCTTTGATTTGCCCGAGAAATTCCGCCATGAAGGTTGGGAAAAGCACTCCCAAATGGGAGCACCTCACAACCTTAACGTGTCTCACATTCGGGAACGGGACATTTGCGAGACCATCGAACTGCCAAATGTGCCTCAAGTTTCAAAGATCACACAAAATCAACCTCCTCAATTCTTGTAACTGTCTCATCACATTTATACATGATTTCGATCGAACGGCATGATTCCACTCGTAGGATCTCGAGACGGCTATGTAGTCCCGTCCATATATGGGATGCGGCAACTCGCTGGAGATTGTCACAGTTCTAGAAACTCCAATTTGCAAAAGGAATCATCGGAAATTTGATTGCTCCATAGCTCTTTGCACTAAACGCCTTCAATTTGTAGACGAGAGAGAGAGCAGGATAGTATCAAAATACTTCATTGTTCGTTCTAAAACATGATAATGCCAAGAATACAGATAACCACAGTAAGGGATAGAGCAAACCATCTCATTGAACAACGGTTGTGGCGGCAATTCATGATTTTCTTCCTTTGATCAACTACCTTCTAATTAAACGCTCCAAAATTAGGGCATCCCAAAATAGTTATATGTGCTGAGGAAGGGAAAGTCATCACTACTCCCTTTGATCACTACCTTCTTCCTTCATTTGGGAATCGCTCTTCACCACGTGTCTCAGCTTTTCTGCTCCATCTACCCTCACTTCTTTCAATCTGGGTAGCAGGACAATTGTTTGTTCCGTACTTGAATCACGGGACCCACAATCAAACAACGATTCTAAGGAGGGACAACTTTTAACAGAGACTCTTTCCAATTTGGGGAGCAATACCCTTGTTTGTTCCGTATTTGGATCAAGGGTCCCACAATCAAACGACGATTCCAAGGAGGGACAATATGAAACTTCGACTTCTTTCAGTTTGTGCAATCTCCCTATGATTGTGGAAGGGAAGACGTTGACTAGCTCAGAGCAATTAAATAGGGAGAGGGTGGTTAACTCGCAAAAGGAACTTTTGGAGAGTTCACCGTGCCATATCCTTTTGATGGATCCTAGCGAGTTAAACCATAATTTCTCCAAGCTTGGTAAACTAACCTGCTCAAAAGATCATAGCTATGAAAAAAATCTAACAATTTAGCCTGATCTTGATTATCAATGCAATGCCGTAGAATAATGAATTTTCACTAGTGACTTTATTCTGACAGATGCAGTTATGATTTAAAAACACGTTTTAACTAGTAAAACCAAGGAAATAAAAATTTTCAAAGAAATAATATTATTTGCATTGTAAAAGAGCATGCTTGTAGCTATTGTGGTAAAAATCTCAAGAGAAGGAATGCGCACCTTTCGATCGAAGAAGGAATCCCAATAAGCATCTTGCGCATCTGAAGTAGTGGTTACCAACTCTTTCTTTCCACTAAGACATGAGAAGAATTTCTTTGTGGGACACTTCTTTATATCTAGTTCTTCCAGTTTCGGGAACTCTATTATATCATATGTCCTCGCATCTCTTCCTTCCTCATCCACAATCACCGCCTCCATATTTGGACAATTTTCACCGTAATGTGTCGAATTTCTCTAAGACATTTAGCCACAGACAGGGGAAAGAGAAATGTCAGCCCTGTCTTTTTGACACTGAGTTCCCTCAAGTTTGGAAATATCAACCGTCCTTGTAAATGTACATCCTGTTTCCACACGTGCTGCAGGTTCGACAAATTCAATAATGTCAATTCTGTTAGCCGAGAGAGAATCTCGACATGTCCCATGACTTTTAGCTCCTCCAAGTCTAAAACAAATTTTGCTGATTGACAATAGTTAATTTTCAATGACTCCAAATTCGGCAGCTTCAGTATTCAATCTGATTTCAGAATAGTCGATGATGATAGAGAGCGCCATATCTCGATCGATTTCAGATTGCTGTATTGTAATAGAGGATGACTGTAGAGTATCTTTTCTAGGTCGAGGAGTCCGTCCATCTATAGGAATTGCAAGGAAGGGAATGAAACCTGCGGTGGAATCAAATTGTGATGCCATATCGAAAAAAATCAAACTTATAAAAAAACAAAAAAGAAAGAGCTTAAATTGATAAGACAATCTAGACGAAGGCTCGTTAAAATTTCCACAAAAAAGTGATGTTAAATATGTCTTGAATTTTATGTATTCGGCCCGGTTCATTATCCGACCCGACATATTTTTTGTGCGACCCAAAATTGGAGAGAAAATTGAGAATTGGTTCGTGATGCGCAGAGTTGGGCCGATAGGCCCAACTCGGAATAAACGAACAAATCTCCATAGCGGTGCGACAGATCGCAATGGGGTTACGGGGGCGAAGTCCCCGAGAAAATTTTTTTGGGCCCTATTTACTACTGCGGCTAGGGTTTTTTGGTACACGACGATTTTTTCGTCATTTGAGAGATTTGTGAGCTGTGAGCTTTGTTCAGTCGCTGAAAACGACTTTTGTAATCTGCACTCTCCTTGATTATAGTGGAATCTCGTTTTGCCTCGCCCGTGGACGTAGATCACCTTGATCGAACCACGTAAATCCTTGTTGTTCTATGTTTATTTTTCGCGTTCGTAACAACAAGTGACGTGGGATGCTTTAATCATTTAATACCGGGGAAAAGGACAGAATAAGAGGAAATGCTCTTGGGGAACAACGGAAAGGAGTTTGGAAGTGTTGCCTTGGAGTTTGGATTGGACCAACCCCTCCTTTGCAAAAACGTACTTTGCTTTAATCGAACCCGATGCATATTTAAAATTTCATTAACAAAAGCAAAAAATAAATAATCAATAAGCTAAGCATACTTTAGCAAATATATTAATAACGATCTCAGACAAAAACGGCACGGCGTTTTGCGCGCAACCTCGAGATACCAGCCCCCCAAGACGGCGCTGTTTTGAAGCCACTAAAGTAGCTAAAACTCATTAAAGCTGTGTTTACCACAGGCTAAAACTCTCAAGCGAAACCATTTTCATGAGGATATGCTCACCACTATCATTAAAGCTGCTTGACCAAAAAATTAAATAAATAAAAATAAAAATATGACTTTGAAAACGTTCGCACTTCGTTAATAAACATCAGAAAATACTTTCTGAAATTGCGTTACTTGAGAAGTATAATGCGGAAGAGAATTTGAGGAATTCTAATGTAATTCGATATATTGAAATAAGTACATAAAGAGCCTATTTATAGGCTTTATCAGATAACTGTCTAAGGAAATAGCAGATACATAATAACAAATATAATCAATCAAGGATATGCAATATCAAATGAGACAATGCATTATCTTGACAGATGTGCAGAATATTCTAAATATCTTCATATCTCTAACAGCGTTTCCAGCAGAACCAAATACAAGAAAATAATTCATTTTTCTAGAGAAACGATTTATCAGGAAAACATTTTTCAGCAACAATGAATTTTCAGCGACAAAGGATCATGAACGTGCTCGATATCTCTTAAGAATGTCAAAAACTTAATTGAGACAAAGGGATGAGGAAAATAGAATGATGTTGACACGGTGAGGTTGGCATGACGTCATTAGAAGCAAATGTAACTCGTATGTAGGCGAAACATGAATTATGTGGACTTTCTTTGTTACGTGGCTCTTCCTTCACCTTCCATTTGTTTAATCTCTCACGTTCTTCATTTTGAAATCGTTGAATTTCGTTCATTAGTTGAAGATTCATTATTGTTCAGTACAATGTTTTTTCTTCTAATTAAAAATGTTAAATGATCAATAAATTAGTCATAGTATAAACCCATGTTAGAGCCCCAGTAGTTAGTGCAATTATCTATCATTGAGATAAAAAGAAAAAGAAGAGGCTTTCGCCTAGCTATAGTTGAATGTGAATAATCAAATTTAATGCAATATCTCAGATAATATCAATACCATCTTATTCCAAATCATGATGTAATGGTAAGATCTTTGTATGGTTCGCAACAAGCTTAAGAGTTAAGGAAACTCCATAAAGCGAAAAAAATTACCTGAATTGGAGCACCCTCAGCTCCGGTACAAAAGCTCGTCATATTTGGTAGGTCCCACAATTCCAGACGGCGCACATTAGGCAACACGAGTCTGTCATCAGCAGCAACTTCTACTTTTCGTCCATCATATGTGATAATGGCTTGCAATGAGTCACATCCCCACACTTCAACCTCTTCCAAATGAACAAGTGTCGCGACCCGTCCGAAATCGGACGCGGCTAATGGATTGCCGATCGCAGCCCCCACTCTGAAATGTGGATCGCGGGCCTTAGATCGGCGCGGGCCCTCCCAGGCCCATACCAAATCGCGGCGGGAGTGTCTTTTGAGGGATTCGACGATAAGAGTCGATCGCTTTCGACCTTAGTGTGGTCGTGGTGGCATGTGCAACTTGTGCATGCATTTGGAGTCGCCACCGGTCTTTCTTGGAGGGTAGACCGGAAACCTTACAGACCGATTGGGAGAGATCGATCAGTTCTGCGGAACCAGAGATTTTGGGTTCGGGGACTTGGTTACGTCGGTGTCATTACCAACGCCCTTTCGGTACCTAACGCGAGTAATTTTCCTGACTAAGAGTTCATGCAGGCGCAAGTTTGGGTGAGATAGGTATGAGTCAGGGTTTCATGCAGATTGGAAGACTGGTCCTATCAAATCACAGTCAATATAATGAAAGCGCAAGTCAAGTGCGTAAATAAATCATGTCAATGCATATCAATTCACATCAAATGGCCTCCTAGTATAGCCATAAGGGCTTAGGGAAGGCGTGATTCAAGACCGGGGATAACACGGGAAGATTCGGGGACGATTAGCCCGAAGGGTAAAATCGTCATTTTTTGGAAGGTTTGGATACCTAATTACCCAAAATATTCCATGGCCAGTTGATTGTGGCCATTTCCCATTTTTGAGAATTTTTTGGAATTTCTTGACTTTTCTTCAATTTTTGGAAGACGATTCGCCCAAAGGGCGAAATCGTCATTTTAAGAGGGGTCGGGGTTTAAAACACCCGGGATGAGACTTGGCCAGTTGTTTGTGGCCATTTCCTATTTTTGGGATTTTCCTGGAATTTTTGGAATTTTTTTTGGGAGACGGTTTGCCGGAAGGGCAAAACCGTCATTTTTGAAAAGATCGGGGGGTCAAATGACCCGAAACAGGTTGTGGCCAGTTGAATGTGGCCATTTCCTATTTTCTGGAATTTTTTAGAATTTTTCTGAATTTTCGAATTTTTTGAATATTTTATGATTTTCCATTTTTTTATTGAATTTTTTATTATTTTTTTATTATTTTCTGAATTTTTTTAATATTTAAAAATATTTTCCGGGCCGGGTCAAACCCGGCCCACGCCTCTCGGGCGCCCGGCCCGACCCTAGGGGTCGACACCGGCCTAAAACGACACCGTTTTATATTTTTAATTATTTTTTCCTATTTTTTAACAATTTTTTGATTTTTTATCTATTTTATTTAATTATCTGAAAATTCCCCGGATCTAACGGTCCAAAGAGCGCCACGTGTCATGCTCTCGTGCGTCCGATCTCTCGCTTGATCGGAGGACCCACAGAGAGCCACGTGGCTCAATCATAGCCGTCGGATCAAAAATTAATTTATTTTCTTTTTTAGAAAAACCTACAAATCGGACGCTCCATGTTGTGCCACGTGGCCGCTCTTGGTGCGTCCGATCTTGGACAATATCGGACGATCCACGGAGACCCACTTGGCACATCCTGGGCCGTCGGATCGGTTTTAAAATATTATCCGAAAATATTTATTAGATTTTCCCAAAAATACGAGATCGCGACACGTGTCGCGATCGGGACCGTTCATTTTGTTTTATGTATAAAAATTCCACGTGGCCCCCACCCGGCTGACGTGGCTGCCTACGTGGCACGCCACGTCATCGTTGACCGTTGACCGCTGTCGCGACCCGTCCGAAAATCGGACGCGGCTAATGGATTACCGATCGCGGCCCCCACTCTTAAATGTGGATCGCGGGCTTCGGATCGGCGCGGGCCCTCCCAGGCCCATACCAAATCGCGGCGGGAGTATATTGTCGCGACCCGTCCGAAAAGCGGACGCGGCTAATGGATTACCGATCGCGAGTCTTTGGATCGGCGCGGGCCCTCCCAGGCCCATACCAAATCGCGGCGGGAGTTTTCCTTTAATGGGTTCGACGATAAGAGTCGATCGCTTTCGACCTTCAGTGTGGTCGTGGTGGCATGTGCAACTTGTGCATGCATTTGGAGTCGCCACCGGTCTTTCTTGGAGGGTAGACCGGAAACCTTACTGATCGATTGGGAGAGATCGATCAGTTCTACGGAACCAGAGATTTTGGGTTCGGGGACTTGATTACGCTGGTGTCATTACCAACGCCCTTTCGGTACCTAATGCGAGTGATTTTCCTAACTTAGAGTTCATGCAGGCGCAATTTTGGGTGGGGTAGGTTTGATTCAGGGTTTCATGCAGATTGGAAGACTATTCCTATCAATCACAATCAATTTAAATGAAAGCGCAATCAAATGCATAAATAAATCATATCAATGCCCATCAATTCAGATCAATGGCTTCCTAGTATAGCCATAAGGGCTTAAGGAAGGTGTGACTTTGGACCAGAGGTAAAATGGGAAGATTTGGAGGCGATTAGCCCGAAGGGCAAAATCGTCAACTTTTGGAATGTTTGGATACCGAATTACCCAAAATATTACATGGCCAATTGTTTGTTGCCATTTCCTATTTTTTGGGATTTTCCTGAATTTTTTTAGAATTTTTTTGGAAGACGGTTTGCCAGAAGGGCAAAATCGTCATTTTTGGAAAGATCGGAGGTCAAAAGACCCGAAACAGGTCGTGGCCAGTTGAAAGTGGTCATTTCCTATTTTCTGGAATTTTTTAGAATTTTTCTGAATTTTTCGAATTTTTTTGAATTTTTTTGTGATTTTTTATTTTTTTTTATTGATTTTTGAATTTTTATTATTATTTTTTTATTATTTTCTGAATTTTTTAATATTTAAAATTATTTTCCGGGCCGGGTCAGACCCGGCCCGCGCCTCGCGGGCGCCCGGCCCAATCCCACGGCCGAAACCGGCCTCGTAGAAAACGACGCCGTTTTTGATTTATTGATTTTTTTATCATTTTCTTAATTTTTTTAGAAAATCCCATGAAACGGACCTCCCAGATTATGCCACGTGGCCAGTCCTGGTGCGTCCGATCTCAGACAAGATCAGACGCTCCTCTGAGCGCCATTTGGCCCAATCTGAGCCATCCGATTTGAATTTTTTTTATATTATTCGAAAATCGTTTATTAATTTTGAAAAATATTTTAATTTTTCAAAAATCCCATATCGCGACACGTGGCGAAACCACGGCCGTCCGATCTGGGCGTTTTATTTTTATGGCCGCGGCCCCCACCCGGCTGACGTGGCTGTTGACGTGGCATGCCACGTCAGCCGTTGACCGGTTGACCGGCCGGAGGATCGCCGGGGAAGACGATGAACAGTGTCAAAACCCGGCGACCCTCGCCGGAACCTCGCCGGAGAGCCCGAACCGACGTGAAAACGTCACCGAATCTCCCATAATTTGACACCAAATCAAATCCCAACGGATCGAGACCAACACCCGACCATTTCATGGCGATCACAACGTCGGAAAACGGTTCAAATAGAGCCCCCCCCCGAACCGGCGCCGGCGAGCCCATTCGCAAATTTTTTTTTTTATCTAAACTTGATTTCATTCCATCACATGGCATCTAGTGGAGGTTTAGAAGCTTACCTGAGATCCCATGGTGGTCGGTGACCGCTGATTTCGCCGATGCAAGCTCTCGGTCCGAATGGTGGCCGACGAAGCTCCGGCCATCGTTCTCGATGGTTTTCATTGCAAAATAAACACATAAACGGGCTTAGAGTCGGTTCTAGGGCGGTATTAGGATCAAAGCCGCACGAAATGAGGCCCGGGGTGTCACGGCCGAGAGTTACAAAATGTCACAGTCATTGTGGCATTTCGTCGAATAGTTGGTGTGCGTGTGTGAAGTGATGGTCGGAGAAGAAAACCGACCTGGTTTGGGCTCGTCGACGATGGCTAGAGCTCCGGTGGTGGTTGGCCCGAGCCACTGAACCTTCGGGGATGCTCCTTCACGCTCCCTTTTCACTCGAACTCCCTCGGTCTCTCCTCTCTCTCTCTCGGCCGAGCTCGGTCCAAAACCGAGAGTCCTCTCCCACTCGTGGCCGACCGGCCTTTTATCGCGGCCCCCAGTACGTCCACTGAGTCTCCCACGACACGTTGTCGTCCGCCTTTCCCCTAAAAAAAAGAATGCCGCGGCTCCACCTTGCTCCCCCGTTCATGGCGCGCTTTCGGCCGGTGGGTCTGCAACTAAGTTGCAGACCCGGTCGAACCGGGTCGGGTCGGGTCTAACCCGACCGGCCCGGTTCGGCCAATTTGATCAAATTGACCCCCAAATTGACCTATTTTCATGAAATTGATGGCAAAATCGGACTCCTTGACGTGTTTACTATCGAATATTGGTATTTTCGCGAATCAATTGATTGAAATTTAGTGAAAACCCCAAATTGTCCCTAGGATCCGAAAGCGAATTTCGCCAAATTGAGGGGACAAACGATCGAATTAATCAAAAATGAGACCACAAATGGATTCCTCATGATGAAAACTATAGGATAGAGGTGTTTAATTTTAATGGGTGTGCCCGTGTGAAATTTAATTTCACAAATTGTAAAACCGGGGACTAAATTGAAAGATTTTTATGCAATTAGGCCCTTTTGGCTAAAATTGATCAAATTGGAGGGAAAATTGACCCAATTGTATTTCAATACTTTAGAGTTCAATGTCATAGCTTATAAAAACCGAGAATTGAAAATTAAAAGACTCGAAAAGGATTTTTTAGGCCCGGTTCGGGATTAGGTTTGTGAAGGAACCCCATGAACCGAGCTAAATTTCCCTTATAAAAAGTGAAAATATTAAAGAGGAAATTAAAATAAAATTTGTGAATATTTTTGTGTAATTTTATGACCACGGATGGTATTTGTTCTGATTTTTTGGGTATTTTAATAATTAAATAAATTCCAAAAAATATTAAAAAATACAAAAAATATGTTTTGTTCAAAATTGGTTCCTAAGGCTAGGCTAAGGCTTCCAAAGTTGATTTTGCAATTTTTTGATCTTTTTTGCTATTTTTAATTAATTTTAGAAATTAAAACTATAATAAAAGATAGTCAAAAATCAGGTGTCAACAGCTGCCCCTCTTTGAGAGTGAGCTCGTCAGAGGTTGCTTTCAAAGACAAAATGACACCTGAATCTTAACCGACTCGACTGGGGAAAAGAAATGCTATGACATCGAACCCTTAAGTCCTTGATGAATGCTCAAATTAATCACCGGTTTACTCTTGCAATTCGAACGTGGGCCTGAGGGAGAGCGGCTTACCTGAAGTCTGCCCATTGGGTCCTGCGCATGCGGAGTCTGAGGTTTTATCACTGCGCTCTCAGGATGCCGGAAAAAGGAGGGGCTTGTTCCCTTTTTTTTTCTTCTTTTTTTTGTTTGTTTTTTTGTTTTGTTTTGTTTTTTTTTCTTATTTTTTTTTTTTAAATATAGGCCCTCGTAGCTTCTGACACACTATCCCAGGCTTTATTCCTCGAAAACCTTTCCCGGCTACTGACAGGAAACACTCACAGAAAGATTTATCGAGTACCCCAAGCTTTGGGGATCCCATGACGCTGACTAGCGGTGACAGATGGGATATTTTTGGCTTGAAAGGGGATCCCATGGCGCTGACTAGCGGGGCCAGAGGGGATTTCTCAGTCGGAGGTTTGCTACGTCCGGCGAGACAGTTTAATCTTTTGAAAAGGTTCCCGGGACAAGGGTTCTCCAAGTCCAAGGGGATTTTTTGATTTTTGGAAAGGGGTCTCATGACGAGGGTTCTCCACGTCCGATGAGATTACCTGTTTTTCTGAGAAGGGGTCTCATGACGAGGTTTCTCCACGCCTGATGAGATTACCTGTTTTTCTGGTAGGGGTCTCATGACGAGGTTTCTCCACGCCTGATGAGATTACCTAAATTTTGAAAAGGGGTCCCATGACGAGGTTTCTCCACGCCTGATGAGATTACCTGTTTTTCTGAGAAGGGGTCTCATGACGAGGTTTCTCCACGCCTGATGAGATTACCTGTTTTTCTGGTAGGGGTCTCATGACGAGGTTTCTCCACGCCTGATGAGATCACCTGAATTTTGAAAAGGGGTCCCATGACGAGGTTTCTCCACGCCTGATGAGATCACCTGTTTTTCTGAGAAGGGGTCTCATGACGAGGTTTCTCCACGCCTGATGAGATTACCTGTTTTTCTGAAAGGGGTCTCATGACGAGGTTTCTCCACGTCTGATGAGATTACCTATATTTTGAAAAGGGGTCCCATGACGAGATTTCTCCACGCCTGATGAGATCACCTGTTTTTCTGAGAAGGGGTCTCATGACGAGGTTTCTCCACGCCTGATGAGATTACCTGTTTTTCTGGGAAGAGGTCTCATGACGAGGTTTCTCCACGCCTGATGAGATTACCTGTTTTTCTGGGAAGGGTCTCATGACGAGGTTTCTCCACGCCTGATGAGATTACCTGAATTTTGAAAAGGGGTCCCATGACGAGGTTTCTCCACGCCTGATGAGATTACCTGTTTTTCTGGGAAGGGGTCTCATGACGAGGTTTCTCCACGCCTGATGAGATTACCTGAATTTTGAAAAGGGGTCCCATGACGAGGTTTCTCCACGTCTGATGAGATTACCTATTTTTCTGGGAAGGGGTCTCATGACGAGGTTTCTCCACGCCTGATGAGATTACCTGAATTTTAAAAAAGATTCCCAAGACGGAGGTTTTCCACGTCCGGTGGGATTGTTTGATTTCCTTAAAAAGGGGTCCCAAGTCGGAGGTTTTCCACGTCCGCTGGGATTGCTTGGTTCTCTTGAAATGGGTTCCCGAATTGGAGGTTTTCCACGTCCAATGGGATTGCCTATTTTTGAAAAAGATTCCCAAGACGGAGGTTTTCCACGTCCGACGGGATTGTTTGATTTCCTTAAAAAGGAGTTCCCAACACGGAGGTTTTCTACGTCCGATGGGATTGCTCGGTTCTTCAAATGGTTTCCAAATCGGAGGTTTTCTACGTCCGATGGGATTGCTTGTTTCTCAAAAGGAGTTCCCAACACGGAGGTTTTCTACGTCCGATGGGATTTCCTGGTTCTTCAAAAGGTTCCCAAGTCGGAGGTTTTCCACGTCCGCTGGGATGGTTTGTTTCTCAAAAGGAGTTCCCAACACGGAGGTTTTCTACGTCCGATGGGATTTCCTGATTTTTGAAAAGGGTTCCCGAATTGGAGGTTTTCCACGTCCAATGGGATTGCCTATTTTTGAAAAAGATTCCCAAGACGGAGGTTTTCCACGTCCGCTGGAATGGTTTGTTTCTCAAAAGGAGTTCCCAACACGGAGGTTTTCTACGTCCGATGGGATTGCTCGGTTCTTCAAATGGTTCCCAAATCGGAGGTTTTCTACGTCCGATGGGATTGCTCGGTTCTTCAAATGGTTCCCAAATCGGAGGTTTTCTACGTCCGGTGGGATTACCTGGTTCTTCAAAAGGTTCCCAAGTCGGAGGTTTTCTACGTCCGGTGGGAATATTTGGCTCTTCAAAAATTTTCCAAGTCGGAGGTTTTCTACGTCCGATGGGAATACTTGGTTTCCACCATGATTTGACCCTTCAGGCGGTTTCTACCTTTGATTTGACCCTTCAGGCGGTATCTACCATGATTTGACCCTTCAGGCGGTATCTATTTTTGATTTGACCCTTCAGGCGGTTTCTACCTTTGATTTGACCCTTCAGGCAGTTTCTACCATTGAGTTGACCCTTCAGGCGGTTTCTACCTTGATTTTGACCCTTAAGGCGGTTTCTACCTTGATTTGACCCTTCAGGCGGTTTCTACCTTTGATTTGACCCTTCAGGCGGTATCTACCATTGATTTGACCCTTCATGCGGTTTCTACCTTGAGTTGACCCTTCAGGCGGTTTCTACCATGAGTTGACCCTTCAGGCGGTTTCTACCATGATTTGACCCTTTAGGCGGTTTCTACCTTTGATTTGACCCTTCAGGCGGTACCTACCATTGATTTGACCCTTCAGGCGGTTTCTACCTTGAGTTGACCCTTCAGGCGGTTTCTACCATGAGTTGACCCTTTAGGCGGTTTCTACCATGGTTTGACCCTTTAGGCGGTTTCTACCATTGATTTGACCCTTCATGCGGTTTCTACCTTGAGTTGACCCTTCAGGCGGTTTCTACCATGAGTTGACCCTTCAGGCGGTTTCTACCATGATTTGACCCTTCAGGCGGTTTCTACCTTTGATTTGACCCTTCAGGCGGTACCTACCATTGAGTTGACCCTTCAGGCGGTTTCTACCTTGAGTTGACCCTTCAGGCGGTTTCTACCATGAGTTGACCCTTTAGGCGATTTCTACCATGGTTTGACCCTTTAGGCGGTTTCTACCATCGGTTTGACCCTTAAGGCGGTTTCTACCTTTGATTTGACCCTTCAGGCGGTATCTACCTTGGTTTGACCCTTCAGGCGGTATCTACCTTTGATTTTACCCTTTAGGCGGTATCTACCTTGGTTTGACCCTTCAGGCGGTTTCTACCATGAGTTGACCCTTCAGGCGGTTTCTACCATGAGTTGATTGAGGCGACATTCTGGGAGTTGGGTTCTCCAGGTATCCTGCAGAACCTTGAGCCTGAAATATTTTTCTTCACCAAGAAAATGTTAGTAAAGAGGAAATTAAAATAAAATTTCTGAATATTTTTGTGTAATTTTATGACCACGGATGGTATTTGTTCTGATTTTTTGGGTATTTTAATAATTAAATAAATTCCAAAAAATATTAAAAAATACAAAAAATATTTTTTGTTCAAAATTGGTTCCCAAGGCTAGGCTAAGGCTTCCAAAGTTGATTTTGCAATTTTTTGATCTTTTTTGCTATTTTTAATTAATTTTAGAAATTAAAACTATAATAAAAGATAGTCAAAAATCAGGTGTCAACAACCGCCGGCGATATTTGCCGGAGAAGACGATGAACAGTGATTATTCCGGCGACTATCGCCGGAATTCTTGCCGGAAAACTTCAAAACCGAGCCAAACCTTCAAATTTTCTCACCATTTTAACACCATTCGACTCCTTAGCACCTCAGCATCAACATAAGACCAAAACATGGCAAGAAACACGTCGGGAACCGCCCCAAAAATCCGGCGACCGAACCGGCTCCGACGAAAATTTGCATAAAAAATTTTAGGCTACCAAGCTCGGTTTCAATCATTCAAACAACATCCATAGAGGGCACATAGGCTTACTTGAGCTCGTTGCGAGCTTGAAGACCGCCGGAAATTCCCCGTCAAGCTCTCGGTTCGGAACACGGCCGGCGAAGCTCCGGCCCTCGATTTTTGTCGAGTTTTAATGCAAAATAAACATCAAGCCGGGGTCAGTGACATGTGTAAGGAAGTTTTACAACCAAATTTGTGACAAATAAGTGTCGGGAAGGCCCGGCCAAGACCCCAAACATATGTGGTTCATTTGGACATTTTATCAAACATGTAGTGTGCATATGAGAAACCGAGGTCGGGGAAGGAAAACCGACCTGTTCCGGGCTCGACGGCGGTGGCTGAAGCTCCAGTGAGGTTCCGCGGTGTGCGGGGAAGCTTCGTCGCCCTTCGGCTTCGCTCTTACTCGCTCCTCCGAACCCTCTCTCTCTCTCGGCCGATTCTCGGTTTTAACCGAGAATCTTGCCGGTTTTCGTGGCCGACTGCCTGCCTCGACGCCCGCTCTGCGACCCATGCCACTATGCCAATGTCCCCTCACGCGTGGTGTCCTTTTTCTTAAAAAAAATCGCACGCCTACGTTGCTCTTTTTTTTCTCTGTTTTTCTGCATTCTGCACGTTCTGCTGCACATTCTGTGCATTGTTGCAGACCCGGGACGGGTCGGGTCGGACCCGACCGACCCGGTTCGACCAAATAGTCAAATTGACCCCCCAAATGACCTCTTTTCATGAAATTGATGGCAAATTCGGATTCCTTGGCATGTTTTCTATCAAATATGGGTATTTTCGTGAACCAATTGATTGAACTTTAGTGAAAACCCCAAATTGTCCCTAGGATCCGAAAATGAATTTCGCCAAATCGAAGGCCTAAACGATCGAATTAGTCAACATTGAGCCCACCAATGGATTCATCATGATGAAAAATATTGGGTAGAGGTGTTTAATTTTAATGGGTGTGCCCGTGTGAAATTTAATTTCACAAATTGTAAAACCGGGGACTAAATTGAAAGATTTTTATGCAATTAAGCCCTTTTGGATAAAATTGATCAAATTGGAGGGAAAATTGACCCAATTGCATTTCAATACTTTAGAGTCCAATGTCATAGCTTATAAAAACTGAGAATTGAAAATTAAAAGACTCGAAAAGGATTTTTTAAGCTCGTTTCGGTTTTAGGTTTGTGAAGGAACCCCATGAATCGAGCCAAATTTCCCCATAAAAACTGAAAATATTAAAGAGGGAATTAAAATAAAATTTCTGAATATTTTTGTGTATTTTTCTGACCACAAATGGTATTTTTCTGAGTTTTTGGGCATTTTTATAATTAAATAAATTCCAAAAAATATTAAAAAATTCAAAAAATATTTTTTGTTCAAAATTGGTTCCTAAGGCTAGGCTAAGGCTTCCAAAGTTGATTTTGCAATTTTTTCACCTTTTTTGCTATTTTTAATTAATTTTAGAAATTAAAACTATAATAAAAGATAGTCAAAAATCAGGTGTCAACAGCTGCCCCTTTTTGAGAGTGAGCTCGTCAGAGGTTGCTTTCAAAGACAAAATGACACATGAATCTTAACCGACTCGATTGGGGAAAAGAAATGCTATGACATCGGACCCTTAAGTCTTTTGATGAATGCTCAAATTAATCACCGTTTTACTCTGACAATTAGGACACGGGTCGGAGCGAGGGAGGCTTACCTGACGTTTACCTGCCTGTTGAATGCTGCGCACGCGGAGTCTGAGGAGGTTTTTTTTTTTTTTTTTTTTTACCCTTCGTGGCGTCTAGTTCTCCATGCTGGGTTTTTATTACTCCTTTCATGGCTCCTGATTTGCCACTTTGGGGTCTTGAAATTCTTTTCCACGGCTACCGGTTGCAATCCATTCCGAAGGGTGAGAGCTTCGAGGCGTGGCTATCCGACGCGTGCTTCGTGGAAAAGGCGGTCACCGTATCTCTAGGCGGCAAGTCGCTAGCGTTATGGGCTCTGATCTTGAACTGTGCTTTGAGACACCTCTGTCGTGAATCCCCGTGTAGTGGGACTTTGGGTGGAATAAATGTCTTTCCCGCGGCTACCGGCTGCAATCCATTCCGAAGGGTGAGAGCTTCGAGGCGTGACTATCCGGCGCGTGCTTCGTGGAAAAGGCGGTCACCGTATCTCTAGGCGGCAAGTCGCGAGCGTTATGGGCTCCGATCTTGAACTGTGCTTTGAGACACCTCTGTCGTGAATCCCTGTGTAGTGGGACTTTGGGGAAAGAAATCTTCTGAAGCTGAAAATTGGCGATCCGGTCCGGAAGATGACAGATCCGCGGCTACCAACCTGTGAACACTTACAGAGAGATTTATCTGGTCATCGTGCTTTCGAAGCGGCAAGCGAGCCTTTTGGGCTTCAGTCTTGGGTCGACTTCTAGGCACCTATTTGCTTTAGAGGATCCCATGACGCTGACTAGCGGGGCCAGAGGGGATTTTTCAAGTTTTGAAGAGGGTTCCCAATACGGAGGTTTTCCACGTCCGACGGGATTGTTTGTTTTTGAAAAGGGGTCCCAAGTCGGAGGTTTTCCACGTCCGCTGGGATTGTTTGGTTCTCTTGAAAAGGGGTCCCAAGTCGGAGGTTTTCCACGTCCGCTGGGATGGTTTGGTTCTCTTGAAAAGGGGTCCCAAGTCGGAGGTTTTCCACGTCCGCTAGGATGGTTTGTTTCTCAAAAGGGGTCCCAGGTCGGAGGTTTTCCACGTCCGCTGGGATGGTTTGTTTCTCACAAGGAGTTCCCAACACGGAGGTTTTCTACGTCCGATGGGGTTGCTCGGTTCTTCAAATGGTTCCCAAGTCGGAGGTTTTCTACGTCCGGTGGGATTTCCTGATTTTTGAAATGGGTTCCCGAATTGGAGGTTTTCCACGTCCAATGGGATTGCCTTTTTTTTGAAAAAGATTCCCAAGACGGAGGTTTTCCACGTCCGCTGGGATGGTTTGGTTTTCTTGAAAAGGGGTCCCAAGTCGGAGGTTTTCCACGTCCGCTGGGATGGTTTGTTTCTCAAAAGGAGTTTCCAACACGGAGGTTTTCTACGTCCGATGGGATTGCTAAGTTCTTCAAATGGTTTTCTACGTCCGATGGGATTGCTAAGTTCTTCAACATGCATCTTATTTAACAATCACCGCTTCAATATAAAACATACACACAATCATTCATTCCTACGCCAACCTGCATAAGACAATGTTAATCACAGACTACCCCCCTTATCACTCCAATCTGCAAAAACATATAACACCTATCATAAGCGGACTTACCTCACCTTCAAGAGCGCCTGCATGGTTAGAAAAATCACTCAGCGTTTTAATTACGGCCTAAGTCCACTTGAGGTCTAGAACCATAGGTTCTAGAACAAAGTCCCCAGCGGAGTCGCCAGCTGTCGCGACCCGTCCGGAAGCGGACGCGGCTAATGGATTACCGATCACGGGTCTTGGATCGGCGCGAGCCCTCCCAGGCCCATACCAAATCGCGGCGGGAGTATTCTTCGACGATAAGAGTCGATCGCTTTCGACCTTCAGTGTGGTCGTGGTGGCATGTGCAAATTGTGCATGCATTTGGAGTCGCCACCGGTCTTTCTTGGAGGGTAGACCGGAAACCTTACTGACCGATTGGGAGAGATCGATCAGTTCTGCGGAACCAGAGATTTTGGGTTCGGGGACTTGGTTACGCTGGTGTCATTACCAACGCCCTTTCGGTACCTAACGCGAGTGATTTTCCTGACTAAGAGTTCATGCAGGCGCAAGTTTGGGTGAGGTAAGTCCGACTTTGCACATTAACCAGTTTAACATGCTCACGTAATCATAATAAATAAATAGATGTCAATCACATAAACATCTATCCTACGTGGTGATCATGGAATTATGACTTAATGGGTCTCGAGCCAATGAGACAACATTTAATCATTTTAATATTTTAATAACGGAGAGCCGCTCTTCGCTTCTTCTTGGTTTCTTGAACTCTTCAAGAATTGGGCCCCAAAGAGCTCGCCGACTTAAAAGGCTCCTCCACGTAATCCTCGTAGCATTTACATCAACAATTGACTATGCTAAAAATAAAGATTACATGAAAAATAAAAGGAGTACGCAGCCTCCATTTAATAATTACAACCCCAAATATATAAATAGTCATCATACATTCATATATACATCAATCACATTGATTAGGGTTTTTCCATGATCACCACCCTTTCACGTAAGTAATAAATTCACAATTTAAAACTTAGGAAGGCACAATAAAAATTCTACGTTGAATCATATTCAGAATTTTTACGTAAAATAAGATAGCCATAAATTTTCGATTCAAAATTAATTTAGTCTCAATTTTTGCTACGTTGATTAATTTATCATATAAAATAATCAATCTCCATTAGCCATGTAAGACGAATAATTCGTTAATACATATTGGCCATAGTATTGCAAAAATTGCAAAAAATCAATTAAATGCACGAAAACACCTAAGGATTGGCTCTGATACCACTGTTGGGATCCACGTAACACGTAGCGGAAATAAATAACAACCCATACATGTATCTCCAGAGGCGTACTTCGTGCATTTCAATCGAAAAAAAAAATCACAAAGTCTCAAAGGGAGTAAATAGATTACCTCTCGTAGTGTGCTTGAACGGAGGTGTCGGTTCGATGTTCTTCGATCTCAGCCTCCACAAGTGTTAGGCATCTAGTTCGGACGCACCACCAATTGACGAACGGGGAGACGACTAATAACTCCACAACAATTGTGCTAGCAATATGCGGAATCAATATTCCGAACTTAGTATATTTTGCTCACTCAAGATTGTGAGAATATAGAGAGTGTTTGTGTTCTTCTCTCTAAGCTCTCAAAAATTTGCACACTCTACAAAATGTCTCTCCCTCTCAACCTCAAAACTCTTGCCATCCTTTTATAGCCAAAAATACCTTCCAATAAATTATATTTAAAAATAGCACTAACAATTATAAATTCTATCTAAAAATAGCACTCACAAATAAATGACATTTAAAAATAGCACTAACAATAGCACTCACAATTTATAATACAAAAATGCTATTT
The DNA here is from genome assembly GCA_021437785.1 of Rhodomyrtus psidioides. Classification (NCBI taxonomy): domain Eukaryota; kingdom Viridiplantae; phylum Streptophyta; class Magnoliopsida; order Myrtales; family Myrtaceae; genus Rhodomyrtus; species Rhodomyrtus psidioides. Next base: position 2,609,909 of record JAILYB010000044.1, on the reverse strand, counting down.
AAAAATAGCACTAACAATAGCACTCACAATTTATAATACAAAAATGCTATTTAAAAATAGCACTAACAATTATAAATTCTATCTAATAATAGCACTCACAATTTATGATAAATAAATGCCATTTAAAAATAGCACTAACAATAGCACTCACAATTTATGATAAATAAATGTCATTTAAAAATAGCACTAACAATAGCACTCACAATTTATAATACAAAAATTCTATTTAAAAATAGCACTAGCAATAGCACTCACAATACAAAAATGCTAAAAAAAAGGCACTAACAAAGGTGTTAAAAATAATAACCATTATTATTATTACAAGAGTTAAAGAGGTTACCAAATAGTACAAATATGCATAACGTATAAATACGTATGACGTATAAATACGTAGAGCATACGTATACATCCGTGAAACCGGGGACTAATTGAAAGAAAAATGTGCAATTAAGCCCTTTTGGTAAAAATTGATTAAATTGGAGGGCAAATTGACCTAATTGCACTTTAAGACTTTAGAATCCAATGTCATAGCTTATAAAAAGTGAGAATTGAAAACTAAAAGACTCGAAAATGAATTTTTTTTTTTTTTTTTAGGCTCGGTTCGGGTTTATGTTTGTGAAGGAACATAGTGACCCGAGCCGAATTTTTGAGATTTAAAGTGACACACTTGAAGAGGAAATTAAAACAAAATTATCGAATATTTTTGGGTATTTTTCTGACCACGAATGGTATTTTTCTGATTTTTTGGGTATTTTATAATTAAATAAACTCGAAAAATATTAAAAATACCGAAAAATATTTTTTGTTCAAAATTGGTTCCTAAGGCTAAACCAAGGCTTCCAAAGTTGATTTTGTGATTTTATGACCTTTTTTGATATTTTTAATTAATTGTAAAAATCACAATAATAAATGGTAAAAAATCAGGTGTCAACAGCTGCCCCTCTTTGAGAGAAATCTCGTTAGAGGTTTCTCTCAAAGATAAGGTGGCACCTGATTCCTAACCGACTCAACTGGGAAAATGAGAGAAGAAATGTTATGACATCGGATCCTTAAGCCTATTGATAAAAGCTCAATTCAATCCCCGGTTTGCTCTAACAATTTGAACATGGGCCGGAGTGAGAGAGGCTTACCTGAAGCTCACCTGTCGGATGCTGCCGGTTGCGACGACTTTCAAGAAGATGCCTAGGACTCGTCATTCAGAATATCCTAGGGAGATTAAGCTCTGACCTGTATGGTAGGTCATACCATGATGGGATTCCTAACTGGTAGGAACCTAAGGAAGGCGCATCACACGCTTTGGGATTTGCCAAGGATTTTGATCCGTATGGTGGATCAGACCTTTGTGTTGATCCTTACTGCGATATTTATCAATGAGTTGACCCTTATGGCGGTTTCTACCAATGAATTGACCCTTATGGCGGTTTCTACCATATGTGACCCTTCAGGCGGTTTCTACCTTGGTTTGATCCTTCAGGCGGTTTCTACCTTGGTTTGACCCTTCAGGCGGTTTCTACCTTGAGTTGACCCTTCAGGCGGTTTCTACCTTGGTTTGACCCTTCAGGCGGTATCTACCTTGAGTTGACCCTTCAGGCGGTATCTACCTTTGTTTTGACCCTTCAAGCGGTATCTACCTTTGGTTGACCCTTCAGACGGTTTCTACCTTTGTTTTGACCCTTCAGGCGGTTTCTACCTTTGTTTTGACCCTTCAGGCGGTTTCTACCTTTGGTCGACCCTTCAGGCGGTTTCTACCTTTGATTGACCCTTCAGGCGGTTTCTACCTTTGATTTGACCCTTCAGGCGGTTTCTACCTTTGTTTTGACCCTTCAGGCGGTTTCTACCTTTGGTTGACCCTTCAGGCGGTTTCTACCTTTGATTTGACCCTTCAGGCGGTTTCTACCTTTGTTTTGCTTTGAAAAGGGGTCTCATGACGAGGGTTCTCCACGTCCGATGAGATTGCCTGATTTTTTTAAAGGGGTCTCTTGACGAGGGTTCTCCACGTCCGATGAGACTGCCTGATTTTGAAAAAGGGTCCCGAGACGAGGGTTCTCCACGTCTATTGGGATTGCTTGATTTTTTTAAAAAAGGGGTCCTGGGACGAGGGTTCTCCACGTCATGTTAGGACTGTTTGATATTTTTGAAAAGGGGTCCTAGGACGAGGGTTCTCCACGTCATGCTAGGACTTGGGTCTGTTGAGGCGACATTCTGGGAGCTGGGTTCTCCGGGTATCCTGCAGAAAGTTCAAACCTGAAAGATTTTCTTCACCAAGAAAATGTTAATAATCTTTGGGAAGACAATAATTGTCCAATTGACAAAATTTTATGACTTAAGTTTTAGTCATGAAATGTGCATTTTGATACTGGAGGTTATCCAAAGCATTCTTACAACATGCAAATGTGATCACAAATTCCTTGCATGGAAAATTTGGATCAACAGTTTGAAAATTCCAAAAAGAGTTTGTTCAAAACATCAATTGGAATATTTCTCGACAAGGAGGTCTTCTCACCTGTTTTGAGATAGTGGTTTTTATAGGGGATGCACTCAATTCCCTACTAACATGTGCCTAGATTTTAGGCTCATTCGCAGCGCATACATTTTGATCGGTCGGGAGGTCTTCCATGGGACCGTAATGTTGGGCTCGGTTATTGATCTTCAAGGGGGACCCGCCTTGGAGTCGAGGCCATTGAATAAAAATTTTTATCATCTGCTTCGGGTTTACAAGTCAAGAACCCTGCAAAATGAGAAAGAAATAGTCTTGCTCGTACTTCTTCGAGCTAAGCTATATGTTAACCCAAGTGTCTTAGTCAAAGAAGACTGTTTCAGGGTTATGATGTTGGTAGGATTGGGGACCGAAAAAGGCTTGTTTTTTGCCCAGAATTCATGAGGGGATTGACATTGGTGATCATTGTAAATTTGTCACCTGTCTTTTCCATTATGCATCTTCAATTTCTGAGGCGTGCAACCGCTTTTGAGGTGTGCACAAATTTTTTAGAGAGCGTCTCTGGCTGCATTAAGAGATTGACAACTCTGTCTGTGTCTTCGCTCCGCGGCAAACATCATTTAGGGGGCAGTCTTTCTGACCTGACTCCTTTAGTGGTTTTTTTTTTCTCTTCCCAACTAGGCTTTATTGGGGATCAATCAAACAGTTTTCACGAGCATCAGCCTTGCTTTTACCAGGCACTTTGCTTTTTCTTGATGCCGTGGATTTTTCTCATTCATTTTTGAAATCCCACTTTTTCTCATCTTCATGGGATCATGTTAGACATATAGTCTAAACATGCTTTAAATATCAGTCCGGGAATTCTCTTCGTAATCCCTGAGTCTTGAATTCCTCCGTTTATGAGGTGATGATGCCTTTATCTTGGAATGTGCAATGATCACCAACGGGTTCATGAAATGGATTTGCAGGCTCAACTTGGCTGTGCAAAGGATATGGTGTGTGGGATAGAGAAATGAATGCTTCTCGTCATCCTATGGCACTTGGATTACCATATAAACAACACACAAAGATCGATGTTAGTCCGAGCAAGAAAATTTCTAACCATTTTCTCCTGATGCTGCTGGACTCACCTCCATTTTGCCCCGATGTAGGGTGGTTCTTGACAGGGTTAAGAATGACAACCGCCGTTCAAATGGGTTATCAACGGTCACCTGTAGTGTTTGGGGGATATGAAACGAATGCCTCCGTCGTCCCAACCCATGTAATGGCTGCGAATGGTCCCTACTTCCGTAGGTCCAGATTTTGCTGTCTGATTCGCTCCGCTTCTCTCTTAAGTGTGTATAGGACGTGTTTGGACTAGGCTTTGCCTCTCGTCTTTTGAGAAAACGTCCTTTTGAGAGTTTTGAACAACTTTTGATTGGAAAAATCTCTTTCGTTTTCCCAAAAATTTTACCCATCAAGGGGATTTTATGGTGCACCATGCACGTTCTTATTTATGTTCAGACAACCTTCTGTTTCAAAACATGAATGCCAATGAAATTTGAATTCTATGCCTTCTCTAGACATTAGATTCTGAAATCTTTTCTTTTCTTTTTTTTATTCAACATCTTCAATGGATTGGGGATAGGGATACTTACCTGTCCCCCGCGGCTGGAGATCCCTGAAAATGCGGAAGAAACATGTTATTGTCCGTTCAGAAATTTTCAAAAAATTAGAACGATACATCTTACCCTTGGTCATGTGTTCCAATGGGTAATACATGGGATGTGAAAACCCGTTTCGCCTTGATGGCGAGCCCCTGTCAAAGAAGGGAATTAGGTGTCAGTTTGCGTTCCAAAATTCCAGGCAAATTGGAACGATACAGCCTTATTCTTGCTTTGTGTTTCCATTTGAGCACAAACGCGCGGCTTGCAGAAATTGGCCATCTATATTGTGGCCATGATTCCTCCGTTTGGTTGGCGGTAAATCCTTCTCAAGGATTTGCCATGGAGGAGATCCATTTGTGTTTTTGGACGCGTTCCAGCGCCGCTCTTCAGAGTTCCTTTTATTCAAGGGAAAAAGAAAATTTTATCAAAATGCATGTCAAAGCATGTGACGTAGGAGCGATACTTTTTACCATCCACTAGGTCTTATAAACAAAGAGCATCTCCTAGAATCCTGACTTCTAAGGCCAATGATTCTATTCGCCTCCATGTTAGCGCGCTCTTTTCATTTGAGGCTTTCAGCGCCAACGACTTCCTGCAAAATGAGTAAAAACTCATGTTAGGCATGTGGTCTTTGAAGACCAAATTGGAACGATACAAGGTTACCGTTCACCCAAATTCGTATCTTGGGGTTTGATTCTGATGCGGACGACTCTGTTATTGTGTCCATTGACTTTGCCAGAGGAGAAACGTCCGGCGTACAAATGATTCACTTGCCCCAGTTAGGCATGGTTTTGCTGTTTGTCATCTCTGGATTCGATGACCATGGTCTGATGCGCTTTCATGGGGGATCATGAGAGTTTGCCCCCGGTTTGGCTCCTCAAAGAAAATGGGGGGAACCTGCTCCCATTGATTTTTGCAGATTCTGATTATCCATCTCGATTGTCAGAGTCCTTGATCAATTTTATCTGTCTCAAGACAGCTTGATATTCTTGGGATTCGTCATGTGGCGGTTTGGTGATTCTCTCGATCACAGTCGCCATTTGAGGTATTTGATGTTCCCTGTTTGTTATTTGAAAGCATTACATCCTGCGTCCTCTGCTCTTGATCATCATCTGAGAGGAAAAGAAAGGAAGCATTATTCCCATATCAAGAAAACAATCATTTTGGAACGATACGTCCTTTTACACTTGATTTGCATTTCGTTTTGCTGTTGCATATTGATATGCACAACATCTATCAAATTCCTCCATCCGTGCTTGAAGGTATTTGCAACGCCTACGGTTCATTTGTCCCAGCTGGGCGACGTCTGTTTTGTCATTTGAATGCATGAGCTTTTGGGTGCATTGTCTCTTTTATCACCTGAGATAAAAAAAAAATGGAGAAAAACTTATCCCCAGATCTGATTAAAAATCAATTAGGAACGATACGTTCTTTCACCAAACGAGTGGCTCTGCGGCCAAATGTATTTTGCACTGAAGGGACGAATTCCACTATGCTCCACGGGTTTGGGGAATTTGCCCCCATTTTCGATAGAAATGAGCCTTATCAAGATGTATACAATACAAATAGATCCCTAATACAATCAATCTAAGGGACGAGATAGAGAGGATCTCAGCAAAATTAATCTTATACAATAGAACTAAGAATGTCAAATCAATCAAAGGAATGTGGTCCGAACACTTGGAGATGCCCTAGTTCCAATCTTCGAGATGTGACTCCAGGATCACCGATTTTTTTTTTAGGTGGTTTTAGATATACCAACCATCTAAAGACATGCACATGAGACAAGTGAGGATAAAACTACCAAAAATCAAAGGATTTGGCACCTAAGGTCAAGGTTCCCACCTCGAGTTCTAGAAAGAGCAGATTCCATTGCACAACTATCGTTGCATTGGGGCTCGATCCATAGTTCGAAATGAGCGGAATTGAAAAGTGGATTACCCCGTGTCTTTCCTCACGGAGATTCCATTTTCAATCCCTTCTATTGTTTTCCTATAGACGGCGCCCGGGGTTTTAGGCGCGGCTGTGTGTATTTTCGGTGTCGTGCTAAAGCGATAAACATGCATCTTATTTAACAATCACCGCTTCAATATAAAACATACACACAATCATTCATTCCTACGCCAACCTGCATAAGACAATGTTAATCACAGACTACCCCCTTATCACTACAATCTGCAAAAACATATAACACCTATCATAAGTGGACTTACCTCTGTCGCGACCCTCTTGAGGTTGTCGGGCTCTCAAGGGCTAATGGGCCGTCCTGTCTAGTCGGACGCGGGCCTCTCCCAAGGCCCATTACCCAAATCGCAACGGAGGTATGCGTGATCGACTTTCAGTGTGGTCTAGTGACATGTGCTAAGTGTGCATGCCATGGAGTCGCCACCAATCATTTTTTTAGGGTATGATTGGACCACCCAATCGAATAGTTGGGAGTTTCTATTCAATTCTGCGAGAACCAGAGAAATGGTTTCGGGGACTTAGTTACACCAACTGTCAGAGTTGACGCCCTTTCGGTACCTAAGTTGACTGAATTTTCTAGCCTGAGATTCATGCGGATGAGTAAGGTATGAACCCTAAATCTAGAAATTCATGTAGATAAGAGTGATTATCCTAGCAATCACAATCAGTAATAAAATGCCCAACTCAAGGAATCTAGATATGCAAATAAATCACATGGCATTCCTAGTAAGGTCCTATTTATCAATCACAGCTCAAGAATGATTTAGCTGTCCTAGCCATTCTACACACGATCTAACCTAAGAAAAGCATTAGGAAGCATCGAAGGAGTTCGAGAGTACTCACATGGGGTTCGCCGTGCCCTGGTTTGGTCTTGGACGAGCTATCGAACTCATGCCGACCCGATTATATTTGGGGATCCACTCGGCGTTTTACACCATGAAATCATGTGAAACAAAAATGAAAATATTCAGCAAGGGGCATTTATTGTAGATGGTGGTCGATCTAATTGGACGTCAAGACTAAAAAAGATGTAGAAATTTACAAATTAAAATACTCGAATGACATTTTTTTGCCAAATTCAACTCTATGCGTCGTGAAGAAACACATGCAATTGAACTTGAATTTTGACTATTTATAATTTCAAAATGTAAAAGAAATTAAAATAAAAATATTGACTATTTTTCTATATTTTTACGACATCGAACGCTATTTTTCTTCATTTTTCATGAATTTTTCTATTTTTGGAAAATATTAAAAAATATTTAAAAATATGAAAAATTATTTTTTTTTATCAAAAATGGTTCCTTTAGCTTGGTCAAGGCTACCAAAGATGATTTTTTAATTTTTTTTAACTTTTTATAGATTTTTTATGAATTTTTTAAAAATAAACTATGAAAGACTGATCAAAAATCAGGTGTCAACAACTTCACCTTCAAGAGCGCCTGCATGGTTAGAAAAATCACTCAGCGTTTTAATTACGGCCTAAGTCCACTTGAGGTCTAGAACCATAGGTTCTAGAACAAAGTCCCCAGCGGAGTCGCCAGCTGTCGCGACCCGTCCGGAAGCGGACGCGGCTAATGGATTACCGATCACGGGTCTTGGATCGGCGCGAGCCCTCCCAGGCCCATACCAAATCGCGGCGGGAGTATTCTTCGACGATAAGAGTCGATCGCTTTCGACCTTCAGTGTGGTCGTGGTGGCATGTGCAAATTGTGCATGCATTTGGAGTCGCCACCGGTCTTTCTTGGAGGGTAGACCGGAAACCTTACTGACCGATTGGGAGAGATCGATCAGTTCTGCGGAACCAGAGATTTTGGGTTCGGGGACTTGGTTACGCTGGTGTCATTACCAACGCCCTTTCGGTACCTAACGCGAGTGATTTTCCTGACTAAGAGTTCATGCAGGCGCAAGTTTGGGTGAGGTAAGTCCGACTTTGCACATTAACCAGTTTAACATGCTCACGTAATCATAATAAATAAATAGATGTCAATCACATAAACATCTATCCTACGTGGTGATCATGGAATTATGACTTAATGGGTCTCGAGCCAATGAGACCACATTTAATCATTTTAATATTTTAATAACGGAGAGCCGCTCTTCGCTTCTTCTTGGTTTCTTGAACTCTTCAAGAATTGGGCCCCAAAGAGCTCGCCGACTTAAAAGGCTCCTCCACGTAATCCTCGTAGCATTTACATCAACAATTGACTATGCTAAAAATAAAGATTACATGAAAAATAAAAGGAGTACGCAGCCTCCATTTAATAATTACAACCCCAAATATATAAATAATCATCATACATTCATATATACATCAATCACATTGATTAGGGATTTTTCCATGATCACCACCCTTTCACGTAAGTAATAAATTCACAATTTAAAACTTAGGAAGGCACAATAAAAATTCTACGTTGAATCATATTCAGAATTTTTACGTAAAATAAGATAGCCATAAATTTTCGATTCAAAATTAATTTAGTCTCAATTTTTGCTACGTTGATTAATTTATCATATAAAATAATCAATCTCCATTATCCATGTAAGACGAACAATTCGTTAATACATATTGGCCATAGTATTGCAAAAATTGCAAAAAATCAATTAAATGCACGAAAACACCTAAGGATTGGCTCTGATACCACTGTTGGGATCCACGTAACACGTAGCGGAAATAAATAACAACCCATACATGTATCTCCAGAGGCGTACTTCGTCCATTTCAATCGAAAAAAAAAATCACAAAGTCTCAAAGGGAGTAAATAGATTACCTCTCGTAGTGTGCTTGAACGGAGGTGTCGGTTCGATGTTCTTCGATCTCAGCCTCCACAAGTGTTAGGCATCTAGTTCGGACGCACCACCAATTGACGAACGGGGAGACGACTAATAACTCCACAACAATTGTGCTAGCAATATGCGGAATCAATATTCCGAACTTAGTATATTTTGCTCACTCAAGATTGTGAGAATATAGAGAGTGTTTGTGTTCTTCTCTCTAAGCTCTCAAAAATTTGCACACTCTACAAAATGTCTCTCCCTCTCAACCTCAAAACTCTTGCCATCCTTTTATAGCCAAAAATACCTTCCAATAAATTATATTTAAAAATAGCACTAACAATTATAAATTCTATCTAAAAATAGCACTCACAAATAAATGACATTTAAAAATAGCACTAACAATAGCACTCACAATTTATAATACAAAAATGCTATTTAAAAATAGCACTAACAATTATAAATTCTATCTAATAATAGCACTCACAATTTATGATAAATAAATGCCATTTAAAAATAGCACTAACAATAGCACTCACAATTTATGATAAATAAATGTCATTTAAAAATAGCACTAACAATAGCACTCACAATTTATAATACAAAAATTCTATTTAAAAATAGCACTAGCAATAGCACTCACAATACAAAAATGCTAAAAAAAAGGCACTAACAAAGGTGTTAAAAATAATAACCATTATTATTATTACAAGAGTTAAAGAGGTTACCAAATAGTACAAATATGCATAACGTATAAATACATATGATGTATAAATACGTAGAGCATACGTATACATCCGTGAAACCGGGGACTAATTGAAAGAAAAATGTGCAATTAAGCCCTTTTGGTAAAAATTGATTAAATTGGAGGGCAAATTGACCTAATTGCACTTTAAGACTTTAGAATCCAATGTCATAGCTTATAAAAAGTGAGAATTGAAAACTAAAAGACTCGAAAATGAATTTTTTTTTTTTTTTTAGGCTCGGTTCGAGTTTATGTTTGTGAAGGAACATAGTGACCCGAGCCGAATTTTTGAGATTTAAAGTGACACACTTGAAGAGGAAATTAAAACAAAATTATCGAATATTTTTGGGTACTTTTTCTGACCACGAATGGTATTTTTCTGATTTTTTGGGTATTTTATAATTAAATAAACTCGAAAAATATTAAAAATACCGAAAAATATTTTTTGTTCAAAATTGGTTCCTAAGGCTAAACCAAGGCTTCCAAAGTTGATTTTGTGATTTTATGACCTTTTTTGATATTTTTAATTAATTGTAAAAATCACAATAATAAATGGTAAAAAATCAGGTGTCAACAGGGTCCCATGACGAGGTTTCTCCACGTCCGATGAGATTACCTGTTTTTCTGGGAAGGGGTCACATGACGAGGTTTCTCCACGCCTGATGAGATTACCTGAATTTTGAAAAGGGGTCCCATGACGAGGTTTCTCACGTCCGATGGGATTACCTGATTTTGAAAGAGGGGTCCCGAGACGAGGGTTCTCCACGTCTGATGGGACTCTTTGATTTTTCAAAAAGGGGGGTCCCAAGCCGGAGGTTTTCCACGTCCGCTGGGATGGTTTGTTTCTTAAAAAAGTTCCCAAGTCGGAGGTTTTCTACGTCCGATGGGAATGTTTGGTTCTTCAAAAGGTTCCCAAGTCGGAGGTTTTCTACGTCCGATGGGAATATTTGGTTCTTCAAAAAGTTCCCAAGTCGGAGGTTTTCTACGTCCGATTGGAATGTTTGGTTCTTCAAAGGGTTCCCAAGTCGGAGGTTTTCTACGTCCGATGAGAATGTTTGATTTTAAAAAGGGGTCCTAGGACGAGGGTTCTCCGCGTCATGCTAAGACTGCCTGAATTTTTGAAAAGGTTCCCAAAACGGAGGTTTTCCACGTCCGATGGGAATGTTTAATTTTAAAAAGGGGTCCTAGGACGAGGGTTCTCCACGTCATGCTAAGACTGCCTGGTTTTTTGAAAAGGTTCCCAAAAACGGAGGTTTTCCACGTCCGATGGGATTACTTGGTTTCTACCATGATTTGACCCTTCATGCGGTATCTACCTTTGAGTTGACCCTTCAGGCGGTTTCTACCTTTGAGTTGACCCTTCAGACGGTTTCTACCATTGATGTGACCCTTCAGGCGGTTTCTACCATTGATGTGACCCTTCAGGCGGTTTCTACATTGATGTGACCCTTCAGGCGGTTTCTACCATGATTTGACCCTTCAGGTGGTATCTACCATTGTGTTGACCCTTCAGGCGGTTTCTACCTTTGATTGGACCCTTCAGGCGGTTTCTACCATGAGTTGACCCTTCAGGCGGTTTCTACCTTGAGTTGACCCTTCAGGCGGTTTCTACCTTTGGTTTGACCCTTCAGGCGGTTTCTACCATTGAGTTGACCCTTCAGGCGGTTTCTACCATTGATGTGACCCTTCAGGCGGTTTCTACCATGAGTTTGACCCTTAAGGCGGTTTCTACCTTGAGTTGACCCTTCAGGCGGTTTCTACCATTGGTTTGACCCTTAAGGCGGTTTCTACCTTGAGTTGACCCTTCAGGCGGTTTCTACCATTGATGTGACCCTTCAGGCGGTTTCTACCATGAGTTTGACCCTTAAGGCGGTTTCTACCTTGAGTTTGACCCTTAAGGCGGTTTCTACCTTGAGTTGACCCTTCAGGCGGTTTCTACCATGAGTTTGACCCTTAAGGCGGTTTCTACCTTGAGTTGACCCTTCAGGCGGTTTCTACCATCATTTGACCCTTAAGGCGGTTTCTACCATTGGTTTGACCCTTAAGGCGGTTTCTACCTTTGATTGACCCTTCAGGCGGTTTCTACCTTGAGTTTGACCCTTAAGGCGGTTTCTACCTTGAGTTGACCCTTCAGGCGGTTTCTACCATCATTTGACCCTTAAGGCGGTTTCTACCATTGGTTTGACCCTTAAGGCGGTTTCTACCTTGAGTTGACCCTTTAGGCGGTTTCTACCTTGAGTTTGACCCTTAAGGCGGTTTCTACCTTGAGTTGACTGTTGACACCTGATTTTTGACTATCTTTTATTATAGTTTTAATTTCTAAAATTAATTAAAAATAGCAAAAAAGGTCAAAAAATTGCAAAATCAACTTTGGAAGCCTTAGCCTAGCCTTAGGAACCAATTTTGAACAAAAAATGTTTTTTGAATTTTTAAATATTTTTTGGAATTTATTTAATTATAAAAATGCCCAAAAAATCAGAAAAATACCATTTGTGGTCAGACAAATACACAAAAATATTCAGCAATTTTATTTTAATTCCCTCTTTAATATTTTCACTTTTTATCAGGGAAATTTGGCTCTATTCATGGGGTTCCTTCACAAACCTAAAACCGAAACGAGCTTAAAAAAATCCTTTTCGAGTCTTTTAATTTTCAATTCTCGGTTTTTATAAGCTATGACATTGGACTCTAAAGTATTGAAATGCAATTGGGTCAATTTGCCCTCCAATTTGATCAATTTTATCCAAAAGGGCTTAATTGCATAAAAATCTTTCAATTTAGTCCCCGGTTTTACAATTTGTGAAATTAAATTTCACACGGGCACACCCATTAAAATTAAACACATCTACCCAATAGTTTTCATCATGCTGAATCCATTGGTGGGCTCAATTTTGAGTAATTCGATCTTTTAGGTCTTCGATTTGGCGAAATTCATTTTCGGATCCTAGGGGTAATTTGGGGTTTTCACTAAATTTCAATAAATTGATTCACGAAAATACTCATGTTTGATAGAAAACATGCCAAGGAATCCGAATTTGCCATCAATTTCATGAAAAGAGGTCATTTTGGGGGTCAATTTGACTATTTGGCCGAACCGGGCCGGTCGGGTCCGACCCGACCCGACCCGGGTCTGCAAATGCACAGAATGTGCAGCAGACCCGCGTGCAGCAGAGAGACAGGGGACTGAAGAACGGCGTGGGCGACGTTTTTTTTTAAGAAAAAAGGACATCACGCGTGGGGGACGATGGCAGGCGTCGGTGGTCGTGTGTGGCAGTGGCGTGGGGGATAAAAAAATGGCCGGTCGGCCACCACAAACGGGTGAGGATTCTCGGTTTTAGACCGAGCTCGACCAAGGGAAGTGGGGGACTTTTTTTGGGAAAACCCGAGGGAGAGGCGAGCATCGAGAACCTTCAGCAACCTGCACAGATCATCAAGGAAGCATTGGTGGCCGTCGGCGAGCTTCGAATAGGTCGGTATCTTCCCCGACCTCCATTTTTCTCTGCGCACACCATGTGTTTGATGAAATGCCCGAGGGAGTCCCGAACGTTTTGACTCTCGGTCGAGCTCGACCCGAGCTCTATTTGCGCGGTTCTAATCTTTAAACTACACTAGAGTTATCCCTACCCTCGGTTGACCTTCGTTTTGCATTAAACCGCGGTGAAAACACGGCTCGGAGCTTCGACGGCAACGGTTCGGACCGGGAGCTCAACGGGGAACTTCCGGCGGTCTTCAAGCTCAAAGCGAACTCAGGTAAGCTTCTACGCTCTCCATGGATGTTGTTTGAACGATTGAAACCGAGCTCGGTGGCCTAAAATTTTTTATGTAAACTTTCGCCGGAGCCGATTCCGTCGCCGGATTTTCGGGGCGTTTCCCGACGTGTTTCTTGCCATGTTTTGGTCGTGCGTCAATGCCGAGAGTCTAAGGAGTCGAATGCCGCAAGAACGGGCGAAAAATACCAAGTTTCGGGTCCGTTTCGCAATTTTCCGGCGACCTCGCCGGAATTGTTACTATTCCCGCCGGAATTTTCACTGTTCATCGTCTTCTCCGGCCGGTCAACGGTCAACGGCCGACGTGGCGTGCCACGTAGGCAGCCACGTCAGCCGGGTGGGGTTCGATCCATGTATTTTCAAATAAAACAAACGGACGGTCACGATCGCGACACGTGTTCATCGTCTTCTCCGGCCGGTCAACGGTCAACGGCCGACGTGGCGTGCCACGTAGGCAGCCACGTCAGCCGGGTGGGGTCCGATCCATGTATTTTCAAATAAAACAAACGGACGGTCACGATCGCGACACGTGTCGCGATCCTGGAATTTTTGGAAAATTAAATAAATGATTTTCGGATAATCGATCCGGCGGACGAGGACGTGCCACGTGGCTCACTGAGGGACGTCCGATCTTGTACAAGATCGGACGCACCAGAGGAGGCCACGTGGCATGTTCTAGAGCGTCCGATTTGCGGGTTTTTCTAAAAAAGGAAAAGAAATTGATTTTTGATCCGACGGTCGTGATCAAGACACGTGGCTCTCTGTGAGTCGCCCGATCTAGTGGAAGATCGGGCGCACGAGACGAAGCCACGTGTCACGACGTGGACCGTCCGATCCGGGAATTTTCGGATAATTAAATAAAATAGATAAAAAATCAAAAAAAAATTGTTAAAAAATAGAAAAATGTTTAAAAATATAAAACGGCGTCGTTTTAGGCTGGTTTCGACCCGTAGGGTCGGGCCGGGCGCCCGAGAGGCGCGGGCCGGGTCCAACCCGACCCGGAAAATATTTTTAAATAAATTAAAAAATCAGATAATAATAAAATAATCAAAAAATCGATAAAAAAATGAAAAATCATAAAAAATTCAAAAAATTCGGAAAATTCAGAAAAATTCTAAAAAATTCCAGAAAATAGGAAATGGCCACATTCAACTGGCCACGACCTGTTTCGGGTCTTTCGACCCCCGATCTTTCCAAAAATGACGGTTTTGCCCTTCCGGCAAACGTCTTCAAAAAAAAATCCTATAAAATCCAGGAAAATCCCAAAAAATAGAAAATGGCCATAATCAACTGGCCAAGGCTCATCCCGGGTGTTTTGAACCCCGAAACTTCTTAAAAATGACGATTTCGCCCTTTGGACGAATCGTCTTCCAAAAATTGAAGAAAAATCAAGAAATTCCAAAAAATTCTCAAAAATGGGAAATGGCCACAATCAACTGGCCATGGAATATTTTGGGTAATTTGGTATCCAAACCTTCCAAAAAATGACAATTTTGCCCTTCGGGCTAATTGTCCCCGAATCTTCCCATTTTACCCCTAGCCCTAAATCACATCTTCCCTAAGCCCTTACGGCTATACTAGGAGGCCAATGATTGAAATTGATGTGCATTGACATGATTTATTTACGCACTTGACTTGCGCTTTCATTATATTGACTGTGATTTGATAGGAATAATCTTCCAATCTGCATGAAACCCTGAATCATACCTATCTCACCCAAAATCGCGCCTGCATGAACTCTTAGTTAGGAAAATCACTCGCGTTAGGTACCGAAAGGGCGTTGGTAATGACACCGACGTAACCAAGTCCCCGAACCCAAAATCTCTGGTTCCGCAGAACTGATCGATCTCTCCCAATCGGTCAGTAAGGTTTCCGGTCTACCCTCCAAGAAAGACCGGTGGCGACTCCAAATGCATGCACAAGTTGCACATGCCACCACGATCACACTAAGGTCGAAAGCGATCGACTTTTATCGTCGAATCCCTCAAAAGACACACTCCCGCCGCGATTTGGTATGGGCCTGGGAGGGCCCGCGCCGATCTAAGGCCCGCGATCCACATTTCAGAGTGGGAGCCGCGATCGGTAATCCATTAGCCGCGTCCGTTTTTCGGACGGGTCGCGACATTGACCCTTCAGGCGGTTTCTACCATCATTTGACCCTTATGGTGGTTTCTACCATGATTTGACCCTTCAGGCGGTTTCTACCTTTGATTGACCCTTCAGGCGGTTTCTACCTTGAGTTTGACCCTTAAGGCGGTTTCTACCTTGAGTTGACCCTTCAGGCGGTTTCTACCATCATTTGACCCTTAAGGCGGTTTCTACCATTGGTTGACCCTTCAGGCGGTATCTACCTTGAGTTGACCCTTCAGGCGGTTTCTACCTTGAATTGACCCTTCAGGCGGTTTCTACCTTTGATTTGACCCTTCAGGCGGTTTCTACCTTTGTGTTGATTGAGGCGACATTCTGGGAGCTGGGTTCTCCAGGTATCCACTTGCCGAAGCCGCATGACTTAAGTTTTAATCATGAAATGTGCATTTTGATGCTGGAGGTCTTCCAAAGCATTCTTGCAACATGCAAATGTGATCACAAATCCCTTGCACGGAAAATCTGGATCAAATAATTTGAAGATTCCAAAAAGAGTTTACTCAACACATCAATTGGAATATTTCTCGTTCAAGAGGTCTTCTCACCTGTTTTGAGATAGTGGTTTTTATAGGGGATGCACTCAATTCCCTACTAACCTGTGCCTAGGTTTTAGGCTCATTCGCAGCGCATACATTTTGATCGGTTGGGAGGTCTTCCACGGGACCGTAATGTTGGTCTTGGATATTGGTTTTCAAGTGGGACCCGCTTTGGAGTCGAGGCCATTGAATGAAAGTCTTCACCATCTGCTCCGGGTTTACAAGTCGAGAACCCTGCAAAATGAGAAAGAAATAGTCTTGCTCGTACTTCTTCGAGCTAAGCTATATGTTAACCAAAGTGTCTTAATCAGAGAAGACTGTTTCAGGGTCGTAACTTTGGTAGGATTGGGGACCGAAAAAGGCTTGTTTTTGGCCCAGAATTCATGAGGGGATTGACGTTGGTGATCATTGTAAACTTGTCACCTGTCTTTTCCATTTTGCATCTTCAACTTTTGAGGTGCACGACCGCTTTTGAGGTGTGCACAAATTCTTGTGAAAGCGACTCTGGTTGCTTTAAGAGACTAACAACTCTATCTGCGTCTCTGCTCTGCGCTTGATACCGTTTGAGGAGTAGTTTTTGGAGTCTGACTCCTTCTGAATTTCTCTTCTCCCTTTTTCAAACGGGTTTCACTGGGGGATTGATACAAATTGTTCACCCAAGCATCGGCCTTGCTTTTACCAGGCACTTTGCTTCTTCTTGATGTTGGGGATTTTTCTCATCATCTTTTCCTTTTTCTTTTTTATTTTGAAATCCCGCTTTTTCTCATCCTCGAGAGATCGTGTTAGACATGTGACCAAAGGCCTAACAAGCTTCAGCATTAACTTAGGGATTTCTTCGCAAACCCCAAGTTTGAACTCTTCCGTTTTCGAATTGGCGCTGCCTCTGTCTCGGAACTTGCAACGACCACCAACGGGTTTATGAAATGAATTTGCAGGCTCAACGTGGCTATGCAAAGGATGGATGTGTGTGGGATAGAGAAATGAACGCTTCTCGTCATCCTATGGCACTTGGATTACCATATAAACAACACACAAAGATTAATGTTAGTCCGAGCAAGAAAATTTCTAACCATTTTCTCCTGATGCCGTTGGACTCACCTCCATTTTGCCCCGATGTGGGGTGGTTCTTGACAGGGTTAAGAATGAAAACCGCCGTTCAAAGGGGTTATCAACGGTCACCTGTAGTGTTTGGGGGATATGAAACGAATGCCTCTGTCGTCCCAACCCATGTAATCGCTGCGAATAATCCCTACTTCCGTAGGTCCAGATTTCGCTATCTGATCCGCTCCACTTCTCTCTCAAGTGTATATAGGACGTGTTTGGATTAGGTTTTGCCTCTCGTCTTTTGAGAAAACGTCCTTTTGAAAGTTTTGAACAACTTTTGATTGGAAAAATCTCTTTCTTTTTCTCCAAAAAGTTTACCCATCAAGGGGATTTTATGATGCACCATGCACGTTCTTATTCATGTCCGGACAACCTCCTGTTTCAAAACATGAATGCCAATGAAATTTGAATTCTATGTCTTTTCTAGACATTAGATTCTGAAAGCTTTTCTTTTCTTCTCTATTTTTTATTCAACATCTTCAATGGATTGGGAAAAGGGATACTTACATGTCCTCCGCGGCTGGAGGTCCCTGAAAATGTAGAAGAAACATGTCATTGTATGTTCGCGAATTTTTCAAAAATCGGAACGATACATCTTACCCTTGGTCATGTGCTCCGACCAGTATGCGAGGGTTGTAAAAATCCTGCTTCGCCTTGTTGGCGAACCCCTGTCAAGGACGAGAGTTAGGTGTCAGTTTGTATTCCAAAATTCAAGATAGATTGGAACGATACAGCCTTGTTCTTGCTTTGTGTTTCCATTTGAACACAAACGCGCGGCTTGTAGAATTTGGCCCTCTATCTTGTGTCCTTGATCCCTCCATTTGGTTGGTGATGAATCCTTCTCGAGGATTTGCCCTAGAGGAGACTCGTTCGTGATTTTTGGGCGCATTCTAGCGCCACTCTTCAGAGTTCCTTTTATTCAAGGAAAAAGGAAATTTCTATCAGAATGCATGTCAAAGCATGTAATGTGGGAGCGATACTTTTTACCCTCCACTCAGTCTTATAATCAAAGACTATTTCTTGGAATCCTGACTTCTAAGGTCGATAGTTCTATTTACCTCCTTGTCGGCGAGTTCTTTTATTTTGTGGCTTTCTGGTGCCAACAATTTTCTGTCCATCTTGACGGTGAATCCCTGTCAACAATAAACATCAAGTGTCAGTTCGTGTTTCGAAATTCAAGACAAATCGAAACGATACTGCTTTACTCTCGCTTCGCGCCTCCATTTGAAAGCAAATGTAAGGCTTGTTGAAGTCGGCCATCTAGCTCGTGGCCATGATCTACCCGTCTGGTTGGCAACGAATCCTTCTCTAGGATTTGAACCAGATGAGATCAATTTGTGCTTTTGGACGTATTCTAACGCCATTTTGTGGGGTTCCATTTCCTGGCAGCTTGCCCCCTACAACGGATATTTCTTTTCGCTTCCACGTTGGGCGAGATCCTTTCTTTTGTGGCTTTTTGGTGCCACCAATTTTCTGCCAAATGAGAACAAACTCATGTTAAGCATGGGATCTTTGGGAGATCAATTTGGAACGATACAAAGTTACCGTTCACCCAGGTTTGTATCCTGGGGTTTACTTCCGATGAGGACGACTCTTGTCATTGCGTCCATGGATTTTGCCAGAGAAGAAATGTCATTCCTTTGTCCGGCGCACAAATGATTCACTTGCCCCGGTTAGACGTGGTTCATCATGGCTAGGAGATGCCTGCCCCAGCTAAATTCCTTCCTGCGTTTTGCTATAATCTCCATCCTCTTTGGGGATGTCTTCCCTCTTGGGATTCCTGATGACGCCTTACTGACGTATTCCTTTCCTTCGTCGATTATTGACGCTTCTCATTTGATGTGGATGATGGATGCTGCTTCATCTCGTCTGTATTTGTGGGTGTTGTTCGCGAGACGATCCTCAATCACGTCGACAACTGCTTTGCCCCAGTTGGGCGGTGTTCATCTTGGCAGCGTGCCTTGGCATTCCCATGCTCCTGGACGATTTTCAATCCGATTTGAAGACATTCATGCACCTGCATATGAAGAGACAGGTGTGGGGATTTATCTGGCTTCATTTGAAATTTCAGGAAGGAGGTACTCCCTTCGAGACTTCGTCCTTCCAATACTTGAAGGAGCAGTGTTTTCCAAGTATTTTGCCCTAGTGAGGCTTGTCTTGGTGTTTGTCGTCTCTGGGTTTGATAACCCTGGTTCGATGCACTTTTATGGGGGATCGTGAGAATTTGCCCCCGGCTTGGCTCTTCGAAGCAGGTGGGGGAGCCCGCTCTCATGAATTTTTGTCAATTCTGGTCTTCTATCTCGATTGCCAGATTCTTCGATTATTTTTTCTCTGTCCCTAGACAGCCTGACAATCTGGGGATTTGTCATGTGGCGGTTTGGTGATTCTCTCGACCAGAGTCGCCATTTGAGATGTTCGATGTTCCCCTATCGAAAAGAAGAAATCTCATGAGTAAAGGGCATGTATAATTGACTATTGGAGTCGATACAATTTACCCTTGAAATTTATCCTGCGGGAACCGGCATTTCTCCCTTTGGGTTCTCTGTATGCAGGATATGTGCATGATATGCATGTTATGTGTGCCAGCAACGAAACATGAGTTCGTGCTTTTCACTCTATTCAGAGAAATCATTTTTATCAGATATGTCAATCTGGAAAACTTGAAATTTTCTTTTCAAGCGCTCTTTTCACAGAGATTTCTAAATGATGATAAACTTCTTCAAGTTTTCTCAAAGGTTTTGTTCACAAATTGAGCTATTAGAATGCTCTTAAAAATATTTAGCCAAAGTGCATGTCGGAGATGCCATGAAAAGGGGTACTCCCTGTTTGTCATTTGAAGGCATTGCTTCTTGGGCCCTTTGCTTCTGTTCCCAACCTGAAAGGAAAAAGAAATGAAACATTATTCTCATATCAAGAAAATAATCATTTTGGAACGACACGTCCTTTTACCAGAATCGATGGCTCCGTATCGTTCTCCTTCTCATTTAGAAGGGTTTGATGTGTTTTGTCTTTGATTGATTATTCCACTTCATCATGATTCATGGGTGATAACTGCTTCAGGGACTTCCCCTACGTATCCCCATGGTGAATTCGGCATATCCTACATTCGGTACCCTTTCTGGGTAGAGAGTGATTTGCCCCCAGCAACTGGATGCGTTGTCTGGGGCTGACTGATTTATTTATGGGTAGTTTGATCATGCCGTGTTGATGCATTCCCACTTAGTCGGAGCCGATCCACTCCGTGTCAGGTGATTTTGGCGTCCCGCACCTTTCAAATTCTCTGACGCCTGGTATCTACTCTGTATTCTCTTTTGGGATACCAGATGATATGCTCATACAATCCTTCGAAGATTTCAGCATTTGATGTTCCGACACTTCTTAGTCTCATCAATGCGTTTTGATTTCTTCATGCACCTTCTGCCTTGTCATCGTTTCATGACATCCCTCGAGCTTCTTGCTATTTGACATCAGCAAGCACGGGTGTACATGTGGTTGAATACTTTAACATCTTGAAGTGTTACTTCACAGGCCCTGGTTTCCTTCATTGTGTCATGTCGCATTCACCTTACGCTCTAACAATCTTTTATTCCACCTTTTCGAGTTAGGGAGAGCCAATCCTAATTAGGTTGCTCCTTCTTCATAATTTGATTCATTTTGTCATTGGAATCCCAATGGGTGACATCTGCTGAAGGCGCATTTCTTTTCATCTTATAGGGAAGACAAATTTTCCTTCGTTTGTCTTTGACCATCTTATCCTGTAGACAAAAGACATAAAGGTCCCCGTTAGGTATAACATTCGAAAGGCTTATTGGAACGATTACAGTTTCACCATCGTTTTATGATCATCTTGCATGTGATCGGATGAGGGCATTTTCGACAAATGTATGCCATGTAAAACATGTCCCTCGTGTCTATCCACAAATGGATTTTCCTTCTCCACCCGTTTTTCACCTGAGAGGAAAAGATAGAAAATATTATGCCGGTATCTAATTGAAAATCAATTAGGAACGACACGTCTTTACACTTGACCCGGCTGCCCCGGTCAGGTGGCGTTTGCCCTAGTTGAGTGGGATATGCCCCAGTCGACTGCTTTGATCCTTTCACAATTTTTACGGTTCCCTTTTCAATTAGGGGATATCTGCCGTTCGGGGCTTCCTGTCTCTTTTCATCTTGGCGGGCTTTGCCCTAGTATGTCGTCTTAGTGAGAAGGTGACTCCTTTATCTGTCTTCAAACATCCATCCTAGTGGCTCGAGTTGTCGACTAGCTTCAATATTCTTGAAGGACCACTCTTGAGGATCAATCAACAAATTTTCAAATTTAAAGAGATTAGATTACAGCTAATTCTCTTCCGCATGTGGCTTCTTTGATTGCATGCTGTCCCACGTCTTGGAAGATGGCAAAATGCCCTCATCAGTTGACTCTCTACGGTGGTCAAGCGCTTTTCTATGCCATCCTGGTCCATTTTAACTTGTGACTGATTCTTCACACAAGTCCTCGGATTTTGATTCTGGAAATTACTTGTTCGAATGACAGGAATATGTCAGGAAGGGAAGTAAAGCATAAATCCTTTCAATTTTATGCTTTCTTGCGAATAACGAAGATAATGACTTTTGCACAAGTTTTAGCCTCATGTGAAAAGTTTTTATCGATATTTTTCAAGAGAAAACATAAAGCTAAAAGGAGCGTAACCCATGGTTATTATTTTTGGCAAATCCCCAGAAAATCTGTGGAATTTCCAAGAAGATAAAAATGCAATTCCAATGTGTCCTAAATTCGGCTAGAGATAGGACATCCAAATTGAAATGATTTCCCGAAGGTAATTTGGATATCAGGTCTCCTCTTGAATCCAGGAGACATGGACGACTTTAGTTAATTACCAAGGATTACCAATGATGCATGCTATAGACCGGTTCAATTTCATGTCCGGCGCACCATGAAATGAATGGTAGATTCTCGTACTTGGGTTAAATACCAAGTGTGAGTTCTAACGAAAATTTCATCTGGGTAAGACACGCAATTGAACCGAAAAATCCGAATGGTTGAGAGAAATTCCAGTGTCGCGTTCCAATGTCGAGACACTTAAACAATAATTAGAAATCGAGGTGTAGAAGATAAATGGGAGACCCACAGATGGGTGTTCCTTACAGACTTGATGATCCTGATAAAAGGAAAAGGACGATTGGAACGTGGCCCTTATGAACCTAAAGAGATGCCCCAAGTCGGGTTTTCAGAGGACGGCACTTGGTGTCTTCGGTTCGGCTATTTCGGGTCTTCATTTTCATCAGATGCCCTTTTGATGATGTCCGGTAGGTGTCTCGAATTTGCTGTTATCGCCTGTCCTTCAACTTCCGGTATGGTTACTGGATCATTCCTTGGACAGCTCGAAAGGGGTAAACTCCGTTGAATGTCACGACAGTCCGACGGCGGATGACGCGTTGCTCATACTTGAATACGTCTGGGATGTGGGACCGACTTGGAGAGATCATCTCTACTCTATCCATACTCTATGATGGAATTGAACTCAACCCTCGGATTTGATGAATGCAGCATGTTGTGCAAAATAAAAAAGGCTGCAAGTGAATTTAAATAGAAACGGCAGGACCTTACCATGAGAGGTACCCAATGATTTTTGGTTTTAGGTATACCAACCATCCAAATACATGCGCATGAGACAAGTGAGGCTTGACTCTAAAAATCAAAAGGGTTTGGAACCTAAGGCCAAGGCTCCCATCTCAAGTTCTAGAAAGAGCAGATTCCATTGCACAACTATCGTTGCATTGGGGCTCGATCCATAGTTCAAAATGAGCGAAATTGAAAAGTGGATTACCCCGTGTTTTTCCTCACGGAGATTCCATTTTCAATCCCTTCTATTGTTTTCCTATAGGCGGCGCCCGGGGTTTTAGGCGCGGTTGTGTGTGTCCATGTGTCGTGATCATCTCAATGTAAATCATGCACAACAGTTTATCAATCAGCGCTTCAAATTATCCACACAACATACATTCCTACGCCAACCTGCATAAGACAATGTTAATCACAGACTACCCCCCTTATCACTCCAATCTGCAAAAACATATAACACCTATCATGAGCGGACTTACCTCACCTTCAAGAGCGCCTGCAGGGTTAGAAATATCACTCAGCGTTTTAATTACGGCCTAAGTCCACATGAGGTCTAGAATCATATGTTCTAGAGCAAAGGTCCCCAGCGGAGTCGCCAGCTGTCGCGACCCGTCCGAAATCGGACGCGGCTAATGGATTGCCGATCGCGGCCCCCACTCTGAAATGTGGATCGCGGGCCTTAGATCGGCGCGGGCCCTCCCAGGCCCATACCAAATCGCGGCGGGAGTGTCTTTTGAGGGATTCGACGATAAGAGTCGATCGCTTTCGACCTTAGTATGGTCGTGGTGGCATGTGCAACTTGTGCATGCATTTGGAGTTGCCACCGGTCTTTCTTGGAGGGTAGACCGGAAACCTTACAGACCGATTGGGAGAGATCGATCAGTTCTGCGGAACCAGAGATTTTGGGTTCAGGGACTTGGTTACGTCGGTGTCATTACCAACGCCCTTTCGGTACCTAACGCGAGTGATTTTCCTGACTAAGAGTTCATGCAGGCGCAAGTTTGGGTGAGATAGGTATGAGTCAGGGTTTCATGCAGATTGGAAGACTGGTCCTATCAAATCACAGTCAATATAATGAAAGCGCAAGTCAAGTGCGTAAATAAATCATGTCAATGCATATCAATTCACATCAAATGGCCTCCTAGTATAGCCATAAGGGCTTAGGGAAGGCGTGATTCAAGACCGGGGATAACACGGGAAGATTCGGGGACGATTAGCCCGAAGGGTAAAATCGTCATTTTTTGGAAGGTTTGGATACCTAATTACCCAAAATATTCCATGGCCAGTTGATTGTGGCCATTTCCCATTTTTGAGAATTTTTTGGAATTTCTTGACTTTTCTTCAATTTTTGGAAGACGATTCGCCCAAAGGGCGAAATCGTCATTTTAAGAGGGGTCGGGGTTTAAAACACCCGGGATGAGACTTGGCCAGTTGTTTGTGGCCATTTCCTATTTTTGGGATTTTCCTGGAATTTTTGGAATTTTTTTTGGGAGACGATTTGCCGGAAGGGCAAAACCGTCATTTTTGAAAAGATCGGGGGGTCAAATGACCCGAAACAGGTTGTGGCCAGTTGAATGTGGCCATTTCCTATTTTCTGGAATTTTTTAGAATTTTTCTGAATTTTCCGAATTTTTTGAATATTTTATGATTTTCCATTTTTTTATTGAATTTTTGAATTTTTTATTATTTTCTGAATTTTTTTAATATTTAAAAATATTTTCCGGGCCGGGTCAGACCCGGCCCACGCCTCTCGGGCGCCCGGCCCGACCCTAGGGGTCGAGACCGGCCTAAAACGACACCGTTTTATATTTTTAAATATTTTTTCCTATTTTTTAACAATTTTTTGATTTTTTATCTATTTTATTTAATTATCCGAAAATTCCCCGGATCTAACGGTCCAGAGAGCGCCACGTGTCATGCTCTCGTGCGTCCGATCTCTCGCTTGATCGGAGGACCCACAGAGAGCCACGTGGCTCAATCATAGCCGTCGGATCAAAAATTAATTTATTTTCTTTTTTAGAAAAACCTACAAATCGGACGCTCCATGTTGTGCCACGTGGCCGCTCTTGGTGCGTCCGATCTTGGACAAGATCGGACGATCCACGGAGACCCACTTGGCACATCCTGGGCCGTCGGATCGGTTTTAAAATATTATCCGAAAATATTTATTAGATTTTCCCAAAAATACGAGATCGCGACACGTGTCGCGATCGGGACCGTTCATTTTGTTTTATGTATAAAAATTCCACGTGGCCCCCACCCGGCTGACGTGGCTGCCTACGTGGCACGCCACGTCATCGTTGACCGTTGACCGCCGGCGATATTTGCCGGAGAAGACGATGAACAGTGATTATTCCGGCGACTATCGCCGGAATTCTAGCCGGAAAACTTCAAAACCGAGCCAAACCTTCAAATTTTCTCACCATTTTAACACCATTCGACTCCTTAGCACCTCAGCATCAACATAAGACCAAAACATGGCAAGAAACACGTCGGGAACCGCCCCAAAAATCCGGCGACCGAACCGGCTCCGACGAAAATTTGCATAAAATATTTTAGGCTACCAAGCTCGGTTTCAATCATTCAAACAACATCCATAGAGGGCACAGAGGCTTACTTGAGCTCGTTGTGAGCTTGAAGACCGCTGGAAATTCCCCGTCAAGCTCTCGGTTCGGAACACGGCCGGCGAAGCTCCGGCCCTCGGTTTTTGTCGAGTTTTAATGCAAAATAAACATCAAGCCGGGGTCAGTGACATGTGTAAGGAAGTTTTACAACCAAATTTGTGACAAATAAGTGTCGGGAAGGCCCGGCCAAGACCCCAAACATATGTGGTTCATTTGGACATTTTATCAAACATGTAGTGTGCATATGAGAAACCGAGGTCGGGGAAGGAAAACCGACCTGTTCCGGGCTCGACGGCGGTGGCTGAAGCTCCAGTGAGGTTCCGCGGTGTGCGGGGAAGCTTCGTCGCCCTTCGGCTTCGCTCTTACTCGCTCCTCCGAACCCTCTCTCTCTCTCGGCCGATTCTCGGTTTTAATCGAGAATCTTGCCGGTTTTCGTGGCCGACCGCCTGCCTCGACGCCCGCTCCGCGACCCATGCCACTCTGCCAATGTCCCCTCACGCGTGGTGTCCTTTTTCTTAAAAAAAATCACACGCCTACGTTGCTCTTTTTTTTCTCTGTTTTTCTGCATTCTGCACGTTCTGCTGCACATTCTGTGCATTGCTGCAGACCCGGGTCGGGTCGGGTCGGACCCGACCGACCCGGTTCGACCAAATAGTCAAATTGACCCCCCAAATGACCTCTTTTCATGAAATTGATGGCAAATTCGGATTCCTTGGCATGTTTTCTATCAAATATGGGTATTTTCGTGAACCAATTGATTGAACTTTAGTGAAAACCCCAAATTGTCCCTAGGATCCGAAAATGAATTTCGCCAAATCGAAGGCCTAAACGATCGAATTAGTCAACATTGAGCCCACCAATGGATTCATCACGATGAAAAATATTGGGTAGAGTTGTTTAATTTTAATGGGTGTGCCCGTGTGAAATTTAATTTCACAAATTGTAAAACCGGGGACTAAATTGAAAGATTTTTATGCAATTAAGCCCTTTTGGATAAAATTGATCAAATTGGAGGGCAAATTGACCCAATTGCATTTCAATACTTTAGAGTCCAATGTCATAGCTTATAAAAACCGAGAATTGAAAATTAAAAGACTCGAAAAGGATTTTTTAAGCTCGTTTCGGTTTTAGGTTTGTGAAGGAACCCCATGAATCGAGCCAAATTTCCCCATAAAAACTGAAAATATTAAAGAGGGAATTAAAATAAAATTTCTGAATATTTTTGTGTATTTTTCTGACCACAAATGGTATTTTTCTGAGTTTTTGGGCATTTTTATAATTAAATAAATTCCAAAAAATATTAAAAAATTCAAAAAATATTTGTTGTTCAAAATTGGTTCCTAAGGCTAGGCTAAGGCTTCCAAAGTTGATTTTGCAATTTTTTGACCTTTTTTGCTATTTTTAATTAATTTTAGAAATTAAAACTATAATAAAAGATAGTCAAAAATCAGGTGTCAACAACAAGTCTTCGCATCTCTGACAAGGACCCCAGATTTTTCAACCGATCGCATCCTGAGATACTTACGACTTTCAATTTGCTGAAGCAATCTGGTGCGACAGGGCCATTCCATATCTTCTCCAGATTAATAAGATTTCTGAGGAGCAAAGACTCTAAAATCGTAAAAGCAGTGAGAGGGGTGCCACCGGATGAACTGGCGATATACTCGATTGAGGGGCTGTTCTGAATGTAGAGGTGCTTCAGTTGCGTAAATCTTTGGAAGCACAACTCGTGAGCATTTTTCTTGAACTCTCTCAATCCGTTCAAACGCAAGTATTGAGTTTTCTGCAGCGTCTTTTGAACCCATTCTTTTGACAAAATACTGTCGCACCCTTCCAAATTGTGCTTCACGGTTCTCGAGCCTTCATATTCTCTTGAGACAATATCATCACTCCTCCAGAAAATTCTAACTACGGTAATTCCTACCTCGATCCAAAATCTGATCAGGTTCCCAAAAGGAAGGTCACCATCCTCCAAGAGTATAGTTGGGTGAAGGATCGTTATTTCCAAAGCAGTTAGCCTTGTCAAGCACCTCAACTCGGCAAGCCTAGCATTACCGGGTTCCGGTGGTATTCCATCCTCACGCATCCATTGATCAAAGCTTCCCTTCATATATAACTCTTCCAAGTTGATTAAGCCTTTCAGCGCACCGGGCTTGATTATCTCAAGATAACTGCACCCACTTAGATTCAACGATCTCAAATTCGTCAGTTCCCCGATTTCTTTAGGCGGCCTATGAATTTCAGACCCTGCAAAGTTGATAAGACCACACAGCAAGAATAAGGCTTTGGCATCCTCACTCTCCAAATGGTCGTAACTCAACTTCAATATAGTTTCTATGTTTGCCTTCTCTATTTTTACCAACGCGTTTCTCCATGCGGACACATTGCTATATTTCAAAGTGCTTGTGACAGAGATAATCAAAAGAGGCAAACCTGCAAGCTTCTTCACCACTTGAGCCGCTATTTGTTTCAATTCCTCTTCGTCTTTGAACCTGTCGCCGACCGTCTTTTCCAATAGCCTGAAAGCTTCGTCGTTGTTTAAACCTTGAAGAAGAAATGTTCGATCGGCATGCATCTTTTGCTCGAGCACGTCTTTAAATCTTGATGATAACAGTAACTTGCATCCCCTGCTCTCGTCTCCCGAAGGAATTCCAACCTAGACGAAATGTCCCAAACGATAATGCCAAAGAGTAGATAAATTACTTGTAGCCACTGTAGTTGCAACCATATCACTGATATTGTCTCCTTGGAGAAGGTAAAGTGTACCTGTACGCTTTCCCTTTGCTACTGCTCTTGCTCCTGAGGTTATCTTCCACTCCCCGCCTACAAAAGTTGTTACCATGCCTTCTTGGTCAAGTTTGCTTGTTGAAATCAAATTTTTCTTCAACTCAGGAATATGTCTGGTTTCACGCAAAATTAGTCGTCCACCACCTGAGATGTTCAAAACCACAGTTCCTTTTCCTACAATTGGACACATGTGGCCGTTTCCCACAACCACTTGCCCAAAATCTCCACTGGCATAATCAATAAATATATTTCTTTGCGAGGTACAATGAAAAGAAGCACCAGAGTCAAGAAACCACTTATCTGTAGCCAAGTCAAGCCCTGTAGATAAACACAAGTTCTCTAACAAAGGCTCATGGCTTACCACATTAGCTCCTTGATTCTCATCTCGCAGCTTCTTTTTGTAGGCTTCACATTGAAATCTACGATGTCCTGTCTGGTGACAAAACCAGCACTCATCTTTTGTAACCTCTCTCTTTCCCCTGGATTGTGACCTACCACGCCCGCTGAATTTTCCTCTACTTTTGCTTCTTCCACGGTTCTCCATTGCTAGTGCCGTTGAAGATGCATATGTCGAAAATTTATCTCCACCTGAGACTTTTCGTCGCATCTCTTCATCCATGATACTGCTCACAGCATCATCCAGAGTCAAATCATCCTTCATGGTGCTCGAAATTCCTTGCACCACGGTGTTGTAGCTTTTCGGAAGAGAACATAGAAATAATAAAGCTTGTAACTTCATATTCAGATTTATGCCTGCGGATTCTAATTGACCTGTAACCTGCGTGAAACTGTTAATATGCTCTGCAACAGAACCTCTGTCAGATAATTTCATATTAACCAATTTCTTTAACAAAAATATCTGATTCGATGTAGATGGCTTCTCATAAATATTCGTTAGAATATCCATAGCTTCTTTTGCAGTCTTAGCTTTCGCGATGTGGTATCCTATCTTTTTCGTCAAACCTAGACGAATCGCACCTAACGCCTTTCGATCAAGAATTTTCCATCCTGATTCTGCCGTCGGATCAACTTCCGCGATTTCAGGTTTCCAACCCTCAAGTGGTGCATAGAGATCTTTCTGATAAAGATAGTCCTCAATTTGGAGTTTCCACCATCCGAAATCCTGCCCATCGAACTTATCGATTCTAATTTTATTTTCTGCCATACTGTTTGCTTTCAATCGAACGTCACCGAAAAACCCTCGATGTTCTCGATTAGCCAACCTAGGCTCTGATACCAGTTGATAGGAATCGTGCCCCAATTCCAGAAATATAATCCAAGCAAACGATCCACACTAGCAGAATATAACAATAAAAGAACAGAATTAGAAGAACACACCAGAGAATTTGTTATCGAAGTTCACCCAAACCTAGGCTACGTCTCCGCGCAGAGGCACTCTGCGAATCCACTAGTCTTCGAGAAAAGTAAGAATACAACTGACGATCTTCTCACAAGATCGAAGGAAAAAGAAAACGAGAACACTCAAGAATGCCGTCACAGCCTCTCTCTCTCTTTTCTCTCTATTCGCTACTTTGCGTATTTTGTCTGCTCTTGCTCTTTCTGTCTGCTCTTCTATCTTCTCTCTCTTCTCATGGCTACAACCTATATATCCCTAATATATAAGGTGTATCTTTTAACCTAGAAGAAAAGGAAAGGACAAAAGATAAAAAAGAAATCTTAATAATATCTTTTTGATATATTTTGGCTTCACGCCAACACATGATACCTCCTATCTAAATTAGACCACACAAGCAAAATGTCTTCTCAATTGTGTATATAAAAGAAATTCGTCGTTCTTTTCTTTGATGATGACTATGAGGGTATGTCATAAGAGCTACTCATGTTGCAATTCCATTCTCTTTCGCGAACCAAGACATGATATTCTTCTTCTAAACAAAACGGGCTCTTAAAGAAGCCAGTATCCGAACTAAGATGAGAAAGAGTCCTCAACCATCTCATGATTTCTTCCTTTGGAACCTTTAAATAAAATGAAAAAACTAAAATCCTCAAAGCAGGAAAAGAAAAGTATGAAAGAATTATGTTGCATCAAAAGAAATATGAAAGAATCATCTCTTGCGTTGTGCCGTTTTTGTTTGGGTCTTCCCCCGCAATTTATGGGACTTAGCCTGCCAAACGGGCAAAATCGGATTCAGGGCACAATGTGAATCCGGATCATAAGTCAAGTCATTTCGAAATTTAAATGGGTCAATATTTGATTAACACATACCGGAACCTACTCAACCCGATGGTCCTATTTTTCGGCCTGTTTCTCCCATCGATCAAGAAATAACTCTAGCATTTGGAAAGTAAAAAAATTAATGCAACAAAACATATAGTGCTCTGTAATTTCCTCGTGATGACATGATATTCTTCTTCAAATATTAGGGTAAACATGTTTGAAACATCTACAAGCCAATAGGAAACGAAGGGTACCTAAGCCAAGCACGCAAGTGATAGTTCTCTGAGGACAAGAACCTCGCATGGTTCGAAGAAACCAGAGTTGCATGTTCCTACTTTCACTTTTCTCATTGGAAAAATAACACAAATGATTTCTCAACTTTGGTTCAATATGCAATATCGCTTATGAACTTTTAATTTATTCAATGCGATCCCTGAAACATTGGTAAATTTTCAATATAGTCCACAGATCCTGAACTCTTAAAAATATTCAACCTATTCGCTTGATTATATCAAATTGATTAACGACATATTTTCATTGGTTCATGTTAATAGAATTTGCTCATGTAGTTCCAATCCATTAAGTTTTGATTGTGGATAAAATTAAAATGCACGTGAATTGTCCACATAAAATATTCATCTCAAATAAGAAAAAAAAATTCCACGTGGGATATTTATAGTCCATAATTTGTTTTTGCCTTTTCTAAAGTACATTGATAAAAAGATGGATATGCTGACTCATCGTTTCTAACAATCCCATTATAGTAGATTGTTTTTGTCGACTCTTCCCGTGGATGTAGGTACCAATATTCGGACCGAACCACGTTATATCCGGTGTCCTTTATCGTTCCTCGTCATTATTTCTGGACTTTCGCACCGACGCTTTTGCAAGATCCTAATTAGTTTCTGCGCGGTAGGGGATTATAGTTTTCTGCATATAAATATTATATTGTGAAATTTGGTCTTGTGCACATAGCGAGTGTGCTTAATATGTGCGAAACCAGAGACACTAAGAGCATCAAGAATCATCTAAGGGAGTTGAAAGTATGCAAAAATCTTTTCTTGGGATTGATTCCTGTGAATGGTATATGTTGTCAAAATCTTTGCGATAATTGAGAATGTCATGAAATGTTCAGTGTCTTGTGGTTTAAAATATTTTTCTCTTTGCCAACCCGATCAACGTTGAGGAAAATTGGAAAAGAAGCTACAATTGAAGAGGTCGCAATTTTCGCAAACTAAAATGAAGGACAGTAATCATCATCTGTATGCCCAACTCTCACATTTGAGGAAATCCTGGGATCTTGTTGATATCCTATAATATTTTTTGCTTGTTGTAATCTTTTGTCAAAAAGAGGTTATCTTTCATCAAAAGCTTGGTAAATCTCACCCCAACTGTGGTTTTTTTTTTTCATGGGACTCTGGGAACCTTGACTCGGTCATGCACTTTTATTGATGCTTGGAAACTAGCGGCGTTTTACAAATATCATGTAAATATCTAACAGGCATGACCTCTAAAATTGGTCAGAGTAGATACTTGTTCGCTAATCATTAACACAATTGTAGAGGATGCTATATGCGATAATACACGTGTCTATTAATGAAAAAGCATATGTACGTATGTATGTATATACCTACTTTATGGCTTGGATATTCTATGAATAGTTGACTCTAGCTATATATTTCATGAGATAGGAGATGTTTAGAAAGGATTTGGTGAAAAGAGCATAGAAGTACTCATAAGGAAAGAAAAGAAGCGCATCACTTGAGAAAAGAAAGATGATTGTAAGGTGAAAAGGATTTAGAATCAATTCTTGAAAGTAACATATTCATATAGATTTTTCAATTCTAAATTATTACAAAATTGCCCCTTTTGTTATACCGTGTTACTATGATATATCTTAACAAAATGCATGGGCATTTAATCGTATTTTCAACAAAAGTTTGAAACCAATATGGTAATTAGTTTTGATTTCTCGTGGCATATGCAGAGAACCTAATGTTCAATTAAATATATTATGATGGATGAAAAAGTGATTAGCGTGTTTGACTTCGGTTCAGAAGGTCATGGGTTCGACTCTCACTGTGGTCGCTTTATATTTCTTGCCATTTTATGCTACTATTTACTTTACATTTACTTATCTATTTTACATTTGCAAATTTCCGTACCTTTCTATCAAGAATTCAACAGGGATTCTCCTTTTATTTAGCTGCAAGATAATTTTCTATATTTGGTTCAGGAAACAACAATGCTAGAGAGTGCTCCGATGCCAAGTAAAGAAAAATCTTCATTTTGGAAGCACTCTTTCTATGGTGATATGCACGATGGGTGCATTCACATGCAAATCTACCTTCCTTACGTATGTTTAACAGGTGTCCCAATGGCATCGATTAACAGATAGCTTGGCTCAAGTGTTAGCGCGAAATAAACCCATTTGAATTCTTTCCATGATAATTAGTTCCTCTTCTACCCGGAGAGGAAATTTTTAAAGCTTCAAGATGCTAGCCTCATATTGAGCACCTTCTCGGCATCGAAGCACTCTTCAGCCGTGTTATGGTAGGACATAGCAAAATCTTAAACCACCTTGCTAAGCAAAGAAAAAGTTTCATATTCCACTCAGAGAGAAAATCGTTAAAGCTTCCATATGTTGGCCTCATATTGAGAACCTTCTTGGTGTTGAAGCATTCTTTAGCCTTATTCTAGTAGAAAATATAGGAATCTTAAACCACCTTGCTTGTCAAGTAAAGAAAGCATTTCAATTTGGAAGCGCTTTTTTTTTCATGTTAAGCGTGACAGGTGCCTTGAAATGTAAATATTTCTTTACTAGGTACAATTAACAACTGTCCCATGAGCATTGATAAATGAGATTTGTTTGGATTGCATGGCGTAAATGCTATTGAAGGATAAACCCTTTTGGACTCTTCCTGTGATAATTAGTTCCTCTTATATTCAGAAAGGAAATAGTTAAAGCTTCCAGATGATGGCCTCATATTGCGCATCTTTTTAGCGTCGAAACACTCTTTAGCCTTGTTATGGTAGGACATAGCAGAATCCTTAACCACCTTGCTTGTCAAGTAAAGAAAATGTTTCACTTTGGAAGCACTTTTTTCTTTCATGTTACGCACAATAGGTGCATTGAAATGTAAATCAAGATTCCTAGTTTTTGTCGCAAATTTGCGACGAATCTAATTTGCTACGAATCGCTGAATTTTCATCGCAAAATTTGCGACACAGTATTAGCGACGAAATTTTCGTTCATCGCAAAACTCATTAGCGATGAATTTTGGCGAAATTTTCGTCGCAAATTTCGTCGCTAAAAGGCTGTTTTTGTGTAGTGATAGCAGAATCTTAAACCACCTTGCTTGCCAAGTAAAGAAAATATTTCACTTTGGAAGCACTTTTTTCTTTCATGTTATGCACAATCGGTGCATTGAAATGTAAATCTTCCTTTACTAGATACCATTCAAGTGTCCCATGGGCATCGATAAACAAGATTCCTCCAGAATGCTTGGCGTAAGTGCTATTGCAAAATAAATCCTTTTGGACTCTTCCCACGATAATTAGTTCCTGTTCTATTTGGAAAATTGCTTCTTGGAGATGGGACAACTTCTTTTCTCTGGCATGACGATTGGCATGTCTTAGTGCCTCCGCTAAGAATATGGACTGTTGGTCTGGAGTTGCGTCTCATCCCTCCAATTCCTGGTAGCTGGGATGATGAATTTGCCTTGGGCAGTTCCAAGTTTTCGAGGGGAAGTCCTATCCGAGTTTGCCTTTCCAGCTCACTGAAATTCCTATCTCTATAACAATTGGCTGGCTAGGAATGAACGTTTGCACTATTCTTCTTAATCTGTGAATGCGGATTGCGTTGTGTAAAAGATAAAAAAGGAAAGTTATTTGGAAAAAGATTCTTCCATTGGGCTTTTGTAAGCGTTAGAGCATGTGGCTGGATGTTGCTTTCCTGCTTTTGGTCCTAAGAACTATGATAATAATAATAACAACACTAACAATAATACGCGCAACGAGCTAGCCCTCATCCGCAACTTCCCATTTTTTCGCATTTATCAGTACCTTCTTCCCTATGAATTTACCCTATTTTCTTTTCTCCGTGCTTTATGAAAGTGATGCAGATAGTGGTAGAATAAAACGGATCCCTTCATTTTGCAGATTAGGTTACAATTTTGCTTCAGCCTTATAAGAGAATATTAGTATATTAGATATTTCAAAGAGTGAATATTGTTGACACTTATTTTGACAATTCATTTAGGATTGAATTGCGCAAAAATTAGGGCCGACCCACTGGCCCCTAAGCTAAAACAATAAATCATGTTCATATAGTTTAGTTGTCAGCACACATTACATGCATTTGCCTTTTAATCGGACCGGCAGCGGAATTGGATCGGAAACAGGCGCATGGACCGGGCCTACATTACATGACAATGGCCCATGGGCCATGGGGAGTAGTGACAAAAAACTTTATGGCCTTAGGGACATGCCTTTTTATAATATTAAATTCCATTCATCAGAAAAGGCCCTAATTCAAGCCTGCAAAAAGCATACAAACCCATAAATGACTTGCAGGATTCCGCCAGCCCATTTGCAGGGGCTTGGGCGAATTCCATTCACCAGATAAATCAATTTGGTCCAATTTGACCCCTCTAGGGACCTAATAGCAAATTTCTAAAACGACCCTTTTTTTATTATTATAACAAAGGGTAAAGGCTCTTGACCTAAAACGAGATTTTTCTATCAGGGAGTTGAGGTCGGCAAATCACAATTTAGGAACAAGTGTGCGAGACGTGTGAGATCCAGAAAAAAGAAAAAGGGATAGCTCAGGAAAAGCCCCCGCCGGCTCCATGCGGGCAGCTCCTTGCGTGGACCGTTCCCGACACCAACACAGCTTTCCTAGCCTCGCAAACAGCACTCCTGCCATCGGATGTAGATCCTTGCTGCATGGAGTTGATATCGGCCTATTGTCTTTGTTGGTAGTTTGTTTGTAAAAACAAACTAAGAAGTGTCTTATCCCACTTCGAAAAGATGTGAGTGCACATGTGGACTAGATTTGGCATAAATCAACAATTGCCATTGTTTTTTAGTGAAATGATGCAACTATTCACAAAGGATTCTGATAGCCTTTGAACGGTTGCGTCTATTCAATCAACGGTTATTTTCTAAGGCACTCTTACAACCTTTCAAATGTTTGTGTGTTATCGAAATAACTACCGATTCATACATGAAAAAGGTACGATTGAATTAACTATTTGGACACGAAGAGTTGCATGAGAAGTAACTACTTTTCAGACGCGAAAAGGTGTGTTCATTCTCATTATATATTCAAGTGTTCTGTTCATTTTCAGAATCATTCTTCGACTTCATTCTTCCAATTTTCGTTCTTTCAAAACAAAAGAAATACAGCCACTCTTCCAATTGTTTCCTAGAGAGACCTTGGAGAAATATCAAAATTGCTATCCGCTATTCTTACCGAGACTTTGTTGTATCCACAAGGAAATTTGCCGGAAACCATTAGCAATGCTGTGGGGCGAATAAATCCTTAAAAAGAGTGATTACACGCCTCAAAATCTGATTCCATTGTTCATCCCATTCAATGAAATGTCCCAACAATTTTAAGGATTTATTTTGCAATAATGGAGTCGAACTTTGATTACGCAATCGCATTACTTGGCGATTAGTGACGATAGTGATGGTTGAGTGAGTGCGGCTGCTGAAGGCAAATTAGACTTGCGAGAGAGGATGATGTGGAATTATCCTGTGAAAACCAAACCAACATGAATGAAGCGTGTTATCTAATTGTTATTTGAAGGTTTATCCTAACGGTTAAAGGAGGGACAAACAAGATTTCCGTCACTCCATTTGCATATCTCTCTCACGCTCTCGTCTCAGTCTCTCCTTAGGTCTTCTTATGATAGTCGTGGCGAAGCAAGCCAAGACCCCTGTCGATTGACGATGCGGGCCAAAAGAACAAAGTGCTGCTTCGTTAATATCATCTTCGCCAGGCGACGAGTACAAGATCATGAAAGAGCCATGCTTCCTTGACGTGGTTCGATAAAAACGTCTTTCATGAGAGATTCTTGGCAATGGCACTTTCTTGATACTGGAGGAAGCCTCATTGTAGGTTCTTCCTGCTGGCCATGCACTGAGGATGCTGTCAGAAATGTGATGGGCGACATTGCAGATGCAAACAATGAGAAGGAGATGTCCTGTTATGGCAATGCTTCGACTACCCAATCGACGTGTTCTTCCTTGACATCGGTTTTTGGCAAGAGAACCCAACAAATATTGAAGGGCTCAAATGCTATGCTTCATTTCTCCATCAATGACTTGGGTGTGGAGATACTGCAAGAGAGTTTCGTAATCTCATTCTCTCTCTCTCTCTCTATATATATATATATATATATAAAAGAGGAAAATAGTGAGTTTGCAAAGGAAGATGAATATTCTGATACTAGATAGGTTATTTCGAGGGATGGATATGCCAAATAGGATGGACTATGCCCGTTTATTCCAGGATCATAGGATAGTTATGAGGACGATACAATTTCGTTCATGAGGTGAGAAACCCGAGTCAGGTTCATGCTCCACTGATAGCTCGGTGATGTCCACGAGTAGAGTTTTCTCCCAGATGAAGATTGACGAAGCCATATGAGTTTCATATTGCAATAAATTTCTATTGTAAGTGTTTTTCAAGTTGTTTTCAGGCATGAATCCTACTGATCTGAGAAAGAAGTGTACGTGTACCCATCTGTCTTACGTTGCATCTTGTTGCAGTATTTGGTCCATTATAGTTGTTGTCGTTGTAATGTGCACTCATATAATTGTTTATTGTACACGAGAGGGCGACAATGGACCGTGATAATGGCCGGTATATTAGCAATTTCGACTGGACGTAATAAAGGTCCAAGACTTCTTGCAAATGACACTGTGCAAAGCACCACGTTGGATCTCCTCTCTACTTTTGATGGTGTAAGAACGTGCAAGATGCGGAACACATGCACATGCTCTTATGTGATAAGAGTATATTTTCACCACAAGATTTTTATTTGTGGGGGAAACGGGCAAGTGTGGTGCGAAATTGATATGTGACATGGCACAAGTCAATGGTTTTCTTGCACCTAAGGAATGTATACATTTTCTAAGAAAATGGGAACATACTACCAAGGGACTACTTTGCATGGTGGAAAGTCTCGAAAATAAAGAGAGATAAGTCTCATTTGAAGGTTAGTAGTTTCTTATTGATGACATGTTTATTTTCGGAACTAATATTACTGGAATCATTATGATAGATGCATGACTCCAATTGGCTTGCAGATAGATGCATGACTTTTCCATTGGGAATTCTCGTCGAAATGGGTCGAAAGTAAAACATAGTTCTGAAATCGGCTGAAAGTAAAATGAAGTAAATATACTTTAAAGTAAAAATTATTGAGGTGTGGCTCATACTATTCACAGACAAGGAAGCACGTGGGTCTCGCTCTGGCGAGGATCTCAAGCGAGTAGCGTCCCCTAGACATCGGATGAGTTTTATAGTTTAAGCCTACATATTTTGTAATTAGTAGTTAGGACTTAGGCTCATGATTAGTTATTCCCATATATATCTTTTTCTCTTGTAATTGAGGGATGTAACAAGAGGTGCGGGATGCTAATTATAGTGCAATCTTCTATTGGATGTAGCCCTAATTTAAAGGTGAATCGGGATAAAATCTCGTGTCTCGATTTCCCTTTCTCGTTGTTTTACGCTTTACTTCGTTGTGATTATGCATTAAATCCTAACAAAAATGCTGCAAATGTAGAAATCAATCTAAGTATCTCCAACAAAATGCTTTAACGAGCTAGTTAAAGAACAAGTAGTCTTGTTAGGGGTGATCGTCCAGTTCAGCCCAATCCCACTCTGGAAACCAAGAACCAGATTAAGAATACCAATTTTCAATTTTAGGGATCGGGAACCGAACAGGACCCCAGCAGTTCAGTCGCAATGCCCAACACTACCAATTTTTTTTCTTTGTACTAAATTTGCCTCCGAACCCCACCTCCTTGCAATGCCCAACACTATCATCCTCTATTAAAGCTTATCATTAACGTTTAAGACACGGGAGGAAGTCGACTTCAACGAGCGATGATTGAAAATTGATCCATTTTAAAAGATTGGGTTGTTCTCACAGGAGATCGCCATCACTGCGTCGTTCGCCCGCGTTGGAAATTTCTTTTATAATCTCTTTTAAAATATAGTTTAGTGGTAGCGATGACACAAAGGCAACGTGGAAGGTTGGCAGTTTGTAGAGAAGTGAAGTCTAATTTAAACTCTAACCTACTGTTATTTAAACTCCACGCCTCAGCGCTGCGGGTTGCTGAGCTTTAATTTTCTTAAGTTTTTTTTTATTTGAAAAAGTATACATAAAGTCCTTACTAGTTAACCCACCCACGCATGGCGTGGTTGGTTGAGCCGTGCTCGTGAGTCTAAAAGAACGCGAGTTCGAATCTCTCAGCCTACGTTTCGTGACTTAAGTGGGGGGCCATGGCTGCTGGGCTAAGCTCCCCTCCAGGTATAGTCGATGTGTTGTGTTGCTCTCGGGCCGACCGGCGGATCCTGGATCACCAAAAAAAAAAAAAATTCCTTACTAGTTTTGCCACGCAACATTTAAATCAAAATTGCTTCTCAATGCACCTTTTCAACTATACTTTACCAAACATTATTTCTCTAGCTTTAACCTAAAGTATTTGTTTATGTTTGGCTTTTGAATGTTCGTGTGAACTGTCTGAGTGAGTCATCGAAAGTAGACAAAGGAACAAGTTGAGATTTGTCCGTCCAAATAGTATGCAGATAGATGCATGACTCTTCCTCGCTTTTCCATTGGGAGTTTTCGTCAAGATGGGTCGAAATCAAATGATAGATCCGATGCATCGTGATTGTGATTCTGTGCCAACATTAATTCACTATTTATTTTGCCCATATTGACGCTGAATTATAGAATAAAATTGGGAAAAATAGTTCAAAGTCGGAAGTAAAAATGAAACATATGATTAGATATGTGTTAACTGGTATTTATTACGACTCATGTTAAGTAGAATTTAAACCGAACTCCTTGCTATGATGAACCTGTTTAGATGCAATCTGTATTTCACCTATGCATCTATCAACAAATAATGCACGTATTAGCATCTTTCGATTATTTTGTCATCCTCAAAACCTCACAGAGCTCTCCCAACAAGTCTGAGATTCAAGAAGAACGGGTTTGGAGCTCTCTTCGCCTGATATTACGAAAACTTGGGCCTAAGTAAAATCAACTGATGTACGCGAAAGCCTTTGCACAAGCATGGAATTAACTAGACAATTTGTATGACGCATACGTTATCCGATATGGTTTAAGAAACTTTGCCTACGGACGGAGCTGTCGAGCGGACCCTCACAAAAGTTTGGAACCTAGCGTAGAAAAAGAAAAAGATGCAGCGACATTTGGTTGTACTTTTATTTTTATTTATTTGAATCATGAACCTGTTTGTATTATTCTGAAGTTGTATTTCTCTGAATACAATAAATGTATTTGCGATCTTCATGGAAATCACTACAAAAAAAACAGGCATTTAGCTACGAAAAATAGTGACGAAAATTTGACAAAATTCGTCGCTAAAAGAATTTGCGACGAAAAATGGCGACGAAAAAAAATTCGTCGATACCACGACATCGCAAAATTTAGTGATGAAAATTTAACATTTCGTCGCTAATTTGTGACGAATTTTGTGACGGAAACACTTTCGTCGCAAATCGGCTACGAACATTGTTCGTCGTAAATTAGCTACGAACATGTTCCGTCACAAAATTCGTCACAAATTAGCGATGAAAATTATTTTCGTCACTAAATTCGCGATGCCATGTTATCGACGAGTTCATTTTTTCGTCGCTAAATTCGTCGAAAAATTGATGGTTCCGTCGCTATTGGTCAATGAAATTAGCGACGAAACGCGTAGTTCGTCGCTAAATTGTCATTGAAATTAGCGACGAATAACACTATTCGTCGCTAATTGGACCTAGCTTTAGCGACGGAATTTCCTATTCCGTCGCTAATTTCATCAACAAATTAGCAACGGAATAGGAAATTCCTTCCGTCGCTAAATTAGCGACGGATTAGGAAATTCCGTTGCTAAAATTGGCGATGGAATTTCCTTTTCCATAGCTAATTTAGCACTGAATTTGGCGACGGATTAGGAAATTCCGTCGCTAATATTTAGCGACGGAATTTCCTAATTCGTCGCCAAATTCAACTGACTTTGTCTTAACTTTGGCGACAGATTTGTAAATTCCGTCCTAAGTGATAGATTAGGAAATTCCGTCGCTAATTTATGCTGACTTTGGCGACGGATTAGGACATTCCGTCGCTAAATTAGCCCAACATTGAGAATAATTCCAAGAGATCAAGGAACAATCACTTAGTACGCACCCAACAAAAACCAAAGCTCGAGCATGAAAAAAAGCCATTTTTTTTTTTCCATTTCAACTAGAAAGAAAACGAATGGACAACATTACAGCCGACCATCCAGCTAAAACATACAATTTTACTTCTGCTTTTTGTTAACAACACAGAAAATGCATGACAAAACACAGCTCGAGCACTGCACAAAACCACCTTCACCCGCCGAACCCATAGAGCGTGCGCCCCTGCCTCTTGAGCGCGTACACGACGTCCATGGCAGTCACTGTCTTTCGCCGAGCGTGCTCGGTGTAGGTCACGGCGTCGCGGATCACGTTCTCGAGGAAGATCTTGAGGACGCCATGGGTCTCCTCGTAGATCAGCCCGCTAATACGCTTCACACCGCCCCGGCGAGCGAGCCTCCGGATGGCAGGCTTGGTGATGCCCTGGATGTTGTCCCGCAGCACCTTCCTGTGCCTCTTCGCCCCTCCCTTCCCCAACCCCTTGCCTCCCTTTCCTCTGCCCGACATTTTCACAGACCGAACGAAGTTCACACAGGACTCGTACGAAGAATATGGTGCTAATGGAGGTACAAAGATCGGAGCTTTCTGAGATTTTTCTTCTGGGTGATTGAGAAACTTCGGTGGGTCTGCTTTTATAGGTCGGAGGGGTTTGAAAAATTTGAGGTTTTTATTTTGCGCGCTACAAGCGTAGATCGGAGCCGCCATCGTGGACGGGGACGCGGGGCCTGCAAGTGGAAGCAGACCAATCAAGTTGTAGAGGACAGTTCAGAGAGAGAAGAAGAAGACTGAAGACATCCATGCCGGCTTCAGGTTCTCCGGGGCGATCTTGATTGATCTGACGGCGAGGCTCCACCTCCTGCAACAGCGCCAGGTCCAGTCTCTCGGCTTCAAGAGGAGGTCGCCCAGATTCCGTGCAGAGGAGAGACGATCGGATCGTCGGGAGGCCTCGGAGCTTGGGAGCCGAGCGAAGGGAGGTGGAGCCTCGCCTGTGCGTCAGACAGAGAG
This sequence comes from Rhodomyrtus psidioides, assembly GCA_021437785.1. Lineage (NCBI taxonomy): Eukaryota > Viridiplantae > Streptophyta > Magnoliopsida > Myrtales > Myrtaceae > Rhodomyrtus > Rhodomyrtus psidioides. The sequence goes on along the minus strand of JAILYB010000044.1, from coordinate 2,568,136 downwards.
AGAGAGAAGACCAACGCCTGCGCATCAGATAGAAAGAGAGAGAGAGAGAGAGTGAAGCAGAGGATTGATAATGAACTTTCGTGGCAAGGGGTTAAAATTTATAAAAGGCAAGGATTAGCGACGAATGTCATATTTCGTCGCTAAATTTCGGGAATATTTTAGTCGGCGGGAAAATTTGGCGCTAAATTTCGGGAACATTTAGAGCTAAATTTCAGGAAAATTGAGCGCTAAATTTAGCGACGAAATAGATAATTCGTCGCTAAATTTTATAAATTTAAATAAAATAAAATATTAGCGACGAACATATTATTTCGTATCTAAATTAGCCACGAAATACTTAATTCGTCGCTAACTAAATTCTAATTAAAAAATTTTCAATTTCTGAAATTAGTGACGAAATATGATTTTCGTCACTAATTTAATTAAAATAAAAAAATAATTAGCGACGAAAATCATATTTCGTCGCTAATATAAATTAATTAAAAAAATATTAAGCGACGAAAGAGAAACTTCGTCGCTAAATTGACTAAATTTAAATAATAATAAAACAATTAGCGACGAAAAGATTATTTCGTAGCTAAATTAGCCACGAAATACATATTTTGTCGCGAAATTTATAGGGGAGAATTTGCGACGAAAACCTCATTTCGTCGCTAAAATTGTTCTTTTTTATTTTTGTTTCTATCAAATTAGTGACGAAAACGCTAATTCGTCGCTAAGTTTTTTTTTTCCTTTTTTCTTCTTATTTCTATCAAATTCGCAACAAAATCATGATTTTGTCGACAATTAGTGACGAAATTAGCAACGTTCTATTATAACAATTTGACAAATGTCGTTGTTAATTTCGCGACATTAACAACAAAACCAATTAACAAAATAATAATGATAATAATAATAACAAAAATACTAATAATGACATCAACAATATCATATGTCACCGTAATAATGATTACACGTAAATAATGAAAAAGTCTAAAAAATAATTATCATCATTGTAATTTCTGAACATTGTAAATGAGTAAAGTACAATGATCTTAAGAAAAAAACATGTAATCTAAATCACAAAATTATGATATCATTTGTAATCTAAAAGTGGACTGATTTACTATAATCAAAAGCTTTTTTTTATGAATCTCTTGATTATTATAACATAAAATAAGATTGGTAAGACATATCAAAAGTATATAAAAGATATACATTTAAAATAAGATATGCAGCAATAAAAAAATTAAAAGATGTGGTATAATGAATGACACTAATTTGGACATAAAAAGACGTGACACTAATTTGGACATAAAAACACCATGGACCCCTTCCTACCTACAAAAGACGTGGTATAATGAGTCTGGCATGGAAAGATCGAAAGAAGAAAGAGGGAAAGGATAGTTCATTCGAGATCGAGAGGTGACATTGGAAAGAGAAAACACAAAATTGACAAGGAAAACAGCATTTTTTGGGGAAAAATAATAAATTAATACATAATCTAAATTAATACTAATGTTAAAATGTTTTGGACTGATTTGCTTCTGTATATCTCAGTAGTAGCAAAGTCTAAAAACTATTTGTAATTGGAAGCAAAGTAGTTGAGAATATATAGAGAATGATCTGTAATTAGGATCAATAGTAGCAATGTAATCGATAATGATTTGTAATTGAGAGCAAAGTCCAAAAACTATTTCAACCCAGTACGAAACTCATCGGCCAATCCTCGACGTTCGGGTAAAGTTCTTATTATATATCCAAGCCCTATCCTTTTTGCATTGTGCCTGTATACAAATTAAAGATTTATAAAATATTAAAAATATCATATCTGATGCTTAATACACTTAATTAAAATCATAAAATTCTAAAAATTAAAATTTGTTTGTGATTGGACAATTATTTTGAAATTAAAAAATAATATAAACACTTACCCAAGTATTTTCTTGAATTATTTATAGTAGAACGTGGTTAATATGATGAGAATTGTAAATTTGGTCGTTAATTGTATAAATTAATAAAGAAAAGATGTTGGTGGACTTTAGCGACAAAAAATAATTAGCGACGAAAAACGTAATTCATCACGAATTTGACGAAAATTCACATAAAAATATAATATGTCAATGTCTCTAGTAAACTAAAATCATCCTTTAATTTTATCAAATAAAAAATTCATTAGCGACGAAAATCTAATTTCGTCGCTAATATAAATTAAATAAATATTATTTAGTGACGAACAACGCCTTTCGTCGCTAACTGTCAATAACGAATTAGCGACGAACGATACGGGTCATCGCTAAATTAGCAAAAATAAAATAAAAATTTAAATAAAAAAGATTTTTTGCAACAAAACTATCAATTCGTCGCTATATTAGCAAAAATATAATAAAAAAATTAAATAAAAAGAAAAATTTAGCAACGACCCGTAGTGTTCGTCGCTAATTTAGCGACGAATAGTATTGGTCGTCGCTAAATTTAGCGACGCACACTACGGGTCGTTGCTAAATTAGCAAAAATAAAATAAAAAATTTAAATACAAAAGGAAATTTAGTGACGACCCATAGAGGTCGTCGCTATTTTAGTGATGAACATTATTGGTCGTCGCTAATTTAGCGACGAACTCTATGGGTCGTCACTAAATTAGCAAAAACAAAATAAAAATTTAAATAAAAAAGGAAATTTAGTGACGACCCTTATAGGTCGTCGCTATTTTAGTGACGAATATTATTGGTCGTCGCTAATTTAGCGACGAACACTATGGGTCGTCACTAAATTAGCAAAAACAAAATAAAAAATTTAAATAAAAAAGGAAATTTAGCGACGACCCGTAGTGTTCGTCGCTAATTTAGCGACGAACAATATTGGTCGTCGCTAACTTAGCGACAAAATTTACGGGTCGTCGCTAAATTAGCAAAAATAAAATAAAAAATTTAAATGAAAAGGATTTTTTTTGCGACGAAACAATTAATTCGTCGCTAAAATAGTGACGAACAGTAGTGTTCGTCGCTAAATTAGAAAAAAAATCAAATAAAAAATTTAAATGAAAAATAAATTTCTAGCGATGAAATGATTCATTCGTCGCTAATTTAGCAACGAAAATATTTTTCGTGGCAAAATACATCGCAAGTTAGCGACGAAATTGATTTTTCGTCGCTAAATTAGCCATGAAAAGATTAGTTGTAGCTAATTTCGTCGCTAATTAGCTACGAATTTTATTTCATCGCAAAATTCGTCGCAAAAATGGTGATGAATTTTTTTGTCACTATTTTCGTCGAAAATAGCGACGAATTTTTTTTTCCGTCCCTATTTTCGTCTCAAATTAGTGACAATAATAATTCGTCGCTAATTGTTCATGGCTAAATAGCTGTTTTTTTGTAGTGAATTGTTTAGTGACGTTTGAGCACGCAAATATTTTTGAGCTGGTTCATATATAAAGTCAAGCTTAACTTCATCTTACATATCGATTTATATATTAGCGAAATGGTCCATTGATGAAGTCTTCATGATGGCATTGCAATCGGATTAACAGTGAATAACTTTGCACGTGTCAAATAAATTTATGCATATGATTATTATTGTTTACTAGGTTAGGTAAAATATAATGGAAGATCGCTCCTTGCAAGTCTTTATTATGTATTATTGGAATTAAGAGGAGATACTTATCCAAAAAGTCCCGAACCTTTTGTACAACGGCCAATAAAATCCTAAATCTTTTAATTGCGTCAAATTTAAAATTTAATCTTAAATTTTTTGACAGTTGACAAAAATTCAAAAATTTAAGACAAAAATGGCACAAAGAAGGTATTAACACCACGAGATGTTCTGATTCCCGGGTCGAGTTATCTCTCTAGATCAATTATCGTTAGTTTCATCAAAAGTAGTTCATAAGAAGATCATAGAGTCGTCGTCGAAGCCGAATACATCAGTACTTTAGGCGTCAGAAAGAAATCCCTCGATAACAATAGCCAATTTTTGACCAAGTAAATTCATTCCCCTAGGAGAATAAATAGATTAAATGCTAATGCTGCTTTTAATTGCTCCAAGAAAGGCGCAATTAGATATTGGGAGCTACGGAGGGAGGCATGTACTGAAAATACCAACTCTTACCACCGGAAGTCCTCCGATGCGCACATGCTGGGCAATGTGTAGTGACAATACTTTTTGTTTTCTCAAGTACCCCCTCCCGTCCTCCAATGAGCACAGGTTATAAAGTATGTCATTTAATTTATTTATTTTTCGTCAGGCATGTCATCTAATTGAATACGCTTAACCTTTTCTTTTTTGGGTTGAAAATGAAATTACGAAGTTGAAGTTGACAAAATAATCCATGAAATCTTATATCTTAGTTAATGCAATGAAATACTTATTTTGTAATTTGTCCAAAGGTGTAAGCCACACAGGATTGAATATGGCAGAAAAGGCTCAGACGATGTTCTAAGGAGCTCAGATGGTGTATGGAGCTCAGACATTGGAATGAAGCTTAAGGTCTAAGAGAGTATTTCAAATGCAACAACCAAAGTATCAAGAGATATCAATAAGATGGGCCTAATTCCTTAAAAAACCCTCAACTTTAGATTTAAACCCAAATCTACCCTCAACTTTTTTTTGTCCCATTAAAAATCATCAACTTCTTATGAATTCCCAAATCTGCCCCGCCGTTGGATTTTCATCCAGCTTACACCGTTAAATCCACGTCCAACTCCACCTATTTAACTTTTTTTTTCCTTTGACATTTTCTTCCCCCTCATCATTGCCCAAGTCCCACGTCATTGTCCATCTCTTGTAAACCCTCGCCCCTCCATGAACGGCGGCCGTCACTGACGACTTGCTGTTGTTGTGGGCCATTTCTTGATTGGCCAAACAACTTGCCGCTGACATCTTGTCCAAAGGAAGACGAGGACGAGGACGAGGACGACGAGGAGGCCCTCGCTGTGGACCCGCCGAAGATCCCGCCGCACTTCACCCTCTCACCGCCGTGCGCGGCGAAATCCTAGGCTTCTGATGGCCACGGCCGATGCCGAAACCCTTGCGCTGGGACTCCACCCTCCTGAACAAATCTAGATCTCGATACTTTCCTCTCGACCGACACCGCCACCGAAGCTAAACTGGAGCCCACATTGTCGATGTTGCCATCTTCGACGGCGACAGGCCCGTTCATTGCATTGGGCGCGAATTGCGAGTACGACTTTGAGTCTCTCGTTGTAACCGCATAGCCATAGGGCCAAGGCGGAGGACGCAGGTGCTATTGAATTGGTCCCGCGAATTCAGGAACTAGATGATGAAGAAGGAGAAGAAGATAGACGACCAAGCCCCATGGCCGAGTGTCGAAGCTTGTCGAGCAGCGGCAGATATTAATGGAGAGAGAGAGAGAGAGAGTAACAAGATCAGAGCAAGATCCTCACAAAATCAAACTTTCGGGAGAGTGAGGAGAGACAAAAAGCCAAATAAAAATGAAAGCTTGACACGTGGCCAACAGTACACTTTAACGGTGCAAACATGATAAAAATCTAACGGATGGGCAGATTTGGGAATTCATTGAAAGTTGAGATTTTTTTATGTAACAAAAAAAAGTTTAGGGTAGATTTGGGTCTAGACCTAAAGTTGAAGGTTTTTTAGGGAATTCAGCCCAATAAGATGATTTAATTGGAATATTACAATATCACAACGGCTAGTAAATCAAGCTGGATTGTTCTTCAAGATTCTCAAGCCTAATGATCAATCAAATTCGTGGATTAAAGAAGACAATGATGACTTACCTGATGAAGAACTCTATCTATGGAAATCCAACACCAGGATTGTAGGGGCGATTTAATCCAAGGGGAGATTCTTTCTTTTTTTTTCAACCTCAACGGCTACCAGATCTTCTTGATATAGTCTCGTCCAAATGGGGAAGTTTGAAGAGTGATCTTAGACACCTTGCAACGGGTAGTTGAAGGTGAAGGAGTATATAAGAACGTCTCAAGGACGAAGAGGGAAATATACATGCAAGATAGCAGAATGCCAAATTCCAAGATCAAGAGTGTTTCACATTCTTTACATACCTTTGATTCAAACACCGTTGTACTCAGAGGAGAACATTCAAGTGTGTGATCGTTAGGTGGGAAAGTCTTTTGACTCAAGAACTATCACTGAGTTGTAACCTCTAAGCTATTTACTAGTGAAATCCAGCCGATTGGTTGCCACCATGAAGAAGTGAACACAGTCTTGAACAAAATCGAGCCAGTGCAAATTCTCTATCCCTTAAACTCTTTATTATTATGTGATAGTTGTATTGTACACGTGACTGCATATGAGGATACGTCAAATCTTATTAAGCAATCATCTTCTCTACGAAGCTCTGAGCTTATCCGTTTGAATTTCCACATTGATTTCTAAAATCTTTTGAAATCGCTTATTCATACCTCTCTAGATGATAACGCTAGCAATAACGCAATCAAGTTGAAGAAACAAGTAATAGATTGAACAACTATCCTTAAAAATATAAGGATAAATATTCGTGAGGCTACTCATGATAGTGTGAAATAAAGAGTAGCATTGATCGATAATGAAGAGTTCTCTAGTTGAATGCCTCAACTATTTTAATATAAGTACTTTGTACTTGATATAGTGAATCTCCAAGCTATTAAATAGTACTCTATATAAATTTGTAACAAAAGAAGGTTCAAAAAATTGCTGATAATATACCAAAGGAATAGATTAGCATCAAGCAGTCAGTTAGACTTCTCCTATTGAGTGATTCGTTAATTGAAATATGCAAAAGTAGAGCAGGAACAAGTTGTTTAATATGAGAGCATGGGAATGAAGAATTTGGAAATCTTACCCCTTTTCATCTGACAATTTCTTGTGTAAAGGAATTCTGTAATTTTCATATGGAACTCATTCTTTTAACTTTCATGCGCATCGCACGTGTTATAATGTTGACAGTTACTATAATAGTGATTAGCTTAACATAAAAGACAAGATAAAGCACAATTCTCAAATTTATCAGGACAATGCACTTAAGTTCTAAATATGAAGAATTTCAATTATTTTCTTAAGCATGCGTAATATAATAATGCAACAAATAATGTCTAAAATCAGGTGAAAGTGATCGTTTTCACTCATTTAAGATATTCAATATTATCACGACAATGCACTTAGATTAGAATTTATCCATAACCCTATAATGTATGGTCCAATGACTGGTCCCTCATCATTATAGCTCACATGAGGCAAAGCCAAAGCAATGAGTAGTGAAGAAAATAGTCACAAACTCTGTGGCTCCACTACATAAAACTTAGGGCCTGCATGAAAACACTTCTTGCCCAAGAATGGCTTCTGGCAGGAAAATGATTTTTTCAACTTTTTCTTTGAAGTAGAAGTTGAATTTTCAGCTTCAGCTTTAGAAGTTGATTTTTGATAGAGAAATGCGTTTGATAATGATTCAAAAAGACAATGTTCGAAACATTATTAAAAAAATGTTCGATGGCGGCGGTGACCGGCGGCAACTGGCGGCGACGGCGACGGCGACCGGCGGCGATGACCGGCGGCGGCGGCGGCGACCGGCGGCGGCGGCGGCGACGGCGACCGGCGGCGGCGACGGAGACCGGCGGCGGCGACGGCGACCGGCGACGGCGACCGGCGGCGGCGACGGCGACCGGCGACGGCGACCGGCGGCGGCGACGGCGACCGGCGGCAACGGCGACGGTGGCGGGAGGCGGCGGCGGCCGGCGACGGGCGGCGGCGGCGACGGTGGCGACGGCGACCGGCGGCCGACGGCCGGCGATCGGTTTGCGGCGGCCACGGCAGCCGGCCCCACGAGAATGACTTCTCGAATGGAGAAGCTAGTTTTTTTTACTTCTCAAAATCAACCAAAAATCTTACCAGAAATAAAAAATCTTGCCATAAGTAAAAAATCCTACCATAAGTCAATTTTTTTACCAAACGGCTTTCTACTTCTGGCAGGGTTATATCAAACGCATTTCCCTGCCAGAATGGCTTCTGGCAGGGAAATGGAAAAAAATGAAGTGTTTTCATGCAGGGCCTTAGTCTTCCCACTCGTCCCCCTCACTTTCCTCACTTTCTTAATCAACTTCCTCCACGCTTTCCTGGCTTTCCTCCTCAATTTCCTCCACACTTTCCTTGATTTCTTCCTCAATTTCCTCTACACTTTCCTCGCTTTCCTCCTCACTTTCCTCGCTCTCCTCCTTCCTTTTCTCCTCATCCCCAAAGCTTTGGTCTGGCTCTGTTCCACAGCTTACTCTTCTGAAGACTTCCAAGGATGGGAATTCCGCACAGTATTTCTCTGGTAAGAATCTCCTGAATTTCGGTAGATTGTCAAGTCTAAGAGCCCTTAGTTCGGAGAAGGCGATTGTCGTGCCATTCGCTTCCTCACATTCTTCACGGCCAGCAATGAGTTCCATCTCTTCACATGACCCTACCACCAGCTCTTCGATTTGCCCGAGAAAATCCGCCGTGAAAGTTGGGAAAAGCGTTTCCAAATGCGAACACCTCCAAGCCTCTATGAATCTCAAGTTTGGAAATGGGATGTTCGGGAGACCGTCGGATTGCCAAATGTGCCTCAAGTTTTCAAGACGATCCAAATAAAGATTCCTCAATGTACCGCTCCTCGTATGCGTCCCGTCAGTTTCGTATATGGTCTTGATCGAACGGCTGTCGCGACCCGTCCGAAAATCAACGGACGCGGCTAATGGATTACCGATCGCGGCCCCCACTCTGAAATATGGATCGCGGGCCTTAGATCGGCGCAGGCCCTCCCAGGCCCATACCAAATCGCGGCGGGAGTGTCTTTTGAGGGATTCGACGATAAGAGTCGATCGCTTTCGACCTTAGTGTGGTCGTGGTGGCATGTGCAACTTGTGCATGCATTTGGAGTCGCCACCGGTCTTTCTCGGAGGGTAGATCGGAAACCTTACTGACCGATTGGGAGAGATCGATCAGTTCTGCGGAACCAGAGATTTTGGGTTCGGGGACTTGGTTACGTCGGTGTCATTACCAACGCCCTTTCGGTACCTAACGCGAGTGATTTTCCTGGCTAAGAGTTCATGCATGCGCAATTTTGGGTGAGATAGGTATGAATCAGGGTTTCATGCAGATTGGAAGACTATTCCTATCAATCGCAATCAATTTAAATGAAAGCGCAATCAAATACATAAATAAATCATGTCAATGCATATCAATTCACATCAAATGGCCTCATAGTATAGCCATAAGGGCTTAGGGAAGGTGTGATTTAAGACTGGGGGTAAAATGGGAAGATTTGGGAACGATTAGCCCGAAGGGAAAAATCATCAATTTTGGAAGGTTTGGATACCGAATTACCCAAAATATTCCATGGCCAGCTGATTGTGGCCATTTCCCATTTTTGAGAATTTTTTGGAATTTCTTGGTTTTTCTTCAATTTTTGGAAGACGACTCGCCCAAAGGGCGAAATCGTCATTTTCAAGAAGGTTCGGGGTTCAAAACACCCGGGATGAGCCTTGGCCAGTTGTTTGTGGCCATTTCCTATTTTTTGGGATTTTCCTGGATTTTTTAGAATTTTTTTTGGAAGACGGTTTGCCGGAAAGGCAAAACCGTCATTTTTGGAAAGATCGGGGGTCAAATGACCCGGAACAGGTCATGGCCAGTTGAACGTGGCCATTTCCTATTTTCTGAAATTTTTTAGAATTTTTCTGAATTTTTCGAATTTTTATTTTGAATATTTTTATGATTTTTCATTTTTTATTGATTTTTTGATTATTTTATTATTATTTTAATTTTTTTAATATTTAAAAATATTTTCCGGGCCGGGTCAAACCCGGCCCGCGCCTCTCGGGCGCCCGGCCCGACCCTAGGGGTCGACACCGGCCTAAAACGACACCGTTTTGATTTTTAAATATTTTTTTCCTATTTTTTAAACAATTTTTGGATTTTTTTATCTATTTTATTTAATTATCCGAAAATTCCGCCGATCCGACGGCTCTCATTGCGCCACGTGGCCTCATCCTGTGCGTCCGATCTTCCACTAGATCGGACGATCCACAGAGAGCCACGTGGCTCAACCAAAACCATCGGATCAAAAATTAATTTATTTTCCTTTTAAGAAATCCGCCGGATCGAACGCTCCACGTTGTGCCACGTGGCCGCTCTTGGTGCGTCCGATCTTGGACAAGATCGGACGATCCACAAGCTGCCGCTTGGCACATTCGTAGCCGTTGGATCGATTTTTAATTAATTATCAGAAAATTATTTATTATTATTTGAAAATCATTTTTTAATTTTCCAAAATTACAGGATCGCGACACGTGTCGCGATCCGGGCCGTCCGTTCGGTCTTGGTTTGCAAACCAACGGACCGGTCCCACCCGGCTGACGTGGCGCCTACGTGGCATGCCACGTCAGCCGGTTGACCGGTTGACCGGTCCAGGCTGCCGGAGAAGACGACCGGCAGCTCGCCGGAACAGTGATTATTCCGGCGAGCTCGCCGGAAAATGCCCAAACCGTGACCAAAACTCAGAATTTTTGTGAGATTTTTGCACCAATCGACTCCTCAGCACTTCACCATCAACATACAACAGAAAGAAGGCCGAGAACACGCCGACAATAAGCAGAACGGGCCTCCCGAACCCCGGCGCCGGCGAAAAAAAAAAATTCTAAAAAAAATGCTCAAAGCTCGGTTTCCTTCTACCACGCAGCATCCAATGGAGTTCTAGGACCTTACCTGAGCTCGTTTCGAGCTCGGCGACCGTCGGGGGTTTCCGTCGAGCCCTCGATCCGAATGGTGGGCGGCGAAGCTCCGAGCCCGGCCATCGTCGCGTTTTAATGCAAAACGGAAGTCACAAGGGGTAGATGACATGTTCTAATGAAGTTTAAAGGCGATTTTTACACAAATGGAGCCCCTCGACGGCTCGGCCGAGAGCGAAGAATTCAAAGCCCATTTGGGCATTCCGTCGAGCACATGGCATACTTAATAAAATGGAAGTCGGGGGGGGAGAATCGACCTGTTTGGGGATCTTCGGCGACTAGTGAAGCTTCAACGGAGTTCCGTGATATACAGGGAAACCTTCTTCTTCCTCGGCTTCGCTCTTACCCGCGCCCAAAAAAGTCCCTCTCTCTCTCTTCGAACTCGGTATAAAACCGAGACTCCCCGCCTGTTTCGCGTGGCCAACCGCCCGTCCCGACGCCCATGCCCTTGCCAGAACGAACATGGGGCTCTGCTGGAAATGTCCCCCACGCCTGCTCTCTCTTTTTTTTCTCTTCCCGAAGCTGCGCGCCCATGCCCTGTTTTCCCCTGTTCTCTCCACGCACGCACGGGTCTGCAACTTTGTTGCAGACCCGGTCGGACCGGGTCGGGTCGGGTCTGACCCGACCGGCCCGGTTCGACAAATTCGTTCAAATTGAGCCCCGATTCGGCCTATTTTCATGAAATTGACGGCATAATCGGACTCCTTGACACATTTTCTATCAAATAGGGGTATTTTCGTGAATCAATTGATTGAAATTTTATGAAAACCCCAAATTGTCCCTAGGATCCGAAAATTAACTTCACCAAATCGAAGGTCCAAACGATCGAATTATTCAAAATTGAGCCCACCAATGGATTAAGCATGATGAAAACTATAGGGTAGAGGTGTTTGATTTTAATGGGTGTGCCCGTGTGAAATTTAATTTCACAAATTGTAAAACCGGGGACTAAATTGAAAGATTTTTATGCAATTAAGCCCTTTTGGTTAAAATTGATCAAATTGGAGGGCCAATTGACCCAATTGCATTTCAATACTCTAGAATCCAATGTCATAGCTTATAAAAATCGAAAATTGAAAATTAAAAGACTCGAAAAGGATTTTTTAGGCCCGGTTCGGGATTAGGTTTGTGAAGGAACCCCATGAACCGAGCCAAATTTCCCTGGTAAAAAGGAAATTAAAATAAAATTTCTGAATATTTTTGTGTAATTTTCTGACCACGAATGGTATTTTTCCTGATTTTTTGGGTATTTTTATAATTAAATAAATTCCAAAAAATATTAAAAAATTCAAAAAATATTTTTTGTTCAAAATTGGTTCCTAAGGCTAGGCTAAGGCTCCCAAAGTTGATTTTGTAATTTTTTGACATTTTTTGCTATTTTTAATTAATTTTAGGAATTAAAAAAACTATAATAACGGATGGTCAAAAATCAGGTGTCAACAACGGCAAAAGCTCACTTTTAGGATCTTGAGACAGCACTGCAGTCTGTTCCACATATGGGACGGGGCAATACGTTGGAGATTGTTACAGTGCTCCAATTTAAAAGATTCCAAGTTGCAAAAGGAATCATTGGAAATTCGATTGTTCCACAGCTCTTTGCACTGAACTCGGCCAATCTTTAGTTTACATAAATTGGGAAACGTAACCTGCACGAGAATAAAGTGAGGAAAAAAAAAAGATAGTAGGACAAATTATTTCATTGTTCAATCTAAAACTAGATAATGCGAGAATACAAGTAATAGTAGTAGGGCATAGAGCAAACCATCTCATTAAACAACGATCGGGGCGATTCATCATCCTCTTTGGCCGCCTCGCCTAGACGCCTCTTGAAACTTATAGGACTTGGAACGAACTCTCTAAAGATAGGGCATCGCGAAATAACTAGATATTCTAAGGTGGCAAACTCATACAAACAACTTCACGAGCTGAAACTGATCAGGCTAAAGAGCTCTTCAAGTCTTAATTCACTTAAGGAAGGGAAACTCATCACATCTGCCTTTGATCGATTGCCTTCTTCCTCGCGAACCACTTCTTTCATCTTTCCACAACCGGTAATCCATAGTCGCTCGAGATTTTCTAGAGTTGTGGCCGTATAACTGGGGAAGAGATACGTTAGGTCCGAGCAAGCTTCAACCTCCACAAACTCTAGACTAGGAAAGGCCATAACCGTTTGGGCATCACTCTTCACCATGTGCCTCAGCCTTTCTGCTATCATCACCTTCACTTTTTCCAATTTAGGGAGCAACAGTTCCGTATTTGAATCAAGGGACCCGCAATCAAACAACGATTCTAGGGAATGACAGTAAAAAACGAAGACGGTCACCAAGTTGGGGAGCAATACCCTTGTTTGTTCTGTGTTTGAATCAAGGGATCCACAATCAAACAATGATTCCAGGTCGCGACAACTTGAAACTTCGACGCTTTTCAAGTTGTGCAATCTCCCTATAATTGTCGAAGGGAAGACGTGGAGTAGGTCGTAGCAACTTTCAAGGGTGAGTGTGGCTAATTCGCAAAAGGAACTTCTGGGAAGTTCATCGCCCCATATCCTCCTCTAGGATCGTACATACTCAAGCTCTAACTCCTCCAAGCTTGGTAAACTAACCTGCTCATAAAAGGTACGCGTCATATTACAGCTATGAAAATTTTGACGATTTGGCCTCATCCTAACTATCTGTTGATCTAGTGGAAGATTGACAAATGTAGCCGTAAACTATGGACACATTTGAACAAATAAAAACCAAACAAAAATCTTCAAAGAGATTTTTACTTGCCCTGCAAAGCGCGCACGTATCGCTATCATGGGTATAATATCAAGAGAATGGCTGTGTACCTTTCGATCGAAGAAGGAATCAGAACAAGCATCTTGTGAATCAGAAGTAGTGGATATTGACTCTTTCTTTCCGTAAGGATGCGAGAAGAATTTTTCTGTGGGACAGCTTCTTATAGATAGTCGTTCCACTAGCGGCAATTCTATAATATCATCTCTCCCTTTGTCTCTTCCTTCTTCATCCATAATCACAGCCTTCATATTTGGACAATTCTTCACTCGAATGTCTCGAATTACTCTCAGACATTTAGCCACAGACAGAGGAAAGAGAAATGCCATCCCTGTATTGCTGACCTCGAGTTTCTCCAGGTTTCGAAATACCGACAGGCCTTGTAATTTGACATCATGTTTCCACATGCGATGCAGGTCCGGTAAATCCCGTAATGTCAATGTCTCTAGCTAAGAGAGAATCTCGACATGCCCCGTTGTCGCGACCCGTCCGAAAGCGGACGCGGCTAATGGATTACCGATCGCGGGTCTTGGATCGGCGCGTGCCCTCCCAGGCCCATACCAAATCGCGGCGGGAGTATTTTTCAAAGGGATTCGACGATAACAGTCGATCGCTTTCGACCTTAGTGTGGTCGTGGTGGCATGTGCAACTTGTGCATGCATTTGGAGTCGCCACCGGTCTTTCTTGGAGGGTAGACCGGAAACCTTACTGATCGATTGGGAGAGATCGATCAGTTCTACGGAACCGGAGATTTTGGGTTCGGGGACTTGGTTACGCTGGTGTCGTTACCAACGCCCTTTCGGTACCTAACGTGAGTGATTTTCCTAACTAGGATTTCATGCAGGCGCAATTTTGGGTGAGGTAAGTCTGACTTTGCACATTAACCAGTTTAACATGCTCACGTAATCATAATAAATAAATAGACGTCAATCACATAAACATCTATCCTACGTGGTGATCATGGAATTATGATTTAATGGGTCTCGAGCCAATGAGACCACATTTAATCATTTTAATATTTTAATAACGGAGAGCCGCTCTTCGCTTCTTCTTGGTTTCTTGAACTCTTCAAGAATTGGGCCCCAAAGAGCTCGCCGACTTAAAAGGCTCCTCCACGTAATCCTCGTAGCATTTACATCAACAATTGACTATGCTAAAAATAAAGATTACATGAAAAATAAAAGGAGTACGCAGCCTCCATTTAATAATTACAACCCCAAATATATAAATAATCATCATACATTCATATATACATCAATCACATTTATTAGGGATTTTTCCATGATCACCACCCTTTCACGTAAGTAATAAATTCACAATTTAAAACTTAGGAAGGCACAATAAAAATTCTACGTTGAATCATATTCAGAATTTTTACGTAAAATAAGATAGCCATAAATTTTCGATTCAAAATTGATTTAGTCTCAATTTTTGCTACGTTGATTAATTTATCATATAAAATAATCAATCTCCATTAGCCATGTAAGACGAACAATTCGTTAATACATATTGGCCATAGTATTGCAAAAATTGCAAAAAATCAATTAAATGCACGAAAACACCTAAGGATTGGCTCTGATACCACTGTTGGGATCCACGTAACACGTAGCGGAAATAAATAACAACCCATACATGTATCTCCAGAGGCGTACTTCGTGCATTTCAATCGAAAAAAAATCACAAAGTCTCAAAGGGAGTAAATAGATTACCTCTCGTAGCGTGCTTGAACGGAGGTGTCGGTTCGATGTTCTTCGATCTCAGCCTCCACAAGTGTTAGGCATCTAGTTCGGATGCACCACCAATTGACGAACGGGGAGACGACTAATAACTCCACAACAATTGTGCTAGCAATATGCGGAATCAATATTCCGAACTTAGTATATTTTGCTCACTCAAGATGATGAGAATATAGAGAGTGTTTGTGTTCTTCTCTCTAAGCTCTCAAACATTTGCACACTCTACAAAATGTCTCTCCCCTTCAACCTCAAAACTCTTGCCATCCTTTTATAGCCAAAAATACCTTCCAATAAATTGTATTTAAAAATAGCACTAACAATTATAAATTCTATCTAAAAATAGCACTCACAAATAAATGACATTTAAAAATAGCACTAACAATAGCACTCACAATTTATAATACAAAAATGCTATTTAAAAATAGCACTAACAATAGCACTCACAATTTATAATACAAAAATTCTATTTAAAAATAGCACTAACAATTATAAATTCTATCTAATAATAGCACTCACAAATAAATGACATTTAAAAATAGCACTAACAATAGCACTCACAATTTATAATACAAAAATGCTATTTAAAAATAGCACTAACAATAGCACTCACAATTTATAATACAAAAATGCTATTTAAAAATAGCACTAACAATTATAAATTCTATCTAATAATAGCACTCACAATTTATGATAAATAAATGTCATTTAAAAATAGCACTAACAATAGCACTCACAATTTATGATAAATAAATGTCATTTAAAAATAGCACTAACAATAGCACTCACAATTTATAATACAAAAATGCTATTTAAAAATAACATTAACAATAGCACTCACAATACAAAAATGCTAAAAAAAAAGCACTAACAAAGGTGTTAAAAATAATAACCATTATTATTATTACAAGAGTTAAAGAGGTTACCAAACAGTACAAATATGCATAACGTATAAATACGTATGACGTATAAATACGTAGAGCATACGTATACATCCGTGAAACCGGGGACTAATTGAAAGAAAAATGTGCAATTAAGCCCTTTTGGTAAAAATTGATTAAATTGGAGGGCAAATTGACCTAATTGCACTTTAAGACTTTAGAATCCAATGTCATAGCTTATGATTTTTTTTTTTTTAGGCTCGGTTCGGGTTTATGTTTGTGAAGGAACATAGTGACCCGAGCCGAATTTTTGAGATTTAAAGTGACACACTTGAAGAGGAAATTAAAACAAAATTATCGAATATTTTTGGGTATTTTTCTGACCACGAATGGTATTATTTTGATTTTTTGGGTATTTTTATAATTAAATAAACTCGAAAAATATTAAAAATACCGAAAAATATTTTTTGTTCAAAATTGGTTCCTAAGGCTAAACCAAGGCTTCCAAAGTTGATTTTGTGATTTTATGACCTTTTTTGATATTTTTAATTAATTTTAAAGAATAAAAATCACAATAATAAATGGTAAAAAATCAGGTGTCAACAGCTGCCCCTCTTTGAGAGGAATCTCGTTAGAGGTTTTTCTCAAAGATAAGGTGGCACCTGATTCCTAACCGACTCAACTAGGAAAATGAGAGAAGAAATGTTTTGACATCGGATCCTTAAGCCTATTGATAAAAGCTCAAATCAATCCCCGGTTTGCTCTAACAATTTGAACATGGGCCGTAGTGAGAGAGGCTTACCTGAAGCTCACCTGTCGGATGATGCCGGTTGCGACAACTTTCAAGAAGATGCCTAGGACTCGTCATAGAAAATCCTAGGGAGATTAAGCTCTGACCTGTATGGTAGGTCATACCATTATGGGATTCCTAATTGGTAGGAACCTAAGGAAGGCGTATCCCCACGCTTTGGGATTTGCTAGAGATTTTAATCCGTATGGTGGATCAGACCTTCGTGTTGATCCTTAAGGCGGTATCTACCTCGTGTTGACCCTTGAGGCGGTATCTACCAATAAGTTGACCCTTGAGGCGGTTTCTACCTTGGTTTGACCCTTCAGGCGGTTTCTACCTTGGTTTGACCCTTCAGGCGGTTTCTACCATGTGTTGACCCTTCAGGCGGTATCTACCTTGTGTTGACCCTTCAGGCGGTATCTACCTTTGATTGACCCTTCAGGCGGTATCTACCTTTGATTGGACCCTTCAGGCGGTATCTACCTTTGATTTGACCCTTCAGGCGGTATCTACCTTTGATTGACCCTTCAGGCGGTATCTACCTTTGATTGACTTTGAAAAGGGGTCTCATGACGAGAGTTCTCCACGTCCGATGAGATTTCCTGAATTTTGAAAAGGGGGTCTCATGACGAGGGTTCTCCACGTCCGATGAGACTGTTTGAATTTTGAAAAGGGGTCTCATGACGAGGGTTCTCCACGTCCGATGAGATTTCCTGAATTTTGAAAAGGGGTCTCATGACGAGGGTTCTCCACGTCCGATGAGACTTCCTGAATTTTGAAAAGGTGTCTCATGACGAGGGTTCTCCATGTCCGATGAGACTGCCTCAATTATGAAAAGGGGTCTCATGACGAGGGTTCTCCACGTCCGATGAGACTGTCTGATTTTTGAAAAGGGGTCTCATCCTCACCCATTCTTTTGAAAGATCCCGAAATTTGTCGGGAATTCAGTTTTGAAGCAAGAAAGATTTTATTTTGACAAAGCTTCATTTGATTCTGTTGAGGCGACATTCTGGGAGCTGGGTTCTCCAGGTATCCTGCAGAAGTTTAGGCCTGAAAGATTTTTCTTCACCAAGAAAACGTTAGTAATCTTTGGGAAGACCACGGCCGTCCATTTTGACAAAACCGTATGATTTAAGTTTTAATCGTGAAATGTGCATTTTGATGCTGGAGGTTATCCAAAGCATTCTTGCAACATGCAAATGTGATCACAAATCCCTTGTGCGGCAAATCTGGATCAAACAATTTGAAATTTTCAAAAAGAGTTTGTTCAAAACATCTATTGGAGAATTTCTCATCAAGAGGGCTCCTCACCGCTCTGTGATAATGGTTTTTTTTAAGGAATGCGCTCAACTTCTTACTAACATGTGCCTAGGTTTTAGGATCATTCGCAGCGCATACATTTCGATCGATCGGGAGGTCTTCCACGGGACCGTGATGTTGGGCTTGGATAATGGTTTTCAAGGGAGACCCGCTTTGGAGTCGAGGCCATTGAATGAATGTTCTCACCATCTGCTCCGGGTTTACAAGTCAAGAACCCTGCAAAATGAGAAAGAAATAATCTTGCTCGTACCTCTTCGAGCTAAGCTATATGTTAACCCAAGTGTCTTAGTCAGAGAAGACTGTTTCTGGGTCTTAACATCGATAAGATTGGGGACCGAAAAAGGCTTGTTTTTGGCCCATAATTCATGAGGTGTTTGACATTGGTGATCATTGCTGATTTACCTCCTGTCTTTTCCTTTCTGCATCTTTAGTTTTTGAGGTGTACAACCGATTTTGAGGTGTGCACCAGCTCTTTAGAGAGCATCCCTTGTTGCATTCAGAGACCGACTCTCTCCATGTCTTTGTTCTGTGCTTGGCAGCATTTGGGGAGCAGCTTTTTTTATTTGACTCCTTTAAGAATTTTTTTTTTTCATCCAAGTTTCACTGGGGATCAAGCAAACAGCTTTCATGAGCATCGGCCTTGCTTTTACCAGGCACTTTGCTTTTTCTCGATGCCGTGGATTTTTCTCATTCATTTTTGAAATCCCACTTTTTCTCATCTTCATAGGATCGCGTTAGACCTATGATCAAAGGTCTAACAAGGTTAAACATTAACTTAGGAATTCTTTTGCAAACCCTAAGTCTTGAACTTCTTCGTTTCTGAAGTGATGCTGCATCCGTCTTGGAATGTGCAATGATCACCAACGGGTTTATGAAATGATTCTGCAGGCTCAACTTGGCTATGCAAAGGATTCGGTGTGTGGGATAGAGAAATGAATGCTTCTCATCATCCTATGGCACTTGGATTACCATATAAACAACACACAAAGATTAATGTTAGTCCGAGCAAGAAAATTTCTAACCATTTTCTCCTGATGCTGCTGGACTCACCTCCATTTTGCCCCGATGTGGGGTGGTTCTTGACAGGGTTAAGAATGAAAACCGCCGTTCAAAGGGGTTATCAACGGTCACCTATAGTGTTTGGGGGATATGAAACGAATGCCTCCGTCGTCCCAACCCATGTAATCGCTGCGAATGGTCCCTACTTCCGTAGGTCCAGATTCTGCTGTCTTATCCGCTCCATTTCTCTCTTAAGTGTGTATAGGACGTGTTTGGACTAGGCTTTGCCTCTCGTCTTTTGAGAAAACGTCCTTTTGAAAGTTTTGAACAACTTTTGATTGGAAAAATCTCTTTCGTTTCCTCCAAAAATTTTACCCGTCAATGGGATTTTATGATGCCCAATGCATGTTCAGATAACCTCATGTTTCAAAACATGAATGCCAATGAAGTTAGAATCCTATGTCTTTTCTAGACATCAGATTCTAAAAGCTTTTTCTTTTCTTCTCTATTTTTTATTCAACATTTTCAATGGATTGGGGAAAGGGATACTTACCTGTCCCCCGCGGCTGGAGATCCCTGAAAATGCGGAAGAAACATGTTATTGTTCGTTCATGAATTTTTCAAAAAATTAGAACGATACATCTTACCCTCGGTCGTGTGCCCCTGCGAGTGCACACAGGTTGTCAAAATTTGTCCTCCTTGATGGTGAGTCCCTATCAAGGATAAATAGCAAGTGTTAACTCATATTCCCAAATTGAAGACAAATTGGGACAATACAACTTTACTCTTGGTTCTCATCCCGTTCTGACGTCGCGTATTGATATGAACCACGTCTATCAAATCCGCTTATCTATGCTTGGAATATTTGCAATATCAATGGTTCAGCTGCCCCCGGTTGGGCAACGTCTGTTTTGTTATTTGAACAGATGGCTCCTTAGGTGATTTATCCACGTTTAACACCTGAGAATGGAAAGAAATGAGACATTACTTTGGTATTCGGTTGAAGATCGTTTAGGAACGATACATCGTTTTACCAAATGGGAGGCTTCGTGACCAAACGTATTTCGTGCTGAATGGGGGTAGATCCCATTATGCTCCGCGGGTGATAGTCATCGTTCATGGAATTTGCTCCACGGATTAAGTGATTAATCCATGGCCCTTGGCTCGAAGACGTTCAAAGGGTAATGTTGACACTCAGAGCGGTTAGTTTTCAGCGTTAATTACAATGTTCCCGCGGGAACTTTACAACGAAATCCGTAACACATTCATTCGATGTATTCACCTCTCACTCTCCTGAGCCTTCTAATGATTTAGCACACAAGCTTCGAACCAGATGTCTGGTCGCCGGTACCGGTCACGACTGCGAAGATGCACTTGTTCCAAAATGCTTGACCCATAGGCTGAGTTGCTCATTCAGGAGATCGTCCGACCGCTCGAGTCGTCCAAGTTGAGCATCCTTAATTGCTGGTGACGGACTTCTCCCATTTTCGGCATGAACAACCTGGTTTCTCGGTTTATGCGTGATCCACACGCCGAGTTGCTCACTGAGGGACTCGCTTGAAATTTCAAGCCATTGACGCCCAAGTCGGGCATCCTCAACCGTTGGCGATGGGTTCCTCACACTACTTTCGACATGAACAACCTCACTTCTCGAGTTGGTATTTTCATCGTTGTCCAGTAGGTTTGTACCCGATGCTGGATTCGCCGTAGGAATAACACTAACGATCGGTTGGTGCTCAAATTGGGGAGTCCATACCTGCTGAAATTGTTGTACATACTCTTGGGGAGTACCAGGGTAACTCAGGGGGGAATTCAGCCGATCGAACCAAGAATAGATGTTTTCAAGGAGATCGTCTGAACCATCGAGCGACTGACACTCAGGTTGAGTATTGTCGACTACTGGAGAAGGAATCTTTTTGCCATTTTCGTCATGGACCACCTGATTCTTCGAGCCGGAATCTCCGTAATCGTCTCGCAAGATTGTATGTGCATCTCCTGCCAGTGTTAGATCCGCTGTAGGACTAGTATTAACGGCCAGTCGGTGCTCAGACTGGGGAGTCCCGATTTGCTGAAATTGCGGTACATACTCATGAGGAGTACTGGGATAACCCATGGGAGTACTCTGATTGATGCCTGAACAATCGACCGTGTAATTGTCAGTCCCATCGGTGTTAAGAGGTGATTGGATGCTTCCTGCTTCATGAGGATTGCGATCACAGCCATGCTCATCGTTTAAACTTGAACTGCCTCTCTCTTGGTCTAGCGCCACTCGTCCATCTCTCAGTAGTCTTTTGTAGCACCAAAGGTGGTTCCTGACTTTATTTCTATCCAATTCCGGCATGTTCATGATCTTGAGTATGCGCGATGGGCGAGCCAAACTGATCCCTAACTGTTGAACTGCATCAACAAATTTGCTATGAAGCTCCGAGGTCCAATAAAACCTTGTTTTCTTGCTAGCCGAAGTAGGGTTGGCAACTCGGCGGCTACTCTTCGTGGAATCTGGTCGTGTTGAACCGCCTCTATCTTGGTCTAGCGACGCTCGTCCATCTCTCAGTAGTTTCTTGTAGCGCCAAAGGTGATTCTTGACCATATTTTTAGTCAGTCCCGGCACGTTCATGATTTCGAGTATGCGCAATGGGCAAGCAAAACTGATCCCCAACTGTTGAACTGCATCAACAAATTTGCTATGAAACTCCGGGGTCCAACGAAATCTTATTTTCTTGCTAGCCGAAGTGGTGTCAGCAACTTGGCGGTTACTCTTCTCGGAATCTGGTCGTGTTGGAGGTTGCTCTGGAGGGGATTTAGTGGTCTCAGATCGGCTGGTCATGACGGTGAGTTCATCATCGAGCGGACCCGACTTGTCATGACGCATGTTCCTTTCCACAATGGGCGTCGACTTTGACCTTATAGCACTAGTTTCCTCTTGTAGATCCTCGGCGGTACCCGCCTGTTCCGAAAGATGTTGCGAAGGGCATTGCAACAAATGAGCATTATAAACCCCCAGATCTGGCTCTTCAGTGAATACTCCGTCCGTGGGAACAGGGTTACCGCACTCCAGGCAAATAGCGATGCTTAGAGCTTTTTTGTACTGAGTGTTTTTTATTCGAAGCTTTTCATTTTCCTCCCTTACAACCGCTAACTCGTGCCGATCGCGTTGCTGCTTCAGCCGGGTTCGTTTGTTTTCAAACCAGCACTTGACCTTCCGAGGCTCCCACCCTATCTCCTGGCCCATTTTGATTTTCTGTTCCATGTCCGGATAGGGGTATTCCCTGAAAAACAATTCGAGTTTATGGACTTGACCTGAAGTGTTGCGTTTGAGATATTCCCCTTTCTGACGCTGATAACCGTCGCGGGTACTGTTCTCGTTAACCAAGCCGCGGGTTTCATCATTAGAAGGATCGGTCTCCATGGCCCTCGTGTCAGGTTCGGTCCTGAGATCTTCAAACTCTTCCAGCAGCTCAAGCTCGGAGACCTCCAAGTCTGGCGCTTCCAGTAAATGACAGAATCCCTTGAACATTTTGACCGGGATATCACTGTTTGATTTTCCGTTAACTCAGCTTTCTTTGTTCCTCCTTGGATCTTCACTTTCTCTGCAAATTCTGAGAGGTTAAAGGAGCCGGATCACCGTTCTTCGATCAAAGGTGATGGCTACCCGACGAGCACTCTTCTCAATGTTTCGAGATTCCCACTTCGTCCTTTTGTGATGGCTACTTGACGAGCGTTTTTCTCAAGGCTTCGTAATTCCCACTTTGTCCTTTTTTGCTCTTTTCTACGTGAACGGAGCCTGAAGATCTCTTGCGTTGATTTCGCTTTGTCGAGCACTACGCTTGTCCCCCTGGCCCAGTCTCTAGAGTAACAAGCCTGCCCACCTTTCGGCGCCATTATGTTTCGTAAAACCCGAGATCACAGGACGGTGGTGGATTCGTGACTCATCGGGGATGCATTAACGAAACCCGCTTGGCTCTACTGCACATAAAATATTATTACCACTTCTCCCTGTACTCGAGCATTTATAAGATGATAGATTGATGTCAAGAAGATTAACACTTTAGCCTTATCAGACTCAGCCTCTCAAACACTCTTCACATTCTCACTCTCTTCTCCGTCATTCCATCGCATATGGATTCCTCCTCTATGCCTGTTGCCTTACCTGAAGCTTCGACCCAATGGGAGAGATTTTACCACCTCTTGGGTAGGGGTTATGGCTACATAAACAATCATCCTGAAGCTGAGGTTGAAGTTCGTACTCTGATTCCGGCCCTGGATACTGCGTGTATTGAAGGTACGAAACTGCAAAGGGAGTTTGTGATCTTCCCAACTCTCTTTAACAATTTCATGCAGGCTTACGAAGTTGCTAGCCGGGAGGTCACTTTGGCTGGTATCGTGCGAGCCCGTTATCAGGACCGAACTGAGTCCCTGATGTTGGCCATGCTGACGGCCGATAACCATAAAAGGGCTGTTGAATACGCCCACGCCCAGGTTTCGATGCTGGTCCGTGAGAGGGACAACTTGGTGGAGCGTCTGGCTCTTTTTGACACCGCCTTTGAGCAAGACCAGCACAACTTCGTGCTGAGGTTCCAGTGTGCCTGGTTGGAGGAAAGGCTTGAAGACCTGAGCATGGATATAGCTCGCGGGAGGGTGCTGGCTCATGACTTAGAGCTTGAGTTCGAGTACTATGACACCAAGGTGAACGAACTTAAGGAGAAATGTCGTCTCCTTTTCTTCAAGCTTGTAGACCTCGATTCCCGGAGTGTGGGTTGTAAGCAAGGCATGGATAGCATGGAGAGTCAGTTAAGCTTTTTTGTGATGCTTGTCAGAACTCATTTTGGGTTTACTGCTCCCCCTCAGTGATCCACTTGTAAACTTTCCTGCTGATTGAAATAAATGCGAGTTTGTTTATATATGCTCTTTCATTCTGCATTGTTGACTAGCCAAGAAAGGTTTTTGCTTTCGGATCTACGCGACTCCTTTTTCGCCTGTGTCAACAGATTGACTACGCATCATTCTCACAGCCCGACGCTTTATATTTGATTGACCTGAATGCCTCGTGAGAAATAGATTTGTAGTTGCTCGAAACTTAAAGATTGCCCCTGATTTTGCGGTCATTGCGTTTGGGGCCGCTAGTAATCTTTCACTTTCGAGCTCGATCACATTCTTCTAGTAACTCATGCTATCAATTCTGCCTTCACGCGTCGGGGCTGATTTTACCTTGAACTTAATAACAAGGAATTACCGTATACACACGAGATGACGTTTGCGAAAAACATTATGCAGAATCAACTCTAGCTATTGAAGAAACAAACGCATGCACCGATGAGAACTTTACAATAGGAGATACATCCTTCTCGCGTACATCCCCTTCTTTCTTGGGGCATGTCCAATGACTAACCAGTCTGGCCTCAGCTTAGGTGTGCCATTACCAAGTGCAGATCATGGTTGCCAACCTTTAATAGCTTCCAACTGATCGAACCAGGTATCAAGTCCTTCATCGAAGAAATCACCCGACCCCTCGAACGATTGATGTGTAGGTTGAGCTGCATCGCCCGACGGGTTCTTCGAACTGGAACCTCCATCTTTGTCTGGGATTATAAGAGGAGATTTGATCGATTGACTACCACAAGCATCTCCCACTTGGGGATTAGGGAAATAAGAGTGCTCCAAGCTTTCTCCCATTAGATCATCTGAAGCCATATGCTCTGATTGGGCAAACCCTTGAGCACTGGGCGTGGTGGGCTGATCTGCGACAGGATGAACATTGACTAGCTGCTGCTCGGACGGAGGAGTGCTTACTCGTTGCACTTGTGATGCGTGTTCTTGAGGAATATTGAAATGACTCGCGAGGATATCCTGATCAAATCCCCAATAGTCGTCCAGATTCGACCGGGCCTCATTTGTCATAAGGGTGCTGGGTTCGCAGCCGAGTCTATTGCTCGGATTCAGTTCTGCATAACGCTGTCCTAACGCCCTTCTGTAGCAACCAAGGTGATTCGCGACTAATTGCTTGGTAAGTCCCGGTACGTTCATGACCCTAAGTATGCTTGTCGGACCTATGAAGTCGAGTCCTATCTGTCGAACTGCGTCCAAGAACTTGAGATGAAGCTCCGGGGGCCAAGTGAATTTCTTCTTCTCGTCGTCCAGAGTGGCGTAGATAGCCTGCCGACTAACCTCTAACTCCTCTTGAACCGTATCTGATCTTACCGGAAGCTGTTGTGGAGGAGATTCATGGGCTTCGATGAGGTGACTCCGATCATAACGACACGTATCTTCTTCCTCCGAAGACACTGGTATAATTTCTGTAGGATCGATCTGCTCATGCGCGCCATTAGCAGGATCTGATTGTACCGGAGATGGCTCAAGGGAGCAGGGGGATAAATGAGCACCTTCCATCTTCGTAGAAGGCTTACTGGGGAACAATTTACTGAGGGTGGTAGGGCCACCGCAGTCAGGGCAGGTAATAGTACTGAGAATTTTCTCATACCACATGTTTTCCATTTGAAGGTTTTGGTTCTGCTCTTTTAGGGCCGTGATCTCCTTACGCCTGTGTTGGACACCTAGTCTGAAACGTCTATTCTGAAACCAAAAATGGATTCTCATAGGATTCATTCCCAGCTTCTGGCCCAATTCAATCTTTTGTTCCTCGTTTGGGCAAGGGCATTCATCGAAGAAAGCTTCAAGCTCCTGGATTTCTTTCCGAGCGTAGCGCTGGCGACTTTTTCTTTTCCGGGGTTGAGCGTCGTGGCCACTGCCGTCGTCACCACTGCGATCTTGATGTTCGTCACCGGCGATGTTGAGTTCCATGGCTTCGATGTCGAATCTGATTCTAGAGAATTTGAGGTCTTTCAACGAACTCGTCACTCGGGGTTCTCTGTTCTCTTTTGTATACTCGCTCTTTCGATTTGTTGCCTCCTTTTCCTCGAAAGCTAGGTCTGTTCAGCGTTCTGTTTTTGAAACGACGGAACTGTTTACCTCCTGCTCAGCTTTCCGACACGAAGGGGTAACCAAATCCTTCCGCGGCTTCTTCGATAGTAGCGCTCGCCTTTCACTTTTCCTCGATAGTCATGCCTGTTCAGCACTGTCTTCTCTTTTTAAGTGGCAGAGCTGTTCACTCGCCGCCCAGCTTTATGCGTGATGGAACAACACAATCCTTTCGCGGCTTCTTCGATAGTTGCGCTCGCCTTTCACTTTTCCTCAATAGTCATGCATGTTCATCACTGTCTTCTCTTTTTAAGTGGCAGAGCTGTTCACTCGCCGCCCAGCTTCATGCGTGATGGAACAACACAATCCTTTCGCGGCTTCTTCGATAGTTGCGCTCGCCTCCCCCCCAGCTTTAATAATGGCGAGACCGAATTTGTCAGGCCTGAAATTGCGGATCAGGACATGTCTGATGATTCACGGGAGGAGCAGCCCTCGCTTTATATTAATTAACCCGGCTCCACAAGCATTATTGCTGCAACTTTTCTCCACTCTCGAGACGCTATAAAATGCGGAGTTGGTGTTTGGGAGATTAACGCTCTCATATAATTTGCTTCCATCCTCTAATCGCTCCACTACACACATCTCCGTCGAAAATGGCTTCTTCCCAAGTTCACACTTTCTCAGCCGAAGCTTTGACTCGATGGAAAGAGTTCTATAACCTCTTGGGTCGAGGCTACGCTCACATAGCCGATCATCCCGAAACCGAGGATGAGATCAGAGTCATGTTCGGGGACCTGGACATCACCTCCCTCGAGGGTACCGCGTTGGGGAGGGAATACAATATTTTTCCAACGCTCTTTACGAACTCCTTGGAGGTCTACCGCGCTGCTCATCGGGGAGTTACCGTGGCTCGTGTCTTGCGAGCCCGTTATGAGGATCAGTCCGACCGCCTAGCGTTGGCTGACTACCTGGCCGATAGTCACAAAAAGGCTGTTGAGTTCGCCAAAGAGCGGGTTTCGACATTGCTACGCGAGAGGAGGAATCTGGTGGAGGACTTAGCTCTATCTCTGGCTACCTATGAGCGCGATCGACGTAATGCCCTGCTAAGGAATCGGAGCGAGTGGCTGGAAGAAAGGCTCAACGGCATAAACGAGGATATAACTCGTGAGAATGGACTTGTTCGGGACTTGGAAGCAGTCGCCGAAGATCACGAGACTCAGGTTGTTGCAGTCAATGATGAACGCAAACGCCTCCACCTCAGGCTTGCGGACCATGATACGCGGAGTGGTGCGTATAAACAAAGCATCCATAACCTGGAGGGCCAGCTGGGCTCCTTTGTGTCGTTGATTAGGGCTCACTTCTGCTTTACTTTTCCACCCCAATGAATTGTATGATCTGGTTTGGGCAAGAATGAATGAAAGCCCCTGTGTTTGTTTTAGCTTTTATATGATCCATTTCTTCGAGCATCCGGACATCTTAGACTTGGATGAGCCGATCCATAATAAGTCGAGTAGATGTGTTCTGATTTTCTAACTCACTCATGGTCAGATGAAAGAATAGCCTCAGACTTATCCAAGAAAAGATTTCTTTATGCTACTTGTTTTTCACCTGCAAATGAAAAGACCGAGTCAAAAGGAATAATCTGAAAAAGAAAGCATAGACCCCTTTCAATCTTATGCTTGCTCGTAATTAATAATGACAAGAACTTTTACAAGGGTTTTAATCTTGTGCGAAAAGTTTTTATCAATATTCCTCGAAAGAAAGCATACTATTGAAAGGAATGTAATTCACGATAATTGCTTTTGACCAATATTCAGAAGAGCGAATTAGTCAAAAATGCAAGGCATAACGACGTGTTTTTAAATTTAATTGAAGATACGGCATCCAAATCAAGGCCGTTTTGCTAAGAACGAGAGCAATTTGGACATCTATCTCGTCATTAAATTCGAAATAACGTCAATACTCTTGATCAATTATCGTGGATTACTTAGTGACGTATGACATGCATGGACCAATTCAAGTGTATAATTCCTTCTAGCGAAATTGGGGTTGGATTACCCTGTACGACCAAAAAGGTCGTGTAAGATTTTCAACTTTAGTTTCCTCTAAAGGAATTATAAACTTGACTTGGGAGTATTCGGATGATTAGAGAAAATGCCACTATCACATTCCCATGACCCGTCAAAAGAAATACAACTGAGTTCCATCTGAATGTATACACCAATAGATCCCTAATACAATCACTCTAAGGGGTGAGATAGAGAAAGCCTCAATAAAAATAAACCCTATACAAGAGGACTAGTAATGGAAAATGAAACCAAGGAATGTGATCCTAACGTTTAAGGATGCCCCAAGTTCGATCTGTGACTTCCGGATCACTTGCCCCAACTCGTCATCTTCATTGGACGATATCTCAATAATGTCCATAGTAGGCTCCTTTGTTGCTCACTCGGTGTTCGCCATGGGATATCATCCTCCTCGTCTTCTATCAAGGACGTTTGGGAAAAACACATGCATCTATCCTTGAAATGGCATTTAATCTAATCACCAGAATGCAATGAATGAAATGCCTATATTTATATGAACTGTAATAGTTTTGAGGGATAGAGAGTCTTACCAACCCAACTCGTCGACTTATGTGCGATTTTAGGTGTACCAACCGCCCAAAGACATGCGCATGAGACAAGTGATGGTGAACTTCTAAAAATCAGAGGGTTTGGCACCTAAGGTTAAGGTTCCCACCTCGAGTTCTAGAAAGAGCCGATTCCATTGCACAACTATCGTTGCATTGGGACTCAATCCATAGTTCGAAGCGAGCGGAATTGAGAAGTGGATTACCCCGTGTTTTTCCTCACGGAGATTCCATTTTCAATTCCTTCTATTGTGTTCCTAAAGGCGGCGCCTGGGGTTTTAGGCGCGGTTGTGTGTGTCCATGTGTCGTGATCATCACAATGCAAGTCATGCACAACAATTTATCAATCAGCACTTCAAATCAACCACACAACATACATTCCTACGCCACACCTGCGTAAAATAAAGTTAATCACAGACTACACCCCTTATTACTCCAATTTGCAAAAACATATAACACCTATCGTGAGCGGACTTACCTTACCTTCAAGAGCGCCTGTAGGGTTAGAAAAATCACTCAATTTTTATTACGGCCTAAGTCCACTTGAGGTCTAGAACCATAGTTTCTAGAACAGGTCCCCAGTGGAGTCGCCAGCTGTCGCGACCCGTCCGAAAGCGGACGCGGCTAATGGATTACCGATCGCGGGTCTTGGATCGGCGCGTGCCCTCCCAGGCCCATACCAAATCGCGGCGGGAGTATTTTTCAAAGGGATTCGACGATAACAGTCGATCGCTTTCGACCTTAGTGTGGTCGTGGTGGCATGTGCAACTTGTGCATGCATTTGGAGTCGCCACCGGTCTTTCTTGGAGGGTAGACCGGAAACCTTACTGATCGATTGGGAGAGATCGATCAGTTCTACGGAACCGGAGATTTTGGGTTCGGGGACTTGGTTACGCTGGTGTCGTTACCAACGCCCTTTCGGTACCTAACGTGAGTGATTTTCCTAACTAGGATTTCATGCAGGCGCAATTTTGGGTGAGGTAAGTCTGACTTTGCACATTAACCAGTTTAACATGCTCACGTAATCATAATAAATAAATAGACGTCAATCACATAAACATCTATCCTACGTGGTGATCATGGAATTATGATTTAATGGGTCTCGAGCCAATGAGACCACATTTAATCATTTTAATATTTTAATAACGGAGAGCCGCTCTTCGCTTCTTCTTGGTTTCTTGAACTCTTCAAGAATTGGGCCCCAAAGAGCTCGCCGACTTAAAAGGCTCCTCCACGTAATCCTCGTAGCATTTACATCAACAATTGACTATGCTAAAAATAAAGATTACATGAAAAATAAAAGGAGTACGCAGCCTCCATTTAATAATTACAACCCCAAATATATAAATAATCATCATACATTCATATATACATCAATCACATTTATTAGGGATTTTTCCATGATCACCACCCTTTCACGTAAGTAATAAATTCACAATTTAAAACTTAGGAAGGCACAATAAAAATTCTACGTTGAATCATATTCAGAATTTTTACGTAAAATAAGATAGCCATAAATTTTCGATTCAAAATTGATTTAGTCTCAATTTTTGCTACGTTGATTAATTTATCATATAAAATAATCAATCTCCATTAGCCATGTAAGACGAACAATTCGTTAATACATATTGGCCATAGTATTGCAAAAATTGCAAAAAATCAATTAAATGCACGAAAACACCTAAGGATTGGCTCTGATACCACTGTTGGGATCCACGTAACACGTAGCGGAAATAAATAACAACCCATACATGTATCTCCAGAGGCGTACTTCGTGCATTTCAATCGAAAAAAAATCACAAAGTCTCAAAGGGAGTAAATAGATTACCTCTCGTAGCGTGCTTGAACGGAGGTGTCGGTTCGATGTTCTTCGATCTCAGCCTCCACAAGTGTTAGGCATCTAGTTCGGACGCACCACCAATTGACGAACGGGGAGACGACTAATAACTCCACAACAATTGTGCTAGCAATATGCGGAATCAATATTCCGAACTTAGTATATTTTGCTCACTCAAGATGATGAGAATATAGAGAGTGTTTGTGTTCTTCTCTCTAAGCTCTCAAACATTTGCACACTCTACAAAATGTCTCTCCCCTTCAACCTCAAAACTCTTGCCATCCTTTTATAGCCAAAAATACCTTCCAATAAATTGTATTTAAAAATAGCACTAACAATTATAAATTCTATCTAAAAATAGCACTCACAAATAAATGACATTTAAAAATAGCACTAACAATAGCACTCACAATTTATAATACAAAAATGCTATTTAAAAATAGCACTAACAATAGCACTCACAATTTATAATACAAAAATTCTATTTAAAAATAGCACTAACAATTATAAATTCTATCTAATAATAGCACTCACAAATAAATGACATTTAAAAATAGCACTAACAATAGCACTCACAATTTATAATACAAAAATGCTATTTAAAAATAGCACTAACAATAGCACTCACAATTTATAATACAAAAATGCTATTTAAAAATAGCACTAACAATTATAAATTCTATCTAATAATAGCACTCACAATTTATGATAAATAAATGTCATTTAAAAATAGCACTAACAATAGCACTCACAATTTATGATAAATAAATGTCATTTAAAAATAGCACTAACAATAGCACTCACAATTTATAATACAAAAATGCTATTTAAAAATAACATTAACAATAGCACTCACAATACAAAAATGCTAAAAAAAAAAGCACTAACAAAGGTGTTAAAAATAATAACCATTATTATTATTACAAGAGTTAAAGAGGTTACCAAACAGTACAAATATGCATAACGTATAAATACGTATGACGTATAAATACGTAGAGCATACGTATACATCCGTGAAACCGGGGACTAATTGAAAGAAAAATGTGCAATTAAGCCCTTTTGGTAAAAATTGATTAAATTGGAGGGCAAATTGACCTAATTGCACTTTAAGACTTTAGAATCCAATGTCATAGCTTATGATTTTTTTTTTTTTAGGCTCGGTTCGGGTTTATGTTTGTGAAGGAACATAGTGACCCGAGCCGAATTTTTGAGATTTAAAGTGACACACTTGAAGAGGAAATTAAAACAAAATTATCGAATATTTTTGGGTATTTTTCTGACCACGAATGGTATTATTTTGATTTTTTGGGTATTTTTATAATTAAATAAACTCGAAAAATATTAAAAATACCGAAAAATATTTTTTGTTCAAAATTGGTTCCTAAGGCTAAACCAAGGCTTCCAAAGTTGATTTTGTGATTTTATGACCTTTTTTGATATTTTTAATTAATTTTAAAGAATAAAAATCACAATAATAAATGGTAAAAAATCAGGTGTCAACACCCGTGACAGTTAGCTCCTCCAGGTCAAAAACTACTTTGGTTGATTGGGAACTCTTAATTTTCATTGACTTCAAATTCGGCAGCTTCAGTATCAAATCTGATTTCAGAATGCTCGATGTGGATTGAGACTCCCTTATCTCTATCGATTCCAGATTGATGTACTCTAATAGAGATTGACTGTAGAGTATCTTTTCGAGGTCGAGGACTCCATCCATATCCAAGGATTCCAAGCGAGGGAATGAAACCTTAAAAAGACAGTGAAATCAATTGGGACTTTGCAGTTTCTATCAAAGATTCATAAAAAATGGTAAATGAGTAACAAAAGAGGCTTCCCTCTAGCTATAGCTAAATGTGAATCAAGCTATGTGGTCAGTGGTTTATTCGAGAGGATTTTTTGTTTGTGATTCAAACATCAAAATGTACATGTAATCAGTTGTGAATTCAATATGTTGTCCTTATGCTAAATCCCCCAATAATAGTATGATCTTGAAACCCTTTGTATGATTAAGAATTAATGAAACATACATGCTTTCAATAAGACAGATTGACGCAAAGACAGAATGAAGAAGTTACCTGAATTGGAGCACCCTCAAATGTGATTCCGGCTCCGATGCAAAAGCTCGTTGTGACAGTTCGATTTTCCTGTCATTCCGAGACCTTATATTGTAAGATGTCTATTGAAGTATTTCAGTTATATCTCGCTCTGACCTGATCAGTCATGAGTTAGCTAACCAAAGGGGAAAGGCTAACGCGCGACGAGATACGTGGACCTAGGAATTCGATAAGAAAACGGCATTTTGACCATAAGGATCATCGATGGATATTTAGAACCGAGGCCGATCAGAAAACGATTAAGGAATCCGTTGCTAGCGTTATACGATTGGGACGCGGGTGATGCCGCTTAACCAACGTATGACTTGCGAATTTTTCCTAAATCGATTTATGACGATCGCGGCCGTCGGGGCTAGTAATACACTTTTGCGATTACATGACAACCAAAATTGCCGTACTTGAGTTTTCCTAAGTGTGACAAAAATCACAAAGTCGATACGCGTAGCGTCCGCAAAAGGCGCCCGTTAGTTCGAGATAAATCGGAATTACGACGACGAGAGATCGACCACGATATGAGGTCTCGAGAATGGAAAATGGAAATGAAGCATGTTACAATTATTTTGGAATGAACGATACCGGTAAGAAATGAAGGATTAGTGAAAAAATTGGATTTTCAAGCGAAAAATGTGAAAAGACCATTTCGCCCATGGAATTTTGGACTTTGCTTTGGCATGTGAATAAGGGCATATTGGTGATTAAAACCCCTTGGAGCTGCTAAAGACAGGAGGACATATTGGGGAATGAAATTGTGGATTTTATGATAAAAGGACAAATGTCATTAGTTGGAAGGTTAGCATTTATTATCCATTATTGGTGAGACTCTAGAAAACTCTCTTAGGGTAAAATCAACCCTTCATTCCCCCCCCCCTCAGAATCGTGAAGTGCAGCAGCTCTCCCTATTCTTCATCACCTTTCTGCCGTGCGTTTTCCCCAGAACAGAATTCTGTTCACCGGCGACCAGCCCAGGCCGCTCCAGTCGCACCACTCGAGCGGCTCTTCCGGCGACCTCTAGCCGACGAGCCCTTATATGAACTGAACCAAAAATTGAACTAAGACGGAACCTTGAACTGAACCAAATCCCACCCCGAACTATATATGAACTGAACCAAAAACCCAGTTCAGTTCGGTTCAATCCAGTTCAGTTTTCAGTTTTTAGACTTTTTTTTCGTTTTCTTTTACTGACCGAAAGATGGCGAGGGATCCTGCGGGTGTCTACGGCAGATGGGGGTGTCGCGAGCCCTTCGGCCGCCCTAGTGGTGACCAGCGAGGGCCGCGAGCCCTCGACTTGTCAGATCTGGCGAGGCGAGGGCATCGCCGTTTGCAAGGGGGCCACAACCTCTCTGCTAGGTAGGCCAAAAGCTCGTTGTCGTCAGAGAAGAGGAAGAAGAGGTCGACAACGCAAGGCCAAATCCGGTGAGGCAAGGGTTCACGGCCTTCGCCGGCCACCGCGAGGGCCTGCGACGCCCTCGATTTCGTCTGCAAGGGGACTGCGACCCCTCGCCTTGTCAGATCTGGCGAGGGCATCGCCGTCTGCAAGGGGTGCTGCGACCTCTCTGCTGGGTAGATCAAAAGCTCGTTGTCAGAGAAGAGGAAGAAGAGGTTGGCGACGCAAGGCCAAATCCGGTGAGGCAAGGGTCCGCGGCCCTCGTTGGCCACCGCGAGGGCTTGCGACGCCCTCGATTTCGTCTGCAAGGGGGCCGCGACCCCTCTACTCGGTAGGCCAAGCTCCTCGTCGGGAGAAGAGAAGGACGGCAACGCGAGCTCCGGTTCGGAGGACAGGGATGAGGCGCTTCATCTGGTCTTCCATTTGTCCATCGTCGTGGGTCTTGCGGCGGCGTCTCTTCTGTTTCTAGGTTAGAGAGAGAGAGAGAGAGAGAGAGAGAGAGAGAGAGAGAGAGAGAGAGAGAGAGAGAGAGAGAGAGAGAGATGACTACACGAGTGAGGCCGAGGAGAGAGAGAGATTGTGGGTTTTATTTTTAGTCTTTCTCAAAAACTGTAACTGAACTAAAACTGAACCATAAAAAACTGAACTAGAAAAAAAATATAGTTTTTTTCATTATCTAAACTGAAAACTGAACCGAACCAAAAATTTACAAAATTTCGGTTCGGTTCAGTTCAATTCAGTTTTTAGTTTAGTTCGTGGTTCAGTTTTGACACCCCTAATCAACAGTGACTTAAAAGTTTTTGCTGGACGATTTTATCTGGAGTTTCTCCGAAGACAAGATTCTCGTCCACAGTTAGCTCTCACTCTTACAAGATATTTGATAAGTACAGAGTGATTTGATACACATTGCAAATGAACACACTTGTAGAATTGCAGAAAAGTGGGTCATTCACTAATTTGTTTTGAATGTTCAAGATGGTAGGCTGGTAGCTTGCTAAAGGGTGACCTGACATGCAAGTTAGCGGTAATATTTTCCTACAAACAAGACTGGAAAATTACCAGCAATTTTTAAATTTCATGAACCCGGATATTCGTCCACATCCATAACACAATATCAGTGGAACGTCATTTATTAGAATTGTGCATTTATAATAACTCTACATTCTCAATCAGAATTAACAAGTGACAGGAGACAAACCATAGCAATGAGTATTGAAGGAAATAGTCACAAACTTTTGTGGGAAATTTCATATTCTTGGGAGGTTTCATAGGGATTCAAACTTATATTTCTGCGTTTCTTCATCGATGTCAGATTCTCTGCGCCGTTTGTAGGGTTTCCAATCACCAAGGCCTTGGTCCACAATGTGTGGAATTCCAATTTGCAAAATGAATCAATGGGAATTTGATTGCTCCATAGCTCTTTGCACTGAGTGCCTTCAATTCGCAGACTTGTTATATTTGAAAGTTTAACCTGGAGAAGGATTAACGTGAGAGAGGAGGGCAGTAGCAAATTATTATATCGGTTGTTCTAAAACATGATAATGTAAGAATACAGATGACCACAGTGAGGGATAGAGCAAACCATTTCATTGGACAACTGATGTGGCTATTCATCATTTTCTTCGGCCGTCTCGCCTAACTTTCTATTGACACTTTAAACGCTCCAAAATTTGGGCACCCCTGAATATTATATCTGTTAAGGAAGGGAAACTCATCACTACTCCCTTTGATCAACTACCTTCTTCCTCGAGAGCAACTTCCTTCATCTGTTCGCAATTCACCTTTGTTAGACGAGGAAATCTCAAAACCGCTTGTGAGTCGCTCTTCACCACATGTCTCAGGATTCTTGCTCCATCTACCCTCACTTCTTTCAGTTTGGGGAGCAAGACAATTGTTTGTTTCGTACTTGAATCACGGGACCCACAATCAAATAACGATTCCAAGGAGGGACACTCTTTAACTCTGACACTTTCCAATTTTGGGAGCAATAGCCTTGTTTGTTCCGTGCTTGGATCAAGGGACCCACAATCAAACAACGATTCCAAGGAGGGACAGCCAAAAACTTCGACTTTTTTCAGGTTATGCAATCTCCCTATGATTGTGGAAGGGAAGACGTCGAGCAGCTTGAAGCATCCAAATAGGTTGAGGGTGGCTAATTCGTAGAAGGAACTTCTACGGAGTTCACCATGCCATATCCTTTTGATGGATCCCATCGAGTAAAGCGTTAACTCCTCCAATCTTGGTAAACTAACCTGCTCATAAGATTTATGCATCAAATCGTAGCTGTGATGATTTTGATAATTTGGCTTGATCCTAACTGATTTAATTGGGAAGTGGAAGAATGAATTTTTCGCTAATGTCCTTACTCTAACGGATGGAGCTATAAACAATGAAGACATTGTAACTAATAAAACCAAATAAAAAACTTCAAAGATATATTATTACTTGCCTCACAAATTGTGTGCCTGCCATGGGTATTCTAACGATAGAAGTGATGCGTACCTTTCCATCGAATAACGAATTGGAATGATCATACTGTGAATCCGAAGTAGTTGTTACGGACTCTTTATTTCCACCTCCCATCGCCGGGCATCCAAGGGAGAGAATGAATCCTAACAAAGTGCCACAATCAAACTCAGCAAGGGTTTTGCCGTTTCTATTAAGGATCCATAAGAGCGTCTTAAGTAATTGTTTATAAATTTTCTGAGCTAGCTATACAAAGTACAAGCAAACAATTAATTTCATGAGCCCGGACATTCGTCCACATGCATAACACAATATCAGTGGAACGTCATTTGTTAGAATTGTGCATTTATAATAACTCTACATTCTAATCAGAATTAACAAGTGACAGGAGACAAACCAAAGCAATGAGTATTGAAAATAGTCACAAACTTTTGTGGGAGATTTCATATTCTTGGGAGGTTTCATAGGGATTCAAACTTATACTTCCGTGTTTCTTTGTCGATGTCAGATTCTCTGTGCCGTTTATAGGGTTTCCGGTCACTAAGGCCTTGGTCCCACAGTGTGTGGAATCCCAATTTGCAAAATGAATCAATGGGAATTTGATTGCTTCATATAGCTCTCTACACTGAGCACCCTCAATTCGTAGACCAGTTATATTGGGAAATTTAACCTGGAGAAGGATTAACGTGAGAGAGTAGGGCAGTTACAAATTATTCTATCGTTGGTTCTAAAACATGATAATGTAAGAATACGGATGACCACAGTAAGGGATAGAGCAAACCATTTCATTGGATAACTATTGTGGCTATTCATCATTTTCTTCGGCCGTCTTGCCTAACTTCTTGTTGACACTTTAAACGCTTTAAAATTAGGGCACCCCCGAATAGTTATATCTGTTAAGGAAGGGAAACTCATCACTACTCCCTTTGATCGACTAACTTCTTCCTCGGGAACCACTTCCGTCATCTGTTCGCAATTCACCTTCGTTAGATCAAGAAAACTCAAAACCACTTGGGAGTCGCTCTTCACCACGTGTCTCAACTTTTCTGCTCTATCTACCCTCACTTCTTTCATTTTGGGTAGCTGGACAATTGTTTGTTCCGTACTTGAATCACGGGACCCACAATCAAATAACGATTCCAAGGATCGACAGCTTTCAACGCTGACTCTTTCCAATTTGGGGAGCAATACCCTTGTTTGTTCCGTGCTTGGATCAAGGGTCCCACAATCGAACAACGATTCCAAGGAGGGACAGTATAAAACTTCGACTCCTTTCAGGTTGTGCAATCTCCCTATGATTGTGGAAGGGAAGACGTTGACTAGCTCAGGGCAATCACATAGTTCGAGGGTGGCTAATTCGCAGAAGGAACTTCTGGGGAGTTCACCGTGCCATATCCTTTTGATGAATCCCATCGAGTGAAGTATTAAATCCTCCAATCTTGGTAAACTAACCTGCTCATAAGATTTATGCATCAGATCGTAACTATGATGATTTCGACAATTTGGCTTGATCCTAACTGATTTAATTGGGAAGTGGAAGAATGAATTTTTCGCTAATGTCCTTACTCTTGACAGATGGAGTTATAAACAATGAAGACATTGTAACTAAGAAAACCAAATAAAAAACTTCAAATAGATATTATTACTTGCCTCACAAATCGTGTGCCTACCATGGGTATTTTAACGATAGAAGTGACGCGTACCTTTCCATCGAATAACGAATTGGAATGATCATCCTGCGAATCTGAAGCAGTTGTTACCGACTCTTTATTTCCACCTCCAATCGCCGGGGATTCCAAGGGAGGGAATGAATCCTAACAAAGTGCCACAATCAAACTCAGCAAGGGTTTTGCCGTTTCTATTAAGGATCCATAAGAGCGTCTTAACTAATTGTTTATAAATTTTCTGAGCTAGCTATACAAAATACAAGCAAACAATTCATTTTCCAGGAAAACATCCTCTAGTAAGAATAAATCTTCAGTTAAATGGACCCAGTGTCCTTTAAAAATGTCTGAAACTCAGTTGATTAATATCAAGTATATCTTAAGCTCAATTGATTAGAGGGCGAAATCATAGATCTCGCATCGTGCCTGAAAGGATGGAGAAGGAAATATCCCTAAAATAGCTGACGTTGACACGGGGACATTGGCGTGATGTGTTGGAATCAATTACGACTTGCATGTGGGTGGGATCTTCCGTAATGGAAAACCATGTTAGAGCCCAAATAGTTAGTGCAATTATCCAAAATGGAAAGGGCAAAAAAAAAAATGTCAGTCGTACTACACGAGGCTTCCCTCTAGCTATAGTTGAGAGGATGTTTCATTTGCTATTCGAACATTAAAAAAAAAAAAATTATGAATAATCAATTGGTTAATGCTATATGCTATATGTTCTTGGTAGCCTTTGCAAGGTTAAGAATAAATGAAACTTATACTCCTTTAATAACAAGATAAGACTGACACTGGGAGAAAATGAAGTAGTCACCTGAATTGGAGCACCCTCTAATGTGATTCCGGCTCTGATACAAAAGCTCGTCATTCTTGGCAATTCACCCAATGTCAGACGACGTAAGTTGGGCAACTCAACTACGTGATCACCGACTATATTTGCTCT
This sequence comes from Rhodomyrtus psidioides, assembly GCA_021437785.1. Classification (NCBI taxonomy): domain Eukaryota; kingdom Viridiplantae; phylum Streptophyta; class Magnoliopsida; order Myrtales; family Myrtaceae; genus Rhodomyrtus; species Rhodomyrtus psidioides. Next base: position 2,528,975 of record JAILYB010000044.1, on the reverse strand, counting down.
TGCATCGTCTATGACAATGGCTCGCATTGATTCACAGCCCCATACTCCAATCTCTTCTAGATGTACAAATCTTTGCATCTGCGAAAGACACCACAAGTATTTCAATCGGTCACAACATTCGATAACCACCTCTTTCAATTTGCTGAAGCAATCTGGTGCGACAGGGCCATTCCATATCTTCTCCAAATCAACAAGATCTACGAGGATCAAAGACTCTAACTTTGGAAAAGCAGTGAGAGGGGTGCCATCGGATGAGCAGGCGATATACTCGATTGAGGGGCTGTCCCGAATGTCGAGACGCTGCAGTTGTGGAAATCCTTGGGTGCACAACTCGTGAGCACTTATCAGCGCGTGAGCAATATTCTCCTTGGACACTCTCAGCCCCTGCAAATACAATTGTTGGGTCTCATGCAGAGTCTTCTGAACTCCTACTTTTGAAAGAATACTATCGCACCCTTCTAAATTGAGCTTCATGGTTCTCAAACCTTTAAAAAACCTTATCGCATAAATTTTTCCTATCTCGATCCAAAATCTGATCAGGCTCCCAAATGGCAGGTCACCAGCCCCCAAGAGTACGGTGGGATCACTGATTGATATTTCCACAGCAGAGAGCTTTGTCAAGCTCCTCAACTCGACAAGCTTGGCCTTACACGATTCCGACGGTACTTCATCCTCGCCCATCCATCCTGCAAAGCTGTCAAGCATAAGCAACTCTTCCAAGTTAATCAAGCCTTTCAGGACACCGGGCTCGATTATCCTAAGATTTCTGCACCCGCTTAGATTCAACGATCTCAGATTCGTTAATTCCCCAATTTCTTTAGGCAGCCTAGAAATCGAGGACCTAGCAAAGCTGAGAATCTGCAATGTTTTGAGCTTTCTAAGAATTGCCACATCCTCCACATTGCAACCATCTAAATATAACGACCGGAGGTTCTCAAGGATTTCAATCGTGGAAGGTAAAGTGGGGTTATGCATGTGACCAAGATATAGGACTTGGAGCTCCTTCATGCGTGTGAAATCTAACAGTCCCAAGGATTCACTCACATCATGCTCGTGTTCTGGCATCCTGCGCCAGATTTCTGGTTGAGATAACATGAGTATCTTCAAGTTGGGAAACTGACATCTCATTTGTTCAGCAAGCCTATCTCTGCCAACATCAGCTAGGCATATTGCCCAACATTTCTCAAGCTTTTCCTTTGGCCATGAGCCATAATTGCTGTTCATCATTAAGGAATTGTGACCTCTAAATGGAGTTGAGACGACCACCTCACTGTAAAGATCATGTATGGTCACCTCTTCTTTGTCATCGCCACCATCCTGCAACAAACAAATGGAACGGAGATCCTCGAGCGTAGAATCCAATCTGTCCCTTGTACCCTGCATCGTCTTGTTGTAACCCTCAAAAAAGCCTAAACCCATGCCCAATATCAGCAGAGTTTCGACTTCAATGGTCCCGCCAATGAGACCGCAGAGCAAGAATAAGGACTTGGCATCCTCACTCTTCAAGTGGTCATAACTCAATTTCACTATGATTTCTATATTTGGCTCCTCTAATTTTATCAACGCGTTTCTCCATGCGGACACGTTACTATTTTTCAAAATGCTTGCGATAGAGATAATCAAAAGAGGCAAACCTGCAAGCTTCTTCACCACTTGAGCAGCTATTGTTTTCAATTCCTCCTCGTCTTTGAGCCTGTCGCCGATCGTCTTTTCAAATAGCCTAAAAGCTTCGTCACTATTTAAACCTTCAAGACGAAATGTTCCATCGGCATGCATCTTTTGCTCCAACACATCTTTAAATGTCGATGATAGCAGCAACTTGCATCCCTTGCTCTCGTCTCCCGTAGGAATTCCGACCGTCTTCAAGTCAAGTTTATCCCACAGATCGTCCAATATTACGAGAACCTTCTCATGTGGATCCCTCTTTAATCTATCCAACAGAAGATTCGCCCTGCCTCGTTCACTTTGTGCTTCTTTCAGATCCAGTTTCAAGGCATCGGCAATCTCGTCTTGGATTTTCTTCAAGTCCGGAGACTGCGATACTTTTGCTTTGACGATCATGTGGAACGTTTTCCCCTCTTTCCTGAGTTTCTTCTCGACTTCCTCCAATAGCGTAGTCTTCCCCACACCGCCTGGCCCGTAGACACCAATCACTTTTAGATTCTCATCATCCAGAGCTTTCATTATGCCCTGAAAGATGGAAGTTCGAGAATCAGTGATAGTGTCGCCCCCATCACCAACCGACGAATTTACGTCGGGAGAACCGACAACAAGCCCCGGAGGAGCATTCTCGTAGTACACCTTCCCGAAATGACTCCGCACAATGAGTGCCTTGATGTCTTCCACTGTCCTCCTCGCCTCCCTGCCGAGACAATAACGAGCCTTCGGGTTGGGAAACCACCCCAAGAAGCAAGTTTTCTTGACTCTTCCGTCATGTTCCAGCATGTCGCGCACCTTGTTGGCGACGGTCTCCGCATCTTTCATCCATCTGTCGACTTCAGCTTCGATCAACTTCATGTTGTTTCGAGCTTCATCGACGGAATGCTTCACTCTTTGCCTCGCGTCTTCCAGTTGGGCAAGTTCTTCCCTAATTTCGTCAATGTAGCTATTGGTGAATATCACGTAGCCGCATTGACGACCGACCGGAGCCACCAAGTACTCTGCCACTTTGGAAGCTACAGACAGAATAATATCCGTCATTTTCCCCTTGTGGACTTCTTTCTGATTTTCTTTCCTTCCTCTTTGTAGAGAAATGAAAGTTAACGAAATGACTAAAGAAGAGGAAGGCTGTAGTGATGGAACCCGAAAACAAAATGACTGAAGAAGAGGAAAGGTTCTATAAGATGTATACAATGAACAGCAGAGAGAGAGAGAGAGAGAGAGAGAGAGAGAGAGAGAGAGAGAGAGAGAGAGAGTGGCTTGAAGACAATGGTGAAGGACACAGAGTGAAAAGGCGAGATAGTAGAAATGCGACAGATGTCTAGATGAGATGAGATGAGATGGGGTTATACTCCCAAAATATATACGAAGGTGTCGGCCAAGACAAGGCATGAGGACCATCTCACTTTTCCTGGCCCAAGAGAAGAATGATTTGAAGAAGAATCTCCTATACTGGAGGAAAAGAATCCTCTACTCTATCATATAGAAGACAAGTATCTAAATTGAAAGATGAGAAAGAATCCTGAACGTGAAGGGAGAGCAATAGCATGAAAGAATCATCAGCCATCTCATCATTTCCTCACTATGAAACCATTAAACAAAGCGAAAAAGAACCCTCTGAACAGGAAAAGGAAAAGATAGAAGGAATCATATTGCACCAAATAAATCTCTGCCGCCTCTCTTTTCCTCTCGATCTCTCTCTAATTCACTTGTACTACTCTCTGTTTAATCTTCCACCGTCATTTGTGCAACTTTGATCCACCAAATGGGCGAGATTGGACCATATTGACAAAATTGAAAAGTTTAGAAATAATTTAACATATGTGAAATAGGCATTGATAAATTTCTTGACACTATTTATATTCATGATATCTCCCATGTAAATTAGACCACACAAGCAAAAAGTCTTCTCAATTGTGTGCATAAAAGAAATTCATCGTTCTTTTCTTTGATGATGACTATGAGGGTATGTCATAAGAGCTGCTCATGTTGCCATTCCATTCTCTTTCGCGAACCAAGACATGATATTCTTCTTCTGAACAAAACGGGCTCTTAAAGAAGCTAGTATCCGAACTAAGATGAGAAAGAGTCCTCAACCATCTCATGATTTCTTCCTTTGGAACCTTTAAATAAAGTGAAAAAACTAAAATCCTCAAAGCAGGAAAAGAAAAGTATGAAAGAATTATGTTGCATCAAAAGAAATATGAAAGAATCATCCGTTGTGCCGCTTTTGGTTTGGGAAAGTTTGGGTCTTCCCCCGCAATTTATGGGACTTAGCCTGCCAAACGGGCAAAATCGGATTCAGGGCACAATGTGAATCCGGATCATAAGTCAAGTCATTTCGAAATTTAAATGGGTCAATATTTGATTAACACATACCGGAACCTACTCAACCCGATGGTCCTATTTTTTGGCCCGTTTCTCCCATCGATCAAGAAATAACTCTAGCATTTGAAAAGTAAAAAATTCATGCAACAAAACATATAGTGCTCTGTAATTTCCTCGTGATGACATGATATTCTTCTTCAAATATTAGGGTAAACATGTTTGAAACATCTACAAGCCAATAGGAAACGAAGGGTACCTAAGCCAAGCACGCAAGTGATAGTTCTCCGAGGACAAGAACCTCGCATGGTTCGAAGAAACCGGAGTTGCATGTTCCTACTTTCACTTTTCTCATTGGAAAAATAATACAAATGATTTCTCAACTTCGGTTCAATATGCAATATCGCTTATGAACTTTTAATTTATTCAATGCAGTCCCTGAAACATTGGTAAATTTTCAATATAGTCCACGGATCCTGAACTCTTAAAAATATTCGACCTATTCGCTTGATTATATCAAATTGATTAATGACATATTTTCATTGGTTCATGTTAATAGAATTTGCTCATGTAGTTCCAATCCATTAAGTTTTGATTGTGGACAAAATTAAAATGCACGTGAATTGTCCACATGAGATATTCATCTCAAATCAAGAAAAAAAAAATCCACGTGGGATATTTATAGTCCGTAATTTTTTTTTTTTGCCTTTTCTAAAGCACATTGATAAAAAGATGGATATGATGACTCATCGTTTCTAACAATCCCAACTCAACATATAAAATTGTACATCATCATAATATTTGATTTTTCGTATGTACTAACTAAATGAGTACATAGAACATTTATCAATAGTTCAATGTTCACATTGAACAAACTAAATTTTTTTTGGCATAATCTAGTTTATCACGAGCGGACGAAACATATCAATATCATGTACCATTTCATTAGAGATATTTTAACGAAGGGTAAGGTTGTTGTGAAAAGGATTGCTGCAGTAGAGAATCCAGTTGGCATGATGACTAAGCATATTCCTTTGGCAAAGCTCAAACTCTGCTTGAGCACTATTGGCGTATGTAGAGAGTGATCGCCCAGCTACGGGAGAGAGCATCATAGATGATTAGCACTATTGATTTGGCTTCAAACATCGAGCCAAAGTGGAGAATTATTAAATATATCTCGAATTTGAATCGTTTGCGGATATAAATCGGTTAGTTAAATTTATTTCAAAAAAAAAAATCTTGGATATATGCAAGATTTGACCGGTTGACCGAATGGTGGGGATCGAGGGACTGCAGTGGACGACTTCTGCATGTTAGCCACTACAAGACAAAAGGACTTCACTTCTTATATAAAATTATATATTTGCTTGTGGGGCCCAAGGTTTTCTTTTGGTCAGAGAGAATAGATGAAAAAAAAAAGGAAACATAAGGGTTTTACCTTGACAGTTGACGCCAACGGCATCCGTTCAAAAGAAAAGAAAGGGGATTTTGTGGTCTGTTCCAAAAAAAACCGAGAAGAACCACACACAGAAGAGAACCGCGCCGTACGGAAAAAGAAGAGCCGCACACTACCCTTTGTGAAGAGGATGAACAGACGGCGACGTCCTCTTGGTTGCACGAAGGAGTCCGAACGCAAGAAGATTTTTGCGTGAGTTTCTTTTATATATATCCAATAGAATTGATTATTTGTAAACGCTTTGGGTTTTGGTATAATATAGGTGCCGGAAACATGAGCATATTGAGCGATTGTAATTCTGATTCTCCGATTATAGTGGATTATTTTTGCCGGTTCTCCCCGTGGATGTAGGTACCGATGTTCTAACCGAACCACATTATATCCGGTGTCCTTTATCGTTCCTCGTTATTATTTCTGGACTTTCGCATTGACGCATTTGCAAGATACTGATTAGTTTCCGCGCGTTAGTATTTCAAAAGTCATTGAGTAGGGGATTATAGTTTTCTGCATATAAATATTATATTGTGAAATTTGGTCTTGTGCACATAGCGAGTGTGCTTAATATGTGCGAAACCAGAGACACCGAGAGCATCAAGAATCATCTAAGGGAGTTGAAAGCATGCAAAAATCTTTTCTTGGGATTGATTCCTGTGAATGGTATATGTTGTCAAAATCTTTGCGATAATTGAGAATGTCATGAAATGTTCAGTGTCTTGTGGTTTAAAATGTTTTTCTCTTTGCCAACCCGATCAACGTTGAGGAAAATCGGAAAAGAAGCTACAATTGAAGAGATGGCAATTTTCGCAAACTAGAAATGAAGGACAGGAATCATCACATGTATGTCCAACTCTCACATTTGAGGAAATCCTTGGACCTATTGTTGATATCCTATAATCTTTTTTCGCTTGTTGTAATCTTTTGTCAAAAAGAGGTTTATCTTTCATCAAAAGCTTGGTAACTCTCACCTCAAATGTGTGTTGTGCGTTTTTTGTTTTTTCATGGGACTCTTGGGAACCTTGACTCGGTCCCGTACTTTTATTGATGCTTGGAAACTAGCCGCGTTTTACAAGTATCAGGCGAATCTCTAGCCGGCATGACCTCTAAAATTGGTCTGAGCAGACACTTGTTCGCTAATCATTAACACAGCTGGAGAGGACGCTCTATGCGATAATACGTACATGTGTGTATCAATGAAAAAGCATACGTACATATGTATGTACGTACATACCTACTTTATGGCTTGGATATTCTGTTACGACAATGCGGAAATTAAAATGAAATTGAGACAGAGACGAAGAACGGAACACCAAGATTTACGTGGAAACCCTTGCGGGAAAAACCACGGGAGAGAGGAGAGGCAAAATCCACTATGAGAATCAAGGGGATTACAAAAGAGGTAACGTAAGCTCTCACTCTATCAGACAGAATGAGCAAAGGGCAATATTTATAGTATTACCCCTCAAACCCTAATATTGGCCCAAGGCCCATAACTTAAGACTATTACCTATTCAAGGCATACATAACAAATCTCCACCTTGACTTGAATTCCCAAGTAGACATAAGTATTAAGACAATCTTCTCCTCCCACCAACATAAAACTCACCTGTTACAAACATTAATCAAATCCAAGCAGTGCTTGAATTTAGTAAATGGTAATGACTTTGTTAACATATCAGCTGGGTTGTCTTCTGTACCAATCTTCAAGACCTTAATGTAGCCATCGGTAAGAATGTCTCGAATATAATGATACCGCACATCAATGTGCTTTGTTCTCTCATGATACATCTGATCTTTAGTAAGATGTATAGCACTCTGACTATCGCAATGCACAACAGTCACATCATCATCAACATTTAGCTCTCCAAATAAGCCCCTTAACCATATAGCTTCTTTGATTGCCTCTGTAATAGCCATATATTCTGCCTCTGTAGTAGACAGAGCAATTGTATGCTGCAAAGAAGCTTTTCAACTGACTGCACAACCCCCAAAAGTAAATATGTACCCTGTCAAAGACCTCCTTTTATCAAGGTCACCAGCATAATCAGAGTCAACATATCCAGCAAGAGTTTCACAAGTTTTCCCAAACTCTAAACCATAATCTGAAGTACCCTTCAGATATCTCAAAATCCACTTCACTGCTTGCCAATGAATTTTACCTGGGCATGATAAATATCTACTTACCACGCTAACAACATGTGATATGTCAGGTCGAGTGCAAACCATAGCATACATAACGCTACCAACTGCACTAGAATATGGAATACCTGACATATACTTTAATTCATCATCTGTATGTGGACATAAATCAGCAGATAGTCGAAAGTGAGAAGCAAGAGGAGTACTCACTGGTTTGGCATCTTTCATGCCAAAACGATCTAACACCTTCTCAATGTAGCTTTTCTGTGAAAGATACAATTTTCCTCTTTTCCGATCTCGCTGAATTTCCATGCCAAGAATTTTCTTCGCAGAACCTAAATCCTTCATATCAAATTCAGCGCTCAACTGTGCCTTCAAATTTTGTATATCAAATTTATCTTTTGCTGCAATCAACATGTCATCAACGTATAACAACAGATAAATATATTAACCATTTGGAAGTTTGCACAGATATACACAACTATCATATTTGCTTCTACAATAGCCAAGTTACACCATAAAAGAATCAAATCTCTTGTACCACTGTCTAGGTGATTGCTTCAAGCCATAGATAGATCTTTTCAATAAACATACATGATCTTCCTTACCTTCAAACTGAAAACCTTCAGGTTGACCCATATAGATTTTCTCTTCAAGTTCACCATGCAAGAAAGCTGTTTTCACATCGAGTTGTTCCAACTCTAAATCATGCATAGCAACTAACACAAGAAAGACCCGAATAGAGCTGTGTTTAACGACGGGTGAAAACACATCATTAAAATCAACTCCCTCAATCTAAATATAGCCTTTAGCGACTAGACGTGCTTTAAATCTAATGTCTTCAACTCCAAGAATACCTTCCTTTCTTTTTAAAACCCATTTGCAACCCACAATCTTCTTTCCTTTTGGTGGTTTGACAAGCTCCCAAGTTTGATTCTTTTCAAGAGATTCCATCTCTTCATTCATAGCAACTAACCACTTTGCTGAATCTTTGGAGGAAATAGCTTCCTTGTACGTTTTAGGCTCAGCATATTCTATCGACTCTGCAGCTGAAAGAGCATAAGCAACAAAATCTGAGCATCCATACATCTGTGGAGGTTTTACTATTCTTCTCGGTCTATCTTTGGCTATGGAATAATTCTTGTTGACACCTGATTTTTTGACCAGGTCTTTTTCAGTTTTATTTTTGAAAAATCACAAAAAATTTATAAAAAGTCAAAAAATTACAAAATCAACTTTGGTGGCCTTGGCCAAGCCCAAGGAACCATTCTTGACCAAAAAAATAATTTTTCACATTTTTCATATTTTTTAGTATTCTTGGAAAATAGAAAAATACTTAAAAAATCAAGAAAAATAGCATTTGAGGTCACAAAAATATGGAAAAATATCAAATATTTTTCCTTTTAATCCCTTTTATTTTTGACCTCTCAAAAAAATCAAAATCAGATTCAATTTTAGGTGTTCCTTTGTAACCCGTACTATTGAATTTGAAGAAAAAATAACAATTGAGTCTTTTAATTTGCAATTTTGGCATTTTTTAAGATCTTGACATTCAATCTGACTATCCCCTATTTCAATTTAGTCCAATTGTTTGCACAATATGCTCAATTGCACGGATTTGACAAAATTACATACTAAAATTGCATTTTAGTCCTTGAAATTAAGCATAATTGAAATTACTTTCAATTCAAGGGCTATCGTTGCAAATTAAACATGCTACCCAATGGATTTCACCATTTTAAATCGATTGGAACAGGTGGTTTGACTCAATTTGATCATTTGCACCCTCAATTACACGATCCCCAATTTCCAATTAAATGAAAATTTGGGGGTTTTGTAGAAATTGATGAAAACTTTTGGGCAAAACCACATTTCTAGATAGAATTCATGCCCTAGATTCGATTATGAGGTTCAATTGCAAAATTTTCCCATTAATTTGGGCTTAATTTGAAAAAAAAAACCTATTCGGGACCGGTTCAGACCGGTCGGACCGGTCGAACCGGCCCGCTACAGTGTCTTCTTCTTCATCAGGCATGTGCACGAGTGAACAGTGGAAGGTATAATTTCAAGGAGAAAATTGAGCGACGAATCAACGACAATTGGAGAAGCAATGCTGGGCATTTAGTTCCTTGGGTCAATCCTCGTCAATCGGGACCGGAATGAAGACCAGTGACCATCGGGATAGCAAATAATCGGCTGGTCAACCTGCACACCTGCAAAAGTCAACAAACGACAAATGAAGGTCGAATGTATGCCAAATTCGTGAGGAATGAGGCTCGCCGGGAAACCAAATGAACCTTGGCAAGTCACCCATCCTCTCCGGCGCCAATTGAACCCAAAAACACGTGCTGCCACGTGCCATTGAAGTCAGTTGGAACTCCTCAAATCGGCGCCAAAATTCGGAGATGCTATATAAGCCTACAGGGGCTTTCAGTTAGAAGGGAGGTGGATTCAGTTGTAGGGGGCGAAACTGAATCGAGAGAGAGAAAGAAAACGAGAGAGAGAGCTCGTTCTCCGACCCTCCGTCGTCGAGAATTTGAGTTCGACTGCAAAGCGCTGGTTAGGCCGTCTCCGGCCAAACCAAAGCTAAAGAAGACCGTCAGAAGTTCGCTTTGAGTGCCAGGAAGCGATCGCCATCAACCGCGCAGCCCAAAATCGCCAGAACAGGTAATCCCGAACTTCGAGCTCAAGCTCAGGTCTTCAATGGCGGACTTTGATTTCGGCTTCAATCTTTGCAATTCCTGTGTGCTTTTCATCCCTTAGACATTACTGACCATGCTCGCATCTCCATTTTGCATCGATTTTGCTCGCATACCCCGAATTGAGTCCTCCGATTTAGCCTCCATAGCCGATTCTTGCCCAGCCAAATCTGGGCCGAGCGAGCTCGATCGGAGCTCGAGGTAAGTCTCCTAAACATTGAATGATGCTTCCCTGTTAATGAGTTGGTTCATTACGCCATGAATCGAGCGATTTGAGTGTATGTGTACGTACTGGTTCATGTTCGATCGTGCTTGGCCCCGTGAATGGATTCGCGTAATCTTGAGATATGTTAGAATAGAGGCGATTGCGAGTCGATTGCCGTTAGTTTCATGAGGTTTCATCGAGAGTTCATCGTCAGATCATCGTCGGAGAACCACAGCCGTCCATTCTGCCGGAGCCGCGAGGTTGAAGACGAAGCTGACGTGGCGCAGTCAACCGGTCAAAGTCCTAGTTGGCACTCGGCCATTGGTCCACGTGATGCCGAGTCAGCATGGCCGTTGGGTCTCTTATTCGAATAAAAAGGATCGGACGGCTCAAATAAATCGAACGTAAATTCTAGTGACCGTCCGATTAGAAATTAGGTTTATCCGAAAATGTTTTAAAATCAGAAAATCAAAAATAAACTGAAACGGTGTCGTGTAGGTTAGTGGCCGTGCGGCGTCGTTTAGGTTAGCGTGAATCGACGGTCTAGATCAAGTCTCCGGATCTAATCATGGCCGTAGGTTCAAGTAATCTGATCAGACGGCTCTGATCGAGTCTTCATCCAATCTGGACCGTAGGTTTTAGTAAATAGATCTAAGCGACACGGACAAGCCACGTGGTCCATCAGGGACCGTCGGATTAAAACCGGAAAATCCAAAAATAAAAAGCGTGATACGGCGTCGTTTTCGATCAAGGTTTTCGCGGGTTCGGGTCTGGACCGGGTTCCGACCCGAGTGGGTCGGGTCGACCCGGTCCGAATAATATTTTTTAAATAAAAAATTCGAAAATGATTTTAAAAAAAATAAAAAAAATCAGAAAAATCCTAGAAAATCCAAAAAATGCTAGAAAATACCAGAAAATTCCAAAAAAATGTGAAAATTTTGTGAAAAAATCCTAGACATTCCAGAAATCCCCAAAAATCGAGGGTTGACCACAGACAACTGGTCAACCCTATTTTTGGGGTTTCTTATCCAATTTTCCGAAACTTGACAACATTACCCTTTAAGGGTAAGTCGCCTTTGCTGTGTAAGCAAGATAAGGCCGATAATGCCAAGGTAAGAATTAGGGTCAATTAGACGACCAATTCTTAGGTTTGGGTTTTCGAGTCCCGCCTCTTTTCTCAAAATGACGATTTTGCCCCTTTAGTGGGAAAATCGTCTTTCTTGTCTCAATCGAGTTCTGAAAATTGCTTGAAGTTAGGGTTTGGGTCAGGTGGACGACCAACCCTAATATTTGAAATTTTCAGTTCTCATCTTTGTCCAAAATGACGACTTTACCCCTCCAAGGGTAAAATCATTTTTAAATACCAGAAAAATCCTGGAAATTCCCGAAAAATAGGAAATGGATTGGATTGATGGCCAATCCTATTTCCCCGTCCTTTGACTCTCCAATTCGCCAAAAATGACGAATTTGACCTTTTTAGGGGGAATTATCCCCAAATTGTTCAAAATTACGATTTTGCCCCTCATGGGCAAATCATGCTAAAATCATTCCTAAGCCTTGATTGATATTTCTCTAGGCTAATAGGGCCTCATTAGGGATGCCACGCTGATTTCACGTGTTTTATCCGCATGTACTGGATCCTTGATTTGCGCACTTATTTCTATTGATTGTGATTGATAAAGTAGCAATTCCCATCTGCATGAACTCCTAGATTTAGGATCTGTACCCCACTCGTCTGTATGAAATCCTAGGATCAGATAAACCATTCAGCTTAGGTACCGAAAGGGCGTCAACTTTGACAGTTGGCGTAACTAACTCCCCGAACCCACTTCTCTGGTTTCCGCAGAATCGAATAGATCACTCCCAACTATTAGATAGGGTTTCCGATCGTACCCTCCACGAAACGATTGGTGGCGACTCCTTGGCATGTACACTCATCACATGTCACTAGACCACACTGAAGTTCGACCACGTATATCCAGCAGTTGCGATTTGGGTAATGGACCTTGGGAGAGGCCCGCGTCCGATCAAGCCAGCGATCGGGCGGCCCATTAGCCCGCTCCTGCCTCCAAGCTCGAGAGGGTCGCGACAATTCTCTTCTTCAGATTCTTCAATCTCAATATTATCAATCACTGACTGAACTGGCTGTGAAGAAGATACTTCAAACTCCACCTTCTTTGATGCACTTTGCAGATTTTCTTGACAAGTATCTAATGATTTCTTGACAGGATGAAGCATAGCTGTCGCGACCCGTCCGAAAGCGGACGCGGCTAATGGATTACCGATCGCGGCCCCCACTCTGAAATGTGGATCGCGGGCCTTGGATCGGCGCGGGCCCTCCCAGGCCCATACCAAATCGCGGCGGGAGTATTTTTTCAGAAGGATTCGACGATAAGAGTCGATCGCTTTCGACCTTTAGTGTGGTCGTGGTGGCATGTGCAACTTGTGCATGCATTTGGAGTCGCCACCGATCTTTATTGGAGGGTAGACCGGAAACCTTACTGACCGATTGGGAGAGGTCGATCAGTTCTGCGGAACCAGAGATTTTGGGTTCGGGGACTTGGTTACGTCGGTGTCATTACCAACGCCCTTTCGGTACCTAACGGGAGTGATTTTCCTAGTTAAGAGTTCATGCAGGCGCAATTTTAGGTGAGGTAGGCTTGATTCAGGGTTTCATGCAGATTGGAAGACTGTTCCTATCAATCACAATCAATTTAAATGAAAGCGCAATCAAGTACACAAATAAATCACTTCAATGCACATCAATTCAGATCAATGGCTTCCTAGTATAACCATAAAGGCTTAAGAAAGGTGTGACTTCGGACCAGGGGTAAAATGGGAAGATTTGGAGGCGATTAGCCCGAAGGGCAAAATCGTCAATTTTTGGAAGACGATTCGCCCAAAGGGCGAAATCGTCATTTTTAAGAATAATCGGGTTCAAAACACCCGGGATGAGCCTTGGCCAATTGATTGTGGCCATTTCCTATTTTTTGGGATTTTTCTAGAATTTTTAGAATTTTTTTGGAAGACGGTTTGCCGGAAGGGCAAAACCGTCATTTTTGGAAAGACCGGGGGTCGAAAGACCCGGAACAGGTTGTGGCCAATTGAATGTGGCCATTTCCTATTTGTTTGGAATTTTTGGATATTTTTATAATTAAATAAATTCGAAAAATATTATAAAATACCAAAAAATATTTTTTGTTCAAAATTGGTTCCTAAGGCCAAGCCAAGGCTTCCAAAGTTGATTTTGTGATTTTATGACATTTTTTTGATATTTTTAATTAATTCTAAAGAATAAAAATCACAATAATAAATGGTCAAAATTAGGTGTCAACAGCTGCCCCTCTTTGAGAGTGAGCTCGTCAGAGGTTGCTTTCAAAGACAATGACACCTAAATCTTAACCGACTCGACTGGGAAAATGAGAGAAGAAATGCTACGACATTGAATTCTTAAGGACCTTTGAAAGCTCAAATTAATCCCCTGTCTGCTCTAACAATTTGAACATGGGCCGGAGTGAGAGAGGCTTACCCGAAGCTCACCTGTCGGATGTTGCCGGTTGCGATGACTTTCAAGAAGATACCTAGGACTCATCATTTAGGATATCCTAGGGAGATTTAGCTCTGACCTGTATGGTAGGTCATACCATTATGGGATTCCTAACTGGTAGGAACCTAAGGAAGACGCATCCCACGCTTGAGGATTTGCTAGTGATTTTAATCCGTATGGTGGATCGGACCTTTGTGTTGATTTTTAAGGCGGTATCTATCTCGTGTTGACCCTTATGGCGGTTTCTACCATGAGTTGATCCTTCAGGCGGTTTCTACCTTGGTTTTGACCCTTCAGGCGGTATCTACCCTGGTTTTGACCCTTCAGGCGGTATCTACCCTTGTTTTGACCCTTCAGGCGGTTTCTACCTTTGTTTTGACCCTTCAGGCTGTTTCTACCTTGAGTTGACCCTTTAGGCGGTTTCTACCATAAGTTGACCCTTCAGGCGGTTTCTACCTTGGTTTGACCCTTCAGGCGGTTTCTACCTTTAATTGACCCTTCAGGCGGTTTCTACCTCGGTTTGACCCTTCGGGCGGTTTCTACCTTGGTTGACCCTTCAGGCGGTTTCTACCATATTTGACCCTTCAGGCGGTATCTACCGTTGATTTGACCCTTCAGGCGGTATTTACCTTTGGTTGACCCTTCAGGCGGTATCTACCTTTGATTTGACCCTTCAGGCGGTATCTACCTTTGGTTGACCCTTCAGGCGGTATCTACCTTTGATTTGACCCTTCAGGCGGTTTCTACCTTGGTTTGACCCTTCAGGCGGTATCTACCTTTGTTTTGACCCTTTAGGCGGTTTCTACCTTGAATTGACCCTTCAGGCGGTTTCTACCTTTGTTTTGACCCTTCAGGCGGTTTTTACCTTTGTTTTGACCCTTCAGGCGGTTTCTACCTTTGTTTTGACCCTTCAGGCGGTTTCTACCTTTGTTTTTGACTTTGAAAAGGGGTCTCATGACGAGGGTTCTCCACGTCCGATGAGACTGTTTGATATTTTGAAAATGGGTCCTGAGACGAGGGTTCTCCACGTCTGATAGGACTGTTTGATATTTTGAAAATGGGTCCTGAGACGAGGGTTCTCCACGTCTGATAGGACTTTTCTTTTAAAAGGGTTTTTCTTCCCCTCTTTTTTAGAGATCCCGAAGTTTGTCGGGAATTCAGTTTTTGAAGCTGTGAAGATTTCATTTTGACAAAGCTTCACTTCAGTCTGTTGAGGCGACATTCTGGGAGCTGGGTTCTCCAGGTATCCTGCAGAAGTTTGAGCCTGAAAGATTTTTCTTCACCAAGAAAACGTTAGTAATCTTTGGGAAGACCACGGCTGTCCATTTTGACAAAACCGTATGATTTAAGTTTTAATCATGAAATGTGCATTTTGATGCTGGAGGTTATCCAAAGCATTCTTGCAACATGCAAATGTGATCACAAATCCCTTTCACGGAAAATTGGATCAACAGTTTGAAAATTCCAAAAAGAGTTTGTTCAAAACATCAATTGGAATATTTCTCGACAATGAGGTCTTCTCACCTGTTTTGCGATCGTGGTTTTTTATAGGGGATGCACTCGATTCCCTACTAACCTGTGCCTAGGTTTTAGGCTCATTCGCAGCGCATACATTTTGATCGGTCGGGAGGTCTTCCACGGGACCGTAATGTTGGGCTTGGATATTGATTTTCAAGGGGGACCCGCTTTGGAGTCGAGGTCATTGAACGAAAGTCTTCATCATCTGCTCCGGGTTTACAAGTCGAGAACCCTGCAAAATGAGAAAGAAATAGTCTTGCTCGTACCTCTTCGAGCTAAGCTATATGTTAACCCAAGTGTCTTAGTCAGAGAAGACGGTTTCGGGGTTGTAACATTGGTAGGATTGGGGACCGAAAAAGGCTTGTTTTTGGCCTAGAATTCATGAGGGGTTTGACATTGGTGATCATTGCTGATTTGCCACTGTCGCGACCCTCTTGAGGTTGTCGGGCTCTCGAGGGCTAATGGGCCGTCCTGTCTGGTCGGACGCGGGCCTCTCCCAAGGCCCATTACCCAAATCGCAACGGAGGTATGCGTGATCGACTTTCAGTGTGGTCTAGTGACATGTGCTAAGTGTGCATGCCATGGAGTCGCCACCAATCATTTTTTTAGGGTGTGATTGGACCACCCAATCGAATAGTTGGGAGTTTCTATTCAATTCTGCGAGAACCAGAGAAATGGTTTCGGGGACTTAGTTACACCAACAGTCAGAGTTGACGCCCTTTCGGTACCTAAGTTGACTGAATTTTCTAGCCTGAGATTCATGCGGATGAGTAAGGTATGAACCCTAAATCTAGAAATTCATGCAGATAGGAGTGATTATCCTAGCAATCACAATCAGTAATAAAATGCGCAACTCAAGGAATCTAGATATGCAAATAAATCACATGGCATTCCTAGTAAGGCCCTATTTATCAATCACTCAAGAATGATTTAGCTGTCCTAGCCATTCTACACATGATCTAACCTAAGAAAAGCATTAGGAAGCATCGAAGGAGTTCGAGAGTACTCACATGGAGTTCGCCGTGCCCTGGTTTGATCTTAGACGAGCTATCGAGCTCATGCCGACCCGATTATATTTGGGGATCCACTCGGCGTTTTACACCATAAAATCATGTGAAACAAAAATGAAAATATTCAGCAAGGGGAATTTATTGTAGATGGTGGTCGATCTAATTGGACGTCAAGACTAAAAAATATGTAGAAATTTACAAATTAAAATACTCGAATGACATTTTTTTGCCAAATTCAACTCTATGCGTCGTGAAGAAACACATGCAATTGAACTTGAATTTTGACTATTTATGAGTTCAAAATGAAAAGGAAATTAAAATAAAAATATTGACTATTTTTCTATATTTTTACGACATCGAACGCTATTTTTCTTCATTTTTCATGTATTTTTCTATTTTTGGAAAATATTAAAAAATATTAAAAAATATGACAAATTATTTTTTATCAAAAATGGTTCCTTTAGCTTGGTCAAGGCTACCAAAGATGATTTTTTAATGTTTTTAACTTTTTATAGATTTTTTATGAATTTTTTAAAAATAAACTATGAAAGACTGATCAAAAATCAGGTGTCAACAGCTGCCCCTCTTTGAGAGGAATTTCGTCAGAGGTTTCTCTCAAAGACAAGGTGACACCTGTGTTCCGATCGACTCGACTGGGAAAATAAAAGAAATCATGACATCCAATTTTCATGCCCATCAATGTGTGCTTTTCCTTAAAAAGAGATGTGCTCATTCAATTCCCTGATATGATGTAAGAAAGTTAAGGAGTAGATAGACTTCCCTGCCCCTTACCTGTCGAATGCTTGCGGCATTTGCTTTGTCTGATGGGTTCAAGTAGATTCCTAAGGACTTGTCATCGGAGTGTCCTGGGGATGTTAAGCTCTGACCTGTATGGTAGGTCAAACCATAATGGAATTCCTAACTGATAGGAACCTAAGGAAGACGCATCCCACATTTGGGAATTTGCCAAGGGTTTTGATCCGTGTGGTGGACTAAACTAGAAATGGCTTGCCTAATGTAAGGCTTATTAGGGAAAACGAATCCTCCCGCGTTCGGGATTCATCAAGGTTTTGATCCGTATGGTGGATCGGACCATTGGGTTGATCCTTCAGGCGGTCTCTACCAGTCCTTTGACCCTTCAGGCGGTTTCTACCATTCATTGACCTTTCATGCGGTTTCTACAATTGAGTTGACCCTTCAGGCGGTTTCTACCATTGGTTGACCCTTCAGGCGGTTTCTACCATACATTGACCCTTCAGGCGGTTTCTACCATTGTTTTGACCCTTCATGCGGTTTCTTCCATTGGTTGACCCTTCAGGCGGTTTCTACCATACATTGACCCTTCAGGCGGTTTCTACCATTGTGTTGACCCTTCAGGCGGTTTCTACCATTGATTGACCCTTCAGGCGGTTTCTACCATTGAGTTGACCCTTCAGGCGGTTTCTACCATTTATGAGATTCCAAACTGATATGAATCAAAGGATGACGTACCCGCTCTTCGGGGCTAGTCGAAGACTCGATCATTCTATGGATCGGTCTTAGAAAAGATTTGCCTACTAAAAGGCTTCACCTAAGGATGACGCACCCAGTCTTTGGGGCGGCCAAAAGTCCTGCAGAAAGCTTAGACCTGAAAAAATTTTCCTCGCCAAGAAGATATTAGTAATCTTTGGGAAGACAATAATTGTCTAACTGACAAAATTCTACGACTTAAGTTTTAGTCATGAAATGTGCATTTTGATTGCTGGAGGTTATCCAAAACATTCCTGCCATATACAGATGTGATCATAAATTCCTTGCACGGAAACTCTAGATCAAACAATTTGAAAATTTCAAAAAGAGTTTGCTCAAAACATCCATTGGAGTATTTCTCATCCAAGAAGGCTTCTCACTACTCTATGATAATGATCTTTAATAGGGAAAGTGCTCAATTTCCTACCGACCTGTGCCTGGGTTTCAGGATCATTCGCAACGCATACATTTCGACCGATCAGGAGTTCTTTCACGGGACCGTAGTGTTAGGCTTGGATATCGGTTTCCAAGGGGGACTCACTTTTGAGTCAAGGCCGTTGAACAAAAATTTTCACTATCTGCTCTGGGTTTACAAGTCAAGAACCCTGTAAAATGAGAAAGAAATAGTCTTGCTCGTACTTCTTTGAGCTAAGTTATACATTAACCCAAGTGTCTTAGTCAGATGAGACTGCTTCAGGATTGTAACATTGGAAGGATTGGGGACCGAAAAAGGCTTATTTTTTGCCCAGAAATTGTGAAGGGTTTGGCATTGGTGATCATTGCAAATTTGCCACATGTCCTTCGAAGAACATCTCCATTTCTTGAAGTGTACACTCCTCTTTTAGAGCGCACAAGGATGTTTAAAAGCGTCTCTTGTTACATTAAGAGACCGTCTGTTTGTGTGTTTGCAATTTGAGCACGACATCATTTGGAGAGTAGTCATCTTGATCTGACTCCTTTGCAGGGTCTTTTCATCGTATATCTAGACTTTACTGGGGATATTTTGAATAGACATCAGCCTTGCTTTTTACCAGGCACTTTGCTTTTTCTTGATGTCTAGGGATTTTTCTTTTCCCCCTTTTTTTAATCCCGTGTTTTTCTTTTCTTTTGGAGTTAGGATTTTCGGCAATCATGCTAGATATGCAACTTAAACTTTGGCACGCTTCCATTCCTAGAGTGATGTTGCCTTTGCTTTGGAATATGCAATGATCACCAATAGGTTGATGAAATGAATTTGCTGGCTCAACTTGGTCGTGCAAAGGATAACAGTGTGTAGGATAGAGAAATGAATTATTCTCGTCATCCTATGACACTTGGATTATCATATAAACAACACACAAAGATTTATGTTAGTCCGAGCAAGAAAATTTCAAACCGTTTACTTTCTGATACTGTTGGACTAACCTTCATTTGCCCCAATGTGGGGTGGTTCTTGACAGGGTTGAGAATGAAAATCGCCGTTCAATGGGGTTCTCAATGGGCATCTGTAGTGTTTGGAATGAAGAAATAAATGCCTCTATCATCTCGATCCATGTAATCGTTGCGAATGACCCTTATATCCATAGGTTAAGGTTTCGCTATCATTTCCAATCTCCTCATCTCTCAAGTGTGTATGGGACGTGTTTGGATTAGGCTCGCTTCTCTTATGAGAAAATACCCTTTTGAACAGTTCAAACGACTCTTGTTGGAAAAATTCATTTCATTTCATCAAGATTTATCCTTCAAAGGGATTTTGTGATGCACCATACATGTGTAATTCATGTTCAGACAATCTCATGTTTTAAAACATGAATGTCAATGAAGTAAGAATTCTATGTCTTTTTAGATGTGAGAATCGAATTAATTCTGAAAGTTTTTAATCTCCAATGAATTGGGAAAAGGGATACTTACCTGCCCATCGAGGCTGGAGATCCTGGAGATATAAAAGGGATATGTCATCGTATATTCTAAAACTTTACAAAAATTGGAACGATACATCTTACCCTTGGTCATATGCTCCAACGAGTGTACAAGGGTTGTGAAAATATGTCTGCCCTGATGGCGAGCTCCTGCCAAGGATAAATATTAAGCATTATTTTGGGTTTCCAAATTCAAAACAAATTGGGACGATACTACTTTACTCTTGATTTGAATTCCATTCTGCATGCCAATGTGCAGATTGTAGAAGCCGGCCCTCAAGCTTGTGGCCATGATTTCTTCGTCTGGTTGGGCAACGAATCCACCTCGAGGATTTACGTCGGAGGAGATTCATTCATCTTTTTGGGCGTGTTTCATGCACTGTTTTGTTATTTGAATGCATGGCTTCTTGGGTGCCTCGTCTCTGTTCATCACCTGAGAGGAAAATGAGAGAACATTATCCCCGCATCTGATTGAAAATCATTTAGGAACGATACGTTCTTTTTACCAAATGGGTGGCTCCGCGGCCAAATGCGTTTTACATTGAAAGGATGGATTCCATTACGCTCTGCAGATTATAACTATCGCTTCAGGGACTTGCCCCACGGATTAAACGATGAATTTGATGTCTTCGGCTTCGACATGCTTTCCGGATGTAGGAATGGTTTGCCCCCATTTTCAGTGGAGATGGGTTTTGTCGAGTGGGCAAGATCAAAAACTCATCCTAGATTTGGCTTTAGTCGAAGGTTGAAATCCCGACCTTGGATAAGCGAATCATGATTCATCTCCTTCTGCTTCGGATTTGTCATTTGCATGCTTCACATTTTACAATACCAACTTCGCCGCTTGATGAAAATGAATCGATGATTTTCGAATTGCCCCAAGTTCTATAGTCATCTGCGTCGAATCTCTTTGAACTTCATCAGGTGATAGACCAACTGATAAAATGATTTTTCAATCCCGAGATCGAACTCCTGACGTTTCGTACCACTTCCATTTCACTGACTACCAAGACACAGCACTATTGGCGTCCCTAACTGGTTCATTTTTTGTTATAAAATTCTTGAAGCAGTTAGCGACCCCCATCGAGAATGAAACAAGCTCAATTTAGAGTTCATAACGACTAAAGGTCCCTTAGAACGATACAGAGCTAACCGTCTTTGAGCTCGCTCGGGCTTTTGCTCGCATTTTCCTATGTGAAGCCTTTAAATGTTTTTCTTCGTGGCGTTCAATTGATTCGCCTCGACTCTAATCTAACAAGGGATTGTCGCACTCAAGCATGATGATGCTCGCAGGTAGTACTGATCGCTGCCCCAGATTAACTCTAGGCATTAAGGAAGATTATCTTGCATGGAAGACTTTATGACAGAAAGATTAATGATACATCCAGCCACATGTGCCTAGTTCCCTTGAGGATTCTCGGTGATCAGCCAGTTACACCATGAATCAGACATATAATCGTCATTTTGGATCATAACTTCATAAGTCCATCAGTTTTAAACTGATCGATCCAGATATGGAGCTCCTCATCAAGGAAATCTTTTGATTCTTCGAGCAACTGATATTCGGGTTGACCATCATCGCTTGGCGTTGAAGGATTCCTGTTTCTGTTGTGAGCGATCTGATTCTTCGAGCTAGAACCTTCGTCGTTGCTCGAGATTATAAGAGGATGATTGATCGGTTCACTATCAAAAGCACCTTCCATTTGGGAATGGAAGAAACAAAAATCCTCAGAGCATCCGCCCGCTTGATCTTCCGAAATCATATGCCCAAGCCGGTCAGATCTTTGAACACTAGGCGCAATATGTTGATCGGGGATAGGAAGAGCACTAGCGAAAAGTTGCTGCTCAAACCAAGGAGTTCGTACCTGCTGCACTTGTGGCATATACTCTTGAGGGGTGCTGAGATGATTCGGGGGAATATTCTGATTAGCGCCCAAGTAGTCGATGGTGCTGCTACCAGCTTGGTCGGTGCCTAGATTAGGCAGGGTATTTCTTACTTCAGGGGCATTGTAGTTATAGCCATGCCTAGTGTTTAGGCACAAGTTGAGTTCTTTCAGGTTCAGTGCTGTGTGGCGCTGTCTTAGCGCCCTTCTGTAGCTCTTGAGGTGACTCGCGACTCCATCTTTAGTGAGTCCTGGTATGTTCATGATCTCAAGTATGCGCGTTGGATATGCTGAGTTGATCCCTAGTTGCTGAACCGCACTAAGGAACTTGAGATGAAGCTCGGGGGACCAATTGACCCTCGTCTTCTTGCGAATCGGAACAGTGTTGACAACTTGGCTATTGCTCTCTGGCCTATTTCCAGTAGGATTTGATCGAGCCGGAAATTGTTGTGGAGGGAATTCATCAGCTTTGGATTGGTCGGTCGTGATAGTAAGCTCATCGTTAAGGAAACTCCAATCATGGTGACGCATATCACATCCTTTAGAAGGCATCGGTATTGACTTCGTAGAATTGATTTGTTCATGCATATCTCCAACAAAATCCGATTGTATCGAAGATGGTTCGAGGGAGTGGGGTGGTGAATGAGCATTTTCAATCCTCATATAAGGCTTATCAAGGAACATTTCGCCGAGAGTGATAGGGCCACCGCAATTAAGGCAAGCGATAGTGCTGGGAGCTTTCTTATACCTCATGTTCTCCGCTCGAAGCTTTTCGTTTTCCTCCTTTAGAATCGCAAGTTCTTGACGTCTGTGTTGAGCCCTCAATTTGGCTCGCTTATTTTGAAACCAAAACTTGACCCTCAAAGGTTTCATCCCTAGCTTCTGGCCCAATTCATTTCTTTGTTTCATGTTCGGGAGAGGGCATTCACTAAAGAAAGCTTCAAGCTCTTGGATTTCATTCTGAGTGTGGCACTGGCGACGTTTCCTTTTCCGGGATTGACCATCGCTGCTGCTGTTGTCGTCGCTGCTGAGATCCTGAACTTCGTTGCCGAAAGGGTTGGGTTCTGTGGTTCTGGTACCAGACGCCATCCTAGAATCTTCGAGATCTCTCAGTAGTTCATTTTCTGAGATTTTTGGATCAGTCACCTCTAGCAACTGATGGTAACTCTCAAACATGTTGGATCGAAAAATGTTCGATCAATTTTTTCTCACTCAGGGTTCTCTACTCTCTCATGTATGCTCACTCTCTCTAAATTTTCTTTTGAGTGGTTCTGTATGCCCATGAAACGTTCTTTAAACATGGATGAAGATCATCAGGCAAGCGTTGCTCCCAAGATTTCGTATTTCCCGCTTTGTCGTCTTCTTTCTTCTTTTCAACGTGGAGGGACACCAAATCGATTTCCTTTTCTCGATATCCATGTCTGTCTCCCACTTTTTCGATAGTTGCGCTTTACTCCCGTTCAATTTTAATATGGTGACACCGACATATCTTTTTACAACTTTTTTAGGTTTATCAAGCCTGAAATCGCGGACTGGGACAAATCTGATGGTTCACCGAAAGAGCCACCATTGCTTTACCCAATTAACTTGGCTCCACGAGCATTATTGTTGTGCCTTTCTTCATTCTCGAGTTGCTATAAAAGGAGGAGTTAATGCAGAGAAGATTAACACTCTTACATAATTGCCTTTTCGTATTTTAATCACTCTACCACACTCATCTTCTTCTCCCTCACTCCAACGAAAATGACCTCCTCTCCTATTCGCGCTTTCTCGTCCGAAATTTTGGCCCAGTGGGAAAAACTCTATAACCTCCTCGGTCGAGGCTATGCTCATATAGCCGATCACCCAGAAACTGAAGATGAAATCCGTATTTTGCTCGTGGAAATAGACACCACCTCCATCGAGGGCACTAATTTAGAGAGGGAATATAGAATCTTCCCAACCCTCTTTATAAACTTTTTAGAGACTTACCGTGTCGCTCATCGAAAAGCTACCGTGGCTCATGTTTTGCGAGCTCGCTATGAGGATCGGTCCAACTGCTTGGTGTTGGCCAACCTTGTGGCCGATAGTCACAGAAAGGCTGTTGAGTTCGCCAACAAGCGAGTCTCGATGTTGCTTCGCGAGAGGGGAAATTTGGTGGAGCGCTTGGCCTTATCCCTGACCACCTATGAGCACGACCGTCGTAATGTCGTGTTGAAGTTTCAATGTGAGTGGCAGGAAGAAAGGCTTGACAGCATTACCGCGGATATAGCCCATGGGAGAGGACTAGTTCGGGACCTGGAAATAGCCGCCGAAGATCACGGGACCAAGGTTGCCGATCTTAAAGGGGAATGTAAACGCCTTCTTCTTAAGCTTGCAGATCTCGAGTCTCGAGGTGGTGAGTATAAGCAAAGCATCAATAATATGGAGGGCCAACTAGGTTCCTTTGTGATGCTAATTAGGGCTCATTGCGGTTTTATGTTTCCACCCCGATGATTTGTATGATCTGCTTTTAAGGTCCCTCGATTGAGCGAAATGAATGAAAGCTCTAATGTGTGTGTCTCAACTTCTGTATGGATGACTTTCTCGAACACCTGACCACTCTCAACCTAGGCAAGCTGCGCTTTGACATTGATGATTCGAGCGTGTACATCTTGATTTTTTAATCTTGCTTATGATCGGATAAAGGAACCTCCCACCGCGATTATCCACAAAAAGACTTCTCTTCTCTACTTGTTTTTAACCTGTTTCAAATGAAAAGG
Source organism: Rhodomyrtus psidioides (assembly GCA_021437785.1). Lineage (NCBI taxonomy): Eukaryota > Viridiplantae > Streptophyta > Magnoliopsida > Myrtales > Myrtaceae > Rhodomyrtus > Rhodomyrtus psidioides. The sequence goes on along the minus strand of JAILYB010000044.1, from coordinate 2,504,389 downwards.
CAGAATCAGAAGAAAGAATTTGAAAAATAAAGCATAAATCCTTTCAATTATATGCTTACTTGTGATTAATATGGATAAGAGCTTTTACAAGGGTTTTGGCCTTGTGCAAAAGCTTTTATCAATATTCCTCAAAGGAAAGCATATCATTGAAAGGAATGTAATTCACGATAATCGCCTTTGATCAATTCCAAGAAAATCAATGGAATGTTCAAAAGTACACAATTACGATGTGTTTTAAATTCAATTGAAGATACGGTATCCAAATTAAAGCTGTTTGCTAAGAACGAGAGTAATTTGGATATCTATCTTTTCATTAAATTTGAAAAACACGAGTACTCTTGATCAATTATTGTGGATTACCAATGATGCAAAACATGCATGAACCAATTCAAGTTTATAGTTCCTTCTGGCGAAATTGGGATTGTATTGCCCTATACGGCCAAAAGGTTGTATAAGACTTCCAATTTCAATTTCATCCAAAGGAATTATAAAATTGATTTTGGAGTATTCGAGTGATTAGAAGAAATGCCACTATCACATTCTAATGACAAGTCAATAGAAATACAACAAATTTCAATCTGAATGTATATAAACACAAATAGATCCCTAATACAATCAATCTAAGGAATCAGATAGAGAGGATCTCAGCAAAATAAATCATATACAAAAAGGCTAGAAATGAAAAATAAAACAAAGGAATGTGATCTTAATACTTAGAGATGCCCCAGTTTCGATCTTTGAGACGTGACTTCAGGATCACCTATTCCAAATTGTCATCTTCATTAGATGATACCTCAATGATGTCCATAGTAGGCTCTTCTTGTCCACTTGGCGCTCGTAATGGGATGACACCATCTTCATCTTCCATCAAGAACATTGGGAGGAAAACACACATATCTATCCTCAAAATGGCATTTAATCCAATCACCGAAATTATGCAATGAATATAATGATTAAGAGCTGTAACAAGTTCGAGGGATAGAAAAGTCTTACCAACCAAACTTAAGAGAAAATCAAGCTTCTCTGTATTTTTTGCAGTGTTAGGTATACTAACCTTCCATAGACAAACGCATGAGACAAGTGAGAGAAAACTCCTAAAAATCAAAAGATAGGGCTTGGTACCTAAAGCCAAGGTTCTCACCTCGAATTCTGGGAAGAGCCGATTCCATTGCACAACTATCGTTGCATTGGGACTCAATCCATAGTTCGAAGTGAGCGGAATTGAAAAGTGGATTACCCCATGTTTTTCCTCACAGAGATTCCATTTTCAATTCCTTCTATTGTGTTCCTAAAGAGGGCGCCTGGGGTTTTAGGCGCAATTGTGTGTATTCATTGTGTCGTGCTAAAGCAATAGACATGCATTTTATTTAACAATCACCGCTTCAATATAAACATCTACACAATCATACATCCAAAACTCCTGCCTGCATAAAACAAATTTAACAAGCACTTCACCCCTTATTTCTCCCGTCTACAAAAACATCTAACACATTCGTTAGCATATATACCTCACTTTCGAGAGCATCTGCATAAAATTAGGTTAGAAGAATCAATCAACTTTTTAATCGGCTCAAGTCCACTAAATGGTTAAGAACCAGTCCCCAGTGGAGTCGCCAGTCTGTCGCGACCCTCTTGAGGTTGTCGGGCTCTCGAGGGCTAATGGGCCGTCCTGTCTGGTCGGACGCGGGTCTCTCCCAAGGCCCATTACCCAAATCGCAACGGAGGTATGCGTGATCGACTTTCAGTGTGGTCTAGTGACATGTGCTAAGTGTGCATGCCATGGAGTCGCCACCAATCATTTTTTTAGGGTGTGATTGGACCACCCAATCGAATAGTTGGGAGTTTCTATTCAATTCTGCGAGAACCAGAGAAATGGTTTCGGGGACTTAGTTACACCAACAGTCAGAGTTGACGCCCTTTCGGTACCTAAGTTGACTGAATTTTCTAGCCTGAGATTCATGCGGATGAGTAAGGTATGAACCCTAAATCTAGAAATTCATGCAGATAGGAGTGATTATCCTAGCAATCACAATCAGTAATAAAATGCGCAACTCAAGGAATCTAGATATGCAAATAAATCACATGGCATTCCTAGTAAGGCCCTATTTATCAATCACTCAAGAATGATTTAGCTGTCCTAGCCATTCTACACATGATCTAACCTAAGAAAAGCATTAGGAAGCATCGAAGGAGTTCGAGAGTACTCACATGGAGTTCGCCGTGCCCTGGTTTGATCTTAGACGAGCTATCGAGCTCATGCCGACCCGATTATATTTGGGGATCCACTCGGCGTTTTACACCATAAAATCATGTGAAACAAAAACGAAAATATTCAGCAAGGGGAATTTATTGTAGATGGTGGTCGATCTAATTGGACGTCAAGACTAAAAAATATGTAGAAATTTACAAATTAAAATACTCGAATGACATTTTTTTGCCAAATTCAACTCTATGCGTCGTGAAGAAACACATGCAATTGAACTTGAATTTTGACTATTTATGAGTTCAAAATGAAAAGGAAATTAAAATAAAAATATTGACTATTTTTCTATATTTTTACGACATCGAACGCTATTTTTCTTCATTTTTCATGTATTTTTCTATTTTTGGAAAATATTAAAAAATATTAAAAAATATGACAAATTATTTTTTATCAAAAATGGTTCCTTTAGCTTGGTCAAGGCTACCAAAGATGATTTTTTTAATGTTTTTAACTTTTTATAGATTTTTTATGAATTTTTTAAAAATAAACTATGAAAGACTGATCAAAAATCAGGTGTCAACAGCCACCTGTCTTTTCTCTTTTTGCATCTTTAGCCTTTGAGGCGCGCAACCTATCTTGCGGTGTGCACCAGCTCTTTAGAGAGCGTCTCTTGTTGCATTCAGAGACTGACTCACTCTATGTCTTTGTTCTGTGCTTGATAGCATTTGGAGAACAGTCTTTTTTATCTGACTTGATTCCTTCAAGGATTTCCTCTTTTCCCATTCAGGCTTCATTGTGGATCAATCAAAGAACTTACATGAGCATCGGCCTTGCTCTTACCAGGCACTTTGCTTTTTCTTGATGCTAGGGATTATTATTTTTTCTTTGAAATCCCAATTCTTCTTATCCTTGATGGGATCATGTCAGACATATGTCTGAAAGTCTAAACATGCCTTAAATATCAGCCCCGGAATCCTCTTCGTAATCCCTGAGTCTTGAACTCCTCCATTTTTGAGGTGGTGCTGCATCCGTCTTGGAATGATCACCAATGGGTTCATGAAATGAATTTGCAGGCTCAAGTTGGCTGTGCAAAGGATTTATTGTGTGTGATAGAGAAATGAATGCTTCTCGTCATCCTATGGCACTTGGATTACCATATAAACAACACACAAAGATTAATGTTAGTCCGAGCAAGAAAATTTCTAACCATTTTCTCCTGATGCCGCTGGACTCATCTTCATTTTGCCCCGATGTGGGGTGGTTCTTGACAGGGTTAAGAATGAAAACCGTCGTTCAAAGGGGTTATCAACGGTCACCTGTAGTGTTTGGGGGATATGAAACGAATGCCTCCGTCGTCCCAACCCATGTAATCGCTGCGAATGGTCCCTACCTCCGTAGGTACAGATTTTGCTATCCGATTCACTTCCCTCGTCTCTCAAGTGTATGTAGGATGTGTTTGGACTGGGCTCGCCTCTCTTTTGAGTAAACTCCCTTTTGAATGATTTGACAAATAATCATATTTGGAAAAATTCATTTCTTTCTTTCCCAAAATTTATCCATCGAGGGGATTTGGTGATGTACCGTGCATGTTCTATTCATGCTTCAGGTAACCTCCCGATTTAAATCATGAATATCGACGCATTGGAAAATCTTTATGGCGGTTGAAAGGATTCTGACATTTTTTATCTCCAGCTAACTGGGAAAAGGGATACTTACCTGTCCGTCGCAGCTGCAGATCCCTGCAAATTTAAAAGAAGCATATCATTGTATGTTCACGAATTCTCCAAAAATCGAAACGATACATCCTACCCTTGGTCGAGTAGTACATGAGATGTAAGAACTTGTTCGTCTGCAAGGCGACTCCCCTATCAAGGGTAAGCAATAAGTGTCAATTCATATTCCCAAATTCGAGACAAGTTGGTACGATACAACTTTACTCTTGATTTTCATCACATTCTGATGTTGCGTATTGATATGAACAACATCTATCAAATCCGCCTATCCATTCTTGGAGTGTTTGCAACATCAATGGTTCATCTGCCCCCAGTTAGGCAACGTCTGTTCTGCTATTCGAACGCATGGCTCCTTGAGTGCTTTATCCATGTTTATCATCTGAGAAGGAAAAGAAAGGAGACATTACTTCGGTGTTTGATTGAAGATCGTTTAGGAACGATACATCGTTTTACCAAATAGGTGGCTTCGCGGCCAAACGTATTTCGTATTGAAGGGGTAGATCCCATTACGCTCCGCGGGTGATAGTCATTGCTCGGGGAACTTGCTCCACGGATTAAGCGATTAATCCACGGCCCTCGGCTTGAAGATGCTCAAAGGGTGATGTTGACACTCACGCGCAATTAGTTCTAGATATTAATGAAAGATGTTCCCGTAGGAACCTAACAGTGTGATCAACAACAACATATTCAATAGGAGTATTCAACCCCTTCTCTCTAAGAATTTTTCATCGAGTAGCCATGCCTTGCATCAGATGTTTGATCACCGGCCTTGCGTCACCACTGCGATGGTCCTCCGGCTCCAAATTGATCGAGCCAAAGATTGAACTCATCGCCAAGGAAATTGCTCGGGTCTTCGAGCCATTGATGTTCAAGTTGGGTATCAACGACTGTTGGGGGCAGATTTCTTTCATTGCCTTCGTTGTGAGGGACTGGAGTCTTTGAGCTGGAACCTTCATCACTGCCCTGTTGGGGTTGAGACATACATTCCTGAAGAGTATTGATCCAAGTGTCCAGCTCCTCATCAAGGAAATCATCTGTTCCTTCTAGCCCTTGGTGCCCCGATTGGGTGTCGTCGACTGCAGGCGAGGGATTCCTCTCTTTGCTCTCGTCATGAGCAATTTGACCCCTCGAATTGGAACTTCCTCCAATGACCGGCAGGTTTATATGTGCACTCTCTACCAATGCCAGATCCGCTTTAGGGACAGCATTAATGACCGATTCGCGCTCAAACTGAGGAATCCCTATGTGCTGGAACTGTGGTATATACTCTTGAGGAGTATTGAGATAACTCGGCGGAGCATTCTGATTTGGGTTAGAGGAGTCGCTGACACGACTGCTGGTCCCGTCATTGCTGAAACACGGTTGGGTGCTCTCGGCTCTCCAATCATCGTGGTTGTAACTCTGCCCAGCACTTGAGCTCCAATCGTCTTTATGATGGTTTAACGCTATCCTTCCATCCCTTAGCAATCTCCTATAGTACTTAAGGTGAGACTCAACGTTAATTCTAGAGAGCCCTGGCACGTTCATAATCTCGAGTACGCGTAGTGGGCTAGCCGAATCAACTCCCAGCTCTCGAATTGCATCAACAAATTTGGTGTGAAGTTCATAGGTCCAGTAAAACCTTGTCCTCTTATAACCCAAAATATCGTCAATACTTCGGTAGCTATTCTCTACGGGATCTAGTCGTTTCAAAAGTTGTCCAGGGAGGGACTCACCGACTTTGGATTGGCTGGCTGCGACAGCGAGTTCGTCATTGAGAGAACTCCACCTGTGATGATTCATGTCCCATTTCTCAGAGGATGTTGGTGTTGACTCTATGGTGTTGACTTGCTCATGCAGATCTCCGACGGTATCTGGCTGTGTCGGAAAATGCTGCGGAGAATGCGGTAACAGCTGAGCGTTATTCGTCAACAGGGATGGTTCATCGAGGAACACCTCGCCGAGGACAACAGGATTACCACAATTAAGGCAGGCGGCCTTGGTCAGAGCTTCCTTATATCTCGCGCTTTCAGCTCGAAGCTTCTCATTCTCCTCCTTCAGGGCCAGTAACTCATGGTCTGCGTGTTGCTGTTTCACCCGGGTTCGTTTGTTGGCGAACCAAAACTTGACCTTCGAAAGCTCTAATCCCAACTTTCGGCTCAACTCAATTTTCTGTTGTCTGCTTGGGGTGGAGCATTCATTGAAGAAAGCTTCGAGTTCTCGGATTTGGCCTGGAGTGTGGCGTTGCAGTTGCTTCCTTTTCCGACTCCGGTCATCATTGTATACTCCTTCTTCGTAGCTGAAGCCTAGAATTTCATCACTGGAGGAGTCAATCTCCATGGCCTTCGGGCGGGATTCAGCTCCAGGATCTTCAAAGTCTCCCAGCAGTTCGTGCTCAGAAATGTCCAGGTCGAGCGTTTCTAGCAGATGGGAATAGCTTTTAAACATGATGGATCGGAGTATCTCGGGCTGATCTAGTTCACTCAGCTTTCTCTATTCGCTCTTATGTGTTTGCTCACTCTAGAAATTTTCTCGAGTGATTGTGCGTGTCCTAGAACCATCCTTCAGGCTGCATATGAAGACCAGCAAGCAAGCGCTCCTCCCGAGACCCTGCAATTACTCCTCATCTGTCTTCCCCTTTCTTTTTCCTCGTGACGGGATCACAAACTCTCTTGCATTGATTCGGTTTCTTCGAGTATTGCGCTCGTCCCCTAGTTCAGTCTTCAAAGTGGTGGGTCTACAATCTTTCGGTGCCTTTTATGATTTGCTAGGCCCGAGAATGTGGGGAGCAGCGGCGGACCCGCAATTAATGACTCCGTTTAATTCATTTAGCTCCATGGGAATTAACGCTATGACCTTCTCTCAACCCCTTTTCATCGTTCAAACGAAAGTGGCATTTTCCCTGTGCATGCTGTTACTCTTCATTTCAACATCCTGGGCTCCTGGTGAGGAATGAGTTCGTGGCCACTCAAAATTTAAAGACCGTCCCTGCTTTCAGACTTAATCTAACAAGGGATCATCGCAACTGAGCATGACGATGTTCATCGATAGCGTTGGTTTTCATACATAATTAACTATAGCCATTAAAGAAAAATGTTCCCATAGGAACTTTACAATGGATAAAAAGAGTGATCCACTCGTGAACATGTTCTTCTTTCTATGGGTGATCGTAGCGACCAACCCATCGTGCCCCGAGTCAGGTTCTAGATCATGGCTGTCCAAGCATGCCAGCTTCCCATTGATTGAACAAGGCATCGAGCCCCTCATCGAAGAAATCGTCTGTTGTGGGTTGACTAGCGGCAGGCAGAGCACCAGCCGACTGCTGCTCGAATGGAGGAGTGCGCACTTGCTGTACTTGTGACACGTGCTCTTGAAAAGTGTTGAAATGGCCCAGAAGGACATTCTGATCATTTTTCAGTTCGCCGATGGTCGGGTTGCTAGCCTGATTGATGCTTAGATTTGGCCGGGTATCTCTTGATACCTGAGCATTACAATGGCGGTCGCCCCTAGCTTTTGAGCTCGAGACTGTTTTAATAGCTTTCTGTAGGCAGCAAGGTGATTCCTGACCAGTTCCTTACTAAGCCCCGGTACATTCATGGGCTTAAATATGCGCGTCAGAGTTGCTGAATCGATCCCCATTTGGTGAACCACGTCTAGGAATCTGGAATGCAGTTCAGGGGGCCAAGCGAACCTCCTCTTATCGTGGCCCAAAATTGCATCGATGGCTTGACGACTGATTGACTCATCTCCAGCAGGACCCGACCCTATCGAAAATTGTTGTGCATGAGGCTGATATGCTTTGAGCTGGTCGGCGGTAACATCCAGCTCCTTGAAACTGTAACTCCAATCAAAGCGACGCAAATCCCATCCCCCAGGAGGCATTTGTATCGTCTTCGTAGGATCATCCTGCTCATGCGTGACTCCGGCAAAATCTGGTTGAGCAGGGGATGCCCCGAGGGAGTAGGGTGGTAAATGAACGTCTTCAATCATTGCGTGAGGCTTATCGGGGAATATCTCACCGCGGGCGATGAGGTTATCGCAATGAGGGCAAACGGTAATATTGAGAGCTTTTTCATACCTCATGTTTTCTGTTCGCAGCTTTTGGTTTTCTTCCTTTAAAATCTCGACCACCTGACGTTTGCGTTGAGCCTTCGATTTAGATCTCCTATTTTGAAACCAAAACTGGATCCTCGACTGATTAATCCCCAACTCCCGGCTCAATTCAATTCTCCACTTCTTTTTCATGTGAGGGCTTTTACTGAAGAGGGTTTCCAGCATTTGGGTTTCCTCCTGAGAGTATTGGTAAGGACGTCTTCTTTTCCCGAGTTGAGCATCGTGGATGTCGTTGTCGTCGTCGCCGTGATTTTGATTTCCGTTGCCAGAAGTGTTGGGCTCCATGGTTTTGGTGTTAGACTTGGTCTTGGAATCTTCGAGATCCCTCAGTAGTTCAATTTCTGAGATTTTTGAGTCAGTCGCCTCTAGCAGCTGACAGTAACCTCTTAAATATGTTGGATTGAGAAATGTTTGATTGGTTCTTGCCCACTCAGAGTTCTCTACTCTCTCCTGTATGCTCACTCCCTATAAATTTTTCTTCGAGTGACTTTGTATGTTCAGGGGACGCTCTTCAAGCATCATTAGGCAAACGTTCCCCCTCAAGACCTTGAATTTCGCGCTTAGCTTTTCAACGTGATGGGACTGCTAAATCCTGTTAGGGCTTTCTTCGATAGTTGCGCTTACCTCCCACCTAACTCTAATAATGGTGATCCCGACAAATCTTTTACATTTTTTAATTGATAAGCCGGAAATCGCGGACCTAAACGAATCCAATGGTTCTCGTGAGGGGACCTCCCGCTTTACCCCCTAACTGGGCTCCACCAGCATTATTACTGAGACCCTTCATCATCCTTGAGTTGCTATAAAATGAGGGATTAACGTATGGCAGGTTAGCGTTCTCGCATAATCAGCTTCTTCCTTCTAATCTCTCTATTAGCCTCGTCTTATTCTCAAGCCAACCCAACGCAAATGGCCTCCTCTCCCGTGCGCATTTTTTCGACTGATGTCTTGGCCCAGTGGGAAAAGCTTTATAACCTATTGGGTCGCGGTTACGCGCACATAACCGATTATTCTGCAACCGCGGATGAAATCCGTGTCCTGCTCGAGGACTTAGATACCACTTCCCTCGAAGGTACTACGCTGGGGAGGGAATATAGAACTTTCCCGACCCTCTTTGCACACTCCTTAAAGGCCTACCGTGTTGCTGATCGGGAGGTTCTCGTGGCTCGCGTCTTGCGGGCTCGTTACAAGGATCGGTCTGATCATTTGGTGCTGACCAACTATCTGGCCGATAGTCACAAAAAGGCCGTCGAGTTTGCCAATGAGAGGGTCGCGACGTTGCTTCGCGAGAGGAGAAAACCGGTGGATCAATTGGCCCTATCCCTGACCGCTGGCGAGCACGACCGCCACAATGTCCTATTGAGGCTGCAAAGCGACTGGCAGGAAGAACGGCTCGACAAAATAACCGCAGACATAGCTCACGGGACTGGATTAGTTCGGGACTTGGAAATAATCACCGAAGAACACGAGGTCAAGGTCACTGAGGTTAAGGGAGAATGCAGAAACCTTTTCCTCAAGCTCGCGGACCAGGACATGCGAAGTCGTGAGTACGGGCAGAGCATTAACAACATGGAGGGTCAGTTGGGCTCCTTTGTGTCGTTAATTAGGGCTCACTTTGGCTTTACTTTTCCACCCCGAATTGTATGACCTGCTTCTGAAAACCCTCCGCTGAGCAAAATAAATGAAAGTTCTCGTGTGTGTTTTAACTTCTGCATGGTTCCTTTCTTCGAGCGTTCGAACATCTTCAACTTAGGTGAGCCGAACCATAATATCAATAAGTCGAGCAAATATGGATTTTATAACTCGCTCATGATCAGATGAAAGAATAGCCTCAGACTTATCCAGGAAAAGATTTCTCTCTGTTACCTATTTTTTACCTGCAAATGAAAAGACAGAATCAGAAGGAATAATTTGAAAAAGAAAGCAAAAACCCCTTTCAATCTTATGCTTACCCATGATTAATAAGGACAATAACTTTTACAAGGGTTTTAATCTTGCGCGAAAAGTTTTTTATCAATATTCTTCGAAAGAAAGCATACTATTGAAAGGAATGTAATTCACAATAATTGCTTTTGATCAATTTTGAGAGGAACGAATTACTCAAAAGTACGAGGCATAATAACGTGTTTTAAATTTAATTGAAGATACGACATCCAAATCAAGGCCGTTTTGTTAAGAACGAGAGTAATTTGGACATCTATCTCGTCATTAAAGTCAAAACAACGCCGATATTCTCGGTCAATTATCGTGGATTACCAGCGGCGCACAATCATGCATGAACCAATTCAAGTGTATAATTCCTTCTAGCGAAATTGGGGTTGGATTACCCTATACGACCAAAAAGGTCATGCAAGATTTCCAATTTTGATTTCCTCTAAAGGAATTATAAACTTGACTTGGGAGTATTCGGATGATTAGAGAAAATGCCACTATCACATTCCCATGTCCCGTCAAAAGAAATACAACCAAGTTCCATCTGAATGTATACACCAATAGGTCCCTAATACAATCACTCTAAGGGGTGAGATAGAGAAAGCCTCGATAAAAATAAACCCTATACAAGAGGACTAGTAATGGAAAATGAAACAAAGGAATGTGATCCTAACGTTTAAGGATGCCCCAAGTTCGATCTGTGACCTCCGGATCGCTTGCCCCAACTCGTCATCTTCATTGGACGATATCTCAATAATGTCCATAGTAGGCTCCTTTGTTGCTCACTCGGTGCTTGTCATGGGATATCATCCTCTTCGTCTTCTATCAAGGACGTTTGGGAAAAACACACACATCTATCCTTGAAATGGCATTTAATCTAATCACCAGAATGCAATGAATGAAATGCCTATATTTATATGAACTGTAATAGATCTGAGGGATAGAGAGTCTTACCAACCAAACTCGTCGACTTATGTGCGGTTTTAGGTGTACCAACCGCCCAAAGACATGCGCATGAGACAAGTGATGGTGAACTTCTAAAAATCAGAGGGTTTGGCACCTAAGGTTAAGGTTCCCACTTCGAGTTCTAGAAAGAGCCGATTCCATTGCACAGCTATCGTTGCATTGGGACTCGATCCATAGTTCGAAGCGAGCGGAATTGAAAAGTGGATTACCCCGCGTTTTTCCTCACGGAGATTCCATTCTCAATTCCTTCTATTGTGTTCCTAAAGGCGGCGCCCGGGGTTTGATGCACTTTGCAGATTTTCTTGACAAGTATCTAATGATTTCTTGACAGGATGAAGCATAGCTGTCGCGACCCGTCCGAAAGCGGACGCGGCTAATGGATTACCGATCGCAGCCCCCACTCTGAAATGTGGATCGCGGGCCTTGGATCGGCGCGGGCCCTCCCAGGCCCATACCAAATCGCGGCGGGAGTATTTTTTCAGAAGGATTCGACGATAAGAGTCGATCGCTTTCGACCTTTAGTGTGGTCGTGGTGGCATGTGCAACTTGTGCATGCATTTGGAGTCGCCACCGGTCTTTATTAGAGGGTAGACCGGAAACCTTACTGACCGATTGGGAGAGGTCGATCAGTTCTGCGGAACCAGAGATTTTGGGTTCGGGGACTTGGTTACGTCGGTGTCATTACCAACGCCCTTTCGGTACCTAACGCGAGTGATTTTCCTAGTTAAGAGTTCATGCAGGCGCAATTTTAGGTGAGGTAGGCTTGATTCAGGGTTTCATGCAGATTGGAAGACTGTTCCTATCAATCACAATCAATTTAAATGAAAGCGCAATCAAGTACATAAATAAATCACTTCAATGCACATCAATTCAGATCAATGGCTTCCTAGTATAACCATAAAGGCTTAAGAAAGGTGTGACTTCGGACCAGGGGTAAAATGGGAAGATTTGGAGGCGATTAGCCCGAAGGGCAAAATCATCAATTTTTGGAAGACGATTCGCCCAAAGGGCGAAATCGTCATTTTTAAGAATGATCGGGTTCAAAACACCCGGGATGAGCCTTGGCCAATTGATTGTGGCCATTTCCTATTTTTTGGGATTTTTCTAGAATTTTTAGAATTTTTTTGGAAGACGGTTTGCCAGAAGGGCAAAACCGTCATTTTTGGAAAGACCGGGGGTCGAAAGACCCGGAACAGGTTGTGGCCAATTGAATGTGGCCATTTCCTATTTTTTGGAATTTTTTAGAATTTTTCTGAATTTTTCTGAATTTTTCGAATTTTTTGAATTTTTTAGGATTTTTCATTTTTTTTATTGAATTTTTGAATTTTTTATTATTATTTATTATTTTCTGAATTTATTTTATTTTATTTTATTTTACTTGAAATCCGCCGCCGACGTGGCCGCCTACGTGGCACGCCACGTCGGCATTGACTGGTCAACAACAGTTGACCAGTCAATCCGGTCGTCTGAGAAGACGACCGGAGCTGAGGAATTCCGGCAAGTCTGCCGGAATCCTCGCCGGAGCCACGAGGCCGAGCCCCAAATATGCAAAATCCACGGCCTAATCCATCCGGACGACTCTCCATCGATACAGCAACACGCCCAAAACAAGAATCATGGTACAAAGACCCCAAAAGACCTCCGGCCGACCATAAAAAAAAATGCCATTTCCGGCGGGGAATTTTGCGAAATTCCCTTTTACCCAAAACTTCACTCCGATCATTCAAGCAACATTCAAAGGGTATTTAGGGACTTACCTGAGTTTGCTTGAATCTCGGAGACCACCTTTTGTGCCGGCACGAGGCCTAATCTCGGGCTAAGACCGAGGAGCTCCGGCCGACCATTTTCGTCGACGATCGATGCAAAATAGAAAACAGACCAAGCTGAGAGTCGACTCTAGTATGTGTATGAAGCCTTAACGGATTTAATAAAGGTCGGGAAAGGCGACGCCGAAAGTTAAACGAGAGGAATGGTCCGGCGAGCATTTCATCGAGCTCATGGTATACGTCGGTAAAACGATGTCCAAGTTAGAAATGCCGGCATTTTAGCTTAAACCGAGGCGAAGTAATCTTCAAACACGTTTATGGGGACATGAATAGGCTTCGAACAACGGTCGATTCGGCTCCGTTTGGCCGGAAACCAAACGGGACCGAGCCCACAGTGCGTTTCGAAAAACAGGGGAAAACAGAGGAAGACGAGGCCGAGGAGTACCGACCGTTTCTCGCGATTCCGGCGACGATTGGGGCTTCGGCGGTGGTGAGCTTGTCCACTGGAGACCTTCCGACCTCCGCTTGAGCTTCGTCGCGACTCCCATGCCGTTCCCGCAGCTCTCGGCCTCCTTCTCTCTCTCTCGGCCTAGCCCCCCCATTAACCGAGATTCCCCTTCTTTCGTGCGTGGCCGACCGCCTTTAGGTCGTGGAACGTCCACCATCGATCGTCGACGTCTTCTTTTTTATAAAAAAAAGCCGCGGCGGGCCTCCCCCACCTTCCCATGTTCTCTGTGTGCTTCGCTGACCGGTGGGTCTGCAACTAAGTTGCAGACCCGGTCGGACCGGGTCGTGTCGGGTCTGACCCGACCGGCCCGGTTCGACCAATTCGCCCAAATTGGGGGCCAAATTGACCTCTTTTCATGAAATTGAGGGCATAATCGGGCTCCTTGACATATTTTCTATCAAATATGGGTATTTTCGTGAATCAATTGATTGAAATTTTATGAAAACCCCAAATTGTCCCTAGGATCCGAAAATGATTTTCTCCAAATCGAGGGCCTAAACGATCAAATTAGTCAGAATTGAGGCCACCAATGGATTCCTCATGATGAAAAATATAGGGTAGAGGTGTTCAATTTTGATGGGTGTTCCCGTGTGAAATTTAATTTCGAAGATTGTAAAACCGGGGACTAAATTGAAAGATTTTTATGCAATTAAGCCCTTTTGGCTAAAATTGATCAAATTGGAGGGCCAATCGACCTAATTGCACTTCAAGACTTTAGAATCCAATGTCATAGCTTATAAAAAGTGGAAATTAAAAATTAAAAGACTCGAAAAGGAATTTTTGGGCTCATTTCGGGTTTATGTTTGTTAAGGGACATAGTGACCCGAGCCGAATTTTTGAGATTTAAAGTGACACACTTGAATAAGAAATTAAAACAAAATTATGGAATATTTTTTTGTATTTTTCTGACCACGAATGGTATTTGTTTGGATTTTTTGGATATTTTTATAATTAAATAAATTCGAAAAATATTATAAAATACCAAAAAATATTTTTTGTTCAAAATTGGTTCCTAAGGCCAAGCCAAGGCTTCCAAAGTTGATTTTGTGATTTTATGACATTTTTTTGATATTTTTAATTAATTCTAAAGAATAAAAATCACAATAATAAATGGTCAAAAATTAGGTGTCAACAATAGCAGACTCATCAAAAGTAAGATCTCTGCTAATCATAATCTTAGATGAATCAGAACACCAAAGCCTATAACCTTTTACACCAGAACCATAACCAAGAAAAATACATTTTTTCGCTCTAGGCTCTAGTTTTCCTTCACTAACATGTGCATATGCTGGACATCCAAAAATTCGAAGAGAAGAATAATCAACAGGTTTACCTGACCATACCTCCTCAGGTGACTTGTTATCAATAGGCATGCAAGGAGAACGATTTATTAACCAACAAGCAGTATTGACTGCTTCAGCCCAGAATTCCTTGCCCAAACCAGCGTTAGACAACATGCACCTTGTTCTTTTTAATAAAGTTCTATTCATACGTTCTGCAATACCATTCTGCTGCGGAGTATACACTGTAGTATGATGTCTCACAATTCCTTCATTCTTGCAAAACTCATTAAATTCACTTCCACAAAATTCTAGCTCATTATCTGTTCTCAGCCGCTTGATTTTCTTACCGGTCTGATTCTCAATTAATATTTTCCATTACTTGAAAGTAATGAAAACATCACTCTTTGCCTTAAGAAAAAATACCCAAACTTTTCTTGAAAAATCATCAATAAAAGTGAGTACATACCTGGAACCAAGGCCTTTCGATGGAACTCTAGCAGGCCCCCAGAGATCAGAATGAATGTAGTCCAGAGTGCCCTTTGTGCTGTGAATTCCTGTTTTGAAACTGACTCTTTTCTGTTTCCCAAAGACACAATGTTCACAGAAATCCAATTTTCCAACTTTCTGACCACACAAGAGACCTCTTTTACTTAGCTCCTCCATCCCTCTAATACTCATATGGCCTAGTCTCATATGCCATAATTTAGTATTATCTGAATCTGTCATATCAGATGAGACCGCAACTGAACCAGTAACAGTAGAGGCTTGCAGCTGATACAAAGTACCAATTTTAAGCCCTTTCATCAACAAAAGTGAACCTCTCAAAATTTTCAGAACTCCACCCTCAGCAGTAAATCTACAACCATTGGCATCAAGTGTACCCAATGAAATTAGATTTTTCCTCAAATCAGGCACATGCCTGACATTATCTAAAGTTCTGATCATGCCATCATGCATCTTAATATTAACTGTGCCAATCCCAATAGCTTTGCATCTAGCATCATTACCCATAAGAATAACTCCACCATCATGTTCTTTATACGTAGAGAACCAATCTCGATGAGGACACATATGATATGAGCAGCCAGAATCAAGAATCCAACTATCACATAATTTATCTTTATTATGTGCAATCAAAAGCCAATCTTTGTCTTCTTCTTTAGCAACATCAGCTTGAGCATGATTTTCGTTTCGCCTATTCTGTCTATTCTGATAGTTGCGATTGTTATGACGATTGACATTCCCATGATTTTGTTGATTCGAATTATTTTCTCTCTGCTCCTTTGCCTTTAGTTTTAGGCAATTTATCTTGATATGCCCTGGAGACTTGCAATAGTTGCAAATCATATCTCTATGCTTAGATTTTGACCTGCTCCTGCCACTATTTCTTCTCTCAACAGACATTCCCCGAGCAACTAAACCAGTCCTATGATTATTACTACCATCAAAAGTCAATTCTGTATCGAGTTTCTGCTTATTTAGCAGACTAGTCTTGACATCTTCAAAATCAATAGTTTCTCTACTAACAATCATGGTCTCTCTAAAATTCTTATAAGAGGCAGGTAGTGAGACTAGCAATAAAAGAGCTTGATCCTCATCTTCAATATTAACATCAATGCTTCTTAATTCAGCGATAAGAGCATTGAACTCAGAAATATGGGATTTGAGAGAAGTACCTTCAGTCATACGAAAAGTGAAGAGTCGTTGCTTGAGTCTCAATCGATTTGTGAGAGACTTTGTCAGAAAAATACTCTCCAACTTCGTCCATAAACCTGCGGCTGTTTTTTGATCTAGTACCTCCTGCAAAACTTCGTTCATGAGGCACAACTGAATAGTGGACAAAGCTTTCTCATCCAATTCTTCCCATACTTCATCTGTCGTGTCCGGTTTCTTCCCTTTAGTAAACAAAGTTTTCTTCAAACCCTGCTGCGTAAAAACCGCTAACATACGAACCTGCCATAGGTTGAAACTGCCGCTCCCATCAAACTTTTCGATATCGAATTTCGTTGCTGAACTCGAAGCCATAACTTATTTCGAGTCGAAGAAGCGCACTTGAACTCCTCGAGCAACACTGGACTTGGCACAAGACGGCTGGACGGGATGGTGATGGATGAACTCTAAATCAGCCCGCACGATAGTGCACAAGAACTCTAAATCGGAGATTGGGATGGTTGAATGATTCACGAGGCCATTGAGAAGACCAATTGCCCAATAAGTGAGAAGGCAACGTCTCACCAGAAGACGCCACCAAATTCCACTGAGAAGATGCCACAAAACCAATTGCCACAGAACCAATACCACAAAACGAAATTGAGAAGACACGTGAAATCCAATTGCCACTGAGAATGCACTTTTCGTTTTGCCGAAACCACCTTTCGTTTTGCCGAAACCACCGAAATCACCGAAACCACCCAACAGGAACGTGGACGATTCGTCAAGGCTCGTCGAGGCGCTGAAGATGCGAACAACTTCTAGGCGCAGGGATTCAGCCCAAAAAAAAAACACTCGTGGATGCTTTATTGGGTTGAATATTCAACAGAACGTTTGTAGATAACCTATTACTTTATTAAAATGAATGAATAGAGCACATGAGGACCGCATAGCGCAGTGGATTAGCGCGTCTGACTTCGGATCAGAAGGTCGTGGGTTCGACTCCCACTGTGGTCGCTTCCTTTTTTTCTCCGCTTCTACTTTTTGCCATTTTATGCTACTATTTACTTTTGCAAATTTCCGTATCTGTCTATCAAGAACTCGACAGGGATATTCTTCTTTCATTTAGCTGCAAGATAATTTTCTATATTCGATCCGGGAAACGACAATGCGAGAGAGTGATCCCATGCCAAGTACAGAAAAAAATTTCATTTTGGAAGCACTCTCTCTCTGTGGTGATTCGCACGGATTTTTTTTTCCAATTTAATACAAAAAAAATTACAAAATTAAACACTATTTGAAAGTATTTACGAATTTAGGTCTCGCATGCCGATAGAGCCAGCGCGTGAGACCCGCCCGTTGCTAGCATGCAGTGCTTGCGCGCTGTTTCAAACAGCGTGCAGCTACCTGCGCGCTGCTTGAGCAATTTTTTTTTTTTTGGTCTTTTGGCCGTCTGGCTGTTTTTTTTTTTTTTCGTGCAATGGCTCCCCTTTTTTTTGGCCTTTTGGCCGTAATGCTGTTTTTTTTTTTTTTTTTGCAATTGCCCCCCTTTTTGTTTTACTCTATTTTATTTTAATCATATTTTAATTTGTTTTCCTTGTTTTCTTTTAGTTTTTTTTTATTATTCAATTTGTTTTCAATTAATTTTTAAAATTTTTTTCTCGTCTCTCTGCTGCCTCGTCGCCTTGCTCGTTTGTTTGCTCGTTCGATTACACGTCTAGATTCCGTGGCCCCGTTACATTGCTCGTTCGTTTGTTCATTCGTTTTTCTTTTTCCTCGTCACTCCGCGGCCCCGTTGCCTCGCTCGTTCATTCGTTCGCTCGTTCGCGGAGTTACGAGGAAAAAGAAAAACGAACGAACGAGCGAGCGAGGTAACGAGGGAACAAGCGAACGTCATCGATTGAGGTGACAAGGCCGCGGAGTGACGAGGAAAAAGAAAAGAAAAACGAAAAACAAACGAGCGAACGTCATCGATCGATTGAGGTAATGAGGCCGCGGAGTGACGAGGAAAAAAAAAACGAACGAACGAACGAGCAAGCAAGCGAGGTAACGAGTTGACGAGGCCGCGGAGATAAACCTAAATTCGTAAATACTTTTAAATAGTGTCTAATTTTGCAAATTTTTTTTTGTATTAAATTGGAAAGAAACCCGATTCGCACGATGGGTGGTGCATTCACATGCAAATATACCTTTCTTACGTACGTTTAACAGGTGTCCCAGCGGCATCGATTAACAGATTGCTTGGCTCTGAGTGTGAGCGCAAGATAAACCCGTTTGAATCCTTCCCATGATGATTAGGTCCTCTTCTACTCGGAGAGGAAATTGATAATGCTCCCGGATGCTGGCCTCACACTGAGCACCTTGTTGGCATTGAAGCACTCTTCAGCCTTGTTATGATAGGACACAGAAGAATCTTAAACCACTATACTAAGTAGAGAAAAAGTTTCATCCTGGAAGCACTTTTTTCTTTCATGTTACGCACGATACGTGCATCGATATGATATCTCCATTTATTTGGCACGATCAACAAGTGTCTCATGGGCATTGGTATACAAGATTCGTTCGAATAGCTTGGCATAAGTGTTATTGCAAGATCAAACCTATCGGACTCTCCCCGTGATAATTAGCTCATCTTCTACTCGAACTGGAAATCGTTAAAAAAACTTCCAGATGCTGCCCTCATATTAAGCACCTTCTTGGCAAGCACTCTTTAGCCTTGTTGTGCGAGGACATAACAGAATCTTAAACTACCTTACTTACTTGTTAAGTAAAGAAAAAATTTCCTTTTTGAAGCACTTTTTCTTTCATGCTACGCACGCTAAGTGCATTGAAATGTAAAACTTCCTTTATCAAATACGATTAACAAGCGTATTGC
Organism: Rhodomyrtus psidioides; assembly: GCA_021437785.1. Taxonomy (NCBI): domain Eukaryota; kingdom Viridiplantae; phylum Streptophyta; class Magnoliopsida; order Myrtales; family Myrtaceae; genus Rhodomyrtus; species Rhodomyrtus psidioides. The sequence continues at coordinate 2,485,381 of JAILYB010000044.1, read as the reverse complement.
TTGGTAAGTGTTATTGCAAGATAAACCCTTTTGCACTCTTCCCGTGATAATTAGTTCCTCTTCTACTCCAATAGGAAATCGTTGAGATTTCCATATGCTGACCTCATATTAATTAAGCACATTCCTGGCGTCAAGGCATTGTTTAGCCTTGTTATGCCATGACATAACATAATCTTAAACCACCTTATTTGTTAGGTAAAGAAAATATTTCCTTTCTGAAGAACTTTGTCTTTTATGTTACGCACGATAGGTGCATTAAAATGTAAAACTTCCTTTATGAGGTACGATTAACAAGTGCACAATGGGCAGCCATAAACAAGATTCATTCGGATTGCTTGGCATAAGTGTTATTGCAAGATAAACCTTTTTGAATCTTCCTCGGAGAGGAAATCATTGAAGCTTCCATATGCTGGTATCATATTTGAGAACCTGCTTCACGTCGAAGCACTTTTTAGCCTTATTATGTTAGAACAAAGAAGAATCTTAAACCACCTTGCTTGTCAAGTAAAGAAAGCGTTTCACTTTAGAAGCACTTTTTTTTCTTTCATGTTGTGCACGATAGGTGCATTGAAATGTAAATCTTTCTTTATTAGGTACAATTAACAAGTGTCCCATGAGCATTGATAAATGAGATCCGTTCGAATTACTTGGCGTAAATGCTATTGAGAGATAAACACTTTTGGACTCTTCTTGTGATAATTAGTTCCTCTTATATTCAGAGAGGAAATCGTTAAAGCTTCCCGATGTTGGCCTCATATTGAGCACCATCTTGGCATTGAAACATTCTTTAGCATGTTATGGTAGGACATAGCAGAATTTTAAACCACCTAGCATGTCAAATAAAGAAAATGTTTCACTTTGGATGTACTTTTTTCTTTCATGTCATACACAATAGGCGCATTGAATTGTAAATCTTCCATTATTAGGTATGATTAACAAGTGTCCCACGAGCATAGATAAATAAGATTCGTTCGAATTGCTTTGCGTAATTGTTATTGCTAGAAAAACCCTTTTGGACTCTTCCCATGATAATTGGTTCCTCTTCTATTCGGAGACGAAATCGTTAGAGCTTCCAAATGTTGGCCTCATATTGAGCACCATCTTGGCATCAAAGCACTCTTTGGCCTTGTTATGGTGGGACATGCAGAATCTTAAACCACCTCACTTGTCAAGTAAAGATAACGTTTCACTTTGGAATCGATTTTCTCTTTCATGTTCGCATGATAGGTGCATTGAAATATAAATCTTCCTTTATTAGGCAAGGTTAACAAATGTCCCACAAGCATAGATAAACAAGATTCGTTCGAATTGCTTTGCGTAATTGTTATTACTAGATAAAACCTCTTGGACTCTTCCCATGATAATTGGTGCCTCTTCTATTCGAAGAGAAAATCGTTAAAGCTTCCAGATATTGACCTCATATTGAGCACCTCCTTGGCGTCGAAGCACTCTTTAGCCTTGTTATGGTAGGACATGCAGAATCTTAAACCACCTTACTTGTCAAGTAAAGAAAACGTTTCACTTTAGAATCAATTTTTTCTTTCATGTTACGCACAATAGGTGCATTGAAATGTAAATCTTCCTTTATAGGTATGATTAACAAGTATCCCATAAGCATTGAGAAATGAGATTCGCTCGGATTGATTGACGTAAATGCTTTTGAAAGATAAACCCTTTTGGACCAGTCGTGTGATAATTAGTTCCTCTTATATTCGAGAGGAAATTGTTAAAGCTTCCAAATGATAGCCTCATATTGAGCACCATCTTAGCGTTGAAACACTCTTTACCATTGTTATTGTAGGACATAGCAGAATCTTAAACCACCTTGCTTGTCAAGCAAAGAAAATGTTTCACTTTGGACGCACTTTTTTCTTTCATGTCATACACAATAAGCGCATTGAAATGTAAATTTTCCTTCATTAGGTACGATTAACAAGTGTCCCACAAGCATAGGTAAACAATATTCATTCGAATTGCTTTGCCTAATTGTTATTGCTAGATAAACCATTTTGTGACTCTTCCCATGATAATTGGTGCCTCTTCTATTCGGAGACGAAATCGTTAAAGCTTTCGGATGTTGGCCTCATATTGAGCACCATCTTGGCGTCGAAGCACTCTTTAGCCTTGTTATGGTAGGACGTGCAGAATCTTAAACCACCTTACTTGTCAAGTAAAGAAAACGTTTCATTTTGGAATCAATTTTTTCTTTCATGTTACGCATAATAGGTGCATTGAAATGTAAATCTTCCTTCATTAGGTATGATTAACAAGTGTCCTTTGAGCATTGATAAATGAGATTCGTTCAAATTGCTTGGCGTAAAGGCTATTGAATGATAACCCTTTTGGACTCTTCCTGTGATAATTAATTCCTCTTATTTTCAGAGAGGAAATTGTTAAAGCTTCCAGATGATGGCCTCATATTGAGCACCATCTTGGCGTTGAAACACTCTTTAGCCTTGTTATGGTAGGACATAGCAGAATCTTAAACTACATTGCTTGTGAAGTAAAGAAAATGTTTCACTTTGGACGCACTTTTTTCTTTCATGTTACGCACGATAGGTGCATTGAAATGTAAATCTTCCTTCATTAGGTACGATTAACAACTGTCCCACAAGCATAGGTAAAAAAGATTCGTTCGAATTGCTTTTTGGACTCTTCCCATGATAATTGGTGCCTCTTCTATTCGGAGACGAAATCGTTAAAGCTTCCAGATGTTGGCCTCATATTGAGCACCATCTTGGCATCGAAACACTCTTTAGCCTTGTTATGGTAGGACATGCAGAATCTTAAACCACCTTACTTGTCAAGTAAAGAAAATGTTTCACTTTGGAATCAATTTTTTCTTTCATGCTACGCACAATAGGTGCATTGAAATCTAAATCTTCCTTTATTAGGTGCGATTAACAAGTATCCTATGAACATTGATAAATGAGATTCGTTCGGATTGCTTGGCGTAAATGCTCTTGAAAGATAAACCTTTTTGGACTCTTCCTGTGATAATTAGTTCCTCTTATTTTCAGAGAGGAAATTGTTAAAGCTTCCATATGATGGCCTCATATTGAGTACCATATTGGCGTCGAAACACTCTTTAGCCTTGTTATGGTAGGACAAAGCATAATCTTAAACTACCTTGCTTGTCAAGTAAAGAAAATGTTTCAGTTTGGACACACTTTTTTCTTTCATGTTACGCATGATAGGTGCATTGAAATGTAAATCTTCCTTTATTAGGCACGGTTAACAAATGTCCCACAAGCATAGATAAACAAGATTCGTTCGAATTGCTTTGCGTAATTGTTATTACTAGATAAAACCTCCTGGAGACTTCCCATGGTAATTGGTGCCTCTTCTATTCGGAGAAGAAATCGTTAAAGCTTCCAGATGCTGGCCTCATATTGAGCATCATCTTGGCATCGAAGCACTCTTTGGCCTTGTTATGGTGGGACATGCAGAATCTTAAACCACCTCACTTGTCAAGTAAAGAAAACGTTTCACTTTGGAATCAATTTTTTATTTCATGTTATATATGATAGGTGCATTGAAACGTAAATCTTCCTTTACTAGGTACGATCGACAAGTGTCCCATGGGCATTGATAAACAAGATTCGTTCGGATCGCTTGGTGTAAGTGTTATTACAAGATGAACCCTTTTGGACTCTTCCCGCGATAATTAGTCCACATTCTATTCGGAGATGAAATCGTTAAAGCTTCCAAATACTGGCCTCGTATTGACATATCAGATGTTTCGGAGAGTTGATGCTGTTGATACCTAAATTTTGACTATTTATTTATGACTAAACTGCACAAAAATTAAATCATGTTTATATAGTTGAATTGTCGGCATACATTACATGCATTTGCATTTTAATCGGACCGGCAGCGGAATTGGATCAGAAGCACATGATAAAATTTAGCCAGCAAAGAGGGGAGTCGTAACAAAAAATTCTAAGGCCTTAAGGCCCAATTTGAGCTTGATCAGCCCATAAAAAGTCTGATTATAATATTAAAGTCCATTAATCAGAAAAGGCCCTAACTCAAGCCTGCAAAAAGGCAAACAAACCCATAAAAGACGCGTAGGACTCGGCCAGCCCATTTGCAGGGGCTTAGCCTTCAGTCGATAAATCAATTTGGTGCAATTTGACCCCCTCCAAGGACCTAATTGCAAATTTCTAAAAATGGCTTTTTTTAAATATAACAAAGAGTTGAGGCTCTTGACCTAAAACGACCTTTTTTTATATGTACACCGTTATGCCCCATATTTCTGGGAGTTGAGGTCGGCAAATCACAATTCGGAACATATGAGCGAGACATGTGAGATCTAGAAAAAAGAAAAAGGGAGAGCTCACTAGCTCGGGAAAAGGCCTCGCCGGTGCCGCCTGCTCCTTGCGCCGTTCGATACCAACACACCTTTCCTAGCCTCGCAAACGGCGCTGCTGCCATCTGATGTTGATCCTTGCTGCATTGAGTCGACGCCCGCTTGTTGTCTCGACAAGTTATTGTTGCCGCGCCCCACCTCGCTTCAATGTGACAAACCCCATCGGCAAGTATGCTGAGCTGCCGAGCCTCCGCACTGAACCACGACAAGCAGCGGGTGCTTCCTTTCTACTGCGCCCCTTTATCGACTCCATCAAGCCATTGCTTCCCCAGACCAAGCTACGGTCTTCATCTCGCAAGAGTAGTCCCTCGAGGCTACCCCCGCGAACATCGCGACCGGCAGCCATTGTCCAACACTCATTGGACATATGAGTCTGCGAGCCCACCATCGGGCATTCCGCAAGTGGTGCTACCGTGAGCTCTCTCGGTCGTGACCAGCACCTTGTGTCCCCATCGGACAAGTCCCGAACGAGATAAAAATCTCATAGATAGAATTTCATAGAGAAAGATAAAATTTGCTAGAAAATAGATAGTTGCAGTTTAAATAACTTGCGTGAAAGATTAAGATTGCATTTGCATATAGATAGGATCTACATATTTAAAATCATTTAGATTGGGACAAGATTTCCTAGGATTTAATCCAAATTATTTTCTATACAATTTAGGATAAATCTTCGTTTAGAATAGGCTGTATGTCATTAATTTTGAATTTTGAATTCCTATGATGCAAAAGATGTATATAGCACTTGCATATGCATATCACACTACATGTCATTTGCCATGTCATAAACTACATACCATGTCATACCTGCCACGTCATTTTGCATGTCATTTAGCGAACATGTCTAGGCTCATTCATTTAGAATGCACGTCTAGGTTCATTAACTTAGTTTGCGCAAATTAGATCGTTTAATTTAGAATTGCATATGGTTCTACATTAAGCATCATTTTGCATATGATATAGTTATACAGCTATGATGTTAGCCTAGTTCATTACATAATCATTCGCATGTCCTTCGTATGTAAATAAAGCATATATCATATAGTCTACATGATAGATTAAGTTAATAGCATGTAATTCCATGATAGAGTTCATGTCACATGACATTTTGATATAGAATTCATATAATTTTTGCATGTGACATAGCTAGGTCATTCAAATAAATTTCTTGAATGCCATCTTAGAATTCTTGTCAATTTTATGTGGTGCATTTTGATATAGTTGCGATCAATGATCATGCATTACATTCATTATTGCACTCATTTAAATAAATGAAAGCCAAAATAAAAATGCATTAATCTAAGTCTTGCGTTTGAATAAAACGCTAGGGATTAGGCAGTCGCATCCAAGTATGCCGTTCCTATCCCTATCGTCATAATTTATTCAATACTCTAATTATTCTGTCATTGAACAATGTTTGCGCACTCCATGAACACCTCACATTTCAAGAAATTTGTTGAAATGAAATGTTTTCATAATAAGAAAAAACACCGAATGGACGCTAGAGCGATTTAGCATAATCAAGTTCCCGAACTCACAATCTCTGTTGTAAAAGTAATGTATTTCTTCCAATATTTTATTTGACTATCTAATTGACCTATATTAAACAAGATAATTTTTGCATGCGATTTGATACGGACTTAGAAGGTCCAAGCTAGGTTAATGAACTTAGTGATTCATTAGCCTAAATTTTAAGTAGCGAGAGATACCAAATTCGAAAGTTGATTTTATAGGTAGAGTAGATATTAATAATAGTGATACTAATAATAACTATACTCCAATATGCGCCACGCAAAAATGTGTGTTGGCTCTAAAAAAATATTTACATTAGTGGGGAAAAATATTTAAAAGACCATATATGAAATAATAAGTGCACAAAATAGAAGAAGTTAATTAGAAGTGGAATTTATCTTTGCGCGGTGATGGTGTTGGAGACGCCGAACTTGAGCGTACATCGCCTTTTGAGAAAGTCGTTGCTATTAGAGATGGAATTCTTGGTGTATGCTCGTCACTGATGATGATGCGAGATTCGGTGATCGACCGTCGATTTTGCTTGGATGCAATGTTAGTTTTTGAAGAATGATCGAATTTCTACAAGCTAGATCGAGTTGATTCACTTTTTAGAATTTTTTTTTTTGGATTTTCATATTTATTTTGAAGTGATATATGTCTCTCTTATATGACAAGAAGACCAAAAAATTAGAAGTGGAATTTGGACAAATTATAGTGGGAAGATGTTTAATTTTTTTTTTTTTTTGGATTGAACGAGAAAATGTTCAATTTAAGGAGAGATTATTTCTCAAATATCTTTAATTAAGATTTCATTTGGGGTAGGAGCAGGCTGGCAAGCGGCTGGGAATTTAGGGCTGTGGCTCAACTTTGCTCCCTCGCGCTCTGCATTTTGGCAAACCTCTGAAGTTCTGTAAGTCTCTCGCCTCCACTCCAATCTGCTTTTCTTCGTGTTAAGAGTTTCTTGTCAGATGGTGGCGCTACTTTGAATGTGGATACTTGTGATTTGTCAATGCGTTCCTTTTGTTCATCTTCGGGCTGTGCATTCCTAGGTTTGGCTTTTTTTTAATGTTGATTCCTGGGTTTGATTTCGTGTGTTGGGTTCTTGCCTGTTGTCTGAGCAGCTTCGAACATGTTTTCCCCCTTTCCCTTCCCCACAGGGCAGTAGGTTCCTGGTGAAGTTGAAGGGCCTGTGCGAACATTTCTTGTCACATGGCTTCCACAGGACAGGCGCCGTCTCTGAAGAGGCGGGATCCGCCGGCGGGGAGAGAGGGCGACCAGCTCATCATTACTCCTCTCGGTGCCGGCAATGAAGTGGGTCGGTCCTGTGTCTACATGTCTTTCAAGGGGAAGACTGTGTTGGTACTACTGCTGCTTCTTGGTTTTGATGTGCTCTTCGGATTTTAGAGTTTTTAGCCAACATGGTTTGGTGTCTGTCGTGATCTTTTCGTAATTGCTGTATGTGGGTGGCAGTTTGACTGTGGAATTCATCCTGCTTACTCTGGCATGGCTGCTCTTCCGTACTTCGATGAGATCGATCCTTCCGCAATTGACGTGCTTCTAATTACTCAGTACGTGTTGACGCCTTCTCTATTATAATCGACTTGGCTTTGGTGAGGAGGGCCACTCGTTCCATTATATACAGTTGCCTTTCCTGGTCTTTGCTCGTAATTTGCTTGAAGAAGCGATCTTTCTTCCTAAGACTTGCCACAGGAATTTGTCGTTGCTCCTCAGTAGGATCCCCCTGTTGTCGGACTTATTGGGTTGTTATCATATTGTCAGCACCAATGCCTGTAAAGTTTAGGGATGTGTTCTCACTAGCTATTGCCGATTTATATTTCTACTCGTCACTTTGATACTTAGCTTCCACAGTAAAGATCTCTGGTCTTTATAAGTCAATGTTGACTGCTTGCAGCTTCCACTTGGATCATGCAGCTTCCTTACCATACTTTTTGGAAAAGGTTTGCAGCTTTATTGGAGTAAAAACTTACTTTTAATTATTGATTTTACTTTTAATACCCACAATCCGACGTGCTCTCATTTTTCCAGACTACATTTAAAGGTCGTGTCTTCATGACTCATGCAACAAAGGCTATATACAAGCTGCTTTTGTCAGATTATGTAAAAGTGAGCAAGGTCTCAGTTGAAGATATGCTGTTTGATGAACAAGATATATTCCGTTCAATGGATAAGATTGAGGTATTTTCTTCATTTGATGAGCCCATTCTTCATCCCACAAAATTTCCTTGCTAATATTTGCCTTGGCGACTACTTGTTGGCGATCAATTTGCTGAATCTTTATGATTCTAGAAGGGATGATATCATTGATGAAGAAGCGGAATATTCTTGGTTTTCATACAGTCATGGATGGATTGCTTGTGTATACCATTTACATGTCAGAAGCATGTGTAGGCTTTAGCTGTACCTCCGGCTTAGTAGGGTTCAATTGTTTCTCGCTTTTAGGTGAATTGCAGATACTCCAAATGCTTAGAACCCAATGTTACCTGTATGTTACCTTCAACGAATCAATTTGCAGCATCAAGCTGGTACGAGTTTCATCTCTTTTAAGATAAAGCACATGATTCTCAACAAGCTGTCCCTGCCTTGTTTATGTACAGTATAGTTATCCCCAGTCGTGGCTTCTGGATGAGAAGCTGGATAAACTAGCTATCTCAATGCTTATGGGTCATACAGTTTGCTATGTGTCATAGACTTATAGACCCTATTCAACAGGATTTTGTCTTAGGATGAGACATTGGCAATTAAATTATCATGGACATGTTGGTTTGTGTTTCGTGCGAAAGCAATGTCTTCGCATGCAATGTTAATTATTCAATGTAAATGAACTGGCAAGGATCTTACTTTTGATGTTCTTTGAAGTGCCTTGCATGCATAATGTCAACTATTGATCCCAATGCATGTAAATCATGTTACCTATTTGTAATTATAGGTAATTGATTTCCATCAAACAGTTGAAGTGAATGGTATTCGATTTTGGTGTTATACTGCTGGCCATGTTCTCGGTGCTGCAATGTTCATGGTCGATATTGCTGGTGTACGAGTCCTTTACACAGGTGATTATTCCCGTGAAGAAGATAGGCATCTTCGAGCTGCAGAGATTCCTCAGTTCTCACCTGATATCTGCATAATTGAGTCCACTTATGGAGTGCAGCTTCATCAATCTCGTCATATTCGGGAGAAACGCTTCACTGACGTCATCCATTCTACTGTTTCTCAAGGAGGTAGAGTCCTTATCCCTGCATTTGCTCTTGGTCGTGCTCAAGAACTTCTGTTGATCCTTGACGAGTTCTGGTCCAACCACCCGGAGCTCCATAATATTCCTATATATTATGCTTCCCCCCTTGCAAAGAAGTGTATGGCTGTTTATCAAACATATATCAATTCCATGAATGAGAGGATCCGAAGCCAATTTGCGACAGCAAATCCTTTTGACTTCAAGCATATTTCGCCGCTAAAGAGTATTGAGAATTTTAATGATGTCGGTCCATCTGTCGTTATGGCTAGTCCTGGTGGGCTTCAAAGTGGGTTATCGCGTCAACTATTTGACATGTGGTGCTCTGACAAGAAAAATGCTTGTGTTATTCCTGGATATGTCGTGGAAGGAACTCTGGCAAAGACCATCATCAATGAACCGAAGGAAGTCACTTTGATGAATGGTCTCACTGCTCCTCTTAATATGCAAGTTCATTATATTTCCTTCTCTGCCCATGCTGATTTTGCTCAGACAAGCGCATTTTTGGATGAGGTAATGCCTCCAAACATTGTTCTTGTTCATGGAGAAGCAAATGAGATGGGAAGGCTCAAACAGAAGCTCGTAACTCAGTTTACTGATCGCAACACCAAAATTCTTACGCCAAAGAATTGTCAATCAGTCGAAATGTACTTTAATTCAGAAAAAATGGCAAAAACTATTGGGAGACTGGCTGAGAAGACCCCAGAAGTGGGTGAGACTGTAAGTGGCCTTCTGGTAAAGAAAGGCTTCACTTACCAAATAATGGCACCTGAAGATCTCCATGTTTTCTCTCAGTTGTCTACAGCAACTATTAATCAGAGGATTACTATCCCTTATACAGGTGCGTTTGGTGTAATTAGCCACCGGCTGAGGCAGATATATGAAAGTGTGGAATCTTCAATAGATGAGGAATCTGGCATTCCCATGTTACGCGTGCATGATCGAGTAACAGTGAAACACGAATCTGATAAACATATTTCAGTGCACTGGACATCGGATCCGATAAGTGACATGGTTTCAGATTCCGTTGTTGCTCTTGTCTTGAACATAAGCCGTGAGATTCCAAAGGTTGTGGTTGAAACAGAGGCCATGAAAACTGAAGAAGAAAGTGAGAAAAGGGTAGAGAAGATCATTCATGCACTTCTAGTTTCTCTCTTTGGGGATGTGAAATTTGGTGAGAATGGGAAGCTGGTGATAAGTGTGGATGGGGATGTAGCGCATCTGGACAAGCAGAGTGGGGATGTGGAAAGTGAAAATGAAGTCCTTAAGGAAAGAGTAAAGACTGCATTTCGGCGAATCCAGAGTGCTGTAAAACCAATACCCCTGTCGGCTTCTTAGGTAACTTTCGTGTTTCTTGTAGCTTCTTGTTTCCGGTCATTTTCTAACTATAGATTGTAGCATCAATCTCATGGTATCGGTATCCTCCACTCACAATCTAAGTTCAGCTCAAGCTTTAATCATCTAAAGTTGGATATCAGCTCTCGGAACAAGTTTCAAGAGTTGCGCTTGGATTACGTAGGTTTTTTGTACTTTTGTGTATTGAATTTTGCTGACGGGAGGCTGGCAAGGCTCTGAGGGTCACCTTGCGGAAAAGACTTGTCATTTCTTTTCCTAAATGCAATTTTTCTAGCTCATGCGAGCAGGCCTGTGAAGACGGCCTGTGCTACATGCGAACATGCATCCATGTGGTTATGCTGTAGCTTTGTGATGTCTATTTGTCATGTGCTGAGGATCAACCAAAAATCGGATTTTGTAATTGTTACTTATGTGACAAGCCGGAATCGGTAAGTAGTTGAGTAAAATGTTTGTTCTTGGTCATGCTATATGTTTCTTTTCACCCGAGTTCAGGTTTGTCTCACTGATCTGTGCCCTTTTGATTACAGTTCTCTTAGTTAATCCAATCTTATGGCGTATCAATATGTCCCAAAAATCCCCGGCACGTTTAGGAGAGTTTTGGGAACTACAAGATCTCAAAAGTATCTTGTGGTTGGAATTAAGGTGGTATCATCAGCGACATTTTGTGTACTGCAAGTGACGGGCCTTCTTAAATGAACATCTTCTCTTTAAGTGAGACCAACTCTCATACTTTCCTTCCATACTGAAAGTCTGAAACGACAAGTGTACAACTCGAGCTCGACGATCGCAAATGCTTTCAAAATCGATCTTTTTGTTGGACGGACAATTGTGCCACCTGATCATGATCGTCTTTTGAACATTTGGCAAGATATATTCATCCATGATGCTGATGGGAACTCAGAGTTGAGCTTCAATTAACTCCTTCAGTCTCATAGACTGGATCTCTTTGATGATGTCCCATCTTTTTTATTTGGCCAATTACTAAAATTGTCATAAATTTATTGTAATTCTTTTCTTCTATCTTTTTCTTTTTGTTTTCTTCTCCTTTTTCCTCCGGCCGGCCACCAATTGGACCGGCCAGAGGTGGGGTCCAGCGAAATCGAGTTGACACTCACCAGTCGACCTCATGGGCCGCGACTAGCCATTGGAGGAAGAAGAACAAAAGAAATAAATAAATAAGCAATTTAAAAAATATTAAAATATTGGTTCATCTTGGAGTCAGACCGCCAAATTTGTAAGGCAAGAGTTTAGGACTCAGTTGGCAAAAAATAAAAATATTTAGAACTAAACTGGCAGGATGTTTTGGTAATTTTCCCCAGTAATATGAGATTTGATACAAGAGATAAGATGAGATTTGTTTGATAATTATATACAGTTTTCTGAAAGGATATCATGCTTTAGGGAGGCGGTGAGATTCGGCAAAAAGACTATTTCCTAAGCACAAAGAACCTTAATAAACTTATTTAAGTTGATTTTCTTCTTTTGAATAAACTTATTTCAAAAAATAGCTTCTATCATTGCTCGCTAAAAAACCTTTTTTTTTCCTATTCAGGTTCTTTTTTTTTTATTACCATAAGTTTATTCAAAAGAAGAAAATCAACTTAAATAAAATGCTAATGCTCTTTGGTTTTAAATAATTGCACTTTTATCATTATTTACTTAAACAGAGTATAGTATGCCTGAGATACAATCAAACTTTATTTTCTGTAATGTTAGAGTAACATGCGTTATTTATTTTCTTTCATTTACTCACAGTTAAAAAGAAAATAACTTTAGTAGATCATGTTATAACTGGCTATAAATTTAGTGAAATTTATAAAATTTCTCGAATTAAAAGATTTATTTTGTTCACCGTAATTTTTTAATGCTTTAACTAGCCACAATATATTAATATAACATCCACACGTAAAGTGAAACTTATTGAATTAATGGTATAAACTATATTTAAACTATTACGAAATGTAAATTTTCTATTTCGCTGTTGATGAATACACATTTTCATCCCTCCTTGCAAGTTTGAACTCGAAAAGAGAGAAAAAGCTTCATGTACTTTCGTTTAATCCATCACCCGCTTGATCCAACCTATTCATTGTTTAATGAAAAATATGGACCTTCGCAGATGCAATCCGACTTAGGATCGATGAAGGTGTCTGAAAGGACTAGATCATAACACCCTATAAATTGCACCAGCAATGTAAAAATCTTAGATATAGCCGTACGGAATTTATTAGTTACGAAAAATATGTGTCGTTGAAACTCCAAAGTAGCGCGAATTTGAAGTTTATGCCATCTTTATACTATGTGTGTACCAATAAAATCGGCTTTTCCATAACCTACATATGATTTCATATGAGATATCTGGATATACATATTTTAGGGTTGAATTACGTAAAATAGGATCTATGGGACCAATGGGATCGGAACCATGTTAAATTTTCTTCTTAAGTTTAGGGTCGGAACCATGTTAGAATCCTAGCAAGTTAAGATTTAGATTGTTTCTCAAGTTTCGAATGGTAGGATCCTACTTATGCAATTTCATCTTCTTTGCCTTTGATTGCTTCATCATATCATACATGCCCAAGTCACGCATACAATTGCTTGGGAAAACTATTAAAAAAAAAATCATAAACCTATTGCAATTTTGCCTATTCAGCCATAATTTTTTTTTTGTCAATTCAATTCTAAACATTTTGCATTCGTGACAATTTAGTCCACCCGGTCAATTTTGGCCAGCTTAAGCTGACATAGATGCCAGTGCTGATGTGGCAATGCCGGAGCCAACATGGCAATTTTCAGTAATATTTTAATATTTTTTAACATAATTATTTTAACTTTATTTTTCCTTTAAAAAAAAATATTACTGAAAATTGCCATGTCGGCTCTGATAGCGCCGCCATCCATGTCAGCATCGGCTGACCAAAATTGACCGAATAGACTAAATTGATACAAATGCAAAATATTTAAGACTGTATTAAGTAAAAAAATTAGGATTGAACTGGCATAATCGCAATAGACTTATAACTTTTTTTTTTTTGATAATTTTCTCACAATTGCTTCCGTACTCGATGTCATATCGCAGAAAGTTTCTTCGCCAAGGATAACGGAACGGCAATATGTTAGTCAAGGGGACTCCAGCATCATTGAAGGTCAAATTTCCATGGATAGCGAAGTAATTTCCACCATAATGCCTAATGTTAGTCAAAGGTTTTCTTACGGAGTCCTTCAGCTAAGGCTGTGAGGAAAAATGGAAAAGGCCTCGTGCAATTTCTTCTTTAAAAAGTGGATTCTAGTGCAGTAGCAGCGATCGGGGGAACCGTCGTGTGCACAATGCCTGATGGACAAACTTGTCGAAATCGATCATAAACTCATTTCCAACCCATATTTAATGGGCTGAGTTATTATATGTTTTGATTTTATCGCCGTTATGTCATAAATGAATTTAGAATGGTAAAACTCAATACGATACGAGTCTTAAATTGTTTCGTTTTTGTACTTTCATGTATTGAATTTTGCCAATTGGAGGTACTGGCTAGGCTCGAGTGTCGCCTTGCGGAAAAGACTTGTCATGTCTTTTCCTAGATGCAATTTTTCTAGCTCCCATGCGCCAAGGATCGGCGAAAACGCATACTCTGTCATTGTTACTCTCATGTGACAAGTTGATGGGGGAGAATTGATGAGTAGTTGAGTAATAACTAATAAGTTCGTGCTTGATCATGCTTAGTTAACAATCTTAAGATGTCAAGTGGGACAATTTGTTACTTTTTTATCCGAGTTCGGGATTTGTCTCTCTCTGATCTGTACCGTTTTGATTACAGTCTCTCTCAGTTAAACCAACTTGTGTTCTATCAATACGTCCCAAATCCTCGGCACGCTTAGAAGAGTCGGGGAACTACATGACCTCAATGGCTACATTGTTGTATACCGCGCATGACGAGCCTTCTTAACCGATCATCTTCCTTAAGTGAACACCAACTTGTGTACTTCCCTCTTGTACTGAACGATAAGTATTGAACTTCGAGTATGGATGGTTCTCATGCGTTTAGAAATCGCTCTACTTGCTGATCGGACGACTAATCCACCCGGTCGTGATCATCTTCGGAACATTTGCCGGCGTCTGAACGCGAGGTTTCATGAATTAGGCCTTTGAAAGATCATGATCAACTTGCACTAATGTCAATGATGCAACGCAATGGTTAATGGGGGTTAAGGCCTTCCTCTGAACTACGTTATCCACTAGCTTTCTTTCAACGTTCTTGTAGCCCACGCCTCTCGCTGAATACAAAATCAATGCTAGCGGGTCGGGTTTGTAAACCACGAGAGATCCAAACTCCGACAGTAAGTACCGAGTAGTGAATTACACATTCGACGTCGAACCTGAAGGACATCCCGGTGAAGTACATGAGCAATCAGCTATTCGCATATTTCTGAATACGCATAATTCGGCGCGGTCGGAGATTATTCGATTTTAACCGTTACTTAGCCCACGCTTTGCGCGAGCATGTCTATTCGCGTATTTCCGAATAGGCAATCAGCTATCAATATTAGATGTGATGCAAGAGATAAGATGAGATTTGTTTAGTGATTATGTACACTTTTCTGGAAGAATAACATGCTTTAGGGAGGGGTGAGATTCAGATTTGGCAAAAGGACTGTTTCCTAAGCATACGGAACATGAAGAGAAAAGCAAAAAAAAAAAAAAAAATTGATTTTTTGGCCAACAATGATAGAAGCTATATTCGAAATAAGTTTATTCGAAAAGTAGAAAAGAAAATTAAATTAAATGAAAGTGCTCTTTGATTTTATTCCCTATAGTGTCATAAATTAGTTTAGAACAATAAAGCTCGATATAATGTGGGTGTTAAATGGGTTCATAACTTACTTAGATTCAACTTACCTTGACGACTCGTTTTTCGCTCTCCATCGCTCTTGCTCGATTTCACACTCGCTCACTTCTCAGCTCTCACCTCAATTCATGTATATGAGTTTGTCGATTTGAGTAAAATATGGAAGTGTCTTAATAGTACGGATTGAGTCTCAAGTCAAGTATGGATCTTCGAGATTTGTATTCCATGTAAATGGGTCAGTTGGATAGGGCCATTTTTAAAGTATATTCGATTCACCTATTCGACGGGTCTACTCGTATGTAATGGCATGTGGCTTTGCTTTGCCTATACTGGGCAGGCTGGGCATCGGCATGAGAATTGTGCGGACTAGCGGATGGAGTCGGGTCGAGGGGGCATTGATACACAAAATCAGGATCACAAAAGTTCCCTTGAGCAGTTTTGTGATTAAGATTTGTTTATAACATTGCAGGAAGAGTCGATAGTATGCGAGGCTTCAAATTTCGTCGTCTACTTAATTCTATCCGAAGGTATTTCTTGCATTTGATACTGAAGCAAAAAAAAAAAAAAAAGGGTTAATAAATTTGAGTGACCTTTCTGCCAAAAATAATAATAATATGAGTGACCCGTTTTTTAACCCACTTTTTCAAAACCCACGACCCGACCCAATACCCACCCGAAGCCATCGCAGGCTTCGCTTCACTTCTCCAACGGGAGTGACGAAGACGGAGAGGAAGAATCGGTTCTGCGAGCCCCTACTCCACTTCGTCTCCATTTCTCTTCGCTGCCACCGAAAGCTTCAAGCGGCTTGAACCTCAGTTGACTTTCCGAAGTGCTCGGATCTCCTTCTTCACTGTCCATCGTGCCCTCATCGCAAGCGAGCGCCCAGTCCTTGCCGCCCCCGAAGTGCCACGGGTTCGTGTTCTCAGGAGCACCGAGTCGACTCGGGCACCATCGTGATCGAAGCCTTCCTGGACCTGGTTTGCCCGGACAGCCGGGACGCGTGGGAGCCCCGGACGCAAGCAGTCGACTGCTACGGACCTCGCGGTTGGCTCGTCGTCCGCCTCCTCCCTCTGCCGTGAGTGGCTCAAATCTCTCTCGCCGCAGTTGATTTTGCGTTTTCATTACCAATGAGAGAAGGGGTAGTGATAAGGCTTTTGTCCGGCAATGTTTGGCCGAGTCATTTCGGGGAATCTTGTTTATTCAATACGCGAAGCGGACAGCTCGGGAAAAGATAAGTTTGGCTGTATGTTTTACTCAATTGAATTTCGTCGCCTGGATATATAATTTAATAGAATAGTATGTGATAGGATAAGAAACTTGAGACATTTTCATTATGTCGTGTCTGGTTCGGAGAACTTTGGGATGATGTATAGCTAGCTAGATGATGCAGGGTATTGTTTTTCCTTAGCTTTGGGGAGACATGGATGTCTGAATCGAATTGCTTGTCCCAAGTGTTGGTAAATCTTTGCCATCTGGGCGCTTGAGCAATCGAAAGGGCTGACCCAAATGTAGGCCAAATTGCCTCCATAATTTGGTTTACGCCTGATCAGAGCAGTGATTCAGTGAGCAAGTCTCGTTAAATGCTGCAATTTCCAATCTGCAAATCTTATATATATTTCTTGAGTTGCCAGTTGTTGCTTTGTCTCGCTCTATTGACAAGGTAACCTCGGCCCCTTTGTTATACCTTGTTCTGAGTCCGAGATCCACGAATAAGCATATGAGAAAGTAACTTGGAATTGTAGCCAATATATGGTGATTCAGGCCATTGTTGTTGTTGATGTATAGATTTTGGATGAGAAAACTGCATTGCCGTGTTTACCTTTGTTCTTGTAGTGCACACAATCTGTATGACAGAGGGTTTCTAAGACGTGAAATGGCTCCTGTGTGTGTTGGACTTCAACATATGTGATAATCTTTTAATGATTAGATATTGTGGTTACTTATATTTCGCTTTTCCTACATCTTAGTGAGTGTCCCCCTCATCTTTTTGCAAATAGTTTGCCTTAGTGAAGTGATCTGCTTGAATATCCCTTATTGTCGTTGCTATTGCGAGTGAAGTGATCCGGTTCACAGACATTAGAATAATTTTTGGATGACACCCATTTCATGGGTGACTGTGATTTACTGAATTTGAACATGTTGTTGGCGGGAAAAGTACACTGCAAGTGCCTTAACTTTCGTACGGCGTGCACTTAAGTGCCTTAACTTTCAAAGTGTTCACTTGAGTGCCTAAACTTTTAAAAAGCGTTCACTTGAGTACCTACTTCTTTTAAAATCATTCAGTTCAGTGCCAAATCTGACGTGGCTCACCGAAAATTCGACACGTGGCATTTTTAATTATTATTTGTGCTGACATGGCTCATCGGAATTGGCACTAAAGTGAACGATTTTAAAAGAAGTTGGTACTCCAGTGAACGCTTTTTAAAAGTTTAGGCACTCAAGTGAACACTTTGAAAGTTAAGGCACTTAAGTGCACGAATTGAAAAAAAGTTAGCACTCAAGTGAACACTTTGAAAGTTAAGGCACTTAAGTGCACGCCGTACGAAAGTTAAGGCACTTGCAGTGTACTTTTTCCTGTTGTTGGCTAGTAGAATTGGTAAGAAAAGAGTACTTGTGGCTACTTGTTAGAGTTATGCGGTGGGCTTTCGTATTGTCCTTGCTCTTGCTCTTATTATGTTCTGTGTCAAGTGATTTTTACAGCTCTTTAAATCTGTACAACTTGAAAAAGTTTATAACTGATTTGTGTTTTGCCACTGAGTTTTGGCAAGTGTTTGGTTTAATGTTTGATGGAAATATTACATGTTATTTTAATAGATAATTCTGCATGGTATTGTTGGAAGTTCTTTTTATTTCCTTCATTTTTGTCTAATGTTTTTGCTTAATTTTATTTGGTGGACAACGAACTTGGCTCCTTCTAAGAAAATTCTTTTTTCATGTCAATGGTGAGCTGTATTTTATCTTGTTAAGAGTTCTTTATAAGTATTTAAATTTATAAGTTTTTTTATCTTTATTTTATTTAGTAATTTTTTATTCTTAAAAGGATTAATAGCATAGAAAACCCTAAACTGGTACACCTATGACAAATTTACCCTAAACTATTTTTTTAACCATAAAAAACCCCAAACTTGTATACTTGTGACAATTTTACCTCAAACTGTTACATCTGTGATAAATTTACTCTCCATTATTTTTTGTTAAATCTAACTGTTAAAGTGGTAGGTTGTATGATACGTGGCAATTGACGGGTGTACCAGCTTGGGATTTTTACCATTTATTTGTCATATGTATATCAGTTTGAAATTTTTCTTGGTATGAACCCAATTTAATGAAGGGTAAATCTGTTACAGGTATACTAGTTTGAGATTTTTTATGGTAAAAAAATTAGTTTAGGGTAAATTTGTCACAAGTGTACCAGTTTAGGATTTTTCGTGATAAAAAAAATAGTTTGGGGTAAATTTGTCACAACTGTACTAGCTTGGGGTTTTTCGTGGTTAAAAAAATAGTTTGGGGTAAATTTGTCATAGGTGCGCCAGTTTGAGGTTTTTCATGGTATTAACCTTTCTTAAAATATACTTTTCTTAATTTTGATGTGAAGTTTCTAATCTAGTGACATATACACGCGAAGAGCTTAAAGTAGGTTAAATGGGTGAGTAAGGTTCATCGAATTTACATTGCATGGAAATAGGTTAAAACTAGTTAATAAATGGATCGGTTGAACTATTTTCGACCTGTCAGCCCTAACTAATTTCCTTCCCGTTACGTTTTCTAGGTAGGTGGTGGTAGTGATTTGAATATTGATGCTGGTTATTTGTTAATGCCTTCTTTTTGTTCATGTTGAGTTTGTACATTTCGGGTTTGACTTCATCTGTTGTGTTCTTGCTTGTTGCTTGAGCAGCTTCGAACGTGTTTAATGCTTTGTCCTTTCTCCACAGGGCAGTACATTCCCGGTAAAGGTGAAGGGCCTGTGCGAATATTTCTTTCCATATGGCTTCCACAGGACAGGCACCATCTCTGAAGAGACGCGATCCGCCAGCGGGGAGAGAAGGTGACCAGCTGATCATTACTCCTCTCGGTGCTGGCAATGAAGTGGGTCGGTCCTGTGTATACATGTCTTTCAAAGGAAAGACTGTGTTGGTACTGCTTTTTCTTGGTTTTCACGAGTTTTCTGGTTTAGGGTTTTATCAGACATGGATTGGTGTCTCTCGTGATCTCATCGTAATTATTGTATGTGGATGACAGTTTGATTGTGGAATTCATCCTGCTTACTCTGGCATGGCTGCTCTCCCGTACTTCGATGAGATTGACCCTTCGACAATTGACGTCCTCCTAATTACTCAGTACGTGTTATCTGCCTTCTCTATTATTACTGACTCACCTTTGGTGAGGAGGGCTGCTCATTCCATTATGTGCAGTTTCCTTTCATGGTGTTTTCTTGTAATTTGCTTGAAGAAAGGATCTTTCTTCTTATGACTTGCCAAAGGAATTCATCCTTGCCCCTTAGTCTTGGATCCCTTTCTAGTTGGATCCATCAGCACCAATGTCGTAAAGTTTAGGATGGCCTTCTCACTAGCTTGCATTATTGCTGATTTATTCTTCTACGCCTCCCTCTCATATTTAGCTTCTACAGTAGAGGTTCTGGTCTTTACAAGTCGATCTTGACTGCTTGCAGCTTCCACTTGGATCATGCAGCTTCCTTACCATACTTTTTGGAAAAGGTTTGCAGCTATATCAGAGTGAAAGATTACTTAAATTATTGAACCTTACTTTAATACGGATGACCCAACATGCTCTCATTTTTCCAGACTACATTTAAAGGTCGTGTCTTCATGACTCATGCTACGAAGGCTATATACAAGCTGCTTTTGTCAGATTATGTAAAAGTGAGCAAGGTCTCAGTTGAAGATATGCTGTATGATGAACAGGACATATTCCGTACGATGGATAAAATTGAGGTATTTCCTTCATCTGTTGAGCCCATCCCTCATGCTAGAGGAATTTGCTTGCTAATGTTTGCTTGGGGATTGCTCCTTGGTGACCAACTTGTTGCATTTTACTGATTCTAGAATGTATGATATGTAGAAGCACAATAATTCTTGCTTTGCATCCAGTCATGGATGGATAGCTTGTGTACACCATTTCCATTCCCTGTATACCTTTCAAAGAATCAAGTTCATTATTGAGCTGATATAGGCTTTGTCCCTTTTAAGATAAAGCACAGGATCCTTCCACTGTTGCAGCTATAGCCATCTCTGCCGCTTTTATGTCCAATGTAATTTATTTATCCCCAGTTGTGGCATGTGCGTGAGAAGCTGGATACACTAGTGATCTCAATGGATAAACTAGTTATCTCAGTACTTACGCATCATACACTTTGCTACATGTGTTGTGTACTTATAGTATCTGTTCTAGACGACTGCCTAGGATGATCTCTGGATGTTGTCTAGTCTATTGGTGTGGCAAATAGTGTATCATGGATATGTTGGGTGGTGTTTCATGTGGAAACAATGTCTTCCGATGGAATGTTAATTATTCAATGTAAATGAACTTTGCGATCATGTTACTATTTGTGCTGTTCTTTGAAGTTCCATGGATGCATGATTTCTAAATTATCGACCCCAATGCATTTAATTCATGTTAACCTACTTTTACCTGTAGGTAATTGATTTCCACCAAACAGTTGAAGTGAATGGAATTCGATTTTGGTGTTATACTGCTGGCCATGTTCTCGGTGCTGCAATGTTCATGGTCGATATTGCTGGTGTGCGAGTCCTTTACACAGGTGATTATTCCCGTGAAGAAGACAGGCATCTCCGAGCTGCAGAGATTCCTCAGTTCTCACCTGATATCTGCATAATTGAGTCCACTTATGGAGTGCAGCTTCATCAACCTCGTCATATTCGGGAGAAACGCTTCACTGACGTCATCCATTCTACTATTTCTCAAGGAGGTAGAGTCCTTATCCCTGCATATGCTCTTGGTCGTGCTCAAGAACTTTTGTTAATCCTTGACGAATTTTGGTCCAACCACCCTGAGCTCCATAATATTCCCATATATTATGCTTCCCCCCTTGCAAAGAAGTGTATGGCTGTTTATCAAACATATATCAATTCCATGAATGAGAGGATCCGAAGCCAATTTGCGACAGCAAATCCTTTTGACTTCAAGCATATTTCGCCACTGAAGAGTATTGAGAATTTTAATGACGTCGGTCCATCGGTTGTTATGGCTAGTCCTGGTGGGCTCCAAAGTGGGTTG
The DNA here is from genome assembly GCA_021437785.1 of Rhodomyrtus psidioides. Taxonomy (NCBI): domain Eukaryota; kingdom Viridiplantae; phylum Streptophyta; class Magnoliopsida; order Myrtales; family Myrtaceae; genus Rhodomyrtus; species Rhodomyrtus psidioides. The sequence continues at coordinate 2,463,792 of JAILYB010000044.1, read as the reverse complement.
TCACGTCAACTATTTGACATGTGGTGCTCTGACAAGAAAAATGCTTGCGTTATTCCTGGATATGTTGTGGAAGGGATGCTGGCAAAGACCATCATCAACGAACCAAAGGAAGTCACTCTGATGAATGGTCTCACTGCTCCTCTTAACATGCAAGTTCATTATATTTCCTTCTCCGCCCATGCTGATTTTGCTCAGACAAGCGCGTTTTTGGATGAGGTAATGCCTCCGAACATTGTTCTTGTACATGGACAAGAAAATGAGATGGGAAGGCTTAAACAGAAGCTTGTAACTCAGTTTGCTGATCGCAACACCAAAATCCTCACGCCAAAGAATTGTCAATCAGTCGAAATGTACTTCAATTCAGAAAAAATGGCAAAAACTATTGGGAGGCTGGCTGAGAAGACCCCAGAAGTGGGTGAGACTGTTAGTGGCCTTCTGGTAAAGAAGGGCTTCACTTATCAAATAATGGCACCTGAAGATCTTCATGTTTTCTCTCAGTTGTCCACAGCAAATATTAATCAGAGGATCACAATTCCTTACACAGGTGCATTTGGTGTGATAAGCCACCGGCTGAAGCAGATATATGAAAGTGTGGAATCTTCAGTGGATGAGGAGTCTGACATTCCCATGTTACGTGTGCATGATCGAGTAACAGTGAAGCACGAATCTGATAAACATATTTCAGTGCACTGGACATCGGATCCGATAAGTGACATGGTTTCAGATTCTGTTGTTGCTCTTGTCTTGAACATAAGCCGGGAGATTCCAAAGTTTGTGGTTGAAACAGAGGTCATGAAAACTGAAGAAGAAAGTGCAAGGGTAGAGAAGATCATTCACGCACTTCTAGTTTCTCTCTTTGGAGATGTGAAATTTGGTGAGGACGGGAAGCTGGTGATAAATGTGGATGGGAATGTAGCACATCTGGACAAGCAGAGTGGGGACGTGGAGAGCGAAAATGAAGGTCTTAAGGAAAGAGTGAGGACTGCATTTCGGCGAATCCGGAGTGCTGTAAAACCAATACCCCTGTCCGCTTCTTAGGTGGCCTTCGTGTTTTTGTAGCCTTTTTTTTTCAGGTCATTTTGTAACTGTAGATTGTACCATCAACCTCATAGTAGGGATGTCCTCAACTCACAATCTAAGGTCAGCTCAAGTTTTAAGCTTCTAATGGTGGATCTCAGCTCTTGGAAAAAGTTTTGAGAATGGCACATGGGTTACTTAGTTTTTGTACTTTCACGTATTCTATTATGGTGTTTGAAGGCTGGCAATGCTCGATTGTCACCTTGAGGAAAGGACTAACCATTTCTTTCCCTAAATATGATTTTTTTTACCTAGTTCATGTGAGCAGGCTTGTGAAGAAACAGAGTCTGTGCTGCCTTAGAAGATGCATCTATGTGGTAACGCTGTAGCTTTGTTATGTCTAGTCTTCATCGGATCGAAAGGTTATTCACTCCGGTGCTGCTTGCTGGTGGAGGTTGGGACTCGGGAGTATCTCAACGATAAATAATACGTTTAACGAGTAAAGACTCCCTATAACACGGACTTTGTCATGCTTAGTTAAAGACGTCAAGGGGAGCTCCACGTTTCTTTCTATCAGAGTTCGAGTTTGTCTCCTGATCTGTGCTCTATTGATTACATTTCCATCAGTAAAACATTGTTTTGGTGTATACATATGTACCAAATCCTCGGCACTATTTAAGAGTTTGGATTTTTTTGCAAGACCTCCAAGTATTTTATTTTTATGGTCGAATCTAATGTGCAGTCATCGGTTTTTTGTTGAATCGACAAGTCCAATTAAATGAATATCTTCCCTTAAATAACACCTACTTTTGTATTTCCCTCCTATGGAGAACGACGACTATACGGCTCAAGTACGGATATCGCATATGCTTACACATCGATCTATTTGTTGAATGGATAATTGTACCACCATATCCTCTCTTGAACATTGGGCAAAATTTATTCATCCATATCAATGATGGGTAACTCAGGGTTGAACTTCATTTAACTCCAATCTCATAGATTGGATCTCTCTTTGATGATGTCCCAACCTCATAATGCAATAAAGTCGTTCTGTCAATTTCCCTTTTTAAAGAGGATCCAAATCTCGTCGCAGTATCTTCACCTCTTCCCCTTCTAGGCCGTCTTTTAGAAGGGCTGGGAGTGAAGTTTGAACCTTGATTTCATCTCTACTAGAAAATCGGATTGTGATTGTTATTCTTGAGAGTTGACAAAAAAGTTTTGCGAATTAGGCGTTTTAGAACTAATTACCAACTTGTACTAATGACAACAACACAACACAACACAATGATTAATCGGTAAGGGTCTTTTCTCACCTATGTTCTCCGATAGTAATCAATGCCAACGGAGCGGGTTCGGGACCGCTTGGAATCCAAACTCGACTAGTACCGAGTGCGTGTTTGATGTCCATTCCAAGCAATAGCTTTTTGAATGAAGTTCTAGAGACATCCTAGTGAAGCACATGAGAACCTTAAACACACATTGAACCGGCACGATTGGAGATTAGATTTTTGCTCGTTACTTAGCTCGCGCTTTGTGCAGACATTTCTATTTACATACTTCTGAATAGTTACTTAGGCTGCGTATGACAACGTTTCTGTTCTTGGGCACATTTTTTGAATAAAAATATTTTTTTATGTTTCTATTCCCGGTTACGATTTCTAGGAACAAAAACACGTTTGGTAAATAAAAAAAAATACTTTTTTCCTCCGGCAGCGGGGCCGGCTGGTGGTGACCGCATCGGCGACGGTGGGTGGTGGTTCCAAAAGTGTTTCAAAAAGTATTCAAAAACCCAGAAGCAAAATTTTTTTTTTGTTTCTTCAAAAGTGATCCCAGCGCAAAAGTGTTTAGCGGAACACTTTTGGAACATTTTTAAACCATACGCGTTTCTATTCCAAAAATGTTCCGAGAACATCTTTGGAATAGAAACACTCTCCCTGAAGTATTTCTAGAGCATTCCCATGCACACTCTTTAGCTCGCGCTTTGTGCAGACATCTCTATTTGCATACTTCTGAATAGTCAGTAAGCCAATGATATGAATTTTGATGCGAGAGAAAAGATGAGATTTGTCTTATCAAATGTAGAGTTTACTAAAAGAATATAATGCTTTATGGAGGCTTAAAGATTAATTTGTGGCGAAAACAGGGTTATAAAGTAATATTTCCTAACCACTCAGAACATGAATAGAAAAAAAAATATATGATTTTTAGCGTACAAAGATTGAAGCAACATTTGAAATAAGTCTATTATGTTTTAAATAAGTTGTAATCTAATCTTGTTTTACTATAATCATTATATTGGAAGTGTGAGATGCAAACCAGTGTTTTTGTAATATTAAAGTAACAAAATTTATTTGTTCGGTTTATTTATTTATTTATTTTTTAAAAAATTGAGTTTCCTTATCACAATAATTTTCCTTTAATGTATTGAACCTAATTATAGGAATAAAATAAATAACAATACTTTACGGATTAAGAAACATATTATCTTAGTTTTTTTTTTGGTAAGGAACATATTATCTTAGTTTGTTACATTTGTCTCTATATTTGTATTTAGAGGTTTTCTTTAAAAAATATTCTCTCTTTATCTATTTTTTCATGTTTAATTAAGTATTTGAATTGTAAATTAAAAAAAAAGTTATATCACAAAAGTATTTTTTTGGCTTGGTTGTTTTGCAAAAATTAAACCTCATGAACAACGTACTTGTCCATATATTTTTTTTTCTAATTTCTCTCTTTTTTAAAAATTTAAACTCAACAAGAAGATCATAAATTTCATTTATTGCATTTTTCGAAATTTAAGCACAATTCGAGATAGAAATTAGGAGATGAAAAATCATTAGGTTGAAGCTTATTGGTCGTTTGTTGGTCATGCGATAACATGTCTTGTCACATAGCAATTATAGATGTAAAGTGAAGTGCCACACGGCATTTCTATGAGCCAACGATAAGGGATTTAACTACACTGTTTATATACATACATATCTACATAAAATATCTTTGATTGAATTGGAAGATGCAAGATATCATTTGATGCTTTACGAGAAAAATCTCACTTTTCAACTTTTTTCAATTCTTCTAGAAGTATATAAGCTGTATTTACCATGACAACGAACCTATATAACCCGTTATCATCATTCATCCCTGTTTATACATTAATCTACACGAATCTCAATGTAAGTGGCCTTATGCTAGGACGAGCAAAATGGGTAAACTTGGCATACGAGGACGCATACCATATGTGCATCCAATATGGGGATCAAATTTAACGTTAGACCTGTGAAACGGAACGTAGCCTGTCCGTGCAGTGGAGTTTCCATATACGAGCGGGCATTGCACTGGCAATATTCTAATGCCAGACGAGGAAAGAAAGTTAAAGAAAGGAAAGCAGCTTCGTAGTTTCCAATCCATCCACCCCAAATCCAACCTTCAAGAAGGAGGGGGAGAGAGAGAATTTAACCTCTTCGAATCAAAGGGGGAATCCGGCTCCGGGGACAGCTACCGAACAGCGAATAGCATATCATCATCGCCCCCCCAAGAGAGAAGGAAAAGGGTTGTCCCCAATTTTCGTTCTCTCTTTCGACACTGTACTTTTCGAGATCTTGGAAAATCTGCCACCTCCATAGGGTACGCCTTTTTCACTGTTCTTTGTAAGAAATTGGGTTTCTTTGTGTTCCTTTCTTATTTTTTGGTTATTTCTCGACGTGAATCTGTCTTTCTGTTCCTTCAATTTGTTTGCAAAAGCAGCTTTGGTGATTCTATTGATGGTTGGCTTTCTGGGTTGCCTCTCTCTCTCTCTCTCTCTCTCTCTCTCTCTCTCTCTCTCCTATTCTTGGAAACTTCTTTTTGTTTGTTCACTGGATTCCGAGTTTTCATTCTTGAACTTGAGGGTGCCCATAAAGGTTTGAAGCTCTTTCTTTTATTGTTAATGGAGTTTGGTACTGTCTCTTATTCGGCATATTTTAGTCAGTTATGGGATTCATCTTCTTTGTGGATGATAGCGGATGGGGCAGTAAGTTCAGAAGCATGGTTATCGAGGAATTAAGGGCTGTGTCTCAATATTGAAGAGTCTCCGAGTGTTTTTTTATGTCGAGATGGTGGTCAATGCGCATTTGACTTATGGGCTTCGCATTGGGAGTTAATTGATGCATGGCAAGTTATAGGCAAGATGTGAAAAAGAAGAAGAAAAGGAAGAGCTTGAGGAATTGAGTGAGATTGAGGTGGATGGGAAGGAGGGATGAAACTCAGATACGGAATCAGGAAGCTTCGTGTATTCTCATTCATGGATGATCTTGCCAACCGAAGATGGATTTATTACTCAAATCATGAAAATTATCTTTTGACTAGACAATGACGACAACTGTCTGAACTCATAGACTTATAATAGTAAGGTTCTAATTTGCTTTCAACTGCTTCCTTAAGTTCTTATATGATGTATGATGGTAGATGGCTTGCAGCTTGTTATTCCTTGCTTGGTCTTCCTCAAGCTTTTCTTGAGCTTCACTGGGCTTGCCTCCACTTCAACTGCCCATCTGATACTTCCATTTCTTCAACATGCATAATCTCTTCGGTTCTTGGTTTATGAGATTAGTTCCAGTTCAGTGTCAAAATCCATCAGCGCTTAATCCGACCTATCCGCTGTTGTGATAAAACATGCAGATTTTACAGATCTGTGATTTATTATGTCACAGTTATGAGATACCATAATGTAACTAATATGCTGTTAAAGTTGTTATAAGTTCGTAACAAGCCAAAAGTGGTAGAAGACTGAAGTTGAAGCTGCATAGAGTTTGAGTTGGACATGCCTGGCACTAGGAACAAATAAAATTGTTTGGGTGGGAGATCTCTGGCTTAGAAAAAAGTTGTTAGGATGGGATCCTACAAATGATTGATGAAGGTGTCTAAAAGGGTGACGTCCTAAAAATATGCCAACATTTGCAAAGTCTTGGATTGTCATTTGGAGTCTACTAGTTATGAAATTCGTGTGTCATTAAAACTCCAAATAACGTAAACTTATGGTGTAAAATGTACCAGAAAATTGACTTTTTTAATACCTAAATATGAGGACATACTTATTTCTGGATATACGTACTTCAAGGTTAAAGAATGTAAAAGTGGGATTGATGGGACTGGTTGAGCTTAGGATCAGGACCATATATGGATCCTAGCAAATTAATATCCTACTTAAGACCTTGGTCGAATCTTAAATTTCAAATTGTAGGATCCTACTTATGCAATTCCATCTCTTCACCTGGGAAAATATGGCTCGGTTTTGTTTTGCATGCATGATGGCGAGTATCGAAATAGTTCTATTGATTGGTCGTGTCATATAGGCCCAAGTCGTACATACAATTGCTTCCATACATGATGTCATACTATGGAGAGTTTTTTCGGCTAGGATGGAGGGAATTGTCATAGGGTGCAATATGTTAGCTGTCCCAGTAGAGCTTGGTCATTACTTTTGAAGAGGAATAGTCAGGAGGACTCCAGCATCATGAAAATGAACTTTTGGGGATCTCGAGCTAATTTCTGGCCTAAATTAGTCAAGATTTCGTTGCAGAGTTCTTTAGCTACAGGTTATGAGGAAAACAGGGCAAGGCCTGATGCAAATTTTTATTGAGAGTTCCCTTTTGTTTTTTTTCCGGTCAATTTTGTAAAGTGAAGTGACTAAGTGAGATTATTCTGAGTTTTGTGGGCAAATATCTTTGTGGTTACGAAGTTAATGCTGGATATTCTGGTATCGGACAAAGGGTTCCTTTTTGCAGTATGAGTTTTGTTCCAATGGTAGATTTGGGATTGATCCCTTCTCCTCATGCCTTTCGGTGGTACCATTTGTGCATTCTACTCAAGTTGTTCATTCGTGGAGTGGAGTGCTGTTTTGGGTTCAGCTTATTGTATTTAGTTAGTCTTCTTGTTATTTCAGCTGGTTTGGGTTCTTGTGTGGAGGATGGTTTGTTTGTTCAGGTACAGCGATAATGCTGGTGCTTACCAGATGAATGTTTGTAAAGATCAAAAAGGGTTGTATAGCACTATGCACGAGGCATTAAAATAGAGCTGTTTCATGCTGATATACAAAACCTAAATTATGTGACACTTGACAAATTGTTAACAGCTCTAATCTGAAAGAAAAGTCTACATCTTTCTCCTCTCATTTATTTTATCTATATTTGTAAAAATTAAGTACAGCCATGAACATCTGAAGTCCATGTTTCCTGTCTCCATAGGGAATTTCCTTTCCTAATTTCTGGGAGATGTTTAATGCTGTTGAAAATTGTACTTGATTTTAAATACAGTTCTCATCTGTCTTTACCCAGGGCACATGGAATTTGTTTGGGGTATTATTTTTAGGGACCTTGGCATCTAATTAACGCTTGATTCATAGTTCACAGAAATTAATTTAATTGAGACTTGCTCATCAACTTCAGAATAATGTCGGCAGGTTATTAATTTCAATGTGGGTTATTTGGAGGGTTCATTGATTTGGTCCCACATTGTTGCAACCTGTAAATATTAAGCTTGGCGTGTCATATGCAATTGTGCAGCCATGGTTATCACTTATCATGTCCCTTGTCAGTCCTACTTGAGTGGCTTGTTTTTCTGTTTCTTCTTGAGTGGTTCCCATTTTAATTTGTACTTTGAAGATGATAAGTTGACTTTGGTGGCAAGATCCCTTGCAATGTCAATGATGCTTTTATGTATTGATCGACTTTTTGCTGGTTGTTCAAAGAAGGGGCATAAAGCATTGTTTGGTCTGTTTATTGATATCTTTAAATTGTCCTTTCAGAGGGATTCTTGACAAGATCGGATTTCTAATGTCAAATTCCGGACCACCAAGTAGCAGAAATTTGGCATACTCTGGAAAGCATGCTTTCCTACCTCCTAAAAGCCCATTTCCCAACCTTTCTCCTTCATATGTTGATTATATTCCTAGTCCTCCAATTGAATCGAAAGCAGTGCAAAGGCCCGGAGGGGGGTATAGCCACCATCAACGAACGTCATCTGAGAGTTTTCTCATGGAGGATCAACCCTCGTGGCTTGATGATTTACTTGATGAGCCTGAAACTCCTGTACGTAGGGGAGGCCATAGACGCTCATCAAGTGACTCTTTCGCATACATTGATGTAGCTAACTTTCCTAATCTAGACTATGCAACTCATAATGAGCACAAGTACAGAAACGTGTTTTCAGTGCCATTTTGGGGAGCGCAAGAAATGGATCATCAAAGAGGTGGTCAGCATACATATTTTATTTCTGAACAAAGCCATGTGAAGCAGAAGAATAGGGTGAGGGAGTCATCTCGCATCGTTACAACTTCCCCTGGTGGCCCACCTTTGACTGGAGATGATGTTGCTACTCAAAATTCTGGGCCAATATGTGTATCCCAAGAAGTGGAGAAGGATCCCTGTATAGCAAATGGAAAGCAAGACCAAGTTGAATCTGTCACTTCCTCTGAAAGGAAAGATGCTTCTCCTGCAAAGCCTTCTTCCAATGAGACAGAAACTAAACGTGCAAAGCAGTATGTGCTCTGTCTCCCTTTATCGTAAATGTGTGCATATGGCTAGAGATTTCACATTGCGTAGGATATGCTATAATGGTATTGTTTCATAAAGCCCAATTTAAAGTTTTGGGACAGATAAGTATTTGAAAGAGATTTCTTCCTTGCTTTAAGATTGATATAAATTCTTGTCTATCTGATGTAGTAGGTCCACCTCCCCCCAACCTGGGAAGTGATGTATATTGAAATGAATGGTAATTATTTCATGTGTCATGCCCAAACTGGGAGCCATGAGAATTATTCAAAACTAAGGATGAGAATTTATTATAAAAGAAATCATGGCCATTAGGATTTGATAATGGCACTGATGTATGTAAATTATTACAACATAATTGGACCTGGAGAGAAAATTGACTTGAGTTTGGTAGAGGACCCAAATGGATGTGTATAATCTTGGGAAAAGGTGGGGTGGTTATTGGGTTTTACTAAGTGATCTTTTTATTCAGAATAATCTGCATAATTTTTTAGATTATTTAGTGTAATATGTTTAGTTTTCTGTTTATGAACTTCAACCTGATCATTATGTAAACATTCAGAAGTTCCGAAGTCCATCATGTGATCTGTAAATCTTGTTTAGACTGCCATACCAGCTGTATTCTGATTGGCTGATAGGAAATCTAGTCAGTTCCATGTGGTATTGTTTTAGGTTGACTGTGTCTTCATATATGCTGCAAGTGTCACTCGATGTCTGACAAGGTTTCTCAGGACACAAATGTCATGACCACTGCAGGCAAAGAGAGTGGTAGTGATTTTTTATGTGAATCAAGTTGGGGTCTAACTGGCTACTGTCATGACCACTGCAGGCAATTTGCACAGCGTTCACGGGTCCGGAAACTTCAGTACATAGCCGAGTTGGAAAGGAATGTGCAAGTTTTCCAGGCAAGAATGACTGAAATGCTGATGTGCCTTGTCATCTCTTGATTAAATAGTGATGATTAGTTGCTCGCATTCAATTTTTGATGAGTTTTTATGTTTTAATCTTATGTTCTCCTGTGTGCAGGCAGAAGGTTCTGAGGTCTCCGCTGAGATTGAATTTCTCAACCAGCGACACCTTATCTTGAACATGGAGAATAATGCCCTCAAACAACGGTTGGAAAGTTTAGCTCAAGAGCAGTTGATAAAATGCTGTAAGTTTCTCTCATTAAAGAGTACTGTGAGCATCGTGAACTTCTTCGGTTGTTGAATTTTTTTTCTTTTTATGTGGTATATGTTCCGTCCGCTGTCAGAAATATTTTACTTAGAAGTTGGAGGTGGCTTTTGATTTTTTATGGCAACTCGAGTAAGCTTTTTACTTGCATCAGTGCTTTGTGTTTATGTTGATTCGCTCGTTCTTCTTATCTCTTGTATGGATATAGGAGTATACTATTCCCTGTTTGCAACATAATATATGTCAAGTTTGGACTAGGGATGCTGTGACAGCCTAAGGCTTCATTTGAAAGTAAGGATTGCGAATAGTTGCCTCTATATTTGTATGCAAAAACTGTTCGGAGGGTTGAATCATTTTGGTATTTCATTTGCATGCCATGTCATGGTGAGTTATCTGTTATTTTAAAAGCTTGTTTTTTTTTTTTTTTGTCCATTACGGTCTGAAGTGAACATTCTAGTTGGAATGTGCAGTTGAGCATGAAGTTTTAGAGCGCGAAATAGGTAGATTGAGGGCTATGTACCAGCAACAGCAGCAGCAACAATCTTCTGGGCATCAACGCAGCAACAGCAAAGGCCTTGATGCTCAGTTTGCAAACCTCGCGTTGAAACACAAAGACGCTACTTCCAGGCATGACACTACGAGTGGCCCTCTTCGTACTTAGTCGCATGGTGTGACACCTATGGGCGATGGTGCCATCTTTTGTCAGAGAGTCTGTTCCTTGTCTTCGCTCGTTGGCCCCTTTCATTTCTTCTGTCTCGCCTCTTCCTTTGGCATAATCGGTGCGCCTGGTCATCACTGCCGATAGTCACATTGCCGGTATGTGATATGCCTGAGGTGGTTCTAGCCCTTCTTGTGCGCCGCTGCTCACATCTTATAATCTATTTCCCAGGTGGTTTTTAGCCATGAAGTTGTCCGACCACCACTGGAGGCATTGGTGAAGTGTTGTTTTTTTTTTTTGGGCCTCCCGTGCTAGGGTGGGCATTAATTTCTTTGCGAGAAGAAGATGTCTATTTGAATGTATTAATTGTTTTTGGTTGCTCAAATCGGTTCGGCTCTAGTGTACAAAATCTGATGACGGTGCTCAATGAGCATGTCTTCGATGATTTCTTTGGAAGTGATTGTTGAGAGAACCCACTGGATATCTTCTTTCGTACCACCCTTTTATCACAGCTAGGAAACTAGAATTATACCTGTTTTATTAAGCTCTCTACAAATGCTTTGCCAAAAGAAATTGCTTGATACCACTGACTAGCAAAACACCGAGTACGACGGTTGTTGCCGAACTATATCGCTTTCCATTCACGATTTCTTTCCATGCCGAGTGCCAAGTGATATTCGATCTATTCGGTATTGCTGCTCAGACATCCGTTTTAAATGCATATCCCGTGTTATGTGTTTAATTGAGTAAAATCAAATGAAATAAAGCCAAAAAAAGGTGTGGACCTCCCCGACCCTTTACAGTATCTGGCTACTACCTGCAGTTGAGGAGGTAGGATTGAAAGCCGCATCGACGCTGATTACAGCTGTCCATACATTTTCCTTCCTATATGACTACGTCGACTAATATGGCTGTAGCTTAGCAGACAAATTCTTTAACTGCAAGAATTGTTTGGGAGCGGTACATTTTTATGCAGTGGAGTGGAATTCAAAAGAAACGGGACAGAAGCTCAATGTCAGATTGGTACATGGTTTAAATAGTTTCAAGGGGAGAAAAAGCACATATTCTACTTCATAACCTCCATGAGGAACAGGAGGGCTAACTCTGAAGGACTAGCAGATACAAGGTACAGCTATTTTGACTAAACATACAGCCACGAACGTGCACGCACTTTGACTTTATGTATAAGAATGGAGTCATGAAGACCATCGCCACCAAAATCAAGAGGTTTTCAACAATAGGGTAGAATCGCAGTGCCAGTGCCATTCAACATATGATCAAACATCAATTCCAAGGAGCTTATTAATCGTGTGACATCCTCATACATGGCATTGGATACCCCAGAAATGTGATGGCCGGCAACGGCGTCAAAAAAATTTGGCCAGCATTGACGTCCTGGAAATGAAAAGGTATTTTTCTCAGAAAGAACATGCCAATCTATACAACAAAGCCGAAGTTTTGGAGGTGATATGACATGAATCCCAAAGAGTCGCGACCTGCAACACCATTGAAGTATAAAAGAATAAATATTCTCATTCATGTTCCATGGTCAACTAATTGCATACGCAGTTGTCTCGACTAGGCCAGCACATTCATCCAGCAAGAAACGTATTGAATTCGAGTCCATATGACAACCAAGATTAGTATTTTTATTTTGGCAATTTCCAATCGAGTATTAGTCTTTGGTGCTCATAATGGAGTATTATGTATTTGAGAGAAAAAGGTGGCCATACCAGATAAGGCATTAATATGCATATTGCAAAAGCAAGAGCTTGTAGCTTGAATTCATGTCTGCCGGCGCCTTTTGGCATTGTCCTCATTGAAGAATTCCCAGTTTCTATGGTCAAGGGAACTAAAGTCATCAAGGTCCGCAATGGCAAGCAAGTACTGAGTAAGCTTCACCAGTTCTTGATCACTGTCTCTGCTTGAATGAGCCTTTCTGAATGGTCTGATAGTTAATCCATTTTGAGGGTTCATAACAAAGTTTCGCCGCAGGTCGTCAAACATTATGGTGTTCTTTGCACTGTAATACTGTCAAGTCAAGAGACTGTAGTAAGGAGTTTTAGCGAAAATGTAACAGTTCTACGTCTACCAACTTTCGACAGAGTCTCATATTTAAGATACAAAATTACGGGCATGCGCAAAGTCAGTAAAATAAGGATATTTCGAAAAGAAGAAAAAAAAAGCTTCTATAAATGTGAAAGTATAACAAAATAATGTTATAATACAAGGTCATGGCAGAGGCGTACTTTTCTTCAGCACATAACGCTAAATGCTACTTGATTCATGAACAGATGCATTGCCACGAAAGAGCACCTATACAAGATAGCTTTGAGAGGTCATCGTACTAAATTTCTAGGCTAAGAATTAGGTTTATTGCATGGATACTGCCACATTATCCCTGTCAGAAGTGAACCGATACCTATGTCAGACAGTCTCAACCATGAAAATCAATTGATTCCCAGGACTATGATGAAGTGCAGCACTTACATTAAAGAATCATTTGCATGTTAAGTTCTGAGTAAGAAACAGATCGGTTTAAGCCACAAAATTGTTTTAGGCTATAATCGACAAATGTGTGCATAAAAGATACATAGAACAAACTCTATTGTGTATGATATTCTCGAGATAAGCACATTTATGTTAGATACATACAAGTGCGCCTATTCATGTACATCCACATCTTCTTCTTTTTTTTAAATCCTGCTTGAGGAGATGTATATAGCAATTTCTTTGGTTACCAGGCCGCACGAAGAACATCTGTCAATATAATTTATGAGAACTATACCTCTGGGAGTTGACCCCATATTAGGCCAAGTGGTTTGCAATCAAAGATTCCATGTGAATCTGATTGTACTGTAATCATTGCCATGCGATCTAGAAGTGCTGTAATTTTGTAATTAGGATTGTCAAGTACCCCCAGCTGTCCCATCTTCAGCTCAACCCACCTCATGCTACAGAAATAAAATAGACATATCAGAAAAGGGTATCCAACTGTTAATTTCCTACTAAAATTTTGCTATTCCATCTCATGATACTTCTGATACAAATTTCTCATAGAGCCTTTGGAGAAAAGGCATGTCAATGGCATAAGCTTAAAGAGTAGGAAAAATAACAAAGGAACCCACAGGAGGTGAAGCTTGGACAAATAACACACTTTACTCCTCTCTGATGAAAAAACAGACCCTTACCCACACAAAGATGCTTAGTAATCTCTTCATTTTTTAAGTGCTTAAGAAAATGCAGTCTGGTTGCCTCAGAAGAGGAGATAGAGATGCAACTTAACCAAGCAGAAGGGGTTCGCATGATTTATTCTATATGATAAACCAGCAACACAGAAATATAATCTCAAGACATGGAAAAGAAATTCAAGACGGAAAAGTCTTTCATACTTTTACCATGAAACTAAGATCAAATAAAGAAGAAAGATTAACCATACCTTGTTGCAGACCATATAATGATATCGTACTCTGCATAAGCAGCAGTGAGAAACTCATGAAGATCTGCATGTGTGGGATTACAGTTAGCTAGATGGAAAAGATCACAAATCGTAAATGTGTAAAATGCAGACTACTCACAGGGTCTCATCAGTTGAAGAGGATTTTCTGCTGTGGACCGATGGTCGAAAAGAGTATAATCAATATCCAAAACAAGCAGTTTCTTTCCTTGACGACAAGGGTTTCGAAGTTCAATCTGCATTATATGACAAATCAATTAATCAGCACCCAAACAATGTGCTGCAGAAAGCTTCTCTTTTGAGAGCAATTTGAATATCCATGTTACATTTTTGGTAACAATATAGAATGGTTATAATCCTATAGGCAAGTTACCCTCGCTCCTTTCAAAACAGAGATCAGAAGCATCATACATCAGTCTTCACATACAGAACCTCATCTTTATAACAGTGGCGCTGGAATTAACACATTAAGCACACCACACGTGTCTTGTATTAGTTCTCTTCAGGAAGTGGCAATGAATTTCAATTAAGCAACATTATTTCCTCTTAGACAACAATTTAGGAAAAAAATAATGCACTGCTTATCCTAAAACTGTCTTGAAAATCATGTCTTATGTCACCTCAAGGAAACTGTTTGTTCTTCCATCTGGATAAATAACACAAGGTTATTCACCAGCTAAGGAGGAAGAAGAGATAACTTAAACCACTTCTGTGAAACTGAAATGTTACGCCTCCAGCAAAAAAGGAAAATACATTGAAGAGATTCTTTCAAAGGAAAAGAAAATCTCCACTCCCATCAAAAGCCTAAGGACAAATGACACTGACTCGAAATAGACTTCTTAAATAGTTCAGATATATTGCTTAAGAGGGGGAAAAACTGACCTTGTACTGATCTACCCGTCTTCTCAGCTTCCGCTTATTGACTTCTTTATCTTTGATGTCAACAACATCATCTTGTCCAAGCTCAAAATCATCGATTATTTCAGGAGAGTCCACTTCATCCACAAGAAGATCGTCTTCAACAGTCCTGCAAACAGAAATCAATAGCCATCCAGCAGAGAGTCAAATGAAAAAATCGAATTTGCTGCATTAAGGCCTGTCTATGTACTGTGAAACACATCTTTCCTTTCTTTTATAACCTAATCAAACAGAGTGATATTTGAACTAACACTCCAAATATTCATCAAACTTGTAGCTTAGGGGAATAACAAATCAAATTTGCTACAGAAAGGCAGGTCTTTTCTACATGATGCTTGTCCATTTACTATGACAAGTCAACACATTTTTACTTCTATAATCTGATGAAACAGTGTGCTAGTGAACTAAAACTCCACCATATGGGACCAGCCCGACATTATGAAATATAGAAGAAGAAAGTTGGTAATAAACAGGGCAAGCTCAATGTAGGTGCACATTAAGCGGTATAAATTGTGTCCATTGCTGAAGACAACAAAGAGATTCTTTTTAAGTTATGCATACCAACACACATTAATGAGCTACTTTAAACCGTTCAAACCTATCTTCCATCTCGAGCTCAATCACGACATTGGTCGAGAATACATAAAAAGTGAAGAATCCGACAAATTAGGAACAAAACCTCACAAATGACGGACCCAAGGGGGCAAGGGCCATTGCCTCAGTGCAATCTTCAGAGATTATTTACTATAATCCTTGAAATTCCATCAGAACTTCTTCCTCCAGCCATCACGAACTAAGAGTTTGCAAAATCTTTCATCTCCCCCAACCTAAGTTTCGGCGTTCGCCACTACTTCACTTTTATTCAAATTATCATTACTTCACAAACAAATCAGTCCAATTCCTTGAGGCAAAAATGGAAACCACCCTTTACTGACCCAAAAAGGATTTCCTAAAAATTAAACATGAGAAAACCGAGGAAAGCCAACAACCCATCGCCTCATATGGCACAAAATTCCAAATCCAAGCATCTTTAAAACACAAAGTATCCAGGACATACAGTGAGAAAAACATGAAAAGTCTAAAGCTTCAGAGAGA
This sequence comes from Rhodomyrtus psidioides, assembly GCA_021437785.1. Classification (NCBI taxonomy): domain Eukaryota; kingdom Viridiplantae; phylum Streptophyta; class Magnoliopsida; order Myrtales; family Myrtaceae; genus Rhodomyrtus; species Rhodomyrtus psidioides. The sequence continues at coordinate 2,447,945 of JAILYB010000044.1, read as the reverse complement.
GAGAGAGAGAGAGAGAGAGAGAAGAATAGCAACCCAATCATGGTCATCTTGAGGGAGGACTTAAGAGGGAGCTGGGAGAGCAGGAGGGAGTCATCGGCGAGCTTAGAGCCGACTTTAGGGTAGAGAAGCTTCTGGCGCTTGGGCAACACGTTGGTGAGCTCGCATATCCTCAGCTTCAGCTCGCCCACCGTGTCGTCGCCGCAAACTCGGACTGTGTATTCCTTCCCGCTCCACTTCACCGTCAGTGTCAGCTCTTCCTCTGTCGCCGGCGACGCCGCCGCAGCTACTGAAGAAGAAGAAGCCGAAGCCGATGCCATTCTCTCTCTCTCTGTCTCAGTGTCTCCTCGGAGAAGGACGATCGGGCAATCGTGGAGATCTCAAGACGGGTTTGGGTCGGACGGACACGATCCTACTAATGCCTAATGGAGGTAAAACCAAAAGCACTTCCGGAACCCAAAATAAATAAATAAAAAGGAAAAAAAACCGACTCTGAATGAAATAACCCGAACCCGAAGAATCTGAATCATCCCACTATCTTAACCCGACCCAACTCGAAACCCATCATTGAATTTAATTTACTTAAAATTGATCAAACGTATCCATTCGCTTCACAATCAAACCGCACCAATTTTGACCCCAAAAAAAAAATCAAACCCGCACCAAAAGTTGACGAAAACAAAATGATCAGCATAAAACTATCCCACTGCGACATGATTTGTTCCTAAAATAAATCAACTGTACATGTTATCAAATGCGAAATTTGCAATTAACCGAGCCGAAACCATGGTGACTCATCCATTTGCCGCCTCTAGCCTCATATCCAAATTCAAGTAAGCATTCTCGAATCTACAGCTTGCCAGGTTGAATTTTGTTGAGAGACAAATTTAAGAAAAAAAGAATAAAATCGTGTAATATCGGGTATTTGATCTAAGGAATTAGAAATTTCTATGCAATGAGTGCAATCATAGCCATTAATCTTTATGAGGCTACCACAATAGATAGACATAAGTGGACAAAAGGACACATGAAATGTTCATATTTAAGTGCAGTGCTCATTTTGATGTCAATATTTTTTTGGATCATTTAAGTGCCAAATCAGAGTAAAAATAACTACCTAAATGCTAATGGCGAGAAATTCTAGCCAACAAATTACGTGTCTTTTATTTTTAATATTTTAATATTACATGCCAATTTTTTTAAAACAAAATCAAGCTACGTAGCGTCCACGTGGACTTTTAAACTTAAAAATAAGTTAATTTTTTAAAATTAAAATTAATATAAAAATGAAAAACACGCCTTCGCCTCTACAATTTTTTTTTTAATTTCTTTAGGTTATTTTTATTTTTTATTTATTTTTGATTTTTTTAATATTACTGGATTTTTTTTTATTATTGATTTTCAACTTCTTCTTTTTGGCTAACTAGGATCCTCCAGCAAACACGTATGATTTCTAGCAAAGTTCACCGGAGTTGGTACCGAAATGATCATTTTTCAAATAAATTGAAATTTAAGTGATCCAAATAAAAATTTACAACCAAAGTGAGTGCCGTACATAAATTTTGACACTTTAGGTGGTAAAAGCCGTCATAATCGATTATTTTTCTTTGATTGAGATTTTAACACCCCCAAAGTACATACTTGTCAACAGTTTTAGTACATGACTGCACCAAGAGTTCGAATATCATTTGGTAGACAAATTTAAACATTAAAGCTTTTTTATCCTTCGAGTTTGTGGGACAAATTAATTGAGTGACCTCGACTCCAGCCTTGAGCGATTTACGGCCTTAGTGTGAATTCTCCGCATTTCCCCGATATAGACCAAGTTATTGACGGTTGTTCCAATCATCGAAGTAAAAAAAAATGCGTACAATAAGATAGATTGCTACAGGAAAAAAAAAAAAAGACAGCGACGATCGAACGGATTACTTGCTTTCAACGATCAAAATGATGACGACCAGTGCACGAGAGAGAGAGAGAGAGAGAGAGAGAGAGAGAGAGAGAGAGAGAGAGAGAGAGAGAGAGAGAGAGTGTGTGTGTGTGTGTGTGTGTGTGTGTGTGTTTGTAGGTGAAGCATATTTCATCTTGGATCATAATCGGAAGAGTTGGTCGGGTTTACTTCAAAATGCCCGTGAAAATTTTGATGAACTGCGATTTTATTGAACGGAAAGAAACGAACTACGTTATCGAAAAAGGTAAGAAAGCTACCAAACCCTAAAAAGTTATCAAAATCGTATGAAATAGACCCCGGAAAGCAACGAACACTCCTGCGCGAAGAGAAGTGTCCGAACAGAGATGCCCCTACTCTCGGCGATTCGAACTCATCCTATCTTCCTCTTCCTCGTCACTGGAAATGTCGTAGACGACGTCATCTGGCACACCGTCCCGTTTCGAGGGCACGACATGTTTGCCGCTCGGCTGCCTTGACGTGCTAACTTCCGGATCGCTTTCGGCTCTGCTGTTCGGACCGACATCATCGGGGTTTGCGTGGTTCATTGCATCCGATCTAGGAGGAGGAGGTGGAGTTGCAAGAAGCTTGTCCAGGCGACCTGCTAGTCGTAGCAGCTTATTTGCCAACTCGTCCATTTCACGTATGAGCTGAGTCACCCCGTCCCTGTTTCTTTCGAGTTCAAACCTTTTCATCAGTTCTTCCCCGAGCGTCATTTCCCGACGAACACGAAAACGAAAATGAGCGGGAGTGATAAAGAAAAACGAGCGGGGGTCTTCGCGGAGACTATCTGTAGGAATGAAAATAGATTGGTAGACGGGAGTGAAGCTTCTTCTCACGAGGCAATCGGTCGCGTTTGGCACGGATTCTACCAAGCCCTACTAATCGCAAGTTGGTACTCTATTAAATGGATTTGGAAACTTGATTATGTTAGAATAATCTAAGGCCCTTTCAATACATTTTCTCTTTACATCGAAAATGCTTTTGTAAGAAGACTAAGTCGATTTTATCCTACGCTACAAACATGTGAGGGGATGATCATGCATGTACGCAATCAGAGAAGCAACCCCAAATAATAGAAGCAGTAAATAAATTACGTAAGTTTTAGGGAACCTGGATTCACTAAGCCAAAGCAAAGCATATCACTATCCATCACCACAAAGCTTTTGCAATCTACTAGTTAGGAAGATATGCAAACATAATGCTTCAATGGCATGCACGATTGTGCAAGAGTTCATGGCTATCAAATATGCAATATATGCTAGGATTTTTTTTTTTTGGTTCATTTAATTAACATGCATGACTTAAGAAAGTGCACGAAAAAGACCTAACTCCATATGACAATAAGGAACTTTCATGCACTACTTAAATATCTAATTGACATGCAAGAATCAATCGACTATATGATGTGCATGGTGAGTTCTTAGTGATATCTGTGGATTAATTCTAAAATTACATCTATGTGAGGTATCAATTGAATTAATCCTCAATGACATGAGTTACAAATTTTTCACATTTTCCTTTTATGTTAGTGAACTCTGTGCATGAGATGCAATTATTAACTAAAACTATCCATGTAATGTGATTACTAAAAAAATATTGTATAGTGCATGATATGAAACTAGTTAAATGATTATATTGGCATTTTTTTTTTTTTGGTTTCTGCTTAGTGAAAACTATGGATTGCTAATAAATTTCATGGAGCTTGTATGTCGTTCAGAAGATTATCGACAAATATATTCCAAAGACATATTGTTCCAAACAACCAAAAAATATATAGAATATCACGCATAACGAATCATATGAAAAATTAAACCTAGATAATGCAAGAAAATAATCAAAACACACATGATGCAGCCTATGGTTTGACACTAAATAAGTACTTCGAACCTACCTTAGTAGGTAACCTAGCGGCACCACGAAGAAGCAACACCAAGTGAACGTGTGGCCATCGACGGGAGGAACCACCGGCGAGGAGACTTAGGCAGGAGAGCTTGACCGGCTGGACTACAGGAGCAAGAATCTCGATGAGCAGGCAGCGATGGCAATCACTGAGACTGCTGCAAGAGGCGCTGCGACGAACTGGGAACGCCAAGGAGGATCGCCGAGGATGAGGGCATGCCCCGGAAGGAAATGAGAGCATGCCCGGGTTTTGCGGGTCGGACGTCAGTTAAACAGTCCGAGTTCAACCGTGTTGAGGACTATTCTAGAAGCTGCAGGGCTGCTGCGGGACTGAGGCGTTGGCAAGTTCTGCCGCTCTGGGATGCTTGCTGGAGACTTGCATGTCGATCAAGGGCTGAGGCTGGGGCACTGCCGAATAATTCGCCGGAAGAGCTGTCAACGAAGGGTATGCTGGGAAGAGCTGCAACGGTTCACCGAGACTGCAGGCGGCCAGGGACAGCATTGATTTGGGGGCTGGAACTGCTTCAGGAATCAACATTTCCAGAACCCCACGAAATATGAGGTGAGAAGATCAAGTTTGTTGAACCCGGTTTGAGCGGTGAGGAAAACTTGTTGAAAATTTCTTTGCCCAACCGATCACTATTTACTCGGCCAATTTGTGATTCCAAGACCAAGACTTTTTCTAATTGTCAGCTCAACTCCATGATTAACCATCATCTATTCGGTCTGAGGGTTCCGGTCCTACGTGCATGTGTTCATGATCGCACTATGGACAGGCCATGTGATCGACATACGCGACGCATTGACCTAAACGAGATGCGAATGATATTTTCGTTTAGGAGTCGGGTTTGGTTCCTAATTTCCCTTTGGAATGAAATAGGCATGATTTAGGTCTCACATGTCCAAGCAGTCGCGTCTACTCCGTTACCCGTCTAAACCCTAACCTCTCTCCCTGATCGCAAGTACATGAAGAACATCGTTAAGCCCGTCCTCTCCCTTTAGCGACCAATTAAGAAAAGACCAAGGCCAAACCCAAGGCCATCTTAATCCGAGCTAAGTTGCTTCGTTAGGATCACGTTCCCATTCAACCTGCCGAGCGGACTCGGCGATGAACTCGAGTTCAGATGTTATTGAACGTTTTTTTTTTTTTTGGGTCGAGCAGTTGCCTTTCGCTCATCAACTAAGAAAAAAGAGAACAGAGTTTGAGTTTCTGAACACAAAAAATTTCAAGGACGTTGTTGAACTTTCAGCAGATGGAAGATGTGTGGAGTGCGCGTGTGGAGTTGGGTCCGCACAACCATACTTTCCGCCATTCTCGCCGATGCATAAGCTAAGTCAACCAGAACAGAATGACCAGGAGGCAGAACGTCGAACAGTTCCGAAGCATCGAGCAATAATTTATGACCCATGATTCCAAAATCAACACGTTTTTTTTGCAAGAGGGAGTTCAGGACTTAGAACTATTATTTATTTCTAGCGATCCGCTAACTATTATTTCTAACCATGGCCTTGTCACATGCTAAGACCCGCTAATTTTCTTAATCCAAAGTAGAGTACGTGGATTTCTAATTTTTAAGAACAGGGAGCGAGGGAAAAATAGTTGTTTTGAGAATTGTTGAAACCGACAATGTTGTTCACCACGTTAGTCCATGTTATTATGTTTTAATAATTTATTTTGCGTAAACTGCCTGTGATTTTTACATTGATTTTTATAGATACGAGGCATGAGAAAGAGATAAATGGAGAATTTCCGTACATTTCGATGATGATCAACGAAGATACGTCGATATAAGTAGGCTTTATTAGTTAGTTATCTAAGGTAAGTTATTAATTAATCGTATACATAATCAAGGAGAGAGATATATGAGCAGTTTTAAGAGATACGAAAAAATCAAAGAGATGACATATGAAGATATCTTTGAGAAATATCTCTAACATGTTGTATAGAAAATTTCAGCAAAATGATACTAGGAGTGTCAATATTTGTATACGATACTCATTTTAGTGTCAATATTTTTTTTGATCACTTAAGTATTAAATCGGAGAAAAAATGATTACTTAAGTACCAATTCCGGCAAAAACTAATTACTTAAGTGCTAATTTGGCTTTTTTTATATTATTTTTTTAATATTATGTGAATCTTTTGTAAAAAAGGTATGCCCACATGGCGTCCACGTGACAATTTTTTTTTTAAAAATAGTCCACGTGGGCGCCACATGTAATTTTTTTTAATAAAATAAGTTAAAATATTTTTTAAAAAAATTATTAAAAAATTAGTTAAGAACAAAAAAAAAATGATATCGTCGCAGTCACCCACCATCGCAGGCAATGGCTGCCGAGTAGCCGGTGACCCTCGCTAGCCATCCCCACCCTCGCCGCTACAATAGTTTTTTTCAAAAAAAAAATGTTTTTTTAGCTTATTTATATATATATTTTTAAAATTTTGACTTTTTTTATTGCTTACTTGGAAGCTCTGGCAAGCCACATAGATGCCACGTCAGATTTCTAGTGAAACTCACTGGAGTTGGTACTGAAATAATCGTTTAAAAATAGCACTTAAATGATCAAAAAAATATTGGCACTAAGATAAGCGTCGTACACAAATATTGACACTCCTAGTGTCCTTTTACCGAAAATGTCTACTTGAGTTTAGATAACATATTTGAAAAATGCCTGAGTGAATCGCCGAAGCGGTCGATGTGGAGAAGAGCAAATCGGTTGACGTTAACATGGTTGCTTGTGTGTTGTCGTGACTACTACACGGCACGACGGTGTTGATCTAGGGTGGGTTTGGTTCAGCATTTGAAATGAGTTTTGGGAAAATGCAAATGCTTTCAACTTAAAGAGGTTTAGGAAAATGCTAATTGCGTTTGGTAAAATGTCATTTGAAATTGAGCTTTGGATTGAATGGTGTTTGGTAAAGCAACATTCTAAAGGGGCATTCAATGTAATTTTTTAATTTTTAATTAAAAAGTTATCTTTTTTCTGACCGAAGAAGAAGATAAATAGTAAAAAGGGAGACAAAATCGAAAATATAAGAAATTAATGAGGTTAGTTTTGGAAAGAGAAAATTTATTAGCATTTGGTCGAATGCTGAAAGCCAAATGCTGGTCCCTACCAGCATTGGGCTTTTAGCTTTTCCAAGGCAAGCATTTGGTCAAATGCTGGCTTAAAGCTGAACCAAATGCTTCAGCATTCTCCCAATGGGCTTTGAAGGCTGAAAGCTCCTTGGGAATGCTGAACCAAACCCACCCCTAGTCTGTTTGTGAGCGTTGAGAATATTGGTGTTCATATATTGATAGAAACATGGCCAGTACAGCTAGCCTTATCATGAAACATGCTCGATGGACACGCTGCTTCCTTACATAATAGAGCTTTGAAGATGGATGAGGCGACAACAGAACATGCTGACGATGTTAATAGAGGGACATTAGTAATTATTGAAAAACAAGATGACATGAAATACAAGAATTGCACCACACTCAAGTGCACACCTCAATACCAAAATAATAATTATGCGAAAGTGAGAAATGCGGTATTTTTTTTTTTTTGTATATTTCAATATGAACAACGAAAAGTAACCTTAACAAAAAAAAAAAACAACGAAAAGTACTGTTTTTTGTTGATGCTGTGCTGCTGTACTGTTGTTGCATTGATGTTTGCTGCTATGCTGCTGTTGTTTGCTACTGTTTTCTGCTGTGCCGCGGCTGTTTGCTGCTGTGCTGCCGCTGCCTTGCTGCCGTACTGATTGCGTTGCTACAATGCTGCTGGTTTGCTGCTGCAGTGCGGCTGGTTTGCTGTCGCGGTGGTACTGCGCTGCCGCTGTGCTGCTCCTGTGCTGCTGTAACTCTTGTTGAATGGTCGGCCTTGTTAGGTCGGTTTGTGTCACATTTGGGGGTTGTATGTTTGGCCTCTTTTCTCTTTGGTCACTTTGTTTGGCCACTCTTTTGCTCCCTCTCCACGAGTTTTTGCTCTCTTTTGGACTCGTGACACTCTTGCACTTGTTGTGACACTTATTGGTGTCATCACAAGTGGAAATTTTGTATTGTCCGGTTCATTTTGATTGTAAATTTGCGCCTTGATTTAAAGTCAATATAATCCTTACTTTTACCAAAAAAAAAAAAAAACAACGGAAAGTACATAACTTTATAAATGATTATTCAATGTTAATATATGTGCACAACTAAAAGGAAGATATATCCGTAATTCTAAGAAGCACGGAGAATCCCGAGAAGTGTTCTAATTATTTTTTAACAGAGGAAAATTTCTCTAACATTAATGATTTTACTCCCCGGTCAAAGTGAAAAGCAAACTCATCTCCAACATCCACATTGGTTAGTGTGCCCTTTCACTTGGAGAACACGCGGACAAATTGCCTCCCGCCTCTAACAATTGACCGCGCCAACGTAGTCACTTCCCCGTGATACTTATTCAATTATTGTCGTGTCGGTCCACGAATACACGTGCTAATTTACGTTTTGGATATATATAAATTTCTCATTCGTCCTAAAAAAAATAAAAAATAAAATAAAAATATATAGATTGAATTCCTCATTCCTCCATGAAATTCTTTGTATGTCTTCTGTTTTGTTTTGGTTCCACGGTCCACCTTCCACGTTTTGTCCCCACGCCGTCCAAAACTGTCCATGTTCTAACTCCTATGTGGTTGGGTCGGACTTATACGGCGCCTGTGGAGATAAGAGAATCTTTCTGATGAATATTATTGTCTATGCGTACAGAAACCCTTGGTATAATTTATCCATTGCCACTATAGTAATGGACAAATAAACGTGCCCATACCTCGAATTATACATAGTTATATCTAGGTAAGGCTAATGTACATTATTCTATATGGACCGGTCTATTAAATAAATAGGAATTCGACATTCAAAACATGTGCCTAGAATCCAAACCAACAATAAAGAGGCGCCTTCTCAGCAACTGCAACAAGGGAACTTAATTATGTTAAAAAAATTAGATTGAATGATTGATTTTTTTTAATGATTTTTCAAGCTAGCTGAACGCATATATATGTCTTCCACTTTGGTCATCCTCTCAGCTACTCCTCTCCAGCCCTCCTTCAATCATCAACGATTGCATACTATACACAAGTCAAAAGCTGCTCGATCGCCATTAGAAAATGCTTCCAGAAATCATGAGCCCCTTTAAGACCCATCAATTTGATGCTTTGAATTCTATTTACGATCACCTTCTCCAGGATGATGATGCTGTTGTTGAGAATGGCACGGTTTTTGAGCGGAGGAGCTCGAGCTTCGGCGATCTTTTGCTGGCGGAAAGTTGGAGCGAACTTCCGCTGAAAGTCGACGACTCAGACGACATGTTGGTGTATGGCGCGTTGCGCGACGCGCTCAGTTCTGGGTGGGTGATGCCTTCGGCTTCGAATCGAGAGCTTGATTTTGAGGTTACGACTGATGATAATGAAGGCGTTGGCGCGGAGGTGCAGAAGAGGCCGGAGATGGTGGAGCGTGAGATGAAAGTGCCGGTCAAGAAGACGCAATATAGAGGAGTGAGGAGGCGGCCGTGGGGGAAATACGCGGGGGAGATAAGAGACCCCAAGAAGAATAGCGCCAGGATTTGGCTCGGGACTTACGAGACACCGGAGGACGCGGCGTTGGCCTATGACCGGGCTGCTTTCGAGATGAGAGGGTCCAAGGCCAAGCTCAACTTCCCTCACCTCATCGGCTTGACCGAGTGCGAGCCCATCAGGGTCAGCCCCAAGCGACGGTACGCCATGCCTAGCTCGCCGTCCAGCGACGACGGATTGACCGAGACGAAGAGGAGAAAGAGAGAGGTCGATTCAGATGCCTGTTAGGTGTGGACGAACAGTTTTTATTTTTAACTGTACACACTGTCAAGGCACTGTCTTCATCAAAGGAAAGTCGACCAGACGCTTTCATGTGTGAAAAGACTGTTATTTTGGTTTTTCCTATTCCATTTCCTGAAGAGTTTGACTGAAAAAACCAAACCATTTCCAATATAAAAGTGAGTAACAAAGTCAAAGAATTCTTCTTATTTAAACCTCTTAAAGCTTGCAGGAAAGTCCTACTGATCATTCAAAAGAGAAGCGAAAACGAGATTATTCGACAAAATTTGATAGGAGTGTCGATAAAGTCACCGGAGCATCCACCTCCGCCTCCGGATGAGGTGATGTGGAGGTCCTAGGCGAGTTTCAGACCATCTCCAACGGCCCAAAAGTTTGGCCGCAGAACTAGTGTCATGGTCAATGTAGCGAGCAGAACCAGAAACACAATTGCCATTTGCATCCCGAATTGTGCCTTCCCGACCCCCGACGTAAGCCGGAGGATTCCATTGCACGAAGACGGTTTCCCTCGCGAGGTGGTGCTTCCTTTTCTGCAGAAACAAGTGTGGTGATTGCAGCTGCTCTCGCAGGACAAAGTTCCTTCAAGCCATGAAACTTGGCTTTTGTCATCTAAGTCTTTGTTATTGGGTCAGGGCCGAAGTTTCCAGAGAGCAAAGGGGAAAATGGCCTTCCCAGACAGTCGAGAGATTTCTTTCTTTTTTTTTTTTTGGTGGGGTCAAACTTTCAAGAGTTTATGAAGCAAAAACTTTATGTTCTTGTATCGATTCGGATTAGCCTTTTATTGATTAGTAATCGTAAAATTGTTGCAATAACAAAGTGGTCGAAACCCTAACTTATGGTTAGGAACATTTACATCTAATAAGTAGGAGTTGCTCGAACTTACGAAGAAGGACTCTATTGAAAAAATGGAAACAACATAAGAATGTAATGCTTCGTTTGTTTTACAGAAAATGTAGCATTTTCGATTTTCGGGAAAATGATGATTTTCGATGTTTGGCTAAAATTTGAAAATGAAATAGAAGAGATTTCCGCCGCTTGGTATGGAAAATTAGATTTTATTTTCCTTCCTGCACCCATTCTATTTTTATTTTTATTTTTTTTCTTTAAATAATTGCAACTTCAATTATCTTCTATTTTTTACTTTTTTATGTATTTTATTTTATTTCTTTTTTTTTTCCTTCTTTTGACAACCGGCCCCAGGTGAGATGGAGTCTAGGGCCTTGCTTGAGGCCAGCGAGGTTAAGCACACTCGAATATCGCCCACCGCAAGGTCGATCTCGTTCGAGTGTTGCTTGCGACGAGCTCGAGCTCATTGAAAGATGAGGAAATTTTTTTTTCTCTTCTAAAAAAGATGAAAACATTTTTCTCACTTTTAAATGTGTCTTGTTTTTCATGGGTGGAAAATGCTTTTCTTGATCTGTTTCTTTTTCTTGAAGCAAATGACGAAGAATTTGGAAAAAAAAAAGAAATAACCTAGAAGTTATTTTTTGTGAAATAAACGGAGCCTAAATGAGAGCACAGAAGGAAGACGAATTCTTTTTTTTTTTGTAACTGATACAAAATTGGATTATAATTGATCATAGTTTGATTTCTCTATGCTTCCTAGAAATTAAAAATCCTATTTAGAATTTCAGACATTACTTGGGTCCATTTGCGTTGCGAAAATTAGACATAGACTGGAGATTAATTTTTGAGGAAGTAATTTTTGGAAAAAAGGAAACTAACCTTTGCTTGAGCTTTTAATTCCACCCTTAATGCTTAAAAAATATATATGTTAAATACGGGTGTGAGAGACTCACCTGATTAGAGAGGGGCTGGGCCCACGACCCAAGGTTCGCATCCAGACACTTCAGGCCCAAGGTTCAACTTGGAAGCTGCACATGGCGCGCCCAAGGACCATAGTGGGGGTTAGGAATGGCCATGGTGACCTTAGTACGTATCTAAGACTCTTCCCTCGAACTCAAGACATCTAATTAAGGTCGAATTCGAATCACGGTGCCCAAACTCGGAACCTCGAGGCTAGAACCTATGACCTTGGATACCAAACCCCAATTCCTATTTTGCAATGCTTGGACATCCATGACTAATACTTTCCGGGGCAGACACCAAAGTTTGACACTTGGCCTCAGCCTCATAGGTTCAGCCCTTGGGGTTTCGAGCTTGGCCGTGCTAGGTCTGAATCCCAACTCCCAAGCATAAGGTCTGATATCCGAGTCTTGATGAAAAGATCCCAAGTCGGACTGTGAGGGTCCTAGCTGTGACGTCGAAGTATAGGTTCGAGCATTAAGGCTGCGTTTGGTCATTCGGATTTCTAGGAAGGATAGAATTAGATAGGAGAGGATAAAAAATTCAGGGATTTGCTCATATCCTATCTCATGTTTGGTGAACAGCGAATTTAAAATCGGATATCTTCATATCATATCATATCATATTCATTGTATGATAGAAGTTTGATATCAATATAACGACTCTTGATTTGTACCATACGGAGGCTCTTGTTCGTAGTCGACACAACGAATTTTCGACAGCTCGTCGGGTTGATGTTCGAGGGTGTTGACACCGGATTTTTAACCATCTATCATTGTGATTTTTATTCTTTAAAATTAATTAAAAATAGCAAAAAAGGTCAAAAAATTTCAAAATCAACTTTGGAAGCCTTAGCCTAGCCTTAGGAACCAATTTTGAACAAAAAATATTTTTTGTATTTTTTAATATTTTTTGGAATTTATTTAATTATAAAAATACCCAAAAAATTAGAAAAAATACCATCCGTGGTCAGAAAATTACAAAAAAATATTCAGAAATTTTATTTTAATTCTATATTTAATATTTTCACTTTTTATTAGGGAAATTCGGCTCGATGCATGGGGTTCCTTCACAAACATAATCCCGAACCGAGCCTAAAAAATCCTTTTCGAGTCTTTTAATTTTCAATTCTTGGTTTTTATAAGCTATGACATTGGACTCTGAAGTATTGAAATGCAATTGGGTCAATTTGCCCTCCAATTTGATCAATTTTAACCAAAAGGGCTTAATTGCATAAAAATCTTTCAATTTAGTCCCCGGTTTTACAATTTTTGAAATTAAATTTCACACGGGCACACTCATTAAAATTAAACACATCTACCCTATATTTTTCATCATGAGGAATCCATTGGTGGGCTCATTTTTTATTAATTCGATCGTTTGGCCCCTCAATTTGGTGAAATTCATTTTCGGATCCTAAGGACAATTTGGGGTTTTCACAAAATTTCATTCAATTGATTCACGAAAATACCCATATTTGATAGAAAACATGTCAAGGAATCCGATTTTGCCATCAATTTCATGAAAAGAGGTCAATTTGGGGCCCAATTTGGGAGATTTGGCCGAACCGGGCCGGTCGGGTCAGGCCCGCCCGACCTGGTCCGACCCGGGTCTGCAACATTGTTGCAGACCCGTGGACAGAACGTGCGCAGAAACAGGGGGAGCGGCGATGGAGCATGGGCAGCGATTTTTCTAAAGGAAAATGGACAACCGAGCATGGGAAGCATGTGGGCAGACTGGATATTCGTTGTTGCAGGGGCGTGGGCATTAAAAATTGCCGGTCGGCCACGGGGAGGTTTGGCTCGGGTCTAAAGAAAAAAACAGGGCCGAGAGAGAGGGGGGACTTTTCGAGCGGAGGGGGAATGCGAAAGAGCTTGCTCGGATTTTCAACACACCACAGAGAACATCACCAAGGGGCTTGGCGGTCGTCGGCAAGCTCCGGACCGGTCGGTATCTCGCCGGATCTCCATATTTTTTTTATGCACGCCATGTGTTCGGTGAAATGCCGATGCATGTTTCAACTCGGTTTCGTCCCCGGCCGTGCGTGATTCGAGTGGCATATGTTCGGTTAGGGCCCTAAGTTAATCCTAGAACCGACTCTAAACTCATTTCCGTGTTTATTTTGCATTGGAACCATGCCGGGAGCGATGGCCGGAGTTCGATTTGCTTGGGCCGAGCCTAAAGCTCACACCGGCGAAGCCCACGGCCACCGACCATCAAAGGACCATAGGTAAGCTTCTAAACCTTCCTTAGATGCCACGTGAATGCTCGCAACCGAGTTTAGACGAATAAAATTTTCTGCAAAATTCCTCGCCGGAGCCGGGTTCGGGGAGGTCCGGTTTGGCCATTTTTCGAGGTAAAATCTGTCATACTTTGCTTATATGTTGTTGCTGAAGTTGTGAGGAGTTGAATGGTGCAAGAACCGCTGAAAAATATGAGATTTTGGGTTCGGTATGCTTTTTCCGGCGAGAATTCCGGCGAAGTTTCCGGAATTTTTACTGTTCATCGTCTTCTCCGGCGACTTCGCCGGCGGTCAATGGTCAACGGCTGACGTGGCCGGCCACGTAGGCGCCACGTCAGCCGGGTGGGGTCCGTCCGGTTATTTTCAAATAAAACAAATCAACGGTCCCGATCGTGACACGTGTCGCGATCCTAGAATTTTGGAAAATAAAATAAATGATTTTCTGATAATTAATTAAAATTGATCCGGCGGACGAGGTTGTGCCAAGTGGCACGCTGTGGAATGTCCGATCTAATGTTAGATCGGACGTGCCGAAGGTGGCGACGTGGCACATTCTGGAGCGTCCGATTTTTAGGTTTTTCTAAAAAAGAAAATAAATTAATTTTTGATCCAACGGCCACCAGTAAGCCACGTGGCTCCTTGTGGATCGCCCGATCTAGTGGAAGAACGGACGCACAGGATGAGGCCACGTGGCGAAATGAGATCCGTCCGATCTGGGGAATTTTCGGATAATTAAATAAAATAGATAAAAAATCAAAAAATTGTTAAAAAATAGGAAAAAATATTTAAAAATATAAAACGGTGTCGTTTTAGGCCGGTTTCAACCCCTAGGGTCGGGCCGGGAGCCCGAGAGGCGCGGGCCGGGTTTGACCCGGCCCGGAAAATATTTTCAAATATTAAAAAATTCAAAAATAATCAAAAAATCAATAAAAAATAAAAAATCATAAAAAATTCAAAAAATTCGGAAAATTCAGAAAAATTCTAAAAAATTCCAGAAAATAGGAAATGGCCACATTCAACTAGCCACGACCTATTCCGGGTCATTTAACCCCCCGATCTTTCCAGAAATGACGGTTTTGCCCCTTTCGACAAACCGTCTTCCAAAAAAATTCTAAAAAAATCCAGGAAAATCCCAAAAAATAGGAAACGGCCACAAACAACTGGCCAAGACTCATTCCGGGTGTTTTGAACCCCGACCCTTCTTAAAATGACGATTTCGCCCTTTGGGCGAATTGTCTTCCAAAAATTGAAGAAAAATCAAGAAATTCCAAAAAATTCTCAAAGATGGGAAATGGCTACAATCAACTGGCCATGGAATATTTTCGGTAATTAGGTATCCAAACCTTCCAAAAAATGACGATTTTACCCTTCGGGCTAATTGTCCTCGAATCTTCCCATTTTACCCCTAGTCCTAAATCGCATCTCTGCTAAGCCCTTATGGCTATACTAGGAGGCCCATGATTGAAATTGATGTGCATTGACATGATTTATTTATGCACTTGACTTGCGCTTTCATTATATTGACTGTGATTTGGTAGGACCAGTCTTCCAATCTGCATGAAACCCTGACTCATACCTATATCACCCAAAATTGCGCCTGCATGAACTCTCAGTCAGGAAAATCACTCGCGTTAGGGACCGAAAGGGCGTTGGTAATGACACCGACGTAACCAAGTCCCCGAACCCAAAATCTCTGGTTCCGCAGAACTGATCGATCTCTCCCAATCGGTCAGTAAGGTTTCCGGTCTACCCTCCAAGAAAGACCGGTGGCGACTCCAAATGCATGCACAAGTTGCACATGCCACCACGACCACACTAAGGTCGAAAGCGATCGGCTCTTATCGTCGAATCCCTCAAAAAACACTCCCGCCGCGATTTGGTATGGGCCTGGGAGGGCCCGCGCCGATCTAAGGCCCGCGATCCACATTTCAGAGTGGGGGCCGCGATCGGTAATCCATTAGCCGCGTCCGTTTTTTCGGACGGGTCGCGACAGAGGGGACGGCCATCGGCCTCAGGTTCTCCTACATGAACTTCACATCAAGATATGAGGCGCATGCATTCTCACTTTCGGAAAAACTCAAGAAAGATGTTAAACAAAGCAAGTTCCACACAATTGCTTATCACAATTTTTAGTTCAATGTTGGTTCGGTTTAAGTGGCGCCGCGTTGTTTGATATTCATTCTTTGTACCATCGATCAACGTCTTTGTTTATGGCTTGAAATATTTACTGGAGAATTTGCCCCTCGCCGCCGGAGAGGCGGCCCCCCTAACCGGGGTGGCGGCAAACCGTCGAAGAGGTGGTTGTGTGTGGCGAAGAGGCATATAGGGCATAGGGAAGAGAGGGTGGCTTGAGCAATGGATAAGAGAAATCCGATCCGGCTCTATCCTACCCCCTCCTTATGATTATTTATCCCTCTACATTCTCCTATATCCCTTCTATATCCCATCCTAGACAACTATCAAATACGGGATATGATAAAATATATCATATCCCGAGTTTTATCGGGTTAATCAAACGTAGCCTAAGGTGTTAGGTCCACCCCCTCGAGGTCCTGAGCTATGTGCTAGGGCCTTAGCTTTGAGCTCCGGACAATGAGGATAATCATGTTGCTAGCGAGGTCAACTTGCGATTTGAAATATTGCATTTATGTCTTTAAGAAGCTTAGGGCGCGCATGGCAACACTTCTGTAAAAGAAATCATTTCTGAAGTTGAAGTTGATTTTTCAACTTCTCAATCAGAAACATAAGTTGATTTTTCAACTTCTCCATCAAAAGTTGATTTCTAATAAAAAAAAACTGTTTGATAAAATTTCTACTTCTGAAATTTTTGATTTTTAAACATTATTAACAAAATCTCCGGCGGTGGTAGACGGTGGAGGACGGCAGGCGGCGGCCGACGACCGGCGGTGGCCGGGGGCTGCCGGCAACTGGCGGCGGTCGGCCGGTGGCGACCGATGGCGATTGGCTTGCGGCGACCGGCGGCGATCGACAGCAGGTGGCGACCGGTGGCGGTCGGCTACCGTCGCAGCGGGGCGGGCGGGCAGCGACCGGCGACGGGCGGCCGGTGACTGGCGGCGACTGGCGGCGATCGACGGCGAGCGGCGATCGGTTACCGGCGGGGGGTGGCCGGAGACCGACGGTGGGCGGCCAGAGGTCAGGGGGTGCCGGCAGGCGGGCGTTAGTCGGCGAAGACCGGTGTAGTTGAAGATGTGGTTTCTTTTTTAGAAGCTACAATTTTAGCTTCTCAAAATTGGCCAAAAATCCAAGGAGAAGTAGAAATCACTTCTAGAAGTACTTCTAGAAGTGATTTCACAATATTTTTACCAAACGACTTTCAGCTTCAGAAGCCCTTCTGAAGCGTCTTTACCAAATGGATTTTAGCTTCAAAAGCAGAAATTCTGCTTCTGAAGTGTTACCATGTGCGCCCTTAAATCCTTGTTCGGAATTTATGCCTAGACAGATGTTTTTTGTAGCTAGATTCAAAACAAAAATTCAGGTTTATTCTTTTATCTTCAAGTGATGTCAAAAGAGAAAAATGGATAAACATTTTCGATAACCAGTTTTTATGGGATAAAGAAAGAAAATTGACTTTTTTTAAATAAAAAATATATCATCTCACTACTATAGTCCTCAAAGCGCTCAGTTCACTTCATAGCCAATAAACACATGTCGAAGTACATCTCATATACTATCGTATGTTTTGTGAAAAAAAGAGTGATTTGAAAAATATTTTTTAAAAAATAGCCGTTCATATCGCTAAAAGAAATGAACCGACGATAAAATATTTTTTCTGCCACATTATGTAGCGAACTTTTTCGTGCCACCAAAATTTTCCTTTCTTCTCAAGCATCAATCATTGGGTCCGACAAGCACCTCGAGATCTAAGAACCATTGTTTTTCCCCCAATAAAATACAAAGAAGCGTGTCCCATGCTTTGGTTTTCTCAATTAAATATATCAACTTGTGTCTTAGAGATTTTTTTGGTCGGAAGAAGTCTAATTTTTTTTTTTCCATTAAGAAGTGTAATTGAGCATTTGAAACATGTGTTGAGAATCTCACTGGTCATCCCTAGACGGCACTTTCTCAGAAGCTCCGTCCCAAATCATCCCTTCGATCTTCTTCCACCACTCGAAGCAGTCAAGCTCAGCCTATATAAAGAGCTCCCTCTTCCATGGTGTTTTCAACTCTTACACTCTACTTCAGAAGCCAGATCATCCCTACAGATCTTCCGCTTTCGGTGATCTCAAAGCTGCAAATTCTAGTCCAAGGTCAAAATGCTTCAAGAAATTATCAGTCCCTTTGAGCCCGATAATGTTTTGGAATCCATTTGTCAGCATCTTCTTGAAGATGATGACGATGGAGTCGGCGCAACATTTTTTGCACCAGCTCCTGCAAAAGTATACTCCAGGAGTTCAAGCTTCAGCAATCTCTTACTGACTGAGAGTTGGAGCGAACTGCCCCTGAAAGTCGACGACTCAGAGGATATGTTGGTGTACGGGGCTTTGCTCGATGCGCTCCATTCCGGGTGGACGATTCCTTCGGCTTCGAATCAAGAGCTTGATTTGGGAGGGACGACCGTTGATTATGACAGCATTGCTCTTGCCTCAAATCAAGATCTTGATTTGGAAGTGAGCATTGATTCGGCGACGGAGGAGAAACCGGTGACGCTGGAGCGTGAGGTACAAGCGCCGGTCGAGAAGGCGCGTTATAGAGGAGTGAGGAGGCGGCCATGGGGAAAATACGCAGCAGAGATAAGAGACCCCAAGAAAAATGGGGCGAGGATTTGGCTCGGTACTTATGAGACGCCCCAGGACGCGGCATTGGCCTATGACCGGGCAGCTTTTAAGATGAGGGGGTCCAAGGCCAAGATCAACTTTCCTCACCTTATCGGCTCCACCGAGTACGAGCCCATCAGGGTCAGCCACAAACGTCGGTCTGCCGAGCCTAGCTCGCCGTCCACGTCCAGCGATGACGGCTTGACGACCGGGACGAAGAGGACAAAGCGAGAGGCCAATGTGGATGCTGTGGTGGATTTTGAAAGACTAATCCCCTTTCCCATTTTAGAAACGGGCTTGTTGAGCGTGGATGAACAAGTTTTGTTTTGATTGTGCAAACTACACAAAGTAGAGATTTGATCAATGAAAAATTAATCAAGCAAAATTCATCTGGTGGAAAATATCGATCTAAGGAGTTTATATTCCATTTCATTTGTAACCTTACTCTATGGCCATCCCCCTCTTTAATGGGCAGTCGTTTCCTACACATGAACAGAGGAGAGAAAAATCCTTCACGTCGTACAAACGTCATTAACTACCAATTATAGATCAATCAACATTTACTTTCCACATGACGGTATTGTGAATATATAAATAAGTTTGGTAGTTACTAAACCCACCGAAAGGAAGCCGTTAGCCTGACAGTCTAACAGTACTGTTGTTATTTTCGACCTCATAATTTTTCAATTAATGAGTGCTTTATGCAAAATATGCGATAATTATGTATAAATCTATGGTCAGAAATAACTGACAGTACTGTTAAACTGTCAGGGAAGCGTTTTCCCCCACAGAAATTACAAATAACGAATTGGTTGTATTTTGGCCAAAAGTGGTATTGTTATGGTCAAACCTATTTTTCTATGTTGGAAGTTGCTACCCATGTTGAGAAAAACGTAAAAGTTGTGTTAAAAAAAGTGTCACATAAAAAATTGATATGATGTAGAGTATTTAATGGGGTTATTGCCATTTCGAAAAAAAAATAGGGTTATTACAACAGAAAACCCTAAACTGGTGTATTTGTGACAAATTTACCATAAATTATTTTTTTAACCACAAAAAACTCCAAACTGGTACATTTATGAAAATTTTACCCTAAACTGGTAAATCTGTAACAAATTTATCCTCCGTTTGTTTTCGTTAAATCTAGCCATTAAAGTGCTAAATTTATGACACGTGGCAATTAAAGGGTGTACCAACTTGGGATTTTTACCCTTTGTTTGCCATATATGTATCAATTTGCAATTTTTTGTGGCATTAACAAAATTTAATGGAGGGTAAATTTGTCACAAGATAAAAGTTTAGGGATTTTCGTGGTCAAAAAAATTAATTTAGTGTAAATCTGTCACAAATATACCAGTTTAGGGTTTTTGATAGTCAAAAAAATAGTTTAAGATAAATTTGTCCAACTTGATATATAGATAGGCTCATGCTCCAACACCAATATGGCAATTGAAGGTTATTTTTCCCCAGGGATGAAAAACTTATCGATCACTAGTTGTACGTATATGCTTTCTCGATGTAGAATAATGCTAACAAAAATAAAAAAAAGTAAGATCACAACTTATTTCTGTACATATGAAAAGTTATTTCAAACTGCCGTTATAATTTGCATTCGGTTCCTTGTGAACCTTACATAATCTATCAGCTAGTCTAAATATTTTTCATGTAGATAATTAGTTACTCGACTTTAGTATGACATTAGAGTAAAGATCTCAAGTTTGATCCCTTACTGTTAGAAAGTTTAACCAAAAAGCTTAAGTTTATAAGTAAACGGGGCCACATGAATATAAACGACATATAAGTGTTGGAACCAAAATAATAATAATAGTACAGCACTCATCCTCACGTCCTTATATAATAGCAAATCAAGTGAAATGTCTTTCACGAAGATAGATTTTCAACACTTATTACATTATCCATTGAAAAATATCTTCTGACCAAGACTAACGAAAAAGGTCCACAAAATACACTAACAAAAAAGTCAAATAAAATACAAGGCGACAAATAAAACACATAAAAGACAAGATAGTGAACGTTGAGATTTAAAAAAAAAACGTGGTCCTTTTTTTTTTTTTTCAAATTTTAAGTGTTGAATTTTATCAACGCGTCCACGGGGCACGCTTATGTTTTGCTTCTTTCGGAGTATCATCATTCATAAACTATTCCCATATTATTGCATAAGCAAAGGAAAGGTTAAGCAACAAATCAACATTCTAAATCACTCAAAACAAATTTCCCAAGAAAAATATTGAAAAGGAAAATGCTTCGAAGATCAACCTATTCACATGCAATGGTTAGGAATTCTTGACGATGTCGACCTGGAACAACTTGTTCTTCTTGAATATCCTGATTCAGCGCCAAAGAATATGCCGAAGAACACAACCCTGCAAATTTCGTTTTATCACATGCATATGTGATTGGATCCATACGGCACCTTACTTCAGATTTTAGAAACCCTAATTTATATAAAAAGCATGCAAACATCGCTGTCCTCCCCAATAAAAAAAAGGAGCGTGGCCCATGCTTTGGTTTTTAAATTCAGAAGGGAATCAATGGATAGTAAAAAAAAAATGTCAATTTGTGTCTTTCGTGATTAAAAAAGTCTAATTGAGCATTTGAAACATGTGTTGAGAATCTTATGAGTCATCAGTCTTCACCAGGCGTTCTTTCTCAGAAGCTCCATCCAAAGTCATCCCTTCAATGTTCCGCCACTCAATCAGTCAAGCTCAACCAATAAATAGAGCTCCCATTTTCATGATCTTTTCAACTCTTCACTCTTACTTCAGAAGCCAAATCATCCATTCAATCTTTTTTTTTTTTCACATTCAGTGATCTCCAAGCTACAAATTCTTAGCCAAAAACGAAAAAATGCTTCAGGAAATCATCAGTCCCTTCCAGACCGATCAATGCGATGTTTCGAAATCCAATTGGGAGCATCTTCTTGTAGATGATGATGATGGTGTCAATGAAGCATTTTATGCACCAACTCCTGCAAACATGTATTCAAGGAGTTCAAGTTTCAGCGGTCTTTTACTGTCGCAGAGTTGGAGCGAACTGCCCCTCAAAGTCGACGACTCGGAGGACATGTTGGTGTACGGCGCTTTGTGCGATGCACTCGATTCTGGGTGGACGATGCCTTCGGATTCGAGTCAAGAATTTGACTTCGAAGCGACGGCCGTTGATGTCAACGTTGGTCTGGCGACGGACGAGAAACAGAAGATGGTGGAGCGTGAGGTACAAGTGGCGGTCGAGAAGGCGCATTATAGAGGGGTGAGGAGGCGGCCGTGGGGAAAATACGCGGCAGAGATAAGGGACCCCAAGAAGAACGGGGCGAGGATTTGGCTCGGGACATACGAGACACCCGAGGACGCGGCATTGGCCTACGACCGGGCAGCTTTTATGATGAAGGGGTCCAAGGCCAAGCTCAACTTTCCTCACCTCATCGGCACGGCCGAGTACGACCCTATCAGGGTCAGACCCAAGCGGCGGTCTGCCGAGCCTAGCTCGCCGTCCACGTCTGGCGATGACGACTCGATGACGACAACGAAGAGGAGAAAGAGAGAAGTCGATACGGATGCTGAGTTGGATTTTGAAAGTCTAATCCCCTTTCCCATAATGGATATGGGTTTGTTGGGTGGGGATGAACTGTTTTCATTTTGACAGTGCAGACTCCAAAGACACTGTCCTGATCAGTCAGACGATTTATCTTCCGGAAACTATCCTTTAACCAATCAAGATGCGTCAATTTTCAGAAGCAGCTTGCTGCAGAACTTGGAATTCCCCAACTTTTAATGATTCCACGTTTCCCCTGTGGTTTCTTCTGTGTTTGATGGAAACATAATAGCTATAAGAATTCACGTGCCAGTCTATATGAGAAACAAGGAAAATAATCTCTTCACGCGAAAGGACCTAAGCCAATTAACGCAACGAAGTAAAAGAAGGAAGGACAAGAATTTCTTAGTCTAGTGAAGGAACTGATCGATCAGGGTGGTGACTACCGTGCGTGAACGGCGGCAACCACCCACGTCGGAGACTCTGCAGAGTTAACGCCAGTGTCCCCGCCTTCCCCTCCTAGGTTCAATCACTTGCTTTCGGCGTCGGCGCCTCGTTAAATCTCAGACGTGAATTCATCCATGGAAAAGAGATCATGGATTGTAGATTGTACATCCTTTGGCATGCGGTGAGTTATTCACGTGAACAATGATCTCGTGTTTCAAGAGTATTTTAAAATCGCTCCAACAGAGTTTCTAAATTTGTAAAATTGACCCCAGAAAAGAAAAGAGTGGAATTCCAAGAGTGAAGTTTTAAGCATGACAGAAAGAAAGAAGTGACTCAAATTATATATCACGGAAAACACGTGTTTAAAATAATTTCTAATCACCCATCAAATCTCTCCGAGCTGCTGAAATAACAAATAATTATTTGTGGAGTAATTTAATTCTCTTTGGCATAGTTTAATAGAGTAAAATATCTCTTAACGTTTAAAGGTTTTACTCCTTTCAATATCCACATTAGCAAATTTGACCCCGCCAATGTATTCACTCCTCGGCATACTTATTCAACTATTGTCGTGTCGGTCCATGAAAACACGTGCTAATTTGCGCTTTTGATGTGTATTTCTCATTCGAACTTAGAAAGTATGAATTGTTGGCTCCACCACCACGTTTCCGCATTTTGTCCCCACACCGACCAAACTTGTCCATTTTGTCCCCACATTTTAATTCTGATATACATTATTGTGTATACGAACAAAAGCCTTGGTACAATTTAGTCATTGCCACTGAAAAATTAAGAAAAAAGTCTTAAGACTATTGTAATTGTGCCAATTTAGTCATAATAGTCTTTACTGATTCAGTTCTACACATTTTGCAATGATGCCAATTCAGTCCATCCGGCTAATTTTTGCCGGCTGGCGCTGACATGGACGGCGGCCGGCGGCCATCGCCGGCCGTCCGATAACATATTACTTTATAAATTATTTTATTTTCTTTTTCCTTTTTCCATTTCTTTTACTTATTTCTTTTTTTCCCTTTCCCCTCCTTTCATTGACTGGTCCCCGGTGAGGTCAGCCTCGTCTCGTTGTTGTTGGGTGAGGCTTGCCTCACTGTGGCTATGCGAGGTGTCGCCTTGCCAACCCAACCATTGCGAGGCTCAACCTCACTGCCACCAGGACAGCGTTGCTTCGCCAAGTGTGACCTTGCCCGATGACGGCAAGGTCGAGCCTAGTCCAGCCAAGGCTCGGCAAGGCTCAACATCGCTAGATCTAGCTTGGCAAGGCCGACTAGCCAGAGGAAGGAGAGGGAAGAAAAAGAAAGAAAGCAAAAAAAAAAAAAGAAGAAAAAAGGAAATAAAAGAATTCAAAAAAGTTCTTACAAAAAAAACATAATAAAATAGTGTGTCGCCGGACGGTTGACATTTGTCAACATCCATGTCAGCGCAAGCCAAAATTGACTGGATGACCGAATTAGCACAATGGAAAAAGTTTAGAGCTGAATTGACCAAAAAAATTTATAACTGAATTGTCATAATTGCAATAAATTTATAACTTTTTTTTTAATAATTCTCCATAATTGCCACTATAGTAATGGACCAAGAAACGTGCCCTACCTCGAATTATATAATTTCGTGTCGTGATAAGGCAAAAGTACATTATTCTATGTGGACTGTCCACTAAATAAATAGGAATTCAACATTCAAAAAAGGTGCCTAAAATCTGACCACCAATGCAGGCACTTTCCCAGCAAATGCAAAAAGGGAGCTTATTATGTAACAAAAATTAGATTTTTTTAACAAAAAATTAGATTCAATGATTGATTTCTTTTAATGATTTTTCAAGGTAGCTCAACTTATATATGTGTCTTCCCATTTGGTCATCCTCTGAGCTATTCCTCTCTAGCCTTTCTTCAATCTCAACGTTTGCAAACTATACAAAAATCAACAGCTGCTTGATCGCCATTAGAAAATGCTTCCAGAAATCATGAGTCCCTTTGAAATTCATCAATCCAATGTTTTGAAATCAATTTACGATCAGCTTCTTCAAGATGATAATGTTTTTGTTGAGAATGCTATGGCTTTTGCAGCAAGGAGCTCGAGCTTCGGCGATCGTTTGCTGGCGGAAAGTTGGAGCGAACTTCCTCTGAAAGTCGAGGACTTGGAGGACATGTTAGTGTATGAAGCTTTGCGCAATGCAATGCTTTCAATTCTGGGTGGGTGATGCCTTCGGCTTCGAATCAAGAACTTGATTGCGAGGTGATGACCGATGATTATGGCAGCATTGGTCCAGAGATGCAGAAGAGGCTGGAGATGGTGGAGCGTGAGATGAAAGCGGTCAAGAAGACGCAATGTAGAGGAGTTCAGGAGGCAGCCATGGGGGAAATACGTGGGGGAGGTAAGAGACTCCAAGAAGAACGGCACGAGGATTATTAGAAATTAAATCAAATTCATGAATTCTATGTATACGTGAACCATGACCATTGGACTCCCTAGATGCATGCACAAATCTATGCGTAAACCAAGACTTGTCTTAATTATTGTGTAATTTTCAAGAGTCATTATTAGTTGAGTGTCTCAAGAGTTTGTTCGTATTTCAATGCGTAGTTAATGTAAGATATGTACATCTTGTCAATTTATGTATCTAGAATATATCACGAGTTATGTTTCAAGCCTATAAATAAGTCTCTTGTAATCATTTTGATATGGGTGAATCGATTGTGAATACATAATATTGAAAAGCCACATTCGTGAGTAGAATTGTGTTGCGAGTGTTTGTCTAGAGCCCCATTTTTGATTTATCCCATCAAATTGTTATTAGAGCTTATGATTTTTGATCATGGCTACAAACACTCATCTTCCTCTTTAGTATTCTCATCTTACCAAAGAAAATTTTAGTAATGGGGCTTCTAGAATGAGAGCCTTCCTCGAAGCCCATAGTGTATGGGAAATGGTCAACACTGGCTATGATGAGCCAAACGACGAAGCCATGTTTAACCAAAATCAGAGGAATGCCCTCGAGAAGGTTCAAACGAAAGACCAACTTGCTTTATCGATTATCTATCAAGCCTTATATGATTCCATGTTCGAGAAGGTGTCAAACGCCACGACATCTAAAGAGGGGTGGGATATTTTTCACAACATGCATCAGGGAGTTGAGAAAGTGAAGAAGATCCGTCTTTAAACTCTAATTATCGAAGAACGTCGCAAGTCAAATGTAGCCACGCATTGCACACGAGGTTGACTTTGTATCTTCGACACGTGTGTGAGACCAGGGATTAGATGGAGAGGACCAAAGCCGAAGGAAGATGTTCTTTCGGGTGTCCTTGAATGAGGTTCCGACCAACTAGAAACACGTTCAATTAGACTTCAAGCGTATTTATGGAGTCAATTATGATCCATTACATGCCATCAGTTTAAAGCTTTGCGACCATAAATACGTAAGACTTCAATTGGAATGTACCTTTTGTTTTACCTAGCTATCCATTTTCTTACGACAGATTAGGAAACATGGACGTTCTTCAGAGGCTTCCCTGTTGTATTGGACAATGACCTGCGTCCAACATGTGATTAGCAGGTGTCAACATCCGACGCGTAGTTAGCGCTCCAGACACGCAAGTCCAGAATCCCGTCAAGCCATGGTCAATTTTAAACATTTTCATTAAATTAAGGATCAAAATGTAAATTTATCAAAAATACATACACTTGAGTCATATACTCAGTCATCCCAAAATTCGTTACTAAGCCAGCCTAAAAAAAAACCTAATCATAAAAAAAGAAGAAGAAAAAGAAGAAACTCACCGTTGATATTTTTATATATGTATGATAATTTGTCATATGTATATAAAAATACAATTAATATACAACGTAATCCAGCGTGTCAGTATTCTCTATTTTTTTTTTAAATGACTGTCCTCGTGCCATGTCTTGTCGCATGTAGGTGTTAATGCTATTTAGATGATAGAAGCCCGACCTCCATGTGAAATTAGTGTTGCTGTAACCAAACGACGAATTATCAAGATATATATATATATATATATATATATAGACACACACGATGTTTTCTCCGAAATCAAGTTTTCTACAACCATGAAGGAAATGAAACCGATGATTCACCGCATAACATATGGTTGAATCACAATGCATGTTATAATTTTCTTTCCTTTTCTTTTTTTGCCAGAATGCAAGCAACCATGTCTCGTTTATGGAAATTGTAACTAAATTACCTTAAATTCACTGGCAATAACTAATTTACCTCAAATTCTTTTCTTCCCCCAAATCAATGTCCTCAATCCCACAAAAAGTCCGACGCCGATTGCGTTCATTCTTTAAAAAAAATTTGCGTTCTAGTAAAAAATAATTTCATAAATGGAATGTTTCAATAAGAAAACATTGGTCAGTCGTGAGGTCGATTGCTTTGAAAGACATGAGCATTTACTTTGATTTAGTTTATGTACATAATAATTACTATCAATTGGCCATGGCTGCAAGCTCAAAAAGCTCTAGCTAGCTGCCACAGCCGTGTGCTCCAAATCTCCTTCGCTCCATGAGCTTGACGAAGCGCGAATGGCCATGGCTACGAATTCGAAGAAGCTCTAGTTGCCATGACACGAACTATCAAATCTCCTTTGCAACACTCAAGCCCAAGCTGAAGCCCCGAACCGACTCCGATTTCGACTTTGACTCTCCTGGACTGTCCCCAGAAAGGACAGCCAAAGTAGCTCCAATCACACCCTCCCGCGCCTCCCATCCACACTCTCGTCACCCCCGGTCATCGTTTAAGGTATTGGTTCTAATTCAGTTTAAAGCTAATATTCACGTAGGAGAGAGAAAATAATAAAAATACAACCACTTCGGCACTTCCAAATCGAATGGAGTTAACAAGAGAATTCATTATACCAATTTTGCAAATTTTTAAGCTTGATTATATTTTTTTGAAAGTTTTCTGATGCAACTACATTTTCGCGGCTTAGGACTTCTGAGCACTTATTACATTAACAAAGTACACTTACGGATATTTGAATGGGAAAAAAAAATACAGTTTTGCAATTTTGTTTTGAATCAAATGCACTATCCCTAATTAAATAAAACGGACTGTGCCCCATGCCAAAACAAGGGGCAAAAGAAAAAGGGAAAAGGCAAATTTCCTTTTAAATATTTAGTGAACCATAAGATTTTGTTTTTGTTTTTTTATATTTGTAGTAAGCAACGGTGTTTTTACAAATTTTTAGACAATTATAACTTTTGAAAGCAAATTATGATGTTTAAAAGATTACTCGAGGAAGTTAACAGGTAGGAGTAACAGTGTCTATGGATAAAAGTGGCTTTCAATTAGTGAAGTCCTCCAATAATATCATGTCACGCAGTACAATTTATGCCGCAATTATCGGGATTCACGATAACACCCCATCAAGCATGGGAGTATGATCTCCTTCCCGGGTATGCATCCTCATCTCCTGCTCAGATTTTTTTAATATATGTACACGATATATGCACATGGGTATAAGAATTTATAAGGGATAGTTATCTCTATCTTTCAAGAAAGCTGAGAAGATATTTGCACCTAACACGAAACAAATTTATCCTAAATTGTTGTACTCGTGCCTCAATTACTCTCAAAATAATTTTATGTCCCCAAAACTCTCAAATTGGTACAATCGAGCAAAGTTTGCTTCCAAGCAGGGGCAGCTATGCCATATTTATAACAAAAAAAATTTACATTTAAAATAGTTTAGGGTAAATGAGACATGATTATAAATGCGGCACGGTTATAGCAATTTTAGATTTTTTGTGGCACATAAAATAGTTTGGTGTAAATGTCATACATGCGTAAAAGTTATGCATAAATGTGGCACGAATGTATCAATTTGGGTGTGCAAGCCCTTGAACTTATACTGTAATTATATTATATTGAAATCCAAAAAAAAAAAAAACCTTTTTGGTAAGTCTTACAATTCTTTTAATGGGAGATTTTAGTGGGTTCATAGTCATTGAAATATTCTAGGTCTTTTGCATACACTTTGGTCCCATAAAATGAGATTATCGGATATATACAATCTTGAAGGTTTAAAAAATCAAATTGAGAAAGTACGAAGACCATTGGGACTTACAAGTATGTGTTAAGCGGACTTACAAAGATTACATGTAGTCATTCTTAACTGCAATTTGAAAGTTATGCAGATATGATATATGAGGAAGTCATATTACTCCCACATTTCACGGGCCGATCTCCGATTAATCAAGATCTTTCACTCGCTCTCCTCTTTTCTCTGCATTTTTCATTGACAAGATTTTCAAAATAACCAACGAAATTTAAATAATATGATTTTGTATTTCTTGCTAACAAAGGAAAGGCGTTTTTCGTTAACCCAGATAAGAATCTGTTCGCTTGAGGATAATATTCGTAAACTTTGTTGGTTTTAAGCAGATGACAAGCTCAAGTCGGTCCACGTTTATAAAAGCATATGACAACAAAACTCTCTTTCGAAAACCAAAAAAAGAACAAAAAAGGCACCAGAGAAGAACAAGAAGAAGAAGAAGAAGATGGTTGGGTACAGCGGGCTTCGCTTTCTTCCCACCGATAATGAAATCTTTTTCGATTACTTGATGCAGAGGCTGAATGGAGAATCGCTTCCCGAACCGGACATCATCCGCGATTGCGATGTGTACGGTGGTGGCGAACCCTGGAAGATTTTTGGCAAGGACCGGGATGAGAAATTCTATGTTTTCACCATGTTGAAGAAGAAGAGCAAATCGCGAGTGGATAGGACTGCCGGCTCCGGCACTTGGAAGGGCGAACAGAGTTCCAAAATCCGAGATTCGCAAGGCGAGGTAGTTGGCTACAAGAAACTCTTCGTTTTCAAATCGAAAACCAGCTCGAGCGCGGAAGTCGACACGGCCGATAATGGGCACTGGATCATGTACGAGTACTCGAAGCATCCCTACAATGTATGCACTTCTTTCCCTTTTCTGTCAGGTTTCTAATTATCCCAAATACACGTTTGGTTGGTATATCTTACTCATTGCTTTTGTCAATATGAATACCTTAGACATTATACTCTGATATGATACTCGTTCCATGTTTAAGTTTGTCAACATTTGACAATCTTGTATGTTTGAATGCGGAAGGCACTGAATTACTTAATTCTAGTGCTTTTTATGGCTCGTAACTAGTTCTATCCAATTTAAAAGCAGTATATAGGTTTTCTCTATGATACAAATGTGTTTATGATCCAGCCACAATGGACTGAAAATAAGATTAGCGTATAAGAGCAATTCTTTTATTCTCATCGTGATGTGGTTGATCAAGGAAGTGTGCTTTAGTCGTAACACAAATTTGGCCCTCCCCCTGTAGGTTGCATGTCCAATTCCAGAGCATACATGTTGTCTCAATTTTTCATATACGTATTATCGTTGTCTAATTTCTCATTTTCCCCTTTTTTTATCGAAAGGAAAGGATAATTTAGTTTGTTTATAAATAATGCAGGAGACTGAGTGTGTATTATGCGTGATCCGCAACAAATATGCTGAGGAAGCACGCAAGAAGATGTGCCGGAATCTGCACGGCCAAGTGCAACTTGAGGAAGATAATCGACAAGCAAAGAAGGCACGTCCGGTCATCGTCGGCGATGATCGCACAAACATCTTCGACGTTTCTTCCGCCGCATTGCCACCCTCCACTACCGCCGCTACTCAAGCCCAAGCATCTGCGTCCACGGCTTTCAACGAAGATGAAGTTGCCATTCTGCGAAGCATTTGCGGTCCAACATTCCTGAATTTGGATGGCGACACCTTCCTCAACTCGCATCCCGTGGCGACGACAATGGCCGTGGCGATGGACTTCCGCCGCACTGCAGATTTCCAGGCTTTTGGCGGTGCGAATGCCAGTCCACTTTCCGTTATGAGCACGGCAGATCCCCTACACGGCGGCACCCAAGCTCCAGTTTGGCACCCATGCACGTACCCGACTGCAATCGAAGCCGCTCTGGTTTACGATGAAGCTGCAAGGGAGATGTACGGTCCGTGTGCGAGGTTGAATCTCCCTAACACGGCTCACCCCATGTCTTTCGAGGATTCGG
This sequence comes from Rhodomyrtus psidioides, assembly GCA_021437785.1. Taxonomy (NCBI): domain Eukaryota; kingdom Viridiplantae; phylum Streptophyta; class Magnoliopsida; order Myrtales; family Myrtaceae; genus Rhodomyrtus; species Rhodomyrtus psidioides. Next base: position 2,417,365 of record JAILYB010000044.1, on the reverse strand, counting down.
CATTCGCATCCACGACACTTTGGGGCGCTACGGCTGATATGGCTAGTACACCAAGCACTGGTTATTCAGTTGGTACCCCAAGCACTGTCTATTCGGCGGGCATCACGGACGAGACCACGGCATGGTCAACTCAGTCTGAATTGACTTGTGGCGCAGAGGTTAAGGATGGCAATCGCGAGGGCGAGTCGAATGCGGATGGTGGAGAGATGGAGCTGAAGTGCGAAACCAATGTCGATTTCGACTGGCTTAGTGAATACACAGAGGACGGGCTGTTGGATGTGGATGAATTGTGGAGGGCTTTGGAGGATGACCCAAAGTTCTCGAGCGATGTCAATTCCTTTTGCTAACCCATCGGGATTTTATAACGTGGACAACTATGGAGAACAAGTACAAAAACATCATGCAATTTACAGTCCTACTTAAGAGACATTTTTCTAATAAAATAAATATAATTGTAGTTACTATGTGTGTTCACTGCACATTGTGGCCTATTTTGAATTATGCTATTCCTATTTGCCCTCCATGTGGAATAATAGCGGGTGAAGGGTGGCGGTGATTTCTATTGCTGAGGTGCGCACTTTGAGAGACGTTCACACTTTGCTCGATGATTATTGCATGATCACGGTGCATGTGAACCGAGCTCACTCGTATCCCACAGCCACGGACGGACGGAAGAGTTAAATTAACGGAGACAATGTTAGACTGAAGGTCGACGTGACTATCATTTCAGATAATAAATATATACATCTATAAAACTGATTGTATTGATATGCTTCCCTATAGATCTAGCGATAGGGGCGCGATGGCCTTGGCGGCCTCTCTTGAGTCCATCACATGTGTCACGTGCCAATTACATGTTTTGGAGCTTACCTTTTGACTTTTAAGATCTGTCTGCTTGCCAAAAATGAATGACTATTTGTTTCGCGAAAATTAAGTGACTTGAAAAATATTTTCCTGAAAATGAATGCATGTATCGCTTGAAATAATTAGTTAATGAAAAATAATTTCATTGCTGACATCAATTTTGACAAAATATTTCTGTGGATGAGGAAAAAACTTCTCATTCATTCATTTTCGGGAAAATTTCAATTAAGGGCCTTAAGTGGCTTGATTTTTTCAAATAAGGGCCCGAAGTGGACTTTATTTCAAATAAGGGCTATAAAATAATGTGTTCTAATTCTTATTGTCCCATTCAAAATTAGAAACAAAAAATGATGGGACGAATTCGATTATAATTTTCTTATTTTATTGACCAAGGACTATAAAGTTCAGAATGCATGCATGCATGCCTGTATTATTATATCAAACAAGCTTTGTATCCGACATCGAGATTCTCGTATCTGGTGGGCGCCATATGCTTCCAACTACTGATGCATCATGTAAGATTTTTTTTTTTGTTAATATAAAATCATGGAAGACATTAGTGCAAGAAATATTAGAAGGGATGCACATTTCTGCCCTGTAGATCCATATAATAATATGTTTATACAATAACTTTTCCTCGATAAAAACTAGCTAAATCCAGGATTTATTTAGATGCCATGATATTAAACGAGCGGTGAAATCTTAATTTAGAATAGATCAAATCTCTAAACCTTTACATACATCATGATTATGTAAATCTGCGTTACTTTTTGAAAATCCGCACTTAAATTATGACCAAACGAAAAGTCTTTATTAAGTGCAAACAACTTCTTGGATCCTTGTGAAGCAATAAGATAGCATGAGAAGTACAAGCTCTAATAGCAACTGCGGGTTTATGCACGTACCCTATCCACGTTATTATCTTAAATTCTAGGTAAATTAGGCAAATACTTATTTTCGCAAGCATGAGTGATTATGGAAGAACGTGGCGGGTCAAATATAGCCACGCATCATCGACGAGGTTGGCCTCGTACCTTCGAGACGTGAGTGAGACTTAGGATTAGAAGGAGAGGACCAAAGGCCACATGAAGATGTTCTTTGTGCGTTTCCTTGAGCGAGGTTCCGACCATATAGAAACACGTACTATTGGACATCAAGCGTCTTCATGAAGTCAACTATGATCCATCACATGCCATTCCTTTAAAGCTTTGTGAAAATACGCATGTATGACTTCGATTTGCACGTAACTTTTGCTCTTCCTAACTATCCATTCCGTTAAGATGAAAGTTAGTCCTCCATGCGAAACTAGCATTGCTATAATCAAACGACAAAGAAATGAATTTTCGTCCATATTAAAAAAAATTAATAGGTTAATGAAAACAATGATTTTAAAAAGTTTCTTGGTTCCGATATGGATGATCTATCTTTAATCAGACTAGGGGGGAAGACTTTCTGTGGTGCGTGAAACCGACTCAATAGATGACTTGATTGCTACACTCAAAAAATACTTCCTTCAATCTTCCACCACTCAACCAGTCAAGCTCAATATATATACTGTTGGAAAATAAGGATCGGATTTAGATGAATAAAGGAATCAGACTTTGAGGCGTGATAGCACTCTCTTTAAGGAATTATTTGCCTCACAACGTTGCTAATGGTTACTGGCAAAGATCCTCCAGAATACAACAGAGTCTCAAGCGAGATTATTAGATAGCAATTCTAATAACTCTCCAAGAATTCTCTGGGAAACAATCAGAAATGAAAGCTGTATCTCTCAAGTTTTGAACGAAATTGAAAGTGAGGAAGTTAATTAAAATGAACAGAACACTTGAATATATAATGAGAAATGAACACACATTTTCGCGTCCGAAAAGTGTTAATTCTCATGCAACTCTTCGTGTTCAAAATATTTTGTTAAACACACCTTTTCAGAATTTTCCGAAGACAATCTTCTGTACGAAAAATTGCAACTCTTCATGTCTAATAATGGATAGTTCAGACACAACTCTTCATGTTTGAAATGGTACATCCAATTACACATTTTCATGTCTTAATCGGTAGTTATTTCCGAACAGACACAAGCACTCTAAAGGTCACAAGAGTGTTAGTTTAGTAGTTATGTCCGAACAGACATAAACCTTCCAAAAGATGTAATAGTGTCTTATATCCATGAACAGTCGCACTGTTCCAATGAGTCACGAATTCATTTAAAAAAATTATTTCGAAATAAAAAATTAAAAAAATAATAGCGTCAAAATCGTGCAATCACACGCGGGTATAGTGGGGTGTAGCCCACTTGCTCATTTCTTTCTTTAAAAGACAATATTAGCATTCTAACAAATAAAGTGAATTGCTCCCTACCTTTTATTTTATGTGGGATGTAAAAAATGCACTATTTTGTTTGTTTTAGATACAAACTTCAACATATACATCTCCCACTTTTGCTTTACGAGAGAAAATGTACTTTTTGACCAATTTAAAGCAAACATAAAATGTGCTTTTTTCTTAATTTATTATTTCTTTTGGAGTTTCCAAGAAGCTTCAATTAAGGTCAAGATTGAAACACATGTTTCAAATGTTGATATTCTAGTTATTTAAATGTAATCTTATCAGCTACAAATTAATGTACTCTAATTCTTAACCATCCCATGTAAAATTTAAATGGAAGTGATAGGTCACGTTCTTTTTCAATTTTATTGAACAAGGATTATAAAGTACACAATGCATGCATGCGTGTATTATTATATCAAAAGAGATTTGAATTATACATCGATATGATCGTATCCGGCGAGTGCCGTGTGCTTCCAATTTATGTTGCATTATGTAAAGAAAAGTGTAACAAGAATTTTGGGGCAATGTAGTTTGTGCAAGACTTATTAGAAGTGATGCATACTTCTGCACTGTAGATCCATGAAATAAAATCTTTATAAAATAACTTTCCCTAGTAAAATCTAGCTAAAGTCACGGTTTATTTACATGCAATGATACTAAACGAGGAAATTAAATCTCAACCTTTACATGAATTAGAATTCTTGAATCCCGTATTACTTTCCGAAAACTACATTTTTTCAGATACATGTTTTTGCAAGCACGCGTGAATATCGAAGGACGGCGCAGGCCAACATGTAGACACCCATTGCACACGAGGTCGACTTTGTACCTTCCACACGTGTGTGAGACCAGGGATTAGATGGAGAAGACCAATGACGAAGGAAGATCTTCTTTCGTGTGTCCTTGAACGAGGTTCCGATCAACTAGAAACACGTTCTATTAGACTTCCAAACGTATTTATGGAGTCAAATACGATCCATTACATGCCATCAGTTTAAAGCTTTGAGACCATAAATACGTAAGAGTTCAATTGGTATGTACCTTTTGTTTTACCTAGATATCATTTTCTTAATTATAACAGATTAGGAAACAAGGACGTCCTTCAGAGGCTTCCATGTAGTGTTGGACATCGATTTGCGTCCAACACGTGGTCAACAGGTGTTGACATCCGACACGTGGTTAGCGCCCCAGACACGCAGGTCCAGAATTCCTTCAAGCCTTGGTCAATTTTAAACATTTTCAATAAATTAAGGATCAAAATATAAATTTATCAAAAATACATACACTTGAGTCATATACCCAGTCATCCCAAAATTGGTATACCAAGCCAGCAAAAAAAAAAAAAAACTAATCATGGAAAAAAAAGAAGAAAAAGAAAAACTCACTGTTGAAATTTTTATATATGCATGATAATTTATCATATGTATATAAAAATATACAATTAATATACAACGTATTCTACCGTGTCAATATTCTCAATTTTTTTAAAAATGGCTGTCCTCGTGCCATGTATTGTCGTATGTAGGTGTCAACGCTACTTAGATGACAAAAGCCCGACCTCCGTGTGAAATTAGTGTTGCTGTAACCAAACGACAAAGAAATTAATTTTCGTGGAGATTTCAAAAGAGTGAGTAGGTTAATGAAAATCGTGTTTTCATGAGGCTTCCTGGTCCCGATGTGAATCAATGTCATTGTTGACACATGATTTTTGACCAGTCTTTTTTCCGTCTTATTTTGAAAAAAAAAATCATAGAAAATTCATAAAAAGTTGAAAAATTTCAAAATCAACTTTGGTAGCCTTAGCCAAGCCTAGGGAACCATTTTTGAGCAAAAAATAATTTTCCATATTTTTCGTATTTTTTAGTATTTTTAGAAAATATGAAAATACTAGAAAAATCAAGAAAATTAGTGTTTGAAGTCAAAAAAATCTGAAAAATAGTCAATATTTTTATTTTAATTTCCTCGTCTTTTCGACCTCATAAAAAGTCAAAATTCAAGTTCAATTTTATGTGTTCCTTTGTTACGCACATAGTAGAATTTGAAAAAAAAAATGTCAATTGAGTCTTTTAATTTGTAATTTTTGGCATTTTGAGAGTCTTATCAGTCAAGTTGATTGTCCTTCATTGCAATTTAGTCCAATTGTTTGCACGAATTACTCAATTGCATGAATTGCTCAATTGCATGAATTTGACAAAATTGCATACTTAATTGTAATTTAGTCCGTGAATTTGGGTATAATTGAAATTACTTTTAATTCAATGACCTCCTTCACAAATTGAAACTAGTGCCCAATGTTTTTCACCATCCTGAATCGATTTCCATGGGTGGTTTGGTCCAATTTGACCGTTTGAGCTTTTAATTTCACATTTTCCCGAATTGCAATTAGGGATAATTTTGGGGTTTTTGCATAAATTGACATGAACTTTTGGGGAAAACCACATTTTTAGATGATATTCATGGCCCTAAGTGCAATTTTGAGATTTAATTTCAAAAATTCCCCACCGATTTTGATTAATTTTGAAAATTGCAAGTTGGAACCGATTCTGGCTGGTCCGACCGTCCGGTCAGACCGATCGAACCGGTCCAAACAGTGCATCTTCCTCCTCTCGCTCGTGCCATTTTTGCAGGTTCAAAAGAAGATTTTCAACTGCAAAATTGGAGGAGCAATTGACATAATCGAAGGGATTAGCAAAGGCGTTTGGTTCCTCACTTCAAGACGAGTCGATTGAGACCGATTTCGTCGCCAATGGTCACCGGAGATGAAATCGACTGGTCAAAGTCGCAGACCTGCAAAAGTCAACATTTGTCAAACGCAGACCAAATCCATGCCAAATTCGCGTGGAATTAGACTTGCCGGAGAACCAAACGGAGCTGGACGGAATGCCTAGCATCTCCGTCGCCATTTAAATCAAATGGCACGCACAATCACGTGCCGTTTTGGTGTCGTTGAGTCCCCACCGATCGGGCGGGAATTTGGAAATGGGATATAGCCCTGGAAGACCTTCGAGAGCAAGAGGTTGGTCCATTCTGTTTTGGGGGAGATTAACAGAATCGAGAGAGAGAGAGAGAGCTTGAGCTCTCCAACCCCCGACGAGAGTGCAACGATCAGATCCCACGAGGTCAAGCATAAAAAAAAAAGTAGCTATTGAAATTGTTTCTTCTTTGAACATGCGCTGCGATGTCGTTGAATCATTCTAAAGAACAAGTCAAGTGAACTTCAACCGAGGTGTTCATATGCAGAATTAAAGTATAGGTTCTGCCATAATCACCACAATCAGCAATAATATGAAATCATATCATCAAAGCAACTCAATCATGGCCGACTTTCACACAAACGGTAACTAGAATCGCAGTCTATCTTTTGCGAACTACAACTGACAATGGAGCACTTACCTTGGTGATGTGCCATTGCCGTTGCGATCAGATGTTGAACTTACAAGGAGTAGTCCTGATGGATCACCGGTGATGATCGGAACTAACACAGGAGGATTAAGTGAGTACAAGAACTAGGAGCGCAATCTATGAAGCTCAGAGACGACTTCAACAGCCGCAGCTTGGGCATCTTGAGAGAACAAAAAAAAAAAAAAACTGAGCATTGAAAGGCAAAAAAGACTAATACTTCCCTGAGAAGAAATCCCTGAGCTTCTCATGAATGCTTAGTCTCGATTGAATTTCACCAGCGATTGGCCACCATGGAAGAAACTGGAGATCGGCGTCTGGAAGCAAGAGGAAGATATAATGCGGCCAAGAGAGTTCCAACCGCCCATGAACGAGATCCCAGATTTTTTTTTTTTCAGTTTTTCTTCCGAGCTTCCAAGAACGAATCCGAAGTCGTTAGATGGGAGAGAAATTAGCCAGCCACTTGATTCTGTTTCCAACGTTCTTCCCGGGACTCGTTCCTTCAAAAGAAATGGATCGGGTCAATACCGTGAAAAAAAAAAATCGATACATTTATGATGAATTTATCTTAAATTAGTTTTTCAATCATAAAAAATCCCAAACTGATATACCTGTCACTAACATGCCCTCCCTTATTTCCATTAAATTTTAACTGTCAAGTCAAATTGGATGATACGTGACAAATGACGGGTGCATGTGCAACCGGACCGGGTTGACCTGGAACCCGGATCGGCCCATCCGCAAAATAGGGTCGGGAACCGGTTTCCGCTCAAATCGGTCCGGGTACCGGTTCCATATTTTGGGAACCGGTTGAAACCGGTCCGAGTTTAGGGTCTAAGTAAAGGCCCACCCGGACCGGTTTATAGAACCGATTTTGTAGTTACTATTAAAAAAAAAAAAACCTAATCCTTAACTCTGTGCCATAATCCAGTGTCAGCACCTGCACCTGCACCTATCTCTGAGATCTTTCATTGCTTTCTCTTGGCATTATCCTTCCAGGTCTACCATAAAGACTAACCCTTCACAAAATAATAATCACTGAATGTAGTTACATCACTAACTAATCGGCAATTTCAAAGATGCAATCCCCTTAAAATATAAGCATATCACTGCTGATTTTTTGCAAAATCGAAAAAATCAGGCAAAAAAAAAAACGCCATTCTACCATCGTCAGTTGAGTTAGAGTAGAGATAATGGTCAAAAGAGTAAGTAAGTCAACACAACAATCTACGCAAGAATGAAGCTACTAAAGCAATCAATAAAATTTTGTGTGACACAGCGCCAAAAACTAAATGCGTAAGCACAATACGCAGCCGTGCAAGCTCACATCCGAAGCACACAGAATTTTCTTTCTACATTGTTTTACCAAAGAAGGAAGTGGTGGCAGTGACAAAACTAATCGGGAGCTTTATCTTTCTCGTTTTGAATTTTTTTTTTAAGGAAAACAGGATAAACAGGATGAACCCTGAAACCGGACCGAAAAATAAGGCCGGTTCCAAAATACGTTCCAAGACAAACAGGGTCGGGTCTCAACTCCAAAAAGTGGGAACCGGTTATAACATGGTCGGTTACATGGTCTAGGTCTGGAACCGGCCCACCCGGCCCATGCTCACCCCTATGCATCAATTTGGATTTTTATCCCTCATTTGTTATAGGTGTATCTTATTTGATATTTTTTGTGGATGGAAGCTAGCGGAAGGTAAATTTATCACAGATATAACGGAAATTTTTGTGGTAGAAAAATTAGTTTGAGTAAATTTGTCATAGATATACTAATTTGAGATTTTTTTTATAATAAAATTTATTATATGTGTTTCAGCATGTGGGCATGGGTGTCTCCGTGGGTCTGCCAACGTAGCAAATTTCGTTAGAAGAAGATAAAAACCAAATCAATTCTAGATGCTTCTAACATATCATTCATTTTATGCTTAAATGGTTCTGGCCAAGGTATCGATACTATTTTCGAATCATTTTCCTTAAAAAAATCTATCGAGACAATTCATATGTCAACAACAGCGTGTAATATAAAAGGTCTAATATTGCAAACCAAAAACGTGGTTAGATCTGTGCCCCAGATCATAAGGACAATGAGATTAGAACAACAAAATTTAAATGATCACAATAATGAGGCGCACCAAGATACGAGTCGAGCCACCTTGTGGACAGTATTCTTCACCGTTGCTCTTCCCGCACTTTCGCTTCGAAGATTTGGGCAACATGAAAAAGTTTGTGTATTTCGACATTCGGTTCGGGTCGGGCCGGGTACCCTAGACAGCCAACCTGAACAGAAGCCGAATAAATATGCCCCATTTCTAGGGAAAAAAATACACTCGCTCCCAAATCTTACTCTTGCAAAACCAACACTAAGACTCCATTCGTCTCCCGGAAAACAACTTACAAGAAAATGTCGTTATATTTTTTTATGTTTTCTCCATAGAAAATAAATGAGTTAAGAAAAACATTTTCCACTAATTAAGAAAACACCTTCAAAAGTAGGGAAATTGATCCCAGAAATGTTCGAGGACGTCGACAAAAACGGAACAGACACGAGAGAGAAGAAGGGCAGAGGGTGGACAAGTTCTCTGAACCTGCTCTCTCTCTCTCTCCCTCCCTAAAAGTCTCAACCAAACCAGAACAATCTTTCATGGCGGATCATTGCAACAGATAACTGGCCGTCCCTCCCAAGTTCCACTATCCTCAGCCACCATCGTTCTTTTTCCTATCATAGTTTATGATGTCCACCTCTTTGCAGCTTCCTGTTGATCACACTGAAGGATCTGCAGACTCACTGCCATCGGTGGTTGGTGGTCATGTGGTAAGAGGAGGTGTTATACCGGCAGATACTTTGATTAACAATTCTAAGGTTCTTGGAGAGTCTTATAAGTCTAAACATTCATTTGCATCTTATACGCAATGATATTTTCTCGCTCAGTTTCTATTGACTTTAGTGCATATCAGTAGAGGGATGAGATCTTATTTTAGATTGGACTGGGCAATCCAACTGATATTCTCCCTGTATTTCTGTAGGGACTTCAAGGTGATCTAGATTCTCATGGTCTGAATATCAGACGGCATGCGCACAAGATAGAATTTCTGAAGTCTCTGAAAAACATATTAGAGAACTCTATTGTTGATAAGCAAGGTATGTTATCTGAAATCAGAGTCTAGACCTCGAAGGCAGCCTCATCCGTGGCAGTTAGCATAATATGCACATCATGAAGTGGAGTGAGATTATAGATTTTCTCAAAGGAAGAGCAAAGCACAGTGCCCAATTCTTTGATTTGTTAAGTCATCCTCTGACATGTTTATTGCCAACTTGTCATTTCTCAGTCATTCTTGGGAAGGATCATTCTTCGGCAACATCCAGCACTGAAGCTAATAGCCTTCCCAATGGAGGTTAGAAGGAAACAAAGGCGCAAATCCTGAAGCATGATAAATCTGCTGACGGCACTCCGGCTCCCGTTCTTGCTTTATCCAAGGGTGTCATCGGCATAGTTGCCACGCTAGGCAAAGTAGATAATGAAAATCTGAGCAGGTTTGTATGGTTTGTCCTCAATAGTTTGTACTCAATTCTTTCGTCGGAATTAATTGAATCGACTGTTCTTTTATTGGAAGTCACGGCACCTTGAGACCAACATTTTAGATTGTTGAAAGAGAAGAAGTGAGCTGCCTCATGAATGCTCATGAGCTATGGCTGCAAGTGGGGGTTCAAGCTTACAATTTCTAATAATGTCGGACTTGCGGTGCATATCCTAGAATGAACTTTGAGCTGTTTTAGTTAATGACCTTGCGCTAATTCTCAATTCGTTACTATCCTTGACTGGAGTATAGGCTTCTAGCTGACCATTTAGGACTGGAGACCGTGCTTACCCTTGTTCGCAAGACTCGCGAAGACATCAAGGCAGCAAGACTCGTTATCTGCTTAGAAGATCTAAGGTGCGATTTTTGTCTGCCTCGATGGACAGTATGGAGTTTAAACCTTTTGCAGAATCTAATTAACTTCATTTAAGTTTGTCAGACCATATGCTGGTGACTTTGTAGCTGATGATCCGCAGAGAAGGCTTGATCTCTTAAACCCCAGATCACCGAATGGGGAATGTCCGCCTGGTTTCGTTGGCTTTGCAGTCAATATGGTCAAACATAGATACCACCCATTTATTCCGTTTTACAGCCAGCGGTCATGGTCTCACGGAAACTCTATTTTACCACCTTTTCTCTCGGACTCAAGTATATAGAACGAGAGTGGATATGGTCCGTGCTGCATCTTATATTAGTGGCGGATGTTGGAACCGAAAACACAATGTGGGTAACCTTTCGGATATAAGAAACGAGGCACGAAATGGATGGAGAAAATATGTATATTGGAGAACACTTGCTTTGGCTTCTCTCTTGCTTCTTACAATACAACACACTCAAGTATTTATAGTAAAAACTAAACACTCCTATAAAGACAATATGAAACTACTCCAACACACTTATGAAACTACTCCAACATACTTATGAAACAACACACTCATGAAACTACTCCAACACACTCATGAAACTACACACTCATGAAACTACTCCAACACACTCATGAAACTAACCCAACACACTTTATAAAATAACACTTATGAAACTACTCCATGGTGCATTAACTCCTCCATGGTCTTACAAAATCAATTTTATGAATATTTCAATAGCCTCCTGTTGACACCTGATTTTTGACCATCCGTTATTATAGTTTTTATTTCTAAAATTAATTAAAAATAGCAAAAAAGGTCAAAAAATTGCAAAATCAACTTTGGGAGCCTTAGCCTAGCCTTAGGAACCAATTTTGAACAAAAAATATTTTTTGAATTTTTTAATATTTTTTGGAATTTATTTAATTATAAAAATAACCAAAAAATCAGAAAAATACCATCCGTGGTCAGAAAATTACACAAAAATATTCATAAATTTTATTTTAATTTCCTATTTAATATTTTCACCTTTTATTAGGGAAATTCGGCTTGGTTCATGGGGTTCCTTCACAAACCTAATCCCGAACCGGGCCTAAAAAATCCTTTTCGAGTCTTTTAATTTTTAATTCTCGGTTTTTATAAGCTATTACATTGGACTATAAATTATTGAAATGCAATTGGGTCAATTTGCCCTCCAATTTGATCAATTTTAACCAAAAGGGCTTAATTGCATAAAAATATTTCAATTTAGTCCCCGGTTTCACAATTTTTGAAATTAAATTTCACACGGGCACACCCATTAAAATTAAACACCTCTACCCAACAGTTTTCATCATGTTGAATCCATTGGTGGGCTCAATTTTGGCTAATTCGATCGTTTAGGCCTTCGATTTGGCGAAATTAAATTTCGGATCCTAGGGACAATTTGGGGTTTTCACAGAATTTCAATAAATTGATTCACGAAAATACCCATATTTGATGGAAAACATGTCAAGGAATCCGATTTTGCCATCAATTTCATGAAAAAGGTCATTTGGGGGGTCAATTTGGCGATTTGGGCGATTTGGCCGAACCGGGTCGGTCGGGTCCGGCCCGACCCGACCCGGGTCTGCAAATGCACAGAATGTGCAGCAGACCGTGGACAGAATGTGAAAAAAACAGGGCAACGTGCGGGGTCGATTTTTCTAAGAAAAAATGGCAACCAAGCGTGGGAAACATTGGCAGAGGAATATTTGGCGTTCTGGCAGAGGCATGGGCGCAAAAACGCTGGTCGGCCACGCCAAACCGAGCTCGTCCGTGAATAGGGGAGAGGATTTTTTCGGGCAAAACCGGCACTGGAGGAGCTTCCCCGGACCTTCAGCAACCCTCACTGATCATCATCAAATCATTCTTGGTCACCGGCGACCCTTGGACAGGTCGGTATCTCGCCGGATCTCCATATTTTCATACGCACGCTATGTGTTCGACAAATTGCCTGAATGAGTTTCACATTCTTTGAGTCTCGGTCAAGCCTCCCCGGGTCGTGTTTTGTGCGGATCGAGCCTCAAAACTTATGTAGTACCGCCTCTCATTCTATGTGTGTCTTTATTTCGCATCGAAACCGAGCCGGAAACCACGCCCGGAGCTTCGCCGTATACCATTCGGACCGGGAGCTCGAGGGGGGACTTCGAGCGGTCGCCGACCCTTAAAGGGGTTCAGGTAAATCTCTAGACCTTAGTTGAATGCTCTGTGAATGATTGGAATCGAGGTCGAACGTTAAAAAAATTTTGCAAATCATCTCGCCGGAGCCGGGTTCGGGGAGGCCCGGTTTACTTATTTTTCGGCGTGTTCACGGCTTTATTTATGTTGTATGTTGATGTGGGTGGTCCAAGGAGTCGAATGCCGCAAGAACGGGCGAAAAATACCAAGTTTCGGGCCCGTTTCGCAATTTTCCGGCGACCTCGCCGGTATTTTTACTATTCCCGCCGGATTTTGCACTGTTCATCGTCTTCTCCGGCGACCCTCCGGCCGGTCAACAGTCAACGGCCGACGTGGCGTGCCACGTAGGCAGCCACGTCAGCCGGGTGGGTCCGGTCCGCTTATTTTCAAATAAAACAAACGGACGGCTACGATCGCGACACGTGTCGCGATCCTGGAATTTTTGGAAAATTAAATAAATGATTTTCGAATAATCGATCCGGCGGACGAGGATGTGCCACGTGGCTCACTGAGGGACGTCCGATCTTGTACAAGATCGGACGCACCAGAGGAGGCCACGTGGCATGTTCTAGAGCGTCCGATTTGTGGGTTTTTCTAAAAAAGGAAAAGAAATTGATTTTTGATCCGACGGTCGTGATCGAGCCACGTGGCTCTCTGTGAGTCGCCCGATCTAGTGGAAGATCGGGCGCACGAGACGAAGCCACGTGGCACGACGTGGACCGTCCGATCCGGGGAATTTTCGGATAATTAAATAAAATAGATAAAAAATCCAAAATTTGTTTAAAAAAATAGAAAAATGTTTTAAAAAATTAAAACGGTGTCGTTTTAGGCCGGTGTAGACCCCTAAGGTCGGGCCGGGTTTGACCCGGCCCGGAAAATATTTTTAAATATTTTAAAAAATTCAAAAAATAATAAAAAATAATAAAATAATCAAAAAATCAATAAAAAATGGAAAATCATAAAAAAATTCGAAAAATTCAGAAAAATTCTAAAAAATTCCAGAAAATAGGAAATGGCCACATTCAACTGGCCACGACCTGTTTCGGGTCTTTCGACCCCCGATCTTTTCAGAAATGACGGTTTTGCCCTTCCGGCAAACCGTCTTCCAAAAAAATTCTAAAAATCCAGGAAAATCCCAAAAAATAGGAAATGGCCACAAACAACTGGCCAAGGCTCATTCCGGGTGTTTTGAACCCCGACCCTTCTTAAAATGACGATTTCGCCCTTTGGGCGAATCGTCTTCCAAAAATTGAAGAAAAATCAAGAAATTCCAAAAAATTCTCAAAAATGGGAAGTGGCCACAATCAACTGGCCATGGAATATTTTGGGTAATTCGGTATCCAAACCTTCCAAAAAAGACAATTTTGCCCTTCGGGCTAATTGTCCCCGAATCTTCCCATTTTACCCCTAGCCCTAAATCACATCTTCCCTAAGCCCTTATGGCTATACTAGGAGGCCAATGATTGAAATTGATGTGCATTGACATGATTTATTTATGCACTTGATTGCGCTTTCATTATATTGACTGTGGTTTGATAGGACCAGTCTTCCAACCTGCATGAAACCCTGACTCATATCACCCAAAATTGCGCCTGCATGAACTCTTAGTTAGGAAAATCACTCACGTTAGGTACCGAAAGGGCGTTGGTAATGACACCGACGTAACCAAGTCCCCGAACCCAAAATCTCTGGTTCCGTAGAACTGATCGATCTCTCCCAATCGGTCAGTAAGGTTTCCGGTCTACCCTCCAAGAAAGACCGGTGGCGACTCCAAATGCATGCACAAGTTGCACATGCCACCACGACCACACTGAAGGTCGAAAGCGATCGACTCTTATCGTCGAATCCCTTAAAGATATACCTCCGCCGCGATTTGGTATGGGCCTGGGAGGGCCCGCGCCGATCTAAGGCCCGCGATCCACATTTCAGAGTGGGGGCCCACGATCGGTAATCCATTAGCCGCGTCCGATTTTCGGACGGGTCGCGACAGCTGGCGACTCCGCTGGGGACTTTGTTCTAGAACACTTGGTTCTAGACCTCAAGTGGACTTAGGCCGTAATTAAAACGTTGAGTGATTTTTCTAACCCTGCAGGCGCTCTTGAAGGTGAGGTAAGTCCGCTCACGATAGGTGTTATATGTTTTTGCAGATTGGAGTGATAAGGGGTGTAGTCTGTGATTAACATTGTCTTATGCAGGATGGGCGTAGGAATGTGTGTTATATGGATGATTTGAAGCGCTGATTGATATATAAATTGTTGCGCATGATTCACTGCATATTTGAGGATCACGACACTTTGCACAAAGCGCCCAAACCCAGGCCGCGAAATCACCTTTTCAGGTAGCCATAGATTAGGGATCGATATGCAACGCTCTAGCGTGGATTGCGCTGGGGTCGACCATATTCGATCCCACTCACTATCCAAGTCGAGACTTTTATCCATTTGTTGTGGATTGCGCTCATGGACGAATTTATCGACTCGGATAGAGGGAAGCCTCTAGGTTCCTCACCTAAGCCATTTTGATTTCTAGAGTCAAGCCTCACTTGTCTCATGCGCATGTATATGGATGGTTGATATACCTAAAACCAAAAAAAATCATTGGGTACCTCTCATGGTAAGATCCTGCCATTTCTATTTAAATTCACTTGCAGTCTTTTATTTCGCGCGACATGCTGCATTCATCAAGTTCGATGGTTGAGTCCAATTCCATTTTAGAGTATAAATAAAAGAGATGATCTCTCCAAGTCGGTCCCACATCCCGGACGTATTCAAGTATGAGCGACGCATCATCTGCCATCAGACTGCCCGGACATTCAACGGAGTCTACCCTTTTCGAGCTGTCCGAGGAATGATCCAGTAACCTTACCGGAAATTGAAGGATAGGCGATAACAGCAAATCCAAGACACCCGTCGGACGCTGTCAAGATGTTATCTGATAAAAACGAAGACCCGAAGGGCCGAACCGAAGACACCAGGCGTCATCCCTCGAAGACCTAACTTGGGGCATCTCTTCAGGTTCTTAAGGGCTACATTCCAATCGTCCCTTTTCTTTTATCAGGATCATCGAGTCTGTAAGGAGCACCCGTCTGTGGGTCTCCCATATATCTTTTACACCTCGATTCCTAAGTCTTGTCTAAGTGTCTTGACATTGGAATGCGGCACTGGAATTTCTCTCAACCATTCGAACTGTTCGGTTCAATTGCGTGTCTTACCCAGATGAAATTTTCGTTAGAACTCACACTTGGCATGTTTAACCCAAGTACGAGAATCTAACATTCATTTCATGGTGCGCCGGACATGGAATTGAACCGGTCTATAACATGCATCATTGGTAATCTTTGGTAATTAACTAAAGTCGTCCATGTTTCCTGAATTCAAGAGGAGACATGATATCCAAATTACCTTCGGGAAATCATTTCAATTTGGATGTCCTATCTCTAATCGAATTTAGGACACATTGGAATCGCATTTTTATCTTCTTGGAAATTCCACAGATTTTCTGGGGATTTACCAAAAGTGATAACCATGGATTACACTCCTTTTAGTTTTATGTTTTCTCTTGAAAAACATCGATAAGAATTTTTCACATGAGGTTAAGGCTTGTGTAAAAGTCCTTATCTTCGTTAATCACAAGAAAGCATAAAATTGAAAGGATTTATGCTTTACTTCCCTTTCTGACATATTCCTGTCATTCGAACAGGTAATTTCCAGAATCAAAATCCGAGGGCTTGTGTGAAGAATCAGTCACAAGTTAAAATGGATCGGGATGGCATAGAAAAGCGCTTGACCACCCTAGAGAGTCAACTGATGAGGGAGTGGTGCTTCAAGAAGATTGAAACTGGCTGACAACTCGAGCCACTAGGATGGATGTTTGAAGACAGACAAAGGAGTCAACTTCTCACTAAGACGACATAATGGGGCAAAGCCCGCCAAGATGAAAAGAGACAGGAAGCTCCGAACGGCAGATATCCCCTAATTGAAAAGGGAACCGTAAAAAATTGTGAAAGGATCAAAGCAGTCGACTGGGGCATATCCCACTCAACTAGGGCAGACGCCACCTAACCGGGGCAGCCGGGTCAAGTGTAAAGACGTGTCGTTCCTAATTGATTTTCAATCAGATACCGGCATAATATTTCCTATCTTTTCCTCTCAGGTGAAAAACAGGTAGAGAAGGAAAATCCATTTATGGATAGACACGAGGGACATGTTTTACATGGCATACATTTGTCGAAAATGTCCTCATCCGATCACATGCAAGATGATCATGGAACAATGGTGAAACTGTAATCGTTCCAATAAGCCCTTCAATGTTATACCTGACGGGGACCTTTATGTCTTTTGTCTACAGGATAAGATGGTCAAAGACAAACGAAGGAAAATTTGTCTTCCCTATAAGACGGAAAGAAATGTGTCTTTAGCAGATGTCACCCATTGGGATTGCAATGACAAAATGAATCAAATTATGAAGAAGGAGCAACCTAATTAGGATTGGCTCTCCCTAAGTCGAAAAAGTTGTATCTGTTCCAAATCGGATTGACTGGTTCACGAGTTGATATGGTTTCTCATTCTTGCAGGTGATGACGAGAATGAACGGGCCCATTGAAAAATTTTCAGCATCTTGGATGCCAGAAG